>OY856345.1:15000000-16250000 GCA_963693475.1 Ectropis crepuscularia
AGTGTCGCTGATGTAAGCTAAGATGGGTAGGTACCTGGGGCGACAGTGTCGCTGCTGTAAGCTAAGATGGGTAGGTACCTGGGGCAACAGTGTCTCTGATGTAAGCTAAGATGGGTAGGTACCTGGGTCAACAGTGTATCTGATGTAAGCTAAGATGGGTAGGTACCTGAGGCAACAGTGTCGCTGATGTAAGCTAAGATGGGTAGTTACCTGGGGCAACAGTGTCGCTGGTGTAAGCTAAGATGGGTAGGTACCTGGGGCAACAGTGTCGCTGCTGTAAGCTAAGATGGGTAGGTACCTGGGGCAACAGTGTCGCTGCTGTAAGCTAAGATGGGTAGGTACCTGGGGCAACAGTGTCGCTGCTGTAAGCTAAGATGGGTAGGTACCTGGGGCAACAGTGTCTCTGATGTAAGCTAAGATGGGTAGGTACCTGGGGCAACAGTGTCTCTGATGTAAGCTAAGATGGGTAGGTACCTGGGGCAACAGTGTCGCTGATGTAAGCTAAGATGGGTAGGCACCTGGGGCAACAGTGTCTCTGATGTAAGCTAAGATGGGTAGGTACCTGGGGCAACAGTGTCGCTGATGTAAGCTAAGATGGGTAGGTACCTGAGGCAACAGTGTCGCTGCTGTAAGCTAAGATGGGTAGGTACCTGGGGCAACAGTGTCGCTGATGTAAGCTAAGATGGGTAGGTACCTGGGGCAACAGTGTCTCTGATGTAAGCTAAGATGGGTAGGTACCTGAGGCAACAGTGTCGCTGATGTAAGCTCAGATGGGTAGGTACCTGGGGCAACAGTGTCGCTGATGTAAGCTAAGATGGGTAGGTACCTGAGGCAACAGTGTCGCTGATGTAAGCTAAGATGGGTAGGTACCTGGGGCAACAGTGTCGCTGATGTAAGCTAAGATGGGTAGGTACCTGAGGCAACAGTGTCGCTGATGTAAGCTAAGATGGGTAGGTACCTGGGGCAACAGTGTCGCTGATGTAAGCTAAGATGGGTAGGTACCTGGGACAACAGTGTCTCTGATGTAAGCTAAGATGGGTAGGTACCTGGGGCAACAGTGTCGCTGATGTAAGCGAAGATGTGGTCGCAGGTGGCGGCCAGCCGGGAGGTGGACCGGGTGTCGTCCAGCACCAGGTTGGTCAGCAGCGAGCTGGGCCGCAGCAGCTCGCGAGGGAAGTACACGCTGCGGACCTGAAACGTTAACAACTTTTAAATTGGTGGACATAATATTGGTAGACAATTTTCACACACTAACCCCTTTTTCATCTGACCCCAAACTAATATGTATGTTACCTGATTTCTCGAGAACGCTCGAACCTATTTAAAAATGTTCAGATAGGTATGCTTCCCGAATGATCCCGTATAAATTTTATCGAAATCGATGGGGTGGTTTTGGAAATATGATGAAAAAACTAAAACTTGCCTACAATTTTGTCTGGATGACATGTTTGTAGATTTCACAAAATTTTGTAAATAACACCCAGGGCACAGCACAAATATTTGTATACATCACACAAATATTTGCACTAGGTGGGGATCGAACCCACGGCTTCGCAGGCAGACTTACTACTCGTACCAACTAAGCCACCAGGCGAGCCTTTATTCTACTGTCCTACTAATGTTATAAATGCGAAAATTTTGTTGTTTCTAGGTGTTTGGGTGTTTGTTGCTCAATTACGTCGGAATGAAGGGATTGGGCTGAAATTTGGAATACAGTTAGAACATAGTCTGGAAAAAGACATACGCTACATGTATCCCGGAAAATTAACTGGAACCACGCGAGTAAAACCGCGGGGCGCTGCTAGTCAATAATAAATCTATTTATTATTTAGAAGCAGCACACAACGCGGACAAAACCCAGGGGTTTTGTCCGCGTAGTTCCCGTCATTTTCTCGCAATAAAATATGACCTATATTTTATTGTTTGTTTTTAGATATGTTATTTCTGACTATAACCTAACTGTATTCCAAATTTCAAACTGATCCGTTAAGTTATTTAGACGTGATTGAGCAACGAGCAGCTAATCGTCCAAACTTTGACCTTTGTGACATATAATATGACTTTTATCATGTTTATTTACAAAACGTGACAATTGATAGCAGTTAAACCAGCAAACACTTGTCAAATATCAACAATTGATGTCCTCAGGCGTTCACTTGTCAGTTCAAATTAAATCAAGTACATTTTATCGTTTAAATACGACATTCTGATTACAAAATATCATACCTTGATAAATAGTTGCCCACACCCACAGTACATTTAGCACTAAGTGACAGCTAAGTTCAAATATGTAGCAAAATACATGATTATTGTGGCATTACAATGTAGTTCTTAATATAATGAGGCACATAATTTGTGTAAAGTAAAGGTAAGGTCTGATCTCATTTCTAATTAGATTTTTGTTCAAATACTGTTTTTAGAACAAATTTAATTACCTAAATATTTGTATTCATCAAACAAATATTTGCACTGGGCACGACCCTGCCATCAGACCAGCCACAATGATCCAAATACATAAAATTGATAAACAGAAAAATAAATCGTGAAGTTTACACTGAGTCCCACTGATATTATAAATGTCAATTGTTTGATGTTCTTTGTTCAATCACGACGTAACGTATGGATGGATTAAATTGAAATTTGGAACCTAGTTAGATTATAGTTTGGCAGAACACATAGGCTTTTAATCTCGGGAAAACAAAAGGGACCAGGAATTATGAGAGTGAAACCGGGAGGCACTGCTTCACTAATGCTAAATAATGCAATCAAAAAATTCAATTTGACCGTCAATATGACTAGCGCAATTTTTGAAAGAGACTGTTACTGTAACATTTTTTTACGATACGACATCCAAATTAAAGATTAATACAATGCCAAATTATTAGATTTTAATCGTAAAGGTAACATAGGCCTTGCGCCAGTGGCAACCCCGAATAAGGAACCGACCTCGATAATCTTCGACCAGTAATTGTAAACGCACTTTCGACAAAAATTGAAGCAGTTGTTACGTGACACAGTTCTGTGCTAGGTCGTCTACAATAGTGCGTGCGGGCTATTGGACTGGACAAGCCACACCCTTTCAAATAAACGAAACGACCTCGGTACTATTCAATGCTTGACTACGTTCATAGCGTTTTATAGATCGATTAGAATAGGCATGGTGGCTAAAATAACTAATTAGTCCGTCAGTTAGATTATTTGAAAATATTGCACGTATCTTTTATTTTGTTTCACAAACAAAAATTGACGAAGTTTCGAGTGCTGTCACGTCTATTAAATAGAATATGCGATTTTTATGTAGACGTGACGTCACAGCCTCCCAATCTAGAAGTTTGATGATCTATAGGTATCTTTGTCGTTTTTTAATAATTTGATAAAACGAAAAGTACGTGTCCCAAATTTTTTTCATAATCTACAGGACGAACTATTTAAAATTGTGTGTTTTTACTTTTTACCCATTCTTCATCCCATTTACCTAGTAGCCTATGTGTTATTCCAAACTATACTCTATGTCAAATTTTATCTCGATCCTTTATGGCGTTACGACGTGATTGAGCAACAAACATCCAAACATCCAAGCATCCAAACTTTAGCATTCATAATATTAGTAGGATAGTGACGAAACGGGCAAAACATGCGCCAAATAACATAAGCCAAACATCGGTCCGTAACAACACAGTCCCAGGCAATTTGATTATTAAGAGACGAAATCACTACTTAGTGCTGTACTGCACTACTGTATTAGTTATCCCGGATATAGGATAAAAATATATTCATTGTTCGCCCTGTGTAAAAACAGGTCTTAAAAATATAGCTTTCTTTGCTCTCTTTGCTATGTAACATAGCGTTGCAAATTTTGCCCTTCAAACCGAAGTACAGTAGAGTTTTCATATATATTTGCTAAGTGGTAGAACAACTGGCGAAAAGTACCCTTTAAAGGTGCTCTTTAAAGAATACCCCGGGTATTCTCCGTTGTGTTACTCTACAAAGAATTACCACCATAAAATAGATAATTTGATTATACTTCCATCTGAAATTTCGAAGTCACATGATCATAACAGAGTGGGAACAAGTATACAAGAACGCAATTTGCATCTACCGCAGTTTGAGTTGGTGGATGACAATCTGAATTATGATGTCATAGTCGTGCAAAAGCAATTGCACAATGTAATGCTTCATTAAAATTAAGATTAACTTTAAAAGATAACCTTTTTATTTTATGCAGCGTAACATTTTATGTTCCCTATGTTGGGATTCGGGGTCATCTGCTGGGTTTTCTCTCTCAAGGAGTTCAGTTCAGTTCTGTTCTTGGTTTCTGACTTGTACGACTTTGTCGTTAATTCTGCCATCTCACAAGGAGACACTCAAGACCGTGCTCATTGGTAGATGCCACATGTCAGTGTAAGACGTCAGTCTTGTATAGAATTTAACCAACAAGTTTACCTAAAAGTTGGTTAAACTTAATGAATTTAACTGATGCAGTTAGTGTCTGGAATAGGGGAACACTTTATTGCACTTAACATTACAAACTTAGAAAAAACAATCTTAGAATATAGTAGCAAATGGCAACCTTATCCTACCTACAAACGATTTTTTTCAGGCAACGGTGGAGGCAATTCTCAATTCAATTGTATATATTTTTTGTATTACGTGATAGCACCATTATCTATTGTATTTTGTATAGGTATAGATAATTATGAATCGAATTTCATTATTCGTTTTTCGTTTAGTAGATAATAAATACTTCAGAGGTAATGAGAAGAAATCGAAATCAGAGTGGTGGTTTTTTGAAATGTCAACAAAAAAACTAAAATTTGCTTACTTATTAATTTGCCTCGACAATGTGATCGTAGATTTCTTAAAAAATATGAAATTTTGTTGAGTTTCTGAGTTTCATTTTAGATCGAAGTCGCTCATTGCTTTTACGTCGAAAAAATAATTAGTTAATATATTTAAAACCATCTCCATCTAAAGGTTGCCGAAAGAAAAAGTCGCTTTTAGCGATATAGCCAAATATATAGCCTTAACATATAGCGATATATAGCCTTTTTGTAGCACTAGTTATTTTGCCTGCATTTCCGCTTTTATTTAGGTGTGAATTTAAGTTAACTATCTATCTAAATGCTTCTAGGTTTTGTGACGCAATGTTACAGCTGACAATGTTTATTCCGGTTCCTGGCAGCGCGGCGCGTGCATTTAGAACTGTAACGATAGATGTTATCTCCGTTTATGTCTTGAAGTAACTGCTCAAGTACGTACGTACAGAGCGGTACCTTTCACTACCTAATTGAAATTACCATTGGAACTGATTAAAACTGTAAATCCTATTAACACTTACTCGTATTATACTTCAAAAGCTTACTAGTATGGATGGTTTTTAGTTACTCTTTCATGTAAAAACTACCAAATAAGATATGATGAAATTTGGTACACAGATGGAATATAATACACATGGGTTACTGTTTATTGCGGAAATAACGCAATACCTCTATGAATAATTATAACCTAACCTAACCTAACCTATCATATTATGTTGATATTTGAGAAATACTCAGCATAAACAACCCACTAAATGTTTCCACTGCTGGGACTCGGGCGGGTTGGTGGATGACCCATGTCCTCAAAAGATTCTTGGTTCACGTCGGTTTTGTCGCGATGTTTTACTTCCCCGCTTTAAGTGAGCTGCATTACGCACATGACACATGACTTTGAAAAGTTAGTGGTGCGCGTGGGATCTGAACCCGGGGCTTCCGCATCGGCAGGCGCCGTTCTCCCGACTAGACCAGCCGTAACGCATTAATTAGCCGTAGCATATTAATTGCATTGTATTTAACACGCCAAGAAAATGTAAGTACCTATATTAAAAAAAACACTTTGAGTTACTTGTTTCTTTCAGTTTCGGTCCAAGTTACCTTCTAGGGTCTTTCAAATGTCAAAACATGTTATGAATTTGAAAGTTTGAAGGGTACGATGTTTACACAGTAATAATTAGAATTAGGCTACTGGTGTACTGAAAAATTGCAGATTTTCTTGTGGAATTTACAGTTTGAAAATCCTACGCGGACGATTGGAGAACAGCTAGTTATTAAGGAAATCTAAAAGAAGCGTATTTCATATATCTTAGATTTTATTACTTTCAACTAGAATAATAATATTTTTGTATTTAGTATAATAATAATTGTACTTCGTTTTATGTAAAGCTATAGATAAAAACACAATGAAACTAACAAAGTCAACAAAATGTATGATACTGTAGAATGTTTTCGGTATAGTTTAATTAAAATAAATGTTACTCAAAAACACATGAAAGTTTATAGTGGTTACCTAGTTGCCACAGTACCTGTAAGTATAGTGTAGTTAATTTAAGAACAAACTATACATCTAATTATTTTACTATTTACTTTATTCTTCTATTAATAGTTCTGGCTTAACTTAAAATACTTTCAAGGATTTGATGTAAATGTTTCTATTGCATAACTCGGCGTATGTTATTTAAATATTTTGCACTAGTAAATAAATTTCAGCCATGATTATAACAATTTAAAGCAAGGAAACAATAAACAATTACGTCCGCAGTTGCCTTGATAATAGAATTCGGTCTTGAACGTAATGTGAAAGAGTCAACGAGTTAACTCTCTCAATTCAAGAAAAATGTTAAGGACACCGTGTTCACAACGCTGATATAAATCTGTAATTGGAAACAAAGTCCACTTCAAAAAGTGCAAAATAGTCTAATATTTAAATTTTCGTGGAATTGGCTGGGTTTGGCATCTGCGGGACTTTTGTAACTTGGATATTAGTCTGATAGTCTTAGGTATCTATAGTAGATCTTAGCATCTTTAGGTACAAAGATAACATATTATGGAAAATTCCTTCACGATTATTTTTTTCTAAATAGCACTTGGAAGAATTTACGGGCAGTTTCCGGTGAAAAAAAAATTGAAGCGCTCGCAAAATTTCATCATTTCATCATCATCAGTTTTAAAATATCTACTTATATTATTTTGCAACTGATATCAAATAAGATTATTATCGAATAATTGGATTTAAGCTTACTCATAAACAAAGAAACAAGCATGAAATAAGGTACACTTAGATGTGATGGTAATTTTTTGTTACTAACTTTTGATATACTTGAACTAGAAACAAGATATTATACGAATTATTTTCTGTACCTACTTATTTCTTAACAAACCAAATCTTAATGAAGAACCTTTCCTTACCCTGACCATTGCCAAAGAAAGTAATTTGATATTTTATTATATGCGTATTATTTAAATAAACATAAAATTAAATATGCTTAGGTACCCTTCTAGGTCGTAGCAAAAACAATGAGGTGTATTCAAACAAGTCAAAAAAATACTTTACAAAACATAAAATTATAAATCCTTAGCAAGTCATAGCAGGATAAGTTCTACTTATAACTTATTTTCATCTTCATAAATGTGGTATTTATTTCTTTTTCATCCTACAGTTGCCTGAAAGAAATAGCACTAGGTCACCATTTGTCCCTATATTTTAGGTTTTTAACTTTTTTATATTTTGTGAATAGTAAGCCAATAAATACTACTTGCAAGAACAATTGGGTAATATACAAACTAAATAAAAACTGTTTGCCAATAAAATATTATAGTTAAACCGATGAAGGACAGAGTTGTGCTATAGAGCAAATAGTTTATTATTATTTAAAACACAAAAGGCAAACAATATATAAGTCAAACTATCGAATACAAGTTGAATGTCATAGAAGTATGTAAATACCCAATAATTACGCATGTTGAAAGATATTCAAACGTGTAAAATGTTTCTACTTCCTTTGTCATGGGTAAATGAACACAAATAACTCGAATCCGTGTGCAGTGATGGATATTATTGAGTCACGATTACAGTCAATTGATGAAATTAATCGTACTTATGATTATATCACTACTCACAGGTTTCCGTACAACTCACTGAACATAAGAATCTATCAAAGAAGTAGAGAGAAGAAGAAGAAGAAGAAGAGTCAAGCCAACAGAAGGCTACAGTGCGGAGTTGTGGTTTTTAGTGGTTTTTTATTGTTTTTAATGTCGTCGCTAAAATCACTAATTTTAAGTTTTTTACATGTTTTCAAGTTTCCTGTTTTTAGTCTAACACTTTAACAACAACAATATGACGTGAAAAGATTACTTACTCTGTGGGTTGAGGTACTTATATTCTCCATAAAGGCCGGGTCACACAAATGCGATCCGGTAGCGATAGCGATCCGATAGCGATAGCGATCCGATACCGAGTATGGGATCGCGCTTGCTGTGTGTCAGGTTGCATACAAATTCGAACATTACAAAAAATATCGTCTCGCTATCGGATCGCTATCGCTACCGGATCGCCTCTGTGTGACCCGGCCTTAAATGAAAAAGTGAAAAGAAAGCTGCGCGCTAAGCAAATTAAATGTTTTTAACAAATAAAAAAGATGTATGATAAATTTGGCACCAAGGAGGTTGAAGTAAATAGGTTTAATGATGTTTTGAACTTGGTGCACACGTTTTTCTAAATTCAAATTTAGTTTACCTCTAGTGATTTATATCCAAAAACGACTTCACTCTTTATTACTCTGGTATCCAAGAGTAATAAATGCTATTTCCGGGGCGGATGGGATGGAAAAGTTATTTTAAGAATCTGTGTAATGTCTTAGGAAAACAGCACTTACCAATCTGTCAGTGGCCATATCGAAGATGAGGATCTTGGGTGGGCAGACGCGGCGGAAGTCGTCCAGGCTGGTGATGACGCCCGCGTCGAGCACCCAGAGCCGGTTGCAGCGATCGGCTCGGATGCGGTACACGGAGATTAGGCCCGTGCAGTTGATGTCTCCACGGCCTGCTGTGTGCCATGACCAGTCGGGGTAAGCCTGCAACATGGTAGATAGAGCATTAAAAAAATTGGCAGTCATTGGAACTGCTGATAGAAGTAAAAACTTATAACTCAGAATTTAACCGCTTAGTTTGGAAACTACGCGGGTGAAACCGGAGGGCGTGGCGTGGAAATGCTGACGCATTTCTAGATAGAAATGCGTCAGCATTTCCAATGGCCATGGTCTCGAGTTTACCTGAAGAGTTCTTATCATTCTCGAGCGTGACGCTAGACCTCAATTCGCAGCCCAAGAAAAATCTGTCTGTAGCGCGCAAAAAGAACTTTTCACTTAAATTATTTTTTTAAAGAAGTAGTAAACTTGGTATGGTAGGACTCTTTGCAGAGTCCGCTTCAGGAAATCGTTGCCTTATTATTTATTTATTAGCCAGTTATTCCACAAGCAATAAAGTGCAAATATAAATGTGTTCTGGTTTTTGGGGTTCCATATCCTAAGTGTAAAACGGGACCCTGTTACAAAGACTTCGCTGTCCATCCGTTTGTTTGACTGTTGCCAGGCGGTGCCTCGAAAACCGTGATAAGACAGTTGTAATTTTCACAGATTATATACTTATTTCTGTTCACAAATAGGAACAAAAAAAGATAAATATAGAAGAGGGCTAACTTAAGACCAAGGGTTAACACAACAAAAGTGATTTTTCATCGTTTTTACTCGATATTGATAACAAACAACTGACTGATGCTCGATTTAATATGCACTTTCAAAATAAATAATTTAGTTAAAATAAAACACATATTTAAGGGATCTCCCAGACAAAATACGAATGTAAATGTAAATGTATTTTTGCCCAAAATTAACCGAAAAAGAAGTAAAAAGTATTTGCATAAAAAATAGCTGACAACCGATTCTCAAACCTATCAAATGAATACATACAATTTCGAAGAAATCAGTTGAGAAGTTTCCCGACGAACACTGTGACACGAGAATTTTATATATTATAAGATATATAAAATTATTAGATGAAGATATATTTAATTAGAATATGTTTAAATTTTTTTGACATTTAATGTTTTAGTTGATTGACATGGTATTATTTACTTAGTCTATGTTGTTAATTTTGTTCCTTAATGTTAATAAAGATTAATACTGACAAGATATATAATAAATGTCATAATGATTATATAATAGTAATACTGTAATGAGCTACTACCAGGGTATAAAACAGTGTATGACATTTTGATGAAGCTTATAAGCCCATTTCGACACAGCAATCAGTTTAGCAACATGCTATAAAGCACTTCGCAGTTTGCAATAAACTACTTTCATACAGTCTGTACATCACCTTGCACACCCTTAAGGTAGAAAGACTTACAATATTATTACACAATAACCGGTTTATTTCTTGCTTTTGTTTATTGCATAAAAATTTAATGAAACGAGTATTTAAACAGACATTGATCACATGCATTTTCTTACTGGGTAGGTACATGTGATTTCAAAAACCGGTAACCTAATTAAGCAATATGCATATCATACGAGTATCATGAAAGTCGTGTAAACCAAAAAAATAGTTTCAACTTTTATAATAATTACTTACTAGTAATGTGGTTATGGTAGGTTTGGTAGCGCCCTGTGGTTTCACCGGCGTACTTCCTGATTCCACTATTTTCCCGGGATAAAAAAAGCCTATTTGTCATTCCAAACCATTATATATCTATGCGCCAAATTTTATCCAAATCCCTTTTGTAGTTTTTGCGTGAAAGTGTAAGGCCTACTGTCCACGCACGCGTCTTTTTGTCGAATGCATGCATCCTACGAACAAACGCAAGACGTGCGGCTGTCGTGTCGTTGTCGTTTCGTGGACACAGACTTCATTATTTGTACGCAAGATGCAAGCATTCGTCTTGCATCCGACAATTGTCGAAATCGTGCGGATGTCGTGCAGCTACGTGGACAATTGGCCTAACAAACATTAAGCCTTACATCCGTATTCTAACCAACTTTCGCATTGATAATCTTAGTAACATTATAATTGAGTGGATTATGGGTGAAATTTGAAATATCCTACTAAAATGTATGCACTGAATTAGTATAGATGTGTGAAAGAATAGATGTTTGGATGTTTGTAGCTCAGTCATCATCTTCAAAACCATCGGAACGGATCAGATTAAAATGTATAACACAGATCTTCAGATTTAGTCTTAACTGCGATTACTGACTCGTACTTCAGCCCCTGTGGTTCGTGAATGGTTAAGATACGTGCTATGCCTCCACCGTAACCCTGAATGATAAGGGTGCCGTTCCACCAGAGATGTGCTATGCAGCTATGCTGCGAAGATGTGAAATCTACGCTACGAAAATATGTGACCGTTTCCACCAATACTACGCTAGGTAGCTGTGCGAGGAAGATGTGCTACGAAGATGCGCCGCCGCAAAGTAGCTGTGCGAGAAAGATGCTCACCTCGAGCTATGCTATGTATCGATAGTAGGGAAACGGCCCATAGCACACATCCATAGCACGCATCCATAGCACGCATCCATAGCACGCATCCATAGCACACATCCATAGCACGCATCCATAGCACACATCCATCATATCTTAGTTGAATCCGTTTCCACCAGTGCTATGCTATGTGCACCAATGAATATGATTGGTGGATATCAAACGCATCCATAGCATCGTTGCATAGCACATCTCTGGTGGAAAGGGTCCTTTATTAGGGTCTGCTTTTGAGACATGTATTAGGATGTTCAGTTTAAAGGATGATTGTCCCCTCGTATCGGTCTGTCTTCTTGTAAAGGCTTTAAAGCATCAGCATAATCTGCAAAGCAAAACGGGCGACGGAAAGTGTCTGGGAGCATATTAGCGACTTATTTTTAAGGATATAGATTATAATATAGGTACGTGAAAACCAGTTAGTAGAATTTACGTGAAGTTACTAAGATTTTTATGTACGTTCATTACTTCAAAATTGGCCGTCTGCCATGAGGTTTTAGGACATACTAACACAACTTAATCGTCCACATTTCGTTCGTCAGCAAATTACATGGCGTTTGGCGGCTCTGGGATCTTGGACTATAAAGACTTACTTATTCAATGAATTACAAAAACATGTTGTTTTAAAATGTTTTTGATCTCTGACTACATGTCATTTGAGTATCATTGAACATTTTCAGACTGAGCGCAAAAGTGCAAATACTGATATTTCGACAAAACTTCTTTGATTCTTTCATACCATGCGCAAAATTCTATGTCTATACCTTTGTTTTTATGTAGGTAATCTAGGTATGCCATAGGAAAACTCTATAAAAATGTAATATCAAAAATAATAATTCCCTTGCAAGAGTACGCGACATTGCAATGTCTTTTTCAAATACCATTAGTATTCGATACAGAAACCCGAACGATATAATCGAATCAAGCAGAGCGAGGCCTGCACCAAGAATGTCTCACAGCTTGCGCCGGAGCAACCAATGAGCCTGCCTCGCCAAGGCCACCTCACCGTTGGACTGCCCTTCACGCTTTCGCGTGTACGCGTATATACTACGTACGTAATTTCGCAGAAGTAGTGGTTATTCTGTAACATACAATTACCAAGTAATCCAATTTCGCATGAACGTTCCTATTTGCGAATTAGCTTCATTCATAAGTAATTAAGTCGTACATCCGGGCAGCTTCATTAAACGATTTATTACTGCTGACAGAAGCGGAGCGAAATGATTTTTTGTTGTTGTTTGTTGTCAACAATAAATCATCATTTCACTTCTTTCGTCACGTCCAAGATATATGCTAAACAAGTTATATGCCTTGACTGAGGTAAGCTGTTAGATCGAGCCTGAGTACCTATGACACTGAACACCACAGAGTACGGTATACTATGCATATGAGGCTAAGTAAAGTCCTGGAATTAAAAGTTTAGTCCATGTCCAAATAGGTCAAATAGAAATACTTACTTAAATTGCAAATTGATCAGTGCCATGTAGAGATTATGAGTGCCATGCGTGTTGATTGCCATCAGGCACACACTCTTCCCGTCCCAAAATTTTTAAAGGGAAAACTTCTTTTGGCACTCCACATAGATTTTTCGTGGGCTGTGAATTGAGCTTAAGCGTCACGCTCGTCAATGAAAGAAATCTTTGAGTGAACTCGGGATCATGGCTAACCCCAGACCAACTAGTGGTTAACGTAATGGGAAATATATAAACAAATAGTAATGCTAACGTATTTCTAGATAGCCATTGCTTGTTACCACATGGTTACCATTACACATCTAGTCTAGATGGACATGCATAGAAGACTTATTTAGACGACAATGCTTTGAAGATTTATTCCAGACTAGTAGTGACCCCTATACAACTAATTTTTGCGGTACAAGAAAATTATTACCTACCTGCTACAAAATAATATCGGTTATGTACTTATAATGATTGACAGCCTACGCCTCGATTCTATAAGCGCTAGTTCTAGACTGACATTTAGGTTAAAACCGCTCGCAGGCTGAGGTAATGACACTAATCGTCCCTACGGCGCAGAATATTGACCAACTTTATGGTATTACAATGAACTTAATTGTAATAGGCTTGTATCCGAGTTACCGAAGGCTGACAGCTTTATTGGCGCAAGCTCGATACTTCAAATAACTTGAATAACTTAGAACAACAAATTATTATTCTTCTTTGTAACTGCCAAAACGATTAAATATTGTGTGATTCTTATATTATTATTAACGATTAATAAAAGAATCACACAAGAATATAAATATCGTATTTTAGTTTTGTTAAAGGCTCTGCATATATATCATTTTATAATAGCTGGTAGTCTGGTACCGCACTCTTCCAAACACGTGTAGGTAAGCTACCATGAAAATTTACTATTGAGTTACAGATAAATTTTAATAACTGAAGTTGACTGGACGTTTTACAACTTATGAACCTCGGTGACCAAACCTGAGACCATGAGACGATGTTCGGTGCTCCAGTATTGTCATGAAATTCACGTACACTTCATCTCACAATTGTAGGTTGTTCGTGATCTTGATGACTATGGTTCAGTAATATTAACTAACCATTTTTTTTCAATGCAAAGCCTTTAATAACAAAAGTAAATTACGTCGACCGAGTGCTCGGAAAAGTTTTTGAAAACGAGATAACCCCCTCCCGGCCTTCACTTCACGGGCTCCATGTCTCAACTCTAAACGGTTCAATAGTATTGTAATTGTTTGTACTATTATACAATGAAAACCACGCTATAAATCTTATGTACATAAAATAAGTACATTAGAATTAGCCAAATACCGCTAGAAGATTGAAGCTTACCCCGCATGACGGCGATATTAACACACCGAATGGCAATATTTATACTACGAGCATTAACACTATTAGTATTTATATTAACACGGAAGAAGCATCATACGACGCGACGCGTTTTTAGCTTTCTCACTTTTTCCAACGTGACATGGTCACTAACTACCTGTTTACGTCTTGGATTCCGTCCCAGGTTAATACGAGCAAGTGAACTCTCTTATCATATTGATTTCGTTTTTATGACACAATTTGGGTATTCGGTAAAAATTAAGATGTCGGTTTTGCTAAACGTCTTATAATAAACTCATAAATTGTGATATTTATAGAGTCACTATTTTAGGCTTCTGACGTAACCATCCTGAGACCGCAAGCGAAAGTAGATATTCATGAGCTCCACAGGAGTCAACACATGCTCATTGCTTCCTCACTTTCTACTAATCTGTGACAGTATTATTACACCGAGTTAATGTATCGTATACTTTTATTACTGCGAAGTAGCATCATAAGATAAAAACACATTGGTATCTGGTATAATTTTTAATTGAATGTAACCTCATACATATCTCCACATAATTGCTTTGGGAAATTTAATGAAGGTAGATACTCTTTACGTCAAAGATGGAAAAACACGAAATGAACCAACTGGCACAAGGTAATTGCAAGGCAATAGACGGGCGTCAAATTTTAAGCGACATAAGTTAGTTTTAAATGTAACATCAGCAAATCAACGTATTCAACATTATTTTTTGGTGTGTACCTTAAGGAACGAATCAAGAACCAGCCAGAAAAATCTACTCTGGTTACTTCAAGACTGAAGTGAATAGTTACCTCATGGGTAAAAATTCTATCGTAGCTTCCCATTAAGCGAATTATCTAAGGCTATTATTTTCCGGTATTACAAAGAAATCACGACTGAACTAATCCCTCTTACACGAATTTTCAAGGATGTATTAATCGATTTGCAATGTACGCTATCAAATTTTGCATAAGACAAGTGTTGGCAACCGGCAGCATTTCCTTTTCAGACGCAGTCACCGTGTGTCCTAAACCTCCATCCTACGCCCCTTGTTTTATGAATATATTGGAAAACTGCAATATACACATTACGCTTCACGAAAAAGTAACTTTTTTTTAAGAAGACAATCTGAGTCCAAAGTCCACATTTTGATAACAGGACTAATGTATCATGCTCTTTACTTTTAAATATTTTTATTACAGTAAAGAGTGATGGGACGAGCAAGACGTGTGTCTAATAGTGATAAACGTGCCTGCCCATATAACAGCACATTGAAACATGGAGAGTCCAAACCATTGCCTTGCACTGCGTTCGTCACCCAGAGATATAAGATGATTTATCTCTCTGCCCTGTAATAATTAATCTAGAAACATTGCCCTTCAAACCATGAGATCTTTGCCCATTATTGCTTGACGGTAGAAGTGTGGTGAACCACTACAAGAATAACAGAAAGAAAGTTACAATAATTCAGTTATAGGTATATAATTGACATTGTAGAAGTAATATTATCAGATAACAGCAAAGCTGTTCTTCACATTTCATTGTGTCAATTAATTTTGCTATTGAAGCATTTGCAGAATACTATTTATCAAAATATGTTTTTCACGTAAAATATCGTTTTTACGAACATCCTGCAGACTTTGTCACCCAATTACCGTATTAAATATTAGACTGTACCTGTAGAACAGGGCTGACGCCAGGCGGTAAGCTTCTGGGCACCCAGGCTAAGGTGGCAGGTACTCCGGCGCGTAACCGCGGGATACCCAGGTATATCCGGTCCCATCCGATCTCTAGCCCCGTCGGGACCGTGTTCTCAGGTTGGAACTTCTCCAACAGCACTGGGTCCGGGGGGAAGTCGAACTGGAGCAAACTCCACTGGTTAACCACTTCGAGGGATGCGCTTGCTGTTGCCAGCAACGCACAGATTGTGATGATGTGATTCTTCATGGTTTATCTAGAACAAGTAAGTTGAATTGTAAGTACGGAGACCTATTGCATATTGACAAAAGGATTACAAAAATAAATTAGACTCTTATGGATGATCGACACTTCCGCCATTGCCTATGAAAACGTTTAACTAACCCTACCATCTACTAGCAACTATCACGTGCTATCCCATGCGGAAATCGTGTTTGGCTTAAGGCCTGTTTTCATTTTGATTAGTACGCGTGCGAGTGAGTAGTGCAGGTGTTGAGTGATTGGTAGCAAACACGTGTGGACACCGATTGATTATTGCGAGTGCATAGTAATCAGTCACTCGCACTCGCACTCGCAGTCACACTCGCAATAATCAAAATGCAACCCGGCCTTTAAACGAAGTGAATAATTTGTTCGTCTTTCAATCAATTTCTGGTGACAAAACGATCATTTTTTTATATCTTGGTATAAATAAAAGTTATTGCTTGGCGGATAATTACATGACTTAGAGACGTGTACAATGTGCGCACACGTGAAATTATAGGGCTGTGAAATATAACATGGAAAATAATGCGCATATCATTTCAATGCAGTAAAATCAGATAACCTTTACGCATTAAAACGTTTATGCAACAAGATAAATTGCTTATTTATAATCTAATTACATCAAATTTAACGCCACCTAGAGTAACTTCAATTACCGTAGCATTGACATTGCGTGAATTGCCTCACGTTAGTGGACAGTCGAGTGATTTTCGCCCTTGAATTAAATTTGTACTAGTGCATTGTTTTCAGTGGAAATTGCCCATACTTTGTAATATTTTTGCTGACTTTGTTTAATGATCACCTATTATTTTTTAAAGATTTATCATTTCCCTCAACTCATTAATGTCATAATGAGTAATTATTACACCAATTTATCTATATCCTACGAAAAGCGAGCGTTCAGGTTTTTTAATGGTGGTCTGGAAAAAAACGATGTTAGCGACAAAGCCGCCACTAATTTATGACACTAGGTAAAAGCTTTTGACATTTTGCAATCACTGTTATTTTTCTTGTGTAAAATAATGTAAAGTATCTATACTAATATTATAAAGCTGAAGAGTTTGTTTGTTTGTTTGAACGCTAGGATCTCGGAAACTACTAGACCGATAGGAAAGATTCTTTTTTTGTTGGATACTCCATTTATCGAGGAAAGCTATAGGGTATATAACATTACGCTACTATCAATAGGTACGGAGTATGAGTGAAGAATGTAAAGAAAACGAGGAAAAATATTTCTCTTCGAGAGCTTTAGTTCCGTGAATTTAAATTCTCTTTGGTCGTTGAAGTCTGTGACGGCGCGTGTCTACATTTGAAGTTTGTGTCATTTGAAGTAATCAAATTTGTTCTACAACAATCAAAGATTTTTACCTCACAACAATGCATTGTTGCTTATTTACGTATTTTTAGGGTTCCGTAAAACGTAATAAAGTGGCCAGCAATGGATATTTTAGTATGGATTTTCCTCAAATAGACGCGGGTGAAACCGCGGGGCACAGCTAGTTAAATATATATATATTATAAAATATGTATTATCTGGAATTTTAAAAGAGACATGAAATAAGTTCCTATGTAGGTATAATAGATACTTGTAGATAGATACCTACACTTTATTGAAAATAAGAATAATTCACAAGTTGAAAAAGATTAAACACTAATTACAAGTTACGGCTGGTCTAGTCGGGAGAACAGCGCCTGCCGATCCGGAGACCCCTAATTTAAAACGGTGAAGGAAAATTTCGTGAGGAAACCGACTTGCACCTAGAATCCTTCGAAGTCATGTGTCATCCACCAACCCGCACTGGGCCAGCGTGGTGGATTATGGCCTTAACTCTCTCCTTGCGAAAGAAGGCCCCGAGTCCCAGCAGTGGGAACATTTAGTGGGCTATTGATGATTGATGAAACACTAATTATTAAAACTAGTGCGACAGAAGTCGGCGTTATCGCTGATAGCGATCTCTTCCATGCAGCCTTGGTGAAAAAGAAAAGTGGGATCCCAAAATCTCTTACTCTTAATCTATGAAACTAAAATATATGGGCAATAAAAATAAAATTATATATTCTTAATGCGATGTTACGAGTCTAAATCACACAAACACGTCGACTAATCTCGTAATATGTTACAAATCTTACCTACCGTACAAGCAAGTGACCAGGCATTAGTATAATTGAGTCTCTGACATAACTTGCAGAACAAAATGCTCGTTAATGACCTGAGGAATCTCACGACCGACTTTTTCTCCGCGTGTCAAGGTCACTTCCGACCGGCGAGCGAGCCACGATGACTTTGTAGCTTCTTTTTGCTCAATTCGACTATGAATGGATTCGTAGACTGGACGGTGCCGAACCTTAACTCTGACTAAATAGGTAACTATTTAGTCACAGTCAGAGATTTGCTATTTTATTAAAAATACGTTTGTGAGGATTATTTATTATTTATTCAATCTTAAGCGTATTATTTCAAAAGCGCATGCAGGTTTCTGCAGGCTGTAAGCCGCAAATGGCGCCAATCTTCCTCATTTTATGTCTCGTTTCGGTTAGGAAACTTCGTTCCAATAAAACCATCTAAGGTTTTATTGGAACGAAGTTTCCTTTAACATTATTACAACACATGCTTCCTATTTATGTCATGCCACTCCATTAAAAAAAACAGACTTAAAATCTAAACTCGTAAAGTATGAACTTAAATTAAGTCACTCATCTCTTGACAGACAAACAATGATTTTATTGCATCAGAAATGATCACCATTACTGCATATTTATATTACAAACAGATGGTCATAAATCAATGCTCCAAATAAATGTCGCTTAAAATGTTATGCACACTTGATTTACGCAACATCTACGCAAATTACATGGTATTCAAGATACTACAAAATAAATATTAGCACGTACTATGCGTAATAGCTGGCTACCAACTCTCACTGCTCCAGAAACGGACCATCTCCACTGTAAGTGGTCATGTTCGACCGTTACATAAATGACGTAGCGTGTACGTACCTACACGTGTGTAACCTCCTTGTGGGCAGAGTGAAACTTTTTGGCTTTCTTTCGTGCTTCAGTTAATTTGTTTAGGCACAAAAATTTACCGATCGACATTAGTTTCTCTCTACTTAGTCTGTGATTCGTTTTCGACAAGTTTTCGATTTTTTTTAAATACGATAATTCTATTTGACCATTAAATGGCTTGATCGTAAGTGACAATGTGGTCGTGAATGAAACAGGCAGAATCAAAAGGAGCATACATGAAAAAAGGGCATATATTCTTTTCCCTATTTTCCCGTTTTGCAAAGCCCAAGATTTTATGCAGTTTTATCTACTTACAAACAAGACCCTTTCTTTCACTAAATACGCTCGTAATAATTGTGACTAAGATGTCAGTTTTCACGAATAAAAAATATGTTTTGTTATTGATACAAATTTTGTGATTTTATTCCTAACTTGGATTGTTTTGTCACCGAAATTCATCTACTAATTTCAGCTCTACTATTTGAATATGCCTACTCAGTAAAACAATGAAGATCCACGCAACATCTTTGGTACAGTTTTGTTGTAATTCATCATAGAAAGATAATGCAATTTAAAGTAATTTATTTGTCGTCTAGGCACTCAAGTTGTCAAGTCACGGCTGTTATTGTAACGTTACAATGCTGGGCATTCAAATACTTTAGTATTACATTCCAACTGGACGAGGAACTTCAATAGAAAGAGATAATGTAGTTTTGACAACAACGTAATTTATGTTTATAAAGGGCAGAAAGATAGTATGTAAAAGCAAAAAGAGTCAAAATCGTCACCTTTCTATAGACAATGAGTATGTTCACACACGTCATAAAAACATGACGGCGTTTTTCGTGAAGTTTTAAAAATGACCTGCGCTTCTACCGCCTAACGAAAAACGCTTTGACGCTTTGATGCTTTGACATTGCTGTCTCTTTTCTTCTCGCTTGAAATGAAAGAGACGGCAATGCCAAAGCGTCAAAGCATCAAAGCGTTTTTCGTTAGGCGGTAGACCCCCTGGAAGGGAGATAACTAAAAGCATTACTTTTGTAAAGATCATTGAAATAACATAGAACATAGTTATTTGTAAACGTAGTATTTAACTCACATTAGATATTTAAACATGCTATTGAGATATCAGCAATTTAAAATGTGAAGAGTCTTGAAGAAGCTTGCGCTTGTAATCAACTAAATAGTGTTGGACATTCTTCACTCAGCACTAACTAGATCCAAGCTAACCAAAACGCATTATTATGGTAACCAGATAGCTGATATGATTCTTATATCATCCTATTATCCTATTAATATTATAAATGTGAATGTATGGATGTTTGGATGTTTGTTGCTCAATCACGTCCTAACGTATGAACGGATCGGGCTGAAATTTGGAACACAGATAGATTATAGTCTGGAAGAACACATAGGCTACTTTTTATCCCGGAAAACAACGGAAACAACGGGAACGGGAACTTCGCGGGTAACACCGTGGGGCGCTGCTAGTTGTTAATACATACGTGTGTACGTACAATAATATTATATGCTACGTGTAAACATCCAAACACAGAGAAAATATTTGTATTCTGCGCACAAATATATATCACCTAGTGGGAATCAACCTACGACCTCTCGATCTGGAGGCAAACTTTTATTACCAACTTAGCCACTAAGGTCAGCTATTATACAACCTATGTAGATTGTGTTTAAAATTTCGTTCCGTTCCGTTAAAAAAAAAGTAATTTACGTTCTAAGAGATAAATCACGCAAACTCTGTCAATACAAAACTAAAAACGCAAATTCGTAATTGTAACTTGAACTGGAGCGATATAATATAGGAGATACCGTACAATAGGTATTGCGAATTCGGTAACAAGGCCAAAGTGCGTTCACTGGGTATGTAAGAGGAAGTCAACTAACGAACGAACGAAACAAAAACAATCTATAAAAATGTACCTGCTTTTACAAGACCAGCTAAACTGAGCAGGGGAAATGAACTCTAAGGTCGTGGGTTTTGTAACTACTTACTCAAGTCAATTCTGATCTGTAAACATAATCCTACTACATGTATAAAAAAGTACAGTAAGATAGTCAAAGTTAGATTTTTTTATAATTTAGATTTTAGATACTTGGACATTTGTCGAACCGAAGGGACCAAGCTGAAATTTGGATTGGTATGTCGCACAGGTCTAACGCCTGTTTGTCACTTGTTCACTAAATTTTATTTCTTGTTCTAGCATCCCGAGTTCATCCAAAAATGTCTTATCATACCCGAGCGTAACGCTAGAATCCAATTCACAGCCCACGAAAAATCTGTCTAGGCGCGTCTGAAGAAGTTTTCACTTCAAAAATATTAAACAAACTAAATGAGAACACAATGTATCTTTTCCCCTATTATAGGTTTATGCTTGACCACCATCTCGCCTGAGCTTAAATGACGATGCGGTTTATTTATAATGTTTACCTACCATAACTTATGGCAGATAAATTTGAGGTAGTTCCTAAATAATGCATCATTATCTACTTTACACATACTTTTTACTGCATACTTTTCTTCCACAGACAAAAAACGTACTTTAAATGAAGATATAAGCTGTTTATACAAGAAGCATCAGAAATACGATATGTTTACCTGAACCTAACTTTACTGTCGTCTTTCTAATAAACCAGTTTCACTAAAAAGGGAATCCGTTAATTACAAATGGAAGTGAAACGGGGAACTGATTAACCTTATGTAACCACAGTATTCGTGCAAGGATCAATTGAAAATGTAAGTTTACTTTTAGACCACAGCTCTAGGTTAGCCCAGATTTCATTAGACAATAAAGTCCATTTGAACACCTCTACCATAGCTAAAAAGATAGCTGAAATAAACTCCTTCACTTAGCATTTGTATCAATAAACATACCTGTGACATTGTGTCTTCAATATTAAGTGTAAATAACTACATTCCATAACAATTCTTGATCCGTCAAAATTCCCCTTGTTTTTTTCTCAAACATTAGTTGTATGAAAAACAATCGTGATTGACATAAGTATCAGCATGTAATTAAAACACAAGAAAGGATTGCTATTGACCTCGACGTCAAAACGGCATTAATATCCGCCTGACATAATTTAATCTCATTATCACGTTCACAGCCCTCATTGTAACCATATCAATATACTAGTAGTAATTTACTGCTGTGAATTGTTACAACTGCATTGGTTGTAACTGTAATAGTAAACGCAAAGAAAAGCATTCTCAGGTGAGCATTACATATAATATGTATTACATCCCATTGACGGTTGATACGGCTGGTCTAGTCGGAAGAACAGCAATTGCCGCCTCGAAACCCTTGGTTAGAATTACATGCGCACCATCGTTTTTTCGAAAACATGAATAATAAAATTATAACAATAATCATTTATTTACCAAAAAAACATTATTAAAGCATATGCAAAGCAAAAACATTATTATTTAAATTTATTTAGTTTGCTCTGCATGCTCTGTCTTCTCGATCAAGAAATAAGCTTGATACTATGAAGCTATGCCAAAATGATCCGGATTATTACCTACTGAAAGCTTCCTAATTGGGCCCCACACTCATATATGAACTTACTTTTTCAAGGAACCAAAGTAATTCCTTTAACACTCATAGCAGTTTCTGCTATTTGTTGTTATTATTCATTAAAGTCCTAATAAAATTCCCAAGTTTCAGGTAAATGTAAATTACTGTTTTACGAACTGTTCTGTAACTGAAAAATCGCTACATAAAACTATTTCATTGTATCCTCCCATTTTTTAATATTTAATTAACTTGCTGTTACAATTGCATTAAGTAAAACTTCAAGAACCTATCAATAAAAATGTCGGGAAACAAAAAGTGTTCAGAAAAGACTTCAACGCGTCCACATACTCAACATGTTAATTGTGTTTCAAATTCCACAAAAAAAATACGTTTTTTTAGACTTTTTATCTCACCTACTTTGAATATTCTATCTGATTAATGAACATATCTAGACATTGACATTAAGTATGTAGATATGAATCAAATGTTCCAAATTACAAATGTTATGTATGTTTAACGCATGTTATCGCCCAAATTTGACAGATTATGATAAACTGTACGTACTATTTGTCATACTTTGTGAAAAATCTGTGTACAACTTTAGGTTGTTTTTTCTAAGGTCGACATACCTTACTGGTTTTTGTGTATAGCTTTAGCGTAAAGTTGATCGTACGATAACCAAATTCCAATCATTTTAAGGTTTAAGACCGGAAAACGGACGTTAATAATTGAATAATTAAAAATTGTACAAGTGGTTTTCGTAAATAAACTAGAAATCTAGTCTAGAATGAATATGATTATCGATACTGCAAACATATTTAGGTTTACAGTTACGAGTATAAAAAATATCATCACGAATTTTTTTTGACAAATTTGGTGTCAACTCTAGCGAGACATTAAATTTGTCTTACGTGCAAAAGTACTAAGTGAAACTTGTATTTCATTTTATTAATGGGTTATAAAATACACCCAACGTGTTGTATCGTACGCAACTACATTTCTGACGTTTTCCTGTGTAGCCTATGATTATAATTGTCTAAAAGCTTTTGTCTAATATTAGCGTCTCAGCAGGTGGCTTTAACAGTCGTGAGAACAATAGATCCCTGAATAGATTGACTGTGTAAGAATTTATGTATACTCGTGTCGAGGTTTGTTTTCATACTCTTTTGCCTTAACTTACCGCGGGTGTCAGCGTCATACATGATGAGTTGGAGTAAGAGAAAAGATACTAAGATGCGTGGCTCGGAACCTTCTCGTGGTGTACCTTGGGAATCATAGATCAACTTCCTTCAGCGGGTTTGTCAACTTATTGCTGATCTCGGTCTTAATGGGAACGTCTAAACTCGAAAGTAAATATAACATTTAGTTAATTGACAGGTAATTCTAGTGTACAATGGTCGGTCTAGTCTGACATAGGTTTCAGCCGCGTCCGGCGGCCTTTTTCAAAGAGAGGGCACGCGCGTCATCGCTGCCCGTTTAGCACTTTGTTTGTTTGGCAGTGCCACACAGGCAACGATCACGCGCGTACACTCCTTGAAATAGGCGCCGGACGCGGTTGAAACTTAAGTCTGACTAGACCGGCCATATTTCACGTGAACTAACCCTGAAATAATTAAATATTTAACAATCACGTTTCTTTTCATACTAAAAGAGTAGATACTAGATACATAGTAATCCTGGATGTTTATTTGACGATATGAGGTTAAATGTGTCAAAATGTTAATGTGGCTTAACGTTACGCAACGTGGTAATGCCGACAGCATGTTGTACTCGTTTTCCATTGATAATGTAAGATAAACAAATGCATTATTTATAGCCTTCATCGGTTGATAGATAATTCAAATATGCTTCGTGAAGACATGTAAGTAAGCTTACATAGATATTGTAATGTAGTTTTCTATTAAATTTTGTTAGAAAAGATAACATTAAAAAACGCTATTTGAAGTCAATCAAACCTTTGTCTCATAATGAGAAAGCTATAATAATATAAGTCCGATCTCTTGAAACATAACTAATGCGCAGATAAAAGTATACAAGCCAAGGTATGAGTAAGCAAGTTATCTAAAACATCCTTTCCCCCATTCCAGTGACTGTGGTTATATGTTTGTAAACGTTTGCTGAGTTCGTCAGACAATGAACTATTGTTTACGAAGGGATATAGGTATTGCCTAAACACTGCTATCTAACAATGGTTTATAATTCCTATAATAACATGTATCTACTTACTATTTGATATAGCTTATAGTGCTTTTAATTATTACCTTACTGCGTCTAATAACGTAAATTCCTTTCTGTTTCTGCAACGATTAAAAACAATGCGTTTTTAAAGTGAAGATTCTGTCAACCCAATATCCATTATATTGTGTTGATATCCATTTATATAGGGTTCAAAGCGATGAGTTTTGATTGTTTTGGTCAACAGCATGAAATATATTATATATCATAAAAATGACTCGTTTTGACTCGAAATATTACTAATAAATAAATATTATAAATGTGAAACTTTGGATACGAGTATATGGATGCTGGTTGCTCTTACAACCAAAAACTATTGAAGGGATCTGCATGAAACTTGGTACATTGATAAATCTATGGCTAATTTTTGTCCCCGAAAAATACCTCTATCGGAAATTATGCGAATGAATGCGTGGAGTGCCACTATTAATTCAATAAATTTTCAGTTTGGTATTTGTCTGGAAATACTGTTGTGTTAAAAAACGAGGAATTTTTTTTTTGCGTGAAATCCGCGGCTTTCTTATTAATACAAATTAATTTAAATAATGAATTAATAAATGAATGATAAATCTTTAAAGTTAACACCAAAAGGAAGGATTTGTAATGGCGACAACAAAAAATACATAACTATAAATATAATGTTTTCTGTATATTTTAGTACTGGCTTTTCTTTTGTT
The DNA here is from genome assembly GCA_963693475.1 of Ectropis crepuscularia. NCBI lineage: Eukaryota > Metazoa > Arthropoda > Insecta > Lepidoptera > Geometridae > Ectropis > Ectropis crepuscularia. The sequence goes on from OY856345.1 coordinate 15,025,585, forward strand.
TACGTTTTTAGGCTACGAATATTTCATTTCAAAATTCAACATTTTAAAAGTTTTTCTTGTTCAGGAGCTTAACGCATCGTACTCTGAAGTAATTGTGAAGTAATTACCTTGAATTTGAAGGTTTGAAGGGCAATGATTCCAGAGAAATTACAGGACTTAGAGACATAATATCTTAGATCTCTGGGTGACGCGCGCAGTGCAGTGCTAGGTAATGATTTGGACTATCATGTTCCAATAGCTGCGTGTTACTGCGCTGTTATGTGGCAGGCATGTTGCTTACCATCAGGCACATGACCTGCTCGTCTCGTCACTCTATGCTATAAAAAAAAATTACCTTGAATTATTGAAAAAATAATTTTAAAATGTCACTTAATAAATTGTAAAAGTATTCTATCAGCTATCTATTAGTGTTATACCAGCTTCCATAGTACAAGCTCTGCAAAGTGTGGGGTGTTGTCGTAGTGTTGTTGTGTAAGAAATGTCCAGCAAAATGTTTTTGTTTTATGATGCACCGCATAAGATTATAAACTATCAGTTAATGTTTTTTTTGGACACCGTAAGATTTTACGGTGACAAAAAAACGAATACACAAATAATAAACATTTGTAATAATATAAGAATTTGAATGCTCACATGCTATAAAGGGTTTTTAACTTAAATCTCGCCCACAATAAAAACCATAAGCCGATCCACCCACATCTGACAATCGACACCATTTCAAATTGCAGTAAAACAAATGGTAAAAGTAATTGTGAGACCTTTTCGTCTCAAAGAAAGTGTAGTTTCTCCTCTCAAAATTGATTTAAATTTTAAAAAGTAATTTATGAAACTTTTTACATTATTCGGCGTAAAAAAGATCGAAATCAAAAGAAATTGGTGATTCTTTAATTTTAATATATATACTAAGTACTATTAACATTTCATTAATCTATTTTAAACCCCCAACACAAAGAATAGTGTAGCTACCTAATGGTAAAGTTGCAGACCTTTATCTAATAGTCATTCAATGATTACTCAAAAGAAAACCTTTTTGATTTATAAAAAAAATACAGAGTATATTAATAATAACTAAGTACATTGTGTTACATAAAATAGCCCACTATATTATTCCTTGGTCCTAGACTTTCTCAATAGTGAAAGTTTGAACTAGGTCGAACGAAACGGAATCTACTAAAATATAACAAATCAATTCACATAATAACTTCAACTGCACACGTTTACTTATGTAATAATAATAATTAATTAGTCGTAATAACCCGAAAGGCAACTTAAGTTAAATCGACTGAACTTATAAGGTCCTTGACTTGATAAACTTTAGGACGGCTTTCTAGAGCTGAAATTGCACCTTTTGAAAGTGAATGAGCGATGAATCAAATAAAACAACCAATTGGTTAAATTTCGAATGATATACCGAGCTTCTGTTGTATATCCAACATCTTCAACTCAAGACCAAAAAACGGTAAAAATGTTCAAGCAAAGTTTTTTTTTTATATTGGTACAACTAGCGGCCCGTTTCGGCTTTGCTCGGGTATTGTCATACAAAGATCTTTAATCGAATCAAAAACTCTCAAGTTGGACCAAATCACACATAAAGACCACATCGAACAATGATCACGACACAATTTTTTTAAATTTTAAGATAATTGGCATCGTTTGAGTACGAATTGCCCAATGCTAAGTAATACCGCAGGGTGGAACAAAACACGCATATCTAGAAGATTATCTATTTACTCTAGATTTAAAAAAAAAAACTAATTGTAATCCTGACCATGACATATGGTGCTGAGACCTGGACGCTAACACACGAGGCTAAGTATAAGATCAGGGTTCAGCACAGAGAGCCATGGAAAGGTCCATGCTTGGCATCAAACTACAAGATCGAGTTCATACCACTGAAATCCGACGAAGAACCAAAGTTCAGGGCGTCAGAAAGCAATGACAAAGTTGAAATGGAGTTGGGCAAAACATATTGTTAGGCAGTGTGACGACAGGTGAACCAAAATTGTAACAGAATGGTGGCCGAGGCGGGCAGAACATATTGTTAGGCAGTGTGACGACAGGTGAACCAAAATTGTAACAGAATGGTGGCCGAGGCGGGCAGAACATATTGTTAGGCAGTGTGACGACAGGTGAACCAAAATTGTAACAGAATGGTGGCCGAGGCGGGCAGAACATATTGTTAGGCAGTGTGACGACAGGTGAACCAAAATTGTAACAGAACGGTGGCCCAGGCGGGCAGAACAAATTATTAGGCAGTGTGACGACAGGTGGACCAAAATTGTAACAAAATGGTGGCCCAGGCAGGGAATGCGGAGCGTCGGACGTCCACCAGCAAGATGGGTCGACGATATTATAAGCATCGCGGGTCGAACCTATACACGAATAACACAGGACCGAGGCCTATACCCAGCAGTGGAATAGAGAAGGCAGTGGATGATGATGATGAATCTAAGTTTCCCGCTGGGTACAACCTGAGTGTGGTACCCAGCGGGAAACATACACAAGTAGTGTTCCAGTGTTTCATAGTGTAAAATTACCTAAAGAATTTTCGACATTGTGACACTCGTATCAAAAACCAACATTTTTAAGATGTAGCAGTTACCACTACTTGTTTAAAATCATCTAATAATATCAAATTGGCTACTAGACCTGACTATTGTTAGCGAGACGCACAGTTCGAGTAACTTTATCTCTGGGTGACGAGCGCAGTGCAGTGCTAGGTAATGATTTGGACCTTGCGTCTTCCAATATATGCGTGTTACTGTGCCGTTATGGGCAGGTGTGGTGGTGCTTACCATCAGCTTAAACTATTAAAAAAAATGTTTATACCCTTGTGTTTAGAAATACTATACTTAGCCACAACGAAAATGGATGTACTAATTGGTTCGCATTTCGATATCTTTTAGAGAATTCAGGTAATTAATATATTTTAATAACTTATCACTACATAGTTTAAAATTAAGTTACTTCCCTCGTCTGTCGGTCCCTATGTATGCTTAGATTTTTAAAACTACCAAACAGATTTTGATGCTGGTTTTGTAATAAATGAAGTGATTGAAGAGGAAGGTTTATATGAAAATACGTACATAAAATAGTAGAGAAACACTGAAAATTTGAAAGGGGGTCTAATGTAATGTACTGTAATGTAATGTAATGTACATAATAAACACATTTTTGCGATAACATTACGAACGCTCGCTTAATCCTATGAGCTAGATCAAAATAATGTACTGCAGTATTATACCCCTGTAAAATGTCTCCAAAAAAGTTTGCAATAGTATTTGTACATTTGTCTTTCTCTGAGAAATAACCCAGAATAACCATTTTTATTAGTGTATTTAGTGTCAGCATCGCATCCGTGTGAAGCTGGGGCGGTCGCTAGTTCTATATAAAAGCATCTAGATCAAGATCAATTTCACAACCGTGTCGTCGTAAGTTCGAATCTTGCCTGCAGTATTTTTCCCAGAGATTTGCTCTGCAACTCTCTTGTACGATTTCGTCATCATCGCTGACTTTAACAATAAAGGAAAACATCGTGACGAAACCAGCGTGCTCTAAAAAAGACCACTTTTGAAAACAAGGGTCCTTTGCCAACCCGGACTGGTGGTATCCTCCAACTAGCGTTGTGGATTATAGTCGTGATTATTTTGTTGTTAGAAAAGGCATCGAATCCCTGCAAAACACAATGACAAACAAATGAATTGTGAAATAGCGCAAAACATCAGCTGCCTTTAACTAAGAAGTGCTCTATCTTCCTCTACGATCTATTGTCAGGCTTTTCTGTTACACAGTGAATTAAATCGAACCGAAACCAACATCATAAAATTAAAGTATCATGCCGATCAAATATTTCAATGATAGGTCATTACAAACATAATGGTTAGCTGATGTATATCTTTATAATGTTTAATGATCATGTCAACGGCTAAAATACTTTTACTGCGTGACCTTACGATGCTGTGATCGCAGTGGTTAAATACGTAACGCAATTGGTTGCAATTGCTTACTTGGCGCAAGTGTATTTTTTACAGAGTTACTAGATACCCTTAGTTTTAAGACAATTGAGACGCTTTCCTCTCATCATCATGACGAACTTCTACCAAACCACCAACAAATCAAACCTGAATTTTCGTAAATATTTAACTGGTATCAGTTGGTGTACGTCGGAAAGGGGCCCCTTAAACCTACACCCGTGTCACAAGTCTCGGGCTCTACTCGGGATTTCTCTCTCTGACACATGATGGACCACCGCACTGTGGATCCATGGAATGCTAAGAAGTTCGTCTCTCTGTTATCATGCTTGTAAGCCTCTATTAAATTAAAGAGTTTTTCATGTTTGGCTATCCATTCACTGTCCGTTGTTTGCAACAAAGGGCCGAACGGACTAACCATGTAACCTTATTATTTTTCTCTGAAAACAGCTTAGTTTTAGTAAAAATTGAGAAACCTAATTAAGCCAACTAAACGCAGTAATCGGATGAAACAGCGACGGTTTGGAGTAGGTAAATTAAATTGTCATCAATGTATAGGTCACCGTAAAATGGACATCGCCGTCAGTTAATAATCTAACGCGTGAGATTAGGTTAGTTTATCAAATTTAAATAGGACTACCTTGAAAGTAAAACTACCCTTTGAAACATAAAAAAAATCCAAATCGGTTCAAACATATTTTAGTAATCGGTGAACATAATTAGAAAAATATTCCAACGAACTGAGAACCTCATCCTTGAAGTCGTTTAAAATGGTCTTGGTAATCCGCTCTGTTTATTTTCAGAGAAAGCAAAATCTTAATAAGTTATAGCTAGACGGTCTAATTGCCAACCACAACCAAATTCACCAACCAGGACTCTTAGTCAAAATCTACGACAGTCGGGCCACTGATCATCTTGATTCCCTTGTGAGAGAAAACTCTGAGTTACAGCCGTGGGAACATTGAGTGGGCTGTTTATGCTGGTCGAATGACGATACTGTTTCAAACCGATACAAGCATTCTGCATAACTCTATTATAAAAATGTATCCTAATAAATCTTTTCAAAAAGGGGGACAGCTAAAAACCATCCACCAGTCCAAATTTTGGTTAGGGAAAGTAACTAAAATTTTAACCATACTAAAAACAGGCGATTTAATTTGATAGTTACACTAGTACCATTAACTATCGGTTATGGATATCTGCAACATCAGGTACGTTGTATTTTTTTTTGTATATCGTATATATAACTAACGGTACGCCCCGGCTTCGCTCGTAGTTCATAAAATATAAAGATTTTATGGCGCTCAGGAATTACGTACATATCTAACGGTGAAAGAATTTTTGAAATCGGTCTTTTAGTTCCTGAGATTAGCGCACTCAAACGAATAAACTCTTCAGCTTTATAATATTACTATACTATACCTCTAGTTAGGTTTACGTTAATAGGGTACCGGACTGGGTCAAAAATACACCATCCTAATTAGTCCGTCAGCTAGATCATGGAAAAATATTGGACACGTATTTTTTGTTTTTTTCATAATATTAAAAATCGTCAAAGATATAGAGACCATTAAACTTCGAGAGTGGAGGGTCGCGACGTCACTCGTGAGTAAAAATCGTACTCACAAGTGACGTCACACGAAACTTCGAAGCGCTGTATCTTCGTAATTTTTTGTTTGTGAAAAAAAAAGAAAAAATACGTGTAGAATATTTTTTGGCAATGTAACTAACCGGCTACTTAGTTTTTTTTTTAAGAGTATACCCTATTGCCATCTCGCCTGATGATAAGTGACGATGCAGTCAATGATGGACTGCGGTAACCAAGTAGAAACTAATTCTTGACTGGAAAATACCCAGATCATATCCAACAGGAAATACCCACTCAGGCAACGCAATCCAAAAATCTAAATGTTTTTAATACGACAGTTAAGTCAAACCCCTGCGTTCGAGTCTTTGGAACATCAACCATGAAGCGCTGTCGCTTACTGGAGTTACGACCATACTAATAGAAAAAGGGAAGGATCTGTATGATCTAACAGAGATCATGCCGATCAGTTAACGTGGTCCATGATTTGGCATTATAATTTGATTTAAAATGTCCCTTTTACTTCAAGATACTAGATCTCATAACTACTCAGAAAATAAAGGTTTGCTAGTGTTAACTACTTTTATTACCACTAATGGTAACATCAAGCTAACCCTAAAAGCGTGACTAAAATGGAACCCATTGTTTTACGAGGATCATCAATTTTGAACCAATTTTGAACACAGTTCTAAATGAAAGTACTCGTATATTTTCAATTTAGCTCCAAATTTAATTCAACATTGGCACCATAGTGAAACAGAGAGTCTACCTTGACTTTCCCCTTTTAAGTATGATCTTTTCTGAGTAACCTTATATTTTTACGAATCATTCATCCAGAAGTGCCAATTTTAATGACAATGTAAACATCTACTCCATTTAGAGAGGAATTCACCTAGTAATCGAATTAATTCATGAATGTAGCATGCACCAAATTGTCCGTTATTTCGATAATGCACCTACATTTTTTTTTAAACAAAACTATTTTATTTAAACGAACTTTCAGTGCTAACTACTGACATGTCATTGTTTGCCTAAAAATTAATAGAAGCCAATCAAACTTAATAAAATCGAACATGACACAATAGAACCATTAACGTTAAATTTAAGAAAACCTGAAATATTTATAATATACCTACACACACCCCTTAATAAACAATTTATATTTAAACACACAAAAACTAGTCAAGAGCTTATTAATTTAACAATAAGTGAATTTAATTATGTTAATATTAACATGCGAAATAATTATTACAAAAAGAGAATTCTACCCCCTAATTAAATTAAAGTTAATTATTAACAAATCACAAAATCTTGAATATAAGTACTATAATAAATGTGACATAATAGGCGAATCTAACAAATTATAACACAGAAAAACACACATGCAAACGTACCATCTAAACCCAAATACCCAAATAGTATTCAAGCATTCTAGTTCTAAAAGAGCTGTTTATAAAAAAAAAGTTGTTTACAAATCCAATCAGTCAGAACAAATCTTTGTAATACGCAAATTATACCCCAAAATTAAAAAGTAAATTACCGAAATTGTTGAGAAGTTCTTGAATAAACACTACACGAATAATTGAATACCACTGCACTGTTATCGAGAGTATCTTTTGAAGTTGCCGGTAGCACGTGCCGAGACGCGGACCAAAAGGCGCATGCGTGCCTGCGCTCGCTATCTCCACCGAACTAGTGCCACAGCCTTACCACTGCACAGAACTAACTCCCCTCTACAATAAACACCTTAAAAGTAAAAGTGGTCGATCCCGAAGGTGTGGCGAACCGTGACTCTACATTACCCACTGTTATACGACAGCATTATTCTATTACCAAGGCGCGTGATTGCAGCTCATGATAGATACTATATGAATTTTGAGCCCGGAAATGTCAAGGTTACTTCAGTACTGCCCTCGCTAGAAAATAATGGTTTTAGGCCCTGGTTGCACTGTGAAAAATGAGAACGCGAGTTTTTCGCGATACCGTGACTATTTTGACGCGATACGCAACTTTGCAGTAAAGAAAATGTTAGCAGTTGTTTAATTAGGTACTGCAATTTCTCTTTCTTTGAGAAGACACGAGGCTCGCGTTTACCTTCAAATCTCATGTAAACAAACATTTTTATTTAATCCTACTAATGTTGCAACAATTATGAAAGTGTATATGTACGAACAGAGGGACAAAGTAAAGCTTGCATTATGGGAGCCAGATAGCTGATTTAATAATTCAGGCACAAAACAAATATTTGTATTCGTCACACAAATATATTGTAGTTTGCAATACCTAATTGTTGCGCGAAAATCACAGAAACGGTAACTGAGCGAGTAAAATCAATGAGTGCTGGTAGTGCGAGTATATTATAAACTATCTGCTATTACATCTGTTGTACCATAAGATCATCGGTAATGATCCGGGAAAATAACATATAATAGTGATGAAGCATCAATAATATAAAAGGTAGAGCTGTATGTAGTTGGTAGGTACTTTGTTGTACGTGTTATTTCAATTATTTTACTCTAGATTTTCATCAAGACCCACGGTGTAGGTTTACGTAAAAGAATGACAAATACGAGTATCATAATTTAACATAATTTTAAAATTTGTTTTATACCTAGTAGTAGATAAACAAAAGGCTGATTGCAGGCGGTCACCATCGTCTGCACCTATAATAGTTCAGTCATTTTAGTATAAATTAGTAGAACATACTCGTATTGGAAAATCGAGATACCCGATACCACATAGAAACTAATATTTTGGCAGTGTGTTTTAATGGTGTCACGTGAGGTGATGTTTATACGTGGTAATATACTAGGTATCTCGATTTTCCGAAGTCAATCCCTGCAATGACTGGACTATAAATCATGTTTGTGCGTTACTAACATTTGATATAATATATCACAATCCTTATTCTGACACTAATGAAGTTATCTGCTACAGATCTTTGACTATCTATACTATATTACTTTGACACTAAATATCAGTGACGAAAGCTAGCTAGGTAATACAAATCAGAATTTATCTCATCTATTTTTTGCAAGGTAGTAAAAACTTTGAACTTAGAGATAAGTCTCTAAGTTCTAAGGAACTTAGAAATATTTGATACAATAAACACAACGCTTTTTTTGTACGCGTACAACAGTGTGGATTTTTTTGCAGTGTAACCAAAGTCTTAGCCAGGATTAAAATAAATTCTAGTGGCCTAGATATTGTCGGTCGATATGAAACGAAGGCACTGCAGCTAAGTTCTAAAATATAAACACAAGAAATAATAAAATAATCAGACACCGACAAAAAATTAACGAGGAAGTACTTGAGATCGAATTGAAATCGGTATGAAATTAGCTAAGTCCGTAACCGATATACGTGTCCTTCCAAACATATATTTAACGATTGACCTCCAAGAAAATTGAAAATTGAACGAATCGCAAATTGTTGTACTCGATGATTGTATGCATACGAATGGACTACAGAACACTAATTGTTTGTAACTTGTTGCGGTAGTAAATGTTGCAACAGAGATAGTTCCCATGCGGTGTACAATCGATGGTTTTTGTCCTCAATCAATATAATGACATAGTATTCTATCGGCTGCTCTCACAGCAGGAAACACGAGCCCAACCCTCTCGGAAGAATTGGTTCATGTTCCTAGAACAATCAGACCGGAACGTATTTCGGATCCTATCCATTTACGCGCGGTTTCGTTGCATGTATTTCGAAATGGATATTTAGAAACACCAACTTGATATTGTTTACTTATTCTGAATATCGATTTACCTTTCATAGCTTTTATGTATTTCTACACACGAATCTGCACAGTGATTGCAAAACGTATAAAATGCATTCTTTAAATTTTAACTTGGTGCCGATTAGTGTGTTGAGAAATATAAATCCTCATCTAATTCAACGGTTTATTTAGTTTTATTCAATTAACTTTCTATAAGTAGGTAAGTGCAGCACATGTGATGGTATTAATACATTAAGCTCAATATATAGCTCACTAAACATAATTTGAATTAACGATGTCACAACAGATAGAAGTACCCAACCACAGTAGCATTAGTATTTAGTGCTTTGAATCAAGTTTTTATGTGAGATTTATGTTGGGTGTAAAATGCACTGGTAGTGCCAACTCTGAATCAAGGAATTCGTAATTTGACGTCTTTACATTGTAGGTAGATAAGAAATCGAATTTACACGCATCGTTTATATTTTTAGTGGTATGCAAAATAAATGCTGTGTTCTGATTTGAAGGGTAACGTTTTTACAGAAATTGCTTGCAGGTCAAAGAGTTTAGTAATTTTACCTCTCAGAATGACGAGCGCAGTGCAGACAGAAATTTGAACTTTGAACTTTATGTTAAAACAGCTTTAGCACTGTGCTATATACTATTGATCAAATGAATGTTTTGCTCGGCTCATCACTTAATCAAAAAAATAAAACTCTTTTTTTATTATTTCAACCACATAGCCTTAGACTAAAGTTAATACCGATGTGAGGTGTCATTGAGTTTATTTACAACTATCTGTTCAAACTTCATTATTAGTCAATAAGTTTCGTTTTAACCAAATGCTTACGTGACGTTTGCATTGATACAAATTTCTCCGAAACTTTCAACATAAGTCCGCCAACCGTTCTTAGTAACACTTCGTCGGGTTACTGGCGCGAAGTACTGTATTCACAGATAAGCAAAAACTAGAGCCATTCTTCACACGTATCCTCATTAACAGCATGTATTATCGCGTTCTGTTTTTTCTACTGTTGTGTAACGCTAGCGTGTTAGGAGGTCATCCGAAGAATTTAGCCTGGAACGGTGGTCCGTTGCACTTGAATTGTGAGCATGGAGTGGATATTTGGACTAATAGTGGACACTACGTGAAGGACAATGTGATTGCCATCAAAGCTGTCACGCATAAGGATGATATTTTTGTTGTTACTCCAAGGTAGGTTGATATCCTTATCTCTGCTTCCCTTCTAATATTATAAATACGAAAGTAACTGTGCCTGTCCGTGATGCTTTCAGACTTAAACTGCTGAACCGATTTATGTACAATATTTAACCAAATATTTTATCGTAACTTTCAGGATGAAACGCGACGTGTTAGCCACAGTGTGGCTTCTGGTCCGCGGCAGCCACAAAGTCGAGCTGCAACCGTTTCCAGAACTGCGTCATCATAAGATTTACGACTGTAGCGCCATACAAAATGCAGTGGACTTCTATTTAGATCATCTCGTAAGTAGTAAAAGCATGAATTAAATCAAATCGATTGGAAACCCTTTTTTATGATGTCGGTTAATTCAAAAGAATTCTAACATTGCAATTACCGTTATAATTGTTCATTTTATCAGCCTTTCTATTACCTAACTAAATTGGCTTTGGTATCGCTATCTTTGTAATTTCATCATTCATTTCTTTGTATCTTTTAGCAAGGCGGTAGAACTTCGGGTGTTCAAATTGTCTTACACAGGCCTTGTTTCTCTCATTCCAGACAGCTTGATCTAAGGATTTGATGGACTAGTTTTTGTTTTTGAACTTGTTGACTAGACTAGACGGATCGGATGGAAATTTTAGCCGAATCAAATCACAAATGAATTTGTTATGATTATATTACAAAAACTATTATTTATCACAAACACAGTTTCTTCAACGATTATGATTAAAAATACTCTGACGCTCGTCTCCGGAAAATTTTACAGAGCGTGATAAATTAAAAAATAAATACCTACTAATTAATTTTAAATATATTAATTATCTAAGTTAGTCTACATCATTTTATCTTTGAGTGTTCTAGAGTAACTACTATCTAAAATTACCTGAGGTCGCCTAGACAGACAGTTCCAACGTTAACTCTGAAACTATCCATGATTATTAGGTGTCTCGGCCAGGCCAGGTGTCATAAAACTTGGACTAAGAAACACTAACCTGACAAGTTGTATCGGTATTTCGACAAAGTCTGTCATAGGCTACGATTACTGCAATATCGAGCTCTAGGAGAGTCATAAAGAAGCCTAGCATCATTAAATTTGTAGCGTGCATTCATAGTCCATTCGCTAAATTTAACAGTAATGTAACCAATAAATATATCTTTATCATAAATTAATATATAATTGGATTAATCAGTATTTAAGTAATAGTGTTTTCATGTTAGGTTTGTTTAGTAATAGTATAATTTTTCTTTAATTTTAAATTATGTTTTTGATTTCCTTATTTTTTTCATTTAGGTACTTCCTGTACCCAAAGGATACCCACCCGCTATTCTGATTTGTCCTCATATTATTTTCCATCCCAAGAGTTTGGTTTCAGCGATAAGACCAACAGCGGTTGCACTAATTTGAAATTGATTGTTACTTTTTGTTGTTTACCTATTTTTTGCGGTATCAATAAAGAATATCTATCTATTCATTACTAATCACTGTAAATGTAACTAGCGGACACCGTGAACGTTGTTCTGCCATATAAATCATCAATGAATTAAATATCACAGACACTGCATTTAAAGGCATTTACGTGAATATGGACGAATATTAAATTATTCGGATTCAAACAAAAATAATAAAATCGTAAGTCAAAAACTTGAATACCCAACATACGTAAAACATTAGATTTCGATACAATGGGTCGAGCCAGAGTAGTACGTACACAAACATCGTGAGATCTCGAGATTTTTATAAATAAGATAGTATTATTACTTCAAAGTTATCTAACGGTTGAATTATAAAAATATTATATTTCGTAAATTACTAAAATAATTAAGTAAAAGGATATAATTATCGACTCCTCATTTACACACAGACTGGTACATAAAAGGTTATATAACATTATAAAAAATTTGGCGCTAGAGTGCTCGCAATATAACTCTGCGCGTAGCAAAATATGGAACTATCTGACAGGCCGTCAACTTCTTGTTTACGTCAGTTGACAAAAGTTTGTTTACGTTTGGTGTATTTATTAATTTCCAAAGTAATTATTAGCTTTCATTATGCCGAAAGTGATTAAAAATGCTGGCCGTGGCTGGTTCTTGAAAATCAATCGTGGTTGTGAAGAAGAACGATACAATAACAGGCCAAAAGTGCAGTTTTCCAAACGCAGAGCTATTTGACACCTAATATGTAGGGATACCATAGCAATCAAATCTCCACCTATTATCGGCGTATTTTTAAGCTGAGGCTTTATTTTTGAGGTTTGATTGTTTTATCGCCAATGTCAATCAATAACCGTGGGAAAAAATGTGAGTGCTTAAGACCGAATGTGAGAAACAAGTTATATATATATATTTTTTCATAACATACAAATCAACATAGGAAACACAGTGACACAGCAGTAAAGATCATCAGCTGATTGTATCTTTCTCGCTCGGGTACACTCGGCGGTCCTACGTTCACCCGATCGACCCTTTCACCTAACAGCGTCAGCTTCATTTACCACCGAAGCGAAAATATGTGGGCGGTGCGCCAAAAGGAATTTCACTTAATTTTTTTAGCTTGGATGCTCTGTAATCATTTACTCCGTATTAATTACTGTATGTTTTATTATAGGCGTTTCAGAACGTACAATTACGTGGTAATGGACAACGCATCATACCACTGCACTCAGACTAAAGAGGCTACAATGTATCTAATAAAGAGGCACAAAGAAGACCCACGATACTAAGTAGAATGACTGTTAAAAGGACATGGACAAGAAGTTTTGCGGTTACCGCTGTGATCCATCGTGATCTAAACCCTATTGAAAAATAAGATGATCCATCAAAGAGCATTCATACTCCAAATTTTCAAATAGTGTTATTTATGGTCTCAATAAAAGATTTCCAAGTTTAAATTAAATTATCATTATTTCGTTGTTGGTGTAGGTTGAAAATGACAGATTTTTATAATGTAATTAACTAAAATAAAGTTCTCCTGGTGGTAAGAGACTCAGACAGTCATTAACCTGTACCAATGATACTTGGTCATACTGAACCAAACTGCACTGAACCAGCACTGTAACGGCGTTCATTATTTCGAGACATTCGTTCTAATCTCAGTTGTCCTATAATTTATAAATAGTTAGTTATATTGCTTCCCTGAAAAATCCCTTCCCGTACCTGTTTTATGAAGTTGAAAGTTTGCAATGAAAGGGGAAGGAACCTATTAGCTTGACCTGGCAACATTAAGTACGCCACCAGTCGCGCGCAGACTTATACTGCGAGCACTATATCAACTACTTCCTGTAGACAAATAGATAGATTAACTCTTTATTGCACTTAATTAGAAAACAAAACAACGAAATGTATGAAATGTGTACTTACCTAAATTTAAGTAATATGCTCGTAATTATTAAATCTCGAGTTGTTTTAATGCAGCGATAAAAGCGAATGAACTGTTTGAAACTTTGTAGCCTAATGTATGTAATGTTTGTAACTAACGTGTTCAGTCTACATTTTTAAGACCCAATTTAGAAGGATATCTAGTCGAATACCTTATAACTAGGTTAATTCTAATATGAAGGAATTAAATGCTCCGATATAATCATTATACGGACCACTATTATTTCTGCCGTAGGTGGCCCTAGACGATCATTTTTCGAATATTAGGTTTTTGTAAATAGGTAGGTATTGTAAACCAGTATTGAAAAGATAAGAATAACAGGATGACGTGCATCAAAGTAACTTTTTTCTGATCTGTGACGGCATGCACCTTTTTTTTGTATAAAGAGGGACGAGACGAGCAGGACATGTGCCTGATGGTAAGCAACATGCCTGCCACATAACAACACAGTGACACGCAGCTATTGGAACACAAAGAGTCCAAATCACTACCTAGCACTGCACTGCGCTCGTCACCCAGAGATCTAAGATGTTATATCTCTAAGCCCTGTAATTTCTCTGGAAACATTGAACTTGATGTTGAGTAGTAATTAATGCCTGCTCATAACCACACAGTGTCACGTACTAGCAGCGCTCCGCGATTTTACCCGCGTTCTCGTTCTCCTAACATTCCCACGATGAAAACGTGCTAGCATATGTGTTGTTCTAGAGTATACTTAATGTAACTTCGTTGCAAATTTCAAATTCGTCGGTTCAGCCCTTGCGACGTGATTGAGCAACAAACATCCAAACTTTGGCATTTATAATATTAGTAGGATTAAAACATAATACTTGGCCATTCATTTTCCTAAGCTCAATCGGCTTGCCAGATGAACTACTTATAGAGTAAGATCCCAGAGCTCCCAGACGTCACCTATTTTCTGATGAATGAAATGTGGACGATTGAGTAGAGTTAGTAAGTACCTACTAAGAACACATGCTTACTCGCTAACTTGCTTAAGCTTTGGTCTGGTGATCATGACGCACAACGCTGCGGTGTGCGCCGCAACGCAGCGTCACGACGCAGCATTTAGCGTCCCTGCGAAGAGGTGGTCAGTTGATTTTGCCGCAGCTACCAAGGTAGACGTGAACATGAACAATTTTTCTGTAATTTTTTATCAAACTTGTAAATTTCTATCAAACTTTTATGTTTTTTGTCTTTATTTTTATATAAAGAAGGATAGTTGCGAACTAATTCTATTAAATTGTCTTCGAAAAATTCCATATTGTCCCGTGACGCACACCGCACACCGCAGCGTTGAACCGAGAATGACGCCGCGCTGTGCGGGAGTACACCTCCCCACTTCACCGCGCTTGCCCCTCGCCGCTGACGCATACTGCGACGGAACAAGAGAACATACTCGACGTTTTTCATATGATTGAGTGTCCGGCAACGCATACCGCATACCGAAGCGTTGTGCGTCATGATCACCAGACCAAAGCTTTAGGCGGCCAATTTTGAGATATGGGGGTAATGAAGGTACCTACATACAAACATTACTTACTTCACGTATTTTCTAATAAGTGATTTTCACGTATGTTGTAGGCAATATTCTTAAAAACAAGATCCCAATACTCCCAGACACTTTCCGTCGGCCGGTTTGCTTAACAACTCCAAAATAATAATTTAACTTCACCTAAATTCTCATGCTCCATTTGCAAATATGTTCGTTAGACAACTATTTTAAAGCTTTTTCCAATAAGACAGACCAATCTAACGGGGTAATCATGCCCTAAACTCAATTTTAAGCAATATTTCCTAATAAATGTAATGTTTGTATGTACCTTCATTACCCCATATCTCAAAATTGGCCGTCAAAGCAAGTTAGCGAGTAAGCATGTTTGTGTTCTTAGTACATACTAACTCTATTCAATCGTCCATATTTCATTCATCAGAAAGTAGGTGACGTCTGGCAGCTCTGGGATCTCGGACTATTATTTATGGCTCTAAAGATTCTATTTGACATGACTCATAAATAAAATAGTTCATCGTCTCTTATACCTCACAGTTACATGGGCACTGTGTTTGTGGAACTAGGTTGTTATCGTGTATCGTATGTGTACGTATCTACCATTTACATAGTCATGTGGAAACGCATTGTGCTATTGGTTTCCATGTTTAATTGAACTCTTACGATTGATTCCTTAATAGCATGACTGCATGGCTCACAACGCGAAACATGCTTTAGTATAACATGCTACCAACATTCTAAGCGACTCTAGATAACAGCAGTTCTATTAATATTTGTAAATTAGGACTATAAAAATACTTGGCTTTTAATCAATTAGGTAGTTCCATATTAGCGCAAACTTGGTTTTAGCCGTATTTAACGGCCATTTTCAAGAATAATGCGCCAAACAGGACGCTTGGGTCAACCGTGTCAAGTATACTGGAAAAGCCCATTTAGAAATGAACAATAACACAGTAACAATAACAGTAATTTTCATATTAAAGTACCGACTTAGTTTTTAAAAATTATGGACAAGCCACACTAATTTAAAGTGCAATCTTCACATTAGTTAGTTTTTGCAATATTTTAATATTAGTACTTAGCAATAACGTTCTTTTTGTAACTCTATCTATCAGAAAAAATAGGTAGCATTTTCTTTTAATAAAACAGCATTTTGTCGGAAATTTATTCACCTCGTATATCAAGAGGAATCAAGAGGCGACACTTTTTTGTTAGATTATCCTTGATGGTTAATTCAACGAAATATTAAGATAAAAGATTTGCCGAGCATGTTTTACTTTTTGAAGTCGTGGTGGCACAGTGGCGAAAACTTGAGTTTCAGTCATGAAGCCGTAGATTCGAACACCGCCCGTACTTCTGAGAATTATTCTAAGTGCAGATATACAAGTTTGCCATCACTACTGGTTTTAAAGGTGAAGGGATCGTGAGACTAATTTTCATTTTTCAAGAATCTTTCTGTCCTGCTTCATCTGCCAACCCGCACTGGGCCAGCGTAGTTGGATCATGGCGTTGACGAGAGATGGCCCCAAATATCAGCAGTAGGGATTTTAGTGAGCTGTTTTATGTTTTATTCAAAGTTTCAAGCTCGCTATTACAGAATCCAGAGCCTGATTATGCAAGCAGTCACGGCAAACAATGCCAGTATCGTGGGTTCGACCTCATGGGAGCAATCGGTCCCGATTCGTATTTTTTGCAGCGTTGCTCCACACCAAACTGATTATTAAATTAATCGGTGTCTCGTTAAGCAATCCGGGCTAAAAATAAACTAATATAATTCTAATCTAAATATATAAAATGCATTACTTAACTAACCGCTGATTGACACATCAAATCACAGTCTAAAACGCTAACCTTAGAAACATGAATTTTGCAAGGTTTGTGTTGTTGTTTGTGTATGTTTGTATTCCAGCATACAAACATACACAAACAACATTAAACATACACAAATTGCATGAAAAAGAAAGATACGATAGGTTAGGTTGGCTTATACTTTTACTGCATTAATATTAAAGGTTTTAATGATTTTATGGACGATTAGGTGATTACCCATTACTACAAGCCGCATGCATGCCAATAATTTTGATCAAGTGTAGTTTACCTATGCTTGGTACTTTCACTAACTCTGGATATTCTATACTAGTAACTAGAACCTGTGTCCCCGATATTTCGATGCAATTTCATGCGCCATGCGTCCACGGGTAAAGTTTGCCATAATACTGCATCGTAATATCAGCGCAACTCGCTTCATCATTAACATCTCGTAATTAATAATAATAGAGTAGTAAACAATCGCGATAGCTAAAAAACTTTAGTTAAGTATTGTATTTTTACAGGGTATTACTAATATTATAAACTAGCAACGCTCCGCCGTCTTACCCGCGTAGTTTCTGTTCCCGTTATTTCCTCAGGATAAAAAGCAAAAATGGCCTATGTGTTATTCCAGACTATAATCTATCTGTGTTCCAAGTTTCACCCCTATCGGTTCATACGCTACAACGTGATTGAGCAACAAACATCCAAATATCAAAACATTGACATTTATAATACGAGGGTCAAACTGAAAGTTCTTAGAACTGGCCACTTATAAACAATATAATAAAAAAATAATTCTATAATTTGAAAATAGAACTCTTTGCCAATATTACTGAGTATATACTTCATTCATTTGTCATTTGTTTTACGATTTGGCGGCAAATTCAAAATTGTCTGTGTCACGTCAACATGAATTTAACACGAGAAAATTTTCGTGCAATGATTTTTTATGACTTTCGATGTCATTTAAGTCAACAAGAAAGTTATGATAGACTACGATTGGCCTTTCACGATGAAGCCCCATCTCGTGCGACTGTTTACAACTGGTTTAATGAGTTTAAACGTGGTCGCACTAATCTCACTGATGATTTACGTGAGGGACGGCCTTCTACGGCGACGACTGAAGATAACATCTGTGTTGTGCGGCGTATGATAGAGACTGACAAAAGAGTGACCTATCAGCAGATTCGGACAAGCTTAGGCATCGGTATGAGTCAAGTGCACAAAATCCTACACGAACATTTAGCGGTCAGGAAGCTTTGCGCCCGGTGGATACCTCATAATTTGACTGAGGCTCAAAAACTCCATCGTGTGGATTGGTGCCGTAAAATGATTGAAAGATTTAACGGAGGTGACTCAAATGCTGTGTTCGACATACTAACAGGTGACGAAAGCTGGATTTACTGTTATGATCCTGAAACCAAAAGACAATCTGCTCAGTGGGTGTTTCCTTTCGAGGAGTTGCCAACTAAAGTGAAGAGAGATCGAAGTGCGGGGAAAAAAATGGTGGCCTCGTTCTTTGGAAGGATAGGTCATTTCGCAACAATTGTGTTAGAGGATCAAAAAACAGTTTCTGCAGAATGGTACACTACCAATTGTTTGCCACTTGTCTTGGAAAAAGTTCGAGAGGAACAACCTCGCAGTAGGATCCTCCTTCACCACGACAACGCCTCATCGCACACCGCCAAGCGAACGATCGACTATTTGGCGACATCAAACGTTGAATTACTGGGTCACCCGCCGTATAGCCCCGACCTCGCGCCTTGTGATTTTTATTTATTTTCAAAAATTAAAGAAAAACTTAAAGGAAAGCGGTTTATGAATGCTGAAGAAGCGGTGGCTGCGTATCGCGATGCCATTGAAGAGACCCCTAAGGACGAGTGGGCAAAGTGCTTTTCCCAGTGGTTCCATCGCATGCAGCGGTATCGCATGTATTGACGTGAATGGACAATATTTTGAAAAGATATAATAAAACTAATAACTGGCTAATGTAATCAGTTTTTGATTTTCTAAGAACTTTCAGTTTGACCCTCGTATTAGTAGGATAGTAGGATGAGAAAGTTTGTGAAGATGGATGGATTAATGTTTGTTAGTCTTTCCAAAAAAAAACTATTGAAGCAATCTGAATGAAATTTGGTACAAATGTAGATAACAGTCTGAAATAACGTATAGGCAATTTTTATTCCGATAAAATAATGGGATCAGGATCTGCAGAGCCCAACTAGTTACTGAGACATTATTTCTTGAAAATCCGCGGTCTAACCATGCCTTACTTAAGTACATAGTACTTATAATTAAATGTTTTATCCAATCAAAGTCGCGAGCAAACTCTAGTGCATAATAACAACTCTTACTTATCTGCATTCATTACGCTGTTCACAAAATATATCTGATCGATCTTGTTCTCGTTACGACATGATCGATGTTTACGGGCAATTTATTATAACTGTAATATCATGTAAACGGGTCATTAAAATAATAAAGCGATCCTAAATTTAGACTGCCTTGTAAACCTGTGAACTTGGTTTTGCTATTTCGTCAAACGTTGTTCTAATTGGCGCGAATAAGTAGTTACATTTTATTTTTCTATTATTAAACTGTACTTACAGTGATAATTAAGAAATATTTGAGTTGATCTCGCTTTTAGATGTAGCTATTAGTAGCTATATGATAGTCTAGTCAACAAGTGCTTTTTAGGTAAAAAAAATTTCGTCTTCTCCTATCACTATGATTGAATTTTTGCGAGCGGACTTCGAAACTTCTCAAAAAATATCTAGATTCTATTCCGAATCGAATGGCATCTCATTCATAATGATAGGAGGAGGCAAAAAAATGTTGACCTAAAAAGCACTTGTTGACTAAACTATATAATGTCATATGAATTGATGCCGATATGTCAATGTTGTTCATCGATATTTTGGTAAATCCATCTGAAATCAGCCACTGATGTTAGTTTTATTAATCTCTCTCTCTATGGTCAGGCCCTCATGTCTGAGAATCGTAGTTGGTATCGGGGTTATATCTGGAGCGGATGATCTGCCTCCACCATTTTCGCAAAAAAAAATTCGCGTAAAATTTGGAGGACGATGAGTCTTTTACTTGATCGGTCCATCTGGTTGGTGAACGACCACGCGATCGTTTGCCTTGGATATTCCCAACGACAATAATTTTTTCCAGACTCCTAATACAGTACGATTTTCACATAAACAGCCCACTAAATGTTCCCACTGCTGGGACTCGGGCCCTTCTTTTGCAAAGAGATAGTCAAGGCCATAATCCACCACGCTGGCCCAGTGCGGGTTGGTGGATGACACATACAGGTTAGTTTCCTCACGATGTTCTCCTTAACAGTTTTAAGTTAGCGGCATTACGCACATGACTTGACATGACGTGTTGTGCGTGGTTTTGAACCCTGAGTCTCCGGATCGGCAGTCGCCGTTCTGCCGACTATACCAGTTATAACTTCTTCTTCTTCTTTTATTCATGCTAACATTTTCACAAAAAACGTTTGTCACTTGTTTATTCTAAATAAAGTTTTCCTCAACAGGGCGTACTGTG
This sequence comes from Ectropis crepuscularia, assembly GCA_963693475.1. Taxonomy (NCBI): domain Eukaryota; kingdom Metazoa; phylum Arthropoda; class Insecta; order Lepidoptera; family Geometridae; genus Ectropis; species Ectropis crepuscularia. Next base: position 15,046,325 of record OY856345.1, read on the forward strand.
GGCTCTTGACAGTGGTGTAGTAGACACGGTGGAGTCGCCGCGTTGTACCTGCCCACCAAAAGTAGTAGCCATCAGCACAGTCCTGAACAAAATGGTTAGAAACATAGACTTGTCATCGCTCGCTGAACCGACGTCGATATTACAAAATGTTATCATCGAGTATGGTCTAAGCGGAAAACCTTTTATGTAAGTATACAAGTACAATTCTTATCCAAATTAACTATGTTCCATTTTATACTATGCCAAAACCATACGGTGCTCATATGTGCATCATAAATCTTATTGGGAGTAAATATGCTGCTGCTATACGTCTATCTGCGGACATTCCGAAAGCTTGCACCAAATTTTGGGTAGATACTTGAGGCAAGCTGCTAACTTGTTACATATCTCTTCTATTCTACCCTCAAGACGGAGGTGCGAACCTAGCTGATGAGTAGCGGTGCCAAATGCGGCCGTCTTTAAGATTACATCACGAAGTACAGTATTCGTATAACTCAAATTGTCATTTAATTTAATATTATAATTGTTACCAATCACTTGTAAATACATATTTATTGAATAGTTGGTACGTTTAACGCTTGAGTAGATACCATTACTGCCGGAATATTAACTTACTGTCGAAAACTGATTTCCTTGTCTCATTACGCCGCGCTAACGTAGCGACGTTTGTTGGCGACACGACACTCTGTTACAGGAAGCAGTTAGTAGTTGATGTGTCCGTACAATTGTATGGAAATTGGATATGGATGTTGCATGTGTCTACAACTGCCGCCTGATTCTTTATTATAAATGCTCATTACGTAGAACGTGCATGCAAGTCATGCGTATATAAACTGCCCTTTTCGTATTCCTATTGGCAAGTCGCGAGAAGAAGAGTTCTCGCATAATGGCAGATATTTAAGCCTCTACAAAATGAGCCCTCTTTATTTTCCCACATGGACCCAGTTCTTCTCTCACAAGGAGAGAGTGAAATGTGATTCACAACACTGGCCAAGGACTGTAGATACGGATCACGGATAATAGATAGATAGAAACTCGTTATTGTGACGCAAACTAATTAAAACATTACTCAGAATTACTTATTAACTAGTGCTACAAGTGGCAGCTTTATTGCTAAGAGCAATCTCTTCCAGATAATGCATGGCTTCAAAAGATGTCTTTCTTGGAATGTGTCGGTTTTCTTGTAATGTTTTCCTTCAACGCTAAAGCCAGTGGTGATAATAAACTTGTATAATATCTGTACTTGGAAGAATAAACACAGGTGTAGACGGGATTCGAACCTAATTAGGGGAAAGTAGGGTATTGGGAGTCAGCGGGCAATGGGAGTCACCCTCACCACCACGAAACACTACATGAGACTGACGCGTAAACAGCGTCCTCAGCTCCCGCTCCGGATCCCCGCGCTGCCACGAACGGCTCGGGCCAGGCAATCCATGCGCCAATGAGAAACGACCATGTTTTGTTTTTGTGCTCCGCTGATATAATTTTACGTCAATGCAAATTAGAAGGTATAATAAGTGGCGAATATCCTACAGTATGCGATTATGACATTTACACTTACTTAGTTAGACGTTCCAAATTGTGATGTGCAGTTCAGATTACATCAGTGTTAAAGATTTTTTTTATTTTAATTTTTTACTCATTAGTGTAGTTGTGGAAAATGAGAGTCAGGTGACTCCCATTACCCGTAAGTGAAGAAAAGAGAAGACATGGAAAGGCAAAGGATAAGGAAGAAAGACTAAAGTACAGAAGAAGGGTCCTGAAAAGGCAAAGCGCCATGTATTACAAGAACAGAACGAAACTTCTGTATCAGATGTTGGCACTGACGACTTATGCCAGTACGATGAGGATGATGGCGCAGAAGATGCTGGAAACAGATGCCTAGTACAAGAAACAACGAGATGTGGTACAGGAGTACCTCATGTGGGCTCTGGGCTCACGCGGAGTGCACTGGATGGGAGTTAGCTGAAGATTATGTTTGCGATGTATGCTAGATTTTATTTGAGTCCGATTGCCCCCAGGGTGACCTAATGGGAGTCAAATCTGTTTTTTTTTACTTTTATAATTTCCAAAATGACTGAAATTGATCTCTAATGATAGTTCAATAAGTATACTATGTTTAAAGGCGGTTGCAATAAATACTTTCCTTTTAATTACATTTTTATTTGAGTTCTCGCTTAAGTGACTCCCATTACCTTCTTTTACCCTACTAGTATCTACTTCACGGTTGTGAGTCGGACATTCTCGCTACAACGTCACCATGGCTGCTACGTCGCCACGCGGACCAAAACCTGGCCCGCTTTTTTTAAAAAGTGCATCATTTAAATTCTCAAAGATGGTCTTAGTAGCTAATCTCTATTTTGTACAATGACAGTTTTGCAGAAGACCGCCATGCTTGCACCGCATGCTTACCTAGAAGAAACCGTTTCACTCTCGATTTGTAGACTCCAATATTGTAACCACCGGGAAAACCTACTCAGGCAACGTATTCTACCTTTTAATTACGAAAGTGGAGTCAAACCTCCTCGTTCGAGTCTTTGGAACGTTAACCACATATCGATGCTCGCCTCTAATGAAATATTGTAAGATTGGAACTCGAACATCGCAACCTATAGCCTAGCTCACTACTTAATTTATCCCACTAATGTTACAAATGCGAAAGTTTTAATATTTGTAGCGCAATCACGTCAGAACCCCTAAATAATAGGTGCATTATCTTATATATAAAATTCTCGTCTTATAAATAAAATTCTCGTGTCACAGTGTTAGTTACCTTACTCCTCCGAAACGGCTATACTGATTTTTACCAAATTTTTTATGCATATTCACTAGGTCTGAGAATCGGCTACTAGCTATTTTTCATACCCCTAAGTGTTAGGGGTTGTTCACTCCAAACATTTTTTTTTTTAATTATTGGTCAATTTTATTTTTTTTATAATGTGGCGTTAAAAAATACATACAACCCTAAATTTTTACCCTTTTATTACCAACCCCTGTTTTTTTATAGCCATTTTAGTAATTTAATCATTTGACAGTGAACTCCTAAACGACGGGACCGATTTGAATGTTTTTTTTTTTGTGTGTGTATTCGAAGATGGTTTAAATTCACAAATAAGCCCGGCAGATGGCCCTGCAGACAGTGTCTAGGTTATGTCCGAGCGAAGCCGGAACGGGCCGCTAGTTATATATGGAACACAAATACATGTACATTTTAGTAGTGGTAGGACTCTTGGCAGAGTCCGCCTGGGGCAGTATCAAACCTTTGTCAGTTATTCCACCGCCAAGCAGTAAATAACAGGCCACTGTTTGTACACCACGAGATACAAAAGTATCTCCGTCTGCGCAGCGCTTTCAAGTACGTAACTGATACGAAATGTTATCAATGACAAGCGTGACTCGAAACCATTCTTAAAATAGATCTTTAGCCTTCTTGTGTCAGTCTTCTTGTGAAATATATCATTGAGATAATCTAAGTTCTAATTAACCCTTTAATTCGCAGGATCATTTTTTTTTGAAAATGTGTGTTTTTGACGTTTTATATGTTTAGTTGAAGTACAAGAGGCCTCTTAAAAATAGGAAAAAAAATCTAGCTGCTGTATTTTTCGCGAAAATATATGTCGGTGAGGAACAACACTGTCCCAGTTACGACAAATTATTCTGGCAAATGTATGTTGTTCTGTACCGACACTGCGACTCTTATAGAGCGAGGAACTTAGAACAAAAATAAAAAAACATACTCTAAATCATGCTATTTTATTTATAAAACAATGGTATTAGACTCACATTACAAAAACTACGCACTGGCTTTGTTATTAGAACTATTCATGAAATGTATTAAAAGAAAATTAAAAAAAGTACCATTAGCGCTGTATTATTTATGAACTTACATGGTAATTATAATAACAGTTCCTTTTTTCAAGTAAACATAAGCGTAAGTTGCATTTATTGCAAAGAACGCTTGTATAGCCTCTTTTACAATATTTACAACGGCCTTGCTTGCCAAATATTGGCAAATGTCCAACGTTGTCAAAACGCAGATTCAGGTGGCCTTGGCGCTACAGGAGTTTTAATTTTCTCAACCTGAACAGCATCAGGACACTCATTGTTTCTAGCCAGCCTGTCTTTGTGGAGTAATTCGGTCACCAGCTGTATTCTAAATTGTTTCAGTCTCATTGGCTTTTTGTTGCCTACATTTTCTATTCTGTAGTGAATTCGCAGTGTCGTTCAGGAACAACATACCACTTCAATCGCTTGTATTTTGTAAAATAACTGATAAAATGTAGTAAATTGTGTGTCAATCATTAAAAGTGATATTTGTAAGTAGAAACACAATAAGCAATTTCCATAATCCAAGCTAATTAATAATTTAAAAAATTTTTTTTACCTTCGATCCGTCCATATCGCATGGTCTCGACGCCATCTTAGTCGTAGATTAAAGATGCGTTCATAAATTTTTAATCACATATTTTTATAAGGTTGCGTTTTGTTTTTACTAATATTTTACGTAAAAAAATACCAGCTACTGTCAATAGGAAATGATCAGGATTTTGTCAAATTGAATGTTGTAGTGTACCAACATTGCGAATTAAAGGGTTAAGCATATGCTTAATTATGTCTTTGGATAATAATGCTACAACGCCCCCTGCTTTAGGCTACAAATAATTTAAAAAGTGAACTTTTATGCTTTGTTACTAAAGTGATTATTGCACCTGTGTTCCGCATTCTCTACAGTGTCGAGGCTTTTAAGTACTTTGCTGCCGTAACTAGTAAAGTTTTACGGTTTCATACGATCTATATTAACCGATTAGCTCATTTTTGATCTGCGGGCTTACCTACTCTTGTTCCCACACCAAAGGCCATTCACAGTTGTGGTCATAGTACACCCTTTTTTCTACGTTTCGTGTCAGCGATTTAATTTTATGATATTTTAAAATCTAAAGCCTAATGTTTTAATTTAAAAACAAATAAAAGCTAACAAAAGAAAAAAATGACATATTAACAAAATAAAATATTCATGCATTCCTTACTCAGTACATATTTTTAGCCTGCGTCAAAAGGTTTGTCATAAGTTTCTGGTGGCTGTATCTGCGTCTGTGAAGAATCCTTGTTGGCATAGTAGCGGTTAGCCGGTTACTGGCCATAGGATCGTATCCTGTCTGCACCTTTTAAGTATTTTTAAAAGCATGTGTATCAGTTTGTGATCAGTAGGTACTGGGTTTAACGGCGAAGGATATAAGAACTATGTTCTGTGTATCTGTCATCGTAGCGCGCAGCATAGTAAATGTTTATTCGATGTTTTTCTGTACAACCAAACCAAATAAAGATAATTCGCTACTACAATAATTTTATTAGTGTCAGCTGCTTCTTAAACATTTCAATATCATCCTAGTACTCTACATTTTACCCCCATTCTAGTTTCATTGGTCTACATGTAGGTAAATATACTCGTTAATACACTCAGACAACTGCGCAAACTGCATTATTATGTTATTAGATAGTCATTTTGCATAATCACACCGACAGGTTATTACTTACTAATTTTGAACGAAAACGGTAAGCAAAACAAAGCTTTAGTACACTTCATATACTGTGTAGGTACGTACTCGTAGTTAGTATGATACTAGGATTTGTAATTTAATCGGGTTTATGAATACGAATGCACAAGTACCAATTGAATTGAAAACTCGTTTGTCTGTATAACAGAGACTTTAAGCAAATTACAGTTTTTGTAAACGTACAGTGTAGATCTAATCTGTCCAGAAATTAATCCAGAATAGCAGCAAGTTGTAGGTTCGTCGTACCTGTCATAAGTCCTATAACCAACCTTCATTTCGATAGCGACGAGATGAAACCAATACGAAAAATTAAGCAAAACATTTGGTGATTGTGCCAAATTTGATTTACAAAACATGGAAGGATAATTTTTGGACTTTTGAGAAATACTCTCAGTACTTGTATTATTTTATTTAACACGCCAAAAAAATTATTATAGTATAAGTTCATGGTCTGCAAGGTCCCTGAGGCGCATTTCCAGCAATGAATTAAAATACATATGTTAGAGATGTCATAATTAATAATAATGCATATAAAACTACTTTACAATAGGTACTGCCACTTACCACATATTTTTTTCATCAATTACATATCCAATCGAGTACAATACTATTCCATGAATTAATTAATTTTTAAACTTTTGTGGATTTGAACTGATATGAAGATAGAAGATATGAATTCAGTCACTAAATTTAGCCACGTGTAATAAGGGCTTTAGTGAGATCCTGAAATAAAAAAAATATTTATAAAATGTAAGTATTTAAAATAATTAGATGTGTCGAAACCAAAGACGTCAAATGTAAAAGACACACAAAGGCTGCTCGGAGACCTGATAAAAAATCATATTTACATGTGTTAGTGACTAGTGTAATGATTCGGATTATAATATCGTCTTGTATCACATTCACGCACAGAACATGCCATAATATAAATAATTTAATAAAATCGTCTGCAATCCAAGGATTAATTAAATAAAGTGGTCAAGTGCGAGTTGGACTCGCCCATGAAGGGTTCCGTTGCAGCAAGTAACATAATATACATAGTACACATAGTTCTTGTAGTTCCTTTTAACTTTGATCGAAGTTTCAATAATAGTGTATTTATGACGTACTAAAAAAAAACTACTCATCAGATCGAGTTCAAACTAATTTTCATTGGTAGTTTACATGGTAATGTACATCATATATTTTTTTTAGATTTTTCATTCTCTTACTTTAGAAGTTAGAGGGGGGGGACACACATTTTACCACTTTGGAAGTGTCTCTTGCGCAAATTATTCAGTGTAGACGAAAATGATTTTAGAAACCTCAATATCATTTTTGAAGACCTATCGATAGATACCCCACACGTGTAGGTATGATGAAAAAAAATATTTTGAGTTTCAGTTCTCAGTATGGGGGGCAACCCTAATTTTTCTTTTTTTTAAATTTTTTTGTTCAAATCTTAATGCGGTTTACAGAATACATATACTTACCAAGTTTCAACAGTGTAGTTCTCATAGTTTCGGCAAAAAGTGGCTGTGACATACGGACGGACAGACAGACAGACAGACAGACAGACATGACGAATCTATAAGGGTTCCGTTTTTACGTTTTACGGAACCCTAAAAATACACGATTTTCACCGCGACGAAATCAGACTGTTACGTTCGGGTATACTAAAATATTGTAATGACGTTACTTCATTCACTTTCTCTTCTTCTCTCGAGCGATTTCCACTTGAAAATGATTTCTCGCTCACTCGCTTTGTTGATCTTTTTGCGTAGCAAAAAAAATTCTTCATCTATGGTCGAAACTGTTTTTGACAGCTACGTTTCTGGTGCGTATCGTGGAGCTATATATCCTCGTCCACGGCTCACAGACGTTACAAGCATAAAATTAGGACATAATGAGAGCCTGAATGGAATGGAAAATGAAAGAAAAAAATTGTTAAATGTATCTAAAGTAATAAGATGTGTTGAAATTGTTTTGGACAGCCATTTAAATTAAATTTAAAAAAATAGAAATGTTTTATTTAAATGTTATATTTGACAGCTACGTTTCAGATGCGTCTCGTGGAGCTATCCTCGTCCACGACTCGTCCACCGGCTCTGAGTGGTCGGTGGTGGCGTGTGCGCCCGCGCCGAGTCTGCAGTTCGCGCTGGTGAAGCGAGGGCTGGCCCACTCCGTCATCATCATCCGACAGCAACACCCAGCCGTCGTGGAACTCGACACCGCGGCGTTGAGGAGGAAGAATTCTGTATCCCCACTAATAGGTACCTTTTTACACATGGATACATTCTAGCGGCACCTAAAAGACTCTTTATAACCAAGTTCACCTGAGGAAGAGTTCACCTTCTCTTTGCTAGTTATGCGACTGCCGACCAGTAATGGGGAAGCATTACTGTGTTTTCCTTTGGAGGGCGATATTTCCAGATAAATTACAAGGCAGTGATAAATCACTTCGCATCATGATGAGCGCAGTGATGTGCAAGGTAGTGGTTTAATTTGCTCAGTTTCACGCAGATATTTAAATATGAGTCAAATACCGTGTGACGCTGCTTATGAGCATGTATTTTGCCTATCATCAGCCGCATGTGTTGATCATCTCGTCAAACTGTTTGTCAAATACTATAAGATTGGACTGGATTGTCGTTCCATTTTTCAGTATTAGAAAAAATAAGGAGGTAGATAAACTTCTACTTGAATAATTTTCTCTTCTAAAAGACTGCCGAATGCGGTTGAAACTCAAGCAACGATAGCTCTATTAGATAATTACTTACGTATACCTATATGAATGATTCGTTTACTATTATCTATAAATTATAATAGACTCCAAAATATACCTATAAGTAGCATGAAAGGATTGCAAAAAAGTAATTATTGACGCTTCACGGCATAAACACCTGGACTAATTTTAGTGAAATTGATTCTGGGTAGGTACTAAGCCATGCATTGGATTAAATATCGCAGGTCATTGTCACCTAATATAGTTTTAAACAAGTTTATGGATTACACAATTATTTCACAAAATAATATAAGTAGGTACCTATTACGCAGTAGAGTTATATATTTACCTAATAGTTATTTAGCACGTATCATAATTTTCTATTTCGTTAAAATTGCATCATATTTCATTTACTTTTTAAACAATTCAGGTTCGTCGCAAATTGGCATTCGTGTACTTGCAATTGCTGTGCCTATTTATTTTGACTTGATTTATTCGAAAATCATTCATTAAGGTTTGGTTTATTAGAGCATCGCATCAATGTACATACGTAGGTTCTGTAATGACTCTCATAAATAACTTCTAATAACAAGATAGCTACAATTTACATCAAAATGTACACAGGAAGCTATAAGATGCAGTGCAATTACAATAATTCAACTCACATGATTTATTTAGAATTAGGTAAATAGGTGACCTACTCTTTACTAAGTAGCCTGCATAAAATAAGGTACCTACTACCTACTTCTCGATATAGTTATACAAGCGTGCTAAGTTGCTTTTTAACTGCGTGCTCTATTTTGATGAACGAGCAAACGAAGGATTCTAAAATTGAATCACGAATGCAGCAGGCGATTCAAAAATTAGAACCCTGAGCGTTGGCGAGTGGATTAATAAAGCACAAGGTGAAAAATCTTTGCACTCTAATGCAGCACGTAACTTTTCATCCCACCTGAGCGAGGAAATTACTACCTAAATGCTTTGCGCATTATTAACAGTTGCAGTAAATTTTGTCGTCAAGTCAAGTAAACTGTTTTCATCGCTAGCTAGAATCACTCATTTTAGGTTTTTCGCATGTTACTCAAAAATATTTTTTTTTTTTACTTTTTTTAACAACTCATTTTCAATTGCTACAGTCATGCAATTTATTTTTGTCTATACACCAGCGCCGTTGTGGAAGATTTTTGAACTGTTATTTCTAACATTCAGCTGGACACTTTTTTAATTGTCTACCATATGAGATAACACGCCTTACCTCTATCCTCCACACGGGAAAAGAAAATTGCGCGCAAATAAATAATAAAAAATAAGTAGGTATTATACCTAGGTAATTACCTACACCAAGGAGGTTCCGAGTCTGAGTTTTTAACAAATAAAAAAATGTTTGATAAGTTCAGCACCAAGGAGGCAGAAGTAAATAGGGTCAATGATGTACCTATTGAATTTACAAACCGAGTGCACACGATGTTCTGAATTCAAATTTACTTTACTCTCTATACTAGAGGATAAGAACGAGTTTTCCACTCTGATATCCAACACACTGAAATCAAAGAGCAAACATAGGTAGAATAGAGAATAGGTAGGTACCTAGGTACTTATCTACTCTTTCCGAGGTGGTGGGATGAAAATAACTATCAGATATCGCGCGCAAGGAAAGATGTCGGTAGGTCCCTACCTACCTAGTGTCTTCAGTTACCAACGTGAATTGCCTGGTATACCTACCTAGTAGGTACCTACCTACAGTATTCTTAGAAAAAAAGGTAAACTTCGAAATTTTGCGGCATAAGCTGGATTTTTGTATAGACCTTTATTTTAGCATTACCTACAAATTAACCAAAAGTCACATTAATTTGGCAATGCGATAAATATGCATTTTTGCAAGAAACATTTTTTGGCCCTTTGACCTCGAATATTTAGAGAATTTATTTAAGTAATTATTTATTTACTTATATGTTGGCAAAAATGTGACAATAAATTGTAGGTAATACTAAATTAAATCTCTATACGATTCGTCTCTTGGAGATATTGGACGTCAAACATTTCGAATATTTCTAGTTTTATTGCACTATTATAATAGCGCTTTGATTTTACTTAATATCTATACGACTTCAAAAGAGGTTTTCTCAATTCGACTGCATAGGTAGATATTTTTTGTTTTGTTAACTAGGTTTACATAAGCTTTGAATTACTTAGTGCTTGAAATACGACGTAACGTTTGCTTGTTTGTCTACACGTTAGAACATTTCGCTTTTCTACTTTTCATACATTTTTAGCATCACGCTTCGAATACTTTTCACCTTGTACTTGTCCTTAAGACAATATTCTTAGGACGTGACAAGATAGCAAATCGATCCCATCAATCTAAATCCAATAACTCAATCGGTGTCAGCGACATCCGTTCTCAGGCCACAGTGAAATATTATATAGCATTTAAAGGGACGTAAACTGCAAGAAAATACCTTGTGTGTCATCGGGTCGCATAATGTAGGTACTTACCAACGCGTGAGAACTAAATGTGCTGCTAAATAAGTTGGATTTTTACAGCTACACTGTGGAATGTTACATTGTTTTAGTATGTGTTTCCTGATGGATGTAATTTGGATCCCTTATGTAGGTACCCCAACACCGATTTACAAACTCTCCACAAATGGGTTACTTTTTTTTTCGTCAGTAAGTTCATTAGGTACCTTTTATTTAAAAAAAATATGGTATCGCTTTATCGTGTGCCTGCCACCTGAGAAGTGATAATACCTCGAGAACGTGTTACTGATTTAAAACATTCCCTTGTGAAAAAGACACTTATAAATCATGAATCGATTTAATTTTTTTCCGTTGACCCGGAACATGGCAAGTAATTCCGTCTTATAGCACAAGTACAGGGAAAATCTGAAAACTATGCATTTGTAAATAAATCATTAAAACAATGTTTCTAGTATTCATTTAAGGTATGCATGTAATCAATCCGGATGTGTAGGTACCTACCTAACTGCATTTTTTACGGAAACCCTCGGTGGGCAAATCCAACGTACCCAAGGGCGGATCCAGCTTTAGCGCCAGATAGCGCCAGGGGGTCCACATAGTCGTAGTCACGCCACAAGAGCGTGCGATATTCACAAAACTCTAAATTGGAGGGATTAATTTTGCCCCGCTGCTCACCAGCCAGGTCTGAACCTCTGTGTTGGGTATAGTAGGAAAACTATGTGACAAGTGTTTAGCTTGCCTCAAATAGTTATACCTACCTATACCTAACCAACATTTCCAAGCAGCTCTCGGAATGTATAAAAGTGTGTGCGTGAGTTTTAATTAGTGATATACGTAGGTAGGTTCACGAGCCATCGACTAAGGGCCATGAGGTCACACCCCCCCCCCCCCCCTCTCCTGGATCCGCCACTGAACGTACCTACACTATTTGTCCCAGTTTTCTAAGATGCGACCAATCCTCCGAAGCGTATGCACCTTGCATTTACAGATAGGTACATATGTGAGAATGTCAGATGGTATTTTGTTTTCAGTATATGGCGAGCATTCGAAACCAGTGGTCCTCCTAGGGTCAGACCTCCACCATATCTATCTTCGTCACACTGAGTGTTCGGACGTGCTTTCGTGGGATACAAGGGAAGCGTACAACTCATCCAAGTTTAAAAACATCCACTCAGCCGGGCCCCGCCTGACATCCACTTCGGTATCCGCCGATCCATTGAAACATGTCGTCTTGGTGCTGGATTCCAACTATGCAGACACGGTATATACTAAGGAACCTACGTATCATAGAATCACTTTCATTGACAAATTGTAAGAATCCTGTTTATTATATGTTTTTTACATTGCACTTGTCCTTCATTTTTATTTATACCTATACCTGATAGGTATTGTTTAGGACTGCTTCTCAAACTGTGGGTTGTTAAGGCTCAACTCACACCAAAGGAGCACCGGAAGTTAAAACCTACTCATACATTGTAAAATGCATACTATCGCTTGAGGTAATTTATAAATTAGATCGCAATTCAAACTGCTCGTCGCTGCTCTTCGCGCCGGTGCTCCTTTGGTGTGCTAAACAACCCACAGTTTGCGAAACTGAGATCTGAGGTTTGGGAGTGTTCAGAGACAAAATTATTATTCTGAGCATTTATGGACAGACGTGTTGCCTAACATCAGGCATTGTCCTACTCTTCTCGTCTCTCTATAGGAACTATAAAAAAACGAAAACAAAAAACTTGCTTTAAATAAATATGCAATTAAAATTATAAATTGAAATAGTTATTTTTTACACAATTTTTAGATTAGTCCCATAGCAAAAATTGTTCGAATTGGTGTTCTTTGAGACGATTATTATTAGCTATAGGCTATAACCAATCTACTTACTCACACCCAGGGCCTGATTAACCCTTAGGCTAATTAGGCTGCAGCCTAGGGCGCGAAGATCGGGGGGGCGCGCTGAAATTGTGTCTTAGCATGCACTATTCATCTAGCATCATTGCATCTACTCTACACATTTCAACTGGACTGAGATCAAACACTGTAACTAAATGCGTTGTGAACTAAAAGGCTTCAGAGTCCCTGATTTTGAGTTTTCAGATGACCAGTTACAGATGAGATTTTATGGCGAATGGCCGCAAAAGCTAACTAGATGTGAATAAACCGAGTTGCCCAGATGACATTTCTGCTAGTATTGAAGGCTAGTGCGAAGGCGTCTGAATTATCGCCTATACTGATGCGCTTGTTTAGACTCTCTCGCAAATTGAGCAAGAACCAAAGTCGTGGCAGAAAGGTAGTCGTACTGACCCTGCCAATTACATGACCATCTCTGCCACCTCCATACTCCACAACACTATGGAACGTGTCTGAGCCGCAGGTTCCTGACGCCCTGACGTATCCAGAGTCTAACGACCTCCTCTATGATCTTCATCCTTCATACGGGTTTCACCAAAACCAGACCGGCTTCGGTGGGATATTTTAGCGTACATCACTCACATATCTGTAGTGAGGCTATCGAAAAATACTGGTAAGCCCCGGGATATCTCGAAGGCTTTCGACAGGGTTTGGCACGATAGCCTTATAAGAAAAAGCTTTCTGCTTATGTTTTGTCTGCTGGTTTTATGGATTCAAACCAATGGACTTTTCGAGAGATCAATAGAGTGGTCATTGATTGCTGCGTGTTGGATCACTCAAGTCAATCAATGCCGGAGTCCCTCAAGGGTCGGTGCTCTCTGCAACGTTATTTCTGCTGTATACCGACGATCTGTTGAATCTTTGGGCACGCAGATGACAGCACCGACGTAAAATAAAACACATATCTTGCGCGAGAGCCAGTGCCCAAAAAGAAGTCCACTTCATGTGACTCCTACTTTTCGAAGTGTATCTGTTTTGGTTACTGACTCAGCTTTTGAGCGTTACTTTGAGATCTATGCTCCTCTTTAACTCTTTTATCGAGTACAAGGCTAAATTCATCATCAGCCTTTGTTCGTCCACTGCTGGACATAGACTTCTCCCATAATACGCCACTCAAACCGATCCTCGGTCTTACGTTTCCAACCGCCACTAGCCAACTTTCGAATATCATTACTCCATCTAGTCGCAGGGCGTCCTACACTAAGTGTGGGTATCGATTCGCGGTCACCACTCCAGAACCCGTCTACCCCAAAGGTTATCGGGTCTACGACAGATGTGACCGGCCCATTGCCACTTCAGTTTGCTAAAACACTGAGCTATGTCGGAGACTTTAGTTATCTGACGAATTACTTCATTGCGGATGCAATACCTCAGAGAAACCCTGAGCATAGTCTTTTAAATAGCTCGCTGAACGACTTTGAGCTTTCGGACCATTTTGACTCTCAGTGTCCCTAGGATGTGGCCCTGCCCGGGCATAAAATGTGGCATCGGTCTCCCGTGCTTGTGGTAAGAGCCCACTAATGGGGAACCGACTGATGCCAGTTAAACGGTCACAGTAATGGCACAGCTTAAATCTCGGCCGGTGATGGGCAGCAGCGTCACCGGTACAAAAAGTTCTGCCCCTGCGGTTGCCAACCCAGTTTGGTGACTATGGGCAACACCCTCTCATGTCACAAGACTAAATTAGCGGCCAGCGACCAAAAAACTAGGTGTCCTCTCAAAGGTGCGAAGGTACTTCAAGTCTAAAGAGTTGCTCATGTTGTACCAAGCAAAGATTCATTTTTGTACGGAATACTGTTCGCACCCTTGCAGGGGCTCGGCTAAGTACCAGCTTGAGACCTTGGAATCGATCGAGAGTCGTACCCAAAAGGCTCATAAGCAATGACACCAAAAGCTTGAACATAACAGCAAAATCGCTAGCTTACTGGGTTTATAAACAGGTACACTTCGAAGAGTGTTCAACTAAACTGCATGATTTAATCAAAACCACCTTGCTTTTTTCGGACTACTCGTAGCTCAAAATAGCGACATGGTTTCATGATTGACGTTTCAAGGACTCGAACGAAGAGGTTTGATTCTAATTTTGTGATAATAACGTCTAGGCTTGCGATTGCGATGCTAGAGTTGGTTTTTTCCATGGTTACAATCTTAGCCAAACCGATTTATTTTAGGTAAATAGGTACGCTTCATCGTAGACCGCGTCTTCATTTAATATCAGCCGAGATGGCGGTCAAGTGCTATTTTAAAAGTAAAAAAAAAGATCGATCGATCTGAAAACTTTTGCGTACTTAGTATGAACAATGTTAAAACTGTAACACCAGTAAGCAAAGTCAAAACTAATATACTACTTATTAGGCCGACCCGTGCAGGGGCGCGTTCTCATGGTTAGCCTAGGGCGGTAGGAACTCTTAATCAGGCACTGCTCACACCTACACTTACACCGACGATTCAGATAGTCTATTCGGCTCCATGATCCTGGACGTCTACTCTCTTTCTACGAAAACGTAAGTTCGAAAACAAACTCGCGACTTTCCTACTCCCGTTCTACTTCGTTTCGTTCGATACAACATTGTTTGACGCTTAAATGTTCTAAGCTTGCTCTAATTAGCTTAGTTAGTAAGTAGGCTTAGAATATTTAATCGGACAAAACGATGGATCGAATCGCAGTTGGAAAGTTGCGAGTTTATTTCGAAATTACGTTTTCGTAGAAAGAGAGTAGACGTCCATGACTGACGGCGGTAGCCACTGACTGCGTGACTGCCAATAAATAGTACACCCTTTCTGCGAACTCCGTTTAACTGCATACAGACTGTAGTGTTTGTCATTGTCGTCTTTACGAGTGACCTCGTCTGTCTTTCGCAACACTAGGATAAAACTCCAGATATATATTTAGGTATGCTATGCTAATGCAATTCAATCAATCTCAGATTAGTATCTAGTATCATTGAATAATATTACTTTTCGTGACCTAGCCATACGTGCAATAAACCTGTCCTGTCCATATTAAAACGAATAGCAGAGTAACGTATTTTTTTCTGAAAACAGATCAAGACTTACCAATCACCCTTAACAAATCCTGTATCATTATGCCATTTACATAACATTAATTTCAGACCATTCAAGGTGAACCACTTTCCAAGCGGTCTGGGTTTATTCCAATCAATGCAATTGCAATAACCACTCCAGTTATTGACACTTCAACAGGACATTGATTTATTGCTGCATAATAAAACAAATTAACTGTGGACATAACACTTTTATTTAACATAACTTGGTGAAATTAAAATAAACATCTTTAAATTAAAACAACGAACAAAACACAATAACCGGAGATTTAACTTACTACAGAGTCGTATAAATTTCAGCATAGGTAAATGTAAATTAAAATTTATTAATAAATAACATTGACTTTGAGAACTTTAAATTGTATATATCTTTTATCTCTCTCTGAACACACTATTCATAAATTGTCTCGCAAATCAATGGAAATCGGTAAGTCTAGAAGAACTTGAATTCAGTTACATTTTTGTCTAAAAACTGTATTAATGTTTAATTTGTCACCACTTACTTCATAAACACCTAACACGCCCATTTTAGTTAAAATGTTCTATGTCAATTCTTGCATAAAATAGTTTCGTGTGAAAACGGAATTAAACATGTTTACCTAAAACTGTCATATCAAACGTTTATGAATAGAATAATAATGGTTTACGTTGTCAATTTGAACCATAGATTAATCAAACATTACACTTTAGGTATATCACATAGTTCACAAAAATGAACTATGCCGAACATAGTTAATTAGAACATTTTTGTGACTGGAACCCTTTTGTGACTTTTTGCGATTGATAAATCTATGATTTCAATTATCCCACAAGTGATTCCCAATGTAATCAGTCTGCAGCTATCTATATCTTTACAGTTCAAATAATTATATTACTATTTAGAAAATCAACTATAATGTTATACTGAACATGATTTGGCTAAAACATAACCATATTATTAAGCTTGAACCATACTATAGCTTCAACAGTATCGTCAGCCTGTAACACTGTCAGGTATGTCTAATATATTATACATACCTAACTAATAGTTTTAACCAGTAGATAAGTAAAGTACTGGTTAAATCTAAAAGCGATAATGCCTATCTAAGCTAGTCTTTTTAACTAATTATATTTTCTTTAGTTGTTTTCCGTTTTCGCTCGTCTGTTAACCGACGGATGTTCGCATTGAGCATGGAATGTCCAATACATTGACCAGGATCAAGTCAACTGCACTACGGCTTCGCTAGCTATACCTAATCTAGAACAGAATCTATTGATTACGCCACACTGCTATAGTCCAGTTCAAACTAAACATTATTTATCGTATGCTAAGTTAATAAATTAATTTTAAGTTTGAGAGCCTGCCAGTTGCGCTTATAAATAAATTATAAATTAGCATTATAACTGTCCCGAATTATATTACACAATAGTTTACGTTACTCTTACTCTTTATACATAGCTACAACATTTTGTGCATTCAACGACGCATGTCTGAGTTTTTGACAGGCGATTAGTTAAATATAGTTTGTTTATTATTTTATTTTTAGCCAAGAGAGCTGTACAACTGGTCTCGCATTCCAGTTCATGGTAATGGATTTTTTTAAGATAATTTTCCAATTATAGTTGTAATAATAGTCTGAGATCTGGGTGCAGAATTAGTGCAATCAAAAAGTTTTTGCTAAAAACATTTTTTTACGCATATCAAAACGTAGCCACTATTATTTATAATTTATAAATGATATTGTGGAATTCTAAAATATTCCAAATAACGATGAAGCAGAAACTATAGAGAAAAGTTATCGTTATAGGCATAATGGAAGTGTAAAATTGCGAAGTAATATAAGCGTGAACAACGCAGTACCTATTTTAATAGCTCTAAACTCGTTTGGAATGCACAAAAAATTGTAACAAAAAGCAAGCAAAAAGGAATCACAGGAATAGGCCATTTAGGACATCTCATACAATGATTGTGAACTTAAACGTAACGTCTTTTACTAAATAAAAATTCACTTCAACATAATCACATATAAAATTGCACCGTTACACTAGGTGCAGTGTAATACGGATATTAAATTTAAATTACATACACTTTACTTAAGGTTAATCTTGTAATACGTAATGATGGCTCTTCACTTGGCTATTTGTGTTTGCGTATTTGTGTTATCTATACTAGACCAAATTTTTGACGAGCGATACTCAATATCGCATAACACCATATTCCACAATGAGACAATCAACACATGGAGAAAAGTATTTATTGTTCAATTCTGTACATACTAGGTAATAGGTAAGTTACATATAGTTCCAAGTTACATATGTATAGTTACAAGTTACATACAGTAAGTTTCCGGTACCAACCGGAGCGATGCGGTACTACCGTATCGCTCTTAGATGATGTCACAAAAACAATGTGTTTGCTTCTGTCAAATATATGGTATTTTTGACAAAAGCGAACACATTGTTTTCCACACATCACAGCTATAAACAATAGGCAAACACAAATAATCATGTGAACAGTCATCATGGTACAGGGCCATAAAAAATCAAATGTGTGCTGAACCAAATGGAACATTAACATGAACAACTTTTCTAAAGGTTATCCCTGATTCATGTCATTGTAATGACAGTTGTTCGTTATAGCAAAAATACATGATAACGCATCCTTATTGATTTAAAACCGCTTTCCTGTGTTGCCCGGTATTTCTAGTGAAATAGGGAAATAAAGCCTCGGTCACACAAAGTATTAGTCGTTATTCAAATTAAATTTCATGTTGATGCCCTCTCACATTTAGAATACGTTTAATTTATTTTGTTGTAATTAATCTTTTGACCTAACATCAATATCGACTGAGAAAACGACATAATATATCCGATCCGTCACTATTCTACGACTATGACTACTTATGTTCGAGGTAGTAGTAATCTATGTATGTGGAAAAAAATAAGCTGCCTTTTTCTCATTAGTTTTTCATTCCGATCTTATCTTTGTGTAAACGTGACTTTACACATTCATAGCTTATGGTAGTCAGTAAAAGAAATAAACAAAAGAAAATATTGCCAATATACCAAAATACATAAAATTATACCAAAATTCGAATACACAAAAATATATCTGAATTGCTGTACAAATATTTTCACGTAAAGAAATCGTATTTTATAGTAATTTATAAATCACAACATCAGGGCAAAGGCACAAATGTGTTCTTATAATGAAATTTATTTACGCCCTCTATCTAGTTTACATATACATTTATTTTAAGTTTATTTGTTTTATACAGATGTTTACTAATCAAGTAATTTATATTTCTTATATCATAATGTTACTATTGTACAATCGTACTATTAAATTCTTTGAATCGTTCATTTAATCAATAGGAAGGCAAATGCTTTTTAATTTATGGTATAATCTTTCATTTTTTAATGTATTTGTATAATTTTATACTTACTTTACAAAGCCGTAGCGGACTTAAGCTAGCTAGTGGGGAAGTTTATAAAATTCTTAATTTAATAATAGAAGATTCACGGGCATATGCGTATTAATATATAAATATCCGCATTTAAAATGTCTTTCGTACTAAGGAGCTATACATAAATTACGTCACAATTTAAAAATGGTATAAATAAACCCTATGCCAATAGCAAAAAGGGTCCAAAATCGGGAATAATATGTGACGTTCTGAATGGCTCCTTTGATTCATCCTCCAAATTCCTACCTTCGTTCGACAATTTTAAACAGACTCGTATGCTAGCAGACGACATTTGTATCCACTAAACTACGAAGAAGTTGAGGAATTCCTCAGGGCCAGGATTCCCGAAGAGCGAAATTAAAATGCAAACGCACGTTAGTATAACTTGACTATCGCAGCGATAATTATAAAGATAAAGATAATTTATTGAACAGATATTGAGATACAAAAATTTTTTGCGGCTCTGCCTTCTGCATTAGTGTAAACACTGTGGTGCAATTGGAGTAAAGTTATACTGATAAAACACGTTTGGGATATGAGCCGTCGGGAGTGCAGGCCAAGAGTAGTTTAAGTTTGGGAGACGTCTCAAAATTCAGCGGAATAGATACGGTACGGTGAGTATTAAACCAATCTTTGGTACACAAATAACAGGGGGTCCAAAAATGCCTCTTTAATTTGATCCTCTAATCTAAACATAGTCTATCAAAATGGACCAGTTTCATCTTTATTACAACTGACATAAAGGTGAAACTTTAGTCAAATCAAAGAATCTTCACTTTTGACTAACCAAAGAAGTTTCAACCTTGTAGCAATAGTCATGGACGTGAAACTTCGATAGTTCATTTTGTCAGACGATGCATGATTTAACGCAAGCTTTTCAGACCGCGAGATATGGTGGCGAACAGGGGACATAACGAGATACTTCTACTGTATAAAACTTACATTATATTCGACAAAGGTAACACAATAAGGGAATAACTATTACTGTTTACAAAAACTTCGAAGACTTTGATTAGATTTAAAGTTTAGGTTCACTCGCCCTCGCAACTGTCCCTTACGTAACGTGAATAGAGATGAACAAAACTTATATTTTATGTGATTACAAAAGATTGTTGGATACCATACGCTTTTTCAATGTTACGTTTAAATGGAATATACATTTAAAGATGACTATAAAAAAGTCGTATTTCAAATGGATTCTGTTTTCCTGTGAAGTAACAAACCATGCGGTCCGGGGTAAAAAAAAACAGAACGATCAGTTGTGGGCCTCGATTCCCGAAATAAACGCGCAGTCCGCAGAAAAAAGTTTTAAGGACTGCCAATAGATGTGAAAACTTATAGCCCAAAATTTGATAGCTTACTTTGGAAACTACGGGGGTGAAACCGGAGGGCGTGATCATAGTCCCGAGTTTACCCAAAAAGTACTTTTATTTACGAACGTGACGCTTGAGCTCAATCTACAGCCCACGGAAAATCTGTCTGTGGTGACCCAAAAGTCGTTTTCACTTCAAAAACTTTAGAAACACAATAATGATCAGACATCATGTGGGGACCGATTTCCGAGGCCCATTGCCTAACCGAAACACAAAAACACGCCGTTATCGTTCTACGAGTTTACGAACGAGTGCGGTCGCAACATCTTTCGATCGTCACGACACACGAATACAGACCCTCTTCATAACCAGTTACGAAGAACAGTTACGACGGTGAACCCTACACATAATTTAAGTAATAAAACCAGCATCGACCATACATTAGTCTCAATTATAAATAATAAGCCTCCTAACATTCGTGCGCACTAGTATAGAGTGAACCGTTCATACCGTCACCTGCTGGAACACCTCAGATCTCTGTAGGGGTCCGATTCGAAGGGGCGCGCGTCGCGGCACTCCGACAGGGTGGCCCGATTTCACGTCGATATTCGAGTTTTCCACGCTGTTGATTTCTCGCCTGCGAAAGATAAGTCGCATCCAGTGACCCACCTAAAATTCGAAATGTCAATGTTCGTAGGAACGTCTAAACGGATCGTGTTGAAATTTGGAAGACAGTTAGATTATTATTGCAGTCTGGAATAGCACGTACGCTGCCTTTTATCTCGTAAAAAAAATTGGGAATTGGAACTACACGGGCAAAACAGCGAGGCAATGCTAGTTTGCTATAAAAAATAACTAATGAGTTAATTACAGCAAACCAGATATTTTGTATCAACAGGAATTCCTGTTTACACTCCCAACTATTCTAAAGTTTACATTCCAAATTGTAGTTTTTTTTATGTAATCGACTAACAATGGACATGAAAAAATCCAAATCTTCACATTTATGTCACTAAAAATATTATAAGATGCCGAAAGCATGTTTCTGAATTTATATCGTCAACTAACCTGGTCTATGAGATTCCCCCGCGATCCGATCAGTGTGTCTGGGAACGATGAGCTTCGTTTCCTGCAGCATCGTCAGCATCAGATCTTCCGTGGTGGGGTGGTATTCCACTCCGTTGATGCTGGCCACTAACGGAGAGTTCTCGTAGTTTCTGTTGGCATCGCGCGTCGCCGGAGGGTAGTCTACCGATCGCGGCCGGCGCAGATCAACTGGCGTCATCTTAGGATTGACATGGACATCCTTGTGGATATAAGGCTCAATTGTCACACTCGTTTCGTTTTCACTGTTATCATTAGCCGTTGTCACGTTTCCATTGACTTCCACGATTAACGGCCTCTGCAACGTCGGAGACTGAACTATCGAAGTATGGATTATTGGGGCTGTGTGACGTGGTGACGATTCAGTCGTGTCTTCGGGCAAGCTCGCAACACTCCTTGAAAGTGACGGACTGTGCGTCATCGCGGTGACGTCAGACTCTGAATCCGGTTCCTTTTCTGGTTCAATCTTGGTCTCAATATCTTCCTTGACTTCGGATATTTCGTTGAGTGTATCGCTCGTTCTCACGTACTTCGGCATCCGTAACGCCCAGTGTCCGCTGTGTTCGTCAGTGGAGTAGGAATGGGCCACATTGGGCCTCTTTCGTTTGTAGAATAACATGTACGCTGTATTGTTGACGAGCTCCGTGTACGCGTTTTCGTCTTCGACGAGAGTGACTCTCGAATCGTCAAATTTGTACCAACGATCGTCGTAGGGATTCTTGCAGGCGGCGGTGTAGTGACCTGTTTCTAAGTCGTCCCCGTGATGGTAGCAGATCGCATACAAGTCGTAAATGTTTTCTTGGGGGTTAGGGTTGTGGCTTTTGGAAGATCTTCTGCGGGGTGATTTTGAGTGGCCTGGAGAGTCGGCTGATTGTGAGTCGCGCTTTGCGAGATGTGGAGTCATGTCGAAGTCGTTCAATGGAAACTCCACCATCGTCGTGAGCTTTGTACTCGAACGACCTTTAGCTTGCCTGGAGAACACAACATGTATTAGAACTAGTATCGTTTTTGGGAATCATACAGAAACAATGCTATATTTATACTTACTGTCGAAACCTTTTCAGATGTATCACTAATATATCAGGCAATGACCATAGCCCGAGCGTCTTCACGACCGGCATATATCTCTGGCATTGTGGACATCTGCGAACGAAGTTTGTGTGAGTTTTAAAGCAAGTAAATTTTTACTGGACTATAAGTTTCTTTGCAATTTTTTTTATTTTTTTTTAAATACGAACCTACGAAGTATTGGGAAACATTTAAATAATGTATGAATGAGATTGGTAAAGCCGTTCTCAACTTAAAGCGTCACCAGAAAAGAAAAGGTTAATTTTTGTATATCTTAGAAATATTTCTTGGTTTATATAGCTACAAAACTCTTATCACTATTATAAACAAATTTTGTAAAAAATTGGTTGTCTGTAAAGTTGATTGGTTTACGGACTAGTACCTGGGTGACCGAGCTTTGCTCGGTTTAAATACTTAAATATACTTAGATACCTACAGATAAAAGATTCAAAGAAATAGATTTTCTTAAAAAAAACGAATTGAAAAAAAAGAGAACTCGTCTGGATTCGAACCCGGAGCTACTAATTCGTGACCGCTATGAGCACCCGACTTCCCGTCTGAGCTAATTATGCTGTCGCGTCACGCGGCGAAATTTACCTTCACATTCTAATGTGACAGTTTTTCATTGTCTAAAAACGCGCATAATATGCGTTTTTTTTTAAATAAGACCTAGTTAGATCGATTTATCGTCCCCGAAATCCCCTGCATACATAATTTCATGAAAATCCGTCGAGCCGTTTGCGAGATTCAGATTCTATATATGTATACATATTTATATAGGTACAAGAATTGCTCGTTTAAAGGTATAAGATATATAGTGTAACGTGACAACTTCAAAAAACATTGATAGATGCGGCGCAAGCGTACAATGAGCGTAACGGGACATAACGAGGCACTTTTTAGTGCATGCAGCCGGCGTTCATCGATTTATTAGACGTTGTCACGTCAAAAATGAGTTTAAATAAGTTAGTTTAATTTAGTTAATTTTCTAGTGTTATTTCTGCACCGTGTTTCGGCCGCGCGCCCCAGACATCGTTAAATCAGTGCATCCTCACTCGCTCAAGGTCGCGCGCTTTTAGCCAACCGCTAGACCGTTCCATCCAGGAAACAAGTGACAGTCGGTTGTCGGCCGCACGGCTGAGCGCTCGCGCAAAACGTTTCCCGCGCATATTGTTATTAGATATGTCATAAACCCTCCGCGCTAGACAGGGACAGAGTTACGCGTTAGAAGAGAGAGTTGAAAATCGCGACAGATATTGAGCGCTAATGCGAGCTGAATTAAACTTTGTTGTGTCCCAGCAAGAGTATTTAATATCGCTATTTATATAATTGTTTTTGGTAAGTGAGGCTTCTGTACTAATATTTATTCTGTGGTTAAATGCCGAGTTCAGCAGCAATAGCTGGGCTTAAGAAGAAGGTGATAGTTACCTCCAGGCGTCTTCCTGCGCCAGTCGCTCGGCGCGCGTGTAGTGCGCCAGGCACGCGTGCAGCGTGAGCGGGGCCGCGCCGCCCGCCGCCGACACGTGCACCTCGCAAGCCTCGCCCACTGACTTGATTATACTATAATAATACAAAAAAAAACCGAGTCAGGTCTCGTCAGGAGCGGTCGCAGCCTACAATTTTTAGGGGGTCACCAATGATTATACATTATACAAATGTTGTTGAGTAAAAGATGCTTTACTAAACGAGTTAACAGAGCGCTGTCTCTGTCGCACTAATCCATGCAAAAGACAGAGACAACAACCTTCAGGGGGCGTCAACAAAAGTGATATGAAGTAAAGGTGGATTCATAAAGTAGAAAGAGAAAGGGTTATTTTTTTCTAGTATACGTGTATATTTATGTATGTATGAGGCAATTATATAAAATTTTACTGGCAAATAATAAAGTATTACATATATTTATTTACAATGATATGTATAACTTTTAATAAATCTAACTAATTTAGTAGAAAATTGAGATACCGAAAAAAAAACTGATTTATTCCGACATATCACTTTCGCTTCCCACATTTATTTCGAATGTCTCAGTCATAGGAATGTTAATGTGGACGCGGGCTTAGCGTCTTTTCTCTACCAATCACAAGCCTGTTCATATCTTTCCTATTAATTGATTATATGAGTACACTATAGTGACTATAGTAACGCCCCGCGCAGTTACCCCCGTATAATTTCCCACGGTAAAAATAGCCATCTATTAATGAATATTTTGTAGTTTTTAGATTTTTCAATTTAACGTATTTTTTTAACGTATTTAACGTATTATTTGTTTTGCAGGGTAACCCCTGTAATCCCATAACCCAAAATGGCAGAGGTACAGTGCTGAGAATTTTCGAATAACGTCACTTCGTTGTACGATTTTTACAAAGACGTGACTCCCACCCCCCCTTCCGGAAGTTTGATAATCTACATATTTGTCGATTATTAATAATTTAGTAAAACAAAAAATACGTGTCCCATAATTTTCCATAATCTACCTGACGCACTAATAATAATTACATGACTCATTATTTGGGCCCCACCCAGTCATCATCCCAATTGATAAATGACTTCTCAAGTGCGGTAATCCACCATCAATCCCTGGTGTTTCAAAACTTACCTGTCTCGATGCGCGGGATCCCAGAGTAATTCAAGCCTGAGATGAGGATGTGTATCGTGCGCACATAGGGCCTGCTCTACAGCCAACGAGAACAGAGGGTGTGGGAGCTGCAAACAAACAATTTGTAAATTAAAACATTGTAACTATCACAGACTGTGATCAACTGTGAATCTCAATCATATAACCATCACTACATAAGCAACCCGTTATATGTTCCCACTGCAGATTTTTTTACATAATATAGACTATAGAGTGACAAGGCGCAGCAAATGCCTGATGGTGAGCAACATGCCTGCCCATAATAGCACAATGACACGCAGCTATTGGAATATGAAGAGTCCAAATCATTACCTAGCACCGCACTGCACTCGTCACCCAGAGACAAGGTGTTTTATCTCTTAGCTCAGTAATTTATCTGGAAACATTGCCCTAAACACTAATGTTTGCACAGTACTGCTTGGCAGCAGAAAAACTGGCAAAGGTGTGTTACTTCCCCAGACAGACTCTGCAAGGACCACTACAAAAGTGTGTAAAAAATACTGCTGGGCGGATCCAGCTTTGGCCTCCGGGAGCAAGGGTTACATGGCTCCAGGAGGGGGGAGGAGGTCACATAGGCTCAAGCCACAAAACTGTGCACTAAGTACATGCAAGCTTTTAAATTAATGGTCCACCTAGGTACTGGACCCAGCCCGGTGGCCCATGACCCTTCCCCCCTGGATCCGGAATCCGCGCTTGCTACGTTTTTATTTCAACACATAGGTACTCGTATGTAACGTACCTCAGGCTGCAAGTAAGCAGGGTCCCGCGGTCGATGCGCCTCAGCTATCCGCGCCCTGAATATATCAGCTCCCTGCGAGTCCTCGAGCACTCGCTCCGCTATTATATTACACATCTCTTTCAGCATCAGCTTCTGAAGATCTGCGTATGAGATTTCCCGAGGCACTTGCATCGCATACGGCGAACCTGCGATGTAAAGAACGAATCATAGATTTTAGATAGAAAATCGAGAGTGAATCGGTTTCTTCTAGGTAAACACGCTCCATCGTAGACCGCATCGTCGCTTAACATCAGGTGAGATGGCGGTCAAGTGTAAACCTATAAAAGTTAAAAAAAAAAAAAAAAAAAAACTGTTCAAAAACCGAAATAGTACAGTACAATACTTATGAACTACCACCACAAATGGCTACAAACAATCAATTTTTTTTTCTTAATTAAAGAGTGACAAGACGAGCAGGACATGTGCCGGATGGTAAGCAACATTCCTGCCAAATAACAGCACAGTGACACGCAGCTATTGGAACATGAAGAGCCAAAATTATTACCTAGCACCGCACTGCGCTCGTCACCCAGAGATCTAAGTTGTTATATCTCTAAGCCCTGTAATTTCTCTGGAAACATTGCCCTTCAAACCGGAACACAGTAATGTTTGCACATTACTGCTTGGCAGAATAAGTACAAGTGTAATATAAACCATTCAATGTGCCTTGAGCACCATGAAATTGGTAGTAAACTGCGTCTGGAGTAAGTGGTTTACACAACACCAATCTACTTGACCCCTAGAATCGCTAGCGGTGAAGTATGCTGTGGTTCTACTTATCTTGGTTGCTGACAACGCATAGAGATAGGAAAAAAACGTCCGGCGTTCACCACTTCCTGCAACTGACTAGAACGGAAAGAGTGAGCTCACTCTTTCCAACGATCCCGTGCGCCTGAAGTTTGAAAAGGCACATCTAATGGTTTATATCAATGAGCATAAAATAAATACTTGCCGTGCATGTATCATAAAATTGAAAGTACCGTCAGTTTTTAATGAAACGCGTGAGGTTATACTATACCTATGGTAAATTAGTTATAATATGATAATATGACGGTATTTACAACTTCATGGTGACACAGACACCTTCAGGCTGGCAGAGAAAACGCATTACTGACTCATTGTGTCGTAGCGCGTGGCTATGATTCCTACCCAGGGTAAACATTTGTGTAATGAATATGGACGTTTGTTCTGTTTCTGGGCGTTCTTATGTCTCATAAGTGTGTATTTAAAATTATTTATTATTTCAGCTATCTTCTGTAATAAATAAGTGTGTATTTAAAATTATTTATTATTTCAGCTATCTTCTGACTTCCATTGATACAAGCTTTGCTTAGTTTGGGATGGTGTTGTATGAAAAAATGTCGACCAGTATTAATTTTAGTTTAATAGTATAGTTCTTTCAGTAAATCATATTTTTTAAGGGTCAATAAAGGGTACGTCCATATTATCTATCTGTATGTGCAACATTTTTCAGTTGACATGTGATCAGTTGGTAGTCTACTCAACTTTTTGATAAAACCAATGGACTCAACACAGCATTAATGTAGTATATATGTATACCAAATATTTTTTATTATAAAGTATATCAGTGCTAGCTGCGTCCCGCGGGATTACTCGCACAGTTGCTTTTACCGTCTTTTTTTCGTGATGAAAAGTAGCCTATGTGCTATTTCACACTATAATATAACTGCCGATCAGCCGTTCCGACGTTATTGTGCAACGAACATCGAAACTTTTGCATTTGATTAGTAAAATAACTTTATAAGTAACAACAATTCTTACCAAATCGCTCTCCCTCAAGTAAATTGACCCACAGTATGAGGAGGTAAGGCGTGGTCGGCGTCTGCAACAGTGGCGGCGCCTCCATACAGTACAGCGCGCCGAAATCTATGCCTGCGTGCTCCCAGCCCGCGCGGGCGTTGCACCAACCTGGTAAGATACAGGCAATTTTACAGTACAAAAACACAATCTATACTAATATTATAAAGCTGAAGAGTTTGTTTGTTTGTTTGTTTGAACGCAAGGATCTCGGGAACTACTGGTCCGAATTGAAAGGTTCTTTCTCTGTTGGATAGTCCATTTATCGAGGAGGCTATAGGCTATTTAACATTACGCTACTATCAACAGGAACGAAGCATGAATGAAAAATGTAACAAAAACGGGAAATAATTTTGCTTTTTGAGAGTTTTCGTTGCGTGACAGCATGTGTCATTCGTCAAAGGTTGCGTCATTAGAACCTAAGGTAACCGAATTTTTTGAAAATTTGAATTGGTACGATGAATTTTAGATAGATGGCGTAGCAACGCGCGCGCGATTCAGCTAGTACAAATATAAATGCATAAAATAAATATTGGTGGACAAGTGGACAATTCACACACAACACCATCTGACCCCAAACTGGCGGCCAAATAACTGATATAATACTTATAATATGTATAGTTGTAAATACCGCACCTGTAGAATTGAAGTGGCTGAATAAAAATATTTTTTTTTGGTAAATACAAGTAACTTAATAATCTCCGACAAAACAAAACCCGAATTTAATTTAAAACTATACTAAAGACACTTGACTAAATTCAAACTCGACTTAGTTCAATGTTTACAACATCACATTAGAAACCTCTATATTTATTATTATCAGTGTCTACTATATTACTCATATTTCACACATTTCTCTTGAAACATTGTGTGCTTGGGTATTTTCTATATATAACTAACAGCCCGTTCCGGCTTCGCTCGGACATGACCTAGACACTGCCTGCAGCGCCATCTGCCAGGCTTATTTGTGAATTTAAACTATCTTCGAATACACACACAAAAAAAACATTCAAATCGGTCCCGTCGTTTAGGAGTTCACTGTCAAATGATTAAATTACTAAAATGGCTATAAAAAACAGGGGTTGGTGATAAAAGCGTAAAAAATTAGGGTTGTATGTATTTTTTAACGCCACATTATAAAAAAATAAAAACAAAAATTAAAAAAAATATGTTTGGTGTGAACAACCCCTAATACTCAGGGGTATGAAAAATAGCTAGTAGCCGATTCTCAGACCTACTGAATATGCATATAAAATTTGGTAAAAATCAGTAAAGCCGTTTCGGAGGAGTAAGGAAACAAACACTGTGACACGAGAATTTTATATCTATATATAATATAATAAGTATTTATTTTAAAATATGTATATAAGTTTTATATCAGCTATCTGGCTTCCATAGTACAAGCTTTGCTTAGTTTGGGGTCAGATGGTGTGTGTGAAATCTCTACCAACATTTGTTATTATTTATTATTCTATGTATTAAAAAACCACATTAAAATCCGTTGCGTAGTTTTAAACATTTAACAACTTACCCATCTCATTAATTTCAGCTAATATAATATGTTCCCTTTCGACGCCCGTGTCGTTGTGGAGAGAAGTTCGTAGATCGTCCATAGTTGAATTAGGAGTCAGCTCTACACCGATTCGTACTTGTCTAGGCTGCTGATTAACATACACTACCTGCAAATATACAAAGTTTACCAATGAAGTTTCAATTTTAGATTATTTTAATTATGGTGAAACTTAATCGGCTTTTGCTTTTTCAACAGTTTTGTGGAAATAGCTTTGTGTCCTGTTATGAACAGGCGTGTTGCTTACCATCAGTCGCATGTCTTGCTCGTCAACCATCACTCTGAACTAAACAAAGTCCTACAAATGATAACCTCAAATAGGCTGGACAGTGTTATGCTTGTATATTTATAGTGTTACAAAAAAACCAGAGCTATATCAATAACATTGCGTTTCTTTTAACTTTAAAACTTCTACTATGTCACCATGGAATCTTGAAAGGAATAACTGCTCTCTATACATTTTGCTGAGTCCAAAGAGCATATTTGTATGGAATAGCAAATTTCATTTCAGTCCCATAATTTTTTAAGGTGTCTAAGGTATATATAGATGATACCTGAGGATACCTTCATCATCTATAGATGATTCTACCAATCAACTTTTCAGAATGTTACAGTGCAACTACCTGTAAAAATATTTTTGTTTTGCCATACATGGTGTTAGCATTTTAATTTTTTGAGTCCCTTTTTCTACAGCCCCTTAAAATTTAACAATGTCCTTTGGTACTAAGATAGACTATAGTGTAGCATAAAACATAAAATACCTATGCGAGAGCTGTATCATTTCTTTTTAAAACCTTAGAATATTCATTGGAATCACATTTATCGAGAATTTCACAATAAAGAAAAAACATTCTAGAGCAGTATTAGAAATAATCTGCAATAGCACATTGTTGTTGGTATTATCTATTGTGACTCAGTACTGTAACAGATATTTCAGTGACATCCACATTAATCATTATTCTAATCCATTGTCATGACAGAGTGATTATAATTTTATTATACTAGCACACATCCCAGTTAATTTCAACATTTTATTTGCACCATGTGATGTAATTCTTATTTTCATTGCACGCAACTGGAACAATGTACCTAACTTAAAAAAAAATTATTATTAATCACAGGATATAAAATATATTGTGGTTCAAATAATTGAATGTAGAGTCATGTACTCTGTTCATGAGTAAATGGAGTTTACCCATGAATAACAGCATTGTTAATAACCATGATAGATTAAAACATTGTTCATCATTAAAATTAACTCAATATTGGTTCATTGCAAACAAATAAAATTTCACACATTACTAAAGTGTGCAATTTATGGAGTAGATAGAAGTTTTTTTTGTATTATAGAATTAGCAACATAATATCACGGTTTTCTCTGTTTTATAAATAATTAAAAATAACATTTCTACAACAATGTTTAAGTGAATGAAGTCCTTACAATTTCTTACGATACTGTAAGATGCTGTAAGTGTAAGATGCTGTAAGGTACAATGAATCTAATTGTTTTTTTTTCACAAAACAAAAAAAAGACTTGGAGTTACACACAGAAACACAGTTTTTTTGGCATTTGTTTTTTTTTCACATTAGAGAATGACAAGTCGGACAAAACGTGTGCCAAGATATAAGACGATTTATGTATTAGGCCAGTAATTTAACTGGAAAATTGCTGTTCAAACCAGAACACAGTACAATTACTGCTCACTGCACACATTACTGCTTAGCGGTAGAATAACAAAGTAAACATCTTTTTTTTCTTCAACTATAATAGGCTTACACTTGATCGCACATCGCACCCGATGCGATTAAGCGACGATGCGAACTACGATGGAACAGGCTTACCTAGAAGAAACCGTTTCACTCCTGTGGTTATACATTTTGAGCATAGCTTACATTGACTGGAAGAGGGGAAGGCTGCGCGGTGGCGGGTCGCGACGGTAGCTGCACGCTCACACAGTGGAACGGGTCGAACGTACACGAGGTTCGGTCGCATTTTGCACATGTTAGCGCTGACCTGGGAAATGTTTTATTAATACAATTAAATTATGTTTGTAACATTCACAACACTTGTTATTATAAATCAGCCTTTCCCAAAGTGGGCAATAACGCCCCCTTGTGGGAGCTGCAGGTCTAAATGGGGTGTAAGAGACACAGAAAAAAAATGGTGGCGTTGTATAGAGCAGGGATGTTACGGAGCTTCGACTCCGACTCCGATAACTCGGAAGTTCCGATTCTTATTACACCTTCGGTTCCGACTTCGGCTCCGAAACTTTTAAAACGGAAGTTTTAATCCGAGGTAAGGTGTATAAATATTTGAGATAATCCCTTATTGTGATGGAAAGTAAATAGAACTACAAAATCCCATACCCTTATCAATTGCTCGTCAATGTTTATAGTGTCCACGTGTTTGCCAAAATAAAATATTTATCCCTAATAAAAATGTCTCTCCTGCCACCATTTCTGATCCTGCCTACGCCTCCGACTTTGGTTCCGACTCCGATAAATTAAATTTAAAAACTCCGACTCCGCCTTCGGTTCCGATAAAATGACCTCCGTAACATCCCTGGTGTAGAGGCTTGGAGTACGTTGTGTACTACCTACTGGGCTATGGGTAGCGATTCTAAATCCATTCGGTTGCATCCGACACAGAATCTCATGTCTCGGTCTTTGTCTTATCTGTTTAGCATGACAGAGACCAAGAGATGAGATTCCGTGTCGGATGCAACCGAATGGATTTAGAATCGCTACCCAGGTCTCAAGTTAACTCTTGCAGGTTATAGTTAAAGTCTCATTTAAAATTAATGTTTAATCTCCGCTAATATAGCTCACAATAATGAATTTATTTAATTTGAAGTCAAAGTTGTTTTTTTAGGATGTGAAAAAAGGGGGGGCACTTAAGAAAAATAATTTATTCTCAAAGTGGGCAGCAGACAAAATAAGTTTGGGAACCTCTGTTTAAAATCTATGGAGAACATTTTATATTAAATCTTCTGTTTTGTATTCAAGTCCAAATATAATGGCAATGTTCCCATAAAATTGCAAACAGGTTACATTTTAATATGATATCATTAGATTAAAAACTGACTATTTAACTTTAAAGTGACAGTCATTTACCTGTATTGAGCCTGAAAAACAGTCTGCACAAATGAACTGTTTCTTCTTGCGTGATTTGCCAATGTTTCAGCTGCCACTACTTCATCTGGTTTGCCTCCCGTGTTCTGTAACGTCCACACACTTATTTATAAACTTTTTATTTCCACAAAACACTAGCAAACAACTTAATTCAAGTAAAATACTGATTAAAATCCATTTTGCTTTTTCAAATACTTTTGATAACAAATTACTATTGAAACTACTTTATGAACCATAACTTAATATCTCATTCTTTTCATCTCTTAAGAACTCATAACTTAATCTCAAACATACTTCAATAGGAAAAATACAGTGAAATTACTGATTTGAGTGAGTGTTAAGAAAGCAAAGTGATAGTGAGAGTGAACCAATTACAATAAGATCCTAATTATGTACTTATGTAATGAAATTGACAAACCTTGATGGTTTTATATTTCTTCTTAGTAGCCGTGTTCAAGTCTTCATGTACTTTATCAAGGAGCCAAAATAGAAATTCCTGGGCATCATGTTGACTGTTCCCCCGGTACTGGGTACCATGCCTTTCTACAGCCCCCTGAAAATATAAATGAATATTATTATATTTATTTTATTATATCAAGATTAACATTAGTTACAATAATCATATATTATAAAGGCAAAAGTTTGTATGTGTTGCTCCCAATTTTTTTTTTTTTTTATAGTATTGACTACTAGCAGCGCCCCGCGGTGTTACCCGCGACGTTCCCGTTCCCGTTGTTTTCCCGGGATAAAAAGTAGTCTATGTGTTCTTTCAGACTATAATCTATCTGTGTTCCAAATTTTAGCCCGATCCGTTCATACGTTAGGGCGTGATTGAGCAACAAACATCCAAATATCCAAACATTGACATTTATAATATTAGTAGGATAGAGTGATGAGACGAGCAGGATATGTGCCTGATGGTAAGCAAAATGCCTGCCAATCTTAAACAACTGAACAGATTTGAATGAAATAAATATATAGAAAGTGCATAACCTGAATTATCCTGTAAAGCTTAGATTATGCCACTGCATGCAGCTAGTAATAAATATATATAGTATGAATGTAAGTAGTGTTTGTTTGTTACATTAATAATTTAAATCACAATACAATGTTTTTAACTTACAATTTTATAATAAGTAATATTAAACAGAATAGAAAGCAGTGGCTTTATTGCTAAAAAATGTGATACATGTGCATAGAATGTGCATAGTTCAATCAATTTTCAAGTCAATTAGCTGTTTTTTTTTATAAGAGACCTGTGGCAGTATGTCTCTAGTGGTCTCTACAGTAAATCTGTGCAATTTTCAACATTAAATAAAGGCTTGTTGTTTATGTTGTTATATAAAGCAATGATTTGAGAACATCCAACATTTTGAGAAGATTTAAAATCAGAGGGCTGATTTTCAAATAATTCCATATTAGATTATCGCAAGTCCCAGATGTTTATTGTATTAATTTGGCAGTGTAAAATGATACACACTAATACCTATTTAAATACACTACCAAGGTGATTAAGATTAAATTCAGCACAAGGTCAGAATAATCATGAAGGTTATTTTAAACTGGTGCCATCCATGGAGCAAAAAATTAAGATAAGATTTCTAAATGATGACTCATCATTTTCCATTTCTATCATACTTTCATACATAAATGTTAGTGATTACAATGATGGCCTAGTTATCCCATACATAGTATATCTTAGGTTATATACTTTAGGTTTAAAGATTGACCATTGTCATTCATTAATTTGAGTAATAATAACGGCCATAGAATAAGTATTACGACCTTCTAAACAAATTAATGAAAAACGGCTATGTAGTTAATTTATACACTGTAGAAGTAGGAGCGAGAAGTATACCAGCAAAATCTCTCTATAACCTGCTGAAAGACTTTGGCTTGTCCAGAAGTGCAGTAAGTTCTATACTAGAACGAGTATCTAAAGCTGCACTACTAGGTTCATATCAGATTTGCCTGGGCAGGGAGAGAAACACGAGTAGTGAAGATGAGTGTTGATGTACATTGGAACGGGTCTCTTAAACCTACACCCGTGTCACAAGTCTCGGGATCTACTCAGGATTTCTCTCTCTGCCACACGATGGACCTGGCACCCGCACGGTGAATCCATGGAATGCTAAGAAGTTCGTCTCTCTTCCAGTCTATAACTCTAACCAAAAACAAAAGCTACTTTTTATTATAGTTTTTTTAATCAATCACAGTTGTCTCAATGCTGGACAACTGTCTTCCCCAATTCCATCCACTTAATCCTGTCCTGAGATTCTGTCTCAGTTATATCGGGAAAATAATGCGATCAAGACCTTCACTTGCCTAGAGGTAAATCTGCAGTGATGCTAGTTGCAAATGAACCAAAGACTTAAGCATTCACTTTGAAGTAAACTAACTAAAGAAATAGGTATTGTTATTACTCTGTGAACCAACTATGTCATGTTTCAGAACTCGACAGCATTTGTGCATGAGTGTAGTTACTTTATATTTATATAAATCAAAGTTTGGTAGGCAGTAGAGACCACAAAACTAAACCAATTGCCATAGGTCCATATAAAAAATTAGTTTCAAGCAATATGTAAAATAAAGTTTTTAAATTAGTACCTTAAAAGTAGTGCTCATATCGGGAATGTATCGACAAGCCCAGAGAGCTTTTAACAGAGCAGCCAATTGCTCAGTAACTTCACCACGGGTACCATATTTCTTTGAGTTTATCTTATTTCTTTTCTGTAGATCCACCTAGAAAACAAACATGTCATGAATGACTTATATTCACTTACTCAGCATTGGAGTGACAATAACATATAAGAAAAAAATAAAGTGGACAAGTGCGAGTTAAACTCGCCCATGAAGGGTTCCGTTGCAACAAGTAACATAATATCCATAGTACTTGTAGTTTGTTGTAACTTTGATCAAAGTTTTAATAATAGTGTATTATTTATGACATACTAAAAAAAGTACTCATCAGATCAAGTTCAAACCAATTTTCGTTGATAGTTTGCATGGCAATGTACATCATACATTTTTTTTAGTTTTTTCATTCTCTTACTAGAGGGGGGACACACACATTTTACCACTTTGGAAGTGTCTCTTGCGCAAATTATTCAGTGTAGACAAAAATTATATTAGGAACCTCAACATCATTTTTGAAGACCTATAAATAGACACCCCACATGTGTAGGTTTGATGAAAAAAAAATGTTTGGTTTCAGTTCTCAGTATGGAGGGCAACCCTAATTTTTCTTTTTTTTATTTTTTTTTGTACATATTTTAATGCGGTTCACAGAATACATCAACTTACCAAGTTTTAACAGTGTAGTTCTCATAGTTTCGGCAAAAAGTGTTTGTGACATACGGACGGACAGACAGACAGACAGACATGACGAATCTATAAGGGTTCCGTTTTTAGGTTTTACGGAACCCTAAAAATCATGAAGCATAAAAAATAAATGATGAGTACTAAAGAACATCAGATGATGACATAGCCATTATGTAATGCATCATCAATTTTTATTATAATTATTATAAGCAAAAAAACATAATAATGTTGAAAAAATTAAAACCAGGATTCTACACAGGTAGTTCCAATAATTACAACATTAAAAGTAACAATAACAATAATATTTTGCATTTCTTCTTATTATATTTATTTTACTTACTTCAAGTCAGCTTTATTGAATATCACACAAGCACAATACATACATTAACAAATTCATGAAACCTACAAATTAGATGGATATATATCTGTCAATTACTGACCTTATAGTGGTCTAACACAAAATACTCCGCTATTACATCTGTATGCGAAAGGCACTGAAGAACTGCATTCATGTAACAAGTGTTACCATGATTCTTGATGCCAGTAACGGCTGGGGTGGAACCTGGAGGCCACGGCGGATCTCCACTGCATGGTACTCTCTCACCGTTCATAAGGGCAGGAGTAGATTTTACCTGCAAACATTGTAAGTATCTATTTTAGTAACTGTCTTGGTTAACTTATTAGCACTACAACAATTACACAGAAGTCTACACTAACACCAGATACATGAACGGTGCTCATATGCTGCGCTATCTTGTTCAAGAATCTTTTCCATGATGGCCTTCTGAACAACTTCCTTTCGATCCCATTTTCGTCTTTCGTCGGTTCTCCTATAACGGAACTAGCACTTGTTGGTTTGATATCGCTGTCGTTGGACTTATTCTTACTAGAACTAGGTTTCACTGTTCCAAATGGATTACGAGGTAGTGTAAAGGTACGTTTCAATCGGGATCCTTCCACCTGCTTCTGTGTCATGTTAGTTTCCGACACTTCATTTATAAGCTCACTCTCCGAACATGATTTCAAAACTGAAGATAGATTATTTGTAGACATATTAACAAAGGACTGGTATAAATATCATCTAAACAATATTTTACAAAGAAATCAGATAGAAAATAGAAAAACATTGATATGTCACTGACGTAAGCGCCATTTTGTTTATTATTTTTTTAAATGAAAGGGATACCAGCACATTGATGATTCTCCCTATAACAATCATTTAAACCAGGGTCGCTATTCTAAATCCATTCGGTTGC
Organism: Ectropis crepuscularia; assembly: GCA_963693475.1. Classification (NCBI taxonomy): domain Eukaryota; kingdom Metazoa; phylum Arthropoda; class Insecta; order Lepidoptera; family Geometridae; genus Ectropis; species Ectropis crepuscularia. The sequence goes on from OY856345.1 coordinate 15,083,479, forward strand.
ATCCGACACGGAATGTCATCTCTCGGTCTTTGTCTTATCTGTTTAGCATGACAGAGACAGGGATTGTCATTACGATTCCAAACCATTCGGAATCGCATTTAGAATCGCTACCCAGGGATCGGCAACGTTTCAAGAGCCAAGGGCCACAAAGTGAAAAAGTAGATAAAAGTGAGACACAACTGAGTTCGCGATAATATATGTTGCGGGATTAATAGGTTTATTTAGTTGTATAGGTAGCAGCATGAATAAATATTTGGCAATTTGTGCTGAGCCTGGAATAATTGAAACGACCGTTGCAGGCCGCACGGAGGTAGGTCGTGGGCTGCGCATTGATGTAGACCCCTGATGTAGACCGTGGTTGCACAAACCTGATTAGCGAATCTGAACCCAGTCGGATTGATCTGACACGGAATTTAATCTATCGTCGTATCTTTGTCTTATCTGTTTAGAACGTAAGATGACAGCGACAAGGATAGACGTTCCAAATTTGAATCGTTCCGTTCGGATTGCGTTTAGAATCACTACCCTGTAATATATTATTCAACCGGCATAGTTAAACGTCTCATTGATCTAATGATAACCTGCCCTCATGAGGTGTTTTCAGTATGCAAATTTGGGTAGGTATAAGGGTGGAGCACGAACGTATGGACAAAAAAATTTTTTAGTTTCGAAGTTCTAATAGGGAGGGATTTGTGCGTCATAACGAAGTTAAAATAAGTGTAATTTTTCATTCCATTTAATGAGTATCTTCTGTCTCCGCAGACTTCAATCCAATTTAAAGTCGTATAATGTGAAATGGTGTGCCCTATTCACAAGTAAGAAGGTACTTGATGATAGAAAATGTATGGTTTAAACATTTATTAGACTAATACCGTGACAATGAACATGAAAATACTAAGGATTTGAAAAATTACTTTAATGGGGCGTTTTCCAGATGAAGATAGACTTAACAAAAATAGTTCAAAATTTTGCCTTATGTTGAAATTGGGAACTGTCTTTGACAAGTCTATCTTAATCTGGAAAACGCCCCATTATTAAGCTTGAAAATCCTTTTTTTTTTTTCAAATTTAGGTATCACGTTTCACGATTCCAACGTGGCTTTTATTGGACCTAATCGTGACTTTTATGTGCACTGAACAATGGAATCTTCAGTCGGAATCTTCACAGCTCTCTCAACAGCTTCGGTAAGGCAGGGAACCTTTAAAACAATGGTTTGCTCTCACCACCAGATTGGACAATGTCCTGAATTCCTTGGTCAGATATATTTTTTAAAGCGGCGGTTCGGTTAAGTATTACTACCAGTACAGTAATTAATCAATAGACACTTTAAGTAGCATTAAAATTCATCAAAGTCACTTAAAAAAGTGTGGGTGTTGAAGGAAGACTCAGATTGCGTGCCTTAAGTATGTGACGAGCAGCCAGCTCTCTAATATTATGCTTCCTCTCATCTGTTATCATCGCAAGAAGAAGTCTTTCGGGAGGCGCAAAATACGCGTTTTTTTGGATAACCGGATCTATTGTCTTTCTTAAAGTTTATGGGTAGGTTTCTGGAGTCCATAACAATGTTAAAAAGATGACGAGTGACATTTTTGCAGGATGGCTGGATCCTAATTGAAAACCATGACGGTCCAATTTTTAGAAGTTTATATACGAAATTAGCTAGAATCCTTCAATTGTCCGTCGAATTTTCACTTGCCACATACAAACGTAGTATTTGGTTGGCACGTGTGATCCAACGGGCATGTGAAAGTTAATGTTGAGATTTATTTTTGAGATCTCATTTAAGCCATTGGCCATTGCAAGTAATATTTGTCCTGCACAGTGCTTAGATTTAATTATTTACAGTCAGTTTTTAACATGTTTCAAAAGATTTTTCCTAGTCGACCTACGGAAGATATAGGTCCTGAAGTACACCTGCCGAGATGAAGAAATAAATGTCTTAGAGCAGTTTATTCATGTGAATTGATTTTTCACTTAAATGGTTTTTGTAGCTTTTTCTGAAGCAGTTTTATAAATCCATCATACTTTCCAGTGTTAACACTCGTTTCGTCACAAGCAATGGCCTTAATACTAACTAGCTTGGGAAATTTCTTCATGTAACAGAAAATCTGTTATCGCAGTTTGTATTCCTCTATATATGTACCATCCTCAGGTTAGACGTTTAGGTAAACGTCTAGTTTAGGTAGCTTTTAGAGTAATTTTCTATTTATTTGTACCAGTTACATCGATCATCGATTCTGCTGATAATCATCATTCGAGTCGTTCTTTGATCAATTATACAAACCTGCTCTTATTTAGGAACCTTTTTATCCTTATAACAGATGCACTGAGCTAATCTATTGATTGCATTAATTTGCCGTAATTTTAGTTAATGTCTCGTTCATGTCAATTCGTAACACTTCATTGCATCTTCGTAAGTAGTTGACACTTTCTCTTTCATCTGACTAAAATCCCCTAAATAAGTACATTTAAACACACTTCGAGGTCTTTACATGGTGTTAAAGATAGGAACCGAAAAGAACAGAGCACTGTAAACGACGAATGTCGTGAAAAGCGCCGCTAGCGTCATCTTCTGCGTTCCCACGCTCATCATGTTAAGGTTATAAACATATTAATTTGGTTTCTTTGTGTATTCTACATCGAAAACATAGGATCCTAGAGAACGATTTGTGATTAAAAAAATCGTCTGTTTCTAAAAAAAAATTGCCGAAAAGCCGCACTATTACATACAAAACATACCTGTACCGATCCATTGCCGATCATACAATGACCAAACCAAACCACTAACACATAAAAAATAAAGCACCATTCACAAATCTAGCCCTGCCCTCACGCCACAGTATATTATCAAACTCCATGGTCCACGCGGACTTGTACTTTGACAGAGGGGAAACGCTGTGTATGCCTACTCCCTTCCGTGTTGCTCGCTGTTAGGACTAGGTGCAAATAGTTTGGTTAATTTTTTTTTTTGCTATGGCAGCATGCATTTTCTTCAATTTGTCGTTGTCTATGCTTCAAATATTTTTGAACATGTTTTTTTTTCGTTTTAGGATTCATTACGTATTGTCACAAACAGAACCAGACACGTATTGTTTCAAACACAAACTGAACTTAGTGAACAACGAGATGTTTTCAAAAGGCAAAAAGACGGAGGCGTAAGAAATAGGTGGCGCCAATGTTTTATTTTGTTAGACAAACACAAAAACAAAGACAAAGAGTGGTGCTGAACTTGGCAAAATTATTTGCAACTTTTTTAGAAGTCCATTTGCATCTGGAAAACGCCTCTTTGGTATATTGTTTAGGTACGCAATAAGAAAATTAAATGTATACTGTATTAGAATGTATTTAATGTTGACTGGCCTCGTGGCTTAGTTGGTAGTTGGTAGTAGCTCTGCCTGCGAAGCAGTGGGTCGTGGGTTCGATTCCCACCCAGTGCAAATATTTGTGTGATGAATTCAAACGTTTGCACTGTGTCTGGGTGTTTCTATGTATCATAAGTATGTATTTAAAACTATATAAGTATTGGATCTGCTATCTGGCCGCCATCACACAAGCTTTGCTTAGTTTGGGGTCAGATGGTGTTGTGTGTGAATTGTCCACCAATATTTATTTATATGCTTCATTGAAAAATACTTAGTTCTCATTTCGACATGTTTTTGCGTTAATCGATTTGTTTTTTTTTTGATATTGCCATATTGACGTGTAAATTGTACATACTTTTATGAATATAGAACTTTGACTTTGGCTACGTATGCATCTTTGTCTAAAACATTATTGTTTCGCATGCGTTAGAATGTTTTTTCTTCCCTCTGCAGCAATGACCCTTTCGCGCTTTTATTGTACTTTCTGGCTTGTAAATCTTATTCTAAGCGATGGTTTGCAAATTGATGCCCATAACATGTGTATCATTTCCCCAAGTGAACGAATTCAAGGACAAAAATTTGTCAGCACTGTTCTAAGTTTCGTTCGTCTACCAAATATGGGAAAAGTAAAGTTAATTTATGTCCCAATCATCAAAGAGGTTATTTTGAAGATTTCCATAAAACACAACATTATTCGTTTCTTAATTAATGCAAACAAAGCCATATATGGCTCAGTATAGTTCCACTAGATTCCATGCAGTGCCATATTTGGCTTCGTGTGGTATTTTCTCAAAATAAGTAAAGACCTCAAGCATCACGCTCGGCAATTAAAGAAATATTCGGATAAGCTTGGTTCTATGACCATTGTCATGGCCACGCCCTCCGGTTTCACCCGCTTAGTATACAGAGCAAGCTATCAAATTCTGAGTTATAAGTTGTCACTTCTATTCTATCGGCAATTCCTATGACTACCATTTTTTTAACTGAAGTGGTTACACTTGGCCACCATCTCACCAAATTTAGCTACGATGCGGTCAACGATCCCTATCATTGATCGCATTGTAGCTACCTGGGTAGCGATTTTAAATCCATTCGGTTGCATCTGACACGGAATCTCATCTCTCGGTCTCTGTCATGCTATACAGATAAGAAAAAGACCGAGAGATGAGATTCCGTGTCGGAAGCAACCGAATGGATTTAGAATCGCCACCCAGGCTATTTAATAGTGGCCAATTCACTCTCGATTTGAAGGCACTAATTAGAAATGAACCTCGTGAAGGAAAGTGATAAATAATAAAAATTAAGAATTTTATAAAAAACTAATTGAAATTTTAGTATGAAAACTAACGTGGTTATTACAGATTTTAAAACAAATACACGGGTAACTCACGTTAATTGCAATCATTTAATATCTCACGGAACCTTGAATGCACGAGTCTCTCTCGCGTTGGCCAGCCATTATCTATGATTACTTATATGAGACAAAAATTGTCAGTTGTCTATATTCATCCGCTGTCATTGTCACTTCACAACATTTTCGTTTTCCGTGGCTCCTCCTACAATTTTCCGATAGTTTTCCAATGGCATTTGGTTTGGTTTGTTGCGTGAGTGAAAGAATTACATACGTTTTTAGTTTATTGTTTTTAAAATAATAAGTGAATTACTAAGGATTATTTCGTAACAGAACGGGTAAGAAACACACAATTTATGTTTTTTTTCCCTTGGTTGCGCGTTTAGATAAGCTCGTAATTTTTATATTTTCATGACCGTTTCTTCATCGATCCTGGACTTACATTAAAAATGTATATGAATTAATGAGAAACAAATGGAGCCTTCTCATGAAATGTGGAGCTGTTTATTAAAATTTTCCTTTTACATTGTACTGTACAGACAGCTTTCGCATCTTATATTAGAGCCAGAAATACCGGCGGTGGCCTTGAATTTTTATAAATAAAGTTTTCTAAGGTTTTCCATTTCAATTAACTGGAATATAGGTATTAGGGATTATTTTTTGACATTGTACTAATATCTTGTGAAATGGTTGAGATTATGTTTATCAACCAATTTCATAATGTAATGAATATATAATGCAAAATTTTGTGCAGTTACACTATTTTTTTTTTTAATGTATGTGGTGATGGGACAAGTAAGACAAATATAATATAATATGAGAAATAGTAAATCATTAAATGTCTATAAATTAATCAATTAATTTAAATAGATGTACTAGCTGTGCCCATTGTTTCTCCCATGTTTTAATTGTTTTCTTTTTTTTTCACGGAGTCCTAATTATTTTCCTCAAGTAAGAGTAACCTATGTTATGCCTTAGAAGGTCAGCTAACTGGTAGTGAAAGTCCTGTCATAATCGGTCCAGCAGTTTGGAGATTTAAAAAATTGAAAATAAGTTTTTATACATTTTGATAAATATTGTATGTACTTTAATATGAATCTAGTAAAAAGATTTGGTATGACTTACAGACACTCCAATTTTATATATTTGCAATACAGTAAAATATAAAACAATGAAAATATACTTACCTACTTAATATAAATTAACTAGAAAAAAACAAAACTGATCTTAGTTTAAGTAATAAACTAAGATCATTAAGTTTAAGTAATAATAATACAGATAACGTTTAGACTTAGACTTGGTTTAAACCTAGTTTAATCCCAGTACTTAGTATAATTAGTCCGTGTTTTGGAATAAGACGGAATGTAATTAATCCCATGTTTTTATCAATGGAGTGTTCACACTATTAGATGCATATGTTTCTCAATAAATTAACTAATTCTGAGTTACTGACTTTTGTTCTAGATATTACTTCAGATAAAATACAAAGTTATTTTACTTCATAATGAATTACTAAAACTTTTTCATTATTAGTGTTTTTATGAATCATATTAATATGTTCAGAATATTAGGTTTTTAAGTTAAGTGTTAAGTTTTCACTATGCTAGCTTCCATAGTGAAAACTTAAGTACCTATATTGAGACAAAAGATGTTGTGTAAAAAGAATATTGGACACCAATTTATTTTTCATGGAGTAATTTTCTTGAAGAAACACATATTTAGTGAAACTAGATTTTTTTAAAGTCAGCTATCTATACATAATACATGTAATAAATAAAATTCAAGTATCTGTTTCTAATCGTCGAAAAGTGGCTAGTCTGACAGTGTTTTACATAATGCATTTTGGAGAGTGTGCAGCGGATTTACACAACCTAATATTGCCTTCCCCTTTCCACTACAGGACAAGTCGTAAGTCGGCCCACTACCACCCATACACTGTGGATATTCCCAAAATCCGTACAAAACGGTTTGAATCCACTTTTCTCGTACGTACAGCTTTAGAATGTAATAAGTTGCCGGCCTCCTTGTTCCCTGAGAGATACAATCTAGAACTTTTCAAGGTTAGAGTGAGTAGGTACTTTCTAGGTCAACGTGCGTCATCTTCGACCACACCGTCGCTTACCATCAGGCGAGTTGGTGGTCAAACGCGGAACTATACGCGATTAAAAAAAAAAAAATTTACAAATTTTCAAATGCATGCGAAAATATAATTCAACACTTACATAAAATAAAACCTTTTTTAATTTTTTCTCTATGCGTCACTCTTTTTGTTTTGATTAATCTCTGAAGTGCCTGGACTGTTTTTAACACGACTTTCACTGGCAGTAATTGATGTTAAAACGAGTAACTTATTAGTTAGACTTAGGTACTTTTATACTAGAGAATATAAATAAATGTAAAAGAGAAAGTTCCAATGTTTGTTGCTCAGTCATATGAAATAACTAATGATTATTATTTTCAGATTATAATGAAACAGCTATGTCGTCCTTTGAAAAACTGAAGCTTCTAATATGGAAGAACTTTCTTCTGCAACGGAGACACAAATGGCAGACAGCTTTCGAAATAGCATCACCAGTGATATTTTCCCTGTTTCTTATTCTCACAAGATGTCTAGTGGACCCAAAATCAAAGCCAGACACATCATACTCACCTTTTCTACCAACATTTTTCAACATGACTGGACGAAACTTGTAAGTATTTTCATTTCTTTTTGTCTTGAAGAAATATCAATTTATCAATATATGTTTGGTAGTGGTAGGACTCTTAGCAGAGTCCGCCTGGGGAAGTACCACACCTTTGCCAGTTATTCTACCGCCAAGCAGTATTGTGCTAACATTACTGTGTTCCGGTTTGAAGGGCAATGTTTCCAGAGAAATTACAGGGCAGAGACATAACAACTTAGATCTCTGGGTGACGAGCGCAGTGCAATGCTAGGTAATGATTTGGACTCTTCTTGTTCCAAAAGCTGCGTGCCACTGTGCTGTTATGTGGCAGGCATGTTGCTTACCATCAGGCACATGTCCTGCTCGTCTCGTCACACTTTATTTAAAAATAAAAAGGAAATATTTCTGTACTTGACAACTTGTGGATTATCGATTATCGAGACAAACAATTGGGATGTTGACTGGGTCAAAAATATACCATTCTTAGTAGTCCATCAGGTAGATTATGGAAAACATATGTATTTTTTGTTTTATCAAATTGTTAAAAATCATCAAAAAGACATAGAATTTGTATCTAACTGAAGAACTAATTCGTTTTTGTTAGTTACCATAGCTATTACCCGAAATACATAATGAAGGACGGTATGGTCGACACTTGTCGGCTATATCGCCGGCCATGACAATATTTTCGTCATCTTATTTCCGGTTGTTCTGGTACCAACGGTGAGTACTTGCACAGGCACAACCTAGCCACTTGCTAGCCATGAGTCGAGTCCGAAGTGCCGTACTAAAAGTACGCAGCTCAGCCAGTTCTCGAAAATGGTCGTGCGTTGCTCTACTCATCTACGGTCCACCATCTGCCATCACGGACAGGACTATTGTCTCCAATACGCCTGATATTGTGCTGGTAGTCAGATCTCAACGGCGTGATCTCAACGCCGGGCTGTGATCCCGCCGGGTATCTACGATATCATCATACCTTGTGACGAGAACTTCGTGAAAGGTTGGCTTGGTATTATACCGAAAAGTCTCGACCAACGTCTTGACTTTCGCTAGATGGTGGGATAAAGGGTCAGGTGCAAAATGCAGTAATCCTCGATACAGCACGTATCGTCAGGAAGTTCTTCACCTTGCAGCTCAGACCACCGGTTGCTTGGGCCCTGCCCAAGCTATCCCCCCTGGTTTTTACATGATAAATATCGTAACTTAAACTTAAGAATATTAACAAATAACCGAACGATAATTATAATTCAATAATAATACATAATTGTTTCAGTTTAAGGCTATTACGGTTGTTCGATGCAGTTTATTATTAAAAAAAAATTTGGTTTAAACCATGGACGTATAAAAAAGTCGGACGTAGTCTCGGTAAAACAAAAACTGTGTCCATCGAGTCGGCCACATAATATGCACGTGTGCGCTGTCACATACAGGCTGACACGCACACATCAATGAGTCATTACACGCGCTACTTGTGTATATGTGTGCGTGTCAGCCTATCAGTGACAACCTGACAACGCACACGTGCAAATGTGGCCGACTCTAGAGACACAGTTTTTGTTTAGCGAGACTCCGTCCGACTTTTTTATACGTCCATGGTTTAAACATAAAAAATTGTTTTAATGTATCAAATTCTCTGCTAATTTATTATGTCTCTTCTTAGAGGAAACCTCACATCGGGCAAGACAGGCACATTAGCATTTTCGCCAGAAAACCCTCTCACGAGGGGTGTCACCAGGGACGCTATCGCAATGGTCGCAGAAGACAATCTCGGTTTCCTGTTTTTTCTGTTTGATGCTAATGAACTTCCCCAACCAAAGGGATTCAAGAACGCAAAAGAGATGGAGGAGGCACTGACACAACCTAATGCCATGAATCAAATACTTGTGGGGATTCAATACGACGACAGTATGGCAAGTGAGTTTAGTCTCCTAATTAGATTTACCTACCTAATTGTCTGTGAAATTGCCTAATAACACGTCTAGTGTCCGTAGTTTTCACGGAATTAACGTTGTATATTTTATGTAGCTGACCATATTAATTTGTTCGCGAAGTATGAACTTGTGTTAGAGATGATTGCATTTGCCATTGATTTGCAGCAAATGTGGTTAAATGAATTGAATGAGGATAGGTACCTATTTTAAAGTTGAACTACTTTGTGCAATTGAGCATACTTAATCGCAAAACGTTGAATTAAGATGTCAAAGTAGCACTGCGTGCGGTACAGGCTTATTTAAACGTCCCGTTGCTCCCCTTTTGTCGTTATTTTGCTTTCGACCTGGCTACTGCGATCTACAGTTTCTAAAAATACTGCTCCAACTTCTTCGAGAAGACGTTATTGTAATAGGGTATCGGAATGGTTAAAAAATACACCATTCTAATACGTCAGTCCGTCAGCTAGATCATGGAAAAATATGGGACACGTATTTTTTGTTTTTTCAAAATATTAAAAATCGACAAAGATATACCTAGATCATCAAACTTCGAGAATGGAGGATCGCGACGTCACTCGTGGGTAGAAATCGTACCTACGAGTGACGTCACGCGAAACTACTGAGCACTGTAATATCTTCGTAATTTTTTGTTTGTGAAACAAAAGAAAAAAATACATATACAATATTTTTTAACAATCTTAACTGATGGAATTAGTTCTTTTGAGGATTGTTCCCTATTGATTGACATGATTGTAGATGCGACTGAATGGCCAGACAATATAACGCTAACGCTCCGGTTTCCCGCGGTCATGAGGACACCGATGGTAGAGCATCCACTTCGCGCCAGTTGGCGGACCAATCTGCTGTTTCCTGTATTTCCGCGGCCTGGGCCCAGGGACGCCGAAGACATGTATGGCGGGAAAACTCCTGGTAAGACTTTATGAGAGATGGATAATTGTTGAGTACGGAACAGTTGAGATCCATAAACAATTGAATGTTAAGTATTAACATATTGATCATAAATTACGTCACATGTCAAGGGAGGGGTTGATGAAGTGTGACATCGTGTACCAAGGGGCGAAAAAGAGTCTCAAATGATGTTACATCACACTATGTAGGGGGAAGGTCTCAAAAATGTGACCAACTGTGACAAGGACAGGAAATAAAAATCATGAAATTCGTGTGAAGTAATTCATGGATGGCCCCCTAGCTGCGTAGTCAGCGATAATAGGCTACCAACTAGACTAGATACCAAATATACTCTGCAATACCGAGAGTTGGTTTCAGAGTATTAATTTTGCACATGTTACAGTTTTCTGATTGTTGATGTAGTTTGTATTAAGGCCGATTTACATCAGACGAGCGAATGCTCATTCTATCCCCACTGTATCAAATTCATTTGGTGTAAACAAACGTAAAGCATTCTTTCGTTGTTTTGTTTGCGTTCGCAAAGATTCTATGGAATATATAATATGGAAAACGCTAAGAACGATGTTTCGTTTGCACTAAAACATCGAGAAATAATGCTCTTGTTCCAGCTCTAGTTCTATGTTCGTTAAGTTTAAATCGGCCTTTAGGCAATGCGCAACATTCTATGAACTGTCCGTACGTCAAAGTCTGTAAGTAAGAATGTCTTGAAGTAAACATTAGTTTTATTTTAAATAGCCCCTAACTTATTTGTTTATTTTCAGGTTACTCTCCCGAAATGTTTTTAGCCGTCCAACACGCTGTGTCGACAAGTATAATAAAAAACAAGACAGGTCAACCAGTGTCAACAAAAGTGTATCTACAAAGGATGCCCCAAAGAGCCTATCGAGACGATCAACTGCTCATGGCTCTCGAGCGATTCATATCTATGATTATAATGCTATGCTTCGCTTACACGTTCGTTAATACAGTGAGAGTGGTTACTTCGGAGAAAGAGCTTCAGCTAAAGGTAATTTCATTTATTTGTTGCCTTCGATCGATGTAGGTACCTACCTACTTCCGATGAATTAAAATTGTGCGTCATAACTATAGATATATTCTATGACTATAGTTACTAATACAACGATGTTTCACAAACAAAACTATTGATTGATATGTAATTCCATGGATGTATGGCAATCATATTCTTATTGTTTTAATCAGGTGAAACGTTGCCGCAAAGTTACAAGTTTAACGATTTTTTATTAGAAATATTTCGGCTAGCATGCAGCTGACTTGATCTAGACATGTGCCTGATGGTAACCAACATACCTGCCACATGACAGCACAGTGACACGCAGCTATAGGAACATGAAGAGTCCAAATCATCACCTAGCACTGCACTGCGCTCGTCACCCAGAGATCTAAGATGTTATATCTCTAAGACCTATAATTTCTCTGGAAACATTACCCTTCAAACCGGAACACAGTAATGTTTGCACATTACTGCTTGGCGGTAGAATAACTGGCAAAGGTGTGATACTTCCCCAGGCGGACTCTGCTAAGAGTCCTACCACTACAAAATTACCTTTTATTCTGTCGGGTTTCTCGTTGCTTTAAAAAGCGATATCGTTTCATGCTTGACTTTCCAAAGACTCGAAATAAGCGCATATTCCACTTTCGTGATAAATACGTTACCTGAGTAGATAGATATTATAGGAAAACGTAAGCACACAGACTGAGAGTGAATAGATACCCATTGACTAAAATATAACATACCTACATATAACTATATTTGTAATAGATCCTAAGGCTTTCGCTAGACGGTTGGATAAAGGATCAATCATCATACAAAAAGCAATAATTATCTTTTACACAGCGCTCATCGTTATGAAGTTCCTCTCTAACCACCGGTTCCTTGGGTCCTGCCCCGATACCGGTGGTAGCTAAGTACTCCAGTATTTAAGTTTTTTATCCTACTACCTATTAATATTAATACCTATTAATTTAATTTAGAAATTTATTAATTTACAACATTATTATTTTATTATTCCCTAAGTTTGCAATTTGATAGCGTCATTTATACCTTTTCATTATAATTGTTTTCTGGTTGTTTTGTTTGGCTTGCATATGCACGTCTGTCATTTTGCCAGTGTATTCATTGCTATTTTATTATTCTCTAAGTTTGCAATTTGATAGCGTCATTTATACCTTTTCATTATAATTGTTTTTTGGTTGTTTTGTTTGGCTTGCATATGCACGTCTGTCGTTTTGCCAGTGTATTCATTGCTATTTTATGTTAGGTAGGTGCGCAATCTCTCTCATAGACGACCCGACAGGTGGATGATTTTTGTTTTGTTCTTATTTTATATATTAATTAACTTAGCTTAGGTTATATAACATAAATTTATTTATTTATTTGTATATATTATTTTATTTGTGTAAAGTATTTAAGTCTTATGCCTAATATTTTTAGTGAACTCAGTAAAGATAGTTGTGACAATGATGATGAACACTTGTCATTTTTGTCCTCTGATAAAACAAACAGCAGTGATACCAGTTTCTGTAGCATTCTTCCTTTTTTTTTTTTTTTTTTTTTTTTTTTTAACTGTGATAGGTTCGCACTTGACCACCATCTCGCCTGATGTTAAGCGACGATGCGATCTACGATGGAACGTGCTTACCTAGAAGAAACCGATTCACTCTCGATTTGAAGACACCCAGATTGTAACCATCGGGGAAAACCCACTCCGGCAACGCATTCCACAACCTTGACGTTCTTATCACAAACGTGGAGTCAAATCTCTTCGTTCGTGTTTTTGGAACATCAACCATGAAACGATGTCGCTTTTTTGAGATACGAGAATTCCGATAGAAGAAAGGGCAAGGTGGTATTAGATCATGCAGATCAGTTGCACACTCTCCGAAGTGTATCCGATAAAAAACCGATAAGCTAGCAATCTTGCGGCGATGATCAAGACTTTGAAGTCTTTTACGCACAAGAGTGTCATTGCCTATGAGCCTTTTGGCACGTCTCTCAATAGATTCCAGAGTCTCCAGCTGATACTTGGCCGATCCATCCCAAAGGTGCGAACAGTACTCCATACAGGATCGAATCTGTGCTTTGTACAACGTGAGCAACTGCTCAGAGTTGAAGTATCTTCGCACCTTTGAGAGGACACCCAGTTTTTTGGCGGCTAATTTAGCCTTAGACTCAATATACGTGCCAAAGTTGAGCGTCGATGACAAAGAAACGCCCAAAAGCTCGAGATGGTCAGTAACCGGCACGGACACGCCTCGAAAAGTAGGAGCCAGTTCGAATGGACTCCTTTTAGCTGAGAATAAACATGCCTGTGTTTTTCCTTCGTTAAACTTGGCCAAATTGGCATCGCCCCATGTAGAGACTGCCTCAAGGGCCAAGTTCAAACGCTCGACCATACCTTCTCTCAGGAGCTGAGTTTGTTGTCCACTGGCTCTTGCGCTGGATATATAACTCTCTACGACGGTGCTATCATCTGCGTACCCAACGATACCGGGCTTCAACAGATCATTGATATGTAGCAGGAAGAGAGTCGCAGAGAGTACCGACCCCTGAGGAACTCCGGCATTGATAGCCATTTGATCCGACGAGCAGCCATCAATGACGACTCGTATGGATCGATCCCTCAAGAAGTCCGATATCCACGCAATAAACCCAGGTGACAAACCATAGCCCGAAAGCTTGCTTATAAGGCCATCATGCCAAACCCTGTCGAAAGCCTTCGAGATGTCCAGGGAGACTGCAAGTGCTTCCCCGTGTTTCTCGATAGCTTCACTCCAGATGTGGGTGACATACGCTAGAATGTCCCCGGTGGACCGGTTCCGGCGAAACCCGTATTGCCGGTCACTGAGGAGGTCGTTCGATTCTAGGTATGCCAGGAGCCTGTGGTTTAAGACACGTTCCATAGTCTTACAGAGTATGGACGTGACTGAGATGGGCCTGTAGTTGACAGGGTCAGTACGACTGCCTTTTTTGGGCACAGGTTGCACGTTAGCAAGCTTCCACGACTTCGGCACTTGCCCAGTTTGGAGAGAAAGTCTAAACAGGCGTGTTAGTACTGGAGACAACTCGGGTGCACAAACCCTCAGTACTATGGCTGGAATTCCGTCCGGGCCACTGGCTTTATTCACATCCAGATTGCGTAGCACTTTACGAACCTCCTTCTGGCGAATATGTATTTCAGACATTACAGTCGGACTGCCAGGTGGAGTTGGGGGTATCGCACTACCAGCATCTAGATGTGAAGATTCCGCAAACTGAGACGCAAACAAGTTTGCCTTCTCTATAGCGGTGTGAGCCAGCGTCCCATCAGGTTTAAGCATTGGAGGTAGTGAGGGGCGGCAGAAGTTCGATTCGACTGATTTAGCTAGGGACCAAAACGCTTTGCTGCCCGTAGGGTATGAAGCTAGTTTGTTCCCTATTCGACTAATATGGTCAAATCGAGCCCTCTGTAGAACCTTTTTGCATGCCTTAGCAGCCTTGTTAAACGCTTTCTTCTTCTGGTGTGTGTCCTTTGCTTTACGTTGTCGAGCATCAACCCAAGCTAGGTAAGCCTCATGCTTAAATGCTTCAGCATTTTTACACTGAGGACCAAACCAAGGGCGAGCTTTGCTGGATACTGGGACGTCAGAGTATGGTATAAAATATTCCATAGCCGTTTGGATCACTTCAGTCACAGCATCCACGCAAGTTGAAGGATCACCAGAAGAAAAGCACAATGACTGCCATGGGTAAGACGCAAAAAAAGAACGCATCTCATCCCAATCTGCTAACTTGTATCGCCACAACCGCCGGTTGCCTCTAGGGCTTGGATCGGGCGGATGGTACATTGATACTGACTTCACCAGACAGTGGTCGGAGCTGCCTAACGGCGAAGATACCGCCACGGAATATCGGTCTGGATCAGTTGTTAGCAGAAGGTCTAAACAATAAGGAGTATGCGACTCAACGTCAGGTACCCGAGTGGCCCCTTGAACCAACTGGGTCAGGTCTAACGATAAAGCTAGCTTTCTCGTTTCCTGCCCAGCGTGGTCAGTGTCCCGGTATGGGAACAGCCAATCTTTGTGATGGCCGTTAAAATCCCCCAGCAACACTAGTTGGGCTGATGGGTACTTTTGCTGAGCCGCATCCGCCGCCTCACTCAAATATTCCATGAGCCTAGTTGTCTCCAGATCCCCACTGTGCGACCGATAGACACAGGCATACACAATTTTTCCTAAGCCTGTGTCTATCAACGCCCAAAGAACAGAGAATCTGGTGTCCTCAAGGTTACGGAGACGCCGACAGCAGATATCATCACGGGCGTACAGGCACACTCCAGCACGTGGCTTAAAGTTGTGCTCCAGCGTGTAACCAGGATATGTTAGGTACGCCACGTCCGAAGGACGCCCTATCTGCGTCTCCGTAAGAAAAAACAGTGATGGCTGCTCAGTCTCCAGATGGTGGTGGACTGCTGTGATATTTGAGTGCAGGCCTCGGATGTTCTCGAGGTGCACTTTAAGAATCAAGGAGTGCAGCCGCATATGAACTCTATTTCTGTTTTTTACTTTTTTCATAGTTGTTTGAGGGTGAATTACGGTGGGAACACGGAAGTAGAACGAGGCTACATACCGCTGACCAACGGCCACAACACACAACACGAATACATCTATGGGAAACTAGTCTGGAGACTGCGGGGACGCCCGAGCCCCCCCGGGGATGTCTATCTGGCCTTGATATCCGGTCGCCAACCGGCAGGATAGCGCATCCCGGGATTTTTCGCTAGATGGCGGGGCAGCCTTTCATGAGGGGCTAGCTCACTACTTGGGCCCCCTACTGTCTGCGGTCGGTCGCGGTAACCGTGCCTCGGATCCCGCTACCCTCCACGACTAGCTTTCCGATGCAAAGTATTGTTGTGTGGCATCCGGTCTTGCAGTTATGCAGCAACTGTTCTGACCCGTCCTCCCAAATGGCGTCATCAGACAACATGGCCGGAACACGGCTAGGCCGCTTGGCGGCATGACTTAAGTCTGATGGGTGGTCACCAGCCACGGCCGAGGCCTACCACCGGTATTTTTGTCAGCTGTTTAGCACCACCCAGGGACCACGTGTGAGGTTTCTATTTACAGGTGCTTTCTCACGGACGAAGCTGACACAGTCCCCAAAATTCCTTCCTTTATCTGACTTTTTGGACAGTAATTTTTCCGATGTTCCAAAAAACTTTAACGTTGTTCATATAAATGCACAGAGCATTCCTTCTTCATATCCTGAAATGCTGGCGTCTCTAGACCAAAAAAATATTCATGCTATATTAGTCTCCGAAAGCTGGCTACGACCATGCCTTCCTACGATGTCGTATTCCCTTCCTGGTTTCATTCTCATAAGAAATGATCGTATCGGCCGTGTTGGCGGCGGGGTGGCTATCTACCTGAAGGCTAATATTCCTTATTCCATTCTAAACCAATCGCCACAACCGCCGCCGGCGAATGCCGGCGAACATCTTCTTATTGAAGTACTTCTTTCGCACACTAAAGTTCTTCTCGGAGTCTACTATAGCCCTTCTATAAATATAAACTATTTTGCTTCCTTCGAAACTCTTTTACACCACTTCATTCCTTCCTATAATCACACCATTCTTATGGGTGATTTCAATACCTGTCTTTTAAAGAAAGATATTCGTTCTGCTTCCCTTCAGTCACTGATTACATCCAGCAACTTACATATTCTCCCTCTTAATGCTACCCATCATTTTCCTAATTGTCTCCCCTCACTACTTGACCTGATGATCGTTTCTTCTCCCAACAATATTGCCAAACATGGACAATATTCTGCTGATGTTTTTTCTTATCATGACCTCGTTTTCCTTTCGTACAAAATTCGCCCACCTAAATCTAAGCCCCAGATCATCATGCAGCGTAATTTTGGTGGTATGGATCATGAAGCCCTTCTTGAGGATGCTGGGAAGATTGATTGGGATTCGGTCATAAACGTTGATTCTGTAAATGACCAAATTGTTGCATTTAATTCGGTAATTACTCAGTTGTACGACATACATGCTCCTTTACGTGCAATTAAAATAAAACACCTTCCGGCACCATGGCTTACAGAGGACATCAAAATTTTAATTCACAAAAAAGCTGTTGCCAAGACAAAGTATAAGATTCGCCCTACAGATATTAACAGGGATAAATACGTTCAGGCTCGCAATCGCTGCAATAAGGTGTGTAGGGATGCACTGCGCCGCCATGTTCACAAATCAGTAGATGATGAAAATCCAGCAAAAGTCTGGAAATTTCTCAGGTCATTGGGTATTGGCAAACCTCGTCAAACTATTAATTCTAGTAATATAGATATAAATGCTCTAAATCACCATTTCTCATCCGCATCTTCGATGCCGGAATCATTAAAAAAATCAACTATTAACTATCTTTCTGCCATTCCTTTACCCGAATTTTCTCCTTTTTCGTTTGATCGTTTCACAGAAAGTGATGTTAAGAAGAGTTTATTGTCGATATCCTCCAATGCCGTCGGCGGTGACAGCATAAGTCGGAACATGCTTGTGCCTATTCTGGACATCATCCTTCCTATCTTATGCATCCTTCTCAATAATTCCATATCGTCTGCTGTATTCCCCACTATCTGGAAAGATGCTCAGGTTATTCCTTTACCCAAAAAACCAAATCCTAAATCCTTTTCTGAATACCGTCCTATTTCTATCCTCCCGTTTCTATCCAAAGTCTTGGAGCGTCTTGTACACAAACAACTTAACCACTTCCTTAATAGACATGACCTCCTTAATCCTCTACAATCCGGTTTCCGTCCTGGGCATAGCACTGTGTCTGCACTTGTGAAAATCACCGACGATATACGGCTGGGTATGGAAAACGGCAAGCTTACTGTTCTAGCTCTGTTAGACTTCAGTAATGCTTTTAATGCCGTTGACTTCGATATCCTACTGACAATCTTGCGCTCCCTTAACATATCTCCATCGGTGATCGACTGGTTTCATAGCTATTTATACGGACGCCGGCAATGTATTCGCTTAGACGATATTTTTTCGTCATGGTGTAATACTGAAGCTGGTGTCCCTCAAGGCGGTGTGCTATCACCTCTTCTTTTTGCCATTTTTATTAATTCTATATCTTTATATCTTACTTCTTCCTACCACCTTTATGCAGACGATCTTCAAATTTATTCCCTGGCGTCACTCTCCGACTTGCATGTGGCAGTTGATGCTGTGAACTCCGATCTGCGCCAAATTTTGAATTGGAGTAAAAATTTCGGTTTGAGCGTTAATCCCGCAAAAACACAAATCATTATCATAGGCAGTACTTATATGGTTTCTAGGGTGAACTGGGCCACAGTGCCTCAAATTGTTTTTGACGGGATTACAATACCTTACAGTAAATCGGTAAAAAATCTTGGGGTAATTTTTGATCAAACTTTGAGTTGGGAAGCACACTTGGAGTCAATTAGCAAAAAAATATTCGCGTCTGGCGGATCTTTAAGGCGACTCCGCAATTTTCTACCCACTGCCACCAAAGTTACGCTTGCTCAGTCTCTCCTTCTTCCAATCCTAGACTATGCAGACGTTTGCTTTCTTAACCTCACCGAGACCCAGCTTGATAAACTTGAGCGACTTCAGAATTACTGTATTAGATTTATATTTGGTTTGCGCAAATATGATCACGTATCCGAATTTCGCAATCAGCTCAAGTGGCTCCCCATTCGTTTTCGCCGGAATGCTCATATCTTATCTCTTGTTTATAATGTCTTGTTTAGTCCTTTAACCCCTCGCTATTTGAAAGAAAACTTCACATTTTGGAGCAATATGCATTCTCGTCCTTTGCGATCTAATGACAATTTATCATTAAAACCACCCTCTGTGCGTTCTGAAACCTTTTACGGCAAATCTTTCGCGTTCCAGGCAGTCCTACTATGGAATGCCTTGCCCGTTCCTATCAGACATGCTCCGTCATTACCTGTGTTTCAGAAGCAAGTCAAGGCCTTTTATCTGTCACAGCCGTCACCACACTGAATTTATTCTTATCAAGTACTCATATTTACTTATTAATTTTATTTAAGTAGGTATATTATTATCAATATATATATATATATATATTAGTTTATTATTGTAGGTTAAATATATCTATTCCAAGTATTAGCATGTATGATTATTATTGATATGTATGTTTATGTAATATCTTTAGTCACACTGTACCCTAACCCCGTCTATTTCTACTTCATGTTTCTCACCATCCTTCGGTTGCCTGGAAGAGATCGCTTTTAGCGATAAGGTCGCCGCTTGATCACTAGTTCTAGGCTAAGTCTTTTTGTTATTTAAGTTGTATATTGTGAACAATAAAGAGTTTTCTATCTATCTATCTATTATAAATGCGAAAGTTTGGATGTGTGTTGCTCAGTCACGTCAGAACGTTTGAACGGATTGCGTTGATATTTGAACCATAGATTATAGTAGAATGACACATAGGCTACTTTTAATTACGTGAAAATAACGGGAACGGGAGCAGTACGTTTAAGACCGAGAGATGAAACTTAGAATTAAGGAAGAACAGAAGAAAGTATAGCATAAGCATAATTCCGTATGTTTTGGTCCGCAGGAGACAATGACTATAATGGGTCTACCTTCATGGCTGCACTGGATGGCATGGTTTATCAAACAGTTCTCTTTTCTTCTTATATCAGTCGTACTGATCGTCATCTTGTTCAAAGTAAGTGATGTTTCGTGAAGTAATTTTCAAAAGCTGCGTCTACGCTAGGAGAGCCGAGCATAGCGGAGCACGAGCCGAACACAATAGGGTACAATCCTCAAAAAAACTAAGTAGCCCGTTAGTTAGATTGCCAAAAAATATTGTACACGTATTTTTTCTTTTGTTTCACAAACAAAAAATGACGAAGATAGAGCCCTTCGAAGTTTGTTGTGACGTCACTTGTGAGTACGATTTTTACCCACGAGTGACGTCGCGACCCCCCACTCTCGAACTTTGATGGTCTAATATATCTTTGACGATTTTTAATATTATGAAAAAACAAAAAATACGTATACGTGTCCAATATTTTTCCATGATCTAGCTGACGGACTAATTAGGATGGTATATTTTTGACCCAGTCCGGTACCCTATTCGTCTAGTGTGGACCGACTTACAAGCCTCGAACGAGCGCGCTGCGCTAGACGAATTGTGTTCGGCTCGTGCTCTGCTTGTGCTCTGCTCGTGCTCGGCTCTCCTAGCGTAGAGGCGTAGACGCAGCTTAAGACTTCAATTATTATTTTTTGATTGTAGACATGACAAAACTGGACATAATATTAATACATGTAGGTAGATACAGTTGTTATAATTATAACATGACTAGTACTACATTATACTCGTACTAGACTCGGGGTTGAAGGAGAATTAATCGGTTCCTGTTCTATGTACAGAATAAAAAATATTGGTGGACATTTCATACACAACACCATCTAACACCAAACTAAACTTGTACAATGGGAGTCAGATATCTGATATATCTAGTACTTATAAGTTAAAAATACATACTTATCGTACATAGAAATACTCTGACACACAATTAGATATTCAATTTTTGACTGAATTTCCTATAAATAAATGATCCATGGATACATTGTTGACGCTGATGACGTTGTTTTGATCACGTGCCACAGTTATAAATAAATAAAAAGGCCTTTTATTTCTTGCTTCACAATAAAAGTTATCTATTTAAAACAACATCTAATTGATTTGGTGTGCATATACACCAAATCAATTAGATGTTAGAAATCATTGATTATTACGTGCCACAGTTAGCGATCCCCAAATTAGCTTACATATAATTGAAGCCTTAAAGTTTCGGCTGGTCTAGTAGTTGCGGCTCCTCTGGTCTGCCGATCCGGAGCCCCGGGTTAAAATCCCACGTGCACCACTGTCATTTCGAAGTCATGTGTGTAATGCCGCTAACTTAAAAACGGTGAAGGAAGACGTCGTGAGGAAACCGACATGTGTCTAGCATCTTTCGAAGTTATGTGTCATTCACCAACCCGCACTGGGCCAGCATGGTGCATTATGGCCTCGACTCTCTCCTTGCTAGAGAAGGCCCCGAGCCCAGCAGAGGGACATTTAGTCGGCTGCTTATTTACCTACAGTTAGCACTCCCACTGGACTCGTACCGCCTACTCCTGTGTTTACAGCGAAACGCTTCCACGCGGTGTCCATGCGTTACTTAATTAATTAGACGACTTTCGGTAAAGTTTACTGAGTAGTTGATACATAATATATTATTTATTTGTTTTCTTCAGAAAGGATCACCAAATAGCATGTCCTTGATTAACATTATTGTAATCACCAGTCAACTTGTATAAGGCCTTGTTCGCATGTCTCTCTTGGAACAATGTTTTTTTTACCGTTAAAGACAGTGGAGAGACAAACTTGTACATCTACACTTCAAAATAGGTGCAGGCGGGATTTGAACCCCTGATCTCATATATATGAATCGAGCGATCTTGCCACCACGGCTTTAATTGTTTTTCTTTGATTTAACTTTTTCATATCATACTAATGTTATAAATGCGTGATTTTGATATGTTTGTAGTTCAATCGCTTCGAAACGTCGGATCGGATTGGGTTGAAATTTAGAACACAGAATATTTTTATTATTAAGAGCCCATTGTGTCCCAGTATTGAGTAAAGGCCTCCCTTCTCTCCTACCATTTCCAGAAAAAAATGGAAGAAGTTAGAATATAGTCTGAAATAACACATAGGCTACTTTTTATGTCGGGAAAATTACTGGAACGAAAACTACGTGTGTAAAACCGCGGGTGGTGCTAATATATTCTTATTGAAAGTCCACCAATATTTATTAGTTATTTATTGAAGTGAAAACTTCTATAGGCGCGCCTAGACAGATATTTCGTGGGCTGTGAATTGGATTCTAGCGTCACGCTCGGGTATGATAAGAAATCTTCGGGTAAACTCGGGACCATGGCTATTGGCCATTTAGAAATGCGCCAGCCAATGGCAAATGCTGAAAGGGCGTGGCCTCGGCATCATGCCATGGCCATCTAGAAATGCGTCAGCCAATAGGAAATGCTAACGCATTTCTAGATGGCCATGCCATGATGCCCAGGCCACGCCCTCCGGTTACACACGTGTAGTTTGCAAACTAAACTATCAAATTCTGAGTTATAAGTTTTCACTTCTATCGGCAGTTCTTATGACTGCCCATTTTTTATTATTTCGGAACGGCTATAAAGATCGAATTGAAATTTGGATTTGGAACACAGATTATTACAGGCTGGAATAGCACATAGACTTTTTATCGCGAAAGTAGGGATCATACAATGGGAACGATAAATCCTCCTATAATAAAAACGTGGGGCTGTGCTAGTTGTTCATACTAATTTCTTTTCCAGATTCCGTTCAACAAAACAGAAGACGGTGAAGGATACTCAGTCCTAACATTCACACCGTGGTCCGTCCTATTTTTCTTCATGACCCTCTACGTCATGGCGTCACTCTCTTTCTCGTTTATGGTCAGCGTGTTCTTCACCCGAGGTAAGCAATTAAAAACTCTATCGCGTCATTGATACAGTCCAAATTGATATAACGGTATGGAATCAGTTTACGAAAGTTTGTGTACATCACACGAGTTGTTTATCAATATCTCCCGGAATTAGAACGGGAATACGTAGTTTTACAGTGTTTATTTCGAGTTCCTTGGCTTTAACTACATAAGTGTTTGTTCTAATTTTTTGACGTGATAACGTCTTATAATTCGGTGAAGCCGGCTGCACGCCCGCAAAACATGACGTCATGTAACGTTACCGTTAGTTCGTCGTCAGTGCTATGCGGACGAAGCTGAGCGCTGAGGGCGCCACCCGCCGAGTCGAGCGGTATCACTACTCGCGCTATCAGCGTACTGATTTCTTAAGACGTTGTCACGTTTAACTATCGTCAGTAAACCGACTTTACAGACTACCATTTTTTTTTGTATATTATGAGACATGTAAAAGGTGGCATCTGCAAACCCGTGTATTGCTAGCGAGGTGAATTGAGACCTTGAATAACTTCTTGTGAATGAAAGCCCCATGCCCCAGCTGTGAAAACAAAGTTTTTATGCTACTGCTGATAAAATGAAAAAAAAAGTAATTTAATTTTCTCCGAAAAAAAACGAAAACCGACTTCAATTTAAAATTCAACTCACACACCTGACTAAATTTCATAATTTCTATTATAACGTCATCCGGATAAAGGTAAACAAATTTTAGTCTTTTCATGATATTTCAAAAAACACTTCACCGATTTCGTTAGAAATTATATGGCACCACCTCTGAACTATGATCTACCAAAAAATATTAGATCGATACACAATAGACGAAGCTATCGCATAACATACATACAAAAAAAAACATACAACTGAATTGAGAATCTACTCCTTTATTGGTAGTCGGTTAAAAATACATGTGTTCAGAAATTAGCCGTGCCGCTTAAAATGATAAAACATTTTTAAATTCCGAATCTGACGTCACGTACAGCTCAATTGTCACTATAAAAACGTTCAACTAACAAAGTTCAGTAACATCCTGTTAAGTGCAAGGTCAGCTGACGAATTAATTAGCCAGGCTCAGTCAAATTGTTCTATATTTTATGCTATAAAATTAAAATTCGTGTACGAAACTTATTTTAGAAACACTTGATTTACGCTGCGACTGAAAGATAGGTACTCCATCACTGCTATGTAGGTACTACTCATCATCATTATTAACCTAAAGCGTATACGGCTAGACGTAGCTATATAAATATATTGTACATTTTTTGTCCGCTATCATGACTAGCGCCCGGCGATTTTACCTTCGTGGACAATCCATTCCTTATTTTATCTAGGACGTCATTTTAACTCTTCGACAAGCTCAGTACATTGTTCCATAGAAATAAGGTACAATTTACAAAACTTCTATTCATCCGTAGTGCAGTTGGCGCCCGCTGGTATGAGCGGAACATTGGCTTGCACTGTGAGCTCAGCAGGCGCTGATTACTCAAATATGATTGCGTAAATGCATAAACTTCCTACTAAATGTTCCCACTGCTGGGACTCGGGGCCTTCTCTCGCAAGGAGAGAGTCAGGACCATAATACACCACGCTGCCCCAGTGCGGGTTGGTGGGAGGACACATGACTTCGAAAGATTGTAGGTACATGACGGTTTCCTCACGACGTTTTCTTTCACCGTTTTAAGTTAGCTGTATAACGCACATGACTTCGAAAAGACAACGGTGCGCGTGCGTCTCCGGATCGGCAGTCGCCGTTCTCCCGATTAGTCGAGCCGTAACTTCCTAATTAAATTTCTCAAACATTATTAAAAATCTACTATTGATCGGACACCCCTCAAATACCCTTTCCCTTATTTATTTTATTAAGTAGCGTCTAGATAAGGGTGCTACATCCTAGGCTGCGTTCTTGCTTAACATCGGGCAGTTCATGGTCGAACGTTTGTCTATATTGAACGAACAGAAAATGTTTGTATACTTGTTAGCTACTGGTATGTATTGCGGCAATAACAAGTGTTGACTTATTACAGCGAATACTGCCGCGTCATTCATGGGCCTAGTGTGGTTCATCACCTACTCCGTGTTCGTACTAACACAAGTGCTGTACGAAGATATCAGTCTTACGACCAAGATACTAGTCAGCCTCATATCCAACACCGCTATGGGATACGCGTTCCAGATGCTCATCATGTGTGAAGGCACTTCTAAAGGTATGTATGATATTTTAGTAATGTCAAAACCAAATACAAATTGTTTATTGAAAACGACAGGTTACAACTCAGAAGGAAAATATATTTATGTCACTAATACAGCCTTATGTACTTACATAAAAAAATACAATTATTATTTACAATAATAATTCCACTTAACTCTAAATACAAAAAAAAAAAGTTATGGTTTTGTTTGATGTAAAACTCGTAAAATTTTGAGACGATGTTACTAAATTATTTTACGTCATAAAACTTAATTGTTCAGAAGTATTTAGATTAAAGGTTAACGCTTGCTATTTATGTAGAACCTAATCATAGACAAAAAACTTAATCGTTCAGAAGAAGAAATTTAGATTAAAGGTTTACGCTTGCTATTTATGTAGAACCTAATCATAGACAATTAAAATATTAGTATCCTTAGCTGAAAGCCTTAAGCGATGAAACCTAGTTATATTTATGTTCAGTTCACAAACTATAGAGTTAAAATTGTTTCCTATTCAGAAACGGGGGGTCTACCGCCTAACGAAAACGCTTTGACGCTTTGACATTGCTGTCTCTTTTCTTCTCGCTTGAAATGAAAGAGACGACAATGTCTTCGTTAGGCGGTAGACCCCCGGGTTACAATTTGCTATCCATGATTTTCAGTACCTATTCCCGCTCCAATTGCTTAGTTTGGGGTCAAATAGTGTTGTGGGTTCACCTACAACACCACCACCACCACCAATATTTATAGCGTAACATGAGGAAGTTAATATTAAAAGCCAAGTTCTGAGGTTTCCAGTGCCACTAATTATTTGAAGTTAACACGCGAAACATCTATTAACTCTGCGTTCTAAAGGTTTAAGAATATTAATTAAATTACGTAGTACTTTAGTGAGCAAGTTGTTTTAGAATAAGATAAGTGCCTAAATATGCAGATTGCACTTGTGACCTTGTCAGAACTGGTAACATGCGGCCACGGTTTTCAATTGGTTCGACTAATGGTCCGATGCGATGACCGAATTCCTTTATAATTAAACCGTGTAGGGACTCGCCTTTATTAAAGTAACTGTATTAAATGAGTACATTAAACTGAAGGACAATGTTTGAAACTGACTTACTAGAATAACGTTGGAAACTGAGAAATGCATGAAGTTTTTTTTCCGGCGACTAACAAACTCAATCAAAGGTTTCCATTTTAGAGCTCTGTTCAATCTGTTCTTTCTATTTGAATCTAGGCCAGGTTATTAGACAATGCTCCTGTACTCGTTATTCCACATGAATATTTACAACGTTCATGACTAAGTTTAAGTTTACACGAAAAAATACTTAATACTGACATTACTGACTAACTACATTGTGAATGAAGCGTTTGCAGAATTCAAATAGAACTGTCCAAAATAGTTCTCAATTTCACCAAACGTGGCATCAATGTTTAATTTTGATAAATTTATCTAACAAAAAGATATTTTGGTGCCACCTGGTGTCAGATTTATTTGCGTTTTGAAAACGACTTCAGTGTCGTTTGAAAATACTTTTAGCACAGAAACCACCAATGAAATGTAGTTTTTTTTCAACTGTCATTTACAGCATACCGTTTATTACGAGTATGTTTGTGTGCTAGAATCTGTACAGTAGATAAATCTCGCAACTAAGTAAGTACTAGATATGCATCGCAGTTCAAAAAACTATTTCGGGAAATTTGACCCTGACTTTACTTAAAAAAAAATTGGCAGTCATAGGAACTGCCGATAGAAGTGTAAACTTATAACTCAGAATTCGATAGCTTACTTTGGAAACTACACGGGTTACCGGAAATCGTGGCCTGACCATCATGGCATGGCCATCTAGAAATGCGTTAGCATTTCCCATTGGCTGACGCATTTCTAGATGGCCAATGGCCGTGGCCCCGAGTTTACCCGAGGATTTCTTATCATACCCGAGCGTGAAGCTAGAATTCAATTCACACCCCACGAAAAATCTGTCTAAAAGCGCGCCTGCGCGCCAAAAGAAGTTTTCACTTCAAAATACTTGGGAGGTGTTAAGGGCCATTCTGATGGAACGAAGTTGTACAAAATATTGCAACTCTTTACTGTTTCTGTTGCCCTGGTAGCCTGGCCTGGTACTGGTACCTAGGGGCAAACGCAACTCTTTTACATTTCTGTTGTCCTGGTATCTGGAAATAAACGCTGGGCTGTTGGAGGTAGGTAATCGAAACTCTCTGTTTCTGTTGTCCTCGTATCTACCTGGCCGTTTTTACCGAGTTTACCCGAAGATTACTTATCACATCCGAGCGTGACGATTGATGAATCCATTTCACAGCCCACGAAAATTCTGTCTATAGCGCGCCTAAAGAAGTTTTCACTTCAAAAATCTTCTTACAACTCACAAAGTATGTAACCCGAACGATGTGTACTTAATTTTCGCAACAATGTACATGCGTCGGAGTTCCGATCAAAAACTTGGGGAAAGTTCATCATATAACGGCCGAATTTACACAAAAACTCCTCCATACAAGTCACGTACTATGCGACTTATACGACCCTAGTACAGCTAACTTAAATTGAATGCAGGCTTACAATGGAACGAGTTCTTCAGCCCAGTATCGTACCACGACCAGTTCCAACCAGGCCACGTGGCTCTACTCCTGCTGCTGGACACCGTCCTCTATATGCTGGTGGCGGTCTACATAGAGAAGATCAGACCAGGCCTCTACGGCGTACCTCTACCCTGGTACTTCCCTTTCACTAAGAGCTTCTGGGTACCTGACAGGAGAAAGATTGCTGGTGAGTCTATTAAACTATCAAGCAATTTTGTTCTTTTTTCGTAGGTAAAATGGACACTATGGATAATTGAATTTAATAAATAATTAAATAAAACATGTTATGTTTTATAGCACAATTGACGGGACGAGCAGGATATGTGCCTGATGATAAGCAATAATCTGCCCATAACAGCACAGTGTCACGCAGCTATTGGAACGCCCAAAGTACAAATCATTACCTATTACTGGACTCGTCACCCGGATATAGCGTGGTTTATCTCTATGCCCTGTGATTTTTCTTACATTTCCCGTCAAACCGGAACTCAGTGAAGTTTGCATATTACTGACTGGCCTCGTGGCTTAGTTGGTAGTAGCTCTGCCTGCGAAGCCGAGGGTCGGGGGTTCGATTCCCACCCACTGCAAATATTTGTGTGATGAATTCAAATGTTTGCACTGTGTCTGGGTGTTGCTATGTATAATAAGTATGTATTTAAAACTATATAAGTATTATATCAGCTATCTGGCCGCCATCATACAAGCTTTGCTTAGTTTGGGCCTTCGTTGAGTTCTTCTCGCGTTCTTGAGGGGGAGGAAGCTTGAAATTGGCGGGGGGTGGGGAGTGTCCGTTCTATCTATATTATCTATTCTATGGTTTGGGGTCAGATGGTGTTGTGTGTGAATTGTCCACCAATATTTATTTATTTATTTATGTATTGCTTGTCGGTAGAATAACTAGCAAAGGTTTGGTACTTCCCTTGGATTCTGTAAAAAGTTCTACCACTAAAAAACGTGGGGAATAAATAAATTGTACAAACAGATATAAATTATGGCTGGTCTAGTCGGGAGAGCGGCAACTACTGATCTGGAGCCCTTGGTTCGAATCCCGTGCAAACCACTGTCTTTTCGAAGTCTTAGTGCGTAATACCACTAACTTAAAAACGGTGAAGGAAGACATCGTGAGGAAACCGACGTGTTACATCAATCTTTCTAGGTCGTGTGTCATCCACCAACTCGCACTGGGCCAACGTGGTGGATTATGGCCTTGACTCTCTCCTTGCGAGAGGCGGCCCCGAGACCCGATAGTTGAAACATTTAGTGGGCTGCTTATGAGACAAACAGACATTGAAATCTGCAGTCCCGTTTCTTGCTTAAAAAACTGATCTAAGTATTTATCAGCTATCTAGTTTTCATATAGTTTTGTAGCGGTAGGACTCTTAGCTGAGTCCGCCTGGGGAAGTACCACACCTTTCCCAGTTATTATACCGCCAAGCAGTAATATGCAAACATTACTGTGTTCCGGGTTGAAAGGCAATGTTTCCAGTGAAATTAACGGGTTTAGATATATAACATCTTAGATCTCTGGGTGGCGAGCGCAGTGCAGTGCTAGGTAATGATTTGGACTCTTCATGTTCCAATAGCTGCGTGTCACTGTGCTGTTATGTAGCAGGTATGTTGCTTACCATCAGGCAAATGCTCATGCTCGTCTCGTCACTCTTTATTTAGAAAAATATATATATGCAAGGTTTAGTTCAGGAGTAGAATGTGTCGTTTGAAAATGTCCACTAAGATTGTATTTTTTTTTATTAATTACCAAAATCCACTCGATGATATAAAGCAAAATAAGGCTGACCGTACTGTGACGTTCGCTAATGGTAGGTGTGGCCATTTTGATAGACTTTTAAAATTCAACAGGATAATAATTTATACTGTTCGCTAAATCCAAAAAAAAATCATTTGTATGTCCTTACCTGATGGATGGCGTCTGCTTCTTGGAATGTTGAAAGTGACCAGGCTGTTTTTGTTATACGTATAAAAACTTGTTTGCTTCATAATAAGCAAGATTAAACAACATTTTAATGACACTTGAAAAATAAAACCCTACCTGCAGTTTATTGATATATTAGTGGATAGTTGAAACATTGCCCTTCAAACTGGAACACAGTAATGTTTGCACATTACGCCTTGGCGGTAGAATAACAGGCAAAGCTGGTATTTCCCCAAGCAGACTCAAAAAGTCCTACCACTACAAAAATGTTTTTGATCTATCAAGTTTTAGTCACAGTGTTTATGCTAAATAACGTAATGTAAAGCTATTTTTGTTAACTTATAGTTAACAAAAATAGCGTACTGAACTTTGTGCCGATCTAACTGATTAAATTTATAAAAACGTCAGAAACATAGTAATTAATAATTCATGCGGAACAAACATGATAAAGGATTTTTGTAAATATAAACATATTTTGCAACCACAAAAATATGAAAAATGTCTGACTTAAAACATGTTTTTGTGACGTTTAACATTAGACGTTTTTTGCGTTTAATTAACTGCTATCAAAGCTGTAGAGATCAATAATTATTATTTATTGATTCAGTGGATCTTCACTTGTACCTACATATTTATCATCACCTATATAAAGTAGAAAAACATTAAGTTTAAATTATCTTGAGGACAGCCTTAATTAAAGTTGATGGAAGACATCGAGAAAACCGGCATGCTGTAAGAACAATGTCTTTCGAGAACCCGCACTTGGCCAGAATGCTGGATTTGGCTTTGACATTCTCCTTATAAATGAAAGGGTTTCATACAAATGGGACTTAAAGTGGACTGCTTATCCTAGTGCTGCTAGGTAAAGCCGGTGTTTCATCGTTAGGTATCATGCGTCTTAAGACGATATGCTAGTTATGTAGTGCCTAGTAAATAGATCGGGATACCATTTTTTTGGCATTCTCAACTCTCTTGGTTAAGTTACGGCTGGCTTACTCTCTTAGGTACGGCTGGTCTAGACGGGAGAACGGCGACTGCTGATTCGGAGCCCCCGGGTTCAAATCCCACCACGCGCACCACTGTATTTTCGAAGTCACGTGTGTAAAAACCATTAACTTAAAAACGGTGGAGGAAAACATCGTGAGGAAACCGGCATGTACCTAGAATCTTTCGAAGTTATGTGTCATTCCCCAACCCGCACTTGGTCAGCGGGGTGGATTATGACCTTGACTCTTTCCTTGCGAGAGAAGGCCTCGAGTCCCAGCAGTGGGTATATTTAGTGAGCTGCAATGCACTCTCTCTGCTCTCTTAATGCTCTAACAGCTATATCCAGAATATCGCACTTTCAAGTTCACGAATGGATGTAAAATGTTGGGCTTTTACCCTGTAGTAGTTATACCCTTTTACCTAATTTTAATGAAAAAAGGTAATTCGGATAATGACGCGTGTCTTTTGCAGCGATGACGCCGAAGGACGGCGCTGATATCGAGTACAACGACGCTTTATTGAAGGTCATCCATGACGAAGAGCCTAAAGGAGTGCCCATGGGCGTCGATATACGGGTGAGTGCATCCCTATTTTAGCATTCGATTATGTTTATAGCAACACCTCATTGTAACTCGACGACTTTTTATTTTCGTGTTAGATGATCCCCACAATTTAACAGTGCTTGCTTACCCACGATTTAATGTTTATGTATTTATCTTCATTTGTTTGATAAATTCAATTTATTTGTTAAAAATAATTGATCATTGAAGATAAAAAATAAACTTAGTATAGTTGTAAATTTTTATTAAATCATAAAACGAGTGCTGGACAAGCCAGAGATGAACCGGTGATTAAAATTATTGAGACTGGCGGCCACCTTGATGGATTCTGGTAGCTTACAATAAAAATTTTTTTAAAGAATAGAGTGACGAGACGAGCAGGACATGTGCCTGATGGTAAGAAACATGCCTGTCACATAACAGCATAGTGACACGCAGCGATTTACATATCACTCCACTGCGCTCGTCACCCAGAGATATAAGATGTTTTATCTCTATGCCCTGTAATTTCACTGGAAACATTGCCCTTCAAACCGGAACACAGTAATGTTTGCACATTACTGCTTGACGGTAGAATAACTGGCAAAGGTACTGGTACTTCCAGACAGACTTTGCAAAGAGTCTTACTACTAAAAAGTGATTATTAAACTTTGATATTATGATTTGGACGCCTTGCAATAAGTACTTTTTTTTTTAAATTTACTTACCTATTCTGTTATCCTTTCTAGGGTAAACTCAATAGTTCTAGTACAATTACATAGAATATAGAAAATATTCTAAAAATACAGGGTAGTAGCTAACTAGCGAAAGTAACTACCACAATATTTTAGAAATAAGATCAAATCTTTTCAGATAAATAAATTATTTAACAAAAAGTTTTTTACAGTTAAAATTAAATAGTTTTACTATGTACGCATCAGAAAGACTGTTTAAATACTGTTCTGGGTTAACTCAATATCTGGGTTCGAGAGTTCGAGACCACACGTTCCACCCTATGCTTAAAAAAATATAATATGAATCGGTTTGCAAAAATAATTAAAAATTAGATTGCCAGAGCCGATCCGAAATAGCACCTCCGCGTATTCCACATGGAGGCTGGCAGATGACCATGAAAACATTTACAAATGACCACTAGCTTGCGTTGTAAACTATGATAAGTTCTACAGTTGTTAAGTCATAAATAAAAAAACACACAAGTCACGGCACACAAAAAAACTCTGACGTCAAACCTTGCCCCTGTGTATTAGCTTCTTCAATTTTATTTATGTTAAATTAATGTCGATAGTCAAATTCAGTACTATAACTTGATTATTAAATTTTATTATTTTAGGCTTCTCCTATTCTTTGTTCTACTGATATATGATTTCGTGAACATAGATTGTAGGTAGATACTGTTTCAGTTTAACACTTTTTCGGGATAGTCAGGTTATAATAACCTGTGGCCAGACTAAACAATTATAATAGATATTAGTTAGATAAACAAACGGGTTCAGACTTATAAATGTCAAGTTAAAGTAGGTACCTCTAGTGTGGGCGACTTTCGTAGTATTTTTCTGTTTGTATTGATGCCGACCTTTCGATTTCATATAGGTAGAGTCGAATAATAAACGAAAGCTGACACAAAATTAATTTGCTCAAACGTATTTGTGAATGTAAAGGTTAACTGCGGTGTCACCTATTTTAAGTAACTAGACTCGTTTTATACGCTGCATGATGTTTGAATTTTCATGACTTCTTATTCTAGCAACCACGTTAATTTGGCGACCGGTCTATCTTCTATGTAATGGTCGAATAGGTCATTAGTGTTTTACTTACTCGCTGATTTACCACGTGTTTTATTGTACGGTTGTGTAAGGTTAAAACTCACAAATGTGGAATACTTGTGAGTTAGCTGAGTGTCTCATACATATCCATTACGTACAAAGAATACAAATAATACTAACAGACAAAATATTGTTTGATTCATCCGGCATAGTAAACAACGTGTCTGAGCGTTTGCATCTTTCCTTCACAAGGTCATTTTCTTATATCCTACCGGTATAAAAGCACTGCGTTGTTTGATGTATAGAGTCATATCTACAAAAGTTGGGGCTGTATGGTTCTCCTAATTTTATTTCTGCAATGAGCTTGCAGGATGTGGAAAAATGCTTTATGGACCGCTCAGAAAACATTAGAAAGCTTTACTCAAACTACTTTACTGATAGAGAAAGCCTTGATAAAACTACTGTACCTACTACTTAAAGAAAATATTTTTTTAATCATCGTGTCTTTAGTTGTTGCTGTAACGTTGCGGCAAACATAATCGTGGGCACGAGGCAACTACATCAAAAATAAGAAAATGGTTTTATACCTTTAGGTAAAACTGGGCAGCGTTAATAGTTTATTGTCAAAGTTTTAAATAAATACGGGATTAAATGGAGAGACAGTAGATAAGTAAGCGTTCCGAATAGCCATAAACATATTTGTATAGTTGACCTTGACGCTTTGTCAACTATTTGGATCTCTGCCAAGAAATTACAGAGAATGCCAGGAAGTAGCCGGATATAAGGCGGTCGCCCTACATTCTACTTCGATTCGTACAAACGTATCAATGTTCTGCTACCGAAGTACATATTTTATAAACAACTTCATACCGTGTTTCAGTTTTCGACAACATGCAATTCATCGAAGAGTCATTATGTTTTCAAGGTTCATTAACAAGAATAACAAATTATTTACTAAAACTATTTGACCTGTAGTAGCAGTTACATGGTGGGGTATATGAATTCGCGGTGTAGACAGCGTCTAGACAAGCGTAGCGAAGGACACTCTGTGGAGTGACCATGAGACGGAGAAAATTGATGAGAAAAGGTGTTTATTGAGTTCAGTGACGTACATTGGGACGTGCCTATGTTATATGTTTATCAACATTTTCCGCATGTATCGTACCCACTAGGTAGATATACGATTATGTACGACAGTAATAATCCTGCGCCATTGATTTATATCCTGGTTATATCCTGAACCGATCTCATTCATTTTATCCCCACGATGGATCTGATGTCATCGGCTCATCTGGCTGGTGATCTGCCAACGGAACGTTTATCAGCGATTGCTAGTTACTCTGTTAGAGATTTAGCCCACCTGCCGTCAACACGTCTGGCCATGTATTCTGCTCAGCGCCACTTGAGTAATATGGTTACACTGACAATAACACTTGTTCTTCGGCCGATTTCCGTATTTGGTACTCGGTCCTTCAAACTGATACCTGACATGAAACGGTCTAATATCCATTTTATTACCTACTCTTATTCTGTGCACAGTTTTTTATATAGTAAAGAGTGATACAATGAGCTGGACATGTGCCTGATGGTAAGCAACATGCCTGCCCATAACAGTACGGTGACACGAAGCTATTCGAACATGAAGAGTCTATATCATTACTTAGCACCGCACTGCGCTCGTCACTCGGAGATATAAGGTGTTTTATCTCTTAGCCCAGTTATTTCTCTGGAAATATTGCCCTTCAAACCGGAACACAGTAATGTTCACACACTACTGCTTGGCGGTAGAATAACTGGCAAAGGTGTGGTACTTCCCCAGGCCTCAGATGAACTCTGCAAAGAGTGCTACCACTACAGTTTCTTTGGTCACATGTTTCGACACAATAAGTTATCATGGGCCAGACACATTGGTTGAAAAGCTTAATTTTCAGGCATTTTTCGACCTCTGAACGTAATGCTAATATTCTGTTAGTCATAAGAAGCATAAAGAACTCAATGTTCTTCTACAGTCGTAAAATAAGCTCACCCTATAATAATTAGTATCGGTGATCGGAGAAGCACAGTGAAACAACTCACTTGAGCCAAATTCTACCTCTAGCTGAGCTAAATAATAAGATACACAACAAGCAAACAACAACAACAAACAAGCTTTACAGAGTGGCGTGCGTAAAAACCACACGAAGCCTACCTTTCGTGTTTATTTTGTGTGATTCACAAAAAATGGCATTTACGAGTATAAAGTAGTAACAGTGGGCACTCAATTACATTTATCCGATTTGACGGTAATAGGTCAAGGTCGGACAAAGTATACTTCGTACCTAAGTCAATAGACGTTTGACTCGAATGTAATTTCTTATGTATTGACTTGTTGTTTTATTGTTATTGGAATCGAATGAATATTTAATGTTAGAAGTAAAGTTCAAATGTTTGTTGTAATGAGAAATAGAGTTTTTTCTTTACCCAGGTTTTACACGGTTTACTGGCCTCGTGGCTTAGTGGGTAGTAGCTCTGCCTGCGAAGCCGAAGGCTGTGGGTTAGATTCCAACCCAGTGCAAATATTTGTTGATGAATTCAAATGTTTGCACTGTGTCTGGGTGTTTCTATGTATAATAAGTATATATTTAAAACTATATAAGTATTATATCAGCTATCTGCCCGCCATCGTACAAGCTTTGCTTAGTTTGGGGTCAGATGGTGTTGTGTGTGAATTGTCCACCAATACATGGCAACCTGGTTTTAGGAACATTCATTTTATTTTCATCATTGGAAACTAGACCGTATATCATAGACCATATCTTAATTCTTAATGTTAAGTGACCTTGCAGTCTACAAAGAAGCGTCTAGAAACATTCACTATTCACATTCTATAATACTGTACAGCAGAGGTCGGCAACCATTTGGAAGCCATGGACCACATAGTGAAAAAAGTAGATAAAAGCGGGCTACACTTCTAATCACCTTCAATCTCAGTAGATCCATTCTCCAGATCCATCATGGATCTAGTGTGATTTTTTTTTCTTATAGGTAGTAGTGAATTAGTAAGTTTAATAATTGAATAAATCAGGGCCGGATTTAGGGGAGGGCAAACGGGGCATACGCCCCGGGGCCTCCACAGCAGACACCTCGGGGGAAAAAAACAAATTTCGACATATTTACGTTAACTTTAAACCATTTGTAGTCCGGGTTTTTGCTTGAGAAATCTTAATCTGAGGGGGGGGGCGGTGTATTTCAACGTCACCGACGAAGCTCTGCCCCGGGGCCTCCACGCCTCTAAATCCGGCCCTGGAATAAATTTTCAAAACCGTCGCGGGCCGCAAGGAGTTATGTCGAGAGCCGCGCGTTGTCGACCCCTGCTGTACAGTATCCTGTACCTGAAGGATAGACTAGATCGACAAGAAAAAAGTTTTGTCTTAAAATTAGCTTTGTTTCGCGAATTCATCCCCCTTTTTATGAATAGTATATCGTTTCCTTATGTTAGATGACAATAAACTTAACTCAAGGATTAGGTTATCAAATATTTATAAATAACTTCGATTGGTTGTTTAGCAGAATAATACCTTTAATGTATTGTGTAGTGTAACTGCTGTTTAGTTGCTTTAACTATTAACGCAATGTACCTACGCCATGGGAACTGTTTCAGGACGCTGTCAAAACAACACATCGTTATAACTTTATCCAGTACGTGTTGATAAGGTTTATATAACCATCTACAGAGCTGTGCCTTTTAAATCGTTTAAGATTTATTAATATCATCAGTGCATGGGTTCCGAAAATTATCTCACACACACACGATTGGCAAATTCTGGAACTTCTTACTTTAAAATATTGCCGTAGAACAAATAAAACTGCTGTATTCAGTCAGGCGACACAGATATGGTACATATTTTGCAACACAATCCCCCAAATAATAAATCAGCCGACATCAGGTAATAATCAAAAATAGTATATTACTATATTAGCTCGGGAGCCTATTAAAACGCATAACTTTTTGTTCCTAATTTACTTTGTCATAATGAATGTAGCATAATGTATAGTGTCATAATGCAACTTCCGCATAATCATTTTTTGACGTCATGTGTTTTAAGCATAACAGTCTATTGTACTACATTTAATTCGACTATTGATGAGACGCATAATAGTTTTTAGGCAATTATTCATTTGTTTTATTTTTTTTAAGGTGCCGTTTAAATAGCATTTATTTTTTCTCTAATTCACT
Organism: Ectropis crepuscularia; assembly: GCA_963693475.1. Taxonomy (NCBI): domain Eukaryota; kingdom Metazoa; phylum Arthropoda; class Insecta; order Lepidoptera; family Geometridae; genus Ectropis; species Ectropis crepuscularia. Next base: position 15,120,513 of record OY856345.1, read on the forward strand.
TTGTCATAATGAATGTAGCATAACATATAGTGTCATAATGTAACTTTTGCATAATCGTTTTTTGGCGTAATGTGTTTTAATCATAAAAATCTATTGTATTACATTCAATTCAACTGTTGCTCAGACGCATTTAGGTATTTTTTAATTATTTGTTCGACTACGTAATATATAACCAGGTTATATAGGGTCCAGATCCGACTCGGAGCACCCCGACTCCACCTAGTCTTGTCGATACTACCCCTAGAGTGTATTTAAAAAATGCGGGAGCCAGAAGCTCAAGGGAGGTCCTGAGTGGAGCGATCCATACGAGGCCAGGCGTAGTGAAGGGGGGAGGTGGCGAGCGAAGCGAGCCGTCGACCTCTGTAGTGGAGCGCAGGCCGAGTATGGAGAAGCGACACTCAGGGCTGACTGCAGAGTCCACCCGGTCCCACCCGGAGTCAAAAAGTGAACCATATGTCTTAGGTGTATGTAGATTTTTAAGTCCTAAAACGTTATGTCTACATAAATTAGTACAAAAATTGTTATACTACTGCATAGTCCTGCATAGATATTCCATTAAATTAGTAGATACCTACATTACGAATAATAAATACTGTTGTCAAAGTAACCACCCGCATTTCACACACCCACGTATTTTATTTAAATAATGTTGCTACAGTCCGCTCTTTGCACTTGTTTTTTAGTTAGGCGTTTAAAGTTTATGCCTTTGATCATTATGTTTAAGTATTGTTATGTTTTTCTCAATGTGTGCCTTTAAACATTATGCTATTTATAGTTATGCGTCGAAACATTATACTAAGTTATCTGTATGCTATATATGGCTATGCGTTTAAACATTATGCTAAGTTATCGTTATGTCATATATGGTTATGCTAGTTAACATTATGTTTAGTTGTTATGGTAAATTATCATTAGTCCTAAAAACGTTATGCCTACCTAAAATAGGACAAAAAATGTTATGATAACGTGAGATTCTCTTCGCTAGGGGTGCCGGTTGTTCCCCTTTCGGGCTAGCCAGGTCAATACTTGAATCATCTTTCCGGAGGCAGCCCTAACCGAGGTCGTACCGTTTGAGGTGATCTTCCGCTAGTCGTACGAGACGTCGTTCGTCGTAAGTGTATGGAACGCTTTTAGGTAGGTATGCTTCGATAATGTACATGAGGCCCAAAGTTCGGAAGGCAGTAGAGGCTATCAAAGGCCATAGGTTTGAAAAAAAAGAAGAGATAAATTATTTTACCAAATGTCTACTAAATGGTGGGCTTTGCCTATAGAGATTACATTGTCAAAAATATCAAAGTACCTCTATGAAAAAAGATAGTGGCGCGGGCGGTTTACATTATGGCCCATAAGACAATCAAATAAATGAGGTTATATCGTTGAGTAAGTCTTTTCGATTAATCATATACGCTCGTGAAATGAAATAGGTCGTCGTCAAAACATACAATTATATTACATAGATTCTGACCTAAATATTATTATGCATCTAGTTATCTCGTTTACTAGCTCCTACATACGAGTAGGTATATGATTTATCGCAAATGTATGTAACCGATGCTCTTTGTATTACATATTATGTACCCTGAATTCTGGGAAACATCACATGTAAATAAATGACGCAGTTTATTACATGACGTTGAACATCAATAATAATATTGAACTAAGGTATTTTCGTGGTCGAGCGTTGATACCATTATTAAATATGGTACTTATCTAACGTTATACGTTGTAATTTCAGTTATCAGAAAAAAATAAGTTTTGTTACTGTGTGCTTCTAACAAGAGAATAAACTACGTATGCACATACGTTGTTCTCTGATAAAAGCTTATATTAAATTTACGATTTTAGTAATCTCCCGCCACATTTGTCTGTATGTACCTACATAAATGTATATATATTTTAGGTCAGAGTTCTCTAACGTGCTGGGAATACGTGACAACTTGATTGTTATTATGATCTTTCCGTATATACCTAGTTAAATTTAAAAAATAACCAACTTCATAATAACTTAAGTGCATGTTATGGATAAGAATTATTGAAGATTCATAAACATTATTACATATTGTTTAGTGTTTAGGGCTATAATTGAATGTTTAGTTATTATAAAACAACGGCGTAATTTGAATATTTTTTAAATTAATTTCTTAGCAAATCCCAAAACTCAATATGTATATCCATAGGAATATGGCAATTAATTAAATTTAACAAATCGTATCTATCAATGCAAAATGTTAGTACCTATGTATATTGTTTTAACTGCATTTTTTCAAAAATATAACGTGACTCTGCTGTGACACGTGACACCGTTACGTTTAGTCGAGTGCAGTTTTATAATACATAGACATGACATAGACATTACAAGGCCAGTTATGTCTGAATGGTCCGCCTAATCGGCTCATCATCACTATGCTATTAAGTAGTCGTACTTAATAGTTTTCTACTGCAAATCTAATACGTTCTCTAACCATCCTTTGTTTTGTTTGCAGAATCTCACAAAAATATACAAAGGACGCAGAAAAGCGGTCGATAACCTCAATTTGAGGATGTACGAGAATGAGATAACGGTTCTATTAGGTCATAATGGTGCTGGGAAAACCACAACAATATCCATGCTCACAGGTATTTACGTATGTAGGAAAGGATAATTAAGTTATAAGGAAAATAGTCTGATTTCAGACGTTTCGTCGTTTCATGGTCGATCTTCATGTTTAAAATCCCACATAACTCGTAGTTTTGTGACTCCGATTCATGCGAATATGAACAATAAACATGCATTGCCGTAAATGTTACTTCGTCCGCTGGAATATCACACTAATATAGTCGAAAGTTTGTGTGTTTATAATATAAGCGTATGTGTGCGTCACACGTATTTCTGTAAGGGTTGAACGGATTTAAATAACATTTAAATCCGTTCAAATAAATATGTAGAAAGTGTATTAGGATTTTTATCCCTTTAAATTTAGTAGGTAGTTGTGAAGCCTCGGGATACCGCGGGGCGTAACTATTATGTACATGTTTTGAATTCGTGACTCGATCAGTGTCTCTTTTTATGTAAACGCACTCTATTGTGCATAGAACTAGCATATTTGTTATTCTAGACTACTATTAAAAACTGTTCCAAATTTTAACCCGATCCAATTTATCCCGTACCAATTTTATTGAGCAACAAACATCGAAACTTTCGCATTTCTAATATTAGTATTAATAGGATTGCAACGAAAAACGTTAGTTCCATGTAACATAAGACTGAGTCTCAAAACCTGTAAGAAAATAGAGTTTGTGATAAAGGGATTGTAAAATATTGAATTGTGCCCGATTTTCAGGTATGGTACCTCCATCATCGGGCTCGGCCACTATTAACGGCTACAGCATAGTAACAGAGACGGAACTAGCTCGGAAATCCATCGGAATTTGCCCCCAACATAACGTACTATTCCCTGATCTGACAGTCGGCGAACACATCATATTCTACTCGAGGTTAAAAGGAGTGCCGAGAAATAAAATCGAAGGAGAAGTCAATCATTTTGTTAAACTCTTGGAATTGGAGGAAAAGGTCAGTCATAGTTATAGGTTCAGAAATTATTTTATAATGTCAAATAATGGCCTGGTCAAGCTTGCACTTGACCTGATACCTAGAGATACCTAAAATGTTAATGAGATTTCCCGGCTGATTCGCTTGTATTTTTTTTAACTTAATGAAATGATCAGAATAAGCAGTCAAATGTGTGTTCAAACTTCAAACTGCTTGTTGTTTGCTGTATTTATAGATTACTTCACCATATTTGTTTTCTATCTTTCAGAGAAATGTATTATCAGCTAATTTGTCCGGTGGCCAAAAACGTCGGCTTTCGGTCGGAGCGGCGATGTGCGGCCAATCCCGAGTGGTTTTACTGGACGAACCTACGTCTGGGCTGGACCCAGCCGCGCGACGAGCTCTGTGGGATCTATTACAGAAGGAAAAGAAAGGTAGTTTGTTTAGTTCTTCTGAAAAAACAAAGGAGAATACTTCATGAGTTTTAAGTCGTCACTGGAGTCACCTGCCTCCATAACCTATAGTGCACTAAATACATGATAAAAAATAAGGTTGATAAGTGGAAACAAGGATAAGTGGAATCCGAAACTCCACAATTCACAAATAAATTACGACTATATTGTCCCAGCATGTATTGTCAGCATGTCCCAATTTTAGTAACAATCTTACTTGTTTTAGCAATTTGCTTCTTACCTCTCGGTTTATTTTTTGATTCTCTAATTCGATAACTGTTCCAACGTACCTAAGTTGAAAGTTATCATTAAGCAATAACAAATGTAGATATTGAAAACATAAATGCTTTTAATAATAATCCCTCAAAACCGATTTTGTAGAAAAGATCGAAGTGACGAAACATATAGGTGGGCGGTTAATTTTGCCTATTATATGTCTGCCTGTATATAATGTCTTCGTAAATTCCTCCGATACTTCAGTATGACGTGTTAATATCTGTTACTATCCGCAGGTCGCACAATGATCCTCACAACGCATTTTATGGACGAAGCGGACGTCCTCGGCGACCGCGTAGCGATCATGTCCGGCGGAAAGCTACAGTGCGTCGGCACTCCGTACTTTCTCAAGAAACATTACGGAATGGGCTACAAACTAACTATAGTCAAAGCCAACACGTGCAACGTGGAAGAAATCACCAGATTCTTCAGGACACATGTTCCTGATGTTAAAGAAAATACGAATATAGGTAATTATTTAAAACTATGATCACTCCCTGTCTTACTAGCGTAGTTTCCGTTCCCGCTATTTTTTTTTTTCCTACGATGAAAAGTAGTTTAATGTGTTATTCCAGAGTTTGACCTGTGTTCTAAATTTCAACACAATCCGTAAAGACCGTCTGACGTGATTAAAACAACCAAACTGATTGTTTGAATGTCTGTCGTTCCAATCACGCTGGAACGTGGAATGTCAAAGTTTGATTAACTTTAATACTTACTATCATAGACTTATATAGACTGGCCAAAGGTGCGACAAAATGGCACAACCGCGTTGGGCCTAAAATTGCATATTTAGGGCCATGCGACATGCGACTCAGTTCACAGCGGTCAGAGCGCGGGAGTGAACGAGTTTGAGCTGGCCATTTAAATGCCAAAAAATGTTCAGTACGCCACGTCCTTCCTTTGAAGTCATTGCTTACCATATAGTAGAAAGTAGGTAGATATGATTATCAGGTTTTTTCAACATTTAAGAGTTAGACCAATAACCGTCACCTGTTCTTATTTGTTACAGTATTTAAAAAAGTTTACTTAACAGGTGCCAAGTGACGCCCAAAGATTTGTAAAATTTGTTTGTTGTGAAAATTTGTGTGTTTTGTAGCTAAAACAGCACCATCGAATCAAAGCAATAATTTGTAACTGAACAGAACAGGCCGTTGAATAGCTTATACTAATATTTACCAATATATTATCCGTTTTTCAGGTTCAGAGTTGACGTACATACTGCCGAATGACAACGTCAGTAAGTTCCCTGATATGCTGAAGAAGTTCGAAGAACAAAGAGAGGCGTTGGGTGTGGCGAGTTACGGTCTATCCGTTACTAGTTTGGAAGAGGTATTTATGAAGTGAGTATCGTAACTAGCGGTCCGCCCCGGCTTCGCTCGTGGTACAAAATATAAAGCCTATAGCACTCAGGGATTACGGAAATATCTAACAGTGAAATAATTTTGTAAATCGGCCCAGTAGTTCCTGATATTACCGCGTTGAAGCAAAACACTTCTTCAGCTTTATTAAATTAGTATAGAAAAAGTATTCAGACTCAGACATTCCATCAATAAGTAAAAACATGTTAATTTTATCTCATCTTCTCGTCCATTTTGACATGGCGCTTCTTCCACGTTTGCATAGAATTTATAAAAAAGCTATTGGAACCTATAAGACACATGGAACTCAATTTTTTTTTTTGAGAATAAATATTAACCTATTTTCTATTTCAGACTATAATCTCGAGTTCAACATTTCTGTCATTAGTAATCTAATGTACCTTGTACCTACCTAGGCGGCAGCATTTATATTCAACTATCAGCGCCTCGCGGTATTACCCGCGTAGTTCCCGTTCCCGTTGTTCCCGTTGTTTTTCGGGAAAAAAATAGCCTATGTGTTCTTCCAGACTATAATCTATCTGTGTCCCAAATTTCAGCCCTTTCAGTTCATTCGTTAGGACGTGATTGAGCAACAAACATCCAAATATCCAAACATCCATACATTGACATTTATTATATTATATTATTATATATATTAGTAGGAAAGTAGGATTCTAGGAAATGTATTGTGTAAAAATAATATTTGTTACACACATAATTATACTGCCGCGTCTTTTATCGTGGACCATGATGTGTTCTAAAAAGCTGTAGTACAATATTTTGCACAGTCGTCAATAGTACGCCTACGGGCGTTTGACATTGTTTTTTTTGTGGTAGATAATCTAATTATTATTTATTAGACCTGAGGCCAATTAACATAGGTCCCATACATGAAAATAATTCAAAAAGATCATACAAATGATGTATGTAATTCAGAGGCGACAAATTAAAATTGGAAATTACTGTGTTTTCAACCGTTCTAAACCAAGTTTGAAGTCGATTTCATACAAATTTATGTGAACATTAAATATGTTCAAAACATGATGAACATAATACCATGTGAAGCTTAAAAACAAATTGAACATAATCACTTCTTTCTATAGGGCAGGTGCAGAAGATAATTCTGATGTAACACATTCGAAAGGGAACAATCACGCCGTAGCAATGTATAACGACACTCCGTCTGCAGTAGTCCCATTTGACGGGAGTTCACAGCACTCCGGTAAGTGTTCTATTCTGACTGATGGTCTTACGATTGTTGGATTAATTTACCGAAATGAATGATTGAATAAATTTACTGAAAGAAAATGAAAATTGACGGGAATTAAATCTAGAGCAAATAAGTATTTATTGGTATTGGTGAGATTGTTACATTGCATTTCCCTATTGGGGACGTGGTGTAGGTACAAATTTTTTGCCCTTTTGTGACATGGAGTGCCTTTATACCACTACAAAATTACTCAAAAAAGTTTAGTTACACGACTGTATTACACCAAAAGGGGGCTTTTAATACTTAAAATTGTTAAGACTATAAGTAGTTTAGGACCCATAAAATGAATAATCGGTATTATGGGACTTATATGTGTTCATTTGCCTAACCGGATCCCTTTTTGTGTGAGTTCGGTACACTTCGGTTTGTCGGTACAATTATTGTCTAAATCCCTTGTTTCAGATCCGGAGCCCATAGAAAAAGTGCGAGGTTTACGATTACTCCGAAACCACATCAAGGCTATGTTTATCAAGCTTATGTACAACTCAATGAGGAACAAACTCTCGGCGTTTATACAATTCATTACTCCTATAATCAACATAACTTTATCAGTGTTCGTTTCAAGAACTTGGAAGTTTTTGTCCTCACTACCGCCTCTCGAGCTATCATTGGAGAGCGGGTTTAGAGAAACAGAAACCATCCTATCGCAGACTCCGAGTATAGGAGAAGATAGCTTGGGCGCTAAGAGCTTGCGCGCTTATAAAGACTACTTCAAAAGTTCAAGTTACCCTGCCATGACTCTCACTGATATTGGTACCATGAATCTGGGAAAATTTTATTTGAAAATGGTATGTATTTCAATTAATTTCATTCCGTTTATTGACAAATAAAAAAATAAATAAGGTGGAAATATCTCGCACAACACTAACTCCAAACTTAACAAAGCTTTGAGGACTAGTTATGCTGATATGATACTTATGTTTTAGTAAATAGATCTCGGAATCAGATCGTGTTGTGTTTGAGGTGTCCACCAATATTTATTATAATTGTTAAAAATTCGTTTGTTTTACTTTATTACAGAGCGAAACAGATTTACCTAGGATAAGATATGAAGTATTGACGGGCGCGACGTTTGCAAAAGACAACGTAACCGCTTGGTTCAGTAACTATGGCTACCACGACTCTGCCATCTCTCTCGCACTCGCCAACAATGCTATTCTGCGTGCTCTTTCACCCAATAGTACGTTGTACGTCGTTAACCATCCTCTGCCGTACTCCATTGAAAACTTGGTAAGAAATGTTTCTTTAAAAATTTAACAGTCAACTCTACTTGAATCCGTTTGACACTTTTTATAAACAAGAAATTATTGGTTAGTAACAAAATATTATAAAAACGAATAGATAGAGCGATAAATAACTTTTTCCAATGCATGCTCCAACGTCCGCCATGTTTTTTGGACACTTTAACAAATAAATAAGCAGTATATACCACGTTTTCACTTGGCTTGACTTAGCCTGACAATAGTTCTCGCGCAGCACGCTAAATCCAAGAATCGTTGGCTACGCCAAGAATCGTCACTCGATCACGTGACCGCAATAAATTGCTCTATTGCGGAAATAACCCACTATATTATATTCGTACTGCTGGGATTCGGGGCTTTTTCTCACAAGGAGAGTGTCAGCCCATAATCCACCACGCTAACCAAGCGCGGGTTGCCGGAAGACGAACTACTGCGAAAAATCTAGGAACATATTGGTTTCCTCACGACGTTTTCTTTCACCGTTTTATGTTGGCGGCATTACGCACATGACTTCGAAAAGACTGGTGTGCGTGGGACTCGAACCAGGGGCTGCGGATCGGTAGTTGCCGTTCTCCCGACTAGACCAGCCGTAACTTGTGGTCTATACCAGTAATAATTATTTGTTACAGGTGAAAGTGATGGCAACTGGAAGCAGTATGGGGTTCCAGTTCGCCTTCAACATTGGATTTTGCTTGGCGTTCGTTACCGCATTCATCGTTTTATTCGTCACGAAGGTGAGACTGATTAAAATGCAAATTTATACCAAAATTCTGCCAGTATTATAAGAGTAACCATGATGAACATGGATGGACTGACAGTGTTAACAGCTGGATTAATATTGGTGAAAGTAATACCGATAAATTCCTCGCATTTACGTAAGATGCACGACATTTCATTGAAAATTCCATCTGGACTCAATTGATGATTTAATATCAAAATTATTTATGTGACATATTTTGTAACCTGATTTATTTGATAAAGTTTGCTACTTAAACTATAAAACGACTTTATAATAAAATAAAAAAAATTGGCAGTCATAGGAACTGCCGATAGAAGTGAAAACTTGCTGTTGCCCTGGTACTGGTACCTGGTACTGGGGCAAACGCAACTCTTTTATATTTCTGTTGTCCTGGTATCTGGAGATAAACGCTGGGCTGTTGGAGGTAGGTAATCGAAACTCTTTACTGTTTCTGTTGCCCTGGTACCTACCTGGCCGTTTTTACCGAGTTTACCCGAAGATTTCATATCCGATCCGATCCATTATCATATCCAAGCGTGACGATTGATGAATCCATTTCACAGCCCACGAAAATTCTGTCTATAGCGCGCCTAAAGAAGTTTTCACTTCAAAAATTGGCACTCATAGGGACTGCCGATGGAAGTAAAACTTCTACTTAGAATTGTAATATTAAACTAGACTTATGTTGCACAATACGTTTTTTTTTAAAACTATTATAGGTTCGCACTTGACCACTATCTCGCCTGATGTTAAGCGACGATGCGATCTACGATGGAGCGTGCTTACCTCGAAGAAACCGATTCACTCTCGATTTGAAACCACCAATATTGTAACTATCTGGGAAAACCCACTCAGGCAACGCATTCCACAACCTAGACGTTCTTATCACAAACGTGGAGTCAAATCTCTTCGTTCGTGGTTTTGGAACATCAACCATGAAACGATGTCGCTTTTTTGGGATGCGAGAAGTCCGATAGAAGAAAGGGCAAGGTGGTAATATATCATGTAGATCAGTTTTACACTTACGTTACCTGTACTAACTACAGATGCTATTACGCATCTCATCGGTGCCTCGAATTCATAAGATTTTCCCAAGACAAGTACTAATAGGGAGGTTAACAATTTTTGGGATTGCTTTTATTTTGAAGATTGACGCTTGTTTACCATAAAACAAATATTGTACTTAAAAATAGTAGTATTTTCGATAAGGAAATTTACAATAATAAAGTAATTTTGAATTTTCCTGCTAAAACACTAACGACTGACATGACGTCACTAACCGCAGAACATTGCTCGCGATCTACGGCTGTATGTCCAGTTTATGTGTTTTCTTACTTTTACTTGAATACAGACAATCAAAATTGTCGTCGCTAAGATCACTTTGTTTGTGGTGCCAATAAAGTGTTTTTGTATTGTATTGTATTGTATCGCAAACTATAATAAAAATGCAGTGGAGTATACAGTCTAGTCAGTCTTCGACAGCTTGTTGTGCGGGTAGTGACGTAATAAGTCAATACTGGTGTTTGCAGTCACGTGACAATGACAACAGATTAAAAATATCGCAATTTATAAAAAGCTTACTAAGACATATTAAATTATAAATATCTAATTTTCGGTATTCTATTAATACAAACTACCATAAAATTAACACTAAACACTAATTTAGTGTTTTACTTTTTCGATACTAGGAGCGCATAAGTGGTGCGAAGCTTCTCCAGCGCGTATCGGGGGTGCGGCCGGCGGTGATGTGGACCACGGCTCTGGTGTGGGACTGGATTTGGTTGCTACTAGTCTACTTATGCATCGTGCTCACTCTGGCCGCCTTTCAAGAGAGCACGCTCGCGACGCCTGCAGAACTTGGTACTACACTACAATACAACATTGAATACTACATTATTTATCAGAGTTTACATATATGTACTACGTATAGAGTCAGAACAAACGCTTTACACCGAAAGCTCGGGTCTGATCGCTCTTGTGGATGTGTCATACTTTTGTCGCGGCACATCACTATGTCGCCATAGCTAACATATACCTCATCTGCTTACGATTGGTATAAAGGAACCGTGCGGAAAAACCTGATCTATTTACGTATTATTTATCCTAGGTATTTATTTATAGATTAATCTTCATGCGAACGCCGATTGAAGATAACCCTCACTCCGTTATCAATACTGAGCTCTGGAGAACAAGCAACAAAACAATAGCGGAGAATACCTATTGGTTATGTCAGATCTTAAATTTATGTTTCTACTACTGGCATACGAAGCCTTCTCTCAAGGAGTGAGTCGAAGTCATAACCACTCTGGGATGGCGGATGATAATATCTTATGTTCTCAAAACCTGTCTTTTTAAAAGACTAACTAACTTCAAAATATACTCACAAACTTTCATATTTATAGCATTTGTAAAGATAGGGTTATTGATAATACTACTAACTACTAAGTGAGTACTGAATAGAGTTATAAGCTAGTCGAAAGGCACAATTGGGCCCAGGAGAATCTCATCATTTTGGAATTTTAACTAAAATAAGTAACCTTATTAAATACACGGTAATACACAGTATGATTTTGTTTCAGGTAGAGTACTTCTAGTGCTAATGGTGTTCTCGATAGCCATTATTCCCATTCATTACATCGCATCGTTCTACTTCGATTCGGCCGCCACTGGTTTCTCGAAAATGTGCTTCCTCAACATATTTACAGGTAATAAGAGTGATATAGCGTCTTATAAGAAGTCTCTTAGTCTCTAGTCAGATGTAACCCTTTTTGTTTTCGTTTCGTTAGTTGGTGCAAAAGCCTTTCACTTGAAGCTACCAGATGCAACAATAGTTATTTTTAGTACAGAGTAACGAGACGAGCAGGACATGTGCCTGATGGTAAGCAACACACCTGCCCATAACAACACGGCGTCACGCAACTATTAGAACGTGAAGAGTCCAAATAATGATTTGGACCTAGCGCTGCACTGCGCGCAGGAGATTTAAGATGTTTTATCTCTATGCCCTGTAATTTCAGTTGAGTTTTAAATATAGTTAGAACAAACAAGAAATGCGGCTGATGGTAACCAACACGCCTGCCCATAACAGCACTGTGCCACCCAGTTATTTGAGGAGTCTAAATCACTGCTAACATTGCACTGCCTCACTCAGACCCTTAAGATGACGTGACTTGTGACTCTCTCTGTAATTTCTCTCGACGCTTTGCCCTTCAAACCGGAACAGTCTCGTTTACACGTTACTGCTTGACAGGATAATAACGAGGAAAATTGTAGCAACCACTTCAAGATGTTTGATGATATAAACATTTTCTCTATCGTCTCATTTTTTTTTCAGGGTGCATGCCATTCTTAATAACGGAAGTATTGCGGCTGCCGCAAGTGGGTAGTCCATTCTACGCACACTTGTTTGACTGGATATTCTCACCTTTACCCATTTATTGCATCAGTAGAAGTTTCAGGTATTTATATGAACTATCATAGAAAAAAATTGCATGAATGATTTTGCTATTAAACGTTTATTTTGATAGTTATTTATTTGAATAACGACGTGGGACACAGATAATTAAACCATACAGTCGTTCAACGAAGCCGTCTAGACGGGGCAATCGCGCGGGGCGTGCGGGTTGAGTCGTAAGAAACGCGCTCCCGCCATTGCCAACATTACAATGTTAATACTTCGTAAGGGCGGTTCAGTTTTAGGTTTTATATCCTAATGTCGACGTTTTCGGCGTTTCTTCCAAGATCAAACGCGATGGATTCTCGTTGTATTTCTTTATACTATGACACAGGTTTGTGTCACGCGGTATATAACTTTTCAATTATACATTTTGTAGAACACAATTTTCATCATGTAATTTTTTGTTGCAGAGACATGAGTGTATCGTCGTTTGCGCTTTTGGCTTGTGACGGTCTGTGCCAACACATGAACATTACGAATTGTACCAGGCATACAATATGCACGAAGCTCAAGCTCGACGTGTGTTGTAGTAAGTGAGTCTTATCAGTGAGTGTTACGTACTATTTTAGATTGTAGATTTTAGTTTGTAGTGTATTTGTATTATGCAAATTTCAAAGAAATGGTGATCTAAGTAACGGGAAGTGAAGGGACGCACTGTATTCAGTGTTAATTAAATAAATAAATTTAGTTTGGATAGTCCACACACAACACTTACTAGCCCCAAACTAAGCAAAGCTTACTATGAGAGCCAAATTAAAGATATAAACTACTTGTACGCTATAGCTATTTTTTTATAAATAAATCCTTCATCGAGTCCTCCACAGGTTAGATCACCCTTTCTGCCTAATCCTGTAATTTTATTACCTTCTACTTTTTGTATCTCTGTTTTTTGTGGGATTATTTTGAATGTCAGTGTTTCGGCTTCCCATATTAATTGTATTGCAGTATCTATCATGCAATTGCTATATCATTCTATACAGGCGTTCTGGGTTTGTTACCATGTAATGTGTGAATACAGCCCGTTTTGTATGTCAACATTATATATAAATGAAACAAAAAAAATATTTCAAAACATCCTTTTTCTACCGACGAACGCCCACCGCCACCTTGCCTGCTGTAAAAACCTACCAACCGGGAAAATGGTTGATGGCGGTTAAACTAACACAATTACGGCGCAACTTAAATTCCGGTCGATGATAGACAGCAGCGTCACTGGTTCAAGCATTTGCGCCCCTGTAATCCGATTATGGTCCCGAAAAACATTATCCCCTAGCTCCCGGTCGTCATGCTTGTCCTGGCTAGTGTGTTGCTTGTTGGTGTTCATGATATAGGCAGGACAGCAGGTGCGAACAAATAAACCCTGGACTACGGTCGGCCCCCAACTCAAATAAGTTGGCTCGGCTCAATTTGACCTCGGTTGAGCTCAAATGCTCAGATATTGTAAGGCGGTGTCGGGGTTTTGAACCATAAGACTCTATAACAACCTTTTAGTAATCCCAAGTTTCTTTCCAAGCGTCTCGTACTTTGTGCTGAAGTTGACCGAAAGGTGTACCCTCAAAATAGTTATGGGGTACGTACTCTGGGAGGCATACCTTGCTTCTAAGGTCGAAGACTTTGTGTGACGATATACTAAAAGCATTAATTACACCATAGCCACAGGCTAACTTGCCCGGCCGAGTTCAGCAATTTTTTCTACCACTACTTCCACGAATTTATGAGAAAGAATGACAATACAATTATTCAGTTTAAACTGTTCGTCACGGTATCGGGCAATCTACATAACCGAAGATAACCACCTCAACGAGGAGAGTCGTTGCAAAGTGAATACTCTCCTGGAAGTCGAAAACTTTTTTTGCCAGCTTTACGCATCGCACGCACCTCATCTTCCACAAAACGAAAATAAAGGAGCCACTTTGACCCAGAAGAACTGCCTAAAGTTATATTGTACGAAATTCTGATGGTTTTTGGGCAACTTAAAAATTGAAAAGCCGCAGGCGAGAACATAATTATTACAGAGCTTCTAAAGGCTGCTAAAACTCAAGGTATAAAAAAGGTCCAAGAACATACGACCTCGTGAGTGTGACATCAGAAGTTCTGAACATTAGACCACCACGGCTATTCATTGGATAAGAATAGGCCAATGACGTACTATTATCTATCCTTTGTTTTATACTTTAAATGTTTGATTTGATTGATTTATTTCAGTAAACGACGACCCGTTCTTGGACTGGAGCGAGCCTGGGATAGGGAGATATCTGTTCATGATGACAGCCGTCGGAGTTACAGCTTTTTCGATCCTCTTGATAAAGGAATATGAAGTAATAAACAAGGTAAGATCTGATGTTACTCTCTTATTGACGGAATTAACGAGATAATTATTGCGTTAAATTTGTTTTATCAAACTACTTAAACATAACAAACACCTAAATAACCAAATTTTCTCATAATATTAAGTGCGATAAGGTTTGTAGAATGAGGTTTTGTAACTAAATGACCGTGTGGCCTGATAGTACTTGTAACCCTAGTACTTGTTAGCTGTAATATAGGTGACCCACATATTAAGGCTGCTAACAGAGTACGGGCTACATTAAAAAAATCCTAAATTCATGCTTTATATTTTCAAGAAAGTGCCACGAATAAACTTTAATCAATAAATGGATTTTTATTGTCAAATCAGGCCATATTCTTGATTAATAAAATCCGATAATACATTTTTTAGATATTCTACAAGTCTAACTCCCGAATCGTCCCACCGGCGGACCCTAACGAAGACAGTGATGTAAGAAGCGAGCGAGAAAGAGTTAAAGGAATGCCACGCCCAGAACTGTCGCGCCATAGCCTCGTATGCCGCGACCTCTCCAAATTCTACAAGGATCTGCTAGCTGTCAACAGACTCACTTTTGGTAAGCTATGTATTGAATTAATGGACTAAGAGCCCGTGAACCCCAGACCTTCGTTATTTTAACAAAGCTGAAAGTTTGTCAGCGCATGCTCTCAACATACAAATCAAATTGTCTAATCAAATAATAATTAGTTTAAAAAACTAAAAAACACGCTTTTATCACGCACTAATTTTTTTTGTATCCCATTCAACAAACCCTTTCATTTAAAACCCATGTCATGGGGGTGCATTACAAATAGCCAATCCGCCATACTGGATTTATGTCACATGACTATTTTTTTCGTATTCCTGACAGCAAACCCTTTCATTTGATACCCATATCATGGGGGTGGATTTCAAACAGCCAGTCCGCCATCTTGGGGAGGCCGTCATATTGGATTTGTAATGACGTTTCTTAGTTAGTCATGTATTGTCATTTGAACTCAGAGCGCGTACAAAATTTCATCCTAATCGAAGACCGGGAAATGAGTCAAATTAAGATTCCAAGATTTTCTTACATACATAGTTACAAGTGAAACTAACAAAAGCGTGTTGATAAATATTATTTACAATCACAAAAAATACTATAAATGTCCCTAGCACGTCTAACATAACCTAAGCGCCACTCCAAGAATGAGACGAAGGCTCCAGACACCATATAACCGGCCGTTACCCTCACCAAAACACACTGTTGCATCACACCGTGCATGGTCCCGCCCCTTATCTGGGGTGATATTCTTTATAGTATAGTAATCTACTAGTGAATCACTTTCATTTGATACCAATATTAAGCCATAATGATAAATAAATAAATATTGGTGGACAATTCACACACAGCACCATCTGACCCCAAACTAAGCAAAGCTTGTATGATGGTGGCCAGATAGCTGATATAATACTTATATAGTTTTAAATACATACTTATTATATATAGAAACACCCAGACACAGTGCAAACATTTGAATTCATCACACATTCACGAACTTATTGACGCATAAGTTTATACTCCGGTATGTACTCCTCAGCGCCCCGTATAAAGTCCCTAGAGCAGAGAAGGTATAAGGGAGCGCAAATACCCAACACCCTATCAAACACCCTCTTTTTAGTTCACACTCAAGAGGAGAAAGAGACCCTGACAAACCAGGGTTATGGGTCAGGCACCGGGTCACGCATCCTTACCATCCATGAAGCTCAGGGATTAACATACGAGTCGGTAATCGCAATCAAAACCAAGGCAAACATGAAGCTGCACGAGAGCGTGCCCCATGCAGTTGTTGCAATCTCACGGCACACGGGGACCTTCAGATACTACGCTGACGACACCGACGACGCCATCGGTCGGTTCGTGCGGCGAGCGTTGGCTGCATCACCGAAGACCATCCGAGAGTTCAACCTACAGATGGCCATCAGGGACAGAAATGCAGCCGTAGTGGAGGCTCTGGGCCGGGAGGAGGCGGCTTAGGCAAATGGTAATTAGGCAAAGACTCGATGTCGAGCCGATTACTAGCGGTAGAATCCCAACCGCTGGTGATCGGCTCTACCAACGAGCACTAGAATTGAGCTTGAAATGTGCCCAACTCACCCCTATTTTCCTTTTCTTCTAATCCAAGAAATATGTAAAAAAAAACAAATGACAAAGATCACGGACCCCGGAGTCTGTGGAGTAGATAATTCAAATTAAAAAAAAAAAAAAAAAACATCACACAAATATTTGCACTGGGTGGGAATCGAACCCACGACCCTCGGCTTCGCAGGCAGAGCTACTACCAACTAAGCCACGAGGCTAGTCAAATCAATGATGATAATGATGATACGTATGATAAATTGAGATCTGTATTTCACACACCTTTAGTACCGTTTATCTGCTAATACCAGGATAACTCAAGCTTCATAATGGTCCATCGTTCTTACCTATGTTGGGAGCACGCGCTGACAAACTTTCAGCTTTGTTAAAATAATGAAAGTCTGGGGTTCACGGGCTCTTACTCTATAAATGTTATGACTAAAAAATACTGTTGATATAATAAATGCACTTAAAGAATTATGTGTCAAAAATAGCCAAGAACATTTTCACCTCTAGTGCTATAGCCATAGAGTTGAAAGTGTTATGATCTATTTTCATTATATCACTTAAATAATAATGCTATAGTGACACTTTTAGAGACCTCCTAGAGCTGCCTACTATGAGGCAGCAGCTAGAAAAAACAACAATCTCTTTCACTTACACGTGTCAGTATCATATTATAAGTTCCTAAAACTAAATTCCTTGTATTTTTGCGTGCGACTTTGTATTTTTATATTAACTGTTAACACGTTCAAATGTTGTCTTCAAAGCTCTCTTGCTAGATAGTCAGGCTTTCTATAGTGTTTAAGTCATAATCTTATATATAAAATTCTCGTGTCACAGTGTTTGTTTCCTTACTCCTCCGAAACGGCTTTACTGATTTTAACCAAATTTTATATGCATATTCTGTAGGTATGAGAATCGGCTACTAGCTATTTTTCATACCCCTAAGTGACAAGGGTTGTTCACTAAGGCAAAACAACGTTTGCGGGGTCAGCTAGTATAACTATAAACAGCTCACTCTATGTTCTCACTGCTGGAACTCAGGAGCTTCTAACGCGCTGGCTAATTGCGGATTGACTGTATAAAATCAATCAAGTCAAGTATTATAACACATGTAATGCTATTTTAACTGTAAAAGCGTACAATACACGATTCAATCTTAAAATTAAATATAATCCAAAAATAACAACAATGCCATTTAAGTGTCAGTCACATCACAACATGTGTTGGTGTGTTAGGGTTCAATTTTGCTTGCAATGGATGGGAAAAAATAATACACGTGTAGTTCACTGCAGGTTTGTATTGCGACTGCCGGTAGAAATAAATTTGAAGCAAACGTAAAAATAATTACAATATAACTTCAACATACCGCCTACCAAAAGGACACTAGGGCCTTTTTAGACAATATCTGATTTATTTATCCCTTAATTTGATTATGTAAAGTATGCTTAACAGTCTGGTTGAAAAAAAAAATACAAGTTATTTGTGCGTTCAAACAGTTATTTTTCAATTGTATGTGATTTCTTATGTAATCTTTTTTCGGGTAATTTTTAATATTACCGTGTAGTAAGAATATTTTTGAGATTTGAGCGTCTAGATGACGAGCAAACGACGAGCTCTTCGAACTATTCAAGTAAATATAACTTTTAAATAAAGGAATGTGCATAAAATATAAAAGTAACGGTTTAAATCGGTTGATGTGTGTTTAAACTTTGTTTCTATTTATTTTTCAAGCGTTCGACTCATGAAGCAAGGATATGGTAGGCCTCTGACAAATGTGTTAAATCCACTCAACAAAGTTCGATGATAGGTAAACGGCGCTCAGTTTTTTGTGTTGGGTATTCTCAACAAAAATAAGAAAAAGTACAATTTTATTAGATCAGGAATCACAAAATCCTGTTGTATGTGCTTGCTTAATCTACTTGGCTAGTCTTGCACTTGACCAGTTAATTTATGTTACTGGCCAGCTGTTTATTCCCTTATTAAGTAACTACCTTCTTACCAGCAGTATGGAAACCTCTAAACACTTTCTACGTTCTACAGTTACGGTAAACCTACCTACACGGTATTGTCCCGTAGATAATGTCACATTTGACAAAATCCACTATTTTCCAGAACATGAAATAGGGTATAGTCGATGTACATACTGCAAAAAAGGTTTCACGACTGTGTATTGCCTGAAATGTAACGTAAGCCTTTGTTTTCTCAAAGAACGTAATTGTCATTTTAATTTTCATTACAAAACGAATAAAATTTGCTACCTTTATCTACATCATTGAACAAATATATAAATATAACACTAAGTGGTTTTGATTTCAAACTATCATTTTATACATCATGTTAAGCCAGCTTAACATAATTAACAGTAAGTCCATATTTCAATATCCGTTTTTGTTGAGTATAATTAACACGCATTTTCCGGAAAACCTTTTTTTAAAGGGGAAAAGGGAGATTTTTTTTCACATTTTTTCTTTATTATTTAGGGTACCAAAAACAGGTCTATTGAAAAATTATTTCGTTTTTTCATGTTTTTTTTTTGCCAAATTAAGGGTTAAAACATCTGATATGTAACTGATAGGTATTACGCAAACTACGTAATCAAAACTAAAAAACATTTGTTAAAACATTTGCATTCAGCGGCGCGGTCCTACCGCTTAGATGCAGGTAGCCAATGACTGACATGAATTGAAACAAAGTAAGTTGCCTTTTGATAATACGTTATTCATAGCAACAAAAACATGTCACAAATATTTTTGTACGTTTTTGATTAAGTCCTAAACAAATCTAAAATCAAAACTTCATCATGCAGTAAGGATAAATGCAATTTTTTTATCAACAAATCATTTGGTGTTTCCTTTCTTCAAAAACATTTGTGTCTGATGTAAAGTCTGAGAGGACCGCTCACTTTGAGAATTTGTTTTTGGTCTACGTATGGATTGAGAAATCGGAAAAGACTCATTCTTTTCACTTCTTCTTTCTATTTCTGGTTTTGTTCACCTTTTGTATCTTTCTTTTTTTTTTTCAATTTGTAGAAACCGATATATCTTTCCGATACATATTTTGTACTTATTCATTGTGGACTGTAATTTTTTTTAAGGAAGTTTTACTATGTGTCTTCCATCTGATTTCTTTATGGTGGTTCTTTCGTAAAATTCTTCGAATAGCTTCTCTTCTGTATCAGTTGTCTTGTATTGGATCTCCATTGATTTCACCGAATAGTATCCAACCCAGGCTAGTGTTTTGAGCACAAGGTGTGCCTGGAGGTCCTTTTATCAAATGATGTCGTATGATTTGGGCGTATTCACGAACTCCTAAGATTATGTCTATTGCGCCTGCCTCGAGATATGTTGGATCAGCCAGATGCAATCCTTTGAGATGAGACCAATGTTTGTCAGGGACTGTTTTAGCAGGGATCTTGGTGGTCAGCTGTTTTTGCATCACGTAAGCTTTGGTTTCTAACCTGAAGTCTTTATTGTGTTTTGACCTTAGTTTCAGTTCCACTACATGCTTAATTTCAGTCTTTGTTGATCCGACCCCGATGACACTGCTTTTAACTGGTTGCCGATTCAATTTGAGAAGTTGAGCCGCCTTCTCGCTTATAAATGTACCTTGGGAACCTTGATCTATCAGCGCACGTAATGGAATGGCAAATCCATTACTTGTTGCTTCCACCACTGCAGTTGCTAATAACGCTGCACCATGCTCCTTCGTCTTCAGATTATTTGCTATTGTTGTATTAACTTGTGCTTCGTCTTCTTCTACTAAATGTTGTGAAGCCCACGGTTGTGATTTAGAAGTTGATCTTGTTGAAGCCGTGGGTATTGTGCTCTTAGTTCTATGCAGTAGTGAATGGTGACGTCTGTGGCAGACCCGGCAGGACATTGGTAGCTTGCATTTTGATACCAAATGTCCTGGAGCTAAGCAGTTGAAACATAAGTTTCTGTTCTTCACGTACTCTGTTCGTTCCATTGGTTCCAAGGTATTAAATCCCCTACAGTGACAAAGTGTGTGGTTTTCTGTGCACATGACGCATGCCCTTTCGTTAGTTGAGATGGCAATGTGGCATAATCTATCTTTGATTGGTTTATCTTGACTATTGCTGGCAGACATGACAAGCTCGAGGGTGCGAAACTTGGTTTCCATAAATCTTCTGAGTAGCTTCCAAGTGGGTAGTTCTGCGGCAGTTTCTGTTTCTTCTCGGCTGCTTACATATTGTTCCCAGTCTTTGTGAGTTTCCGAATCAAATTTATGCACTAGTAGATGTATTACTAGGAGATCCCACGTCTCTGTGGTAACCATCATATTGTTTAAGTTATTTAGGCATTCAGTCGTCGTATCTATCAGTCCTTTCAATTGAACTGCCGACTGAGTTGTCATTTTTCTTTGGTTAAATAATCTCTTCATAATGTTGTTCACTATCACACGCTTGTTGCCATACCTTGAGTTTAAGATATCCCACGCCGTGGCGTAGTTAGTTCCAACGATTTGGACATGCTGAAGCAATAATTCAGAATCACCTTTCAGGCTAGTCTTTAAGTAATATAATTTTTGTACATCACTCAGTGTAGAATTTGCGTGTATGAGAGACATGAAACGATCCTTGAAGGCTGGCCACTGTTCATAACTACCAGTAAATTCAGGAATATGTATTTTTGGCAGATGTACCAATTCATTTGGGTGGTTACAAACGCTGACGCTGTGGTGAGGTTCTTGTGCCCGTTCTGAAAATGACGCGTATGCGTCTTTCAATTCACATTGTAGTGTGATGTACAGATCTTCAAACGAAGAGTACTCGTCGTCGTGAAAATAAGGCATATTTTCTTTTTGCGCTTTAGATGTCGTGAGCTTGACTAATTCATAGTGGCTTTTTTTTAGTCCCTTCCAATATTCGTTGACTAAATTAATGCGAGTTTCTACGTAGCTCTTAGTGATTCGTGATCTAGAAGTCTTCTTCCAGTTAGTCAATGCCTTCCGCAACATATTTGCATTGTCTTCTAATGTTGCGATCGACTGTTCTTGCTCGGTAGTTAAAGTTGTCATTTTTAATAAAATGAATTTGGAAACAAATTGGCACTTACTACGTTCCACTTAACGGACGTCCTTTCTTTACCGAGCTCCCTTTGTTCTTGCTTCGCTTGAGTCGATCACTGCTCAGGTAACTGGTAAAATCCGGCGAGATTGCGACCATATGTTGATGTGTTAGGGTTCAATTTTGCTTGCAATGGATGGGAAAAAATAATACACGTGTAGTTCACTGCAGGTTTGTATTGCGACTGCCGGTAGAAATAAATTTGAAGCAAACGTAAAAATAATTACAATATAACTTCAACATATAATAATGATAACATATTATCAAATAATCCGCCCTGCGCTGTTCCCGGCGCAAAGGAGCCTAAAATGCTGGCAGCATTACCCCGCTGAATTGCAATAGATATCCTTTGCACCAGAACCAACACAGGCCGAGGATTACCACTTTTTCGCGAGTTCGGCGACCAATGTCTCTCATCAAGGTTTTAGCTTCGGCTCCCCAACTGCCCATGGTTTCCACGGATCAAGTCAAGTCATTTAATAACAAGAAACTTTGGTATAGCGGTGGAGCGCGGCGAGTGTTTCGGTCTCCTGGGCATCAACGGCGCCGGGAAAACAAGCACCTTCCGCATGCTCACCGGAGACTCACACATCAGCCAAGGAGACGCCTTTGTTCACGGACTTTCCCTTAAAACGCAGATACAAGACGTCTACAGACATATAAGTAAGTTTCTAATATTAAGTAAATCCTGAAAACCTTTACCAGACTGACTTTTCGAAATATTCGTTTAAATCTACTTTGCCTATCTCATAAAATAAACAAGCCTATCTATCTACCTCGGCTTATCAGTATCAGACTTTTCAGATCGTTTTATTGCGGAGAGATGATCTCGGTTTTTGTCATCAAGAGATTTCCTGGAATATTTTTTGATGGAACCATATTATTATGTGAAGAGAGTTCAAATTACTGCCTAGTCCTGAACTGTGCTCATAATTAACCTTGATAAATAAAATGGTTTATCTCATTGCGCTGTAATTTATCTGGAAAGATTACCCTTGAAACCAGAACACAGAAATCTTTGCACATTACTGTTAGGAGTGTTGGAGATAAGGAGTTGCATAACCGATAAAGATCTGGTACTACTTGCCTTGGTGGACTCTACCAAGGGCAGATCTAGCTTTGGCGTGAAGGGGTGTCACATAGTCGTGGGCAAGTCACAAAACCGCGCCATAAGTGCATGCTGCATGCGTGCGTTTTAATAATTATTGTCCCACCTAGGTACTGGACTGGCAGGGCTGGCCAGGGTTATAACCTCCATCACCCCCTTCCCGGATTCGCCCTTGGACTCTGCAAGACCAACTACTGCAAAAATAGAAGTGTATGTTTTTTGTGTGGCTGTTGAATTGCTGGCAAAGGCGCAAAGAATTAATCTTTTTAATGGACAAAGGTCTATGTCACCTTCACAGCCAATAAATTGTATGAAACCTCGTAAAATTAATCATAAATCTTTAGTGTATTCTTGTCCTTTGTCTGTCCGAAGGTTACTGTCCGCAGTTCGATGCTTTGTTCGACAACCTGACTGCGCGCGAAACGCTCAGGATATTTTGCCTTCTGCGTGGCATCCCATCACGTACCGGCGCCGCTAGCTCTATGCGTCTCGCCAACGACCTGGGATTCACCAACCACTTTGATAAAAAGGTATGAACGATTGAATAGTATGTATTGTCATGTCACTTGCTTAAAATTTTACAATTTAGGATATTACTTGGACAGAGAAACACCAATCACATTAGATTGCCGTACGTCAATGGGTTTCTTTATTTTGGACTTTTCAGTAGTTTTGGACCCATGAAATTCTTCTTGCTGCAATGAATTAGACTTTTAGATCATAGCAGTTTTTTAACAAGTTACACAAAATATGTTTGACCGCGACATGTCCGGTGGTAAGTAATTTCATGGTCTAGGATGTACAATGTTCACATAGCAAAAAAGTTTTCATCTCGCATGCCGCACAAAAAATAGTTTTTTAAAGTTATATCTGACAGGAAATATAGCTAACAAAGCAGATCAATCATATCAGTTCCAACAAATAAAAAAAACCGTATTAAATTGGCCCATTCCTTTAGGAGATACATTACCAGATAGATACATCAACACCTACAATTTAAAACACCCTTCTTTTCGAAAACTAGACTAGTAGAGTCAACATGAATGGCTCGTATCGACTCCACTTGATTGTCATTCAAACATTCATCAAATTTATAAGATGTCTTGAAGATGAGAAGTCAAAAGTACTTTATTCATAAATGTACAATTTACACGTCAATTAATAATAAATAAAAACAAAACAAAGAGCATGCAATTTGTATCCATTTGCAAAGTTTGAAATAACTACTTTACTGTAATATAATAACTATAGAAGGAATAGGATTGAATAAAACGTTCAACTTCCATAGATGTCTTGGGAATCAGGTCCTAGACTCCTAGAGGGTATAGTAACCTTGTGTCAATAATAATAATGAATAGTTATCTTAATAAGCTTCGATTTTGATGGGACTGTTTCATCTGGATAGGTCCACCAATGCAGCGGCGGAACTAAGAGAAAAATCAGTACCGCTGTTGCGTTACTCGGAGAGTCACCCTTAATATTTCTGGACGAGCCGACGACGGGCATGGACCCGGCGTCGAAGCGGCTCGTGTGGTCGAGCATCAGCGGCGCGGCGCGCGCGGGCCGCAGCGTGGTGCTGACGTCACACAGCATGGAGGAGTGCGAGGCGCTGTGCTCGCGGCTCACCGTCATGGTGAGCGGCCGGCTGCACTGCCTCGGCCCGCTGCAGCATCTCAAGACCAAGTTCTCGCAGGGTGAGTTGTTCTCTTCTCACCTCTAGCCCCTCTGGTGGAGAGTAGTCGAGTGGGGCCGCAGCGTGGTGCTGACGTCACACAGCATGGAGGAGTGCGAGGCGCTGTGCTCGCGGCTCACCGTCATGGTGAGCGGCCGGCTGCACTGCCTCGGCCCGCTGCAGCATCTCAAGACCAAGTTCTCGCAGGGTGAGTTGTTCTCTTCTCACCTCTAGCCCCTCTGGTGGAGAGTTGTCGAGTGGGGCCGCAGCGTGGTGCTGACGTCACACAGCATGGAGGAGTGCGAGGCGCTGTGCTCGCGGCTCACCGTCATGGTGAGCGGCCGGCTGCACTGCCTCGGCCCGCTGCAGCATCTCAAGACCAAGTTCTCGCAGGGTGAGTTGTTCTCTTCTCATCTCTAGCCCCTCTGGTGGAGAGTTGTCGAGTGGGGCCGCAGCGTGGTGCTGACGTCACACAGCATGGAGGAGTGCGAGGCGCTGTGCTCGCGGCTCACCGTCATGGTGAGCGGCCGGCTGCACTGCCTCGGCCCGCTGCAGCATCTCAAGACCAAGTTCTCGCAGGGTGAGTTGTTCTCTTCTCACCTCTAGCCCCTCTGGTGGAGAGTAATGTTGGAGCGGTACCGCACAGCAGTGCGCTGTCTATTGTAACAAATGCGTGATGGTAACATCACACATAAGACGTAGAACGTACTAATATAAGGTGGTACATATGAAATTGGTGTTTAGTAAGGGACGAACATAAAGTTTTTTTTTTTTTCAAATATTATAAAGTTATTTGATCAAAGTATGTACTATTGCTAACTGTGCACTTTTGCCATCTCATAGGTAGTTACATTATATTATATGTATGCATACGTTTACTAAAAAAACATTCGGGCGGGAATCAATAAAATCTTTAAAGGCTCTTTGGACTGATCGGAGTTAATACTTTTTCCCTCGTAAGAAATTATTAACAAATTTCGAAAAATGGTAATTTGTTGGTGCAAGGTCCGGAGAGTACGGTAGATGTCTTAACCATACCAATTGAAGCTCCTTTGATTTGATAGCCGTCTGTTGTGCAGTGTGTGGTCTAGCGTTATCCTGACGCAGCAGTGGCCAAGAGCGATTGACCAGCCTCGGTTGTTTAGCAGGTAGCTTTTCCAACGTTGTTTGCAGTTGCTGACAATATACATCGTCTGGCCACATTTAAGAAAGCTGTAAGCTAAAAACTGGCACTCAAACTAAATTTTCGCTTGGGGCAGGATTTGGCTGGTTTGCCAGGCAGGGTGCAGCCATTATTATGAGTGTATCTGATTATTGCACAAGATTCCGACGCGCGATTGTCGGTTTGCTGCACTCACCACCCACCTTTCAAGTTTTTCACCTTCCCAATTTGCTTCAAGTGGATTAAAACAGTTTTATAACTATCACCGCAGCCTGCAGCTACGTAGTTTGCGATGAACTTCGGTCTCCGGCCGTCCACGGGGCTTGTTCTGCAGTTTGAAATTTCCAGAACGAAAACGTTGGAACCAAAAACGCACTGTGTTTTATTCTACGACACCGCCGCCATACACATCATTAATCCTTCGAGCCGTTTCTGCAGCACTAGTGCCACGATGGAACTCGTACTCGTAAATAACGCGACATTTCAAGTTTTCAATTTCCATAAAGGAAAATACAAATGAATTACAGTTTCAAAACACAAATAATGCTTGAGTAAATAGCTGTATAAATTTGAAATCGGAATTCCTAAGCAACTGAATAGATATTTGAGATCAAAGTGGCTAGTACGACAAAATACCGCTTTCATATGTAAGGATCTAATATAATCAGAGCTTACGACTAGTTTTTAATTCATTGTTGTTTATAGATAGTTGTATGATATATTTGCAATGTTTAGCTGAAATGGCAAGTAAAAACAATACATGGATGATGGTCGGTGATCGGTAAACAATAATTAATAATAATTGTAGAAAGGCAATATTTCAATTTCCCTTCCTATAATACTTTCCCTAATTTTACATCAATGCGAAATTAGCTGATCTACTTGTCAATCAAAACGATTGGATTTCACGTCCTCTTAATACGATTTATCTTATCTAAAGAAGGGGCCTCATTTTAGCACTAAGTTTCCGCCTTCACTTTACTGCGGTAATTCTTATTTCTTCTGCAATAAATTGCAGTTTATAATAATTATAGTGAGAGTTTTGAATCCACAATATATGTACATATAAGCGTTGTTAATAATTGTCCATCTGCAAATTTCTAACAATTAATACTTGATTAGTAACTACAATACAGTTAAATTTACTATTTTAATAGATGTCTTTTTTCACAGGTTACACACTTATTATAAAGTGTAAAACAGGGCCAGACAGAGAAGCAAATATGGACAGAATACGAACATACATAACGGAGAATTTGAGTGATTCCAGATTAATGTAAGTTATTTATCACTTTTATCTCATAAAATAGCTGCTGTTCTTTCACTTTTCATTTCGAGGTGGTAAGCGGTAGCTACCTAGCTACGAGTAGGTACTTATAAACACTAATATGAGAAAAAATCCAGAGAATAACGTATACAATTGTTTGAAGTCTTCTTTTGATATCTTTTTGCGAAAATCTTAGCATCAGAAAGTTCCAAATCCTGCATGTCCGTGAAAAAAAATTAAATAAATATGTTTTGCAGTAATAATTGCGATAATACAACCTGGATATCAATGGAATGCCTGAACATACAATTCACGTCATGTCTGACTGCCTTATAAAATTCCTCCAACCACATCATTTTCCAGAAAGAGTTTGAAGACGTAGCGATACCTACGTAGCGTACAGAGTAGAAAGACTTCATTACAAAAGTGTTTACTTACAAATTGCACTTCATCAACTAAATTTAATAGCCATACGTTTCCGTGATGTCTATAAATTTCACGTACCTTGAATGGTTTCCCATTCAAGGCACGTGAAATTTAATCATCATCTACTTCTAATAAAAACGAACGTCGTCAGAAACTTTTCGTCCAGTGACTATTTTAATTTTTCCACAGTGAATCTTACCTGGGCATAAGCACATACTATCTGAACGACGTAGGCTTGCCGTGGTGGCGTGTTTTCGACATAATGGAGACCGCGAGACAGACATTCCCCATCGAGGACTATTCTGTCACTCAGACCACACTAGAACAGGTGTTCCTAAGGTTCACCAGGATACACGCCAGGGAACAATGATCACTAGGTGGTTACGGGTATTAGTGTTAATTAATGTTGTAGGTATATTGCTGTGTTAAATGAAAGATTGAAATTTGATGGTATTGATACGGTATACGTGTTGGATGGTTTCCATCCTGCACTAGCTACTTCGAGGCTTGTGTATGTACAGAGTAACGCAGACAGAGTGAATTATAAGTCAAAAGAGCTCACTATACTTGTAATTATGAGACTACTACCGTGGGGCCAAATCTGAAATTGTGAATAAAATCAACTGTTGCAGACGAAAATATCTTAAGTACAACCGTTTTAATTAATAATTATCGTTCCTTTGGTGCATACACAACAAAAAGTTGCTTGTCTAATTGTTTAATTTTCAGAGTTGGCTCCATAGTAATAATTTGTTTCAAATAATGAGTTCTATATATGTTTACCTATGTCATTGTGTTTACAGCGTTTTACTGATTTAACGTTTTGTGAATACATAAAGTTTGAAATTCTGCCATAAAGTTTGAATCTAGCGATACCAATTTTGTAACGCGTTTGATGCCTCAAGACAATGTAAATTCGAGTCAATGAAATGGGCTAACGAATAGGTACCAAAGGAAGTACCAAACAAAAATGAAAGCGTTAAACACATTATTTACTTAAAACGAACTTAATTCTCATTTTCGTATGAAACTACTGTATAGTTTTTGAGATTTCAGGCTTCAGAATAATCAGTACCTACAACGGTTCTTTTTTGTTTGGGGAAAGATAGTCCCACGTGGGATACAATCCTTGGTGTCAAAATAAGTCGTTTTTATAACATTATGTGTAATTAAAACATCGTACAATGTATTTAGATCTAATAGTTAAGTGTAATCTCATTTTGTTACTTAATTAATTACACTAAAGTGTAAGCAAACCCCGGGGCTAGATTTCTGAGAACATTGCTCCTAAATGCACGACCGACTGACCTTTTCAGCGTGTGAATGAATAACATCAACCAAATCGACTTACAACTTCGTGACCATATTGTCCATATATCTTGACAACCTGTGTTTCTTTACATTTAGTCTAGCTTTGCAGGTTTGTTAATTTAAGTTAATTTTTGTCTCCACATTGTTAAAGATCTCGTGAAGTCATACTCCAAACTCTGATTGTACTATATCCTTCAGTTCTCACTCTGATGCTCTCTGATGGACATTTAAATCGTCTTCTATGACGGTTTATGTTGTCCTTAATTATACTTAGCAGCGTCTAAATATATATGATGCACTAGGAGTCTCATTTGTAAACTCGTACGTTTGAACGTACCTACCTGCATTAAAATATTTTACGTTCCTATTAGTTATCATTTTTTCACCAAACTAAAAACAAATAAATTTATTTATACCGTTTATTCTTAGAACTAAATTGAATTATTACTATACTATCTAGTAAAATAAAATCTCTACTAAACGTACCTACAGGGTAATTTGATTACTCAAAAGGTTCAGCAGTATTGTGACTCATGACACATTGAATGTACTGTTTAGATGTTGAGTGAATCGCAAATGTAGTTTGATGTAACAGTTCTGTGACCGATTCTGAATTCACAAAACTAACAAAGTTATGGCTGTCATTGCCACATGGACTACGATAAAAAGGACAACACTAATATACAATGCTTTTGTATTTTAGAAAACAACGTCTGAATTGGACCTATTGTAAAACTATAGTAGATTGAAGCATAGCTATGAGTGTATGTTTACAATATTTGCATAAAGATTATAGAGCTGTTTTATGAGGTCATTCAACTAAACTCATATAAAATTGAAAACGAGTAATTTGAATATTTACTATAAATAACACGCATTTAATTAAATCAGTTGTTATACAATCAACAAATTATTTATGCAAATTGTTTATCTTCGAATAATGATTTTATGCACGCTAACATGCACGTGGCTAGCTCAATATTAAATTACATTTATAATACCGGCTGTAAAACATGGCTCCTGAAATAAGAAGGGTTTACGTTGTATTCAAATTCACAATCAACTTTCATCACTAGGTACTAACAAATCTATATATGTATGCCACAATAAACATTTGAGCATTGACTTCTAATAGGCGAACTATAAACTAATGTGTCTAAGAATATCATAAAGTGTCGAAAAAGTATTAAAATACATTTTGGTCAACACTTACACATACGGTGGCATGACTAAAATTGTAAATAAATATGATATTAATATTTCGAAGTCACTCGATGTGTTTTGGCAAATAGGGTGTTATTTTTTTCTTTCAGTAATTTGGACGCCCAAGGGTATAACGGGTATGACTGTACGATGCATCCCTTTTTAAATTGGGAGCGATAACCTAAGACTATTTAATGTATAAAAAAATATTCAACAATTTAAAATTATCGCGATTCAAATTAATATGGAAAACATTCAGGATTTTATGGAGATCTAAATATTTTAACCATTTTCTCTCATGTCTATTGTAACGTGATCGAAACGTCGCGTCGGGAGGTGATTGGTGATTGAACACGTTTATACAGCGATTTCATGTTTTTAATATTTTTTTCTACATATATTTATTTACTTGTATTTTGTCACTCTTCAGTATTTGTAAAGATCTTAATATTATACTGCTTATAGTACTTACTAGTGTTAAGGTAGTCAAAAATGATGGATGTATGATATTTTGTAAGTGGACGTTCTATGTAAAGTTCTATATATAAAAGATGTGAAGTAGCAAAATAGAGCTTGTTGGATAGCGCTATAACTTTATTTTACGTGCTATAAATATAGGGTTATACGATGAATGTGTAAAATGGTGCATGCTATATTCACCTTAATGGAGACCTTTTATCATGGGACCAACTCTGAAAATGCGAAAAATCAATTGTAACATATAAAATGACTCGCTAAAACGTATGAAAAAAAATTTCAGGGTTGGCATCCAAAGTAAAATGATTGGTTCCGTCTCACCACGGGAGTTCTGCATAACCCTATATTTAGCTCTGACATTTAAAATAGAATTGAGTGATTCAAATTTTCGACAGTGAATTTACACAAAATTTATACTTAACATTTACATACTTGAATTGTTGAAATGTTGAGAGCATTTTTCTAAACCTACGTATATACGCTTTCGTTCTAAAGACTGAAAGTTAGTAGAACGCTTGAAGTTAGATTTTTTAACGTAAATCAGTTACGACTTGTCACAAAACGAGAGTTCGTTTATTAAAAAATGCATGTATCTCTACAAAATTTCTTTTGAATATTATAAAATGTTATCTAAATTGTTAAGATACGGTTTAGATTTTCCCGTATGAAAACAAAAAATGAATTCGATGCACTTCTAAGAGTGCCCACCTCTTTGGTTACAAACATCAAATACACTAATTTTAGTTAAATAAAACCAGTGTATTAGAGATTTACAGTATTAACATTGTTTGACATGACAATGATAAAATAATATTTGTATCTAAAATCCCAATTAGACTAAGACTGTGACAGTGAATCCTCTTTATATGGGTTAATTATTTAATAATACCCATACTTATTTAAATTTGACAAACTCAATAAGTATTCTTAACTCATACGAACGCCGTAATGAAATGTGTTTATTGAAAAGAATTTTCAAGGTATATTTATTCACTTGTATTTAATTGTATACTTACTGTACATACTATTTATTTTCATTATGGTGCTTGTTTAATATAAAACGAAATAATAAACTTTATTAGCCGTATAATGCGTGAATGAAGTATTCACAGTATTTATTAATAATTTTCACGCTGATCACAATAGATTTGTATGGTAATTGTTTATTTTGGACAGATGATTCAAAGTCACTGATGTGGAAAATTTTCATAATAATGTTGTAACTTTTCTTGTTGCAATTTATTTGAAAAAAAAAAACAGCCTGGGCAACGAAAAATTGCAAATTTTATGTACGCAAACGAAATGTAGCTACAAATACATTATTCGAAGTGCTTACTATCAATTGATAACAGTTTCTTTCAAAACTGTTCCCGAAACTGCCGTTTCCCAAAACACATTTCCAAATAACTCAAAGGTAATTCTCAATAATAAGCGTCTGGTATCGTGTGGCTGGTTTCCGCACTGACATTAAATAATTTTCTGTTATATCTATATGATAAAGATAAAAACGAATTTATGTCTTCGGTGGCAAAGTGCTGGGCAGTGATTTGAACTCACGTTCAAGATATTGTGTGACCGTTTTTCTCATTCGTTTAATCTAAAGCTGAATTAGCTGCTAAAGATCGTCGAAGAAAGGTGCGAGTAAATTGGTTTTATCTAAGTAAGGACGTTCCATCTTACACCGCATCGTCGCTCTACATCAGGCGAGATTGCGGTGAAGCGCGAGCCTAGTAAAAAGTTGGGCAGTTACGAACAAGTATATTGCGTACCATCGGCATCTCGTCCAGCCCTCTTCGTCGATCTATCTTTTATGCACACAATAGTAATTACAATTCACAATTAGTTGGCGACTAGATTAAATGCCTTCATGATTAATTCGTTTCGTCTATCGATAGTTGCGGAACACCAAATAATTATCTCTTTGGGAAATTTGCTAAAAAATAATAAATGGCGAATTTTTTTGTGTATATCGTAACTAGCACAATAGCTAGCCCAATTCACCGCAATGACAAATTTAAAGAAAATTGGGAAATTTAAATAATATATTATCAATAATATTTTCAAATTAAATAATTTATACTTTAAGAAGAGTACTCGAAATGGTGTTTTGGGCGTATTCTTCGAAATAAAATCAACAATGTAAGTACTCAAGTTATTCAATTGAGTGGAGTAAGTAGATTTAACATTTTTAACATATTTAATTTTATTCCAAGTCTACACAATTCGATGTCTTCAGTACTTATACCATTTGTTGAAACATCCACTTTTGTGACTTTGAATCCGATACCATTTGTTTAATTATTTATTTTTGTACTGGTAGTTGTGTATTATAATTGATTACTGATGCAATTTGTATAAACATGCCAACAATTGCCAGATTGTCCGGGGCCAATTCACACTGAAATGGTTTGTTTCACAATTGCTAGACGACCGATGTTTATTGAAGGAGTGCGCTCTATAATCTTGTTATTAGATACAGCGGTAATATACGATGTACATGACAACATGACCGTTTGCTTTGTGCTATTTATTATAAGGTTTAAAATAGAACCTAGGCTATCGTAACGTGTACCTTTCATATTTCAAAAGAAAGGCACGTAATGCGCAAACCTATATTCTCGTTAGAATAACCGCTAACGTAACGTTTCCGCTAACCTCTTGCAAAACGTTGCTTAGAGGTTAGCGGAAAAGCAAGTCAAACGGACTTGTTCATTAGTAATCAGACGCACCTTATATTTTAACATTACCTACTATTTCTGAATGAATTGGCCCTCACGGATTCGGTTCGTAAGATCAAACTGTGATATTATCCAACTATGTACCCAGTGAGGTGAGAATATACTCGTACCACCAGTATAGTACACCGGTTTTTACATATTAGTTTTAAGTTACCGCATACTGTGATTCTAAATAGATCCTGGTTTTATTGAGTGAATTGCGAATCTAACTACGATATAGGTATTTATTTTTTCATATAAGTCCCCATTTACCTGTGTAATTATGTACATAACATATATCTAATTATATTTCTTTGATTATAATGTAACGTACATTGTACAATTCTGTGTCATTGTGATATCGTTTTGTGATTGTTTACAGTATTGCCATATACCAGTTTTGCCTGCTACGTTTTGTCCTAAATTTTTATGATAATGTGATTACTGATAAAAGTGATAATTTTGTAAGACGTTGCCCGAAGCAAAATATAGTACAAAATTAATGGCTTCACTATGTATAATTCTAATGCAAACATTTTTTTTTTAAATTTACAAAGTTTATATTATGTACAAATTTAAGTTTATATAGGGTTACAGGGAACTGGTAATCTATGTCTATACACCTTTTCTTTATCCCTGTAATTCAGATAATTGCCGATAGAACGAGTTAACTCTTTCAAACTATGCACATATTTTCAGTTATTGTAGAAAAACAAAAGTAATACATAATCGTAGAATTTCAATAAAAAAAAAATATTTCAATTTTACAAATAAACATGTTTATAAGTCTAAAGTAAAAATCTTGTATACTTCAATGTTTTTAATGCAGTATTGTGAAAAACCATCACGTAGTATTTTGACGCATATTGATCTAAGTACAGCTTTATTTTTAATCTCACATTTTATATGTAGGGAAATTCTCAATATTCCTGTTTATTCGTGAATGTATTCTGTGGCGAGGTGATTGTATTGTGATCGTGTAGATAACTGTATTAAATATTTAATATGTACTCCTTGTATTTATTTATCACGCCTTATCATACTTAACTTAGTATACATATATAGGTACTTCGTACACGAAAAAAATTACATACATACAGTTCTTGAACTGTAAAGTTTAAAAAATCGTCTCTATTTCATGAAAGTACTGTGAATTTGCCTTAAAATTATGTTTATGGTAAATGTAGTTATAATGGCATAAACGCTTCTTGTTGAGAAGCTATATTAGTTTGATGTAACGTGAAAATCTCGTTAAATTTAGAAGACCTTGGCCTTGTTTTACTGATAATAATGGAAAAGGCCACTTCGTTCATAAGATTCGTCGCTAAGACCGTTATTATCGATTTTCCCAATTCTCTCTAAACGGGAACACATTCTCAACTACGTCGTAAATTTAAATAAAGAATTGAAAAATAGAACGTATACTCGTACCTATATGTAAAAATATGCGTATGTTGA
This sequence comes from Ectropis crepuscularia, assembly GCA_963693475.1. NCBI lineage: Eukaryota > Metazoa > Arthropoda > Insecta > Lepidoptera > Geometridae > Ectropis > Ectropis crepuscularia. Next base: position 15,155,176 of record OY856345.1, read on the forward strand.
AACATCACTCCTCGTATCTCTGATGAAAATTTATCTGTTTTAAACATGAGAAAAACAACAAATACGTCATGTTTTGTTGCATATTTCATTTGTTTGCCACAAAAACATAATATTAGGCAGTTCATTGATTATGTATGGTAACCCAGGTCCGATCTACCGCTTGGTAAGCAATGCACGCACGTCATGACGTCACCGGCAATCGTCAGTCGGCTAACGCTACCGTCTAAAGCAGATGTTTCTTTTTCCTTCAGTGCGCTTAGTGCAAGCGTACTCTGAACAATAACTCTAACCACAACACTTTGCGTGGGGTAAACGGGATAAATGAATGACCTTTGCAGTGAAAACTATGTGTTAGTGAATTTGTGATGTTATGTAATTGTGCGGCTTTTATTATTGACTGATATTTTAATTGTAATCTGGTAAGTAGGTACAATAATATTTTGGTTGCCTAGGAATAGACGATAGCCGTCGACTTCTATTTTTTTCTTTTTGGGTTTCCATTGTGTAAGTAGTCTGCGTATGTACTACGTACTCATTGGTAAATAACAATAAATTAATTATTTTTATCCTTGCTTGACCTGGTTTTGTTACGTGTTTACATATCAGAAAACTCACTAACACGGGGGACACACGCTTTATTAATAGAGTTAGACTTAATTAGAGTTATTTTGATAAATATATTTTTAAACCCATTTTGATGGGCCAGTTTCGATTCGCTTTTTTTTAATAGTAAAAAATATGAATTACCTACGAATAACAACAAAATGTTAAATGATTTGTTTAAATAAGTAGGTACAACCTACATATTATTTATTGGAATTTATAAATTATTTTATAACATATTTGCTCGTAAAGGGTCTCCTATAGCACCAATTTCTGTATCATAATGTATCTCATTACGTACTTGTGCGGTAATGTATAATGTAAAACGCACGCTTTCAAAATGTTCCGTCTAAAACGAATGGTACCTTTTTAAATCTTAGGAAAGAGTTTTTATATCAGAAAAGTGGTCAACATTTTATGAATAAAATTAACTGTGAAAGGTAAAATATAACAAAGAATTATTTAATTCGTTAATTTAATTAATATTGACCATAAATTACAACAATATATCTGTAACAAAATACAAAAATGCTAACTTATTACTACTAACTTATTACTACTAACTTATAACTATTTATTACTAATAGCATAGAGCACAGAGGCTGGCTCTGTGCCATTCCTTAAAAAAAGGCGCCGATGCGCGCGCATTGCTAATCTGTGAACAACTAAAAAAAGTATAAATTACACCGCGTTCTTTTTTTCGCTATATTGTTTTTATTTGAAAATGTCGTCAGAGTTTTATTTATTTTCTCGCAAATATGTTATAAAACGTTGTATGACATACGTGCGCTTTGATAATAATTACAGCCGAGGAGTTATTGCTAGCTTGAGCCGAAGGCGAGACCTATAATTAGCAGAGGCTGTAATTATCAACTTAGCGCACTTATATCATAATGTACTATTTGCTTTGTATTACATATTATGATTTGTATTATATCGTATGTATAATGAGTATAAGTTTTTGTGTCCCTTATCCGCCGTAACTCCTAAGTTTATTATACATTGTTTTGTTTTGTATCTGTTTAATATTATGTACATACATGTATATGTACACAGTGACGGGACGCGCAGGACATGTGTCTGATGATAAGCAACAGGCCTGCCCATAGCAGCGGTGTCACGCTGTCACGCAGCTATTGAACCATCTAAACTACAAATCACTAGCTGGCACTGCACTGTGCTCGTCACCCAGAGAAATAAGATGACCACCTTCTCAAACTGGGTACTTGGGTGCTTGTCTTAGCTGAGAATATTCATCATCACAAGTCTTTTACATGTTATAAAAATATGTAGAGACACTACTAAAACATACTGATTTAGTCGAATACTAATAATTCTATTCCGCGTGACAAAGCTGCCAGCATGCACGCTTCCAACTGGTAGTAGGCAGAACATCTTGACTATGTCCAGACCTCTAGATCTTTGTCAATCTATGCATAATATATGCTTAATGTACGTAGTTACGCATGTAGTGTAGTGTTTGTAAAGGCTCTACCTGCTAAAAAAAAAATGTTTAGTCTGTAAAGTCGGTTTACTGACGATAGAACGTGACAACGTCTTAAGAAAATACTGACGGAATGGTAGCATTTTTCAAAAGAAAATTTTAATTTCATTTGTTTAATAGATTTGTATGTAAAAAGTAATCAGTAGAATTTAGTCATTTTCAATCAAAACAATGCAAAAAAGCTTTTAGATCCGGGATCGAACCCGGGGCATTTCACATGCAAAGCGAACGCTCTACCACTGAGCTACATCCCCGCTTGAACTACTGGTCGAAATAATTAATACAACTGTAACAAACATGCGGCGAGGTAACGACCGACGGTAACGGTACATGACGTCATGTTTTGTGGGCGTGCAGCCGGCTTCATCGAATTATAAGACGTTATCACGTCAAAAATGCTACAATTATTGTTCTGGATGCTTTGTTCTGTGCTGTTCTAATTGTATTAAACTAATTGAAAACTAATTGTTCAGTAGTGTAATACGTACCTACCTGTAGGTACAAGGCCAGAACAATAGTTAATAGCTATCAGCACACCTGTTAATTACGTAGATACGTAAACCTTATACATTTTGGAATTTTATGATAACATTGGTGATGAAGAAAATAGGTAAAATAGTAATTTAGATCAAAAGCAGGTTTTTTAAACTACGAATTTGATACTGTTTACATACCTATGTACATTTTAATTATTTACATAAACAGGGTTATTGGTAATCAGCCTGCATCATTTTAAGGGGACGTGAAGTACATTATATAGGTACCTATACATATGATGTACTTTTATTCTACAGTTTAAAAAAAACGTATTTTTTTCTGTACAAAATAAAAAAAAAGTGTACCTATTTATTTGCCCGGTCTAAAAGCATCGAACTCTCCGTAACAAGAGAGCGAGCGCTCTTCAACGCTCGATAAATGATGTGCCGAAGTGGATAAACACTAAACAGTGCTAGAGAGGACAACAAACACATTTTTTTTTGCGATATGTATCTATTGAGTTTAATGCCGCTAACTTAAAACGGTGAAGGAAAACATCGTGAGGAAACCGACATGTACTTAGAATCTTTCGAAGTCATGTGTCATCCGCCAACCCGCACTGGGCCAGCGTGGTGGATTATGGCCTTAACTCTCTCCTTGCGAGAGGAGGCCCCGAGTCCCAGCAGTGGGAAGGTTTAGTGGGCTGTTGATGTTGATGTTGATGATCTATTGAGTTTTAACAAAAGTTGTTTGAAATATACAGAACACATTAAACAGATGTAAGCTGATTTTTATCCGTAACGCTGTATACACGGTAGAACTATAGTTCTAACCTGTATTATATATTTTTTTAATATTGCGTGACGGGACGAGAAAGATAATGCGCCTGGTGGTAAGCAACCCGATTGCTCATAACAGTATAGTGCTACGTCATATTAAATTAGCTGAACACAAGATCAAATCACTTCCGAGAACTCGACTACACTCTGCACCCGGATAATTAAGACCATTTACATATTTATACCCTTGCACCTTAATTTCTCTGGAAACATTACCTTTCAAACCGGTTCTCAGTAACGTTCGCGCAGTACTTACTGCTTGATGGCAAACATAACTGCCAAAGGTGTATTGCTTCCTTAGACGGAATTGGCAAAGTGTTCTGCCTTATTAATACATAAATTTATGGAAAATAATGACAATCCATTGTAGAGCCTACGTACTTACAGGAGATTTTTGTTAACTATTGTAGGTTTACACTTAACCGTCATCTCGCCTAAAAGCGTCGAAATGATCTGCGATCTACATAGAAGAAACCGTTACACTCTCGTTTTTATCCAAGATTGTAAAAGAAAAACCAATTCAGGCAACGTATTCCATAGCCTAGACGTTCTTATCATAAAACAATACGCTAAACACGTGTTAGCTTCTGGTAGTGTGGCTTGATAGTGCGATAGATCAGAATTGTTTTTATCGAGCCGCAGTTTCTGTAGTATAAATTTGTAAGCCCTATAATCGATTGTCATTTTTTTACATGGGTAGAGCCTTTATTAACAAAACTAAAATACAATGAGAACTACACTGCGCTAAATACCTACAGTACCCGGCGATAAGTATTGCACATCGGCCTTTGGAGGGAGACAGTCGGCTGATTTCGGCTTCGTAGAGCATTGTCTCTGTCGCACACTACCTATGTGACGTTTTGTCAGTCGTTGTTTAAGTGCGATAGAGTGCAGTCGCGTCCAGTTCAAAATATATAATTAGAGTTGTTAACACCCCCAAAATTTAAATAATTTAAAGTTGTACTGTGGCATCTTTAGGAAAAAAAGGGAAACCTTTACGAGGTCAGTCACGCCAAATTATATACAATGTTTATAAATGTTTTGTAACCGAAGCTGACAGATTTAAAAAAAATGAAGATGAAAATGTAAGTTGTTATTTTAAGAAGGTTCAAGCGCAAGTTGCAAATCCCACTGGAATTTCAAGAAGAACTTTGAACAATATATTAAACGAAGTCAGTACTGAAACACATTCTACTGAAATTAAGTTTAGCACTCCAAAAAAAGGGAGACCAAAAAAGCAATTTCGTTTTGATATGGACGATTTTGATTATGATGTTGTTCGAAGAATTGTGTATGATTTTCACTTACGATTTAATGAACTGCCAACAATAAAATCATTAAAAGCTAAATTGTCTGAAGCTATTAATTACAATGGGTCTGAAAAGACGTTGAGAAAAATACTTCACGAGATGGAATTTCGGTTAACTAAAATGGAAGATAATCGAAAAGTTTTAAAGGAAAAGCACGATGTAAGTCTCAAACGAATGGAATATAAATCGATAAAATACACAAATTTCGCGAAACAGGAAAAAATATCGTCTACATGGATGAGTCTTACATACATACATCCCACACTAAAGGGAAATCTTGGAGTGATGATAAGAAAAAAGGAGTAAAAAGCCAATTTCAAAAGGTCAACGTTTGATAGTACTTCATGCGGGAAATAAAAAAGGCTTTGTAACCGGTGCCTTTTTAACGTATAAATCCACGGATACTACAGGTGACTACCACAATGAAATAACGAATAACGATAACTACGAGAAATGGCTGGTTAATCAATTAATCCCAAATATATCTAGTGATTCCGTTCTAGTTATCGACAACGCACCCTATCACAATAAATATGTTGAAAGACCCCCCCAACTCAAACACCATTAAACAGGAAATTATCAACTGGTTAAACAGACACGAAATTCCAGTTGATCCAAAATTAACAAAACCCCAGATTTACGCTATTATACCTATGTCAGCACAAGGAGAGGTATACAGAGTTTTCCGTGAACAAAGTACTTGCCGAACATGGGCATACTGTGTTTCATCCGGATTTTAATCCAATTGAAAATATATGATCTCAACTAAAAGGCTATGGAGCCTCTAGAAATGTGGGTATGAATTTAACTACAGTAAAAACGTTATTGACTGAAAAAGTAAACATGATCGGGACTGAAGAGTGGAAAAAGGTTTGCGATCACACGATCAATGTGAGAATGAATATAGAAGCATTCAACACGGTTTAGACAATTACACTGATAGACTAGTGATAAATACGGCTGATAGTGACAGTGATATTGACCTCTTTGAGAGCACAAATAGTGAAATGGAAGTAATTGAGAATTATAATTATTATTATTTTTATAACAATGTCTCACTTTAACAATAGGTACAATGGTGTTTATTATGTATACTACAGCTGTCATTTTCCAAAGTAATTAAATACGGAAACATAATGTGAACTTTTTTATTTTATTTAACCCGAACCTAAAGCCATCACTTATAGAAAAAATTGTATTTTATACAAAGAATAAAAATAATAATGAAAAGAAACAAAATTGTTTTAACAGCTCCTAATAGATGCCGGACTATTTGTATATCGTGCGACAGAGATGACGCTCTACGAATCCGAAGTTGGCCGATTGTCTCTTTCCAGGTGTCGATGTGCAATATTTATCGCCGGGTACTGTAACTGACTATTTACACTAAGCGCACCTGAATTATCCATAGACCAATGAAGGTCTACAGACAATCAAGATGTTCAAGTCCACTACCAGTCGGAAGCGTACCCGCATGCTGGCGGCAGTACCACGCTGAGTGGTAATGCTTATGCGTTGGACCAAATAAACACCAGCATTTTGGTCACGCGTCGCGTCGACCAAGCGTTCGGAAAGGCTCATTGTCTTTGCTCCTCATAAATTAATGCATTTAGCTGTACTTACAAAATTATGCTGAGTTCGCCTGAGGAACTAACACACTTTTGCTAGTCATTCTACCGCCAATCAGTAATCGGCAAATACTGCTGTGTTCTGGTTTGAAGGGTAATGTTTTTTGACAAAATACAAGGCATTTTATTAAATCTATAAACGAGCGCAGTGCAGTGTTAGGTAAAAAATTGGATTCATGTTCCAATAGCTGCGTGACTCTGCTCTTAGCTCTTTGCTATAAAAAAAATACGTAGTCGTATATGTACATAAGTAGTGCCTAAATACACACACCTGCGATGCATAGATAACTATATTAAATTTGTATGTAGAGTTTCTTGTAAGTTTCATGCAAAGAATTTAATTTGAGGGTATTCAATCAAATCAAGTAATATTAATAATATTATTTATAATTATATTTATAATAGGGATCATAATATTAAAGAAAACTGAAGATAATAGGCGGAAATGCAAGATTGGAGATGTGAGCATGACGCGATTTTATGTTTTCAGCACACATTCACAATGTCTGGTTCAGAGAAGCTAAAACTGCTGATATGGAAGAACTTTGTTCTGCAACGAAGACACAAATGGCAAACGTTGTTCGAGATCACTTCACCGATACTGTTTTCACTACTGCTAATTCTCATCAGACTTCTCGTAGAGCCCAAGTCTCAACCAGATTTGATTTACCATCCGTTTAACCCGACCTACCTCAATACCACTCAGATGGGAGTGTAAGTACCTACTCTTGGTTTTGATGCATTTACATTGTTAGCATGCATTGTACATTTTGAAAACGGATAAATTAGCTTATTAAACATTAGGTACCTACTTACAATCTATTTCAAGTTACGGCAGGTCTAGTCGGGAGAACAGCAACTGCCGACCCAGAGACCCTGGTGCGAATCTCACGTGCATCACTGTCTTTTCGAAGTCATGCGTAATACCGTTAATTTAAAAATGGTGAAGAAAAACATCGTGAGGAAACCAACATGATCCTAGAATCTTTCTAGGTCATGCGCCATCGACCAACCCGCACTAGACCAGCGTGGTAGATTACGACTGACTCTACTTTCTCTTTGACTCTCCTTAGGAGAGAAGGCCCCGAGTCCCAGTAGTAACATTTAACATTTAGTGATTTCGCCTCAGAGCATTCTTTATAATGCAGATGTACAAGTTTATAATCACCTCTGGTTTTAATGCTGAAAGAAAGCATCTCGAGGAAACCCGCATGTTTCTAGAATGATATATTTCGAGGACGTGTGTTTGGTTAAGTTTTCTGATTTTAAGTGTACGAAATTATGGCCCGTGAAATCTAAAGATGTGTGGCTTGAAAATAACAAGTAGTCATTTTGTTGTAGGTAGGTACCTACGTCTTGTTACTTTCTTGGCTTGGACCTAATTAAGCCTGCTGTCAATTACAATAGTTATCGTGTCATTCTGATAGCGCGTGTATTATTAGATAGTTGTGATATACTACCTACTCTCTACATACGTTACAAATGTAATATAAAATTTAATACCTATTTCAATTCTTTATTGGTCTGTAAAATTAGGTATACTAATGCAATACAAGAGACACAATCTTGGTGTATCCAAGTTGTTTACAAAAAATCGGTTGCTTTTTATGTTGGTAACTAAACATGTTCCACTGTAGACTGTTGAATAAAGAAAGGGCGGTCAATTTAGCCTTATCCAAAAACTCGAGGCTTTTTTGTATACCTACTAACTTCGAAACAAATTATGTACTCATTGTTTAGGTTTGTTTTGATAGTAAGCTCGGAACAATGGAATTAGTTTAGGTAGGTATGGCTACGCTAGTGTCATTACCCTAGCTTAAAATTCTTTGTTTGCATAAAAATTATATGTGTAAAAATTGGGAAAATGTTATGATAAGTACCTACTATACTAATGTTTTCAGTTTAATATCAAAGTGATTTGCTACAATGTTAGCAAATGTTGATAAGAAACATGCGTAATAAATTATTTCCGTTAGCAAGATATGTCGAGATAACAGATACAACTGCCAATGTCTTCAACTATCACGAATACCTACTCATACTGATTCTTCTTTTTATCCGACTTTTCTTTAGAACGTCCCCATTTACGACATATAGATAGACTTGATTAATATTTTATTGTGATATTCGCACTGCGCCTTTCTCTCGTATCTAACGCAGAAAGATTGTCAATAGACTTGTGAAGGACGTTTTAGTGTTTAATAAATAAACATCAATAAGTTCTTTCATCTATAGTAAGTTGACCTTGTGTGATGCGGTCCACAACAGAGCGCGTCTACCTTAGGTACTTATTGTTTGACCCTGGAGCCGGGGTCGTAACAAGAATTCGGCTTCGGTATACCCTGCCTATCGTAAGAGGCGATGTTTGGATAGCCATGGGCTCGTAGACGGATAGGCTTGGGGGCCTAACGTCCTTTGAACAGCGAACCCATCAAAGAAAAGCCTACAACATGGTGCGGTCCATGTCGTTTAGTCCATCACCTAAGGAAAGTGCCTTAGACAAAGTGTCAAAGGGATGCCGGTGCGTTCCAACGGAGATCCCGGCGTCCTTCTCCTAGGCACAGATGTAGGCCACCGTGGGGGTTTTAGTTAGTAAGATCTCATATAACTTGTCTGCACCCCAAGACAAAAAACCTACTTATTATTATGCGGCCAGTCTTCTCGAAGTATTTCCTATAAAAGTGATACAAAAGCATCATTTGTCGCGATAAAATTTTGTAGCATTACGATTATTTTTTTCTCCGTAGGTATAGACACTGAGCTTGAGCTGAGTGGCTTGGTAGTTGTAAGGTTGTTCTGAGCAATGCAAACTTTTATGTATATCTATTATACTAGACTAAAGATGTATTGATGATTTTCAACCGATTTCAAAAGAGGAAGAGGTTCTCTATTCCACTGTATGTTTTATGTTTGTTACCTTATAACTTTCGGCTGGTTGAACTGATATTGATAATACTTCTTCTTTTGTTCAAAAGGGTAGACTTCCCGAAGGGAATATGGAAATCAGTAAAGCATTTTTTGTTATAAAAACACACCTCCGTGATATAATATTAATTGAAGTAGGTTGTGTCGTTTTTAGTTTTAGGGGGGAAATTTTGGAATCAATATTTTTTTCTACCTTTTACATTGCATGTAACTAATGTTTAAATTTCATTAAAATATTTAATGTATTACTATATTTTAGGGGTAATTCAACATCGATGCAGTCAGGTACGATAGCTTATTCACCAGAAAATGCACTCACCCGAAGAGTGGCGTCATTTGCTTTAGAAATATTGGCAAATGACAATTTCGGCTTCTTAGCCAGTTTGGCCGTACCAGATCCTATAGGGTACAAAAACTCGACTGAAATGGAAGCTGCTCTCACGCGTCCTAAAGCTATGGACGGTGTCCTCTGTGGAATACAATTCGATGATAGTATGGCAAGTAAGACTCTTCTATGATATTTACAAAGTGTAGACTACGAAATTAATCGTTTCCGAAACCAATAAACCCATCTCTGACGTCATGTTACTACATTTGCAATTCCAATCAGATTGTGGCGAACCCGCCACCATGTTATTGGGTGGTAAGGCGATCAAAGAAAGTACCCTCAAAGTTCCCACAGATTCTTGCATCATCAAAGTTGTTTAGGTTATGTATGTATTTTTAAAATTTAAAATAACCTAACCTCAACAAGCTGCAATTTTACTGAAACTATTAGATAGTTAGAAAACTCTTTATTGTGGCACAAGCGCTACATCACCTAGCGTCACACTACTACAAAATAAAATCACTTTATTTTTATACTTAAGTACATTACCTACCGACTCACTTTCCATACTAAAATTTACCTATCCGATTTGGAGATCACGCTTGTGGTTTGGACCACAACTATCATATAACATTGTACTATTTTAGATGCAACTAAGTGGCCTGACGAAATTGTTGTCAACCTGAGATTTCCAGCTATTATGCGTACGGCAATGAGAGAACATCCCATGGTAGCCAACTGGAGGACCAATTTGTTATTCCCACTATTCCCTCAGTCCGGCCCCAGAGATGCAGGGGATACGTATGGAGGGAAAACTCCTGGTAAGTTTAATTTAGTAGTTATAAAAGGAAGTTCGGTGCCAAATTGATTATACCTAAGTGTGATAACATTTCGTCTTCTTACTACACAAACATTGACATCCGGTTATTGCTCAATCGGGATCGGGCTGAAATTTGGTACACAGTTAGATTATAGTCTGGAAAAACACATAGGCTACATTTATCCCGAGAAATTAAGGGGAACGGGAACTATGCGGGAGGAACCGCAGGGCACTGCTAGTTAATAATAATAATATCCTTATCTAAGCGACACGCACAATAATTTGAAATGTGGCTCAAACGACTAGGCGTTGTTGATGTTTTATGCAAGTAGGTACCTATCTTGCTTACCATCAGGCAACTGACTTGTTCACACAAGACTATTTCCTAAAAATGTCGACCATAGTTACATGTCAACTTGTTATTTACTAATCAGACTGGTATTTTATTCAAAATCCTTAAATATCGCGTAAATACCTAAATAAAGAGTACAAGAATATTATTAAAATAATTCAAGAACAAGAAGAGTGTAGCATAAAGCTTTGTTTAAATTTACTTATAAACATAAAATCGCCTGATTTAAACGTGACTTTAATCGATAGTTCATTAAAAAATGCTGCGAATGTATCATAAATGCGGAAATTCGGATGTTGCCCAATCACGACATAAGAACAGAACGAATCAAGCTGGAATTTAGAACTCTGATTGTTATACCTGGAATAGCAAATAGGTTACATTTTATCCCGAATAACTTACCGTCTTTGAGCATAGTAATGGACAAAGTGTAGGTACTTTTTTAAACTAATTTATTGTTTATGCGGCATTTAAAACTGTCATGGCATGTTATGTTCCAAGTGGCTATTTGCCACTTGGCATTACCTGATTGGTGAAAGTGGCGAAACTGTTGGGCAAGTAAGCCGCTCACTTAGAATATCTTGTGTCAGTGACCTATGCAATGCAGACATTACTCTGAACAATCTACCTCCGTGAAAGTGTAAACTGGTTTTGCACTAAGCATAAGAATAAACGATCATGTTTTTTTCTCCCATGGTCCAGGTCCCATGGAGTCCAGGGCCTGTTCTTATAAAGAAAGTAAATAAATACACACGCTGACCAAGTGCATGTTGGTAGATGTCATATGTTTTGGTTTTTTTTTATAGTATAGAGTGACGAGACGGACAGGACTTGTGCTTGATGGTAAGCAACATGCCTGCCACATAACAGCACAGTGAACTATTGGAATAAGCAGTAATGTGCAAACATTACTGTGTTCCGGTTTGAAGGGCAATGTTTCCAGAGAAATTACAGGGCTTAGAGATATAACAACTTAGATCTCTGGGTGACGAGCGCAGTGCAGTGCTGGGTAATGATTTGGGCTCTCCATGTTCCAATACCTGCGTGTCACTGTGCTGTTATGTGGCAGGCATGTTGCTTACCATCAGGCACATGTCCTGCTCGTCTCGTCACTCTTTATTTAAAAAAAAAAAAATATATATATAAAGGGTCCAAATCATTACCTATCTAGCTCTGAACTGTGCCCGTCACTTGTAGATATAACAAGTTTTATCTCTATGACCTGAAATTTTACAAATTTTTGTTTCCAACATTGCCATTCAAATTATGCCATTGCCATTCAAAACACATTGATTGTTTCACATTACTTTTATGCGGTAGAATAACCGACAAAGTGTGATATTTCCACAGGTGGACTCTGCAAACAGCAAACAGTCCTACCACTACGATGTGTATGTTTATCTTGAATCGTGTCTAGAATCCAGTAATGTTTCAGGTTACTCTTCAGAACTTTTTCTAGCCATCCAGCACGGTGTATCCATAGGGATCATAAGATACAAATCAGGACAACATTCGGATACCAACGTGTACATGCAGAGGCTGCCGCAGATTTCATTCCGTGAGGATCCACTGCTCGTTGTGTTGGAAAGATTTATCACGATAATAATTATGTTGAGCTTTTCCTATACTTTCGTGAACACAGTGAGAGTAATAACGACAGAGAAAGAGTTACAAATTAAGGTAAATATCGTAGTGTTTTAAGGATTTATTTCAATTTCGTTTGTTTTTTAAATATTCGTAGGCGGCAATGGAGTAAATGGTTTTCAAGTTAGCGTGGGCTTCTCTTGAAGTTAAAAGAATCTCCCAAATAATTATAACTTTTTTTACGATTTATTTTTTCGAGTAATTAAACAGTAATAATGTGAGAAAAAGTGATAACAGCATTTTTCACTGTTTAAGTCTAAACTGGCAGTGATTTTTTATCTTAAACAAGATTTATGAGATAGGTACACATCCTTAACACTCCTTTAAGTTTTTGCTGCTACAAACCTACTTTTTTTAAAAATCCTAATGCAAATAAAAAAATGGCCATATTTACGAGACTGAAACTTATCACTATAATAACAAACACCAAAATTGTTCGAAGTTAGAGCGACACATGGTATAAATTTCGAATTGCACGAAATGAAATACTTGAGAAATTTTCCTTAGGGATGTGGTTATCCCACTATCCCACTAATATTATAAATGTCAAAGTATGGATGTTTGGATATTTGGATGTTTGTTGCTCAATCACACCGCAACGTATGAACGGATCAGGCTGAAATTTGGAAAACAGTTAGACTATAGTCTGGAAGAACACACATATAATGAAGAACACATAGACTTTTTATCCCGGGAAAATAACGGTAACGACGGGAACAGGAACTGCGCGGGTAAAACCGCGGGTCACTGCTAGTTGTATATAGGTAAGAGTCGAATTAGGTTAACCTAATACCGTTTATTTATTTATGCAGGAAACAATGTCGATCATGGGTCTACCTTCCTGGCTACATTGGGTAGCATGGTTTATCAAACAATTCTCATTTCTACTAGTATCAGCGATTTTGATGGTTATATTGTTCAAGGTAATTACGCTTATTTATTTCTGGTTTTCTTTTGAAACTGGTATACTGGTCATAAATCAAAAAACTTGCCTACGCAAGTTTTTAACTTGCCTATGCAAGTTTTTTGATTTGATGATTCAGATGGTAGCAACTGGTCTACCCATAACAACTCAGTGTCACACAGCTAGCTATTTGAGCATGAAGAGTAGAAATTGCTACCAGACACCGCACAGCGCTTGTACCCCGGGGATGTAAGATAACTTTTATCTTTGCCCTGTAATTTCTCCGTAAATATTTCTCTACGTTTGTTTGCACGTTACTGCTTGACGGATGGATAACTGGCAGAGCTGTGGAATGATTCTGCAATGAATACCACGACAACGTTAGAACAGTTAAATTGGTGGCACACGCAATGTTGACGACTGAAGAAAACTCATGAAAACAGGAGCGAATAAAACGTGTCACGTTTTTTTGTATGACAAACTATAAATAAGATCAACAGACCTAGATTGAATCGGTTCCTTCTAGGTAAACGTGCTCCATCGTCAAAAGTATTTTGACTTTACTTTTATCAAAATATTGGGCTAACTTTAAGAAAATTTAATTTAGTAAGAGCATGGTTTTGGCTCAAGCTCTCTTTAACTTTTTTATCGCATTCCTTGAAAAAACCTTTTCGTTTTCAGATTCCAATAAGTAAAACATCGACAGGAGAATGGTTTTCTGTACTGACTTTTACTCCTTGGTCCATTTTATTTTTCTTCATGTTGTTATTTATCATCGCATCGCTGGCATTTTCTTTTATGGTCAGTGTATTCTTTTCACGAGGTAAGAAAATTTAACTTTTATCTAGTTATAGATATCTATCAACTATACTACTGAAAGAACATAGAACATATCAGTATATTTATCAAACTAGGATACTATTTTTAGTGTGATGTGGTTTATCTATCCTGACATAAGTTTCAGCTGCATCCAGGAGCTTGTTTCAGGTTAATTAAATTAGGTATTTAAAAATGTGTAACAACCGCGTTGGTTTTCTTAATAATACTAGCGCCCCGTTACGGCTTCGGTTCGATATTGTCATATAAAGACCATTAAGGTGCGTCCCCAAGCAAAACGAGTGTTTTGTCCAGTTTTCAGAGCTATCTACTCATTGCCCAAAACAAATATCAACTGGTAAAAAATACATTAAATTTCTACGATTTCTGGGCTTCAAAATAGTAATTTTCTTTTTTGTTAATGAATTTATTGTTTAAATAATCTCCTCATAACGAAACCATAAAAAATAGAAATAATTGTAATTATCATGGATCTACTTACTCGAAAAACCGCCGTTATTTGGATTTTATACTTACACCGACGGATAGGCAATTCCATTACGAACATTTTGGTAGAAATATTTTTTTCAAAAGACCAAAATCTGATTTAATAACGAGCTTATTCTAAAATTTGAGCGTAAAACAGCGACAAATCTTACTGTTTCTCTCTTGCTCTTTCTTGCGGTGTATGATGAGGTAAGAAATACTCCAGGTCATTTGCTCGGGGTACGCCCTTAATCGAAATAAAAACCCTATCCTATCTCGCAAGTTACAACAAAATTACAACATTCATAAATATCGGTTGACTTCTGTTGGGAACGTTCAGGTTGTGTTCACTGAAAACTAACATTATGACACTGGAATTTTATATAGTTAAGGTTAAGGATTCATATGTTAGTGAACACCTTAACTATAAATGTAGGTAGGTACTTTGCGTAGAGAGTAGAAAATATGAGCAGATTATACCAAGCTTTTATTATGATTATCGAGCCGAGAGATAATGTAAAAAAAACTTTTAAAAATTCAAAATATAATTGATACTGAACATTTTGTTTAATTTTAGTGGTATGAAACGCCTTTCAATGTTATTTATACTGACGACGAACAAACGGAGCGCCGGCGCCGCCGCCGTTTAATTTTATTCTTTCCTCAATTTTCCGCCTTCGGGGTGAAATATTATCGTTAAATTCTGCTTACTGATCCGTAAGTCTTGGTTTTGATTCCCAACCTGGATAAACTTCATACATCGCATCGACGCTTTACATAAATCACCCCGGATTTGCCCGCGGTA
This sequence comes from Ectropis crepuscularia, assembly GCA_963693475.1. Lineage (NCBI taxonomy): Eukaryota > Metazoa > Arthropoda > Insecta > Lepidoptera > Geometridae > Ectropis > Ectropis crepuscularia. Next base: position 15,170,617 of record OY856345.1, read on the forward strand.
TATATAGTAGAGTATTGTCTGTATGGTAGAGTTTATAGCACTCAGGGATCACGTACTTATCCAACGGTGAGAGAATTTCAGAAATCGGTCCAGTAGTTCCTGATATTAGCGCGTTCAAACAAATAAACTCTTCAGCTTTAAAATATCAGCAGGTCTGCTACGAAAACAATCTCCGAATAATCGGATCCGACCGACAGCTGTCTGAATAATCGGTAAGGTAATTAAATGCTTTCGGAGTAAGGTTTACGACACAAAAACTGTCAAATCTATGTCGGTCAGCATTCGAAATTAACGAAACGCCCGATGCGATCAACCGACTGACTGTGTTCCGTGGTAAGAAACGTCCATAAGTTCGGCCGATATATCGTTTATCGGACTTCGTAGTAGACTGGCAGACGCGAAGATAGTCCGCATTGGCTTACTCATACAATATGATTTCACTAATTTTGTTTTTAAATTAAAGTCAATTGTTTTGTTTTTCCAGAGAAACATATTTAGTTTAGTTTTAAAAACAACAGTTTTGTTCAGAGATATACATGAGGCCTCGGTCCTCGGAAACAAATGTAGTAAGTGAATTCTCCCATATTCAAATAGGTACCACCTGGGTGTCTTCAAACCTTGAATAAACATTAACTTTCAAGGTAAGTGTAAAAGTGTTGCATCCTCTGCCGTGGTATCAGATAAATCGCGATCAAACGAAGGCCTTTTTAAAATACAAAAAGTTCAAAAGGTACATAGCAAAATAAATTACTATTTAATTATACTAGACATATTATCTTCCCTGCTGCGGAACATGTTTTAGTTTTCGACCTCTATCATGTTTTCCTCAATGGAAATTGATGACGTATCTTTAAGGTATAATATGATTTATTGAGAATATTATGACGCAAATCACAGAACATAAAATGCGGACACCTAAAGCCTTATCAAGGACATCTTCTTTTTTTGTAATTTGCTTGAAGACGCAAATTAAGTAGTTAATAAAAAAGCGTAAATTAATATAATAAACGTTCGAGAAGAATCACGCAATTTTTTTCAAGTAAGTGCAAAACAGATGTTTAAAGCCAAAACTGTATCTTTTAAATCGAATCTATCTGCCTGTTTTAACCGACTTCCAAAAAGAAGGAGTTAGAAGGACCACCATGTATTTTTTATTTTTAAAGTGAAAACTTCTTTAGGCGCGCCTAGACAGAATTTTCGTGGGCTGTGAATTTAATTCATTCGTCACGCTCGGATATGATAAGAAAGCTTCGGGTAAACTCGAGACCATGGCTATTGGCCATCTAGAAATACTTCAGCCAATGGGAAATGCTGAAAGGGCGTGGACAGGCCATCATGGCATGGCCATCTAGAAACGCATCAGCCAATGGGAAATGCTGACGCATTTCTAGATGGCCATGCCAAGATGGCGAGGCCACGCCCTCCGGTTACACCCGTGTAGTTTCCAAGGTAAGCTATCAAATTCTGAGTTATAAGTTTTCACTTCTATCGGCAGTTCCCATGACTGCTAATTTTTTTTATGTATGCTACCTGATTTCTCGAGAACGGCCAAACCGATTTTTTTTGTCGTGTTTATTTATTTATTTTACTTAAGACATACAGTCGCATCTTAATAAGTAGGTAAGCATAATGTTATAATACTTTACAATACACATAAGACCCCGTGCATAGGGTGTTGCGAATAGTATAAATAGTACAGTCATACCTAATGTAGTAGTATCTTAGAACTATTTACACAGTTAAAGTATTTCAAATTTACGAGACTTTGAAACGTTTTGTCCTTCAAGTAGTCATCTATTTTGTAGTAATATTTCTCAATTAAAGTGGATTTTACTCATCTTCGGTGTTTCTGTTGCTAATAAGTTTTTTGATGACATTTTTTTTTCTGCTGAGGGATATTTGTTTGAGCGCGCTAATCTCAGGAACTACTGGACCGTTTTCAAAAAATCTTTCACCGTTGTGATCCCTGAGTGCTATAGTACTACACATATGTTGTGTAAGTAGGTCGTTGTAATACTGATATTTTGTTTCAGCTAACTCAGCGTCCTCATTCATGGGTCTGATTTGGTTTGCATCGTACGCCGTATTCATGTTCACACAACTACTGTATGGCCAAATCCAGTTCTCCACCAAAGTACTATTAAGTTTCATCTCCAACACTGCTGTTGGTTACGCATTTCAAATGCTTGTATGGTGTGAAGGAAACGGGCGAGGTTAGTAATATCATTCGCAACCTTGAACTTTGAATCGAGATAAATAAAAACTCATTGTCGTAATGGAATCTTATGCCACGCAAAACTAATCATTATTTCTGATAAACTACGTTGTGTTTTAGATAAACTAAGATGTAGTTTGTGAAAAAGAGGGAAGTGATACCAATTATTTTGATTTGACCAATTTCAATATCAAATAACGTATGTTATGTAATCGTTAGCGAACCAAGTAATTGTAACTATTTTGTACAAGTATCCAACAATAAAAAGGTAATAGAATTTAAAAAAAGTTGAACTAGAAAATTGTACACAAATTGCATGTACGCGGAAGTATCGAGAGATACAACCGTACGATTTCGTGAATTGTGCTCTAAAGTTTACGAATTAACTTTTGATGTGGAACAATACACAACTTAGGTGCAAATTTTTAACCTAGATAGCCATTAAATGTATTAACACATAGCTACTGCTGGGGTACGGATATCTTTCTAACCAAGTAGGGTTTAGACCGTAGTCGTCCACGGTGGCCAAGTTGCGGGTTGGCATACTTCACTTGTATTGGAAGAGTTAAATCTTCTCCGACAAGCAGATTTCCTCAGATGTATTTCCGTCATCGTTTTTAAGTTACGGCATTACAAACGTCCGCGTCGAATTCGAACCAGGGCTCCCGGATGTCTTCTGTTGCCATTCTCTCGACTAGACCAGCAGTGACTTAGTTTAGAAATCCATTGAATAAATAAATAAATAAATATTGGTGGACAATTCACACACAAATATGTAATATATTTAAAAAAATTCGAAATTAAATATGAATACGACGTGAGTTTACACGTGCGAATTTGCTCGAACCTGTACTGAAACATCGGGTCTCGCACCACTGTAAAACCACGGTAAATAACGCGTAATTACTAAATACTACTGTATCGAGCTAATACCACCTTGCCCTTTCTTCTAACGACTGTTTGTAGCTCGAAAAAGCTATATTGTTTCATGGTGAATGTTCCAAACACTCGAGCGAAGCAGTTTAACTCCATTTTTGTGATAAGAAAGTCTAGGTAGTGAAATGTGTTGCCTGAGTGGGGTTTTCCCGATGGGTACAACCTTGGTGTCTACAAATCGAGACCGAATCGGCATCTACCCCATCGTCGTTTAACATCTCACGCACGTCTTGTTCTATATAAAAAATAAAATTGTACACGAATACCTGTCATCTAAGTTTAAGGCCGGTAGGTCTACCGCCTAACTCTAAAGCATTCGGAAAGCATGAGATGTCTTCATTGCATTTGTAATGTAATGCTTTCATTTTAGAGCGATCGCCTAACTACTATTGCTTTAAAAAATTGGTCAAGTAATCACAGATTATAAACAATTGAAGTAAAGCATTCGTTATCACGTTTCGACACCACGTAATCGGTTTCGTCAAACTGGTCAATGCGAAAATATTTTATGAGTTTGTTCAACAGTTAAAACGTCAAAAAGCATCAGTTCATATTTCAAATTACGAGATTTGCTATAAATCTGTTTTATTTTATTTATTTAGGTCAATATAGAAGAGCATTATTAGCACTACGTTTAAATACGATTAATTACGAAGATAGGAAAAAAATAAAAAACGGAACGCAATATTTGACAATTACTCTAAGTGTTCCCACCGTATTTTTAAATTTCTTTCTAGGTTTTATTTCTAATAATCTACATAAATCTCAAATATCCATAATTGATAGAAAATCGCCGTTTTTCTTTTCAAGTTTAGTGAAAACATTTTTAAAAAAGATGTTTTCATCTCAAGAAATTATCACAAGTTACTTATTCTTCGCCAAAGTTAATTATAGTAAAAAAATACCCACGTCAGCCTAGCTTGCTGTGGATATATTTGGCTGGCAACATTGTTATTGTTTACACTTTTCATAACCTCCATCTGAGGTAAACATTTACGATTTAATTTATGATAAACAATTTAAACATAACATAAATATATAATATATTATTTGTTATTGTGATATTTACTTTTTAAAGTCATGCAGTTCGCTCTTGCTTCAGGAATCTAGCTAGCGATTCCCAATAAAAACTGGACTTCGGCGATGACAAAAACAAGTATTTGTACTCTATTTTATGAGGTATGTAATGATAATAGGTAAATTTTAATAGTGTCCAACGTTGTTAAGCTTGTTTTCACATTTCGTGAGGTTGTGACTTCGAATCCCGCTTACATTTTTTTGAGTATTATTCTTAGTACTGATGTATACATAAATTAAGTTTCATCATTTGTCCAGAGTCCTAGCAGTAGCATAAATTTGGCTGCCCATGTTTTATAATATTAGTATAGATAGAATGTATGTCGAGGCGGCGGCTCAAGTGTACTGGCATGTCTTTAGAAGTGATAGGTAGATGTTCCTCTTGTTAAGCAACACACCTGCCCATAACAGCACAGTGTCACAAACCTATTGGAATTAGAGTCCAAAACATTACCTAACACTGCACTGCACTTGTCACCTAGAGATATTAAATGATTATATCTAGGCCCTGTGATTTCTGTGTAAACTTCATCCTCCAAAGTGATACTTTTAAGTAATGAAGGATCCTGATTCTGTTTGCACATTACTGCTTGGCGGTAGAATCACAGGCAAAGGTGTTGATTTCCCCAGGCAGACTTTTATGTGCCTGATGGTAAGTGACACAGTTCAGTGACACGCAGCTATTAGAACATGAAGAGTCTAAATCATTACCTAGCACTGCACTGCGGTCATCACCCAGATATCTAAGATGTTATAAGCCCTGAATATCTCTAAGCCCTGTAATTTGTCTGGAAACATTGACCTTCAAGCCGGAACACAGACTTTGCAAAGTGTTACCACTAGATCAATAAGTTACATGTTAAAAATAAAAGTTCTTTGTTTCAGATATATCTATTGTTATGCGTTATGGTTTGCGGTGGCCGATATATCAAGCTTCTCTGAAACCATCTCGACTCCCAGAACACCTTAATGAAGTGTGACGTCACTGATTTATTAAAACAAAGTTTTAAGTGTGATTGTCAAAGCACCTGTTATTTACAAGAGTGTGATAAGTGTAAAAAAATACTGAAAATTAAATGTATCTGTTGCATCGACAACAATAACAATCAATATTGTGTTTTTGTAATTTTTTTGTATCCTTAATGAGAATTTTACTGTAGAATACCAGTAATGATTTCTTAATGATCCATGAATCTACACAGATTGATTTATCTGTGTAGATTCATGGAGAATAGTGAGATGAGATAATGCCTGGTGATAAGCAATCATACAACTATTGAACAGGAAGTCTAAATAACTAATAACTACCTAGCACTGTACTTCACTCAAAAGTGGTTATGCCCCAGCCGTCTCTCCCAAAGAGTCCTAACCATACATAACTGAGTACAGCTTGAGGTTGAGATATAACAAGGATTTCTATTACAGTTAATAATATTGGTGGTGGACATTTCACACACAACACCATCTAGCCCCAAACTAATCAAAGCTTGTACTATACTCGTACTATGAGAGCCAGATAGCTGATATAATATTTATATATTTTTAAATACATACTTATTTTAAATAGCAAACACCCAGCCAAAGTACAAACATTTGTTTTCGCCACACAAATATTTGCACTGGATGGGGATCGAACCTATGGTATTTCATAGCAGACTTACTACCAACTAGGCCAGCCAGACCATGCATTCTACTAGCTTTTCAAACTGGATATCATGTTTGCTTAGGATGATTTAGGCAAGGGTTTTCATGTCCCCATGCAGATTATAGAATAAGGAATCAGAAACTAAAGAAATGTGGATGTATTTATTCTCAATCATTTTTTAACAGTTCAATGCTGTTGGTGACATTGGGTATCCTTGTAAGACAACTCATTGTTTTCTTGTAAGCTATGGGAGCAGCCAGCAGTCAATATTTTATCTTCTTGTGACTCCTGAAACAATAACAAAATTTAATTATATTGGTATGAAATATGAACATTAAATCATTACATGACTAGCAGCACCCCACGGCTTTACCCGTGCATTACTGCAATTCTTTTCCTGTTATAAAAAGTATAATACATTATATATTTCAATCTGATCCCTTCTGACATTCCAAAGAGACAAAACAATCTTTCACATACTAGGTATATAATATTTGTAAGAGGTGGCTGGTTCATAAATTAACTAAATAGGTTTGTAATATGGAATTGAATACTTGTTAATTATTATTTTGAACCACATTCTGTGGTTCAATTTTGTATTTATGTCTAATGGTGTTTTATATTCAATACCTACAATCAAAAAAAAATTAATGTACCTACCTCCTGCTGTTTGCTGATAACAAGTCTCTCGCAATAATATTGATCTCAAGCAATTCAGAATGTTTAAAATATTATTAGTGGTAGTAACTTAGCCAATCTCTATAACAATTTGTGAACGTAAGTATTAAAGCACAAATGATAATAACTAAAGCTAGGTATTATTATCCAAACAAAAAGGGTTTCTAGGTAGTTTATCATAAGTTCTTTCTTACCTTTGTCTCAGGTTTGATGTCTCGTCCTTCAAAGATGCAAGAGGGAATTAATTATGCCCTCTCAAAGTGTAAAATTCTGAGATTTACTTATTTTTAGTAAAATCACTGTTTCTAAGACGAAACGGTCACGGTCACGGTTTTCCCGCAATAGTACATGTTCACCGTGCTATTTTTGATCTTTACAAACCAGTATCTAACGAAAATATTTGAGAATTACACTACTTGAATTCCACAGCCCATACGACTGCTAGTGCTTCCCTCTCCGTCGTCGAGTAGTTTCGTTCCGCTTCTGTCAGTAAGCGACTAGCAAATTCTACAGGTCTCTCTTCATTTTTAGATTCGCCTTGAAGTAGTACTGCACCCAGGGCATAATTACTGGCGTCAGTTCGCAAGATGAACGGTTTAGAATAGTCTGCCTGTATCAGAATAGGTGCCGATGTCAGCAGGTTTTTCAGAGTTCCAAAAGCGTTTTCCTGATCTGGTCCCCATATCCAGGGTTGATCTTTTCTCGTTAATTTCGTCAGTGGCTGGGCCACTTCAGAAAATCTGGGTATAAATTTTCGAAACCAAGCGCAGGTTTGTACGAAAGACTTTAAGTGTTTCTGGGTCGTAGGTGTGTTCATATTTAATATTGCGCTAATCTTTTCTTCATCAGCTGATACTCCGTTTTCTGATATCACGTGACCCAAATATTTAACTGATTTTCTCACAAAGACACACTTCTCACGATTTGCGCGCAGCTTATACTTCCTCAATTGCTCGAAAACTGCACGTAAGTCTTCCAGATGCTTCGAAAATCTCTCTCCATCGCTAATTATAAGTAAATCGTCGATATACCCCAGTATATTCACGTCCTTTAAATTAGATGTAGAACGCAGTCTGTCTGTTAATCGTTGAAAGGTCGCTGGCGCGTTCTTCAGTCCAAACGGCATTCTCTTAAAACGAAATGTTCCGAAAGGAGTTACAAAAGCCGTCTTGTCACGGTCTTCTTCCCTAAGTGACACTTGCCAGTACCCAGAACGGAGGTCAATGGTCGACATGTGACAGCGTCCCCGTTTTGTTGCTTGTAGTAAATCGTCGATCCGCGGCATAGGGTAGGTGTCTGTCTTCGTGATCCCGTTCAATTTGCGGTAGTCGACGCAAAAACGATAAGTACCATCGCGCTTAGGTACTAAAAGGGCTGGGGCGCTCCAAGCCGATTCACAGTCCTCTATTATGTCTTGCGCTATCATTTTATTGATTTCCTTCTGCATAAGTTCCTTCTTGGCGGGTGTCAGGCGATAAGGTGGTGTAGCTATCGGAACATGATCACTTGTATCAATATGGTGCTCCGTATATGGTGTTGGTTCACCAGTCTGTTCGAATATGTCCTTATATTCGTTTAGTAGTTGAGCCAACTTATCACGATCGGCAGCCTCCAAACTTGCACCTTCTTCATCCCGGAGAACTTTCATTGATGCATATATGCGGTGTGGAGTAGTATCTTCCATCAAAAGCTTGTACTTTTGTTCACTACAATCCGCGAAATGCCAAAGGTTTCGTTTGAAATCAATAACTAACCCAGCTTTCCTTATAAAGTCAATGCCTAGCAATGATTCGTTGTTACACGCGTCGGGAAATATTATAAATTCTACATTAACCATCTTGTGGAAAAGGCCAACCTGAACCTCTGCAACTAGCACCTCTGTTTGACGCGTGCTACCATCAGCTAATCGAATGTTACGCACACTCCGCTGCAAAGGATGACCCATTTCTAATAAAACGCGATAAAGGGATTGTCCAGCAATACACCCTTTCGCACCCGTATCTAATATTGCAGTGCCTAGTTTTCCCACAATTTCGATACGCATACTTGGTCTTAGACACGTCTCCTCCTGATTACGGCTCTGTGCGCACATAACATTTTCCTTAAAATCATATTTTAAATTGTTTATATCAGAAGTACATGTTGGTAGGTATGTCCCCTTAAGTAAGTGTGTCCCCTTAATAAACACCCCACATTTAGTTACATCTATTTCCTTAGGAGCAGTCTCACCCTTAAGTGCAAGTTCAGTTGTTTTGTGCAACTGTGTCTCCTTAAGTGTAGACTCCCCCTTAACTGAGCATGTCCGCTTACAAATGTTTGACTCATTAAAACGAATATCCCCCTCAGACAAACAAATTTCTTTGGGAACAGTCTCACCCTTAAGTGTATCAGTTTTCTCGGTCAACTGTGTCGCCTTAAGTGTAGACTTCCCCTTAAGTGAGCATGTCTGCTTAATAATAGGTATGTCTGTACATTCCATAATACAAGGATTTGTTACACTAATGACCATAGTATCTGTTTTGTTTAATTCCTCTTTTACTGACATTGCCTCCGGAATAGGTACATTTTCCAGAATAAGACCTCTTTCTGTATAACAGCACATTTTAAAACATTGCAGATTGCTATGAGTCATTTCATTACCTAACCCAGGAGAACGTTTTACATGAACATTATCAGAACATTCAGGCATTTTAACAACATTTGAGAAAAATTCTCTGACATAATCATCAACACCGTCATTGATTGAGTAATACTTGTTATTAAATGTTACCCGGGGTGCACTACATTTTGTCTTAAGACTGTGTAATGAACTATGCATGTTACTATGAAATGCATCCCGAGCAACTCCATACCTTGAAACATCAGTAAGTACAGGCCTGGTGACCTCACTGTCCTGTCTTACAGCCGTTGTTCGGCGATGGTGCGCCTTGCACCGGGCGCTGCGCCCACCTTGCTCTACCTCGCAGGGCGACGACAACGCTCCTGTAGCCGAGTCGGAGTGTGACATACTAGCTGCGCAAAAAGCATTATCAGACTTAGCATTATTTTTACATGTTGAACACTTTGACCGAATCACATTAGGTGTACCACACCCGTAACACTTAATATTATCACTTTGTTTCACTGGTCCTCTCCGGGCGGCGGAGCTACCGGTGTCGCTCGCGGGTGCTTTACTAGGCCCGGCGGGCGCTTTAGCGGCCACAGCGGGTGCGCTGGCGGCGGCGTGTCGTACACCCACGTGCGTCCCGCTGGGACCCGCGAGTCCGCCACGCGTTGTCATCGCTGGCGACCTCTTCTTTCCGTCGTCTTCCGCATCCTTCAAGGCTTCCTCTATCGCCCTGGCGCGTTGCAGGAAGTCGTCGAACGTCGCTACGGAATTTCTGTCGATTCGCTTTCTGATTCGGCGATCGACTAGTCCATAAACCATGTCCAGCTGTACCTTTTCGCTCAAATCACCCGTCGGCAGCCTCGACAGAAGCGCGCGAGTCTTTGAAACGAATAAGTCCGTCGATTCGTCTCCTTGCCGAAGTTTGAATAGTTCGGTGTAAATGCGAAATGGTGAGAGGCGTTCTCCGAAGGCGCATTTCAACTTTGTCATGGCCTCCTTCCACGAGGTCGTGCTGCTCTTCACCCCTTGCCACCATACTGCGGCCTCATCGGTTAACAGCATTGGCAAACCTTTAAGCGCATTGACGTCATTTATGCTGAGGCAGTTTTTATACACTTCAACAGCATCAATAAAACCGTCGACCGATTCTGGCTTTCCTGAGAATCGTGCAGAACATTTAGCAAAGTTAGCGGCGGCGGCCGTTGCGTTCTCAAACGCCGGAGCCGGTGTCGATGTCCGCGCTTCGCCCAGAATGCGCGCGAACATCTCTGCTTGGCTTTGCTGAAGGGTTGTTAACAACGCCGTGAACTGGTCCATTGTCACCACGGAAGGCGCTTCCTCCTCTGGGACGTCGCCTTGATCTTGAGTTCTTGTGCGTACCATTGTTATATCTATAAACCAATAACCGTAACACCGAAGAAAAAAAAAACACGTGCGTTTACTAGTCCAATGCCCGCTCGTTGGGAGCCATTTTGTGCCGGGCGTGTGGAATTCAGTTGTTTGGTAAAAGAAACGTCTGAGTTTTTGGTTAGAAAGTATTATTGGTCGAATCACACAACTTAGTTTTCACAATCACAAAATATACAAAAGATAAATGTTCGGAAACTCAATAGATATCGTTACAAATTTAGTTTGTTTGGCGGACGTCTTATACGCACCGAGTCGCGACCAAGAGGAGACGGAAGCGAACCCACTAGGGATGGGGTAGCTTTCCTCGATACCGGGGGTTGCCACGTTACAACACCTATATTGGCGATGCTTTCATGACATGACTTGAAAGCCGATAATGCTTTGCTTGAAAGCAGATAAAACATTAGGCGGTCGCTATTTTAGTGCAAATGTATGGAGTTTCGTTCATTCTTCTGACTACTAATGCTTTCCATAAAACGGAAAGCATTTGTAGTGTTCGGCTTTCATCGGCGGTACCAAATTGGCCGATGACGTCACAAATCAAAGCATAGCCGAAAGCAAGAGCGTTAGGCGGTAGACCTACGGGTCTCACAGAGGCGATCCGGTAGCGATAGCGATCCGATAGCGAGAGCGATCCGATACCGAGTATGGGATCGCGCCCGCTTGCTGTGTGTCAGGTTGCATACAAATTCGAACATTACAAAAAATATCGTCTCGCTATCGGATCGCTATCGTTTTCGGATCGCCTCTGTGTGAACACTACATAAGTCTCCAAAATAGAATGTATTTTGTTCAGGTCTCCAATGGGATGAGTTCTTCACACCGATCTCTTACCACGATCAATTCCTGCCTGGACACGTGGTGATTCTTTTAGTCGTGGACTCGATACTCTACATGCTGGTTGCCATCTACGTGGAAAAAATCCGACCTGGCCTCTACGGTGTACCACTACCCTGGTACTTTCCGTTTACAAAGAGCTACTGGAGGCCTAACGACAATGCCTTGTCAGGTAAGATCCCTAATAGTCTTTAAAATATTGTAGATTTTGATTCGATCATATATTATTTTCTGTTAATGATAATCAATACTAATAATAATAATCATTGTTTTGGGGTACTTGTATGCATGTATATTCAGTAAGGATATTATTTTGGTATGTTGTGATATATATGTATGTAGGTATAGTGCTAGGATTATTAACATAGCCCGCATAGGGAAGTACGGGAAGTACCACACCTTTGCCAGGTTGCCACCTAGTCTTTGTACACCTAGTAGCCTAATCTGTAAACATGACTGTGTTACAGTTTGAAGGGAAATGTTTCCAAAGAAATTACAGAAAGTGTTAAATCATGTAATGTGGGTAATCATCTTAGGGTGAAAGTGCAGTGCAGTGCTAGGCAGCGCTTTGGACTCTTCATGTTCAAATAACCATGTGGCAATGTGCCAAGAAACGAAAGTAGGTAAGTTTAGAATTAGGACATCAGGAGCAAAATCACCTCGACATTAAATTTAGTTGACCTTTAATTTTTTAAATTTCAAGTTGGTCGTAAACGTTGCGATGTAAGTAAAATATGTGATACTTGCCATTTTTAGATAAGTAGATGTAAATAGAAACAATAATCTGCACGTTTGGCAATTGGTAATTTAATATGTAATAAGCAAGCAACCTTTGGACACCTTTGAAATATTGCACGTGCAACGACATACACAAATAAGAAAATGTCTTCAATAAATTAGCGTAAGATATAGCAAAAAATACATTTATAATTTAGGGGAGAGTGGGGGAAACACGAACGCGGGGTAATTCCGAACCCAATGGTTTTAGTGTGTTAGACAACGATATCATGTTTTACTTTCCGTTATTTCGGAGAACACACCAACACTAATGTCAGTCAAAACACCGGAGACGCTAACGCACGTACTTGTCAAGGTATGCATTTTCAATGTTTTTATGTAAGTATTTTATTAAATTCAAATGGCTGTTGTTTAATTTCTATCAATAATAGTAATTTATATTTTACATAATGGAATTCTCATATATTATTCACCTAAATGATAATGATGTAATTGGCAAAATAAATGAAACCCAAAATATTTTTTCCATTTCATTGTTTTCGATCCCCCAGGGTAAAGGCGAACACTCCGTGCAATCTCGAACGTTCAATATTATCCCCTTCTATGTGTTGGACTCCCTTTCAACATTTTTTATTAATTTTTCATCGCATCTCTTCTGTCATATCTTCATTCATATCTTCATCTCTGTGATCACATACCTTTAAAAGAAACATCCGAAACAAAGTACTTCATAATCATCATTATAGTCAGCCCATTGTCTATGTCTGCACATATGACTCTCCAATAATACGCCACTCAGCACGGTCCTCGGCTTTACATTTCCAATTCTTATTATTTAACCAGAAGTATTAAAGCGTGATATTAGCCAAAAAATATCAAATGTTCTTGGACGCAAATCTATAAAAAACAGTTAAATAAAATAGAAGTCAAATCAGAAAAACTGAAAAAAAACTCAGCTGGAAAGACTAGAACGTAGTGATAATAAACCTATAAACAGAGAGATTCAAAGAGTATTAAATTAATTTTAAAAACATAAACAGCAACAGGGAAAAAATTGAGGCTACATTTGTGCTATTGTAAAAATAATGATGTAGATCCTTTCCGTTGAAGACAGGATTATGTGCTACGTGTGTAAATAGGCTCACGAGAACTGTACCGAGGGACAGTCAACATCGGTTGACTGTAAATGTGATCTCTGTCGGTACTAATGTTCGTACGAATTCTTGACTTGGCGTTCGTGTTTACCAAACCCATGTCGGGTAAAGCCGAAAACTAAAGATTTTGTTTTTTTATCGTTTTGTTACACTTTATTAAAAAATACAAATGTGGATTACAGAATTCTTTAGACAGAAAAGTAAATTTTACAATGAAACAATAAAAAAACTCTATGATAGAAATCCACTTTCCCCTAATAGCATTTTATTAAAGTTCAGACATTCTAAGTAATAAAATTAATTTAAATTTAATTTGGTCTGTGACTGTCTGTTAGCATTAGCATAAGTAGCCGGCAAACGTTGTTTTGCCATTTAAATTATTAATATAAATTTAAAAAATCTAACATTGGTAACCCTAAAGTTTAAAAATAAAAATAAATGTTTATTTTTATAAAACAATTTTAGATTTGCCATAAGCTCCGGGAAATTTTAATCGAAATGAGACTGAAAAACATTTACAAAAAAGACGATAAATTATCAGTTATCGAGCGGGATGAAAAATTATGAAATTACTAAAATGGCTATTAAATATAGCGGTTGATGATAAAAGGGTAAAAATTTAGGGTTGTATGATTTTTTTATGTCACATTATAAAAAAATAAAAACAAAAAATTTTGTCCGAAAATCAAAAAAATAATTGGGGTGAACAACCCTTATCACTTAGGGGTATGAAAAATTACTAGTAGCCGATTCTCAGACCTACTGAAAATGCATATAAAATTTGGTAAAAATCAGTAAAGCCGTTTCGGAGGAGTAAGGTAACTAACACTGTGCACGAGAATTTTATTTATAAGATATAGCTCTACTCTAGATTAACAGGACAGGTTGAACATACACCTTAGGTATAGTAAGCAATACGCCAGTCTAAAACCAAAGAGAATGTAATACTTCTAAAACAGCGCAGTGTTTTGCAGCTATTCAAATATGTAGAGTTCAAATCAAATTATGCCTATAAAGGACTAACCCTAAGATCGTAAAAAAGCTCTATTCGCTTGATGGTAAGCGACGGTGAAGTCAAAAATGCGTAATTTTTCATTGTGACCTTGGAAAACTTCTTGATAGCATTGTATTCATAAAAAATTGTAGATAGGACCCTTTTCGGTTCGTACTAACTTAACCGTGTTAACTTTCCTTTATGTTTATCATATTGTGTTTTAATTCTGCACTAAGTTTGAAGTTTTTACTATGATAAAATAACAGCTGTTAAAAATATGAAAACGGTTTTATTATTATTATAGCTATCACCACTGAAATCCTCCGGCAAAAAAAGTTGAACTACGTTACGTTTATCGTTTATCATTGTAAAATACGAGAATAGCACCAGTCAACAGCACTCATGGCCTCATGTGAGACGGAGTATAAATATAGTAACACATTGTTTATAATTATGCACTTACATTTTGTTGTTGTTTTGTTTCGGATAGCACACTTAGGTCAATATTCCGGGTATTTTATTGTACGTTTTTACAGGTCAATAAAATACTCTTATCATTCACATGCCAGTATCAGGTCAAATACTTTTACACTTTTGTCTGTGTTCGAAATCTTTGAACTCTTTGTTGTTGGTTGATTCCAATCGGCACTATCGTATTTATTTAAATACCTGTAACCACCTATAGGTATTTCTGCAATCAAATTTATTTTCATTTGATTGGAATAATGGATTTAAGGTAGCGAAAACCACACCACCAATTGGAGTGTCCTGTAGCTGTATCATTTCTCATTGTTGTCGATGAAACAGTGACACAAAAAAAAAGTTAATCTTAAATATTTTTAAACATCATTTTGTTAAGGCCATCTAAACCTTTTTACTCCGGCGTTTCTACCTCTTGAATGGGTTATATCCATTCAATCGCTTTCTTTATATACCTATGTGGTTATAAAACAAAGAACCGTTTAAGGAATAAAAACAAAAATGGTTATCTGTAAAGTCGGTTTTCGGACGATAATGTTACAAATAAAGTGGCCAAGTGCGAGTTGGACTCGCCCATGAAGGGTTCCGTTGCAGCAAGTAACATAATATACATAGTACACATAGTTCTTGTAGTTCGTTGTAACTTTGATCGAAGTTTCAATAATAGTGTATTTATGACGTATTAAAAAAAAACTACTCATCAGATCGAGTTCAAACTAATTTTCGTTGGTAGTTTACATGGTAATGTACATCATATATTTTTTTTAGATTTTTCATTCTCTTACTTTAGAAGTTAGAGGGGGGGGGGACACACATTTTACTACTTTGGAAGTGTCTCTCGCGCAAGTTATTAAGTGTAGACTAAAATGATTTTAGAAACCTCAACATAATTTTTGAAGACCTATCGATAGACACCCCACCCCACACGTGTAGGTTTGATGAAAAAAAAGTTTTGAGTTTCAGTTCTCTGTATGGGGAATATGTTCTCTGTTCTCTGTATATTCACAGAATACATCTACTTACTAAGTTTCAACACTGTAGTTCTCATAGTTTCGGCAAAAAGTGGCTGTGACATACGGACGGACAGACAGACAGACAGACAGACAGACATGACGAATCTATAAGGGTTCCGTTTTTACGTTTTACGGAACCCTAAAAATATAGATGCGTCACAAGCTGAACGCTTAGGCGATCGTGCCTCTCTATCGTTTTTTCTGCGCTCTCGTTTGCATGCTCGTCTCATGTGGAACGTGACACGTTTTCGTGCGTACAGCCGGAGTTACCATTACCAAAATAATGAAATATTTATAATTATCACAATTAAGATATTCATTTCTGTGACAATATTTCTGTGCAAATGAAGTATTCCTACTCTACAGGAAATTTGGGGATAGCGCTAACTTGCTACAAAACCTATGCAATTACCAATTTTAAAATCCTGAGTTGCTTTTAGAAGACAGACACAAGCTTACTACTGCTGAAGCAAATAGAATTGATATAATATGTACATTTTAATTGAAAATGATAGGGACAACCAGCAGAGGCCATCTTTCAGTACTGCTGTAGGTACTTGCATTGTAGAGTTCTTCGTGAGATTTCTAGGATGGCCAGACACCAGGACCACATAAATCCACGAGCAATATTAACACGAGCATTAATATTTTGGCTATGTAGTAGTTTTGGGCTATTAAATATATAACATTATTATTAAATGTAAATATTATTATGATCGTAAACAATATACTTTTATTTATCCTCTCTCCTCTCTTGCATTGGTTTGAATATAGATTCAGTATAACGATATCGGTGAACAGTATTATCTACACTGATTTAAGTATTTTTATATTGTCCACCAATATTTATATTTATTTTAGGAAACACTGATAGGATGAGTGAGACATGTGCCTGATGGTAAGCAAGAAAACATGTTTGCCTATACCAAGACACACTGTCTTGTGTCATAAATTATTGGAACATGAAGACAACTCCAAATCATCAGAACTAGCCCTGTTAGTTAAGCCTTGTGTAGCCTATGATAATTCCATCCGAGAACTATTTGATGGTAATCAGTTGGTAGTGAGAAGTACTATTATTCCTATTTATTCTGATAAGAAATATGTTTTAAAAGAGAATACCATAGTTCTTTCTTTTGTTTTCTATTCTAATCGGAAAGAAAACATAATTTTAATGTATTTTGATAGTAAACATAACCTTACTTTTGGTTTAACTGTAACTCATTTTTGGTATTTACACTATTCATTTCTACGCACTTTCAGCATCAAAAACAGTTTGACAGGTTTTTCAATGTATGGGACGTGGGCATTGTTCTTTACGTTATTAGGTTATTACTAATGTCGTAATGTCATACTGGCTGGTTAGGTGCCTTTGCTTTAAAAAAAAGCGCGTCCTTTACGTTATTACTAATGTCGTAATGTCACATTGGCTGGAAAGATGCCTTTGCTTTAAAAAAAAAGCGAGGATGCGCGCGCATTGTTAATCTGTGAACAAAAAATACGTCAGCCAATGGGAAATGCTGAAAAGGCGTGGCCTGACCATCATGGCATGGCCATCTAGAAATGCGTGAGCCAATGGGAAATGCTGAAACATTTCTAGATGGCCATGCCATGATGGCCAGGCCACGCCCTCTAGTTACACCCGTGTAGTTTCAAAAGTAAGCTATACAATTCTGAGTAGTAAGTTTTCACTTCTATCGGCGGTTCCTATGACTGCCAATTTTTTTTACTTGAAAATGTCATCAGAATATTGATTTATTTCCTCGCAAATATGTTATAAAACGTCGTATGACATACGTGCGCTTTGATAATTACAGCCTCTGCTAATTATAGGTCGAGCCGTAGGCGAGAGCTAGCAATATCGCCTCAGCTGTACCTAATTATCAACTTAGCGCTCTTATATCATAATGTACTATTATGACAGACTAACCTTTGACGGGTCTTAAAGGTTAATTATACATAAACTAAAATGCTATATAAGGCTTTACATCAGCCATTTGTCTCGCCAAGTGAGAAAAATAAGTTGTAAATATATATTACCACTTAGTAACAATTTGTTAGTTTTTACGATTATTAGCACATTAGTGAGTTTTATCGCAGTGCGACATCAGCATTAAATGTGATAATGTCACCCATCAGGTCCTGTAACTTTTTATCAACGAATTAGAATTAGATAAATGTTTCATGCGTATGTTTTTCAATTTATGATGATATTTCAGCGCACAAATTAAGTAAATTAAACTTACAGATGTTTATTATTTCAATCACTTTTTAGCGTTCCGTTGCCAAATGGCAAAAAACGGGACCCTTATAGATTCGTCATGTCTGTCTATCCGTCCGTATGTCACAGCGACTTTTTTCCGAAACTATACTGTTGAAACCTGGTAAGTACCTAGATGTATTCTGTGAACCGCATTAAGGTTTTCACACAAAAATAGAAAAACATAAAATACATTTTGGGGTGCTCCATACTGAAAACTGAGACTCAAAAATGTTTTTATCATCAAAACCTTACGTGTGGCGGGCATCTATGGATAGCCCTTTAAAATATATTGAGGTTTTAAAATTTTTTTTTTTCATAAACTGAATAGATACTCTTCCAAAGTGGTTCAATGTGCCCCCCCTGAAACTTCTAAAATAAGAGAATGACAAAACTAAAAAAAAATAATGATGTACATTTCCATGCCAACTTCCAACGAAAATTGGTTTGAACAAGATCTAGTTAGTAGTTTTTTTTATCGTCATAAATACAGTATTAATAAGATATCGACCAAAGTTACAACAAACGACACATCTTATACCTATCTCTGGGTAACGAGCGCAGTGTAGTCCTAGGTAGTGATTTAGACTCTTCATGTTCCAATAGTTGCGTGTCAATTTTAGGGAAGCAAGTTTCTTGCCATCAGGCCCATATCCTGCTCGTCTCGTCGCTCTATACAATGTCAATATATTTAGGTAGGTATACAGGGTTATTGGTAATCAGCCTGCATCCTTTTAAGGGGATGTTAGGTACATTCAATACGTCAACTTTTGTTCTACAGTTTAAAAAAAAATGTTTTTTTTTCTTTTACAAAATAAATAAAAAGTCCATTTGCACGGTCTAAAAGTATCGAACTCTTCGTAACAATTAGTAACGAGAGCGCGTACGCTCTTTAACACGCAAAAACTAAAAAGTCGCTAAACAGTACCTACACAAAAAGGGCAACAAATACAATTTTTTTTTGGGTTATCTATTAAGTTTTAACGAAAGTTGTAAAACAAAATTTGTTTGTTTAAATATACAGAACAGGGCATGTTCTAAACGGATGCAGGCTGATTACCAGTAACCCTGTATAGCGGTGTCTTTCTTAAAATTGTTTTAAGAGCGTGTAAGGAAGTTCGCTCTGCCCAGATACTGATACTAAATTTTGTTTACAGATACCTCTGGCAAAGACGATGCTGATTTAGAATATAATGATGCACTACTGAAGGTAGCACACGATGAAGAACCCAAAGGTGTCCCTGCCGGAGTCAATATTAAAGTAAGGTCATCGGAATGATAGCCGTTCATTTAGTAACTACTGTTCTTAAGAGCCCGTCCTCCTTACTCGTACTGTGTGTTAATTAGCTGATTATCATAGTTATTACTTAGTACACAATACACGATGTATTTACCAATCTATTAAGTTCGGGGACAATGATGAGGGTCCACTTCATTTGCGTACGATGATTCGTATGTATTCATAGGTTCTCAATTGGGTTGTATATTTTTTTTTGTATGTATGTTAGTAACGCGATAGCAATCCTATCGTAATCGGTGTGGCGGTTTTTGAAATATATGAGTTTAATTTTAAATTGATTTCGGTATTTGGTTTTTTAGCGAAAATTAAATGACTTCTATAGCGTCTCAGGCAAAATAGGTAGGTATTTTATGGCAAGCAACACTCCTCCTAACAAAGTAACATAGGTAATTTATTATTTATTGACATTGTTTGATATTGGAATTAATATTCATTTGACATTATATTGTGCAAAGTTACTTATTGTATACCAAATCTTGTGAAAATTTGACATGTAAATTGGTTTATGAAATAAAAGATATATATTATGATTATAATATTTAGTACAAGTACATGGGTTCAAATCAATGCCTTCACTGCAAACGCTCATCGTCCCCCGCCATTCTACCGCCTAACTAAATCGGCTATGGCTTTGCTGTTGCTGTCTCTATCGTTTCAAGCAAAAAGGAAAGAGAGAGTAATATCAAGGCTAAGACAGTTTTAGTTAGGCCGGTAGATCCTCTGGTGATATAAAATGTATCTTATTGCCACGTAATTCAACTGAAAGATATTGCCGTTAAAACTGGAGTACAACTTTATTTGTTTGTTTTTTTAAGTTAACCGTCTCAAACCCAACGATCTCAATACAAAGATGTGCCCTCCCAAATCTCAGAGTAATGTTTTTTTTTTTTTTTTTTTTTTTAACATTTATAGGTTTACACTTGACCACCATCTCGCCTGATGTTAAGCGACGATGCGGTCTAAGATGGAGCGTGCTTACCTAGAAGAAACCGATTCACCCTCGAATTGAAGACACCAAGATTATAACCATCGGGAAAAACCCACTCAGGCAACTCATTCCACAGTCGACAAATGTTAATGTTATCGTTGGGAAGAGAGAGCTCACTCTTTCCGTTCTAGTCGGTGGCAGGAAGTGGTGGATCACTATTCGTTGTCAACAACTAAATTAAGTAGAACCTCAGCAAATATCACCGCTAGCGATTCTAGGGGTCAAGTAGGTTGGTTGTTTGTAAATCACTTACGATACCTACATACCTCTGTACGCAGTTTATTACCAATTTCAAGGTGCTCGGGGCACATCTGTTGGTTTATATCGATGCTTAAACCAATGTAACAGTTAGGTACATGGCTGCAACGGTACCAGTACCGTACCGGAAAACAGGATCTGCAGGTCTACTACGAAAACAACCTCCGAATAATCGGATCCGACCGACAGCTGTCCTAAATTAGGATTATTCGGACTCCGAATAATCGGTAAGGTAATTAAATGCTTTCGGAGTGAGGTTTACGACACCAAAACTGTCAAATCTATGTCGGTCGGAATTCGGAATGAACGAAACGCCCGATCCGATCAACCGACTGATTGTGTTTCGTGTTAAGAAACGTCCAGAAGTTCGGCCGATATATCGTTTATCGGACTTCGTAGTAGACCTGCTGATCTGTGGCTAAGTTTGTCCTTCCACCAGATATATTATAATAGTCTCAAACAAGAATGTAGACTTTGTCGCTTCTGTAACAAATAAATAACGGTTTTTGACCTTTGAATAAAACAAAAGCATTATGCAGCCCACTTTTTTGCTGATCTCGGGGTGTTTTCTATTCGTAACAAGAGAGATGAGGAGAGAGTCAAAGCCGTAATTCACCACGCTGCATTAATGCAGATAGGTTGAAAACACATGCCCTTTCGTGGAACACGCCAATTTCCTCACAATGTTTCCTTCGCAGTTAAAGCAGTAGAGGTACCGGTGAGATTCGATCCTAGGACCTAACGATTGTGAAGTTAAATGTTCTAGCTACCACAGCTAATAAGACATTTTAGTTAATACTTATCTTTTCAGAATCTATCAAAAATCTACAAAGGTCGAAGAAAAGCAGTGGACAATCTAAATCTGAGATTCTATGAGAACGAAATAACTGTGCTACTGGGTCACAATGGCGCTGGCAAAACGACCACGATTTCCATGCTAACAGGTAAAACCAGTCCCATTGGCGAGGGTAAATGACACTTGTCTGTTATATAAATATACTATACCTACATACATATGTTATCAAATAATGACTCATTCTGTAACATACAATAATGCTGCATCCCGAGGTTTTACTCGCGTAGTTCTGTTATTTTCCGCTAATTAACAGTGCCTGTCTGTCAGTCAGTATTAACAGCCTACCTCTGTGATATTTCAATCTATAATCTTTTAAAAACTATCTGTGTTCCAAACTTCAATCCGATCCGTTCCGGCGTTCCGACGTGATGAAGCAACAAACATCAAAGCTTTGTCACCGTACTTCCTACTAATATTATAAATGCGAAAGTTTAAATGTTTGTTGCTCAATCACGTGGTAACGGTTGAACGTAACGGGTTGAAATTTGGAACACAGATAGGCTACTTTAAGGAAGGGAAACTACGCGTGTAAAACTGTGGGGCAGATTTAGGATTTGGTAATCCTAATTAATAAGTAATTCATCCAAATAGCGTTGAATACTACATTACAAACTCCGTAAAACGGAACCCTTAAGATTCGTCATGTCTGTCTGTCTGTCCGTCCGTATGTCAGCCATAGCCTCTTTCCGAAACTATAAGAAATATACTGTAGAAACTTGGTAAGTAGATGTAATCTGTAAACAGCATTAAGATTTTTACACAAAAACTTAAAAAACAATAACATTTGGGGGTGATTTTGGGGGTGAAAAAATGTTTTTTTTTTCATTAAAGCCGTAGGTACGTGTGGGATGTCTATAGATAGGTATTTAAAAATGATGTTGAGGTGTTTAATATCATTTTTTTATACCGAATAATTTGCGCGAGAGACACTTCCAAAGTGGTAAAATGTGTCCCGTCCCCGTTTAACTTCTAAACTAAGAGAATAATAAAACTAAAAAAAATATATGATGTAGTACATTACCAAACAAACTTCTACCGAGAATTGGTTTGAACTCGATCTAGTAAGTGGATTTTTTAGTACGTCATAAATACACTATTGTTAAAACATCTATTAAAGTTACAACGAACTACAAGAACTTATGTTATTTGCTGCTACGGAACCCTTCATGGGCGAGTCCGTCTCGCACTTGGCCGCTTTTATTTTAATACAGAGTAGTGGGATGAATAAAACATGATGTTCCAACACATGCTATAACAGCACAAGACCAGCCTGCTATTTGACCATAAAGAGCCCAAATCACTGCCTAGCCTACCCTAATCACATATCTCTGCACTGTAATTTCTCATGGAAACATTTCCTTTCAAACCGGTACACAGTAATGTTTACACATTACTGATTAGCGGTAGACAATTGTCTTTGGCGGTAGATCAACTTGCAAAGGTGCAACATATTTCTGGCGGACACTGCATTGAGTCCTACTACAACATAACCTTTGAACAACTAATGGAATATAGCTACATCATCTGAAAAATAGCACATTTCAATTTGTAACAAAAAAAACATTGTAAAAAGTGTATTATCGTAAATGTTGATTTTCTTTCTTTGTAATATATACCAGTACCTTATCTATCTATCTATATTTATAAAAATCAATGCCACTTTTCGTTGTTAGTAAACTCCTCCTAAACGGCTGAACCAATTTGAATGAATTTTTCTGTATGCATTTGGGTAGGGCCCTCGATGGTTTAGATTCACAAATCAGCCCGGCAGATGGCGCTGCAGTTGGTATCTAGGTTATTATCCGAGCAAAGCCGGAACGGGCCGCTAGTATTGTATAGACTAATATTTGCTGCAACTTGCAAATGACGTTTTTTTTTTAAAGCATTTTACCTATGACCAAATTAATTTTACAAACAAAAGCAATGCTGATCGCAGACAAGGTTTGATTAATTTGTTATCTTATAGATCATGCAGTTGCAGAATTCATTTCGATAAAATGCATAAAATATCTGGCTGTGAGATATGTAATGTCGAACGAAGCTATTTAGGCCAGATTCACACGGCGCAGCTGCCAACCGCGCCCGCGCGCGGGAGCGGCGCCGCGCCGCGCGACGGTTTTGAAAGTTTGGAAAGTAACTGCGCAAGAACCGCGCGCAGCCACGCGGGCGCCGCGCGGCTGCCGCAGCCGACGCGGCCGTAAACCGCGTCGTGTGTATTGAATTCAATTTTATACGGAAGTCTGCCGCGCCCGCGCGCGGGCGCGGTTGGCAGCCGTGCCGTGTGAACCGGCTCTTAATCGTCAAAATTGTTTACGAGCGCTGTCCAGCAAAGCTATTTCGCCGATAAAAATATCAATAAAAATGCTTACCTACTTAAAAACCCTTATTTTTTCAAGGAAAGTGTGGATGAGCTAAAGTTTTACCCCCATCTCGCGTGATGTCAAACGACTGTGCTTTTTACATAAACATAAGTAGCCCATTTAATGTTTCTACTGTTAGGACTCGGGCCTTCTCTCATATGGAGAGAGTCAAGGTCTTAACCCACCATGCTGGCCAAATTCGAGTTGTCGCATGACGCGTCCTCAAAAGAAGTATTTTTAGAACACGCCGGTTTCTCGCAATGTTTTCTTTCACCGTAGATTAAATTATCTGGTACAATAATAATTTATGTTTAATGAAGTTATTAAGGATCCATTACTTGTACTCAATGAAAAGATTTTAAGCCAACTAAGTACTTAGACGTTGATCGAGATTGCTCCTATCTTTAATGTAAATTTTATTCTTAAAATGCATAGGTAATTAAATACATACGAGTACATTTGAATTACCTTTGTATACTCTCTAAAATATGACCGTTCATTTTGAGGATTTGAGTAAAGGTAGCCAATCGTTTTTCAAGTGAAACTTACTTAATTTGGAAATCTAATAAAATATAAAAGTGACACCAAAAAAGTGACAAACAAATATATATGCATAACATTCACAAATAACATTAAGCCTGCAAGAGAATAAGATAACAAACAAGTATACAGTGTTTCATATTTTATTATCCATCCATCTGCGTCTCCTCTTTGTTCTGTTTTATGTTTGTACTTATAGAGTGATGAAACAAGGAGGGCATTTACCTGATGGTATTCAACATGCCACATAACAGCACAGTGCCACGCAGCTATTGAAACTGTAAGGGTATCCGGGGGTCAAGGGTTGTGAACTCAATTGGTGAAAATTGAATTCCCAAACCTCCCCGGAAAAAAAGTTAATGTTTAAGTATAAAATAAAAAAGTAAGACTTTTTCAAGCGTTTATTGATAGGACACAAAGGCATACATCAATACTAAAAAGGGTAAAAGGCCAGGGGTTGATCGTTGAGTTACTGTTCCTTCAAAAGACCAAAAAAAGGAATTTGAAGAATTCCTCGACAACCTCTAAATTAAAATTTGGTTATTCCCAGTACAGGGTCCTTTAGTAAAGATGGGTAAATTCCGAATACCACCCTAGGTTAGAGAGGGGTTCAGCAAAGGCAAAACTCCCCGGTTAGGTTAGATAAGTAATTGGGCAAAAATTAACCCCTCCTTACAGCCAGGAACCTATACTGTTACCGAGAACTGACAAGATCAACCAAAATAAAAGTGGCGATAGGCCTTCATCAGTATGGGGTAAGACCGTGGAATTTATAACTATAAATCCAGTTGACTAAGTATGGTAAGTGACCTAACCACAAATTACAAGTACAAAGTCAGTTCCCACGCACTAAGAATAAACCGTTGAAATAACATTATTAGGTAATTGGTGTAAGACCAAGAAATTTATAACTATATTTATAGTAGATTAAGTAAGGTAAAAGACAACATTACAAATTACAAGTACAACGTCAGTTCCCACGCACTAAGAATAAACCGTTGAAATAACATTATTAGGTAATTGGTGTAAGACCAAGAAATTTATAACTATATTTATAGTAGATTAAGTAAGGTAAAAGACAACATTACAAATTACAAGTACAACGTCAGTTTATGACTGACTCTCAGTCACTTACAGGAAGTATGGTATCCAACGTATAGCCACCCCTGGACAATTCTAGACTTGTGTCTCTCTGGATTAAACTTTATAGTGTTTACATGAGCGCTAACCGAAAGTACACTAACTAGACACTAGCGGTGACCCGGGAAAATTATTAGGTAATTACTACTGAAGCTCTTATGAAAATAACGTTTAACCGCAACAGCAGGAAAAAGTATATGTTATAGAACATAGAAATTTATTTATTATCTAGGTCAGAAACCTGACCTTTATTAACCGACCTCGGCCGGACACTTTCAGGACACTTAACTCCTCGGGGCAACCTAATCAACCACGGCCCATGGCCCTGCCGCACTCTCCACTCCACATTCCACCACTCTTCCACAATACACTAAACAATAACCTGTCGGGTTCTGGCGAGCGCTGTCCCGGCCACGAGGCACGAGCTCGGGGTCGACCGCCGAACTGGGCGCAGCCCGGGAAAACCGCCAGACACCACCACACCACACACCAGGACGTCTCCAACCACCGGGGGCCTCCACAACACAGCTCACCAACCCAACAAAACACCTCCTATAAAAGAACAAACAAAATTAACAACGTGTTCGTCAGACACCCGCCTGCCACGCGGCCTCTCGGTACATTTTTATACATTCGACTTACCCCTTTAGGAAGGTGTGTTCAATTGGAGACGCTTAATACAGGCCCTCCCACGCGCACGACGCGGATGGCCGCCGGGCGCCGACGCTGGCCGGCGACACCTCGCCGTCTCGCCTCGCCGCGTTAGCCTCGGGACACGTCACTATAAAAAACACGTTTTCACATTTCTGCGACACGAACAATCGATCGATCGACGATCGAACAAGCACAATCACCTCACATAACTCACCAAAATCTTCAAATTCAGCCACTCACGCACCAGAGACCATAATTAATTAAATAACGGAGCAGCGGTCCGAGACCGCCGCCCGTGACACGAGAAAAACGAAATGGCCGCTCACTTCCCTTCCGCTGTCAAAAACCAGCTAGTGTTGCGGTAAAAAGGAAACGACTTTTTTTAGTGATGTCCGTATATCGCTCGGCCGCATGGAGAATCGATGCGTTCCGATTCACGGAAAAAAAAGTGTTACAGTACTCCTCCCATCACCAGAATTTTTCAAAAGGAAAGAGAAAAATTCAGACGGCCCTCCGTCTCTACACCTAGCAAGCACAACACCCTACAGCTTCAAGCTAAAATAACAAAGAAAACCTAAAACAACTAGCAAAAATCTGGAATTCTATACAAAGATATCCTTAAAGAGATGTAGATATTGTTCTTCCTTATGTCCAAATAAGTGGGCTGGTCATAAATAACGATGAGGGTCGCACAACAGCGTCTCGCATCCTACCATCCACTCGTCGAACATCCAGTAAAACAAAAATCCTAAAAGTAAAAACTAACTTAATCCAACAACAAAGTCTATTCAAAATATTTGCAAACCGAACCTAAGGTTCTCAAACAATTCAGAAGTTGATTAGGGTACACATAACTACTGCGACACATAATCAACCACAATAGTACAAGCTTGGCCAATTGGTTCAAAGACGAACAAGTCTTCTCAATCATCAACGGCACCTACAGCAGGAACAGATACTCGGAGAGACGACAGCCTCTCATCAGCAGGTAGATCGACCTCCTTCAAAAAAAGCCTGGTAAACAAAATTTACCTAAAAGGGTATAACAGTACAGCGCCCTGTTAAAAAGTCAAGGTTAAAGACACGAGTGGGGGGTAGATCCCAAACAACGGGTAAAACTAACAGAATCTATCAATCACCATTAATATCTTCTGAGTTCATAACTGTCCGCATACTACGGGTCAAACACCGGCGTATGATAAAAAGGCACAGAACGCGAGAAAGCGTTCGGTACAACGTTCTCAGAACCCTCATTAGGTTCCTTTACAACAGCACATGTGAAACTCTGCCACACAATACTACATAAACCGCTAGAATACTACGGGATTCTACAAAAATCGACGTCAGCATCAGCACCACCACTTCCAACACATCAACAACATGGTTACCTAGAGCCTAGCTCAAAAGGTTTATCTTCTGATCGCGACATCCCAACGCGGATACAGATATAATATAAGTCGAGATTCTATACAAGAAATCTGCTAACTCGTCATACTCAAGTATAAAAAGGTCTATCATCTGCTAACGATAACTCAACGCTAGTGCAGAAATAGTGAACAACAATAGGGTTACCTCAAGCCTAAGTCAAGAGGCTTATAATCTCTGATAGGGACATCCCAACCCTGATACAGAAATAGTACAATCAATAAGGTTCTCTGCTCGCGACAGCTTAACACGATTACAGAAATAGTAGAAACAATAAGGTTACCTCGAGCCTAGCTCAAAAGGTTTATCCACGGTGAGCGACAATCTAACGCTACTCCCGAAACAATATAGAAAGCGATTCTAAATAAGAATACCGCTAAACGTCATCATAAAAAATGCTATAATATCAAAATAGCTAAAGTAAGAACAAGATAGGTATAAAGCTTCATCAATTGAGCTCCCTATTTAAGTATATAGTTATCCGGAATGATATCACAGACATACATAGTATAAGAATTCATCCAAATGATGCAATCGATGCACCTCTATCACCACAGCATCTCGGGGTTGCTGAAAGAAAACCGAACTATCACGGCGATCTCCCAAGCTTACAACATCTGGAGCTAAATTAAAAGCCTTCCAAAAATTAACACTAAATAATAAAAAAGATAAACCACAAATATTAACCTTTGAATATGGACGGGCATCAATTCTATTCACACGAGCCATTGCTGCTTCTAATCTAGATTGTTCAAAAAATCTACCTACAAAATTACACCAATCAGACCACTCTGCCTTAGAAGTTAAACAATGGCCCGTCCTGTTCAGTATTTTGGCTGAACACAACGAGAACAATTCCTAATAGTAACACCCTTCTCGCCACATCGATAACAAATAAGAATAGGAGGCGCCTTACATGCCTTCAGGATATGACCCTTAGTCCTACACCTTACACAAAATTCGTCCGCCGTAGCCACTGCAACTTCAAAATCCGGAGGCAGGAAATCCTCCAACAGCAAGTTCTTCAACTCTTTCCAATTATGAACGTCATCGCGTATACTACGATACCATAATAAAGCATCATCCGTAAACAACTCCACAGCCGAGGTATACAATTTAGAGGGGTTAATATGTCTAGACGAGCTTAACTCTTCCAATCTCTCCAGGTAAGCATGAACACTACCCTTTCCATTAAACTTATGGTTTAGTGCGTGAACATTTGAAACTCGGTCACACGAAACCAGGCGCACAGCAGGACTACTACGAACTTCCTCGGAGTCAGCGACTGCATCAGCTCCATCAGCAGTTCCCAGCTCCTCATCAGTAGGGTCACCTTGAGCTCCACACAACGGCTTATCATCTGCAAGGGTAAATTCAACACTACTACGAAAATTTTGCAATATGCGATCCATCTTCTTAGTGATAACACCCAAACGTTCGTCAAGCTGAGCTTTACGGACACAGTCTTCCTCTACAGAAGGTGAAAGGCGACTCAACCGATGAAAGAGATGATTACCTAAAGCTTGTATCCTATTCAGATATTTTAATAGTAATGGGCGTCGAGCACAAGTCTCCTCTAGTTCCCCTAGTTTACCCTGAACACACAGTAGTTCGGCAGAAATATCACCCTCATAAGTTACAATTTCATCAGTTCTCATCTGAGCATTTAACTTTTTCACCTGAGCTCGTAACTTTTGTATATTATCCTCCGGAAGGGCATCGCGGATACATACTTCATATTTCAACTCATCAACATTCAGTAAATGGAAAGATATGGGACGTTCCTCCATATTCAAAGTCTTAAGTAAACAGAACTATACTTAAAATTAGATAAACTTAGGAATATAGCTTATGCTAATAAGTTATAATACTAGCCGCACAATACAACAGTAGTTAAACAATATTAACCGTTATTATAATAACAAACTCAAAGTTATAGGTTGAAAAGGTAACAGTAACACGATCCAGAATCGAGCAACAGACCGAAACCAGAGGTAGAAGACCACGATCGATGACTTATAGTAGTTAAGCACGTCTTGAAAGCTTTAAAATAATAAAACAATAAGAAAAATGTTATATAGTGTCATATAACCAGCATATAGTCATATATATGATCTATAAGTAGCCTAGAAAGGTAGAAAACTTCACATACAGTCGGTAAAGTTAAAAAAGTAACATATAGTGTTATACAGCTAACATATAGTCAGGTATAGTAAAAGAATATAACAAACAGGTTGTGACAGCTCAACACAGCCAAAAAAGGTAGAAAACTTTACTTATAATAAGGAAAGTTAAAAAGAAATTGACATATAGTAGTATATAACTAACATATAGTCGGGTATAGTAAAAGAATATAACAATAAACAGGCAATGACAACTCAACAAAGCCTAAAAAGTAGAAAACTTTACATATATTAAGTAAAGTTAAAAAAAACTGACATATAGTAGTATATAACTAATAGGTAGTCAGATATAGTAGAATAATATAACAATATCCAGGTAGTTATAACCTAAAACAGCCTAGAAAGAACACAGAACATCCTATAAAGCTTCAATAACGTGCAAAACATCCCATACAGTCTTATATAGCGTTATATAGTATATATATAGCGTATAAATGCTTGAAAAGGTCCCTGAGTTCGGGCGCCAAATTGTAAGGGTATCCGGGGGTCAAGGGTTGTGAACTCAATTGGTGAAAATTGAATTCCCAAACCTCCCCGGAAAAAAAGTTAATGTTTAAGTATAAAATAAAAAAGTAAGACTTTTTCAAGCGTTTATTGATAGGACACAAAGGCATACATCAATACTAAAAAGGGTAAAAGGCCAGGGGTTGATCGTTGAGTTACTGTTCCTTCAAAAGACCAAAAAAAGGAATTTGAAGAATTCCTCGACAACCTCTAAATTAAAATTTGGTTATTCCCAGTACAGGGTCCTTTAGTAAAGATGGGTAAATTCCGAATACCACCCTAGGTTAGAGAGGGGTTCAGCAAAGGCAAAACTCCCCGGTTAGGTTAGATAAGTAATTGGGCAAAAATTAACCCCTCCTTACAGCCAGGAACCTATACTGTTACCGAGAACTGACAAGATCAACCAAAATAAAAGTGGCGATAGGCCTTCATCAGTATGGGGTAAGACCGTGGAATTTATAACTATAAATCCAGTTGACTAAGTATGGTAAGTGACCTAACCACAAATTACAAGTACAAAGTCAGTTCCCACGCACTAAGAATAAACCGTTGAAATAACATTATTAGGTAATTGGTGTAAGACCAAGAAATTTATAACTATATTTATAGTAGATTAAGTAAGGTAAAAGACAACATTACAAATTACAAGTACAACGTCAGTTCCCACGCACTAAGAATAAACCGTTGAAATAACATTATTAGGTAATTGGTGTAAGACCAAGAAATTTATAACTATATTTATAGTAGATTAAGTAAGGTAAAAGACAACATTACAAATTACAAGTACAACGTCAGTTTATGACTGACTCTCAGTCACTTACAGGAAGTATGGTATCCAACGTATAGCCACCCCTGGACAATTCTAGACTTGTGTCTCTCTGGATTAAACTTTATAGTGTTTACATGAGCGCTAACCGAAAGTACACTAACTAGACACTAGCGGTGACCCGGGAAAATTATTAGGTAATTACTACTGAAGCTCTTATGAAAATAACGTTTAACCGCAACAGCAGGAAAAAGTATATGTTATAGAACATAGAAATTTATTTATTATCTAGGTCAGAAACCTGACCTTTATTAACCGACCTCGGCCGGACACTTTCAGGACACTTAACTCCTCGGGGCAACCTAATCAACCACGGCCCATGGCCCTGCCGCACTCTCCACTCCACATTCCACCACTCTTCCACAATACACTAAACAATAACCTGTCGGGTTCTGGCGAGCGCTGTCCCGGCCACGAGGCACGAGCTCGGGGTCGACCGCCGAACTGGGCGCAGCCCGGGAAAACCGCCAGACACCACCACACCACACACCAGGACGTCTCCAACCACCGGGGGCCTCCACAACACAGCTCACCAACCCAACAAAACACCTCCTATAAAAGAACAAACAAAATTAACAACGTGTTCGTCAGACACCCGCCTGCCACGCGGCCTCTCGGTACATTTTTATACATTCGACTTACCCCTTTAGGAAGGTGTGTTCAATTGGAGACGCTTAATACAGGCCCTCCCACGCGCACGACGCGGATGGCCGCCGGGCGCCGACGCTGGCCGGCGACACCTCGCCGTCTCGCCTCGCCGCGTTAGCCTCGGGACACGTCACTATAAAAAACACGTTTTCACATTTCTGCGACACGAACAATCGATCGATCGACGATCGAACAAGCACAATCACCTCACATAACTCACCAAAATCTTCAAACTCAGCCACTCACGCACCAGAGACCATAATTAATTAAATAACGGAGCAGCGGTCCGAGACCGCCGCCCGTGACACGAGAAAAACGAAATGGCCGCTCACTTCCCTTCCGCTGTCAAAAACCAGCTAGTGTTGCGGTAAAAAGGAAACGACTTTTTTTAGTGATGTCCGTATATCGCTCGGCCGCATGGAGAATCGATGCGTTCCGATTCACGGAAAAAAAAGTGTTACAAAACGTGAAGAGTCCAAATCATTACCTAGGACTGTACAGCGCTCGTCATCCAGATATTATAAGATGTTTTATTTCTATGCCCTGTAATTTTATTGGAAACATTGACTTTCAAACCGGAACACAGTAATGTTTGCGCATTACATTAAGAGTGCGCCTAAAGCCAGGAGAAAATCAGATTTCACCCGCGCGACGCGTTTCTTAATGTGATGTACATAAAGTCGAGAATAGCATGACACAGTTTGGAGGAAAAATCAATATTTAATCAGGAGTGCATTTTTGACCAAGTTTTATTTAATTACTCAATAACTGAACATAAATTTAAAAAAGTGTTCGTTACTTTACTAGAACGTACAAATAGGAATTTTATTACCAAAAAATAATGTGGGGTCATCGCTGATAATTTCGAGTACTCGAATTAAAACGGGTTTTTTCGGTGTCATTTTTATTTTTTTATTGTAAAAAACTCTGATCTATTTTTAAAATTCTATTCGGTTATTGTGCTTCTTCTTGATTGTACCCACACGTCAATATTTTTTTTGTCATAGTTTTTAGTTTCTTAACTTCAGTGAGCGGCGTCGAAAATGTCCTTTTTTCGTTTTCTGGCTTAAGGCGCCCCCTTAAATGCGTCATGGTCAACGTGGCTTGGTCTTTCAAGCGTTTCAATTGTGGTTAGTTAATTGGTTTTTAATTCATCTGTGTTAATTATTTAACACATCTGTGCTAATATGTGCTTTTTTATTAATTATCTAAAAATAAATTATTTCTAATTATTTTACGCACAACAGTATTTGTGTAAGTATGTTGTACGAACTAAAAATAATAAATTTTAAGGTATAATTTTCTCATAGACTACTTTGCTAAAATTTTAATAAATCTAATGTGGTTTTCCCTGATCGTAATTAATTCTAATTTAGTGATCGGTTGTATTCGAAAAATGTAAAGTCTCGGTAGTAAATACGGTTTTACTTAGAAAATAAAATAATAGATCCAAAGGACAGTCCATTGAATTATTTCTTAATCATTCTATGCACGATAATAAAACATAAAGTGTAGGTATTATGTGTCAATTTTCAACTCCAGATTGTGAATTGCGTTATCAACACCTACCCTTCCCACCAGCTGCTTCGTACTCTACTATATCGATACACAAAGTTCTAATTACATGTACCTATCTAGATAACATTACAATGTTGCAAAGCAAATTATTGCAGCAGTAATCAACTACTATTTATGGGAGAGTTCGCTTTTAGCTATAAGACCGGCGTTATTACACTAGTTTTTATTGCTTTTCTTCGGCTGTTTTGTTTTTGTTTTGGTGCGTACAATAAAGAGGTATACCTATATCTAACTATGTACATCGTACATATTAATATCCCTATATAAAATATGAATCTGTTCTCCTACCTTCATATTTTTAGGAAATATATGGCCTTGGTTTAATCTCCAGTTTCTAAAAAGTTTTTTTTAATAAAGAGTGACGAGACGAGCAGGTCATGTGCTTGATGGTAAGCAACATGCCTGCCACATAACAGTACAGTGACACGCAGCTATTGGAACACGAAGAGTCCAAATCATTGCCTAGCACTGCATTGCGCTCGTCACCCAGAGATCTAAGATGTTATATCTCTAAGCCCTGTAATTTCTCTGGAAACATTGTCCTTGAAACTGGAACACAGTAATGTTTGCACATTACTGCTTGGCGGTAGAATAACTGGCAAAGGTGTGGTACTTCCCCAGGCGGCTCTGCCAAGAGTCCTACCACTACAGTCAATAAAATTATAAAAAGATAGGTCTTAATTGACAGACAACAATTTAACGAAGCAACGTTTAATGTTTCCATTAATTTATGTTGTTGTTTAATAGACGTCATGTTCGTAATTCATGAACTATATCGTGGTCCAATTTATATAAACATTGAGGTCCAGTCTCAATTGGCTTTAATTGCTTTATGAAACATCTGCGGATTTTAATTGGACATCGTTCGACAACGGATCAAAGTTGAAATTGAATATTAACTAAATTAACATACTTAAGGGCGTACCCCGAGCAAATGACCTTGAGTATTTCTTACTTTATCGCACACCGCAAGAAAGAGCAAGAGAGAAACAGTAGGATTTGCCGCTGTTTTCCGCTCAATTTTTAGAATACATTCTTTATAAAATCAGATTTTGGTCTTTTGAAAAAAATATTTCTACCAAAATGTTTGTAATGGAATTGTCTATCCGTTGGTGTAAGTACAAAATCAAAATAATAGAGGTTTTCCGAGGAGATGCATGATAACTACAATTAATTAATTGTTTCATGGTTTCGTTGTGAGGCGAATATTTAAACAATAAGTCCATTATCAAAAAAAAAACTACCATTTTGAAGCCAAGAAGTTGTAGAAATTTAATGTATTTTTTATCAGTTGATATTTGTTTTGGCTAATGAGTAGATGGCTCTGAAAACGGGACAAAAAACTCGTTTTGCTGGGGGACTTAAGTTACTATTTAAGAAAAACTGCTTGCCTATCACATCACTAAATAAATAAATAGGTCCTAACCAATTCTTTCTTTCAGGTTTGGTGCCTCCGACATCGGGCGCGGCGACTATAAACGGATTTAACATAGTAACGGAGACTGAGCAAGCGCGGCGATCTCTCGGCATTTGTCCACAGCATAACGTGCTGTTTCCAGACCTGACTGTGGCAGAACACATCATATTCTACTCGAGACTCAAAGGCATGTCGCCTTGCAAAATTGACGCCGAGATTGAGCATTTCGTGAAGCTACTTGATTTAGAAGAAAAGGTCTGTTTGTCTCAAGGCTTCGCACCAGTATTATTTTTCAAACGGTTGTCAATTTCAATTTCTTCCCAGTCACGTATATTTTAGGCTTTAAATTTAAGTAACTTGGCCAGCGTTCCTGGATCAAGGATGGAAGTTCTGGATGGAAAATGGAAGTTCTATTACAAAGATTTTGAACAGTTTTGATGTAGTCACACAGTGTCATATTGTGGAAAATTAAACCAACGTTAGTAGTATTTCTTCATCAGTAACCTGATCAAGAAATATTACTACTAACAGCTTTTAGTGCTAGCTTTGACATACATAACGATACTATATAACGTTCACAGCGTTGCTCTAGAAAACAAACAGACTCCACACCACCTTACCGTACGCATATGTATTATGTGTCAAGGATTTATAGCACAAACATAAGCATAGCATAAACAGCACATAAAAATTTCCCACTGCTGATACTCGGTGCCTTCTCTCGCAAGGAGAGACTCAAGGCCATATTCACCACGGTGGACCAGTGCGGGTCGGTATACGACACATAGCCTCGAAAGATTCTTGGAACATGCCAGTTTCTTCATGATGTTTTCCTTTACCGTTTTTTAAGTTAGCGGCACCACGCACATGACTTCGAAAATACAGTGGTGCGCGTGGTGGGATTTGAACCCGAGGGCGCCGGATGGGCAGTCACCTGTTTCCCGACTAGACCAGCAGTAACTTAAAGAGCACTATGCAGTATAGTTATTAATATTTGAATGGTGTTTTATAGCGTGACGTGGTAGCAGATAATTTATCTGGCGGCCAGAAACGTCGTCTGTCAGTAGCTGCAGCGATGTGCGGTCAATCACGAGTGGTGCTTCTCGACGAGCCTACTTCTGGTCTAGATCCAGCTGCCAGGCGCGCCCTGTGGGACTTGCTTCAGAAGGAGAAGATAGGTTGGCATTGGCCCTTCAGCTGGCAATACTCGTCTCATTATGAATGAATAAAGAACTTTGACTTTGCCAATACACTAACATTATTAAGGCGAAAGATTGTGTGAGTGAATATTTTTGTTCTCACGTATCTCAGTGACAACTGAAAAAAATTTAATGCACATTTGACACATACACAACTGATTAACAGGGGACACTTTTTATCCTGTTAAAGTTAGTGGTAGTTAAACCGCGGGTTACATTGCCGGACACAGTCAATAGTTCATCAAATCATTATAAATGGTGAAAGATACATTAGATCCGGTCTATTTCCAGTTTGTAGACACATACACATACCTAGAACTGATATCTGGGCTAAGTGATACATTTGATTGGTTTATATTTGTTTGATCGATTATGTCGGCTTGTAGCGAAAGCCTGTCGCCCACATTTCTATATTACCTTTAGATATTTATTTTACACTTTTACACTTTAGACTTGCAATTACTTTCACATTTACAATTTCCTTATCTCCCAATGTACCTATAGCATGAAAAGATAAATAATTAATCTCATTCGTTTTTAATTATTTTGTGTGTGATTGGTGTAAAGCTTTCAATTCAACTTTATATTTTTTTCTTGTGGCGATATCTTGTCAGTTGTGTCAAAATCAGCTGAATTTGATGATTCCTTTTTTGTGTTCGCTTGCGTAGATAAATAGATTGATAAAAACAAAACAGTGATCGACGTGTAATTTAATGTTGTTAGGTACCAGTAAATAATCTAAATCTGGGACTGTACATGTATATAAAGTTATATTTTACCGAAATGTTTTTGGTAGAAACAGGAAATGTACTTAAACGTTATTATACAAAAGTCATACGTTTATATCCAAAAGTCGTTTACATGAAATGTAACTCACCAACACCCAGCTGTTTTAACCGCGTAGTTCTCGTTCCCATTATGTTCCCGGGATAAAAGTAGTCTTTGTGTTATTCCTGGCTATATTCTACCTGTATCCCAAATTTCAACACGAGCCGTTCAGCCATTCCGACGTAATTGAGCAACACACATACCAACATTTAAACTTTCGCATTTATAATATTAGCAGGACGTCTACTCTCTTTCTACGAAAAACGTAATTGGGAAATAAACTCGCGACTTTCCTACTCCGATTCTACTTCGTTTCGTCCGGTCGAACATGGTTTGACATTTAAATGCTCTAAGTCTACTTTAAATGTTATTAGAGTAGGCTTAGAAAATGTCAACGGACGAAACGACGGATCGAAGTAGAACAGGACGTCTACTCTCTTTCTACGAAAACGTAATTTCGAAATAAACTTGCGACTTTCCAACTCCGATTTTACTTCGAGCGGTCGTTTTGTCCGTTTAAATGTTCTAAGCCTACTCTAATTAGAGTATGCTGAGAACATTTAAACGCCAAACAATGTTGTATCGAACGAAACGAATTAGAACGTGAACAGGAAAGTCGCGAGTTTGTTTCGAAATTACGTTTTTCGTAGAAAGAGAGCAGACGTCCTGGACGTCTACTCTAATTCAACGAAAACGTAATTTCGAAAAAAACTCGCGACTTTTCAACGCCGATTCTACTTCGATCCGTCGTGTTGTCTGTTTAAATGTTTTAAGCATGCTCTAATTAGAGTAGGCTTAGAACATTTAAACGTCAAACAATGTTGTATCGGACGAAACGAAGTAGAACGAGAGTTGGAAAGTCGCGAGTTTGTTTTCGAAATTACGTTTTCGTTGAAACAGAGTAGACGTCCAGGATTAATCAGTAACTAAAGTTTTTTTGTTTCGGTCGCCAGGTCGTACAATAATTCTCACAACTCACTTTATGGACGAAGCTGACGTGCTAGGAGACCGTATAGCCATAATGTCAGGCGGCCACCTCCAATGCTACGGAACCCCGTACTTCCTCAAGAAACACTATGGCATCGGCTACAAACTCACCATACTCAAAGCTGACAGTTGTAATGTGGACGAGGTCGCCAAGTTTTTCAAGACGTTCATTCCAGCTGTCAAGGAAAACACCAATATAGGTATTTGTAATTATTATTGTAGGCAGTTACCTAACTGCTATTATAGTTTAGTAACTAAAATAAGTCGGTACATATATACCTATTGCCTCA
The DNA here is from genome assembly GCA_963693475.1 of Ectropis crepuscularia. NCBI lineage: Eukaryota > Metazoa > Arthropoda > Insecta > Lepidoptera > Geometridae > Ectropis > Ectropis crepuscularia. The sequence continues at coordinate 15,208,643 of OY856345.1, forward strand.
ATGTTATTGTACTTTGGATAACTACAGTTAGAGTTATGATAACATCAGTTAGAGTTATGATAACAATATTTCAATTGCGCAGAAAGCAATTATGAAGAGAATAAGGTTGGAACCTATCGAAAACCAGGAAATTGGAAAAATAAATCAACAGCCTCATTTGCCATGTCCCATACAAATTTTATCGAAGTCGTTAAATTGAAATCGGTTGTTTTGTTTTTTAGAGAAAACTATTTTTTGACACAATTTTAGAGTTGCCTTCGTTGTAAAAGTTTGTTTGTGAGTTGTTAATTTTGATAACCGCAATGATGACCAACTATAAAAAAAATAAAAGGAGGTGTTTTCATACAAGCAAAAATGCATTCAGAAAAGTGATCTTAGATGGCGCCCTAATTGGGCTGATTGACGTATATTTTGAGAACTTACCTTCGTAAACTTGACTTTTTGAAATAAAATAAGAAAATAATAAAAAGTTTGAAATAAGTAAATATTAGTTATAGCAAAGCAGCACAGAAAACTTACTACCATCATCTAGTAGTACTAGATTTTACTAGTAACTAAACTAACTAACTAAGTAAACAACTAGACGTTGTTTATACGTCAACATTTTTTCCTTCTATAAACGCCTCATCTCTTAACTTTAATAGACATTTTATAGAATTTCAAGTACCTAACATTGGCAATTATAAATAAATTATATTACAGGATCTGAGCTAACATACTTACTACCGAGCGAGAATGTGAACAAGTTTCCGGAGATGCTGCGAGAGTTTGAAGAGCGTAAGAAATCGCTAAATGTGGCCAGCTACGGACTGTCTGTCACCAGCCTCGAGGAAGTATTCATGAAGTGAGCATTTCCAATAGTTTTGACTTAATATATACCCCGCCTATATTCCAGACTATAATCTAACTGTGTTCCAAACATCAACCCGATCCGTTCTTACGTTACGACGTGATTGAGCAACAAACATCCAAACATTGACATTTATAATGTTAGTGGGAAATAGGATTTGTACCCAGTATCCATACATCACCTTCCGTCCATTCTCATAAAGTTTCACGTGAATTTATATGCATGGTTAGCTCACATCTCACAGCTTTGGGTACTACTAAGTATGTATTTTTATAACATACGGTGACAATGAGCAACACGCATGCCGCATGCCCATCACAGTAGACAGTATAGTACAGTAGTACAGTGGCACGCGGCACTCTGTTATTTGAACGAGAAAAATCGAAATTACTGCCCAACACTGCACTGCGCTCGTCTGTCACCCAGAGATGAATTTTTATTTATGACCTGTAATTTCTCAAAAAAGCTTTTCACTTATTAATACAAAAACTGGAATACTTTTAAAATTGATTTCAATACTTTACTATATCTAACACTATATTCGATTGTCTCTAAGGTATGTTTTTAGGGTTCCGTAAAACGTAAAAACGGAATCCTTATAGATTCGTCATGTCTGTCTGTCTGTCTGTATGTCTGTCTGTCTGTCTGTCTGTCTGTCTGTCCGTCCGTATGTCACAGCCACTTTTTGCCGAAACTATGAGAACTACACTGTTGAAACTTGGTAAGTATATGTATTCTGTGAACCGCATTAAGATTTTAACGAAAAAATTAAAAAAAAAGAAAAATTAGGGTTGCCCCCCATACTAAGAACTGAAACTCAAAATTTTTTTTATCATACCTACACGTGTGGGTTGTTTATCGATAGGTCTTCAAAAATGATATTGAGGTTTCTAAAATCATTTTCATCTACACTGAATAATTTGCGCAAGAGACACTTCCAAAGTGGTGAAATGTGTGTCCTCCCCCCACTAACTTCTAAAGTAAGAGAATGAAAAATCTAAAAAAAATATATGATGTACATTACCATGTAAACTATCAACGAAAATTAGTTTGAACTCGATCTGATGAGTAGTTTTTTTTTAGTACGTCATAAATACACTATTATTGAAACTTCGATCAAAGTTAAAAGGAACTACAAGAACTATGTGTACTAGGTATGTATATTATGTTACTTGCTGCAACGGAACCCTTCATGGGCGAGTCCAACTCGCACTTGACCACTTTATTTAACTTTGTTTTTGTTATATTTTTTTTAGGGTAGGTGCTGAAGATAATTCAGAACAAGAAATGCAAACATACAAGAAACACTACAAAAAGAACGGCCACTTCAGTGAGGAAATTGAACTTACAGAAAATGGAAACCTTTATAACCCTTGTAAGTAAAAAGTGTATAAAATACCCATCAATGTAGCGTTTTGGAACGATTAACAAATGTTTCGAAAAAATCATGTAGACGGGGTCCAGCTCCTCAGACTATCTGACAAGAACAGCTACGCTTTTATGAAAATCTAAAGACGTTGACATATGACATGTTGGAGTGTTATTATTGCGTGTAATTACAACAAATCAAAATTATTGTACAATTTGTTGTAATGTACAACAAATTGTATTATAATGTATTTGTAATTGTAATGTATTCCATGTTTTGTATTAGGTATACAAAACATGCAATTTAGAAAATATTGTTGTTGGCTCAGACCAACTAGTTGGCGATCTAGTATAAAAATCGTCATCTATAACATTGTTTAGAAGTTTTTTTTCTGAAATTGCCTCATTAGCTCATTACATAGGTAAAACATTAACAGTTAGCTCAAACACCATTTTCTCGAGTTAACTGACGAATGGCTCCACCGTACCTACAGTAGGTAAAGTATGTAATTAATAATACGTAGGCTGTTCTATTCCAATAAAAATTACCGAAAACCAGTTTTGGATTTATCTGATTTTCTGAAACTTACTTACCTCATTCGTGTAATTAATATCTTATCATGATTTTTGTTCAAAATGAATTGAATAAACTGGGCTTTTGTAGGAAGTAAATGCTGCTTATATTACCTACGCGAAACGCTTCTACTGGCCTCAATCATTAATTATGGTGTTTCAGTAAGCAACGCACCAATAAAGAAAGTACGTGGTTTCAATCTCCTAATAAACCACATCAAAGCGATGTTCATGAAACTGGTCTTCAGCACTTGGCGGAGTAAAGTGACGTCATCCATACAGTTATCATGGCCCGTTATCAATATTGTTATATCCATCATATTATCAAGATCATGGCAGTTTCTCGCTGAGTTGCCGCCTCTTGCTCTCAACCTCGAGAACGGATTCAAAAGGACGCAAACGATACTCGCCCAAGGATACAACTTGACCGACGCTAGCGAGGAAGCGCGGTCTATGAACGAGTATAAAGATTACTTCAAGACGTCTGCGTACCCTGGGATGACGCTCACGGATATTGGCGCTATGGATGTAGGGAAGTTTTATATGAAACTGGTAAGTTATAATAATTTCAATCAACGAGATAGTTGAAATTGAAAACACATTATACGGGGTTGGGCACATCCTGTAGGTACTAACTTAGCTGAAAGGGTCGTGTTGTAGGTACTCATCTTTTACTTTGCCAGTTATTCGACCATAAAGCTGAAATGTGCTGCATTTTCTGCATTTAAATTAGAACGGCAGCGTTTCTTAAGTAACGTTTCAAATGGAAACATAAATATAAGGTTATCTTCGGGTAGCGAACCCATTGCAGTGCTAGGCACTGATCTGAACTCTTCTTAATCAAAAAGGTGCATGGCACTTTGCTTTTATGAGAAGACGTACCTTATCATAATACTCATAGCATAAAATCCACAGTCTCATACACGTAGGTATCCGATACAGGTAAATAATCTTTTCTTCTTTGTAAAAACATTCATTCGTTCATCGTAAAAGATAAAAATAAAGTAGCCAAGTGCGAGTTGGACTCGCCCATGAAGGGTTCCGTTGCAGCAAGTAACATAATATACATAGTTCTTGTAGTTCGTTGTAACTTTGATCGAAGTTTTAATAATAGTGTATTTATGACGTACTAAAAAAAACTACTCATCAGATCGAGTTCAAACTAATTTTCGTTGGTAGTTGTCATGGTAATGTACATCATATATTTTTTTTAGTTTTTTCATTCTCGTACTTTAGAAGTTAGAGGGGGGGGGGACACACATTTTACCACTTTGCAAGCGTCTCTCGCGCAAATTATACAATGTAGACAAAAAATATATTGGAAACCTCAACATCATTTTTGAAGACCTATCGATAGACACCCCACACGTGTAGGATTGATGAAAAAAAAATTTTTGAGTTTCAGTTCTCAGTATGGGAGGCAACCCTAATTTTTTTTTTTTTTTTAACTTTTGTAAAAATCTTAATGCGGTTCACAGAATACATCTACTTACCAAGTTTCAACAGTGTAGTTCTCATAGTTTCGGCAAAAAGTGGCTGTGACATACGGACGGACAGACAGACAGACAGACAGACAGACATGACGAATCTATAAGGGTTCCGTTTTTACGTTTTACGGAACCCTAAAAAGCATAAACATCGTAATTTTTCGAAAATTTCATAGAGTATTTTCTTCTGTGATTTCGGAGTTGATCCTATAGTAAATAACATTAATTTAAAAAAAGGCCAAGTGCGAGTTGGACTCGTAATTAAGAAAAGACTCGCAGAAAAGTTTTCCAACAATAAAATATGCAAAATTTTATTTTCTACAATAACGATGGCAATAGTTTTTGAAGTCAATAGCGATTGAAGCTCATCCTGAATCTGTCAGCATTTTGTGCTTTTGTGATTTTATGCTCAGTAAGTGATCCTAAACCTCATAGAAAAGGAAATTTGGATCGGAAATTTATTGCAAACTTGACCAAAAAAGTCTATTTTATTGGTCTATTATGAGAATGGCATATTTTTTTCCCACTAGTTGGACTCGTTCTATGGGATGCTCGAAATAAACTAAGAACTGACGGACTGAATCAATCACGTTACTCACAATCCTGAGCTTTCATTTTGTTTTTATATATTCTCGATTTGAACACAAGTGTACAGAACATGATCACTTTTGAAATATGAACAAAAAACTAAAACTTGCGTAGGTACAATCATCTGGATGACGTAGTAATAGATTTCACAAAAGTTATGACATTCGATCCTATCAACACAAATGTGAATGTTTTTAGATCGGGCAAATACACGATTTTAATTTTTTGTTGAAAAAATATACGATTTTTTATAAACTGTAGAACAAAAGATGACGTATTTAATGTAGATACTTAATTAACATCTCCTTAACAAGATGCAGTCTGATTACCAACAACCCTGTAAATTAAAATGAGCTCTTAAGGTATGTTTCTAGATGAACATTTCGGTGACCTAAGGACGTTTTCCTTCACCTTCAAGCAGTGGTAATGACAGACTTGCGCAATAATACTCAGAAGGGCAGGCTGGGTCGTGCCTACGACCTCACGTTTGTGTAATCGGACGTTCTTGCTATTGAGTAGTGCCGGGTTTACATTGGTATATTTTTACTGGCAGTTCTCCGCGGTTTTACCTGCGTATTTCCCGTTCCCGTTATTTTACGTTAAACGTTCCCACTGCTGGGACTCGAAGCCTTCTCACGCAAGGAGAGAGTTAAGGCCATAATCCACCACGCTGGCCCAGTGCGGGTTGGTGGATGACACATGACTTCGAAAGATTCTAAGTACATGTCGGTTTCCTCACGATGTTTTCCTTCACCGTTTTAAGTTAGTGGCATTACGCACGTGACTTCGAAAAGACAGTGGTGCGTGTGGGGTTTGAACCCGGGCTCTCCGGATCGGCAGTCGCCGTTCTCCCGACTAGACCTACCGTAACTTAGTACCTACCGTATTTAACCGTATTTTAGTATAGTATAAATCAAATCAAATTATGTTGATTGTGACAAAAATCTTAATCTAATAATAAAAACTACAAATATTTCATTTATTTATTTATAACGGCGCAGGACCGATCGTTGTGGAAATCTAGGGGGAGGCCTATCTTCAGCAGTGGACGTCTTGCGGCTGATGATGATGATATTTTATTTACATATTTTTGTCACAATCCGGTCCCAGCTCAGCATAATGCCGATTGTAGCCAACTGGCGTTGATCTTCCACCAATACTAATGATAATAGTGTAGGCCAATTTATTTCTGCCGCCCCATACACTTTTCTATAGTAGTTTTTAATTTTCGTGGCGTAGTGAGACTGCCCGCGAAGACCTAGGGCGTAGGTTCGATTTTCGCCCAGGCGAATTATTTGTGCCATGAATAGAAATATTTGTTTTGTGCCTGGGTGTTCCTATATATGATTAGTGTGTACATATTATGTACTTCAAACTATAAGAGTATTATATCAGGTATCTGTTTCCCATTGTACTACCTAGATTAGTTTGAGGCTAGACGGCTAGATAACATATTAATGATAGGAATAAGCTTCCATAGGGTTTCAACCCGATGTCCGTGGTTAAAACGTACTATTATAAAACCATGAGAAAACCAGTAAACTTTTATCCTCTGAAATCAAATGACCGTCCTCTGAAATCTGCCCTAGGACGATGCCGGCCCTAGGCCGCGGCCTGTACGGCCTATTCTCAAATCCAGGACTGCTACTAGGACAGTTAATGACGACATCTATTTCATGAGAAGGTAATTTTAATATTTAAATAAGTTGGTTGTTTAATTTCAGAGTGCAACCGATATTCCTCGAATCCGTTATGAAACACTAGTTGGCGCAACATTCGCCCAAGACAACATCACTGCGTGGTTCAGCAATTACGGATACCATGATGCTGCTATCTCACTCTCTCTTGTCAACAATGCTATATTGCGATCTCTTTCTCCCGGCAGCTCGCTGAAGTTTATTAACCAACCGTTACCTTATTCTCTCGACAATTGGGTAAGATTTTTTTGAGATTAAAATCAAACATTAATTAGATATTTGTTTTTTTAAATTAATTATGTCTACTGATTATCGATATAGATTCGAAATATTTTCAAGTTAAATTGATATTTTTTTTCAGATCACAGTAATGGCGACTGGGAGTAGTATGGCCTCTCAGTTTTCCTTCAACCTTGGATTCTGTTTGGGCCTAGTCAGCTCCTTCGTTGTTCTTTTTGTGATCAAGGTTAGTAAAAGAACTTAGGTGTACCTCGCTGATCATTAAAAACAAATAAAATGTTGTTTTTACACACGCGCGACTGTGGACATATGGGCAGGTATAACAGTTATTTTAACCGTAGCGGAGTAACTATTTTCTGATCTGTGGTAGCGGGCCCATACAAATACCCGATCACTTTAAATAAGTATAAATTCTCGCACCATTGTACCTACATGTCATTTTTTTTAAAGTTTTAACCATGCCGCGGGCCGGATGAAGGACTTACACGGGCTACAGGGTGGCCTGTATGTGGGAGTGGCCTGGTTTAGGGTTGCTGGTTTTCTTTAGCAATTGTGTCCCATGAGTACCTACATCTGTCGATGTCAAGTAGCTCCCAATATTTCCTTAGATCATAAACAGTAGAGATTTTTATTTTAAATCAGACGATCAAAGGTTTGTACTACTTTTGTGATAAAAACATCTAGACTATGGAATGCATTGCCTGAGTGTTTTGTTCTCGAAGTTTATAATTTTTGTGTCTTTAAATCGAGATTGAATCGTGTGTCGAAGTGTTTACTCGTAATAAACATAATGTGGTGGAACAGGAGCGCACCAGCGGCGCGAAGCTTCTGCAGCGCGTGTCGGGAGTGCAGCCCGCCGTGATGTGGTGCTGCGCCTTCGTGTGGGACTGGCTGTGGCTGCTCCTCGCGCACACGCTCATCATCCTCACGCTCGCCTGCTTCCGAGAACCTACCCTGGCCACGCCTCAGGAACTAGGTACTAGATACTAATTTCACAATCCCTACTAATATTAATTAGAAATGCAAAAGTAACTCTGTCTGTGGGTGTAGGTACCTAAATTATTGTCAGATCGTCGCGAAAAACAGATATACCCAATGAAACATAAGTTGAAAATTGCTTTCTTTTCACAAAATTTTTACAGATGAACTATTTTTTTTAAACATTGTGACATACAGTTAGGTACAGTTAGTGTCTGGAGTAACACATAGGGTACTATTTATTTGATTTTTATCCCGGAATAAGTAAACTAACTACACTAAACTGGGACTTCGCGGGTAAAATCGCGGGGGACTGCTAGTAAATCTTCATGTACTTGTCATGTTCCAATAGCTGCGTGTCACTGTACTGTTATGTGGCAGGCATGTTTCTTACCATCAGGCACATGAACGGCTCGTCACACCACTCTTTATTTAAAAAAATATGTTATAATAAGTACCTATTTCTCAAAGTTACACGCAACAAAGTCTAACAAGGATATTATGTCGATTTAAGACCGGTTGAGGTGTTAGTGATAATTCATAAATCATAATAATAAAATCTAAAGGTTGAGGATAATTGACGTTTCTATGGTGTACAGGTTCATTTAATTTATTGTAAGTAAATTGATGTTGATGACAGATTTACCTACCTAAGGCCCTGACCACACATGCTACTTTTTGAAGCGGGATGCAGCGACTAGACGTCAAGCGCAGCTACTTTTTAGTAGTGGTAGGATTCTTAGCAGAGTCCGCCTGGGGAAGTACCACACCTTTGTCAAATATTATACCGCCAAGCAGTAATGTGCAAACATTACTGCGTTCCGGTTTGAAGGGCAATGATTCCAGAGAAATTACAGGGCTTAGAGACATAATATCTTAGACCTCTGGGTGACGAGCGCAGTGCAGTGCTAGGTAATGATTTGGACTATCATGTTCCAATAGCTGCGTGTTACTGTGCTGTTATGTGGCAGGCATGTTGCTTAACATCAGGCACATGACCTGCTCGTCTCGTCACTCTATGCTATAAAAAAAAAAACTTTTTGAAGCGTGACGCAGCGTCTGTCGCCTGTCGCCGCTGCTAAAAGTAGCTAGTGTGGTTTGGATGTAATGCCCTAGCTAGATGAGCCTAGTTTTTCAAGCTAGGGTGGCAAGCTAGTGTTCGTAAGCTAGCAAGCTAGTACTTCTAGCTTCATGTAGACAAAACTAGCGTTGCGTATAATTGTTTACACGAAGCTAGAATTACTAGCTTGCTAACACTAACTTTTGCTATCCTAGCTTGAAAAACTGGCCTGGTGTAGCGCGGGCATAACTCATATTCATCAGTTTGGGACTTGGAATTGCCATTATTGGAAATACCCGAATTTATCACACACATTTCTGTAGTGGTATGACTCTTGGCAGAGTCCCTTTGGGGAAGTACCACGCCTTTGCCAGTTATTCTACCGTCAAGCAGTAATGTGCAAACATTACTGTGTTCCGGTTTGAAGGTGTAACGTTTTCCAGAGAAATTACAGGCCTTAGAGATATAATATCTTAGATCTCTGGGTGACGAGCGCAGTACAGTGCAGGTAATTATTTGGAATCTTCATGTTCCAATAGCTCAGTTTCACTGTGCTGTTATGCGGCAGGCATGTTGCTTACCATCAGGCATATGTCCTGCTTGTCTCGTCACTCTATACTTAAAAAAAAACATATTTGTTCACACAGATATACAAGTTTACGAACACTGATTGTAACAGTGCAGGAAAATATCTTGAGGAAACTGAACCAAGATAGAAATAAGAGAAATGTAATGATACCCATGCCTTACTTTCACGCTATTTTGGTCGTTCTCTACTACAGGACCCATCAACCATCAACATTCATGTTCAAAACTATACAGATTAATTAATTGTAGGAAGGGCGATGCTGGTACTGATGGTGTTCTCTGTGGGAATCATTCCACTGCACTACCTCGCGTCCTTCTACTTCGACGAGGCCGCCACTGGGTTCACCAAAATGTGCTTTGTTAACACATTCGCTGGTACGTTTTTCTCAAATAAACCATACATCAAATCTCGACGGTTTATTCGTAAAAGAGCCTAGCCTAGCCTGCTATTTGTTTTATTGCTATCCCATCTTTCGTTACAATGTAGAGGTAGACTTTTTAACTTCAAGTAAAAATACCTCGATACACAAAATACTAAAACAATACTCTAGCGGCATTATTTTGCTTGTTTGGTCCATACTACTTACGAGCTACTGATGGAAGTCATTCAGAATCACTTCTGCTATTGTGGAAATTATTGAATTATGAAAGATTCGCGGAGCGCAATCATCAACTAGCTCAATTTATGTACTTGTAATAGATGGAACCTAATATTTATGTGTAGGTATGTTCGCAACATATTCTATGCCTACGACCTATTATAGGTACCTATGTATGTTCGCAACATATTGTATGCCTACGAAGACAATGTTTAGACATAAAGATTCAGTAATCCCGACGTAATGTAACAGTTTTTAAACCCTATAATGTTCATCTTAGAACGTTTATTTTGTTTAAACTGTAGTACTTAAAAAGCTTGTAATTTTGGGTGTCCAAAATTTATTTCGTTTAATTTACAGGATGTATGCCGTTCTTAATAACGGAAGTGTGTCGAATGATCGGCAGTGATCACTACGCGCGCGCCTTCGACTATGCTTTCACATTCTTGCCCACCTACAGCGTCTGCAGAAGCTTAAGGTAACAAATAAACAACATCACCAATAATAATAGTATTGGCGGACATTTCTTACACAACACCAATACATGCGGTCTTCGTCAACTATAAAGCTTCTTTTCCACCAGAGATGTGACATGAAGGTAAACTGATAGGATGCCAAAGCAATGCTTGGACACTTTGTGGCTGTTTCCTCTAATGCTTAGCTTAGTGTCTAGCTTAAGTAAAAAGCTATGAAGATACGTCGCTGCGAAGTAAGATGCGTAGCTCGATTAAGCTATGCTGCTGTAGTACCTACTAGTCTGTCAATATCTATACCATTCGCGCATTCATAGTCTCATCCATAACACACATGGCTCCCATCCATAGGACACACACATAAATTCCATCCATAGCCATCATCCTGCCTCGTAAAAACATAGGTTAGTTTAAGTCGTTTCCACCAGTGCTATGCTGTGTGGCTCAATGAATATGATTGGTGGATCTCAAGCGCATACTTAAATATCGACCTAGCGTAGCACATCTTTTCTTTTTTTTATAGCATAGAATGACGAGACGAGCAGAACATGTGCCTGATTGTAAGCAAAATGCCTGCCACGTAACAGTAAAGTGACACGCAGCTATTGGAACAAGAAGAATCCAAATCATTACCTAGCACTACACTGCACTTGTCACCCAGAGATCTAAGATATCATATCTCTAAGCCCTGTAATTTCTCTTGGAACATTGCCTTTCAAACCGGAACACAGTAATGTTTGCACATAACTGCTTGGCGGCAGAATAGCTGCCAAAGGAGTGGTACTTCCCCAGGCGGTCTCTGCCAAGAGTCCTACCACAACTAATATCTCTGGTGGAAATGCAGCCTTACGCTGAACTTCGGAAACGCAGTTGTTCGAAACAGCTACGCAGACTGCGAGGAAAATATATTATTAACCATTGGTTAAATTTCATTTTAGTCAATTGATATTTTAGCGCTAGCTAAGAAAAGTGATTTTCCAAAAAATGGTAGACGGAATGAACAGTTTAGTATTACACTTGGTAAAAGTTGAAACATTCAAACGATAAATCCTTGAAACTATAGCTACAAATGGCAACCTTATCGCTGATATAAAAATATGTAGATGTATGTTTCGAATAGTAAAATAATGTGTTTATTTCAGTGAAATGAGCGTAACATCGTTCTCAATGATGGCGTGTGAAGGTCTCTGCGACACGTTGAAGCTGGAGAACTGCACGCGACAGACCGTGTGCCACCAGCTCGGCCAGTCTTTATGTTGCAGTGAGTGAGTCTTTCTGCACGCGCCGTCCACAGCTCGTCTAGTCTTTATGTTTTAGGATGCAGGCGCGGTCCCAGTCTCGAATTTTGGAAGGTGACACTAGTACGCAGTATCAGATTTTGGTGGGGTCACCAGTAGAATACAATATTAAATCATTTTATTAAAGAAAAAGTTTTGACCCTACCGTCCCTCTATATACTTGAAACCGTTATGTTCGTAAGGAAAAAAATAAAACTTTTTAACTTCGACAGAAATAAACGCCGCCAATCGAAACTAGCTCTACCTGTTCCCAACCTCGAACTATTCAAATCCAGTCCTGACTACCACAGACTAGGTAGAGAGATACCTGACTACCGTTGCGTCAAAATTTACAACAAATTACCTGAAACTCTTAAAAATATCAATGAAAACAGCATATTTTAAAAAGAAATAAAGTCCAAACTTATTGAAAAAGGTTACTACAACATACAAGAGTTTATGGAAGATAGATGGTAAAATGTATATGTAAGTGATGTATAAATAGGACATTTTTATTCTAGACCTTTTCTAGAACAGTTTTTTGTATAACCTCATATAAATGTTAATACATTTTATAATTACCCTTGGGACGAAACTGTGTTGTCGTCCTGCTATGCAACACCCTAACAGGGTCTTTGTACACATAGTTATAGATTTTAGCTATAAGATCTATCTCATATTATATGTATGTACACTGTGCAAATAAATAAATCGAATAAAAATTACTTTACTAGTGGCTCCCCGTAATTTTACCAGCGTAGTTGCCGTTCCAGTTGTTTTCCCGAGTTAGTAATAGTCGATGTAGGTACAATTAGATTTTTATTTTTTTTAGATTTTTGTTTTATCGTATACGATTGGGGGTGGGGTATCATGTCCCCTGTGCCCCCCCCCCCCTTCGGCCTGCGCCTGATAGGGTGCGAGTCTTTATGCACAATCTATCCACAGCTCGGTTACTCGGTTAGAACTACTCGCGACAGACTGTGTGTCTAAAGCTTAGCCAGTTTTTATGTTGCAGTGAGTGAGTCTTTCAGCATGCTTTGTGCACAGCTAGGATACTCGACTAGAATTCCATATAGTTATATGGTATCTGATGTTAATACTAGAAGTTATTTAAAGTTATGATTCATTATAAGGAATTGTTGAAATCATCTAAGTTTTCATAACATGTGTTTGCCAAATCACAGCAATCTATCGCTGGAATGTACAATCCTCTTTAGAAAAAGTGAACTCAACATTTCACAAATCCCTAACATTTTAAAAATATTTCGCAAAAACAATTAACATAACATATGTTATGTAGATCGAAAAGTAAAATGACCACCTATCTTTAATTAATAGTATTTACCAAAACTATCATGACGATTAAAAATTAAAATTGTGACCATAATAAACTACTATCATTAAAATTCGCAGTTGACGATGACCCGTTCCTGCAGTGGAAGTCTCCCGGCATAGCCCGCTACTTGGTGACGACTACGTTAGTCGGTGTTGTAGCTTTCGCCATACTTCTCATGAAGGAATACGAATTATTGAACAAGGTAACTTAAACCTAAAGTAGGTATTTCTTAGTATTATTATTTCCAAAATTCGAATGGACCACACTGAAATTTTAAACTCATATAAATTAGTATAGTCTATAATAACACATCTATAGGGTAGGTACTTTTCATTTCGAAAAAAAATTGAGGTTCCTTAGGAAAAAGCCATTCACTAAAATCTACGCGAACGAAGTCGCGGGCGATGCGAAAATGTGTTCCCCCGTGAAAAGTTTCCTGTGAAAGTCCGTATGTGAGCCGGCCTGTCTATCCCAGGTAGAATGGGACGCGTAAATGCATTTTTTTTTTCATGCACATTTTTTTTTGGGCTGTTTTTTTTTGAATAACGTATTATTTTAACGGTTACCGGTACAAGAAGTTAATGCGATTTGCAGCTGTTCTACCGCCAAGCGCTCCGTCCCGTTCCCCCGTTGCCGCTAGAGGAGGACAGCGACGTCGCGGAAGAGAGACGGCGAGTGTCGCAGACGTCCCGCGCCGAGGCAGCTCAGCGCAGCCTCGTCTGCAAGGACCTCACCAAGTTCTACGGCGATCTTCTTGCTGTTAACAGACTGTCGTTTTGTAAGTCAATCTGCCTCTCGTACAAATCACTCATTTTCGAGAATATTTCCGTAATAAAGAATTCTGTTAAAATTAACTCAAAAATTGTCGGTATTTTAGTTTTACAAAACACTGAAAACTGTTATTGGCTTTAGTGTTTCCTCTCATCTCAAATTTGTATTGTTTAATGCTGTTTGTTTTCCATTTATAATAAAATGTTGATAACAAATAATGTTTATCAGGCGTGGATCGTGGTGAGTGTTTCGGTCTTCTGGGCATCAACGGAGCCGGCAAGACAAGCACCTTCCGCATGCTAACCGGAGACTCGCGTATCGGACAAGGGGAAGCCTTCGTGCATGGACTCTCGATCAAGACGCAGATTGAAGAAGTTTATCAAAACATTGGTAAGAGCTCTATGTAACAATAATATTTCAATCGACTAAAAACTCTGACGCATAACGCCAGGTGCCTAACTGGATTTACTAGTTTCACGAGACCATAGATATCTACTAAAATTTTGATGATTCAATAACATGCATGCAAGAGAAATTAACTAATGTCTCTTCTTCTTCATTGTATCGCTTTTTGCAGAGTGGTCGTCGTCACGACGATGAGTCGACTTTGTGGTAGAGGTGAACACAGCTCTCCGTACGATCTCCTGCCATCTCTACCTATTTGCAGTCAGACACGTAGCTTCCTATTGCGGATTTCACTTGGTCAGTCCAGCGCATAGGCGACCTGCCGCGCAATCTGGTTCCCTCCGCTTTTCCCTGCACAACCAGCCACTCCATGGAGTCGTTATTTCGTCTGGAGACATGTTGAAAATACTGTAGTATGTGTGACTGTACTACAGCCGACAAACGCTGCTTGATGCCGAGCTCTTGAAGTATAGGCACGTTGATGCGGAACTCTGTCCACGATATAGCATTTTCCTCCAGCACCACATTTTTAGAGCGTCTATCTTCCCTTTTTCCACTGTCCACGTCTGTGCTGCGTAAATAAAAATGTGGAATACAAGCGTTCGCATGAGCCTGACTGGTAGTTTTGTTAATGTTGCGATTCTTCCATATTTTCTTTAACTTCTCAATCACGGTTCTGGCCATTTGTCGTTTCACTTCATCTACACAGCTGCCGTTATCTGAGATTAAGGCCCCAAGGTAAATGTAGGTCTGAACCACGTCACAGTTCGCAATCTGTATCACTTCGGGGGAGTTGTTGTTGACGCGATCCACGATCATAATATTGGTCTTAGATCGGTTTATCTTTAAGAGCCGGTTTTCACGGCGCGGCTGCCAACCGCGCCCGCGCGGTCGCGGCGCCGCGCCGCGCGACTATTTTGTTTCAATACTCACGAGACCGCAGGTTTTCGCGGTTTCTGCTCCGGAAAGCTACTGCGCAAGAATCGCGCGCAGCCACGCGGGCGCCGCGCCGTAAACCGCGTCGTGTGTTTTGAATTCAATTTTATATGGAAATCTGCCGCGCCCGCGCGCGGTCGCGGTTGGCAGCCGCGCCGTGAAAACCGGCTCTAATCCAAACGTATTTGAAAAATAATTTCTCTTGCATGTATGTAACTGATCAAACATCAACTGATGTAAACTTTACTTTACTCAGGATATTGTCCTCAATTCGACGCGCTATTCGACAACCTGACAGCGCGCGAGACACTTCACATATTCTGCTTACTGCGCGGAATCCCAGCACACGTTGGTGCCGCCAGCGCCTACCACTTGGCTAACTCTCTCGGATTCACCAAACACTTCGATAAGAAAGTAAGTGATGCATTATTTAATCTACCACTCTTAGCACCGCCTTTGTTCGATAAAAGTGCTTTGTTTCCACTTGAATAAAGAAGTCTACAATTTTTAGGCAGCCGCTAACGTCCCTAACCTCTAATAGCGCAGCATTTTACGAACCTTCAGTTCATAATCGTCATATTTTGGATGTGTGCGGAACCCAACAATATTGAATTTCTTAACTGTACCAGGTACGTGCCTGCAGCGGAGGCACAAAGAGGAAAATTAGTGCGGCCGTCGCGTTGCTCGGTGACTCATCTCTCGTGTTTCTGGACGAGCCGACGACGGGCATGGACCCGGCGTCGAAGCGGCTCGTGTGGTCGAGCATCAGCGGCGCGGCGCGCGCGGGCCGCAGCGTGGTGCTGACGTCACACAGCATGGAGGAGTGCGAGGCGCTGTGCTCGCGGCTCACCGTCATGGTGAGCGGCCGGCTGCACTGCCTCGGCCCGCTGCAGCATCTCAAGACCAAGTTCTCGCAGGGTGAGTTGTTCTCTTCTCACCTCTAGCCCCTCTGGTGGAGAGTTGTCGAGTGGGGCCGCAGCGTGGTGCTGACGTCACACAGCATGGAGGAGTGCGAGGCGCTGTGCTCGCGGCTCACCGTCATGGTGAGCGGCCGGCTGCACTGCCTCGGCCCGCTGCAGCATCTCAAGACCAAGTTCTCGCAGGGTGAGTTGTTCTCTTCTCACCTCTAGCCCCTCTGGTGGAGAGTTGTCGAGTGGGGCCGCAGCGTGGTGCTGACGTCACACAGCGTGGAGGAGTTTCAATGAAAGTGTGCCTTATAACACACGCTTAAGACGTCAAGATAACTCGACCGGGGTGTGTTCTGGGATGTGACCTAGTTTTATCATAAAACCTTAAAAACCTTCGTAAACTTTGATCAAGTTTTACGAGATCCATAGTATGTATCCCTTTTTTTGTTCACAAATTGTTTCCAATAAAATTGTTTGACTGAACTCTCTGAAATCTATAGCCTTAATCTTGAATTGCATCTTTTCTGCTTGTTTGTATTATCTGAGCATGACAATATTGATCTCCCATATGCGACCAACGAGTCTTGATTATTGATTGTACGATTTCTTTGGAACTCACCAAGTCTTTATACAAATGTGGAAAACTCGTGTTTATCTTTATCTTTTTCATTTTCCAGGATACACACTCATAGTAAAGTGTCAATTTGGGCCCGAAAGAGACACCTATTTATCAAAAATCGACGAATACATCAAAGAGCACATTATTGGAGCAAAACTCATGTAAGACTTTTGTTTCGTAATACCATTTTACTACGATTGATTATTATCTGCAGTGTTTTAAAAATGAAATGCTTTGTTTCAGTGAAACTTATCTTGGCATCAGTACTTACTACCTTGATGACGCGGCGTTGCCTTGGTGGCGCGTCTTCGACGTGATGGAAAAGGCACGGGAGCACTACCCCATAGAAGATTATTCAGTTTCTCAAACAACACTCGAACAAGTTTTTCTCAGATTCACTAGACTATATGCTGCACCTCAGTAGCGGGTAAAATATTAATTGAACGTAAGATGCTTTCAATTATTAAAGCAGCCTTTTAATATTTCAATAATGTACATCTTCTTTAAATATAAACGAAAGTTAATCCTGTAAGATTCATGGTTATAAAGCCAAACATGTTTAATTATTGGATTAGAATTTAATATTTTTAAGTAGGTATTTTATTTTATTTTGGAACAGAATAATATATTCCTATTTTTTATGCGTTGATAAACTTGTTGAAAAATGATGTGATAGAAAGAATATCGTGTGACAACTCTCTCTATGAAATTTCACAAATCCGTTGGTGAGAAATGAAGTGCAAATGTGATTTAGTTACACTTTACCTGTAAGTATTTTAAATAATGATATATGACAGCCGCAACTTACGATTAACGTATGTTACGGCTACAATTGGCTGTTGGATTATGTATAATTATAAATAATAGTTTTATTAAGAATTAATGATGTACTAAACTAAAAGTACATTATTTTTTCAGTTTCTTAGAAACTGAATGAGGCTGTTTCGTGGCTCTTGTGGCTTGTGGCCCTCAGTATAAAGCAATTTTATCTGACTGTTCCGTTTTATACTCATTATAGAAAAATATCATAAATAATTCTCAAACCCCCAACGACCAAACGAAATAATCCGCTTGAAGGGTATATTACGCCGAGGGAACTTGTTCATGTTTGTATATTTATAATATATACTTTCGCTAGCAGCTTCCCGCGGTTTGCTCGCATATCCATGTCCGTTCCCGTTATTTATTTACCTGAAATGTAAAGTATCCTATGTGCTATTCCAAGCTATGTTCGGTGTGCCAAACCGATCCGTTCAGCCGTTCCCATGTGATTAAGCAACAAACATCCAAACTTTGAAATGTATAATAGTATGAAGATTATTAATTCCTGCGCCGATGGGTAGCAGATCCATCTGACAAAAAGATAGGCTCAAACACAACAGTAGGTAAAAAGGTCGCATATGATGGTTATATTATTAACCTATATTTGTGTTATTTCACATATGAATGCGTTAAAGAAGGTAATTTTTAAGTAAGTATATAATGTTGCGACACACTTATTTTAATAATTTAGTTTACATAGGTGAGATAATTTTTTATACGAACTTCAGATAGGACTCTATGTCTTCTGCTCTAGCCCAAAGTTCGCTAGACAGAACATGGCCATCTGAGGCAAACTGCCATCTTAGGGCACTTTGTTAAAAAATAATGTTTCATACATGTAGGTATACCGAACGACAACGGAAAACACTAAAATATTGGATCAGTATTTAAAAAAAGTTTACTTACGGTGTATTACCTTTTTTAGAATTTAGTGAGGGTACCCGCAAGACATGAGCCTGTTTTCTCATTCAAAGACATTTTCAATAAGTCGTTTTACCTAGTTCACTACCATATAATAGTTGTTGTGACGATTATCAATAATCTTTAAGACACGCCTAAAGGCACTTGACTCCAGGCCAGTTTCAGCAGCAGAAGGTAGGTACTTAAAATGTAGAAAATCGGACTTGCATCACTTTCTAAATACTTAAGATGTACTTAATAAAAAGCAGATTTCGTCGAAAAACAATATTTTTCTCCAGTTATAAAAATATTTCATGGAACTCATAGAATAAATTTTCAAATTTACACAATTGTGTACTTAGGTACATACGTGTTTTTCAAGTATCATTTGCATTTATCAAGTTTCATTTGATTCCTAGGTATGCTTATGATCCAAGTAAAATGTATCTGTGATTCAAGAACAATGTTTTATTTAGATAAGAAAAACAATTTACGTAGTTTATAATCTACCTCGTATATTTTGTTTAAATAAAAATTATATGAGCTTACATCGAAGTTTTATTTAAAAACATATTTTGACACAAAGTTACACATTATACTATGCTAGTGTTATTGATTACGGGATTTTTAACGTATTTCGTAGTTTCGTATACACGGATTAAGAACTGGACGTCTACTCTCTTTCTACGAAAACTTCATTTCGAAATAAACTCGCGACTTTCCAACTCCGATTCTACTTCGATCCGTCGTTTTCTCCGTTTAATTAAATGTTCTAACCCTCCTCAAATTAGAGTATGCTTAGAACATTTAAATGTCAAACAATGTTGTATCGGCCGAACCGAAGTAGAACGAGAGCAGGAGAGTCGCGAGTTTTTTTTCGAAATTACGTTTTCGTAGAAATATTGTAGACGTCCTGAACTGCTTCGAAATGTCGGGTACTGACTGTCGGGTATGAATAACCGTGATAGCTTAAAACATTATTTCACAATATAGGTACTATTTGTTTACCTATTATAACACAGTAGGTAACCTGATTTTATTTTACGATGTCTAAATTACTTAACCCTAGATTTACAATAAATATAATTTGTCATTGACCTTACACTATAAGACCCCGATTTTGGAAGAATAAGTGATAAGAAAGGACTCTGTATATTTTATGACCAATGCAAAATTAACTGGCGAAAATACAGCGATATAAAAAAAGCAAGCCCGTAAAAAAAAATAAGCCGAAGGATGCAACCTTACAAAGGCCTGTCTAAGAATATTATTTTAAATTTAGAATGCTAATAAAAAATAGTTGTCGTTGTTATATCTATTCAGCATTTATTTAATACATATAACTAACCTATAATTAAGTTGAATTTTCATTAATATTTTTTTAAAATCTATCTTTTCTACAGTGTTTACCTACTCCAAAATCGGGTCCATTATTTACGTACATTTCACTGAGATATACTCAATAATATTACAAGAGAGAATTCATTAAACAGGCTATAACAGAGATAAATAAATAAATCTTAAATTATTACACACTTTATCAAAATTCTAGCTTTTTACCTACTATACATAAATTAGCATCACATGGGAATATTGTATACTTATTTCTAAGACGATATTTTTCTACTGCTCTCCTTAATCTATATTCCGCCCTCATTGGCGTACCTAGTGATTTATTTTTTAGAGAGTTTAGCTATACAGCCTAGATAACTTTTGCTCCTATCTCTTTTTCTAAAGGAGATACAGGTATCGACCTTCTAGCTTTAAATACGCCTATATCGACTTTGGAAGGTCTACACCCACTTATCCCGCTCATATGCTCCCACCCGACAAATAAAATTCACTCAAATATGAGCTTTACGCCATGCCGTTAAGATATAGATTACATTGGCAACATAAATTAGCGGACCGCTCGCGGACAGCCGTCTGCTAATTTATCTCGCCAATGTAATCTATATCTTAACGTGCATGGCATAAAGCCCATATTTGAGTGTAGTTTGTTTGTTGAGTGGTAGCGGAGTCGTATAAGTGGGCGGCAGACCTTAAATTTCTTTGGTCGTTGAACACTGTTAAGCTAAGCCAACAGTGTGTGAAAAAGACTGAATCAACCACATTTATCATATTTTTCAATTTGAAATGATTTATGATCACGAAATGGTTGAAAGATTTCTTTGAAAGAACGAAGCTTGGTCAATATATTCACATATCACTATTCGTCGTAGTCTAATGATTTTGGCGACCTATTGGGCTAATGCTATAATGATAAGGTTCCCATTACAAGTTAGACGACCACGCATTCGACTTTTTGGTCGGACAGAAGTTTGAGTAATGAGTTTAAATGGTATTGGTCTTTGGTTTACCTATATATTAGGTCTTTGGTATATGTTGTTCATGTGTTTGTATATAAATAGGTGAAAAACTGACCACTGACCACTGTATGACTAATAAATAGGTGAAAAAATATGTCAAATCATTGAAACTGAAGCATGTATGCTTATGTTTTCTAACAAAATGAGACCGATTTAGACAGGTTTTTTTGTATTCTGAATATGCCTCTTTGATAAACCGCTTGTTGTAAAACTACTCTCACTATTGGCTCGTTTGTGATAGAACCTATGGCTATGGTATAAAAATATAAAACCGTAACTCCTTCCCGTTGAACCACATTATAGTTGCTCATACAAAAATATTTCTAATCTCTTTGAGTTCAAAGTCACAAACGTCGAAAATTTAAATCCCTAGTGTAGTTTACTTAAACATTTGGCAGTATTCGGGCTCGCGTAAGCCTTGAGTAAATTGTTTAGAATACGGTAAATCTGGTATTAGTACTTTTATCTCACGAAGCGAGCTTTACTTGTAGTAACGATGTGCGTTCGCGGTCACGCACACATTTACAGCGTGTGCGTGACCGCGAACGCACACATTCACAGACTGAATTACGCGCTGACGGTATTTGTTTTCATGCACACATACTTAGCGTGTTTACACTTGGTCTCCACAAGTAAGACCAATTGCGGTCCAAAGGGGCATGACCCCCCATATTGTATACGTTAAGTAATCCAAAAAATCTAAAAAAAACACAAAATATCGAATGGTACATAAACTATTTACCGCGAAAAAACAACTGCAACAGCAACTACGCGGGTAAAATCTCGAAGCGCTACTAGTAAAGTATTTTTACTCGACATGTTGTATTATTATTGGTCACACTATTTGAGACTCCGATCGCTCCTTAGTCTTACTCAAGACATACGTATGTCTTTCATACTTGTCGCGCGTATTACTCGCTTCGTGACATAAAACTACTATAAGATAAATTGTGTTTTGCCTAGAGTTTTCCTAGTGTTTATTCCTGCCCCTGTCGCTGGTACTTGGTGAACTGCAGGAAGATCTGTTCGAGGGTCGTCTGCGAGATGCTGTAGTACTCGACGGCCAGGTCTCGCTTGGCTCGCTCCATCACGCCGAACATGCGGGACCACGCCGCGGTCTTATCCGGCAGGTAATACGTTAGGAGGCCCTCGTACTCTTCCCTGGAAATTCACACAATTGGAATGATGATTGGGTCAAAAATATACTAGGTACCTATTCTAATTAGTTCGTCATCTAAATTGTGGAAAAATATGTAACACGTTTTTTTTTTTAAATTATTAATGATAATCGATAAAGTTACGGTGGTCTAGTCGGGAGAACGGCGGCTGCCGATCCGGAGACTCTGAGTTCAAATCCCACACGCACCACTGTCTTTTCGAAGTCATGTGCGTAATGCTGCTAACTTAAAACGGTGAAGGAAAACATCGTGAGGAAACCGACATGTACCTAGAATGTTTCGAAGTGTCATGTGTCATCCGCCAACCCGCACTGGGCCAGCGTGGTGGATTATGGCCTAAACTCTCTCCTTGCGAGAGAAGGCCCCGAGTCCCAGCAGTGGGAACGTTTAGTGGGCTGTTGATGTTGATGATGATGTTGTTGAATCGATAAAGATATGAATCATCAAACTTTCGGAGTGGGGAGTTGTAACGTC
Source organism: Ectropis crepuscularia (assembly GCA_963693475.1). NCBI lineage: Eukaryota > Metazoa > Arthropoda > Insecta > Lepidoptera > Geometridae > Ectropis > Ectropis crepuscularia. The sequence goes on from OY856345.1 coordinate 15,231,139, forward strand.
ACGTCTTCGTAAAAATCGTGCAATGAACTGACGTCACTCGACACTTCTGAACACTATATCTACATAATTTTTTGTTTGTGAAACAAAATAAAAAATACTTGTAGGTACTATGTTTTTTAAATAAATGGTCTAACTGGTGGACTAATTCGTTTTTTTGTCATGTCTATTATCGTTAAGTTTAGAATACTTCAGAGTACTTTTCTAAAGAAGTCTTTCTTGGAACGTGCCGGTTTCCTCGCGTTGTTTTTCTTCACCGTAAAAGTCAGTTGTGAGGACAACCTACAACTGCGGCTGGTAATATAGGTACTCAAAAGTGCAGGGGGTTTCAAAGTTTCAAAGCTATAATCTCAGGAGTATGAAATCGAATGTTCTCGGTCTGTAATCCACGGATTGAGCCTATGTGCCAATGTTACACTGGGAGTTAGATAAACAGATAAACTTTTTATTGCACTTCGATAACAAAATACATAAAAAGCTTGAATCAGAGTTATATAACCATAGTCAACCATAAGATATTTTCCACTTCCATGGTTACATGTTACATCTCATTGATAGTATCAAACATGTTCAGTTAGCTGACAAAAATATGTTAGCATTAAAATGCGCATTGATATCACCTAAAGTCATGGTGAATCGAATTATCGAATTTAAGTCATCAAGAAATAATTTGCATTTTTAATCGACTTCCAAAAAGGAGGAGGTCATCAATTCGACCACCATATTTTAAAAAAATATTTTGCCTGATTTCTCGAGAACGCCCGAACCAATTTCAAAATTTATTTTTGTGCTCGTATGGGTACCTATGCTTCCCGAATGGTCCCATACATATTTTATCGAAATTGGCCGGGTGGTTTGTGAATTATAAACAAAAAACTATAATTTGCCTACAATTTTGCCTGGACCCATACAACCATGTCATGGTTGTAGATTTCAGAAAAGTTATGAAACTCGATTCTGTCAACACGAAATTGTATAAATGCATTGTTAAAAACTTGTTTTGCACTAAAAAGGGTAAAACAAACTCTTTTTATACAAAAAATTAAAACGACTTCATAACCACAAATGGGCACTCAAAAGCGAAAAATAATTTAATATAATTACTATATAAGCGCTACTCACTCATCTATTTGAAGTCGGTGCCAGCCAAGTCTTACAAGTAGTGTTATAGATACTACTTACTACGTACATGGTATCTATCTACGAGCTTTCTGACTTGACCGGCACCGCCTTCAAATACAGGGTTATTGGTAATCAGCCTGCATCCGTTTAAGGGCATGTTCTGTATATTTAAACAAACAACTTTTGTTCTACAACTTTCGTTAAAACTCAATAGACAACCCAAAAAAAAATAGTGTTTGTTGCCCTTTTTTGTACTGTTTAGCGACTTTTTAGTGTTTATTCACTTCGGCACATCATTTTTTGCGCGTTAAAGAGCGTACGCGCTCTTGTTACGAATTGTTACGAAGAGTTCGATGCTTTTAGACAGTGCAAATATATTTTTTTTTTTTTTTTGTAAAAGAAAAATAACTCATTTTTTTTAAAACTGTAGAACAAAAGTTGACGTATTGAATGTACCTAACATCCCCTTAAAAGGATGCAGGCTGATTACCAATAACCCTGTAGATGAGTGATTGGCGCTTATATAGTAATTACATTTAAACTATTTTTCGCTTTTGAGTGTCTATTTGTGGTTTTAAAGTCGGTTTATTATTTTTAGAAAGAGTTTAGAGCATTAAAAATAAACAAAAACATTGATGGATATTTCATACACAACACCATCAGGCCCCAAACTAAGTAAAGCTATAAGTAAAGTATACTCACATAATTCTTGGATTAGTGAAATTGCTGCTAACGTAGTCCTTGATGGCTTGAGTGGCGGTGCCCATCATTGAGATCCGTGTGTGTTCCTCTGTCTTCAACTTTATCGTTAATGTGAAGCCTGGAATAAAAAAATCATCGCAATGAGATATATGTACTTACATATATACCTACGTCTTTTGGGGAATACTGGATAAACTTTATGGCTATGGCCACGGCTGTCGTTAAGAGTTATGCGGTTAATTCCTTCGCCATTTCAAGGCTTCAGGCATTTCGATCGTTCCCTTTTTTGTAAATAAATATTGGTGGACAATTCACACACAACACCATCTGACCCCAAACTAAGCAAAGCTTGCACTAGGGTGTAGGGTATAATACTAGTATAGCTGTAAATACATTTTTTTTATAGCATAGAGTGACGAGACGAGCAGGTCATGTGCCTGATGGTAAGCAACATGCCTGCCACATAACAGCACAGTAACACGCAGCTATTGAAACATGATAGCCCAAATAATTACCTAGCACTGCACTGCGCTCGTCACCCAGAGACCTAAGATATTATGTCTCTAAGCCCTGTAATTTCTCTGGAATCATTGCCCTTCAAACCGGAACACAGTAATGTTTGCACATTACTGCTTGGCGGTAGAATATTTGGCAAAGGTGTGGTACTTCCCCAGGCAGACTCTGCTAAGAGTCCTACCACTACTAAATACTACATGCTTAATAGACATAGCAACAACCAGACCAATTAATGATAGACTTTATGTTAATTTATATTAGCTTTAATTATACACCAACAATAGAGCCATATTGAGAGTAGGGGAGCGGAGGCACATTCCGTACAGTGGGCGATTCCGTACATCGAAATTGACAGATACCGAAATATGGCAGAATAGTTCTATCCTTGTCTAACGGTTGCACCACGCACACCTCCCTTCCACCCGCGCCGCTGACTCGTCACATTTCGAGAATAAAGCATGTGTCACAATTTCGCGCCAAATTTTATTGAAGGTGTTGTGAAGAGTTTTCGCTGTAAGTACCTACTACAATTTCTTTCAAATTACATTTTTTGTATTATTTATGTTGTATTATATTGATATCTCCATCGACTAGCACTGTTTGTTGTTTAAAACTAGAAATAGTTTTTGTTTATTGAAAAAAATTTCACAAAATGGCGGAGTCGGCTCGGTTCGTACATCTTTGTACGATATCACCTGCCTGTATGGTATTACCCAAAAGCATAGACTAAGTAGAAAGATACTCTCCCGAAAGTAAGGCATATCATTTTTTTTTTTTTAATTTCTTCTTTATTTTAGACGCCTGGAGCAAAGAAACTCAAATGGTTTCCTCGAAAAATGAGACTCGCCATGGAAGAGATAAGAAGAGGCCCGAAATTACGTAACACATCTGAAAAAATTGGAGTCCTAGTAATGGCACTCCACGATCACCTGAAAAAGGGACCTACATATGACTACATTTGTGGATTTTGTGAAGAAAAATAAAAAATTACGCTGTACGCAATCATCCGAAGGTTTCGGGTGAATTCGTACATTTATGTTTTTATAAAACTTAATACATTCGAAACAATTATTTATGTAGTTTTAATTTTTATTAAAACATGTGGTAAGTTAATATTTTCTTTAATGGTAATGCTTAGATTTGTCTAACAATGACCTTTAGTTTCTTTGTAATCAGAGTTCTTGCTTAGCTGTACGGCAACCCCATCCGCTCCCCTAATTTCGTCAGGTTGCTGTGTCAGATTTTGCAGCATGATTGATGGCTATCGGAATAAATAAATATTGGTGAACATTCTTTACACAAAACTAACTAGCCCCAAACTAAGCAATAATGGTGGACATTTATCCTCATATGAAATCCTCAATTGTTGATTAAGTCAGTAGTTTTACAGATACATTGGTGAAGGTCCGTGTTGGGTGGTGTTTCTACGCTTACCTTCAGAGAATTTGTTCTTGAGATGTTGCGGCGTCCCGAGACACTGGAAGCGGCCATTGACCATGATAGTGAGTCGAGAGCACAGCGCTTCACACTCTTCCATACTGTGTGACGTCAGCACCACGCCCCGCCCTGACTTCTGCACCCCGCGCACCGCGCGCCACACCTGAACAGAAAAAAAACAAGTTTTTACTTGACGATAAAGGCGCTAAACTGAACTTCTGGATTATTTACAAGAATGTATTATTTATAATCCTCATTTGGAGCGACAGTGTTATTTGCCTATGTACCTATTTGTAAATTTTACACAATGCTAGTTTCAATATTTTTTTCCAAACTGTACTGAAGCTTATGTCCCACTCTTCTTACAGCACTCATAACTATACTTACCTATATTTATTATGCTGTATCTACCTACATATTTGAATTATGAAATGACAAACGTTACATTTTCACTGCTAACGTAGAAATTAGGTTAGTTTTGAATTCTTTGCAGTTGTGTCAGTGTCACTCCAAAGTGAAACTTGAAGGCTTTTGTGGCTTTCGCGTTCTATCGCTGCCAACGTACAGGATCGTGGGCGGCGTTGGAACGCGAAACTCACTGCCCTCGTTACCATCGGCGCTTAGTCCAATTAGATCGGTGGTCCTACCACCCCAGGGTTTTTAGTGGTAAGCCGTAAGTTTTGTGACGGAGATGTGGAGGGCTGATCTAGCTTTGGCACATAGTCGTTGTCAAGTCACAATCATGATCCCTTGGATCCTCCCTTGCCCCCCAATAACCACTAGCTCCATCGGGGGCTGATGGTATACTTACGTAACGTATTTTTCCCCGAAAAGAAAGGTTCTAGTAATAGGTAATAGATACATACGTGTCTCTTAGCTGCGGGGTCGACGCCAGTGGTGGGCTCGTCCACAAACACGAGTCGTGTGCGGCCAAGGAACGACACCGCCGTGTTCAGCTTGCGCTTCGTACCGCCCGAGTACTTGTGGACCTGGAAATATCAATATAATTTTAGAACGAAGTTCCTCACGGTAGGCTTGGAGGAGACAGGAATTTTGCTGTCCTACCGAAGTGATAAAAAATGAAAGACTAAAATCGTAAGAAAAATTTACAATGGAAGTGACAAACTGCGCGTGACTAATGTTTCTTTATCTATATGTATAAAAATCAATGCCACTTTTCGTTGTTATTGGACTCCTCCTAAACGGCTGGACCGATCTGAATGTTATTTTTTGTATACGTTTGGGTAGAGCCCTGGAAGGTTTAGATTCACAAATCAGCCCGGCAGATGGCGCTGCAGTTGATATCTAGGTTATTATTCGAGCAAAGCCGGAGCGGGCCGCTAGTTGTTCTATATTTACGAAAGTATGATCGTAACATAAATAATAAATACTAAGCATTTTTTTTTCAAAATGTATTGCTTTTATATTATCTGAAACAACGTCGTGGTCTTCAAAAAAAATGGTTGTCTGTAAAGTACTGACGATAGAACGTGACAACGTCTTAAGAAATCAGTACGCTGATAGCGCGAGTAGTGATACCGCTCGACTCGGCGGGTGGCGCCCTCAGCGCTCAGCTTCGTCCGCATGGCACGGAAGACGAACTAACGGTAACGACGGAACGTTACAGTTTTGCGGGCGTGCAGCCGGCTTCATCGAATTATAAGACGTTATCACGTCAAAACTGTTTGCAGTAGTAAGTACCCTCTTGTCGAGATGCGGCAGGAAGCCGAGCGAGGTGGCGAGCGCGGCGGCGTGCGGGCCGGCGGCGCGCGGCGCGAACCCGCGCAGCAGGGAGAAGTACCGCAGCGTCTCGCGACCAGTCAACTCGTTGAACAGCGCGTCGAACTGCGGGCAGTAGCCTGCCACACGACACGTTTATATTACACTTTATAAAAATAACTCGATGATTGAGTTTTGCTCTGTTCAAACAGTGATAACACGACGTTTCTTGAAAATTAGACCTAAGTAGATGTATCGTCCCCAAATGCATACAAAATTTCACGAGAATCTGTGGTGCTGTTTCCGATTTTCGGATCTTATACAAACATTTTTTTTTATAAGAATTGGTTGAAGATATGTATATTGGATAGATAGGTTCGCTGTACAGAAATCGCTATTAAAATCGGCTCAATAATGTTCGAAATCATATTTATGTACCTAAAGCCATTATACAGGTTCAATCCTAGCTTGGGTAACGAAGCGTCTCTCGCCCCGTCGGCTCGTTGAACAGCGCGTCGAACTGCGGGCTAACACGCCACGCCACGCGCCCTGCGGCACGCCATGTTTATATTACACTTTAGATATAAATATAAGTACCTCGATGACCGAGCTTGGTTCGGTTTGAACACGGATAAAATATATACCTACGGTCGAATAGAGAAAATACCTTTTTTTGAAGTCGGTTAAAAACGTTTTCTATAAATAAAACCTAGCTAGATAGATTTATAGTCCCCGAAATGCATACAAATTTTCAAAATCACTGGTGCCGTTTCCGAGATTCGGATTTTATATAATTATTAATTAATAATTATATAGGTACATACGCACTTTATTTATAAGAATTGCTCGTTTAAAAATTTTAAGGTATTATGTATAGAAATCGCTATTAAAATCGACTCTATGTTCTATGTTCGAAAATAAAACATGCTTTACAAAAATCCCTACTAAAATCAGGACAAATCAGGACAAAGTTGTGCGAAACCATACATTTAAATATCATAACTTACAACGTAGATACAAAACTTTTGTTTTGCTCGGTCTATACAGAGACGCCGTAGTGTAAAATTCTCTAACTAAACGAAACATTGGCGCCACCTTTGACGAAATTGAAAACCATCATTAACAGGTTTATTATTTTGAGTTTTGAAAAGATCTCATTGTTTAAATAACGTAGGTGACATAACATTTTAGAAATACAGTACCTACGACTAACTTATTTGTAGAATGTAGCGATGGCACCACGATCGAAAAGTGTTGCCACCTATACACCTATTACAAAATTAGATATGATCTGTGTTCTAACTCAACAGTTTTTGGCCGTTTTACAGATAAGTTGGTGCGTTGGTGGCATTGTACACGTATTTTCGACACTCACCAATATTCTCATGAACGCGCGTCAGTTGCGACTTGACGGAGTACCCGCCGATATACGCGTTCCCGCTCGATATCGACTCGTCTCCCATCAACATCTTGAACGTAGTGGTCTTCCCTGCGCCATTCACGCCCAGGAGACCGAAACATTCTGTGTCGCTAACACCTGCAAAAATGGACGAAATTAAAAATTTTGAAACCTTAGATAAGTACTTTAAAATACTAAAAGTATATCGGCACAGAACATCCTTCTAATATATATTATAAATGGAAAAGTTTGGATGTTTGTTGCTCAATCACGTTGGGGCTGCTCAATGGATTGCGTAAAAATTTGGAACACAGTTAGAATATAGCCTGAAATTACTGTTTATTCCGGGAAAGTAACTGGAACAAGACCTACGCCGGTAAAACGCTAAAACTGCGACGCGCTGCTAGAATTTCATATTTTAAAAATTACTAGACGTGAAATCTATTTGTTTTTTTATCATCATCGTAATCTTAAATCTAAGCTAAGCTTGAAAACTATTTGTTGATTGAGTACGTATTCCGTGATGGACATAATCTTTGTGGCATCAAATCGAGAGTGAATCACCTCTTTCCAGCTGAGGGCGCTCCATTGTTGGTGGTCAGTGCAAATCTTCGAAATGATTTTTTGCATCTCATAGCCATTCAGGCTATATAGTCAGGTGGGTGGACCATGGAAAGCCTTGCTCCTTTGTAGGCCAACTATTAAAAAATCTTAGTTATTGTCATGTGACGACAAATTCCTTCTACTCACAGTAAGATCTATCAAACTTAAGAACACTAACGCGGCGGCGTATCTTTCGCATCGCTATTTTTTAAATACGGTCCCTGGTCATCGTCGTTAAATTTGTTATTCTCGGGTTCAGCAAAACGTAAGTTTTAAAGTAAAAAACCTACTCTTTTCTTTTTTTTTTATTGCGACCTGTCATATAAGGATCTGTTATGGTACTAAAGAAACAAATGTATAGTTTTGTTTCGATTTCAGTTAAAATATTGGTTATGTTCCTAGGAAAGCCGGTGGTTCCTTATAAGGTCAATCAACAATAATCAAAAGTTTGGCGGTTGGCCTTGCTAGGATACTACCTACATGGGCATTACTAGTACATATACAAATCATGAAAGAATGAGCCCTTAGTAATTACTTATATAAGTGCCAAAAAAACAAAAACATTGTTCAGTTAAAAACCTATAATTTGATCATATTAAAAAAAAGTGTCATTAATGATAATTGCTAATTTGGTATTTTTAGAAACATGTTGGCTTTACAAAGAACGGACCCGTAAGAAGGCCATTAACTATATATGTATATTTTTTATAATTTTATTCTAAAACGCATTGTCAGCTTATTGAATATCAACATTATACTTGTCACTATTACTTTTAAATCATTTCAGTGAATATATTCTTAGTTAGACGATGATATTCAAAGATTGTTCGTTTAGTTTTTTATAAATGATAATAATTTATTAAGCATTAAATGTTTCGTTTATATGAATGAGATTTTTATGTAGTTCTAGAAAAAGTGACTATTTTGAGTGATACGACTAAAGTTTTAAGTTAAACGTCTGATTTATAATATTGGCCTTGTTTGGACCCCTGTTTCTTGTAAGGCCAAATGGAAGAGCCTATGAAAGCTTGAGTTTATTAAATATCCATTAAATCTACAATAGAGAATAATAATTTATGGGTTACACACTAAAACAAAGTAGTACTTAACACATTTTTTCTTTCATTTATCCGGTAAATTAACGAATAAAAACTGTTTATTCGTTACAGTGGCCTTTCATGGTCCACCTACCTTAGGTAGTATGTCTTGCGGCCCGTTCCGGCTTCGCTTGTATATTGTCATATAAAAACTATTATTCGAAATAGAAACTATCCTATCTTATTTGTCATACTGATGTTATAAATGTGAAAATTTGAATGTTTAGAGTAGTGTTGCTTAATGACGTCAGAACTACAAATTGGTCAGATTGAATGTTGAATACAAATGCTTTGTAATCTTGAATAGCATATACCTACTTTATATTAAAAAAAATGCAGAAGTCCTAAGAAAACAGTCCTTTTAAATTAAGTAAATACTACGCGAAAGAATACTCGCGAAAAAAACTAGTATACAATGAAGTATGGGTAAGATGTAAGTTAAGCAAGATCCAATATTTTATGTGACGTATGATTCATCATGTTTTATTTTAAATGTCCAATAACTATACAATTAAAATGTAATTTACCCACTACCCATTTATAAACATTTTATACTGATATGCTACTGCTGTAAAGATAAAAAAATCATAGTAGTCTTCTTCAGCGTAAGCTAAATAGGTAGATCACGGCTATCACTTCGAATGATACCTAGAGATAAGTTTCAAAAATAATAAATAATTCTCACTGACTCATATCTAGCTTATCTGTACTTATCTTTTGACACGACTATCGACCTTTGCATCTCAAATATTTTAACGTTAGTAAATATTGCGAAAAACTAGTAACCGTATTACCAAATAAGTATGACTAATATGACGAGTCCGCGTGCTGCGACAGTTGAGACTTGCCGATACGTTTCGTGTGACGCATTTCGTCCCGCACGTCAGAGACTAACAAGCTCTCATCCAATGGCGGTCAAAGGCAGGTCAAAGACGGCGAGATTCTTCCCGTAGTACTTCGCTTACAAGCCTTGCCGACGCACTCCAAGTGACGCATCTCGTTCCGTACGTCAGAATCTAAAGAGTCCACGTCTACCAGCGGCGAGGTCAAAGTCGAGGTCAAGAGGTCTCGTGGGGGTCAAAATACTCACTAAATCCGATCTGGTCGACGGCGAGGTTCTTCCCGTAGTACTTGGAGAGTCCGCGAGCGACGAGTCCGTGCTCCCACAGCTGCGACTTGCCGATGTGTTTCACATGACGCATCTTGTCTCGCACGTCCGATTCTAGTGAGCCCTCATCTACCGGCGGCGAGGTCAAAGTCGAGGTCAAGGTTTCGTGTGGGTCAAAATACTCAAAACCCGTCCTGATCGACGGCGAGATTCTTCCCGTAGTACTTCGCTTCCAAGCCTTGCCGACACACTCCAAGTGACGCATCTCGTCCCGCACGCCAGAGTCTACCAGCGGCGAGGTCAAATTCGAGGTCAAGGTCGAGGTCAAAGTCTAGGTCAAGGTCTCATGTAGGTCAAAATACTCACTAAATCCGATCTGGTCGACGGCGAGGTTCTTCCCGTAGTACTTGGAGAGTCCGCGAGCGACGAGCCCGTGCTCCGACAGCTGCGACTTGCCGATGTGTTCCACGTGACGCATCTCGTCGCGCACGTCCGAGTCTAGCGAGCTCGCGTCCACTGGCGGCGGGGTCTTCGTGCGGGTGAAGATCTGCAATGAAACGTTACCACTGCATTATGAAGGAACACGTAAAACGAAACGTTACCTCCACATTGTGGAAGAAAGTCTAAAACGAAACTTTTTAATTTTATTTAATAAATGTTACTTAATTCATTTTTCAAAAAAAAAAATTTCACTTATTTTTTAAATATAATATCATCCACATCATAGCAATGTATGTACAGAATTCGAAAATCGATGGGTGCCGTTGCAAACTCGGCCTCAACTACTTCGCAACCAGGATAATTAAAATGGACTAATTTCAATCGTAATAAGTCATTTCAATGAAAATTGGAGCCTCGGCCTCACGAATAACAATTAATTTAGAATACCTACCTAGGTAACAAAAAAAGCTCACCCTGGTCAGTAGACCGTATTCGATGATCATGAGTAGAGCCCAAAATACAACGCACGAAATCACCATGAAAACCAGGTACCGCAGGATACCAGGCTCAGCCCAATCGAAGTGTGCGTCTACCCTAACTGAAATATAACAAGTACACGTTAAATTAAACATTTAAAAACCCTATAAATCAATTGTTTAAAATTTTAGGCCTACGTATGTTTGCTAGTAAAACAAATACCCATTATGCGTTTAAGATTCCTACCGCAGTTGACAAAAGAGCTGGTAACTTTGATACGGCTGAACCGATTTTGATGAACCGTAGCTAAGAACACTCGTCATTTCGCTGGAAACATTGGACACGGATTTCAAATGGACACAGTAACGTTTGCACATTCCTATTTGGCGGTAGAATAACAGGCAAATATGTGGTACTTGCCCAGGCTACACGTCAAACTTATACCGACATGCCGTCGTTTTTTGCGTCGAGGGTTAAAAACATGTTAACAAAACAGTTATTTTGCAGTTGTAAAGTTGTATGCGCTACTTTACTGTCATACTGTAATCTCCGCCTCGCCATAAACATTTAGAATTATCTGTTGCATCCACAAAATATGAACCAATGCATATTATTATTGAATCGCATCGCAATATATTAGAAATACTTTCTTTTACGTCTATTAGGATTGCTATTCTGATTTCCAAGAATTTGCTACCGTTTACAAAAAGTTAACGAAGTCGCTAGTATTTTTACTTTGCAGTTTGTAGTGTCGCCTACCTTGGCGTTGTGTTACACGGATCCTATATTTTATTTTTATTTTTTCTTTCATTCATTGACTTAAACCCCTCAAGATGCTTAATAATTCAAAACAACTACACTTTTTTGTAGGTAGTCCATTAGCAGCCGTGCTAGGTTGAGGACCTATGTTACGACTGAACTATGTGTACTAGCATTAGCGATTAGAAGATAAATTAAATTTAATATGACAGTTAAGCGTAACGGTAAACAGAATGTAACGTGATACTAACTGCAGCAACTATTCGGCATCATCTCGCACATGGTGTCGAGAGTGCACGAATCGATGTTCGGTAGTACGGCCTCCATGTACTCGCACGCTTGCATGCACGACTGTATCGTCATCTCCACCTGGTTCAACCATCTGCACAAAGAAATAAAGCAATATTTGTATTTTTCATTTTATAAGTGATAAGTATGGGATGGTATCCAAACATGCCTGCCCATACCAGTCAAATGAACGTGAAGAGTCCAAATAACTGCCTAGCACTGCACTGCGCTCATCGCCCAGAGATATAAAATGTTTTATGTCTTCAATAATTTATTTGCAAATACTGACCTTCGAACTGGCACACAGTAATGTTTGCACACTACATCTTAGCGGAAGAATAACTGGTAGGTAAAGGTGTGGTACTTCCCCAGGAGGAAAAAGAGTTTACAAAGTTCTGCAAAGAGTCCTACCCCTACCAAAAAATAGAATACCTCAGGTGTTCCACTACCGGCCAAAGTCTACCCCATCAATCACTTCCAGTTTTACCTGTTATTTCAGTAACGCAATCCTATTAATATTATAAATGTCAATATTTTGATGTTTGTTGTTCATACGTTCAACGTCGTAACGTCTGGGACGGATTGGGCTGAAATTTGGAACACAGATTGTAATCTGGAAGAACACATAGGATACTTTTTATCCGAGGAAAACAACGGGAACTACGCGGGCAAAACCGCGGGGCACTGCTTATTTAAAACATTTTACGGTATACATTTGTTTGAATTAGTTTCAATAAAATATTGACTTACCTGACGGAAGTGACGAAGCTGTAGAGAGGGAATATCTGTAAGAGAGAGTCGAGTACTTGGGCGGCTTCCTGTGTGTCCAACTGGGGCGCGCCGAGCGCTTCCACTATCTGAGGACCCAACGTACCTACAATATACAAGAATAATGTTTAAAAAAATTGACAGTCATAGGAACTGCCGATAGAAATGAAAACTTATAACTCAGAATTTGATAGCTCACTTTGGAAACTACGCGGGTTAAACCGGAGGGCGTGGCCTTGACCAATGGGAAATGCGTCCGCATGGTCCCGAGTTTACCCGAAAATGTCTTTCATTCCTGAGCGGGATGCTTGAAGTCAATTCACAGACCATGAAAAATTTGTCTGTGGTGCGCCAAAGGAAGATTTCACTTCTAAAATCGTAACATAAATTATAGCTACAAACCATCTCAATCAGAATTTAAATAAATAAGGACATCAAAATCAGTCGTTTAGGATTGCGATCTACAGACAGGCTCTATTTATGTAAAAAAAAATGTATTTTCAGGGGTAACATGTTTGTAAAGTTAGATTTTGTAAATAAACTTCGAATCTTGGAGAGATTTCAGAACTATTCCATAATGAAAACAGTTAAATTGAGTTTACAAATATTGCCAACATAACTTGTTGGGATTTTACTTACCAAATATAACATTCAAAAAGAAGACGACGACGAATCCAATAGCCGGTCCCTTGAACATCAGCGAGAAGAGATAGTTCATAGGCAGCATGGCTGCGCCGTATACCATGATCACCAAATACAGCCGACCTGGGAACAGGCATTCCCGTTTTATAGACTGTTTTAGAGGAAATCATCAACTCATCATCAATATAGACTTTAAAGCTACTATTATAAGAACTCATATTGGAAATATTCTAGAAACACTTTATCGGATTTTAAAGGAAATCGTTAGAAGCACTCGTACTCGTACCTACGGCCATTGTTACAGGACCAACTCGATGAAGTGATTAAAAGCATTCAGTCGCGATCAAGGCCTAGAATGAAAAAAACTAAAAAGAATAAAAGTGTACACGCTATTTCACATGATTGAGTACACTTCTTACTCAACTCGGTATCAGAAAACCCCGTAGCATCAAGGGCATTGAATCAAACGAGCTTTTGAAGCCTAAATAATAACAAAAATTTAACATATTTTTTTCAACGATAATTCATGTTCATTTCTAGAGCAGATTGACTCTTAGGTCATGCGAACAATAATATATGATATATTTTATCCAAACTTTCACCAGTAAAGCCGATAACGTCAGACCAGCTTTTTTCTGGAGGATCTTAGCGCTGCAAGCAGACTTGTACGCCATTAGAATTTTAACATTTAATCCTTGGTTGCGTTTACATATTTTAGTTATGCTATAGTTTTAGTTGCATGTAGGTATGAGTTAAGTTAAAGTTATTGATTTATATTGTATGTATTTAATTTAGAGACTGTCTCAATATTCTAGTTAAGTTGTGTGTGCATGCTTTGGATAACAGTTTAGAACATCACAATATTATAATTTATCTGTTATTTAACATTAACTGTAATCTGTTATGTACGCCTAATTAAATAAATAAATAACAAATGAGTACACATAGTATCTGTATTCAGCCCAGGAAGATGTGCTACTTCTCACCACGGCCCCAATATAGAAGCTTGGTGCTTAGTTTGCGGCCCGCTAAACGTCTTTTGTCTATCATAAATACTGTTATCATACTTATTGTTATAATTTTCTATCATTTTGTGGAAGTTTTTGTGAATTAACTTTCTGTGGGCAAATCAATTATTATTATTCTTATCTCTTACCCAACTCGGGGCCAGTGGAGAGTCCCATAACATCGAAGGCCACGCATGAGATGAGGATAGTCAGGCTGATGACGAGGAACCAAAGCCAGTCGAACACTGAGGAACTCAACCACAGCACGGCGGGTTGGAGACCGGCCGCTTTCTGCAGGAGTTTCGCACCGCTAGCGCGTTCCTGTGGAAACCAAAATAATATTAAAATTTAACCCTGATTAAATTATTTGAATGTTTTTCAAGAAAAAGTTTCACATAAATTTATGGTTAAACTTGCAAAGCCTAAATTAAAAAAAACAATAAAATATTTTTCCAGCGTAATATCCGACCGCAAAATTAAGTTTGTCGGTTGTCGCCCCATGGTTTAATATTTTACACGCTGCGCTGGTGTAAAGCGTCTGAGTGTAATTTTTGTCTATTATAGTATAGTCATTTTGTCAAATTATACAAAAAAACGGTTTTATATTTTTTTAAACCGGTGTCGACATTCATCTTACATTGAAGTCTACAACAACAGGAGTAATACCGCAACTCATACAAGAAATTTCCATCATATCGCCCTATAACAAAATAAACCGTTCACTACGCAGGTTTGCTCTTTGTATTATGTCTACATTGAATAGAAGTAGTGACGTACCCTGATGTAAAACATGACGAAAACAGCGCTGACGATACCGACGCTGCTGCCGATACCGTTAGCAAGTTGCATTGATAATAATCTCACCATCACTTGCATGTTATTCTGAAAGGAAATGCATAAAATTTATTAGTAATTAACAATAATTACAAATAAATTAGTTACAAAAACGTACTAAGCCCTAAGGAAAAATAAATAATTCTGTAGTTAATTATCAAGGTTTTGTTGTATCTGCTCAAAGAAATTATTTTTTAACTTTGTTTGTAAAGGTTTTCTGCTGATGATTCTTAGGTACATCAAATATCAAATCACTAGAAAGCAAACAAAGCCAACACGCAATCACACAAAATAGCCAATTAGATACATTTACAGTGGTCTTTAGTCAGTTAAACTCTCCCGAGACAAATTGAAAAGTCTGCTACCCCCACCCATCTCAAATTTGAGGATAAGGAGTATCATGGTATAATTTTTCATATTCTCAATACCCAATAAACTCAAGACCTTCATAATGACTTGTCATTTTGTAACTTTCCTAGGAAACGTAAGAAGGACGCTTCGAAACAATCTCGTACCTGTTCAGAGTAGGTAACTTCGAGTGGCTGGTTGGTCACATGTATCTGCGCGAAGGGGTTCCGCGCCATTACCAAGGCGGAGTGTACCGCTGACAGCGACATCGCCACGTCGTGGTAACCGAAGTTACTGAAATGAGCCGTCGCCGAGTCTTCGTTGAAGGTCGCTCCGATCAACATTGTATGGCGCAGGCTGCCCATCGCTACAGTGTCTGAAGCCTGGAGGTGGAAATTGATTTAATAAATCAAAAACCTATTTGGATATATTTACGCAAAACAGAATCAACCAACACAACGACTGATTTGAGAAAGGAAAAGTTCTATAAAAAATGTGTGTCTAGTAAATATTTTTTGTTGTTCATGAAAGTCTCCAGAGAAATGAGATTAATACTTTCCAGGTCTTATTTAAAATTTATCGGAATCAGTGGAACGGTTTTTGAAAATCCAATTAAAATTTAAAAAATAAAAAAGAAAAGGGACTTTAGGGAAAATTTTATGCATCGATAATATTTTCGTTTACTCCGAGATGTCTTATTAGAGCAGTGGTTTAGTTGACCTACTCATATTGTTTGATATAGCTTTTTTCTAATAAGTTGAGAATGTGAGTTTTATTTTTTTAAACTGAAATCGGTTCTTTGATTTTTACAGAAACAAACAATTATTCAATTAAAAACTCACCCGTTCCATATAATAGTCGTCGATGTTAGTATCGTTGACGACTGTGAGAGCCATGGTGCTGACTCCGGAATTCTGGAAGATGAACTCATAAGCAGCCTTCGCGATCGCACCCAACGCCGACGTAGAAGTGCCATTATAGTTTAGTAGAGTCTCCGTACGGGCGAACCTGAATAGAAGAAACTATATTTTTTTTCTTTAACCGAAGGACGACGATGTAGCAAAAAGAATTCGTCGTGTTTCGCTACTAATATTTATGAAATGTATTTGACCACCCCGTAGTAGATATGTTTGATAAAACCAAAAAAAAAAACTTTTTTTTAAAGAGGTTTGAATAATTTAGCGTAGAAAAAAAGTTCTAAAAAGTAAGCATATGTAACTGATATTAATCCTGATCGATGGTGATATTATCTCAGAGATAATTAAATCCTGGTAGGTATAATCTAAAAGCAAAGCCTACTCAAGATAAGCCCGAACCGGAAATGGTTGTAATGCGAGTCATAATAATAATATGCATTTCGGTATTTACACCGAAATGTTGATTATTTCCTATTTTTATTAAGAAGTTTTAAATAGTTTCTGTATGTTTGTATACAATTAATATCTTAGTAACTACTAATAAACAAAAAATGAGATTTTCAAGTACAGTATTTGATTGAATACATTAAAGTGAAATATTGTGATCCAACAATAAGTAACGGTACGGACGCATTTATTGCAAAAATGTTAAATAAGTATTTTGCTATAAAACAATTATTAATATCAATTGACTAACATCATAGTTACTAATTAATTTTTTATTTTATCAACAGTGGTTTTATGAGTAACGAACATGACAAAATTATGTCCACCATGTATCTTTTAATTCAATAAAAATAAAAATAACTGAAATTCATCAGGATTTTATGTTTTAAATCAAAGATTATAAAAACGAGTATGCAAATTCTTTAAAATTATATTATTTACAAAATGTTTGGTTCAATCATGCATTTTTTAAATTTGGTACATGTTCCGACGAAAATGCCCATAAGCATAATAGGGTAGCGAAATTTATGAAAAAAAAGCAAACTTTTTCAGATTAATTAATAGTATAAATACTAAGTACAAAACCATTCAGATCGTAATTGGAATAGCTAAGAATATTTAAAGTTGATAATTAGTTATATTAATTTCAGACACCGGTGGCTAATATCCCTTTTATAATACCTACCCAAACAGATCCAAATTAACAAAATAACTTTCCGGTGGAAAACTATTTGTCTCTTTTCTACTTGGAGAGTTTATTTTGATGTGAAACATTACTTTTTAGACTGGAGTGAAATAAAAAAATGTAAAAAACTTCGCAATTTATTAATATCGTATCAATGTTAAATTTTAAAAAATGATCGTATCTATTCGTATCTCTTTCAGTTGTAATCTTCAGTTGCCATGAGATCATCAGAATATGCGGACTGTTAAAGATGAGAACAGGAACACAGAACTGCAGGAACATCTTCCCCGAAAATCACATCTAGGCCTATCTACCATAGCCCCAGCTTTATCAATCCAGCTAGCATTCATATATTGACCGATTAGTCTGATGCCAACTAATGTCCCAAGAATACGACCGCAATCTTACGGATTCCCTTTTTTCTTCATCATACTTCATCTGGTCTGATCCATACCTTTTTCTTAAAATGAGCTTAATTTACATTAGCTACATTTGGCATGCTAGAATAATTTAAACAATACATCATCTATTTTATATCACCGTATATCTAAACACTTACCCTTCAGTGAGCGTGAGGTTTCTAGCAGAGATCCCGTCGACGAAGGACATGACGTAGTGCGTAACGAAGAGCGTCATGTTAATGATGAGAACCGGAACACACAACTGCAGAAGAATCATGCCCCAGGACCGCACCCACACTAGCCCTAACTTCATCCACACAGCTAGCACATGCTGGGCGATAAGTTTGATGCCGGTTACATCGCCTGTGCCGCTGATACTGTTTACTATAAGTAAAGATAAACAATACAGTTTTAAATTTCGTCCAAACGCAATTTCTAAATTAAATCTACATGTTTAATAACTAATAGACTGTAGGGCCGCGGACAAAATTTATGGGTCAAATGAACCACCAGGAGGCCTATGTAGGATGATAGAAGGGTATAAAGTAATAATTTCAAATTCAGCACTGTGCCGTCACTTGTAAGCTGTCCAACCGAGTGCAGTTGAAGAGGGGTGGGGGGGTTGCAACCCTGGATAATTTCTCCTTGTCGCATGATTTTTGTACGGCATTGCGAAATAATGGATTAGAAGAGGCATTGTTCACGGGCCTGTAGTCTATAACGGATTGTAAGATAGGTCTAAGTATGTTGTATGATCCACTTACGTTGCTCCAAAGAGTCTCCGTCGACAGTGGAGTCAATGGTTGCTGTACCATCATCTGAGACAGAATGTACCGGCGCCATATCCGCTCCCAGACTGAAAGCAAAATCAATGAAAACAGAATGAGAATTTCAGTAATGCTTAAATAGTCTACAAAGATGATTTACTTTAAATATAGAATAAACAGGTTTATTTTTGTAATATGGAGTGATTTTAAACGAGCAACACATGTTCCTGGTGGCAAGTTTCATGCCTGCCAATAACATCACGGTACACAAAACAGGACAAACTGTAGTTATTAACCACGAAGAGTTCAAATCACTGCGCACTGCACTACGAGTAGGGACACTACACTAGTCAATCAGAGATACCAAATGTTTTATTTCTTTTTCATTGTCCCGTAATTTCTTATGAAACATTTGCACAGAAAACCAGTACGCAGTAGATAATAACAAGCACAAGTGTGGTGCTTCGCAAAGGGGAACTTTGCAAAGAGTCCTATCAGTTGAAAAGTTACATCTGTTCCGGGTATATTATTCAAACGGAAATGAATAACCCAAAATTAAAAACAGTCATGGTTTTACTTTATTTAGGAGCATACTCCCAAATAAAGTAAAATCTCAGACCAGAAACATGAACATTTCAGTTAAAAAAGGAAAATTTGTGTTGTGTCGAATATTCAAGCTTACTAGAAATAAGTACCTAATAAATAAATATTGGTGGACTATTCTCACACATAACACCATCTGACCCCAAACTAAGCAAAGCTTGTAATATGGTGGCCAAATAGCTGATATAATGCTTATATAATTGTAAATACATACTTATTATGCATAGAAACACCCAGACACATAGCATGCAACCTTCTATTAAGTCGTCGACTAAGGCCCGGTTCACACGACGCGGCTGCCAACCCGCGCGCGGGCGCGGCGCCGCGCCGCGCGACGTTTTTGTTTCAATACTCACGAGACCGCAGGTTTTCGCGGTTTCTGCTCCGGAAAGCTACTGCGCAAGAATCGCGCGCAGCCACGCGGACGCCGCGCGGCTGCCGCAGCCGCTGCGGCCGTAAACCGCGTCGTGTGTATTGAATTCAATTTTATATGGAAATCTGCCGCGCCCGCGCCCGGCCGCGGTTGGCAGCCGTGCCGTGTGAATCGTCTCTTACTGCTATATGGCGTCAAGAAAGATCTTAAGTATTTTCAGTAGGTATGTGGCTGTGACATACGGACGGACAGACAGACATGACGAATCTATAAGGGTTCCGTTTTTACGTTTTAAAAAACAGGTAAGTACAAACCCAAGTCAAAAAAATGTTCAACACGTCATGCCAGGCACACAAAGGCAAAGTATGAAGATGTAGCGTCAGTGATGTCGACGCCTAATAAGGGTGGTGGCTAATGATATATTAGTCAAGGTTAGGAAGGTAAATGTTACGTTATATGAGTTTTTGGATATAATTCCTAGAAGAAATGCGAGCCAAAGTGTGAATTAGCCTTTTTTTAAAAGACTGCTTCTGTTGCCTACTCAACTTTGAGCTAGCTCAATCAATGCAGGGCTCTACAAAAGATAGGTAGCGTTTTGTAATTAACATTTCCTGGCTGCGTATTATAACTAAGGCTTTCAATTATATAGGAATGTAGGTAATCACACAATTCAAACAATCCACAAATTATTGAGTAATTAATTATGTTTTGAGGAAGTGGACATCTGTTATTTTTAGAAGTGGGTTAATTAGTTATCATAATTTATTTCTAAGAATGAATTATAATAAGAGCCTACTGATTATTATTTATTCAGTTGGATTACTCATACGTAGTCAAGAGGATGCGGGAATGCCTGTTATCGTATTACTCATTGTTTTCTATTTCAGAGGCAAAATCTGATAAATTCATGTTCCAGATAATACGATTTATCATAATGGCTATTGATCGTTGAAATCGTAAAAGTGTAGATACCTAATACAGCTAATTTATGTTTTCACGGTTTTAATCTACTTTTAGATCCTAGTGTTAGGTATCATAACGTATTTACTTATAATCTTTCATGATCTTACGCAACGTTGTATCTGAAATGCACATGTACTTTTGTACATATGTAAAGTCAGTCAATTTAAAAAGTAAATAAACTTTTTAAATTGATATAGGTTACTATTACAACCGCTACGCACTCCTCATATTCTCGAACCTCATATTTTTAATCGGGTCTAAAAACTATTTAACAACGTCTGATGACAACTCGTGAAATCTGATCGTTTTTGTTGCAATCGCGATTGTTTATTAGACTACTATTACCATTCATAATATTTCAATGGACTCAATGGTATTCGCAATGGACTTAATCGGGTCAGATGACCGTGTAGGCGAATTTAACTTAAAGAGTCCGTTTATAATTCGTACCACTGTCATGTACTACAATAATAAGCGAAAGACGTTGAATAAATATAACGTAGTTCATCAAATTATTTAGCGAACTTCATTCGCCGCATAAATTCTACGATCGGGCTACTTGCGGTGTATAAAAAAATTACCACCTGTTTTAATATCAACGACACGCACGCTTTATTTAAAATAAAAAGAACTCGCATATTTTGGTATGCCACCAAGACAGTGCTCAAAATATGGTAAAAGGCTTCGACACTATTGGATTCAGTAGTTTAAAATTTTTAATTACCAAAGATAGTTTTATTTTTGGCCACCCAGCAGCCACGATACAAGATGGATCGACAATGTCATCGCAAACAGGAGAACTAAGGATCGATCGTCTGGCATCCCTCCCACTCGAGTCGTGTTCGTCATGTCTTCGTTG
Source organism: Ectropis crepuscularia (assembly GCA_963693475.1). NCBI lineage: Eukaryota > Metazoa > Arthropoda > Insecta > Lepidoptera > Geometridae > Ectropis > Ectropis crepuscularia. The sequence continues at coordinate 15,252,418 of OY856345.1, forward strand.
GTTGTGACCACCACGTCTCAACAATTTATCCATGATGAAACTACGTCTTCCTCATCTCCTACATCCTACATCTTCCTCAATCACCGTCGTAGACTGATGTGACTAACCCATCGGACTGTTGCTTCTGGTTTATTTTTTGGCACAACTTTCACAGTAACCATCGACTGGCGTAGGCCCGAGGCAGACGGAGTAGTAAGGTAACACTATAACCAGTAGTGGGATAAAGAAGGTTTGGGATGATTTTGGTCTGATAACTTTTTAACACTTTATACTTACGACATAAAGACATCTTCCAGTGTGGTGGCGACGAGGCCGTAGTTTTTGAACTTGATCTTGTCTGCGTTCAGCTCGAGATCGTTTAGCATTTCTTCAAACAAGTGCGCGTGCTCGTTCAGTAGACTGTATGTTATCTCCGACCCTGTTAGGTATCAAATATTAACGTTTCTGTATGTAAGCAAGAATCATAGATTACAAGCACTCTTCAATTACAATTATTCAAATCGTCAATTTAATCATTATTATAGTGATGCAATCGCTAAAAAAGTTGGCTTCATTCAAGAAATACATAAGTCATCAAAGATGGAGGGTTCTAGAAGGTATCGGCGGAAGTCTAACCTCTGTCATCCTTGATAGTAATCCCAGGTATGTAGTTACTGACGAGTTCCGTACACGCGTCGTAGTCGAAGCCGTCCTTCTTCCCAACCACGAGAGAATAGCCGACGCCATGGTGGCACTTGAGGAAGTGCGGGGAGCCGACGCACTGCAGCCGACCCTGGGCCATGATGGCCACTCGGTCACCCAGGAAGTCAGCCTCATCCATAAAGTGTGTGGTCAGGATCAGTGAACGACCTGCGGATATACATCTCTATTTTATTCATTTACTACCCCCAGCTTTAACCGAGCTTGACGAGCCATAAGAGTGCCTATTTGGACGCCTTTCCATACAAAACTACTGCAATGATAAATGGCATTCGTTGTATATTCGTACGGAAGTAAAACACGACTCAAACATGGCACAGTCTTGTACTTCTTAAGGGATCTAAGGATCTCAGATGGACTTTACTGCCTACTGAGTCTACTACATCAACTATTACTGCCTCGTTTTATTGCTCTACGATTATCACACCTATTAAAGAAATATTTTGTAATAGCGATATCAAACAGTTCTTGAATGGAAATAAATATGGTGTTGCTATGATTTCAATAGCAATGTGGACTTCATTCATACTTTTGTCAACGATTTGCAACATCAGAAACATCGCTTTCGGCAATCCATTCTAAAATTGATACAGTACAGGCTAAGGCAATTAGCTGATAAGAATGCGGATCGAATTATCATGCTAGCAGAGTAGAAATCAACAATGTGCTTTACAAGCATGACCAATAAAATAATGTTTAATTCATCAATGCATCATATCGATAGCATTCTTACCGGTCTGAATAGGTCAGTATAGTTTCGTCGCACCACCGACTAAACTGAAGGTACATATTTCTTGAAGGATATCATATATAGGAAAGATAGTTTTTGTAGTGGTAGGACTCTTGGCAGAGCCCGCCTGGGGAAGTACCACACCTTTACCAGTTATTCTACTGCCAAGCAGTAATGTGCAAACATTACTGTGTACCGGTTTGAAGGCAATGTTTCCAGAGAAATTACAAGGCTTAGATTAATAATATCTTAGATCTCTTGGTGACGAGCGCATTGCAGTGCTAGGTAATGATTTAGACTCTTCATGTTCCAATAGCTGCGCGACACTATTCTGTTATGTGGCATGCATGTTGCTTACCATCAGCCACATACATACCTTGCTCGTCTCGTCCCACTGTATTAAAAAAAAACATTTTGGATTTATTTTGGACAAATGAAGGCCTCGAATACCAGCCGTGGAAAATTAAAGTAAGCTACTCGTGCTTATGCTATGAAATAAAATAAATAATGCGCTGTTGCCGATGTTTTCGTACCCTTCTTCTCCTTCTGCAACAAGTCCCATAGCGCTCGTCTGGAGGCAGGATCCATGCCGGAAGTCGGTTCGTCCAACAGCACGACTCGAGCGCCGCCGCTCAAAGCGATGCCGACACATAGCCGCCGCTTCTGCCCTCCCGACAACCCCGCCGACTGGTAATCACGCTGAGGCACAAATATAACATATAAGTGGAAAATATTTAAATATTGCAAAGGGCAGAAGTTAGACACAAACAATGTACATCTTTGCTCTATCATAGATATCATTGCAGCATATTTTCAAAGTACTCTAAACATACACTATACTATATTGATACATAATTCTTAATTATTTAGCAGTCATAGACATTTCCGAAAAAAATAGGAAAGATAGCACCTACTTCTCATAAATAGGGATAGGCACACCCAGAGCCGATGTACCTACACTTTTGTGCTAGAGTTAACAGAATTGAGAGGGATCAATAATGATTTTAGTAAAACAAAGTAGATACCACCTTATGCTACGTTTGAAGCGAAAAGTTCATTGGCGTAGTAGTGCGATGTTTTCATACAGGTTTTTACAGTTCAGATGGTGGAAATTACTTCATATATTATATTTATTTATCCCAACCACGTATAGAAGTATCGGTCGTTATTCAGTATCAATAAAAACAAAATGCCAACCTTCTCCTGTAATTCCAACTTCTCGATGAGCGAATCGATGTCGTCTTTCAGCTCTTGCCCCTTGTATCCCTTCAATCTCGCGAAGAACTCGAGATGCTCCGCGACAGTGAGTTCGTTGAAGAGGACATTGTGCTGAGGGCACAGACCGAGGTGCGCACGCGCATACCGCGCCTGCGTGCCCATGTTGTAACCCGCCACTATCACTGAGCCGTGCGTCACTTCCAGGTTACCTGCGTTTTTAATTACAATTAGCCATCCTCATGATACGTGCGACTGGTAAGTTATTTTTTACCTTACAAAATGTAGCTAATGTACTAGTTTATTCTGATCTCAAAGGATAGCGTTATAGTTCTGATCATGAACAGCATTTTTTGTGATACTTCGTCATGAAAAAACTGATTTTGAAAATAGGTATCTAATGTCTTACTTCATACCATTGAACAGAAATAGAGACCTCTGCATACTCTTTTGCTATAGGTATAATATCGAGCCCAGATTTAGAATGTAATACAGTTTGTCGAGGAAATAGTAAAGTTGTACTGTACAATTTTAGCCCCAAGGTTCAATAAAATCTAACGATCTTCAAACATGCACACATTTAAGTAAGAGTAGGTAGGTATAATAACATTAGTATAACGCTTGTTTAAGTACCTAAGTATCCAGTAAAAAAAAAACAATCTTAAGTCAAAGCGGATAAATAAATAAAAAATATACCATAGTTACACAAACACATCAGCATTACCTACACTGTCTACATTTTGACGTAATTCTCTTAATGTACCTACCACGTACCAACGCTATTAACTGTACTCAAACGGATCGTCATTCTGCACCATTCATCTTTCCACGCGATAGTAGGCGAGTAGTCCTATGACGAGTTGTTTTCGTAATGCACTTCGCATGGATTTCTTATTCTTAGTACATGCTGAACTGGTACAAAGACTTGTACTTAAAGTACGGCTGCACTGAAAATCTGGACTCCTAAGTAGGTAAACTCGACATTAGTGTAACTCCTTGAGATTGTTATTATTGTGTGATAACGCCTAAAGCTACATAGATATCCTTTGTAAATACAGCACTTATCACTAAAATAACAATCTATCCTTAACTACGAATATTATAAATGTGAAGGTTTATGTTTTTGCTACTTAATCATATGAAAAGAACTGAACGGATTTCGCTGAAATTAAAAAAAAAATTGAATGTAAGTAGTTTTTTTACCTGGAAAAGCTTATATTTACATTCTGAAAATCAGGTATTTTTATGAATTCCGGAGTAATGGATGTGTGGAACTTTCAGTACAATGGTGGTCTTTCCAAAGTTAAAGCTCTGAGATGTTGCATCTATGCGCCGACAGCAACGTACAGAAGCTACGAGAATGATAGCTTGAGATTTGCTTTCGCACACTAGCGCCATTTGGCAGATGGTTTCTAACGCCTAACCACTTTTAAAACGGACTTTTAGGGCCCTAGTTGTTATTATCTTTCATCTAAGTCAATGCGTAAAGACGCACTCAATTATCGCCATTCCCAATAGGTATGCCAGATATTATGATGATTTAGATAAATATAACCTACTCAACATACTTAGCATATAAAGATAATAATAACAAGTACATATTACATTTAATTAGCTCCAACGCCTCCTCGCAAGCTCCAATTGTTTAAAATTTTAAGTCACACATATATTTGAAAGTAAAGCAAATACGTAGGTATTATGTGTAGGTTTAAGATTCGTACTGCAGCTAACAAAGGAGTTTACTTTGAAACAGCTGAACCAATTTTATTGAAACACATCTAAGAACGAGTGTTGTTTTTTAATTAATGAGCCCAGAGTTGGACTCACTAATGTTTGAAATACTTAAACAAAATCGGTTCATCCGTTCGAGGTTCGAGTGGTACGATTGCACTGACAGACACACACACAGAGAGAGACACGTCACATTAAAACAAACCCTGTTTTGAATCGGCATTTAAAAAACAGACTGTTGAAATCACAATCCTATATTGTAAGGACACAAAAAGTTGCTTTCTATCTTACAAATAAGAACCCCGTGATGCGATGTTAGACGAAAGTCTTTAACCAGTGCGTGTTGCCAGTGATGGCTTATGGAACTGAGACGTGTTCCTTAACTGTGGGCCTCATAACAAAGCTCAAAGTCACACAGCGAGCTATGGAGAGAGCTATGTTCGGAGTCTCTTTGCGCGACGGAATCCGTAATGAGGATATTCGCAAAAGAACGGAAGTGGCCGACATAGCTCAAAGAGTAAGCAAGCTGAAGTGGCAATGGGCAGGCCACATCGCTCGCAGAACTGACAACCGATGGGGAAGAAAGGTTCTCGAGTGGCGACCACGAACCGGAAGACGCAGTGTTGGACGGCCTCCTACTAGATGGACAGATGATCTCACAAAGGTCGCTGGAAACCGCTGGTTGCCGGTTGCGCGGGACCGTTCGGTGTGGAAATCTAGGGGGGAAGCCTATGTTCAGCAGTGGACGTCTTGCGGCTGATGATGATGCGATGTTTGTACGAGTATCCTCTTCTTCGAATCAGCTCCACAGATTTTAATGATTTTATGTGTATTTGAAAGTTATATGAACAGGTCATAATTAATCTATTTTTCACTCTCCTACCCCCACTGTTAATTTTATAACAGTGATGTTATTGTTCTTGTATGAACAATATCCAATTAATTTAACCGTTGTTCATTGACGTGAAGTAATTTACACGGCATTACGTTTAATTTGTTAAAAATTAATCATGTAAAAAAATTGTGCTCTTAAGATCGCACGGCAGAATTGAAAACTAAAATAGGAATTAACTATTAAACGCTATTGAATAATTTTAATACTCCTAAAAACTCGGCGGTCCCGAGTTCTCCCGAACGAATCTTTTACACGAACGAACGTGGCGGTGAGCTTCATTCACAGCCTACGAAAAATTTGGTGTGTATGTGGTGCGATAAAAGAAGTTTTTACTTCACCAATATTTTTAGACTCGTATTATTTTTTCCACTTTTGAATTATATTAAGTACATTTGTACATAATGTACCCCAAGTGCGAGGACAGATTATATGACGCACGTTGTAATCAGAATATTGATAATTGCCATTATGATAGTACACCCACCTGTGAGCATAGATATGGTGGTAGATTTGCCGGCTCCGTTGTGCCCGAGCAACACTGTGATCTGATCGTCGTAAATATTTAGAGTCAAGTGGTTTACGGCTATGTTTCTGTCGAATACTTTAGTTAAATTCTGTAAAATAAAATAAAAAACATTATTATAATCGCAGGCAATAATACAAGCCGTCACTGAAAATATTTTCTTAAATATGCTAAAGGTGCGCTTATACGGGCGACTAAAATTGCTCAATTCCAGTCAATACTCGTCAACTATGACGTCACGACTACATCAATCAATTTACGGCAACGACAACAAGCATCAATACTGCGCAATACAATATTGAGCGATATCGCGCAACTTCATCAACTAGGCAATACTGTCATACACGAGCATTTCAGTATTCGCTCGCTATGGACGACATTGTTCTTGCTGCGGCGGCTTGTAGCGCCATCCGACCTCTCGCTCTCCCCGCGGAAACAAGACGGCAAGCCGCAAAACAAACAAGTGCGAATGAGATGTATACACAAATTGCTAGGAATTTCCAAGCCCATTGGATATTCGTCAATTCGTATCGACGACATTGATCAATATGAAATATCTGGAGCAATTAGAAGCAATAGCGCCGAAGTAATTGCCGCAATTTATTGAAATTGCGTTTAATTGCTCCATTAATTGCTCCAGATCGGTCCATTCGTGTCGCCGAGCAATTATTGCCCTCGTGTAAAGGTGCGCTTATGTATAAATTGCGGCAACTATTAACTGGAATTGAGCAATTTTAGTCGCCCGTATAAGCGCACCTTAAGCGCACCTTTATGATAAGCAACAAGCATTTGACAAGCCCTGTCCATTACAATACAGTGCCACTGAGCTATTTGAACATTAAAAAAATTAAGAATACAAATTACTGCCTAGCATAACACAGCGCTCGTCACCTAGTGATGTAAGATGAATTATCTCTGTGCCCTATAATTTCTCTAGAAATATTTACTTTTAAACCGGAACGTTTGCTCTTTAGTGCTTGGCGGTAGGGTAACTTGCAAAACTGTTATACAGACTATACCTACGTATGAACGTCCACAAAGACTGAATTTATATATTATTATACTCACAGTCATTTGGACTCCAACCGCATGACCTATTGGGTCCTTTTCCATAAGCACATCTTCATTTTCATGATTTGTAAAGATCACTTCACCTAAAACAAAATACATTATCTTCACGACACGTTTTATGTTAATTTTGGGTCCATTAAAATTATTTAATAACTTACAGATTACAGATAATGTTTCATACAAAAAAATTACTTTATAGGTAGGTACCTAATAAGTCACTAAAAATCACTTTATACCAATCTGTTTGATAATCGAATTATACAATTCACGAGTAACTCACGTGGGATATGGCCGGTCCAGCCAAAAACTTAAGTTTCAACCACATCCGTTTTTAAGAAGAGTGCACGCGTGTGCGAACTTCTCGTATGGCACATAGTGCCAAACTTAAGTCGGACTAGGCTAGAGCAGCCATATCACATGTAAGTTACCCGTGAATTAATAAACCAAGTCAATCTTGCGAAGCTTTTGTATTTGAATCGCTTAGTAGGTAATTATATTACGTGGAAATCACTATTCATAAGGATTATGAACCCGCATTTCAATCGCCTTGCTAAAATGGTTACGCTTTGCTTTTGGTTTTTCTTTAATTTCAAACGAAAATAAAAAAAAATGTTTGTCTGTAAAGTCGGTTTACTGACGATAGAACCTGACAACGTCTTAAGAAAATATTGATGGAATGGTAGCATTTTCAAAAGAAAATTTTAATTTCATTTGTTTAATAGATTTGTATGTAAAAAGTAATCAGTAGAATTTAGTCATTTTCAATCAAAACAATGCAAAAAAGCTTTTAGATGCCGGGGATCGAACCCGGGGCATTTCACACGCAAAGCGAACGCTTTACCACTGAGCTACATCCCCGCTTGAACTACAGGTCGAAATAATTAATACAACTGTAACAAACATGCGGCGAGGTAACGACCGACGGTAACGACCGACGGTAACGGTGCATGACGTCATGTTTTGTGGGCGTGCGGCTGCACGTCATCGAATTATAAGACGTTATTACGTCAAAAGAGCTAAAGCAAAGCCATTATCTTTTTAGACTTGTGGTAAACATCCCGTCTCTATGAATAAATAAAGTGCCTCATGACAACACATTCTATTTAGGTAAGTCCTGGATTCAACCATGTAACTAAATTGCTGTTGACTGTTAGCCGGCTTTAGGAGTGTAGGGGTGTTTCAATGTTAAACAATTTAAAGCTATATACTTACGTATATAGGGTATGTATTACCTATATCAGTTATCTGGCTTCCAAAGTACACATTTAGCTTAGCTTGGGACTGGAAGATTCTGAGGGACCAATATTTATTTATTGGCTTTCCCTTTGACCATTATGATTAGAATGAATAACAGCGATAACAATGAAACAATTACGTGAAGCGATAAACGCGGATTGTCGCATCGGTCCTTCATATCACTGGTAATAAACAAACAGTAGGTACATTCTTAAGTAGGTACACACTTAGTACACAAAAACAAGGAAACATCGAATTTAAATAAAGAAATATTATACACCTACTATTTATCAATAGCTTACTGTTTGTGTCAAGCTGAACGAAAGTAGAACAATGGGAACCAGCTGTTTTGGAGCCTAACCAAAACAGTAAATTAGGCTTTGAGCGTAAAATAGCAATTAATTTCAAATGAAAAGAAAAGGAAAGCGATATAAAATGCAAGGTCGACTTAGGTGGTAGAGTCCAAGAAAACTAATAAAATTATCTGAAATGCCTCACCATCATATTTCCGTCTATTAGGGCACCAGAAGTTGGCCTGGAATATGAAGTACCACTTCTTGGGAGTACCGTACGGGCCGGGCAGCACTTGCTCCAAATACAGTGCTATCAGCATATACAGCACACAATCCACCAGTAACATGACGATTACGTGTCCGAATGTAAAGCGAGACGATTCCGTTGACGGCGTTTCGAAAAACTCGCCCCATTGCATACCTGAGAAAATAGGGTTACGAGTAATGAATTGTTTCTAGGTGTCTTTGCTTAGAACTTAGAATAATAATCATATAAAATGTTTTATCAGATTACGCTGTCGGTGTCGCTGTGTTTTCTATCATCTAGTGTAGTTTTATATCTATAGTGGCGAGACGAATAAGACATGTTCCTGATGCTAAGCAACATGCCTACACAAAACAGCCGTCACGCCGCTACTGAAACATGAAGAGTTCGAATCTTTACCTGGCACTGTACTAAGTTCGTCATACCAGAGATATAAGATGATTTATCTCTATGTCCTATAATTTATCTGTGAACATTCAAATCGGAACACAGTGATGTTGATTACTGATTGACGGTAGAATAATTGTCAAAGGTGTGGGATTTTCCAGGCGGTCTCTGCAAAGAGCCTTACCACTACAAAGTTGTCCTCGAAAGTCCTCGAAATTTCGATATAGTTTCATGCAACATGTACACAAGTACCTACATTGTACAGTGTTCTCGTGAATAATACTAGTGTGTGTTCTCTCAGACCTTATAAGTATTTGAACATCTTTATTTGTAAGCTTTTGAATTTAAAATAAAATTCAAAAAAAATATTACATATAATTCAAAAAGAATTTAAAATATAATTCAAAAAGGTAGCTTCAAACATTTCTATTGTGATAGCATTATGTCATGGGTAGCAGCTACCGCTTACCTTTTAGTTTGTTTAATGTTTCGCAAAATTATTATCAACCCATATTTTTTACATTTATACGTTGTTACTGATAAACTTTCGTATTTTACTTGCCTAGCTACTTACGTTTAAGGCCACAGATAACACAATACTATTACTAGATAACACTATTCACACGCAAATGCATATTATAATACAATTCATCGCATATAGCCACATTCATAACAACATTGAACAATTAACGTTGTTACTTTGCAATAAGACAATACTTATAATGAAACGCTGCGGTCTTCCTTGACTATAAGATCCCTGAGAATGTAATTATTATATGGGTATATAACATAGTCGAGACGATTGACTCAATCGTCAGATATCGGCTGGCTAAAGCCAAACGTGTTGCATGGTTGCATCTTAGACCTTATATGCTCTGTATTTGTTTGTAAATTAAGGAAAGGCATTGAATTATAAACCTTATTGATACAAAATGAAGTAGAAAACTCACCACCACTGCTTTCCTTGCCAAGCAAGAGTTGGAATCCATAAGACATTGCCGAGTTGATGCTGAGACAGGTGAAGGCTTGTAGTGGCGCGGAGACTTCGCCCTCCATAGACAGTAGCGCCGCGGGCACGCTCGATATGAACCAGATTACACCAGTGAACAGAGCTGCGCGACTACCTGATACACCAAAGAAATGCTAGATATTAAGAAATTTTAATATTTGCCGGAACACATCGTACAAAATACATACTATAGTCGAATATAGACGAAATTAGTAACAGAGGGGCATAAGCAAGCATCTTTGGTAGTAGACACAGGTCGGTGTTAGTGCACGAAATTTGCCGCGCGCTATAGGTTTAGTACAAAATAGGGATTCCTATTGCAGGAACGGCCGTTTTCCACATCGACATGTGGTTTGGGTGGTGACCATCAGTTTTATCCAGGCTTTTGGAGGTAACTTCCATATACTAGGTGTCATCTAAATCCGTTGGGCTTTTACTATCTAGTGATCGACGTACAAAATCACACACACACACACACTACCTGCATAATAATAGATAGAAATGCATAGAAATAGGTATCATTAAGATTGATTGATAAGAAAAAGCTGAGAGACCCGGCACATAAAATAATGTTATCCTTATTACACGTTAACAATACGTGTCGGCATATCAACATTATATCAGTGATTATGGGTCCTTAAACTAAAAGAATAAAGTCACGTTTTAAGGCGAAAATGTGAAAGTTTGTTATTTGGTTCTTTGTTTTACCTTTAAAGTATAATTTAAGAAATTTGAACTACGTACCTGTAGAAAAGATACCGCTAATCATGAAGCAGAAGAAAATAGCCGTAATCAAATACAAAACCAAGTAGAAAAACAACACTGTCCAGGGCGTGTTGGTAAAAACGGCGTAGTCTGAAAACCCGTCCTCGTTCGTAAACCAATTGACCTGGAAAATTATAACCAAGGTAATTTACATATTACATTCCAAATTACAATAAAATGATTCGACCGTGTCACTAAACGAAACGCAAAACCACTTCAAATGCACCATCATTTGACCACCATCATTTGAAATCGTTTTGTGTTTCTAGGTCTATATCTATGTATATGAAGACCTACAAACACAAAAATTTAATTATTCTTAGTATGAAATTAATAGATTAATACCTGTGTATTAATTGTATAGGTACTTACTAAGAATATTTTGATAAACACAGATTACTGAAACAAAACATGTACCTAACGTAATCTGTGTTGATAAAATACAAGTCGTTTTCTGTCAAGTGAAAAGTAAAAAAGCATTTAAATAAAAATGGGCTTTATAGACATTTGCGAATAAGTTCGAATGCAAAAATAACTACAACCATACCTTCAAAAGGACAACCAGAAGTACTGCAGCAATTAATAGATAAATAAACTGTTTGAAAAACCAGGCCGTCCAATGGAGCCATGTTGGAAGTCCCATAATTTTCATAGTTTCCTGCAAGAAATAAGATTATTTAATCACAGCCGAAACTTTTACGCTATACCTACTTAGGTCTTCAGGGATTACGCAAACAGCGGAATACCTTTGTCGGACCTGTGACTATTTCAATTTATTTGCTAAGCTCTGGTCAGATAGTTTGAAATGTTAGCTGTTATTTCTTCTAGAATAAATTGTCAAACCTCTGTTGATATTGATAACGCAACGATTGACGAAAGTTATAGATTAGCTAGATTAGGTATTAAACATGAAACTACCACTCTTAGGAGTCAGTTTTAAATTAAACAACATAAATAAAACGTAAATGCATTTTAAAACGATATGAAGGAATACAAATAAGGAATATCTTGTAAAATTCAAAGCTTACTTTTAGCTGAAGTTCCTTTTCCAATGTAATGGCTCTGACGATGTTAACAATCGTGTAACTGAAGCTAAGCGTAAGGAAGACAGGTAAAAGCATCTGCATGGCTTCAATCGCCAAATCCTGGACGTAGGACGGGTGTGGGAACCGCTGCAAGTTCACGTCGAACTGACGTAAATCTTCGCCTGTCTTGCGGGAAACCAGCTCCATTGATATTGCGTGTTGCAGAGCTATGAACATCTCGTTCACGTAACCTGTCAGAATTGTTGGAAATTTTAACAGAGAGTCACAATTTAAAAATCTGCAAAAGTAACTGCCATGATCAACTCAATTTCTAACTAGTAATTTATTGGTATTGACCAATAAATTACTAGTTAGAAATTGAGTTAGAAATTTAAATCAAAAATCAAATTAGAAATTTGAAAAAAAAATATTAGCTAACTAGCTAATTTTTTTTTATACTAGCTGATTTTTATCCCACTACGCTAGAATAGTTATTCTAAGAAACTTTATTTTTTAACAAAATCAGTGTACTTAATTACTTAGTTTTTAGTAATATTTGCAGCTTATTAAATACATGTGCGTTATTTGTATACGCGCACTTTTACGCAAATCAGAACTATTTCTCAGCTTATTTTTTTTTCATATACTGCCAATACAGGCCACAACACTGAACTGGGCACGCTTTACGATTGGCACAGCGAGGAGCAGTTAACTATCTCGAAATTAGGAAATAAAAACAATTCGAGCTAGACCGGTGGTAGCCAAGAGCTCGGAGTACGTACCTGGGTCGTTACCACCTTCCCAAGAGAACGGAAACCTTGGGCCGGGCACCTCAAACGCCGGGAACACTATTTCCGTTCGCCAAGATCTTCCTCCTTGAGAGAAAAACGAATGTAAACGTGGTCTCTCAGGAAACCGCAAGGAATACGAGATCACGTTCGGTAAATCAGTCGCACCTGCAAGAATACATTTCATATCGTAACTAGTATGGCAGAGTGAGTAGAGTTTATAAATATTAAATGCTATATATATAATATACTTATTTTGTATTTGGGATCAGAAATTAGTGAATTATAGTTTGATGGAGATGAAGTCGTAATCGAGATGCAAAGTAACTGATTAGAAACGTGTGTGTTAATTCCTAACATCAATCAGTTTAGCCGTGAACGTCATACTTAAAATTGCAACCAATTTCGAAGACTCCTTCCACCATAACCACGGCTAAAAATCTATAGAAGTATCGCGTAAGATTAAATTAAAATGGACGAAAGTTTATTCCTGCAGATTTTTTTTTTTTAAATTTGTTTGTAGAGTGCTCGCAATATAACTCTGCGCGTAGCAAAATATGGAACTAATTGACAGGCTGTCAACTTCTTGTTTACGTCAGTTGACAAAAGTTTGTTTACGATTGATGTATTTATTAATTTCCAAAGTAATTAATAGCTTTTATTATGCCGAAAGTGATTAAAAGTGCTGGCCGTGGCTGGTTCTTGAAAATCAATCGTGGTTGTGAAGAAGAACGATACAATAACGGGCCAAAATTGCAGTTTTCCAAACGCAGAGCTATTTGACAACTAATATTTAGGGATACCATAGCAATGAAATCTCCACCTATTATCGGCATATTTTAAAGCTGAGGCTTTAGGTTGAGGTGCGGCTTTGGGTTTGATTGTTTTATCGCCAATTTACCCGTGGGAAAAAATGTGAGTGCTTAAGACCGAATGTGAGAAACTAGTTATAAATGTTTTTTTTTTCATAATATACAAATCAAAATACAAAACACAGTGACACAGCAGTGAAGATCAGCTGATTGTATCTTTCTCGCTCGGGTACACTCGGCGGTTCCATGTTCACCCGATCGACCCTTTCACCTAACAGCGTCAGCTTCATTTACCACTTCTATCCACTAAAATCTGTGGGCCGAAAGAAATTTTACTTAATTTGTTTTTCAACGTTAGCTTGGATGCTCTTTGATCCTTAACTCTGTATTAATTACTGTATTTTTATTATAGGCGTTTCAGAACGTACTGTCAATGGACAACGCATTATACCACTGCACTCAGATAAATAGAGCGGGTACAATGGGCAATGTAAAAGAAGAAAGCCAAAAGTGGCTTAAGAAAAATTAAATAAATTTCGACGATTGTAGGACAAATCCGCAGTTACTCGAATAAAGAGGCACAAAGAAGACCCACAATACCAAGTAGAATAAATGTTAAAGGAACATGAACAGGAAGTTTTGCGGTTACCGCTGTGATTTTAACCCTATTGAAAAAAGAAGATGACTCTATGGAAGCCAATGACTCATTAAAAGAACGCTCATGCGCCAAATGTTAAAATAGTTTTATTTATGGTCTCAATAAAAGATTTACAAGTTTAAATTAAATTCTTGTTATTTTGATGTTGGTGTAGGTTGAAAATGACAGATTTTTTATAATGTAATAAACTATAATAAAGTTTTCCTGGTGGTAAGAGACTCAGACAGCCTGTACCTATTACCAATGATACTTGTGGTCACATACTGAACCAAACCAGCACTGCAAAGGCGTTCATTACTTTGAGACATTTGTTCTTGAGTCTCAGTTGTCGTGTAGTTACTTAAATTGCTTCCCTGAAAAATCCCTTCCCGTTCCTGTTTTATGAAGTTGTATGTGTTGTTGTACGTTCCCAATGAACGGGAAGGGAACCTATTAGCACAGATCAGAAAATAGTTAGCTTGACCTGGCAACATTAAGTACGCCACCAGTCGCGCGCAGACTTATACTGCGAGCACTATACGTAGCTTTCATAGCTATTGTAGCAATCGCATCATGATCAATCAGCTGTACGGAAAAGGTCACACATCTGTACAACAAGTAGGTAGGTAAGCACTCAACGACTAACCTCGCAATGAGTCATCAAACTGAACAGCGGCGAGCACTTTCCTAGTGGTTTCCTCTTGGAGATAAATTCCTCTCAGATCTTCGCTGCTGTTGTATGCAGTTACTCTAATAAATGACTTTATAATGTCTACGACCTCAGTATTATTTAAGTTAATGTCTGGCGGTAGTTCGAAGTCCGGAGGTAGGAGGTCCGGTACTGCCTCTATTATTACCGGAATGAGATCTCTTGCGTTCCTCACTAGTAAATTTAACATGGCTGATCTGACGACATTGTCTAGCTCAGGGCTATTTGGCGAATAAGCCAAAGACATTTCTGTTATATTCATTCCAACTCTGAAAAACATAAAAAAATTGAGATTAGATTAAAAACATGAAAGATTCATGAACATCCTACGATTATTATAAATGGATGTTTGGACTTTTGACACTCAATCAGATCGGAATGACTTAACGGGTAAGATTGAAATTTGGAACACAGTTACGTGTATAATATACAGACTATGTACATACATTCTGCAATAGCACATAGGTACTTAGACCACTTAGAGAAAATAGCGAAAACGGGAACTACCCTAGGTAAAACCGCGGGTATTACGTTAGTGTTATGGTTTACAATAATACGAAACTGTATCTTTATTTATCATTACAACTAGCAGTACATACTAGTGTGTACTTACACTAATATTACATTTTTGTAATGAATAAACTCACAAACTACTAAACCGATTTAAAGTAATTTTTGAGTGGACAAACTTTTTTTTTTTACAAAATTAGCAAATTTAAAAATCTGCAGTGCATGTTTAAAATTAATGATTAATTTTATTTGAATCTGGATAAACTTTCATATTTTACTAGTTTCAGTCGATTTGGTGCGCACGTACATTGGTAGTTAAATGGTTACAAAGAGAAATATGGAACCCGTATGGTATCGGTCTTGAACATCTCTCGATACGCTAATAAATCAATTATCGATCTATTTGTTTCACTCGGTCCTTGACTTTGGCTTACTCGATATTCAATAACATTTCACGACAAATTACAGTATCACTCTTTTGTAATGAGTAGATACAGTAAAAACTATGTTTTATCAAAATGCGCTCATTATGGCTCCGTATCAGTATGTTAGCTTAATAACGTATTGAGTCATGATTACTTGCCATTAAATCTTCATACTAAATATTTGCTCTACCTACTTTATAACCGCGAAACTGTGTTATATGCAGACCACAAATGGAATATGGTTTTAGTAATAAGTATGTGGTGTAATATGTAATATATGTTATGATAATAAAGAAGTTTATTTTCAGTCACAGACTTAATTTATGCCACTTTATTTTACAATAGAAATGGTGCACTGTCCTCAGAACAATTGAACGTAGCAATGATTTAACTTAGCACGTGCATATTATTTACATTCAGAACTTGTGTAACAGTTACTTAACCGAAAGATGTTACGCTTTTGAAAAAAAATGTATTTAAGATGAAACTTTTTTGTTTCGTTTCGAATATTTAAACAGGTTTTTTAGATCCCTTGTTCATACAATTACCCTCTTTATAATAGCCTATAGTATATAGCAGCCTCTAGCTCTACAAATGTTACTTATAGACAAAATAACTCCCGAAAATCTTGATCTGGCCTGGGAGATGCAGGATAAACGCAACTGGTGTAAAAATAATAATACATTAGGCTATATTAAAATAAAATAACTTCTAATTAGGAGATGTACCTAAACCTAAAGAGAGATAAACATTTTCCATTAACACATACAACTCGAAAAAAAAGTTCCAAAGATTTTTTTTACTTCGAATTTTAAATATGCTAGATTTTTTTAAATAAGGAAGAGTCTATTAAATAACGCATCATTATCTACTTCCCATTTAATATCTATAAATATAAGAAATACAAAAATGTACTTACAGAACCATTTGTGAAAAGTTAAGCGAGTGCGCCGGTATCGGCGGGTATGTGAAAACCGGCTGCTGTGAAGGTTCCACCTGCCACCGCAGGATTAAGATAAGACTCATGGTGATCACAGGCAGCAGTAATTCCACCACCGTCTGGATCCTGTGCCGCCATTGTTGTAGAAAATTCTTCCACATCAACAGACGGAACTTCGTGAAAGCCCCGGCTTCTGTGGCCTCGGATCTCGCCCTCATTTTTTTTATTCAACTGTTCCTATAAAAATTAACATATTCAAATTAGAATCGGCAAAAAAATATCACATGTGTTACATTCGTAACATATTTCTTGGTTAAATTGAGAACAATGGGCAAACATTTACTTATGATGTTTTAATTAAACACACATTTGAAGAAAAAATATGTTGATTTCCAATTCTGGAGACTTTTTAGTAGTATCCGATTTTTTTAGGCATCAGAAGTAGAGGCTACTTAACTAAAGTAGCCTCTATGCTACTGCTTATAGTACGAAAACAAGTAGACGCTTTAAATTGAATGAATATTATCGTTTACGAAGAAACGGTGAACACTTACAGTTTCTCAAAATATAGATCCATTATGACATAATACTGATAATACGAGTACCTATTATAGAGTAGAAATCTCTTTGAACCTTCTTAGTGTTTAAGAAGGTTCAAAGAGATTTATCTCTTGAGATTTCCAATGTTTGTCATCCTTTCTACGGAAGGATGACAAACATTGGAGCGACAACTTAAGATAAATTGCTGGTACCTCTACATATGTAGGTAGGGTGAATTTGTGCTCCCTCCGTTAGGAGGTAATTCGAAGTTAAAATTTTATACGATTTGTAGGGAAAACCCGACTCGAAAATGATTAGAAATAATAAAAAAAAATCGTAGTCAACTAGGGAGGTGACGCTGCTTCGTGTACCTAATCCCTTACAAATACAAAAATCTTTATTGCTGTTTGCAGGTAAGATACGATGATAAAACACATTTTGAAAGTTGACCCATACAAACTGGCCTCGTCTTCTAGAGGCATGCAATATGTCTGGCAATACAGTTTCTATTAGTCTGAATTTATACAAGGATAAAAATAATAGTGAGCTGATAAAAGACTTGTTCTTCTTTTCATTTTTAGCTTTTAATCGGTTGCGTCGTATTACCTACCTACTAATGACGTAACCGTTAAGTATATCAGAGAGGTCTATCTAAAATTAACAGTTAGTAAGTAGTAGGTATAAATATGGTTGTGGATTATGAATATGAATGTCCATCGTTCAGCGTAGCACCGCTAAATCTGCGAAATCGGTTTACGTACGCGTACCTACCGGAACGTATAAAAGAATTAGAACAGACAACTCTTTCAAAACTAGAGCTTATCTTAGAGGTAAAGCGTACTCTACAAATAATTTTCGGATGGCAAACGTTTAAATCATTTATGTATAATTTATTATGTACCTACCCAACATTAATGTGACGTATTTTTTTTTTTATTTAATTATAAAAGAATGTATCTTTACATAACCAATTGTTTGTTTCAGACACACTGACAACTGTTTTCACAATATCTCATCCATCTGAACAGTAATGAATGGACATAGTAATTTAAATAGAATTAGGCGTGTGCTTGATGAATGATAAAATAGAATTAGGCGTGCGCTTGATGAATGATATAGATTACATATCGTATGTACTAATAGATATGTATAAATACATTGCAATGATTGTCGTCATTATCAAGTAAACAAACAACTAATCGCATGGGTACATAGTGATGAGTTCGTGATATGACATGTTTTTGTGTACAAATTGAGTGTTTGGTTTTTACTGTCGAAGCTTACAATCAATGAGATTTCGTACTTATTCCAAACTGGCTAATTTGGCAAACAGAGATAAAAAAAATCCTTTATTTGCTTAGTAATTAATCACCAGGACGTGTGATAAGGATTCCAATATATGATAAACATTGACACTCTACATAAGTATATTCTACTTACGTAGCTAGATTTATGAGAGTTTCGCCTTTACGCTTATCGATCACATTTTTATAGTATAGAGTGACAACACGAACAGGACAAGCGCCTGATGGTAAGCAACACGCCTCCCCATAATAACAGAGTGCAACGCACCAAGTTAGACTCGTAAAGTCCAAATCGATACCTAGCATTCTCGATAGCTCGTCGCTCATAGATTCACTCGTAAGATAATTTTTCATTGTCCTATAATTTATTTAGAAACGTTGCCCTTCAAACCGGAACACAGTAATATTTTTTTTTTTTTTAATATTGGTGGACAATTGACACACAACACCATCTGACCCCAAACTAAGCAAAGCTTGTATGATGGCGGCCAGATAGCTGATATAATACTTATATCGTTTTAAATACATACTTATCATACATAGAAACACCCAGACACAATGCAAACATTTGAATTCATCACACAAATATTTGCACTGGGTGGGAATCGAACCCACGACCCTCGGCTTCGCAGGCAGAGCTACTACCCACTAAGCCACGAGGCCAGTCTTTAAGACTTTAAGACTTTACTCCTTGGCGGTAGAATAATTGACAAAGTATCGTGTTCGTTATAGAATAATAAGTCGTGGTAGTTTCCCAGGTGGACTACTAAGAATCCACTACAGACATCCAGTATGCAATCACGGACATTTACAGCGATTTTCACTTTCACTGCACAAAGTGATTAAATCAATCATGTTGTGTGCACATGTGTGAAATTGGCACCTTCACTATGAGACCGTATGCAACAAATCATTAGAAATTTATTTAACATCCCAGACTTTAAACTAATACAATTTTCTTTAAATTTAATCTAAGATGTTATGTCTCTAAGCCCTGTAATTTCACTGGAAACATTGCCCTTCAAACCGGAACACAGTTATGTTTGCACATTACTGCTTGGCGGTAGAATAATTGACAAAGGTGTGGTACTTCCCCAGGCGGACTCTGCTAAGAGTCCTACCACTACTAAATAAAATTATTATTATACTAAACAATATTTATAAAAAAATGACTGGCCTCGTGGCTTAGTTGGTAGTAGCTCTGCCTGCGAAGCCGAGGGTAGTGGGTTCGATTCCCACCCAGTGCAAATATTGGTGTGATGAATACAAATGTTTGCACTATGTCTGGGTGTTTCTATAAATAATAATAGATAAATAAATATTGGTGGACAATTCACACACAACACCATCTGACCCCAAACTAAGCAAATGCTTATGTGATGGCGGCCAAATAGCTGATATAATACTTATATAGTTTTAAATACATACTTATTATACATAGAAACACCCAGACACGGTGCAAACATTTGAATTCATCACACAAATATTTGCACTGGGTGGGAATCGAACCCACGACCCTCGGCTTCGCAGGCAGAGCTACTACCAACTAAGCCACGAGGCCAGTCATTATATGTATAATAAGTATGTATTTAAAACTATATAAGTATTTTATCAGCTATCTGGCCGCCATCGTACAAGCTTTGCTTAGTTTGGGGTCAGATGGTGTTGTGTGTGAATCGTCCACCAATATTTATTTATTTTGAACCTTGCGAATCTGATTGATTGAAAATGATTTTACTTTATGTACCTACGATCCAACAAAATGTATCAATAGTACCTGATTGAGCTTCGCTCGTTTTAAACAGAGATAAAATGAAGCTTTCTAAAAATAAAACCGAACTAGATCGATTGAGCGCCCCCAACCCCAAACCCCCATGAATACCTGCTAAATTTCATGAAAATCGTTTTAATGTGTTTTAGTGAAGGTGAGTGTTGACGTACGTCAATATAAGGGGCCCCTTTTAAACCTACTACCCGAGTCACAAGTCTTGGGGTCTATTCGATATTTCTCTCTCTGCCACACGATGGACCCGGCACCCGCACGGTGAATCCATGGAATGCTAAGAAGTACGTCTCGTCTCTCTGACCGCCAGCACCTCGAGCTAACACTCTCGAATTCACCATAGAAAAATAAATTACTCTTTATCAATATCAATGGGCAAATATCATACATATGAACCTTTAGAAGGAATAGACTAGATGGCCAACGACTAGAGTGGAAGCCAACAGGGCCTTCTCTACTGCTGGCTATATTGACTCAAAAATACTCAGTAGTTCAGCAGACGACACCTTGTACTGTTTATAATGTTTTTATCGCAAATATTTTCAATTGAATGCTGTCAAAATAACTAAAGTGAATAATTAATTAGTCAACATTCAGGGAAAGCCATTTTTTTTTTATTGTACTTTATTGTTTTTTCTGTGTTTGATCTCTGTAATTAGACAGCGTAATTGGATTGATCTCATACTTTTAATAGTAAACATGGTAGTTCGTTCATGAATTGTTTTAATGGCAAAATTATTTATATGCCCGGAAACAGGACCCAAATCATCATGAATTCATCACACAAATATTTGCGCTGGGTGGGAATCGAACCCACGACCATCGGCTTCACAGGCAGAGTTACTACCCACTAAGCCACGACGCCAGTCAATTGCGAATTGCACAAGTTTTTTATTGCTAACAGGTTTGCTCTTGACCGCCATCTTTCCTGATGTCAAGCGACGATACGGTCTACGATAGAGCGCACCTAAAAGAAAGCAAATCAATCTAGACTTGAGGACATATAATATCCATCAGGAAATCGAGCAACGTTTTCCACAGTTTACATTTGTATGAAAGTAGAGTCAGGATCCAGAATCCTTGAAACGACAAGAAAACCCCTGCGTTCCAGTCTTTGGAACATCAACCAAGAAAAAATGTTGTTTTGTCGAGCTACAGGCATTTCTATAGAAAAATGAGGCAGGTGGTATTGGATCATGTATATCAATTGCACAGTCTCTGAAAAGTATTGATAAAAAAAACAGAACAGCTTGCAACTTTGCGGCGATGTTCAAGACTTTGAAGTCTTTTTCCGGACAAAGAAGTCTTTGCTTCAGGACAAAAAAGTTTTGAAGTGAAAACTTCTTTTGGCGCGCCTAGACAGATTTTTCGTGGGGTGTTAATTGAATTCTAGCGTCACGCTCGGGGCGTGACGATCCGTGAGAATCCTTATGATAGGAAATCTTCGGGTAAACTCGGGACCATGGCAATTGGCTATCTAGAAATGCGTCAGCCAATGGGAAATGCTGAAAAAGCGTGGCCCGGCCATCATGGCATGGCCATCTAGAACTGCGTGAGCCAATGGGAAATGCTGACGCATTTCTAGATGCCATGATGACCAGGCGACGCCCTCCGGTTACACCCGTGTTTCCAACGTAAGCTATCAAATTCTGAGTTATAAGTTTTCACTTCTATCGGCAGTTCCTATGACTGCCAATTTTTTTTGCTTATGATTATTATTGCACGTCGCTCGATGGAATCCAAAACCGCCGCGACGTGTAACACTTTTCTTTCGTCGAGTAACGAACCTATATTTACGTAGACTTCTACTAAGGTGCCCAACGCGACGTTAGAAACGTCAAAAATCCTAACGCTTACCATTTTTAGGGTTCCGTAAAACGTAAAAACGGAACCCTTATAGATTCGTCATGTCTGTCTGTCTGTCTGTCTGTCTGTCTGTCCGTCCGTATGTCACAGCCACTTTTTGCCGAAACTATGAGAACTACACTGTTGAAACTTGGTAAGTAGATGTATTCTGTGAACCGCATTAAGATTTTTACAAAA
The DNA here is from genome assembly GCA_963693475.1 of Ectropis crepuscularia. Lineage (NCBI taxonomy): Eukaryota > Metazoa > Arthropoda > Insecta > Lepidoptera > Geometridae > Ectropis > Ectropis crepuscularia. The sequence goes on from OY856345.1 coordinate 15,274,753, forward strand.
GTTTTTAAAAAAAACAAAAATTAGGGGTGCCCCCCATACTGAGAACTGAAGCTCAAAAATTTTTTTTTCATCAAACCTACACGTGTGGGCTGTCTATCGATAGGTCTTAAAAAATGATGTTGAGGTTTCTAATATAGTTTTTGTCTACACTGAATAACTTGCGCGAGAGACGCTTCCAAAGTGGTAAAATGTGTGTCCCCCCCCTCTAACTTCTAAAGTAAGAGAATGAAAAAACTAAAAAAAATATATGATGTACATTACCATTAAAACTACCAACGAAAATTAGTTTGAACTCGATCTGATGAGTAGTTTTTTTTAGTACGTCATAAATACACTATTATTAAAACTTCGATCAAAGTTACAACGAACTACAACAACTATGTATATTATGTTACTTGCTGGAACGGAACCCTTCATGGGCGAGTCCAACTCGCACTTGGCTACTTTATTATTGTTATTTTAGAGTTTTCATTCGTCAAAAATAAAGCAAGTTAAGTAAGGGTTACGTTACGGTTGGTTTAGTCGGAAGAACTGCGACTGTCGATCAGGAGCCCGTGGTTCGAATATTATGCGCCACACTGCCACTGTCTTTTCGAAGTGATGCCGCTAATTTAAAAACTGCGAAGGAAAACATCGTGACTTGTACTTGAACTTGACTATCTTTCGACGTCATGCGTCGTCCATCATTCTGCAATGGGCGAGCGAGGTAGGTTATGCCCATAAGTCCCAGCAGTTAACTGAACGGTTTATGCTATGTTATGATAACATTACAAGGATTAATGTTACTTACTTTTCTTTTGCATATGTATCCTTGGCACACATAAAAACGGGCACTGGCGCTTCAATAGTCTCTTATGGTACAAATTTAACATCCAAATAAACTAATAGCAAGAATATTTTAATTATTCCTATGGATCGTTCGATTGTTTTCAACACGAATGTAACAATACATAAAATTATTCGCAAGTGGTTCACTGTTAGAAGTCAAAAGTGTACTGATATATACCTTTAAGGTTTTGCGTACATAAGTAATGCATATCTACAGTCAGATACCTAGATAACGTAGCGATAAAACAATCGCTATATTTCGTTATGTGAGTGTACATATATCTAAATGTTTTCTACGCATAGAAATATCGATTAGTGTTATCTGTTATCCTGGTCCATATATTATGATAGCATTATGTCCGTTGTTAAATTAATAAGATATTAATAATGGTATGGGATATACCTCCAAGCTATGACGGGACTTACTCGACTTTAAAAAAGGAAAAATAGGTCCTCAATTCGACTGTTTTTTTTTTCATGTTTGTAGGTTTGTCCTCAGGAATTTTCGACTAGGTGAACGGATTTTTATTATTTTTTTACTCGAAAGGGTAACTTTCAGAATGGTCCTACATAAATTCCGCTTTAAATTAATTCGAAACCGGTGGAGCGGTATTTGTTACATCAACAATAATAAAAAAATGCATACGTAGTATGTACATAGTAAACTAATAAATTGTCAGATATATTAGTTTACTATTAATTCTATTAAAATTTTTAAACTGTGTAAGTTTAGTTCACTAAAAATCGTAAGTTTTCCTCAGACTTTGTAGACGCGTGTAAATGGCCATTAATATTTTTAACGTGATTTATGATTCAACATGTTCTTTAGAGGTTAATTGGAATAGTAGGTATCCAACGTAGCCTTATTTTAACCGATTTTGTAGGAGGGGAGGGGTTGATCTCTGTGGTCATGACCTAATTATACATTTTTCGACATTTTTAAATAGATCTATGGAAAACTTTATGTGACAGAAACATTACAAAGTAAAACACTTAAACACTAGCGCCTCAAGCAGCCTTATTGCTGAACCAATCTCTTTCAGACAACTACCTTTACCTATCACACTTAAAAATGTTGTTAAATGAATTTACAGATATGACTTAATTTCACGTTTTTCAGTTCAGTTTTTATTTGATTTTACGATTATTTAAATACACATAGCACTACACTCGTCTCATCGAAGCGAACCCATTTTACATAAATGATCTTAGATAGTTTTTTTCACACGTCGCGACAGTTAGGCTGAAGCCTAACGTATTCAACAGAAATCACGAGCACGACTAACTCGGTGTGGAATGCACCGTGAGATACGGGGTTATTTAGAAAGCATGTTCATAGCTGAAAGGGACGCGTAAACGCTTAAACTCATCATCATAATAATATGTAGAAGTAAGTCGACATCTCAAGAGACTTTCGCTAGACGGTTGGATTAAGGGACAAATGCAGAAGGCAGTCATCCTCGACATAGCGCGCATCGTCAGGAGACTCCTCACTCTGGAGCCCTACCCGAGGTGGTGGCGGCACCCTAGTTTTGAAGGTTTATTTTCTATATACCTATATTGTAAAAAACTTATTAATTAAGAAGACCAATAAATAACTGTATAAGTGAGTTTGAAGTGAAAGTGAAAACTCCAACTAACTACTCCTACTAAACTAGCCGCGAAGAGCCCTCTTTGGTAGGGGAAGGCTTCGCGTTACCGACACGCTAATGTCGGGAGGCAACGGCGTAGTATCGAACGGCGCGGATCCAGGGGGGGGGGGGCGGTCATTGGGTCACAGTTTTGTGATATCACCACGACTATGTAACCCCCCCCTCCCCCCTTTAAGTCCTTCAGACAGAAAATGTTTTTTTTTCTTTTTAACTGACTTCAAAAAAAGAGGAGGTTATCAATTCGGTTGTATTTTTTTGTATGTTTGTCATGCGTTAGCGCCGTTAATTGTCAATAGATTTTGATGGTTTTTTTTTGGTAGAGCATAAATATTTCAGATGTGGTCCCATTTACATTTTATCGAAATCGGTGTGGCGGTTTGCGAAATATGAACATAAACTAAAAATTGCTTTCATGTTTTTAGACGATAATATAGTGGTAGATTCTTATGAAATTTGGTCGAGTGTCTGGAATTAATTTTAAATTGAAGTCGGTTTTTGTTTTTTCGCAGAATATAATTTTTGAAACATAAGTATTAATGTATTGTAATTATTGTCATCATACAAGTAGTAGCTTTCTACCTTCCATAGTACAACATTTGCTTAGTTTGGGATGGTTAGGCGCTAGATGGTATTGCATGACAAATCGAAAATGAAGAAAGGCGAATATTCTTAGCTTTTAAATTAATATTATATTTCTGTTTTGAAATTGAAAAATTTGATAAATATAGGCGTTGTTCTAGCACATCCTTGAGCCAGCCTAGTGACAGCATATCCTTATTCAAGCCAATCTTAGGATAGACTCACACAAGGCCAACGTTTAATAGTAATTGTGTTGACCAGATAAGTACTGCGGTTTCGGTGATTTACTCGTATTATAAATATTTAGGACCGTGAATTTAGCTCAATTCGCATTGTTAACTTAATTGGCAGTTAGTCGTTCAGCGTTTTCCCAAACGTTCTCGCGTAATCACCACGAATGTCTATCTGACCGCGCTGCGCTCTGTTTTATTGGAAAGTTGCGGTTTTCTGGAAAAATCAATTTACCAATACAGGATTATTGGTAATCAGCCTGCATCCTTTTATGGGGATGTTACGTACATTAACTACGACAACAGTTATAATTATCTTTTTTTCCAATATAAAATACAAAAATTTATTTGCCCGGTCTAAAAATATCGTTACAAGAGCGCACGCGCTCTTTAACGCTCGATGAATGATGTGCCCAAGTGAATAAACACTAAACAGTCGCTAAACAGTACTAGAGAGGACAACATACACTTTTTTTATATCTAGGTATATTTATTGAGTTTTAACAAAAGTTGTAGAACAAAGGTTGTTTGTTATATGATACAGAACATGCCCTAATACGGATGCAGGCTGATTACCAGTAACCCTGTACATAGATAAACTTAAGATTTTTTTAATTCTAAATGTTATATGAAACTGTTATCACCTTTTCCGTGAGAACATAACATGAGACTATCCGTAGTAATTTACATTCTGTTTGGACATTACGATGATGATTAACAACAATCCTGCCTATAACAGTACAATGCTAAGCAGATATTCCAACATCCAAACCACTGCCTAGCAATGCACTGCGCTCGTCACCCGGACATATAAGATAACTTTGCCCTGTAACTTATCACACCCGTATTGTCTTTCAAACCGGAACACTGTAATGTTTACACATTACTGCTTCGCGGTAGACTAGGTTAATTAACTGATTTTTGGTATAGATATGATATTAGCCTATGAGAATAATATTAATGGTGTAGAATCACTAATGGAGTCACGACACATAGCTTGTAATAAGTAGGTATATAATCATAAATAAATAAATTTAACTTGAAACACTCAACCATAAGAAGCCATGTCATAAGAAGCTACGTCGCGTCGTCCAAATAAATGAAACCAAATTTTAGGTTTTTGTTGATATTCCAAAATCTGCCATACCGATTTCGATAGAATGTATATGGGACCACCTCTATACTATGATCTACCAAACAAAAATAGGAACAATCAAAATCAATTCACAATTAGCGGAACTATCGCGTAACATACATACAAAAAAAACACTGAACTGAATTCCTCCTTCTCCTAAGAACCTCCTCCTTTTTAGGGTTCCGTACCAAAAGGGTAAAAACAAAACCCTATTACTGAGACTTTGGCTGTCCGTCCGTCCGTCCGTCTGTCACCAGGCTATATCTCAAAAACGGAGATAGCTAGACAGTTGAAATTTTCACAGATGATGTATTTCTATTGCCGCTATATAATACTAAAAATAATATTTAAATATCCCCATACAACAAACTTGATTTTTTACCGTTTCTTGCTTGATTAGTCCGTCCCAAGAAAACTAAATGGCGCCACTAGTACAAATAAAACGCGATACTGAATTCATCGTCAGAATCATGAACCAAAAATCAACATTTTAGGGAAACTTTTTGACTGTCTGCGGAAATTGCGATGTATCAGGAATTCCGAATGAAGCCAAAGAAGTGTTCACCGTTTATTTGCTAATGGTAAGGAACCCTTCGTGCAGGAATCCCACTCGCACTTGGCCGGTTTTTTAAAGTCGATTAATTATAAAAATATAACATCTCTTTTCTAAATTTTTTGAGAATCAGCCACACACAGTAAGTAATGTAGGTAAGTGTTAAGTGTAGAATTTTTTTTGCTTCCGGACTTAAAGCAGAGTGAAGTCAGGCTCGCCCCTCTCTCAAAAGCCCCTACAGTATTTTAGTGTTATCTCCACGTGCTATGTATGACAAGAGGCACACGCAATGAATCATGCGTCTTATTAATACCTCATACACTCATAGTTATCAATTTGTATGATACGAGAGTTAACGAATTGATGGAGCCTATGATTCACGATCTGATACATAACTAGCAGAACCCCGCGGTTTTAGTGTCCACTCTCGTAATTTTCCCGGTAAAAAGTAGCCTTTTCCAGAAAGTAATCAAAATGTGACCGTGTTCAATGCGATCCGTTCAGCCATTACGACTTGATTGAAATACAAACATCCAAACTTTCTTATAATTTTGGTAGGATTGATGAAAGTATATATAGGTACCTACCTACTTATAGCACAAAAATTAAAATATCTCATCTATCTTACACAACTTAATAGGTGTGATACCAAAAAAAAAAGTTAAAAGTGCAATCTTATTGCATATTATCACATCGTGCTCGATGTCATCAGATGAAGGTCCCAGTCCCGGTCCGAGACAGAACGACGATCGCGTGCGGGACGCTCTCGTGCAGTGAGGCTGCACGCCTTCGCCTTCGTCTTGATGACGGTTACTGACTCGTACGTCAGTCCCTAAGCATCATGGATAGTAAGGATGCGGGATCCCACGCCTCCCCGTAACCCGGGCTAGTAAGGGTCTCTTTCTCTTCTTGAGTATGAACTCGAGTATCTTTTTTCCCCATGGGTTGTCAGGTCTGCGAGCGATGTGGCCTGCCCATTGCCACTTCAGCTTGCTTATTTTTTGAGCTATGTCGGCTACTTTCGGTTTTTTGCGAATATCCTTATTTCGGATTCTATCGCGCAAAGAGACTCCGAGCATAGCTCTCTCTCTATAGCTCACTGCGCGATTTTGAACTTTGTTATGAGGCCCACAGTTAAGGACCACGTCTCAGTTCCATAAGCCATCACTGGCAGCACGCACTGATTGAATACTTTCGTCTGCTTTAGTAGTGGTAGGACTCTTTGCAGAGTCCGCCTGGGGAAGTATCACATCTTTGCCAGTTATTCTACCACCAAGCAGTAATGTGCAAATATTACTGTGTTCCGGTTTGAAGGGCAATATTTCCAGTCAAATTATAGGGCATAGACATAAAACATCTTATATGTCTGGGTGACGAGCGTTAGGTAATGAGTTGGACTTTTCATGTTCCAATAGCTGCGTATCACGGAACTATTATGTGGCAGGCGTATAGCTTACCATCAGGCACATGTCCTGCTCGTGTCGCTACTCTATACTGTGAAAAAAGCATTGGGGTATTTTGGACTCAAAGCTGTATCTACCGAAATTTTCCGAACACTGCCTTTTTTCCGAGTCCTTCGCTGGATAATTATGTCGATTGGATGAATTGTCGAAATTGGATCTTTTGAACCAGGTAGATATATTCGTGAACAACTTCAAGTGTGGTATTCCCAACAATAACCGGTACAGATGAGACATGAACATTTGACATGACCTTCGTCTTGTTCATATTCATCCTCAGACCTACCTGTTGGGATACTCTACCTAATGAGGTGCCTGAGCATAGCACCGAGGTTCTCCAGCGACTCCGCCACAATGACTATGTCGTCACCAAACCGAAGGTGAGTCATGTATTAGCCATTGATATGGATGCCAATCCGTTCCAGTCCAGTAGCTTGAAAGCATTTTCCAGCGCGGCGGTGAACAGTTTCGGAGATATAACATCTCCCTGTCTCACGCCTTTCTGTAGCCGGATATGTTTTGTGCACAGGTCCTGTAATCGGACAGACATTGTGCCTTTGCTGTAAATACACTGCAACACTTCGATATAGCGATAGTCGATGTGGCATCACTGGAGAGACTGCAGCACTGCCCAGATCTCGTTACGTTTACGTCCAGGTTACGTTTTAATATTTACGTTATCAAAATTCAAAAACTGTCACTTTTTGACCTTGTGTCCAAATTCTAATTCTTTCTTAAATGGAAGACTGCCAACGCTTTCGTTGTTGTGTTCGCGTTGTTTTCCCGGGATAAAAAGTAACTTATGTGTTTTTCCAGACTATAATCTAACTATGCTCCAAATTTCAACCAGATCCATGCATACGTTACAACGTGATTGAGCAAAAAACATCAAAATATCCAAACATTGAAATTTATTATATTAGTAGGACAGGATTATAAATATGTACTTACTATTTATGTGAAAAAATGTTTTATAAAACTACGAATTATAGTAATCGCTCTTTATTATGCACTTTACTAAACTCAGACATTAAGATAAGAAAACTCTTTATAAAGAGCCTCATAAAACAACACAAAATTACATTAACACTCGAATATTAATTAGATTTTGAAATGGGTTAGTTTCGTAAAAACGGCAGCGCTTGGTTTTCATAGGTTGAAAAAGCTATCGGAAGTATCGTGAACATAACGATGGTCCCTAAGTAAATTATCGAATCTGCAAAATGCTATTTTTTATTACTGATTTGTATTATCGATGAATGTAGCTTTGCTATTAAAAAACATGTTTTAAATTGTTGTTTTCGCTTTTTTTGATGGTGTATCAACTATAACTATAACAACAAATCAGTATATCCACGGCATAACAACGAATGTAAAGTTTCACAAAATTACGCTGCATGCGGCGAGTGCGCCACAAAAAAAATACAGTTTCCTTAGAAAGATAATTAAAGTTTCCTACGTAATAGTAAATTCTATTGTTTACGTCGAGTGTCACATACACAGTAACAAAAGCGGTAGTTCCAATTTATGTACCTATACCTCATTCCAAATCTCTGTGAATAAAAGGTAAACAAATCGATGTCACTCAAAATATGACAGACCAGCATTTCTCAACCATTGTTTTACAAGATAGTTTGTAGTACCTTTCATTGCTTGCCCTTTTAAATTTTCGCCGCATAAAAAGGCTAAATATATATGTATGCATATCATAAACACCCAAATAAATGTTCCCACTGCTGCTGGGACTTGGAACAATCAACACATTGCCGCTGTAAAAAATCGTCAGGCACAAGAATCTGCAATTGCTGAACATTTGATTGATGCTAAAACTGGTCATTGGATCGAGATCCACGACCCGAAGGTTCTATCTACCGAATGTCATTACTACGCAAGAATGGTTCGGGAAGCATTGGAAAATAAAAAACATAGGTATATATTTCAACTACGACGCGATGACCACGATGTCAATAACCGAAAACTAACCAGTTTACGGTTATCGGCGTCGCGAAATCCTCTAATAAATAAATGTGTGCATAGCGCACTTAGTTTGGAGAAACCTGGTGATATGGTTAGTCTTGTGTGTAGTGTTAGTCACCGTGCAATTTTTGAAGCCCAAATGAGGGTAGATGGAGATTTCCTCTCATTTCATAATGAGAATATGGCGGGCATACGTACATTTATTTCCCCCACGTAAAAAAAGGAAAGGCAAAGCATTTGAGTTCGGAGAAGAATGTAAAACTAGAAGAAAAGTAATTTAGATGTTTCCTTATGTGAAAACGTTACTTTTATTTTTAACAATAATTAAATAAGACTGGCCTCGTGGCTTAGTTGGTAGCTCTACCTGCGAAGCCGAGGGTCGTGGGTTCGATTCCCACCCAGTGCAAATATTTGTGTGATGAATTCAAATGTTTGCACTGTGTCTGGGTGTTTATATGTATAATAAAAATTTATTTCAAACTATATAAGTATTATATCAGCTATCTGGCCGCCATCACACAAGCTTTGCTTAGTTTGGGGTCAGATGGTATTGTGTGTAAATTGTCCACCAGTATTTATTTATAAAAAAAATATCTCGTTCGAATTGTCCTCGTACTACCCAAAACTGATCATTACACTATGACGTAATATTCTGTAAACACATACAAAAGTTTCGATCAAAATAACACAAAATGTATGTCATTTTAGAGTGAAAACTATACATGCTTTTGATAGTAAACAGCGTAATGTGGAACACGTATTTAGAGGTTTGCGATTTTCTCTCAACTCGTTACGACACAAGAAACCTTTTTCTCGGAGTTCTTTAGTCATACTCTTACTCTTTTATTGATAACGAGTAGTTGCATGTCATATTCAAGGTATTCAAATATTACCAATACAAGTCAATAATTTAAAAAAAAGTAGACGTCAATTTAAAATCACATTACAATAAAAATCAAATAATACATTATATTAAAATCAAATTACATTATAATTAAAAATTCTAAATTAATGACAAAAATAAATAGAGTAAAATTAATCCATACTGGAATATAATGGAAATGGGCATTTTCACAATATGGGCATGATGGGCAATATGGGTATGTTAGAAAAATAGGCGCGTACTTAATAAGAATAATTTGATGAAAAGAAGTATAAATGTCTTGAATGCAACATTGAGAGTTTGAGAAACACAGATCAAATTGCTAGTACTTAAAATCATATTTCTATCATCCTACCATTACTTTATATAACTTTTAAAATAAGATAGTATAGAATTATTTGATCAATACAAATCTAAGTATATGGTATTTAAGATCGCAATAAAGTCGAATTCTATTTGTGAAAAATATTTTAAGGCTATTTCATAAAAATACTAAGATTAAACGATGTTTATGTTATGATATCACCTTTGTTTTGGTTTGTTTTGGTTTTCTACACAGCTTATTGGAATGCTCTATACGTGGTTTTTTCATTACAAATGTCTATCGAAACTGACATTTTCGATACTGTACGTGGTATTACAAATTCAAATCTTTATTGAAAGTGGTACATTCGATTATGTTTCAATTTTATTTATTTTTGGTGAAAATTTAATATAACGGCTTTTGTAAAGAGTAACTTCTTTATTTGCTCATTTTCTATGAATATTTAAACTTAATTACTAAAAATAAAGTACATAAAGCACAAGTTAGTAGTACTACAGGCGCCTTTCAGCATAATATATCATCCTAACCACGGATGCTAACCATAATACGCATTTGTTTTGGCTATGACAGTTGTCCTCAGATCGCCTCTATTGCGGACCGAACAACAGATCACTGAAATATTATGATCGCAAGCTAAACTTCATTTACACATTATCAAATTATATGCATTGGAAAAACCTATCTATCATATCAGTAGAAACGAAGACATTTGGTCAGAAACCAAAAGATGCATATTATGTTAAGCATAATAATGTTTTCATAACATTGTTCACAACTAAAATGTATAAAATAAAAAATACATAATTTAAAAACTCAAAAAACCCGACTGCGTAAAAAGTGAACCAAACTACGTACTTACATACTAATAATTATTATATTAGTTTAAAAAACTAAAAAACACGCTTTTGAATTTCAAATAGTCAATCCGCCACCTTGGAACAGCCGCCATGTTGGATTTAGGTTACGTGATTATTTTTTCGTATCCCATTCAGCAAACCCTTTCATTTGATACCCATATCATGGGAGTGGATTTCAAACAGCGAGTCCGCCATCTTGGGGAGGCTGCCATATTGGATTTGTAATGACGTTTCTTAGCTAGTCATGTATTGTCATCAGAACTCAGAGCGTGTGCAAAAGTGGGTCAAATTAAGATTCCAAGATTTTCTTACATAATATGTACATAGTTAGTTACAAGTGAAGCCAATAAAAGCGTGTTAAAAAAATGAAAAGAATGAAACAAGCGCTTAGATTTCTGGTTGTCTAGAATTCTATAGTATGTTATTGAATTAATACTATTGAGTAAAATAAATAATAAACGAACATCACAAATAAACAGTCGGGATCCATTAAACAATTAGATTGTCTGTCGAATAATAATGGTCTGTTCAGTTATGTTTTTTTGATCGGAATATATTTTATTTTATTCAATCATCGTCATCATCATCATCACCAGAAATCTAAGTGCTTGTTTTATTATTTTCAGTTTTTTTTAGTAGGTATGTAAGTACATAGTTTGGTTCACTTTTTACGCAATGGGTTTTATTAGATTTTAAATAATATATTTTTTTATATACCAAATACACTGTATTTTTTATTTTAAATAATTATTGTTTTCATCTTAAATTGACTAAATATAAATTTAAATATCAGCTTCAACAAAGTTGGTAGTCTTTTTATTTCTTGAAATCTCTTCTTTCTGATAATGTAAAAAATACTATGGTAAATGTTCTCAGAAAACGCAAAAAGAAAACCACACGAATATATTTTTTTTTCATTTACAACGAATTTAGATTATATTAATATAATACTGTGCTTCCAGCATAAAAATATGAACTAACAAGTTTGATATTTGAGCATAAGTGTTATTGGGATGTTAAGTGGTTTAGGAGGTTCTAAATTAATAATATCATACATTTAAGAGAAGACAGATATTTTTTGTTTTAAATTGATTGTATACAGTACAACAATCACGAACAACGAAAAAACTGCATTCAATAGCAATTTTTTTTAATGCTGAATTTTAAAACTTTTTTTATGTTATTTTACAATGTTTTTTATGTTATTATACTGTTTACAATTACCTTAAAACAGAAAATCTCTGTCTTTCTTAATTTATGATATAGAGGTTGAATCTCCAAAACAATAACACTTATGCTTTTCTTGGAATGTTAAGTGTTAACACATGTTAGTTTGCACTAACAAGTTTGATAAAATTGATTCTTCATCCCACCAGCTCGGAAAGAGTACTTTTGCTCCTCGATATCAGGCCGCAAAAGTCGTTTTTACCCTCTAGAGGTTAAAGTAAATTTGGATTTAGAACATCGTGTGTACTGAGGTAATTAAAAACATAATTTTCATCCCACCAGCTCGGAAAGAGTACTTTTGCTCCTCGATATCAGGGCGCAAAAGTCGTTTTTACCCTCTAGAGGTTAAAGTAAATTTGAATTTAGAACATCGTGTGTACTGAGGTTTTGAATTCGAAACATAATTTAACCTATTTATTTCTACCTCGTTGGTGCCGAATTCATCATACATTTATTTTTAATTTGTTAAAAACTCATACTCGGAACCTCATTGGTGTACTTTTTTTTAAATGCTTTGCGCGCAATTTTCTTTTCACGTATGGAGGATAGAGGTAAATAATGTTATTTCAAATGGCAAAACATTTTGAAATGCTATGAATGAATCAATTGTAATCGAATTGAAGTATGCCGAGTTAAATAATTAAATATTATTGACTACTAAAATAGTAACTAATAGATAATTTCAACTACTTGTGCAGTACAAAATAATGTAGTAAATATAACATCAAATAAATAATTACTATTTTGAGAAAACATGTAGGTACAATATATTTTGAAGTCAAAACTTCTTTTGGCGCGCCAAAGACAGATTTTTCGTGGGCTGTCAATTAAATTCTAGCGTCACGCTCGGGAATGATAAGAAATCTTCGGGTAAACTCGGGACCATAGCCAATGGCCATCTAGAAATGCCTCAGCCTTTCCCATTGGCCATTTAAAAATGTGTCAGCATTTCTAGATCACATGCGTAGTTTCCAAAGTAAAAATCAAATTCTGAGTTATAAGTTACCACTTCTATCGGCAGTGCCTATGACTGCCAATATTTTTCTCTCATGAATTCTGAATAGTACGTTTATTAATTTCCTTTAAAATGTACCCTGATGCAAATTTAGCGCTACCATAATTTAATGCATTTGGGCGGACACTTTTTCATGTACACATGAAACTCCTTACCTCAATCGGTCAACTCTCCATATTTTCACGTCATATTGTTATTGTTAAAACCGTGGCTAAATAAACTTAAGTTTAAAACTTATAAAATTGAATACAAGTGAAAAACCGAAATACCATAATAATAAGTGATTCTAAGAAGTTTATTTAACGCCAACAGAATCGACTGAAACTGAAAATGCGCAAAGCGTTTAGTAATTTCCTCGCTAGGGGGGGATGAAAAATTACGTGTTACACTCGAGTGCAAAGATTTTTCACCTTGTGCCCTTTTGATTCCCTTGCTACGCTCAGGATTCTAATTTTTGAATCCCTCGCTACGCTCGTGATTCAACTTTAGAATCCTTCGCTTGCTCGGTCATCAAAATTGAGCACGCGGTTAAAAAGCCACTTTGCACTCTTGTACAACAAATAACTATTAACCTAATTATTTCTACCTCCTTGGTGCCGAATTCATCATACATTTATTTTTAATTTGTTAAAAACTCATACTCACAATCTCCTTGGTGTACTTTTTTTTAAATGCTTTCCGCGCAATTTTCTTTTCACGTATGGAGGATAGAGGTAAAGAATGTTATTTCAAATGGCAGAACATTTTAAAATGCTATGAATGAATCAATTGTAATCGAATTGAAGTATGCCGATTTGCCGAGTTAAATAATTCAATATTATTGACTACTAAAATAGTAACTAATATATAATTTCAACTACTTGCGCAGTACAAAATAATGTAGTAAATATAACATCAAATAAATAATTACTATTTTGAGAAAACACAATATATATTATTTTGAAGTCAAAACTTCTTTTGGCGCGCCAAAGACATCTGTCTTTTCGTGGGCTGTCAATTGAATTCTAGCGTCACGCTCGGGAATGATAAGAAATCTTCGGGTAAACTCGGGACCATAGCCATTGGCCATCTAGAAATGCCTCAGCCTTTCCCATTGGCCATTTAAAAATGCGTCAGCATTTCTAGATGGCCATGCTCATAGCCACGCCCTCCGGTTTCACACGCGTAGTTTGCAAAGTAAGCAATCAAATTCTGAGTTATAAGTTACCACTTCTATCGGCTGTGCCTATGACTGCCAATTTTTTTTTCATGAATTCTGAATAGTACGTTTATTTATTTCCTTTAAAATGGAATGCAAATTTAGCGCTACTATAATTTAATGCATTTGGGCGGACACTTTTTCATGTACACATATGAAACTCCTTACCTCAATCGGTCAACTCTCCATATTTTCACGTCATTCTGTTATTGTTAAAAACATGGCTAAATAAACTTAAAAACTTAGGTTAAAAACAGTAAAATTGAATACAAGTGAAAAACCGAAATACCATAATAATAAGTTATTCTCGCGACCAAGAAGTTTATTTGACGCCAACAGAATTGACTGAAACTGAAAATGCGCAAACCGTTTAGTAATTTCCTCGCTAAGGTGGGATGAAAAATTACATGTTGCACTCGAGTGCAAAGATTTTTCACCTTGTGAATCGCTCAGGATTCAAATTTTTGAATCCTTCGCTTGCTCGGTCATCAAAATTGAGCACGCGGTTAAAAAGCCACTTTGCACTCTTGTACAACAAATAACTATTACATTTCAAGCACAATATTAGATATGTTTAAAAAAACTTCAATCTAAATGCGTTTTATACAAAAATAGAAAAATCAAATTCGATTTTTTTTCTTTTCTTTGCATTTTCTGAGAACATTTAACATAGTACTTGAGTGTATTTATTTTTTTACATTATTAGAAAGAAGAGATTTAAACGAACAAGAAGTCCACCAACTTCTATAAAAAATCTAAAATTAAAAATTAGGGTACTTTTCCGATATTAAGACAATTTAAAGTAATAAAACAATATTATGAATCAAAAAAAATTACAGTGTATTTGAGATATGACAGTTAAGTTTAGTTAATTTTTACGAAATTTCGAGAACATTTTTTGTTTTTTTGTACGAGATTAAAAAATTGAAATCCAAAAACTTGGTTATTTGATTCTACATACATCATTATGAGATTGAGAGTGCGGGCAGATGATCTCCTCTCAGATAGCTTCCATTCAAGTGCAGGCGTGCGGCAGGGATGCATAATATCACCTCTACTGTTTAACATCTATACCGAGCTTATAATGCAAATCACTCTCGAATCGGCTGGACCAATGGGGTTGCGTGGGTTTCATCCTACTATTATTTTTTTGGTTTCAGAAATTATCGAAACTGGTCAATAAATGTTAAAATACTTCTCTTATTTCCTGCTAGAATTATTTTGGTTTTAAATTCAATTCATGTACCTACCTTAGTATTCCTTGAATTCCTACTAATTAAAATCCACAGGAACTTAAAAACTCTAACGCACTGAATTTAAAATCGAATTATTCTTATGACTAAAACACTACCGTTCCAAACTCATTTCGAAACTTTTAATATAATTTATTAAAAGTTTCGAAATGAGTATATACAGAGTTACAATAAATTTGATAATTTATTACAACACTTGGCAGCATTAATAATAATTAATTTATACAAAATGTAGTAATTAAATGTATTATACTAGTATGTAATAAAGACGCAATAAAGGATTTGTGGTTCACCAGAAACCATCTGAGTCAACATAAATAAAATGAGTTAAACTAGCTTTTACCCGCGACTTCGTCCGCGCAATATAAATGTTGAGGTAACTGAGGCAGTACACCCATACAAATTTATGTTCACTAAAAACAGCTTATATTTAAACATTTTTATACAATATCATCAAAATCATTTCAGTGGTTTAGGCGTTAAACCATAACAGACAGACAGACAGTTACTTTCATATTTATAATATTAGTATGAATATCTAGTTGCAAAATTTCATGGTTTTATCTTCAACAATGACACACTTCTATATGGCTTTCATCCCCCATTTCATACCCGTACTATAACGCGTCAAGTTGCAAAGTTTCATGGTTTTATTTTCTACAATGTCAAACTTTTACATAAAACTATCCCCCATTCAAAACCCCATTTCATCCCCGTAAAGTTAAAAATTTAAAAAATCTTGAACTAACGTTTATTTGCTCCACCCCAAGTGTCTAGACGAAGTTTCATGGTTTTATCTTCCACAATTACAAACTTCCAAATAAACTGTCATCCCCCATTTCCACCCCTATTTTATCCCCGCACAGTTCGAAATTTCAAAATTAATAGAACAAACTTCTATTGGCTTCACCTCAAGTATCTAGTTACGAAGTTTCATGGTTTTATCTTCAACAATTACGAACTTCCATTTAAACTTTAATCACCCGTTTCAACCCCTTTTCTGTAATAATAAGTAACCTTTGCCCTGTTTTGGGATCTAGTCTATCTGTGTACGAAATTAATTTGAAATCGTTTCTGTAGATTTCATGGTTATAACTTTGAAAATTACGGAATATTCATACAACCGTCCATCCCCTGTTTCACCCTCTTAGGGGTTGAATTTCGCAAAAACATTTGTTTGCTTCGTGTCTATTGTCTATACACAAAGTTTCATGGTTTTATCTTCAACGGTTAGGAATTTCCAAATTGAGATTCATCCCCCATTTCATCCCCGTACAGTTGGAAATTACAAAATTGTTACAACAAACGTTGGTTTGCTTTGTGTAAAGTGTCTATAAACAGAGTCTCATGGTTTTATCTTCAACGGTTGGGAACTTTCGTATTGACATTCATACCCCATTTCAACCCCAATTTCACCCCCGTACAGTTCGAAACAAACATTCGTTTTCTTCGTGTCAAGTGCCTATATACAGAGTTTCATGGTTTTATTTTCAACGGTCGAAAACTTCCATATTGACATTCATCCCTCATTTCAACCCCAATTTCACCCGCGTACAGTTCGAAATTACAAAATTGATGGAACAAACATTTAATTACTTCGTGTCAAGTGTCTAGATACAAAATTTGATAGCTTTGAAAATGAAGAATTTTTATACAACCATTCATCCCTTGTTTCACCCCCTTAGGGGTTGAATTTCGCAAAACCCCGTCTTAGCGAGCGCCTACGTGCTAAAAAGGACCTCCATGCAAAATTTCAGATTCCTAGCGTTTGTAGTTTCTGAGATTCCTTGATGAGTGACCTTTCGCTTTTATATATATTATTATTATATTATAGATTATAGATATATACGTAAATACTTGTGATGCGAGCACTAAGCATGTCCTAGATTTCGCAGAGAGACAAAACTGAAAAAGTCGGTTAAAAAGCCATTTACTTTTACTACTGACAAATCATTACGTCCATTGAAATGTTATTTTTTAGGCATTAGCGTCTTTTTCATAGGACGCAAATTTGTTTTTTTATGTGAGGGGGTTAGCTTGTGTTCAAGTTTGTGGAGTCGCCACCCTTGTGCCCCGGCCACCATCTTAGAAAAAGGGGTTCAAAGGGTTTTCGCGTTGTTTTCTTAAATTAGCAAACCTATAGATAATTTGGTCAGACATTTTTTTTAACCTCAGTTTGTCCCTCTGCTAGGCAAAGTTCTCCCCCAATTCCCTCCACTTTATCCGGTCCTGGGTAGCGATTCTGAAACCATTCGGTTGCATCCGACACGGAATCTCATCTCTCGGTCTTTGTCTTATCTGTTTAGCATGACAAAGACCGAGAGATGAGATTCCGTGTCGGATGCAACCGAATGGTTTCAGAATCGCTACCCTGAGCTGCCATTGTCCAATCTTTTTGAAACGATTGTAATAAATAGTTAAATTGTAAATACCAGTAAAAAAGCACTCAAAACTACATTTACTTCAACATTCCGATGAATTTAACTTAGAACTTGTCAACTCTTTCCTAATCTTAAATTTAAAAGATATCGATGATGTAAACGAACAACATAATAGCAAGCCAAATTAAAAACAGCAGCAAGAAAATTAAGCCCGTTAAACACAGAAAGCAAAATTATTTGAAAATCCAAACAATTGATTAGAGAAAGACAGAATAATGAGATAGGCACCGAAGAATACAGAAAAATTGACAAGCAATTTAAACAGAGTGTACGACATCAGAAAACTCAACTGCGAATTAGTAAATGCCCCATTAGAACGAAATACTGTGTTAAGAATAGCAAAACGGGGTATTTCTAAGGGTAGATGTTCAATCAATAGTTTGCAGGAAACTTCTTAGTTCAGTCGGAACATAGACATAAAATTAGCCTGAAATAGAAAAAAATCCGGGGAGCGATTTATTTTTTTTAAACGTCGAAGAGGGTGGTTGGACGTATAAATCTCGATTTTCGAACTAATCCCGGTAGAGGGTTCGCCGCCATCTTGTTTTAAAGTTTTTGTGAAATACCTCGTTAATTTTCAACTTTAGAGCAAAAATGATCGTATCCAAAGTTGTTGGAAATTTAATTTCTCACAAGTTTGAGTCTTGTCATTTTTACGCTAGGATCAATATTTGCAGTGTTATGCTATTAAGTTTATCAAAAAAATCGTAATGGGTGGAATTTTATTTTCTTCGACTTTGGTTGTCGCACTTCTTAGGGTTCCGTACCCAAAGGGTAAAAACGGAACCCTGTTACTAAGACTTGGCTGTCCGTCTGTCCGTCCGTCCGTCTGTCTGTCACCAGGCTGTATCTCAAGAACGGTGATAGCTAAACAGTTGAAATTTTCACAGATGATGTATTTCTATTGCCGCTATAACAACAAATACTAAAAATAAAATAAGTAAAAAAGTGCGAGAACAAAAGTTGAAGAAAATAAAATTACACCCATTACGATTTTTTTGATTAACTTGATGGTATAACTCTGCAAATATTGATCCTAGTTAACGAGTTATTTCACAAAAACTTCAAAACAAGATCCCCGACGTTTTAAAAAAAAATCGCTCCCCGGATTTTTTTCTATTTCAATGTCTGCCCCGACTGTGCTATCTGGACTAAACACAATAACCGCGATAAAGTAATGGAAATAAGCACTAAATTCTATGAGAGACTATAACAACTATCAACTAAAAGCTCCGTAATAATATTCCTTTTATTTCTGGTAAAGATGTTTATGATGCCCTAAAAACTATGAGATACGGAAGAAGCCCTGGTGAAGATGAAGTGACTACGGAAGAGGTGAGAAATGGATTTAAGATGCTTGAATCTTGAATTGATGATTTGAATACCCTATTCACACACCTATTCTATTTCATTTCTCTATTAGATACCGGTCAAATTCCCCAACATATGTGCCATTCCAACAGTCTGCATAAAAGGTGCCACTTCCAACATAAATATCTAACTATAGACCAATAAGTTTAGTATCTCACATCTACAAATTTATTTATCAAAATCATACAAAACCGCATAGCTGGGACACTCGACAGACACCAACCGCCAGAACAATCCGGATTCCACCCATGTTTCTCTACGACTGATCATCTCCACACACTAAATCAAATAATAATAGAGAAACACAAAGTATACAAGTAACCACTATATTTAGCTATTGTGGAATGTGCGAAAGCTTTCGATAACTTGAGTCCACTGCCATATTTTCTTCTCTCCTAAAACAAAACGTAGATCCAACTTACATAGATCTCTTCAAAATCATTTATAACCATAGTACCGCTAACATAAAACTACAGTCTTCGGGCCCATCATTTAAAATATCCATACACCAAACAAGGCGATCCACTCTCCCCTAAATTATTTACAACCACTCTCAAAAAGGTTTTCAAAACACTGCCACATCAGCACCACAACTATAGCTCATGCAAGCTCAACATCTGAGCAGGGTCAACCGTGAAGTGGGACTTCTGATGAACTGGTCAAAAACACAACTCATAACTAATAGCACAAAACGTAGGGTCGAGGTAGATAGGCAAGCAATACTTTATGTCAACGAGTACACTTACTTGGGCCAGATAGTCTCTTTTGATAAATATACGTGTAGTATCTACTACCTTTAATAAAATACTAACATATTAATATTATACATGTACTAGTTGATCCAGTGAACTTCGTATCATTTTCATTATAATGGAGAAACTTTGTGAGGTTTATACTATTTTTATAAATATTTATTGAAACGTTTAAATAGGTACTTCTTCGACGCGTATTTCCAAACTATACAACGCCAGAACGCAGCCATAGGAAACTGCTAGAGTATATATTGTAATGTTGTTTTAAAATCTGTTATTACAAACCATACAAGAGTTTTGCGTACTGATCGTGTATAGTTTGTAACGTGGATGCTCGCGTCTCGTCTTTCCATTATATACAACGCCAGAACGCAGCCATAGGAAATTGTTCGCGTACGAGTTATATTGTAATGTTGTTTTAAATCTGTTATTACAATGCATACAATAATTTTTCGTACCGATTGTCTATGTTGTCGATCCGATGCTGAGATTTGACTCTGGGTGGGCTCCCGCCAGAAGCTTAAGGGAGGTCCTGAGTGGAGCGAGCCATACGAGGCCTAGCAAAACGCAGGGGGGAGGTGGCGAGCGAAGCGAGCCGGCGACCTCCGTAGTGGAGCTCAGGCCGAGTATGGAGAAGCGACACTCAGGACCTCCCTTAAGCTTCTGGCTCCCGTATTTTTTATATACACTCTAGGGGTAGTAGCGACAAGACTAGGTGGAGTCGGGGTGCTCCGAGTCGGATCTGGGAAACCAACATCTACAATAAATCAGTCAGTATAACATCTTGATAAAACTTCTTAGATCTCTGGGTGACGAGCGCAGTGCAGTGCTAGGTAATGATTTGGACTCTTCATGTTCCAATAGCTGCGTGTCACTGTACTGTTATGTAGCAGGTATGTTGCTTACCATCAGGCAAATGTCCTGCTCGTCTCGTCACTCTTTATATAAACAAAAAAATGCAACTGCTCACGTACAAATTGTAATGTTAGTTTCGCGCGCTTATTCCAAAACATACACGATTAGTCCGTATGCGTACTGGCGCTGTATATTTTGTTACAGCATAATACTTCTACGTTACTACAAAATATACGCGAGTATTTGCATACTGGCCTTGTATGGTTTGGAAGATCTTAGTAAAAAAACTTATTTACAATCTATACGTGATTAGTTTCATACCCTTGCGTTCTGGCCTTGTATAGATTGGAAATACGCTTCTTCAACATGTGCATCACACACACACTTTTTTTGAAAGGGAAATGCCATTACTTACGCAGTGCCCACCGTAAAGGGCTACGGGGTTGTGTCGGGCGCGACTACAGGTTTCTTTGGCATGGCTTGGGGGTCTGAGTTGCGGGACCGCCGGCGCCCTTGAGGGTCCACCTAGCAGGGGAACGCATCACGCATTTCGCTCCAGTGACGCGCCGGAATGCAGCGGCGCACTATGGGACAGAACGGTGCGTTCCATCTCAAAAATGGTTTGAACAAAAGTCATGTCACTGAAGATGTTTTGATTACTTTATTTTTTTACTATATTTATGTTGATTCTAAGAAAATGGAGCTATTCAATAGTATAGTAAATAAAAATTAATAATCAGTTTTATGTACATAAAATTACACCCAAACTTTGAACTTTGATAATTTCATATTAACAAGTCCACTCGTTATGGAAGTTTAACATAAGATATTTTAAAAGTTCTTCAAAGAAACATATGAGTATTATATATTTTTGGATTGCTCAAGATTTTTGGTTTATGAATACGTTTATGTTTTTAGTTAAAATGTTATTTTTTATTTTATTTTAATTTTTAAGAGACATAAGAAAAATTTCAGACTTTCCAATTTTCAAGTTGAGGTTTCTTTGTTGCCGATAGCTGCCGATGTCGAGTTAATATAATTTTTAGATTTGTTAACTATTCAGTAATAATAAAAAAGAAAAAAATACCTGCGTCATTACTGCGCCTTTTCGAGCTAGTTGCAAATATGTCGATGGAGGGAAAAAAGTAAATTATCGATTTTTGTAATTTATACTTATTTATGACTTTTGTGGATACAAAAAAGTACTTATTGTTTAATTGCAAAAACATACTTTTTAACCAACTTCAAAAAAGGAGGTGATAACTTCCTTTTCATTCATCTCTTTGTTTTTTTTTTGTATGTATGTTACGCGATTACTCTGCTAATAATAAACCGGTTGGAATGTTTCTTTTTTTGTTCAAAAGATCCTAGATACTTCAAAGATAGTACCATTTAATTTTATAAAAAATCGGCTGAATCGTTTTTGAAAAAACAACAAAAAATGTGTGCACCATATCCAGCGCGCTTTTCGAATTTGGTACGCGATTGAAATCCGTTATGGTTATTTAACGAGTAGGCATAAAATAGCATACGGAAGTTAGTCATAGGTCGATACAAAATATTATCATCTGAGATTTTTTTACATTGAAGTTGCTCAAGTGACTTTTTCGAGTGCTTTCACTGTTTGTGGATCAACTCCGAGCCAGATGAATGATCTAACAAAAGTAACTGCAAGCGTTGAGAATGAAGATGCATTTAAATACGGACTCTCCATCTTACTTAGTAAAAATAACTGATACTATATGCCATCTTCAGTCCACAAAGTTCTTGTACATGGTTCCAAAACAATCGAACATTTCACAGTTTTCCTAATAAGTCAATTATCTGAATATGCTCAAGAAGCTCGAAATAAAGACTAAAGGAAATATAGGCTGCTTCACGCTCGGAAGTGTTCCAGGTCAGCGACAATGAAATACGTTCTGCACATATTGTTATATACTTCTGATCAGTATATATCTAGCCTAAATAGATCAAGTATTATGATACCGAAAGAATTACTTGACGAAGCTAAAGAGCTTATGGTATAACAAGCCAGTGATGACAAGTATTTTTATAGTTTAATCTGTTCTTTGTAACTTATTAATAATTGTAATTAACCTAACGTCAGCAAAAAAAAACAAAGATTACTTTCCTACGTAAATTTTTAATGTTAAGCTGTTTTTAAACTAATTAAAATTTTTTTTTTTGTTTTTTTTTAACTAAATAAATATAGTTAGTACAGAGTACAGCAGAAATGTTTTAATTTTCGAATGGCTTAGATATCCAAGAATAGATGCACAAAATTTCATTTCAAAATATCAAGAAACAAAAAAGTGATTGATTTATGAGATGGAACGCACCGTTCTGTCCCATAGTGCGGCGCCTCGCCATCTCGGGACGGCTTATTCCTAGATGGGGTGCCGGGCGACCCTAAAGACCCGACGTCCCAGACCCTCCAAGTGGACACGGGCTACGCGCTCGAGTTGTAGCGATACAGCTATATGTAGTTATAGGTCAACTTGCATCTATTTTTTCCAAAATGTTGTTATACTGCTATGGGAGAAGTACCAAACTTTGCGAGCAATGCACAGGGCATTAAGCAACTGCGCATTGATTTAGGACATTCTGCCGCAGGTATTCGAAATTGTAACATAACATGTTACGCACTATTGCTTGAATCTTTTCAATCACAGACGTAACGTCACAATTATGGTATAGATACTCAGGTTGCACACTAATTGACCAGCTATTTTCACTTAAGTACAGACATAATGGCGCATGTTATGTCATTGCAAGTCTTCGCGACATGTATGCGACCGCATCTAATTGCCAAGATATACGGTCCAAAGACGTGACGCTCGAAATATTGATTTGAAAGTTTTATTCCGGTTTTTTATAGTAACATTACCATTAATGTAACTATACACACATAAACTTCTATTATTTATTTTTAGCCCCCAACCAAAACAAGGGTTGTTATAAGTTTGACGTCGATGTCTTTCTGTCTGTCTTTCAGTAGATGTGTGTTTGTCTGTCTGCGGCACCGTAGAGCTAAAACGGATGGACGGATTTCCATGATTTTTTAATTTGAAGGTTAGTTTCCGTGCGGTGGTTCTTAGCTATGTTTGGTTAATATCGGTTCAAGATGGCTGCGTCCACAAAACGGAGGACAAAATATTTCTTCACAACATCCCTCAATATGGGTATCAAATGAAAGGGCTTGGCTAGTAGAATACTATACACTATGACATATTTCAAATCCAAGATGGCCGTCACCACAAAATAGTGAATTACATTTCTTTTTATTTTCTCCCTCAATATGGGTATCAAATGAAAGGGTAGCTTGACTAGTAGACTGTTTTACAAATTAAAAATCCGAGGAAGTCGGGGGTAAATCAAATTGAGGCGAGATGGCAGTCAAGTGTAAACATAAAAAAGTTTTAAAAAAATTGATCTTGTTCTAAAAAGTACTCACTGAACAAGAATCACAATAATAAACTCTTAAGATGGATCTTGCTTAAAGAAAAAGTCATTTCCTTGTTATTAGTCACGTGAGCAGAGTTGACATCTGGCAGCTAAAGTTTCCATTGTGAAATTATTTTTAAAAGGACTGTAATTGGGTTTTTATTTTGTTGTAATATCAGTCCATTCTTATGAATGCATGGATGCATGTCAGCAAAGCAATAAAAATATCAGTTTTAATAGGATGAGGACCATATATTCAGTACAATAAACTAAAAATTACTACTATAACACCAACAGTACTACATAATATTCTCTACGTAACAGTTCAATTTTGCCACCTGTAATGTGCATACGCCCTGTTAGCTTCACACTGTCGATGGAGGTCCTGTTTTCTCTTCACGACCTTGCCAGTATTATTTGCTGCATCAAGTAACTCCCAGGCAAACTGTTCCGGGAAGTGTATTGTTCTCTCTTTGTCATTAGTTGCATCTAACAGCCACTTGATTGCCAGGAATAGGGATCGATTATCAGTAATGGGGCCTGGTACCTGAAATTATAACATTTCATGTGAAATTATTACACTTTGTATTATATATGTAATATGTATGGAAATCAAAATTGATGACAAACGTCAACAATCAAGCTCTACATGTATAAGTACAGGAATTCCCCAAGGATCCTCATTGGGAAATACACTTTTTCTTTATTTTATAAATGATTTTTCAATGCTAGAAATAGAAGGCAAGATTGTCCAATATGCGGATGACACATCTATAGTACTATCGGCACCAACTCAAGCAGAGTTACACGATAAAATAAAGATAGCAATGTCTAAATTCAACGCCTGGTTTAGTAATAATGGACTTAACTTAAACAGTGAAAAAACGAATATAATGTTCTTTAATACAAAATCATCAAATCAACCTGCAATTTCTGTCAAATTATCAGATAGAACAGACCTTTTGACTACCAATAAAGTAAAGCTATTAGGGTTTGAACTTGATGTAGCTCTATCATGGAAGAATCATGTAGATGCAACTTCACGAAAAATGGCAAAAGGCGTATATGCTCTCAAGCAACTCAAACATGTCACATCTACAGAACATTTGAAGGATATCTATTATTCTTATGTCCATTCTATAATGACCTACGGCATCATCTTTTGGGGTTGCTCTACAGACTATCAAAGAGTCCTTAAAATGCAAAAGAGAGCTATAAGGGTATTAGCCAATGCTAAGTTTCGAGAAACTTGTAGAGATCATTTTTAAAAGTTTAACATTCTGACTTCGGTAGCACTTTACATATTAGAAGTTGTTAAATATACTAGGCATAATCTGGAAAAATTTGATAGAGGTGAAACACAAAACAGAAGATCAGGCCTGAAGAAGACTGTATTGCTACCAATATCATGCAGACTGGCCGCAGCAAGAAAGTCGCCTTTACAGATGGGACGTGTCTTATATAATAAACTGCCTGAAAGCTTTAAAGCTATCACCAATGACACAGCTTTTATTAATAAAGTGAAGCAACTTCTATTACAGAAAACACTGTACAGCATAAAAGAGTATTTAAATTGTAATTATGAAGAATATGACATACTAACTTAATGTTTTGAAATGACTTTGCCTTCCATTAATAATTCTAATAATGCTGATATTTATATAAAATGATTAATTAATAATTTATATTTATGCTTAGACGCTAATTGTATTGCCCCTTTACAGCAAACTTATATTATTTTTTAAATTGTATAATTTTTTGTACGCGACGAGACATATTATAAGCACTATTACTCATTGTTTAACAATACATTGGAGTGCATAATGTTAATGGAATGTTTATATATGTTAATAAAACTATTATATTCTATTCTATAACATCATAATATTCTATGTTGTCATTTTTGTTTTTATCACAAACATGTTCTCTGACAAAGCTCCTTTATGGCTCCATTATTTACTTGATAAGGCTTTTTTACAGCCGCTTAAGATACTAAATTATTTATTCCTTCAAAATTGTATAATATCACATTACCAAGAGATGTTAATTTCAAATGATTCTAATAAATGAATTGAATTGAATTGTGAGATTGACAAACGGGCCAGACCAAATCTCAAGACATCTTAGTATGCATAAAATTGAAAAATCAGAGGACATAACCCCCAAAATCATAGAAGTTAAATAAAAAAAATTTGGAGGCTGCAATGTATTATTGTTGGTGAAATATTTGATGATGCAACCGCGCCCGAGTGAGATATGGTTAGGTGAATGGCCTTGATAGTAGGAACACACAATGTTTACCTGATATGTGATACCGCCCCTCTTGATCGGCGAGAGCTGTAGTAAAGGCTTGCAGTTTTCAACAGCTTTATGTAGAATTGTCTTGGGGTCTAATTCAATTTTAGCCTTAGCTTCAGCTGTAGTCGCCAGGTGGTATCTTTCAATTTGTATCCTCTTTATATTTTCAAATGCCTTTTCTACAAGAGTCCTGGCAAGATGCTTTTTGCCATCTTCCATGACATGATTGATGACTTTGCTGAAATATTGGAAATTACAACTGATTTATGACACTATTTCATAAATTTGTCATTCTAAAATTATGATGCCTATTTTATTGTTTTACTTAAAACCTGAGGGCTACCAATGCATAGGCATTGATCATGCAGAAATCATTAAAATTATTTTATTGTAAAATATTTTATTTATAAAAAAAATGATAAAAGTTTTAGGTTTTATATATCAGCTAACTGGCTTCCATAGCACAGGCTTTGCTTAGTTTGGGATCAGATGATGTAGAATGTCCACCATTATTTATTTATTTAATTTCAAACAATACCTTAAGATAATATAGATGATTATGGCTTATTATTAACATTTGTGTGTGATTTTATGTAAGGTTTATTTTATGTAAATTGCACTTACTTGACAAGAGGATCGAAATACACAGAAGATGTTTCTGATATGCTTGGTGGTTTTACAGGAAGTGCTACAAGCTTTGTTAGCTCTGAGCTTTCAATGAGTTTGGCTTGTTCGTCTTTTCTGAATACAGGATTCTGAAAATAGTCTGGGAAACAAACGCTTCGCCCATATTCTCTATGTTGTGTTGATATCACCATCCACCTGAGTGAAAAATATCAATAAAGAATTACACTAGCACATGTATTCCAAATTTGTTTCGTCTTCAAGATAATTTCTCCGTCCCGAGTCTCGATCACATAATTAGAATAATTTGCAAATTTAATGGACAACCCCAAAACTTAAAATAACCTATTTGTTAGTTCCTAACTTTAACACAAACCTTGGCAGTAAATGTAGCGTTGGAGACACTAAACTTTTACTAAAATACATAATATTGATTGCCATCTTTGAGTACATTTGGTATTTTTTCATGAATATGAAAAATATAAAAATGTAAACATTACCATAACCTACAATAATAAATTAATAAACTTGACATGGATAGAATTTTCAGTTGACGTTGACAGTTAAGAAGCCTACAGACGCTTGTACCTGTGTGTAGTCAACGAAATGCTTTTGAGGTGTTCTAAAGCCGGGTCACATAGAGGCGATCCGATAACGATAGCGATCCGATAGCGAGACGATATTTTTTGTAATGTTCGAATTTGTATGCAACCTGACATACAGCAAGCGGGCGCGATCCCATACTCGGTATCGGATCGCTATCGCTATCGGATCGCTAGCGCTACCGGATCGCCTCTGTGTGACCCGGCCTTTAGGCAATGACTTTTGATTTTAATGGCCAGCAAAAACTCGTTTACTCCTTTGACAACTTGGCAAGTTGAACTGGGGGCTCACAGGCTCACACACATATATATATATATATATATATATATATATATATGTGTATATATATATATATATATATATATATATATATATATATATATATATATATATATACACCGCACTAAGTCAACTTTTACAATACTTCGATTCCTGATGTCGACATTTTACTCGTTCGGAAGCACACAGTTCAGAAGTTTTCTTGCAGTGACGATAGAGGGAGCAGCCTGTCCGAGCGGAGGGTGACACAAATCATTATTAATTGTATTTACCCAGCAGCGGAAACCAAGGAGGACCTCAACTGAAAAAACGTTACTCTAGTCTTTCAGTAGTTTGTCTTAAAATCCATGATTGTGCTGTTTTGTTTAGTTTAAATATTTAACACAATTATTATAATAACTATTACATCGCGGTAGTGTGCATTTTAATTTTGTAATTTTTATTTTTTTGAATTGATTTATGTGACATTCTGTAATTGCCATATATTTCTGCAGTAATCAATATGTTATGTTGTTCTTGTTGAATTTTTGATTTTTGATATTATGGTACTTTAGTGATCATTTGTATTGTTATAAAATAAGTCCCGTTAATATCTATTCTAAGTTTTGTGATATCGTTTTTGTTCGGTTTTTGTGTTGTATATATACATCGTATGTGCTAAGCGAAGTGCATAGTTATTGATTTGCTTTTTATTGAGTAAGATACTATTTTAAATTAACTCAATAATCGTTCGTTTGCTCAAGTGACATGATTTTACTGTATTTCGTTTTATGTTGTTCAATTATTCATTATTCAATAGCCTGAATTGTGTTCTAACGATAATTCTCAAATTTTTATTTTATTTTTAATGAATAATTATTTTTGTAGAATCTATTGGAATTTTAGAAATTTGGATATAGGACATTTGACTATATGTTTTTTTTTTTTTTTTTTTTTTTTTAGGAATTTTATTTGATATAGGAATTGGACTATATATTTTATTTGATATAGGAATTTTGGCTATTTATGTGTAATTTGAATAACAGTCTGTTCTAGAACTTGTTACTGTTTTAATTGTAATATTTAAGATTTTTGTGTGACTCGTTAAATTATGACTAGTCTCCCACGCGCGCCATGTCCTTATTGTCCCGACTCAGGCAAGCTATACAGCGTGCCGCACGGGCTCCGCGTCCACATTGGCCGGATGCACAAGGGGAGCTCTTCCCAGGATCCCTCATTGGGCCCCATTGCAGCTTCTCTGCCATCCACTCCTTCATGTGCTCAGGTGGCGCCCTCAAGCACCGGAACTTCAACGGGTTTAAAGCTGGGAGATTTGGCTTCCCTCAAGCATAAGACGCGGGTTCTCAAACACGTGCCAAAGGGTGCGAGATGTCTTGCGGCTGGAAAATTGGCGACTTTGATTGACAGTTGTCTGGAATCAAATGGCGTGGAGGACTGGCTGTCTTTGCTGTCGTTTGCGTTCACAGCCTTGCGGTTGCCGGATCTAAGTGACAAAAAAGTATCTCTTACGGCAAAGGTTAAAGCTAACATTGAAAATGTCTTAGCTGATTTCTCAGTTGAGGATATACCCTCGAAACCGCCATCATTGTATAGGGCGGTAACGAACAAAGTCTACGACGGTGATATAAAGGGCGCAGCGCGTTTGCTTACTTCAGACTGCTCCTTTGCACCTTTCACTCAGGATACGTATACCACTTTGAGAGAGAAGCATCCCATTTCTCCGGGACCACCTAACATTCCCCCCGCTCCTGATCCAGCGTTTCCTGGGCTAAGCGTGGATTCTGAGAGGGTGTTGATAGCCCTTCAATCTTTTGGAAGGGGTTCGGCATCGGGGTTAGATGGGCTACGCCCAGAGCATCTGCAGGAATTGGTTTCGCCTTCGGCCGGCGATAACGGGCCAAGGCTGTTGGAGTCCCTAACCAGACTCTGCAATTTTCTACTGAAGGGACGCCTTAACAAGGAAATTTGTCCCTATTTGTATGGGGGCACTCTGTGCGCTCTTCGGAAGAAGGACGGGGGTGTTAGACCCATAGCGGTTGGCAACACGTTTCGTCGACTCGTGGCCAAACTCTGTTGTCGAGCTGTTAGGGACTCAATGGCAGAGTACTTGCAGCCCCATCAGTTGGGTTTTGGTACTCGACTTGGCTGTGAGGCTGCTATTCACGCGACCCGTAGTTTTGCTATGCGTGAAGGTAGCACTGACGTTATTCTTAAGCTTGATATTAAAAATGCGTTCAATAGTGTAGACCGGTCCGTTTTTTTGTCA
Organism: Ectropis crepuscularia; assembly: GCA_963693475.1. Taxonomy (NCBI): domain Eukaryota; kingdom Metazoa; phylum Arthropoda; class Insecta; order Lepidoptera; family Geometridae; genus Ectropis; species Ectropis crepuscularia. The sequence continues at coordinate 15,304,858 of OY856345.1, forward strand.
GAGATAAAATCTTTGGCTCCTGTCATTTATCCATTCCTACACCAATGCTATTCGGATCCTAGCAACTTATTTTTTAACAATAGTTGCATAATCTCTCAGGCAGGGGCACAGCAAGGGGATCCTCTCGGTCCTTTGGTTTTCAGTGTGGCGATCCACAAGACAATTACCTCGCTCCAGGCTCCTCTTAATATTTGGTATTTGGACGACGGTACTATCGGAGGAAGTCCAGATGCCGTTGAGAGGGATGTGAAGATCCTTTTCCCGGCACTTAAACAGCTGGGTTTGGAAATTAATTCTGCTAAGTGCGAGTTCTTCTCTTGCAGCAGAACGGCGGAGGAATCCAGCAAAAGGTTTGCCGCTGTCATACCGGGACTTAGGATAATGGATCTGAGTTCCTTCAGTCTCTTGGGTGCTCCCATTTTTCCGGAGGGTGTGGCTGACTGTTTGGAGGATAGAACCCGGGTGATGATGTCACTAGCCACCCATTTGAAACATCTTCCTGCACATGTCGCGACTGTACTTCTAAGGAGTTGTTTGGCGATGCCCAAGATGACTTATCTTGTCAGAGCAACCCCATGTTGGAGGTGCCCTGAGGGGGTGTCGCGCTTCGACGGTGCGTTGAGAAGTCTTCTGGAAGACATACTTAACGTACAGCTCGATGACCAGCAATGGTGTCAGGCCAGTTTGCCTGTTCGGTTCGGGGGTTTGGGGGTTCGTCGACTACTGGAGACCGGTCCTGTGGCTTTCGTCGCCTCGTCGCACGGAGTTGCGAAGCTTGTTACTAGCATCTTATTTCATAATGGTAGCTTGATTCGCATTCCGTATGCCGAGGAGGCATTTCAGTTATGGTCATCTCTGTGTCCAGGTGTCGGCGCGCCGGATAAGCCAATGGTTCAGAGGGCTTGGAGCGACTCGGTTTGCGAGGGACTATTGTTGCAGCTGAAAGCGGATGCCTCAGGGGCAGATTTGGCCCGTTTAAATGCTGTAGCGAGGCCTGAATCGGGGGCATGGTTACATGCTTTACCCTCTCCACACTTGGGCACCTTAATGGATGACGATTCGTTGAGAGTTGCGGTGGCTCTGCGGCTCGGTTGTATCGTCTGTGAACCTCACAGCTGTGTCTGCGGGGCCAAAGTCGAGGGTAACGGTCACCATGGCCTCAGCTGCACTCGATGCATGGGTCGCAGACCGAGACATCATGCTATCAACGACATCCTGAGGCGGGCTCTTGTGTCGGCAGAGATACCCAGCATTTTGGAACCCGCTGGACTATCGCGCTCGGATGGCAAGCGACCTGATGGCCTTACTTTGATCCCATGGCAGAGGGGACGCTGTCTCGTGTGGGACGCAACGTGTGTAAGCACGTTTGCATCCTGCCATCTCGCCGCTACCGAGCAAAGTGCCGGCGCAGGAGCGGAGGCGGCTGCCAGAGCCAAGCACCTCAAATACTCGTGTTTGGGGTCGGCGTATGATTTCGTCCCGTTTGCCGTTGAGACTGCAGGGCCGTGGTGTGCAGAGGCTCGAAAGTTTATGCTGGACCTCGGACGGCGTTTGCGTGAAAGAGGGCGCGATTCCCGGGCAGGCTGGTATCTGGTTCAGCGGATTTCCATGGCGATTCAGCGGGGCAATGCGGCCAGTATTATGGGGACCTTTGAGCGACACTCGGCGCGTGGGGGAGTTTTTATTTGACCAGTAACATGATTTGTCTTGTTACGTGCTTTGGTATTATTGTTTTTTTTCTGTGTCGACTTTGTGTTGTATAAAATTGAATGTGTTTAAATGAAATAAATGATTATAAAAAAAAAAGGTAATAATATATTATGCTATATTTATATATATATATATATATATATATATATATACTAGCGGCCCGTTCCGGCTTTGCTCGGAGCCTATGACACTCAGCAATAATGTGGCTTTCTATTGGTGAAAGAATTTTTTAAATCGGTTCAGTAGATCCCGACATTACCCCTTACAATTTAACAAACACACAAACTTTACTTCTTTATAATATTATTAGTATAGATATATATATGTAATTTGTAACATTTTGTTTGTGACCTGTCGTCCTCTTATTTCTACATCAATGGCTGCGTTTTATCGTAGCTCTATATTATCAACTCAACTCAACTCATGATTAATGGCTATTATACCCAATTATACCTAATAGATCAAACCGTTTATTTTCTTTTTGTCAGCACCAATAGAACGTAACTGCGTCATGTTATGCAAAAGTTCACTTTTAAATGAGAGGTTTTAAAAATATGACAACTGCTTAAAGGACAATGTCCATTTTTGACCGGCCAAAATATTTGTCGTGTAGACATATGAGTTATATATTAAAAAATCGGTGATTTTTTGTTGTACTCGTGTGCGAAGTTATATAACTTTCTAACATTGCAAAATAAAATAATTTTCATTTCTTTAAATTAAACCTACTATTTTCCAACAAAGCTGACTTGCAATAACGAAACGGTACTTGCGTTTCGTTTTATTGATCCGCGTTAGATTGAGATTGAATATGGATGTTATGTATGTAATTTTTTTTCACAATGTCGTTTATTTACTACTTTAACATTTTTAAATAACGATAGATGTAATTACGGCGACAAAGAAACTATCATTGCTTTTTATAGCAGTGTAAACGAGGAAAAAGTTGGCACGCAACTGTGAAACGAAACGTTTTCACCAAATCCAAACTGGTCAAACATAGAGGTGGTCAAACAAACAATCTTTGTGGTCAAAGATTAATGTCAAATTGACAAATTGTCAAATCAAAAAAAGTAAACAAGCGGAATGAATTGTTTTCTTCCTATATATTATATTTAGTTTTCTTCTTGTTTTCGAAGCGGTGTAATATTTATGCATTATTCACCACAACAAACTCCGATTACCAGTTCCAATGTCTCAATGTCGGATTTCAGTAAAATTATTCCGATTGTTCAAAAGAGATTCCTCCAGGAAGATAACATTTTTTGAGCTTCTTTGCGGTGCGTAGGAATAAGAAGAATATTATTAATTCCAAATCGGACATCAACAACAACTCAAGTTTTTGTGACGGAATTTATATTGGTTTTAACAAAACTGGGAATTATGTGATTCAGTGCTCCAGATTACTTAGGTACATAATTGTGGTAATAATTACATAAAACCATATATGCCTGTGTTGTCTGATGGAAACCTTCGATTGTTCTGGACCTTCTAAGGCCACTGTCTCGAATATCAAAATAATGAGATATTTATATCACAATAAAGATATTCCCTTCTGTGACAATATTTCTATGCAAATGCAGTGTTCATACGTATGGTAATCAGTTGGTAGTGAGCAGTACTATTATTCCTGTTTATTCTGATAAGAAATATGTTTTGAAAGATAATACCATAGCTCTTTCTTTTCTTTTCTGTTCTAATCCGAAAGAAAACATAATTCTAATGTATTTTGACAGTAAACATAACCTTACTTTTGGTTTAACTGTTACTCATTTTTGGTATTTGGGAAATAAAAAACACCAACAGCAGACGTTTTTAGAAGCATGAACAATCCTAATTAGACACTATTCATCTCTACGCACTTTCAGTATCAAAATAAGTTTGACAGGTTTTTCAATGTATGGGACGTGGGCATTGTCCTTTGCTCCTTGAACCCGTATAATAATCATCTTTGACAAATTAAGTCCATAAGTGCAGTAGTTTTTTTATAAATTACATAAAACAACAAACGGTTTTAAAAATTTACGTTCTATGGCTATCAACATCACCCATAGAACGTAAATTTTTATTATATTGTGGATTAGTCTCGCAACTCCACCAATGTCACGTAGACTCTATATTATCTTTTCTATGTCATAGCGAAAAAGAGGTTCAACTTCAACTTTTATCTTTGGCTTCTGTATGCAGCTTCACTGCCACTTCGCCAGCGTCTATGTTTGTATGGTTGCTGGTACACTCTTCTCAAGTTTGATCGGTATAGGCGCAGCGTTATATTGACATGGGCCGTTGGTCGGTGGACTTCACGTAGTTTTACTAGTTGTTAGTCTACTACTACTACTGAAAGCAAAACTGAAAGGGACAAACACAAATATGACGTCACAACACAGATATCGAAAAAGAGGTTACAAAAACTGTTAGACTAACTGTAAAGTCAATGTCATATTTTTATATAAAGTGATTGAGTAATTTAGTCTTAATAGTGGGACTAACTCGGTGGTGGCTATAACCTCTACACGTGTTTGTTGTTTTTGTATTGTACCTATTTGTGTACTATTTATTGGAATTTTATTGGTAAGTTTTATATATTTTATTAGCAAGTAGAAGGCAGAGACATGGAGAATGTTTCTCCGTCGCCAGAACCCCCTGATCCGCCCGATCCTAGTAATGTAATGGAAACGGAAAACTCATTGACTCCAAACCTCTTGAAGAGGCATCTAACATCTCAGCCAGACCGATCCGTACTCGTAAAGAAGTCTGTTACGAACTTAGAGACAACGACCGCGTCCATTCAGCAAATATATGTCCATCCTGCGATGTCGATTATAGGAATACAACAATACGAAAACATCGACGCTGGACCGTTTATAGTGCATGTTTCTAGAACTGAACCTGACCCAACCTTAGGCACGGTGATTAGACCGATGAAATTTGGAAAATTCCTGCACACGAACAAGATTGATAGTGTCTGCCAAGATGGAGTAAAAAAAGTAGGTAGGAACAAAATATCTATCGAATTCCTAAATGCTGCAGCCGCCAATAAATTCTTAATCAACCCTATCCTGAAAATAGGTAAATACGAGGCAATGATACCAACCTACAATGTCACCCGAATGGGCTTAGTGAGGGGTGTCCCTGTGGAATGGTCCACGGAGGACTTTGCAAACTCAATAAAAATCCCTGGTAACAGTTACGTCCTGAAAGCAAGGAGGCTAAACCGAAAAAACAAAGTCGAGAATACAGTAAATTGGGTTCCTACTCAGACAGTGGTTCTCACATTTAGAGCCCAACAACTGCCACCCAGAATATTCTCGTTCTACTCATCTTTGACCGTAGAGCCATATCAGTATCCCACCATCCAATGCAACAACTGCCTTAGATTTGGACACATTAAAAATCAGTGTCGCTCTCAACCTCGATGCTTCCGTTGCACACAACCTCATAGTGGAGACAATTGCGTGGTGCTAGAGTCAGAGGCTTCATGCCTGTACTGCTCTGAGCGCCACTTCTCCACAAGTAGGTCCTGTCCAGAACAAGAAAGACAGCGAGCTATAAAAATGAAAATGTCAAGAGATGGGATTTCTTACCAAGAAGCATGCAGTCAAACCGCTAAAGTAAACAGAAGGTTTAGCCAAGTTGCTGGAAGCGTACCTGTTGCCCAAATGCAAGCCTCACAACTCCCACCCTCCAATGCCACTCAACCTCTCCCGTCCCCGTCCTCACAACCCTTCCAATCCTACAGAAAGACTATTTTTCAGAGTCCACGTCCAAGAGCTCCTCTTGGAAAATCCTACGACCGCATTGCCCATCAGAACATCACTGCCCAGGGTCCTTCCACAATCCCTAACGGATACTCCTTAGAGCAAGCTCAATCCCAGTCCCATCACCTAACACCAGACACTCATGATCTCCTTACCCAACTTCTCACAATTATCATGAAGATGATAACACAAGACCCCAATTCCTTACCGCCCAACGTAGCCCACATGATCTCCACACTCCCAACCTTAATAGCCCACCATGGATCTATGCCCAATAATCCAATGGAACAGCAGGAGCCTCCGCAGGAAGCTTCCTGAACTCCTCCACCTTATCAACAAATACAGCCCCATCTTGGTGGCCGTCTCGGAGACGTGGTTTGTCCCTGGAGTTCGATATCGAGTCCCAGGATTCTCATGTCTTCGGAGCGACCGCCAGGATGGAACAGCTGGCTGTGCATTATTTGTCAAATTATCCCAAACATTCTCCCAAATCCCCCTTCCCCCTCACAGTCCTGAAATAAACGCTGTTGCTGTACATGCGTTTAATTCCTCCTTCATATCCCTATACATCCCTCATCCTTCCCCTCATCTCATATCCGATATCCTTCTCATCATATCCTCTGTTCCTCCTCCAGTTGTGGTTATGGGAGACTTCAATGCCCACCACACCTCCTGGGGTTCCTATCACAGTGACTCTTTTGGTCGATTACTGTTTGAGGCTCTGGATGAAGTAAATTTGTGCATAGGGAATGACGGCACTCCTACTCGAAGAGTTCTACCTACTCAAAATCCAAAATCAGCAGTAGATTTAACTCTCTGTTCTCCTGGTCTGCTTCCCTCCTTATCTTGGCAGGTCCTCCCTCTCACCAATGGTAGCGATCATTTCCCCATCTTAATCAGCCTAGGTCTCAGGGTATCCCATCTCCCCCCTCCCGCCCCTCTTTTAAAATATAGGTTAACTGGAGCCAAATGGGACTCATATTCTTCACAATTGGATGGAAAAATTACATCTCTTCCTAATCCAATAGAAGAAAATCCCCTGGTCTGCTACCAAAAACTTGTAGATATTATCATATCTTCCGCTGATGAGTTCATCCCTCTAAAAAAGCACAGAAACAATCTCCTCTCCCCTCCCTGGTGGGATTCTGAGTGTACAAAAGCAGTTCATGATCGAAAAAGTTCAGAAACCAACTACAACCGACAAATGACTACAAATAATTTCCTCATTTATAAGAAGACAGCTGCAAAATGCAGAAAGATACTTGCGTCTAAAAAGAAACAGGGTTGGTTAAGTTTCTGCGAAAGCCTATCACCATCCACCCCATCTACCATTGTGTGGAAACAAATCCGTAGATTCAGAGGCTCTTACAGAGATAATAACCCGGCTACCAACGATCCTGTTTCCTGGTTGGAACCATTTGCTGACCAGTTGGCCCCCCCTTTTGTGCATCAGAATCCACATCGTCCCAGCCCATCACATTCCCATACATCTACCCATTTTGATGTCCCCTTCTCATTTGAAGAACTGCGATTGGCTCTAGATGGACTGACCGACTCTGCCCCTGGAGTAGATGGCATTCCTTACTCTTTTATCACTAGAGCTAATGATGCAACAAAACTTTACTTTCTAAATCTGGTAAACATATTTTTTGACCAGGGCTATATCCCAAATTCATGGAAAACCCAGATAGTAATTCCCATCCCTAAACCTGGCAAACTTCCTTCAGACCCCAAGTCTCGACGTCCCATAGCCCTCTCCTGCGTAGCTGCTAAGATTACAGAGGTTCTTATTAAGAATAGACTAGAATGGTACATAGAAAGCAATAGATTACTTCCGGTATCCCAATTTGGTTTTAGGAAGGGAATGAGCACCTTGGATAGTCTCGGCATACTAACTACAGATATTCGCATTGCAATTAAAAAAAAAAACTGTATGTTGTGGCGGTATTCTTGGACATCGCATCAGCCTATGACAACGTCCAGCTTCCAATACTCAGAGACAAGATGCTGCAGCTGAGTATTTCAGAGAAGATGGTACAGTTCATTAGTTGCTTCCTGATGGAAAGGACCATCCTCATTAAGAACCAAGATTCTATGCCTATATCTAGGAAGGTCTGGAAGGGGCTTCCGCAAGGCTCAGTATTAAGCCCCCCGCTGTATGGACTATACACTGCTGACCTCGACCAAACTGTGAAGCCTTTCTGTAACATCCTACAATATGCTGATGATATTGCACTCTACTACTCTGGCGAATCTATCGAGGAAGCTGAAAACTCCCTAAACCTTGCCTTATTGTACCTCGAAGACCACTTAAATGAGATCGGATTATCTATTTCTCCTACCAAAAGTAATGCTATTGTCTTCACTAATAAAAGAACTATACCTAATTTGAATTTAAAATGTAACAACGAAGTTATCCCACAAAAAACATGTGTTAAATTTTTAGGCTTATGGCTTGACACCAAATTAACAGGTGTTCCCCATTCAGACCATGTTGCCGCTAAATGTGAAAAAAACATCAATATCCTCCGCTCCCTTTCTGGTGTGTGGTGGGGCTCCCATCCATTTTCTCAAAAACTTCTGTACAATACCATTATTCGCAGTCACTTTGACTACAGAGCATTCCTGCTGGAGCCTGGTAATAAATCTGCTCTGAGTAAACTGACATCATGAGGCCCTGGTGTCCGGGCATAGAATGCGGCACCGGCTCTCCTCCTGCCTGTGGTAAGAGTCCACTATTGGAGGAACACCGGCTGATGGCGGTGTAACCATCTGAAAGACGGCGTAGTTAAATTCCGGCCGATAACGGGCAGCAGCGTCATCGAAACAAGAAACTACGCCCCTGCGGTCGCCAACTCGCATGCCCAGCGTGGCGACTACGGGCAAACCCTCCCAAAATGACAAGTCACAACAGAGAAAGGCCCCTAGTTCCTGGCCGCCCTGCTATTCCTAGCCAAGGCGGCGGCTATGGTTACGGCAGGGCAAGGGGTGCTAAGAATCCCCAGGCTACCGGAGGCCGCCGAACGACACTGACTCTGGCTACGTATAACGGACGAACGATAAGGCAAGACGACAGGCTAGTGCAGCTGGAAGAGGAACTTTCACGAATAAGATGGCATATTCTGGGGTTATGTGAAGTCCGAAGACAGGGGGAGGACACCATAACCCTAGAATCAGGTCATCTTTTATACTATCGGGAAGGCCATCAGTTGTCTCAAGGTGGAATCGGGTTCCTGGTTCATAAAAACCTCTGTAACAACGTTTTAGAAATCGCAAGTGTGTCTTCTAGGGTCGCGTACATTATTGTCAGGTTAACCGAGAGGTATACCCTTAAGGTAATTATGACTTACGCACCCTGGGAGGGACACCCAGATTCTGAGGTGGAGACTCTGTATGAGGACATTACCAAGGCCTTCTACGCCATACCTCAAGAGCACACTTCAACGTTGTTATGGGGGATTTCAACGCTAAAGTGGGAGTAAATACAGGTAGTGAGTCGGTCATAGGATCGTACGGTTTGGGTCGAAGAAATGAGAGAGGGCAAATGCTTGTCAACTTCCTCGAGAAGGAGGGGTTGTTTTTGATGAACTCTTTTTTCAAGAAGCAACCTCAAAGGAGGTGGACATGGCAAAGCCCCGGTGGACGGACGAAAAATGAGATTGACTTCATCATTGCGGACAAAAAGCGTATATTCAGAGATGTCTCAGTGCTCACTAGGTTTAATACCGGAAGTGACCACAGGTTGGTAAGAGGCACTCTGAATATCGATTTTAAGCTGGAACGTGCTCGCTTGATGACGTCAACACTCCGTCCAAATCTTCTCCAAACCGTAGTTGGATCTGAAATGTTTCAGCTAAAGCTAGAAAACCGATTCGCTGCTCTGGAAGCCACAGACGACGTGGATCAGAAACTCGACCAGGTAGTTGAAGTGCTAAGAGATGAGGGCAAAAAGTTTTGCGAATTGCGACATAAAGGTAGAAAATCGAAACTATCGAAGGAAACGTTGCGGTTAATGGAAGAACGACGGACAAATCCCACGTTATCTTCGTCAGAACGAGACACGCTCAATAAGGAAATTACCAAGCTTGTACGACGCGACCTCCGATCCGCTAATACGCTCTTGATTGAAAAATCAATTGAGCAGAATCGGGGGTCGAAAGTATTCGCCAAGCCTCTTGGTAAGAGCCATCTGACAAAGATAACTACATCGACGGGAAATATCGTAGCTTCCAAGCCGGAAATCCTTTCGGAAGTGGAGAATTTCTATAGCCAGTTGTATGCATCGCACGCTCCTCATCTCTCGCTGGAAAATGAAGACGGCAGGGCCACTCTGACTCGCCACCACACGGAAGATTTGCCAGACGTAAGCCTGGACGAAATTGTGCTGGCCCTTAGACAGCTCAAAAATGGAAAAGCCGCGGGGGAGGATGGTATTACAACCGAGCTCTTGAAATCCGGTGGAACACCGCTGATAAAAGAGCTCCAAGCCCTGTGTAATACTATCCTCTTCACTGGGAGAACTCCGAGGGCATGGCATAGCAGCGTGGTCATTTTGTTCTTCAAAAAAGGAGAGAAGACGTTTTTGAAAAACTATCGACCGATATCCTTGCTAAGCCATGTCTACAAGCTGTTTTCAAGGGTAATCACAAACCGTCTGGTGCGAAGACTCGACGAGTTCCAACCCCCTGAACAGGCCGGGTTTCGAAGCGGGTACAGTACCGTAGATCACATTCACACAGTGCGGCAGATTATACAGAAGACCAAAGAGTATAATCTGCCCCTATGCTTAGCGTTTGTAGACTACGAGAAAGCATTCGACTCGATCGAAACCTGGGCTGTTCTGGAGTCCTTGCAACGGTGTCAAGTCGATTGGCGATACATCGAGGTGCTGAGATGTCTATATAACGCCGCAACGATGACAGTCCAAGTCCAAAACCAGCAGACGAACCATATCCATCTTCGTCGAGGAGTGAGACAAGGGGACGTGATTTCCCCCAAATTGTTCTCTAACGCTCTCGAAGATATGTTTAAGACGCTGGATTGGGCTGGGCGTGGCATAAATATAAATGGCGAGTACATCTCTCACCTACGATTTGCTGACGACATCGTCATAATGGCTGAATCGTTGGAGGACTTACAGTCGATGCTGAATGGCCTAGTTGATGCTTCTCAACGCATAGGTCTCCGGATGAACGTGGATAAAACCAAGATCATGGTTAACGAACGTGTAACTCCGGGACCGGTTGCTATAAATGGCGTCCCTCTAGAAATTGTTCAGAAATATATGTACCTAGGGCTGACGCTCGAACTAGGCAAGCACAATTTCGAGAATGAGGCCAAGAGAAGGATTCAGCTGGGCTGGGCAGCATTTGGTAAACTACGTCGTGTCTTCTCGTCGTCTATACCACAATGTCTAAAGACAAAAGTCTTTAATCAGTGTGTCCTACCTGTCATGACCTACGGTGCCGAAACTTGGACACTGACAGTTAAAGCGGTCCACAAATTTAAAGTCGCGCAGCGAGCTATGGAGAGAGCTATGCTTGGAGTTTCTCTGAGGGATCGTATTCGGAACGAAGTGATCCGTCAGAGAACCAAGGTAACCGACATAGCTCAACGCATTAGCAAACTGAAGTGGCAATGGGCCGGCCATATCTGTCGCAGAACCGATAACCGTTGGAGTAGACGTGTTCTTGAGTGGAGACCACGGATCGGCAAACGTAGTGTAGGACACCCTGAGACTAGATGGAGTGACGATATACGGAAGACAGCAGGCAGTGGATGGAGACGTATAGCCGAGGATAGGGCTGAGTGGCGAGCCATGGGAGAGGCCTATGTCCAGCAGTGGACTAAGATTGGCTGATGATGATGATGATGATGAAACTGACATCAATCCAAGCTAAATGTCTTCGCATTGTTGTAGGTGCTATGAAAACTTCTCCCACCAATGCTGTCCAAATTGAAGCAGGTGATCCCCCTCTCCATCTGCGAAGACAATTTTTAGCCGACAGATTCTACAATAAACTGGTCCAGAGTACAGATCACCCTCTTTTGTCGAAAATTACAGAACTACACAGCCTGACTTCCCTTCAGGAGATAAGAACACAAACTAATTTGCCATGTATTCATCGTAGCTTCGTTAAACTCTCTCTCCTTCCATTCCCTATCGTAAACTTCCCTGTTAATCCCCTATTCACAACCTCCTACCATGCCATAACATATCAGCCATCTGTTATACTAGATTTGGGCATTAGTAAGGACACAATAGATCCCGGCAAGACACTTTCTGAAATAATTGACAGCAACTGGAATGACTGGCTCCCTGTCTTTACTGATGCATCTAAGTTGTGTGCAGATGGCGATGTGGGTGCAGCCGTCTGGATCCCAAGATATAGTATTGTCTTAAGGTATAAATGTCCTCCATCTGCATCTGTTTTCACCGGTGAAGCAATAGCGATACTTGAGGCAATACAATATGTTACATCCCATTCCATTCCCAGAACTATCATCCTCTCGGACTCAAAAAGCTGTTTGCAAACTATCTTGACCAATCAATTCAAGGCCAGAACTAAATTTCCCATAATTTTGAAAATCAAGGAAGAGCTTCTTAAGTCTCATTACTTAGGCCTACACATAGTTCTGGCTTGGATACCCGGGCATTCGGGTATACCTGGTAATGAAAACGCTGACTTCTATGCTAAGCAAGCCACTACCCTTGGAAACAAAGATCATTACTATGTATACTCACATGACCTTTCCTCTACTTGTCAACCCCAGCTTCTTGACGCCTGGAATATTGAGTGGCAGAAATCTAAAAATATTAAAGGGAAATTCTATGGCCAAATTCAACCCACTATTCCCCCAAAACCTTGGTTCTTCAAATTCAAAAAGATTAATAAGCGGACTACCTCTACCATCTGTCGCCTAAGGTTGGGCTTTGTTTGTACTCCAGTGTTCCTCGCCAAAATAAGAGTACGTGACCATTCCCTTTGCGAGTGCGGATTGGCTGAAGGCACAACCGATCACATTTTTTTCGAGTGCTCCAAAAACCGTGGTTCTCTATATGACTTGATCCCAGATGACCTTCCCCGTCCTGCTTCCTTTTCCAACCTACTCCCGCTAGTATATTCTCCCTTTGTTTATATACTTAATAAATTTATGAATATCAATAACATTAAGTTATGATTATATAATACTATATTCTACATTTGTAAATATTACTATTGATTGTTATATTTATTATTATTTATCTTTATGTATATCTGTGTTGTGACGTCATATTTGTGTTTGTCCCTTTCAGTAGTAGTAGTAGACTAACAACCAGTAAAACTACGTGAAGTCCACCGACCAACGGCCCATGTCAATATAACGCTGCGCCTATACCGATCAAACTTGGGAAGAGTGTCCCAGCAACCATACATAGACGCTGGCGAAGTGGCAGTCAAGCTGCATACAGAAGCCAAAGATAAAAGTTGAAGTTGAAGTCTTAATAGTGTCAACCTGTCAACTGACTCAAATGTCAAAAATGAATGCAAAAGGAAAATTATTGGTCTGTGAAAGGAAATGTGTTGGGATTTGGGATTTTATTTGTAAATGTTTTTATTTTTGATTCAATTTGTTAATTTCTTTAAACTAAATGTAACAAGTGAAAAACATGTCTACGATTATAAAGTTTGATCTTAATGAGCTCAGAACGTTATCTATTGACAAAAACTCCTGCGTCATTGAAAAAAGAGTAACCCAGAACTTAGCATTGCAACCGTGGTGCCTTGGAAATCTGAAAGAATCTATCAAACATTTACTTGACTATAAAATTGGAAAATATGACAAAGAGTACGGTTCAAAATAAGCATTTCCAAATTGGTTTAAAGTTCAAGCGACCTACTTATTCTTCTAAATAAATGTCCTTGTTTCAGGTTTGAAGGAATACTGTTGAGTTACAAAAATCTGCGAATATTGCAAAATGTAGGCACAATCAGGAATGATAATTCAGATATTAACTTCCAAGTGCAAGCAGACTACTTCATTTTTAAACCATTTGTTGGTGCCACCCTTACCGGCATTGTGAACAAGAAAAGTGTCACACATTTAGGTATTCTGGTGCACAGGTGAGTTTCTTGATAACCTGCTGTTTGATTGAACCATGTGAAATCTAAATATGCTGCTACCTAAAGGTGGAGTATGCTGTGATCAGAAACATATACCTATATGAGAGCTTTTATGCTTGTCCATGTCTCCATAGTAAAGTAAATATTTCATAATAATTATGAAATTATTAGTAAATATTACAATTTTTAAACAAAGTTATTGTTGTTGTTCTCTGCACTAGTAGTACATACTGTTAATTGTGTGATTTTTACTGTGGGTTGGGTTATGTGTAGAGTGAGTTTCCAATATTAGATGGTTTTTTTTAACGGCTGAGTGGGTTTTTCCTGTGGTAACAATTTTGATGTCTTCAAACCAAGAGTGAATCTGTTTCTTCTAGGTATACCTACTCCACAAGCGGATTCTAAGTCACTGCTTTGAGTCCCCCTGCCTAGTCAATGTGGTAGCCCCTTAGGGGTATCTAATTTTGGCCTATGTCAAGCCTTCAGATATGATAGTGCTTGCAAGTGTCTCAACCCAGTGGAGTATCACATTGGCAAGATCTATAAAAAATAATGTGTATAATCCCCTTTTTTTTCAGAGTGTTCAATGTAGTAATTCCTCGCCCAACAGAAGAACCAGGAAACAAATGGATAGGAGTAAGTGTGCAAGAAGGGCAAAAAGTCACATTCAGAGTTGTAGTCTTAGATCTGTTTGGAGCATTGCCCTACATTAGAGGAGAAATTGTTGATGAAAGGCAAGTACTACCACATAAGTTGTATCATGAATACCATTATTTTGTTGTTTTTCAGACCCCATCACATATCATCCATCCAAATATAAAAAGACTTGTGGCTAAACTTCATAATTATATGTAGTTACATAGATAAAAAAAATTAGCAGCCTCATTAGCAAGGAGGGAAAGAATTTCCATTCTCATACACTAGGGATGCTCTCCTAATTTTCCATGCATTTACCATACACATCAATCTGATTAGAATATATATTTGCTGGGTGACCATTATGACTAGTTTGTGAATTAATCAGAACCTTTTATTTTCAGTCCGTTAAATCTGGGTGGTGATGGAGATGATGAAGTTGAATATGAACAGAAAGCTCCACAAATGTTAAATGTATCATATGTAGACTTTGATAAGACAAGACCACACACTGCACTGAAACAGAATGGAGATGGACCACATCAGAGTCGGCAATTTTGCCAAACTCAAACTAAAACCCCCATTAGAAACGCTACTCCACAAGTTCCACAAAAGAATCTTACACCTCAAAAGCCACTGAGAAATGGAAAATCAAACGAACCACCACCAAAATATACTGATAGTGACTCAAGTATGACGGAGACATCAAAAAAACGTCACAACAAACATTTGGATGCTGATATAAGGCAATCTGAAACAAGCACAAAATCAATAAAAAAACACAAACGACATTCATAGTACAATATTGTATAAACAGATGTATGTAAACAAATATAAAAATATGAATTAGGAATTAATAAAAAAGGCTTTTCAAAAATTTCAGTGTAAATGAATATAAAAAACTACTGATTTAAAAACTGTGTGAGTGTTTGATTTGATAAGAGGTTTCAATCTAGATTCTAGAATTCAACGGCCATAAAAATTAATCTTCAAAAGCCTTTCTGAGTGCTTGGTCGACGCGACGCATGACCAATATGCTGGTGTTTATTTAGCCCAACGCAATGCCATTTAAACTTGATACTTACTTTAGTCATACTTGACGGTAATACGCCAGAAGCATGGAGCAGAAGTGTGGTGGTGCTCTTCTTCAAGAAAGGTGACAACACCTTGTTGAAGAACTACAGACCCATCTCACTTCTGAGCCATGTTTATAAGTTGTTTTCGAGGGTAATCACGAATCGTCTCGCACGCAGGTTTGACGACTTCCAGCCACCCGAACAAGCCGGTTTCCGAAAAAGCTATAGTACCGTAGACCACATCCATACGCTTCGGCAGATTATACAGAAAACCGAGGAGTATAATCGGCCACTATGTATACCTAGCGTATGTGGACTATGAGAAAGCCTTCGTTTCCATCGAGACCTGGGCAGTGCTTCAGTTTCTTCAGCGATGCCGCATCGACTATCGCTATATCGAAGTGTTGAAGTGTATCTACAGCAAAGCCACAATGTCTGTCCGATTACAGGACCAGTGCACAAAACACATCCAGCTACAGAAAGGCGTGAGACAGGGAGATGTTATATCTCCGAAACTGTTCACTGCCGCGCTGGAAGATGTTTTCAAGCTACTAGACTGGAACGGATACGGCATCAATATCAACAGCGAATGCATCACTCACCTTCGGTTTGCCGACGACAGTAATTGTGGCGGAGTCGCTGGAGGACCTCGGTGCTATGCTCAGGGACCTCAGTAGAGTATCCCAGCAGGTAGGTTTGAGGATAAATATGGACAAGACGAAGGTCATGTCAAATCTTCATGTCTCACCTGTACCGGTTAATGTTGGCAATACCACACTCGAAGTTGTTGACGAATACGTCTACCTGGGTCAAAAGATCCAATTGGGTAGATCCAACTTCGACAAAGAGGTCCAGCGAAGAATCCAACTCGGATGGGCAGCGTTCGGGAAACTTCGGCACATCTTTGAGTCCAAAATACCCCAATGCCTAAAGACAAAAGTCTTTAACCAATGCGTGTTGCCAGTGATGGCTTATGGAACTGAGACGTGGTCCTTAACTGTGGGCCTCATAACAAAGCTCAGTCACACAGCGAGCTATGGAGAGAGATATGCTCGGAGTCTCTTTGCGCGACAGAATCCATAATGAGGATATTCGCAAAAGAACGAAAGTGGCCGACATAGCTCAAAGAGTAAGCAAGCTGAAGTGGCAATGGGCAGGCCACATCGCTCGCAGAACTGACAACCGATGGGGAAGAAAGGTTCTCGAGTGGCGACCACGAACCGGAAGACGCAGTGTTGGACGGCCTCCCACTAGATGGACAGATGACCTAACAAAGGTCGCTGGAAACCGCTGGTTGCAGGTTGCTCGGGACCGTTCGTTGTGTAAATCTAGGGGGGAGGCCTATGTTCAGTAGTGGACGTCTTGCGGCTGATGATGATGAAGGGTTCCCAGTAATGATTTTTCTCAGAAAAAAAAGAAGTCATGGGACTATTACCGAAGTAACTATTTTCTGATCTGTGCTATTACCGTCAGGGTTTGAACTCCTGGGACTCCTGATCAGGGATCAGGGGACTCCTGATTTCTAAAGCGGCCACTTACCGCCTAAGCTATTTATAGTCATTACTTACAGAGGCGAAATTTGTAATCGTTTTCTATCACGTGGAAGTCACGTGTAACTTTTGGTGACAGTAAAGTGTTGTTACAACTTTTGGTGTAAATTTTTCCATCTAGTCCCCTTTCGCAACGCGCGATAAGGAACTTCGTTCCAAAAAAAACCGCATTGATATCGGTCGATGATGATGATGAATGCCATTCAGCGTGGTAATGCCGCCAGCATGATTGGCACGCTTCTGACTGGTAGTGACTGGTTGAACATCTTGATTATCTGTAGACCTTCAGTGGTCCATGGGTGATTCCTGATTCAGATGTGTTTAGGCTGATTTTAGTCTTAAGCTGACCGCGTGCGCACCGTCATCGTCGGCGCTGATGGGTGAGATAAATGAACTTCTAGGAAGCGTTTTTGAATGACGCGTAGCTATTAGCGCCCAGCGCTGATAGCTACGCGTCGCTGTCTGCACTGACGGTCGCACGAGCGCCTCTGCAGTCTGCATTCAGTGATTCCGTGAGTGTTCTAGGTAATTTACATTATCTTTGGGTCTAGTGTCGAGCGGAGCGGACGTCGTCGGCGTGCAGTCATGGCGAATCGCGTGCTATAGGCACACGTCGTAAGCTGTAAAGGACCAATGTATCTTTACCAGTAATTTGTTAAAAGTTCAAGTTGATTAGTTCTTCTATCTGGTTAGTTCTAGTTCATTATAAACTAGAACTTTTGACAAATTACTGTGAAAGATACATGATAAACTGGTCCTTTCGAAAGTAATTAAATAATTTATTTTTGTCAGCCCTCAACATGCCATATAACAGGACAAAGTCTCCTGCAACGGCTTTCTGCTCCATCAATGGATGAACATGGAGCGCCGTAGTCGCCGGTTTTTATTTTTTCGGGATAGGTAGTAGGTACAAAGCAGCAGTAATCAATACACTTCGCATTTTAGTCGTCTGTACAGATAAGCGGTCAGTACGATACTGAAACGAGGCACGCTGAGCCTCAGAGCCGACAAACTACGCGCTGAGCTACGAGCGCTGACGGTGAGCGTGAGACTAAAATCAGCCTAAGTGTAAGTATGTAGTTAGCTGTACCTTTTATAGTTAGGTATGATGCGTAGTGTAGTTCTCATTGACCCCTGGCCAAAAAGAGGGGTGTTATAAGTTTGACGTCGATGTCTGTCTGTGGCACCGTAGAGCTTAAGCCGTTTAAACGGATCGACCGATATCAATGCGGTTTTTTTGGAACGAAGTTCCTTATCGCGCGTTGCGAAAGGTGACTAGATGGAAAATTTTACGAATTTTTCTTTCTTTCTCACTTTCGTTCTTTTGCGAATATTCTCATTACGGATTCTGTCGCGCAAAGAGACTCCGAGTATATCTCTCTCCATAGCTCGCTGTGTGACTTTGAGCTTTGTTATGAGGCCCACAGTTAAGGACCACGTCTCAGTTTCATAAGCCATCACTGGCAACACGCACTGGTTAAAGACTTTTTTCTTTAGGCATTGGGGTATTTTGGACTCAAAGATGCGCCGAATTTCCCGAACGCTGCCCATCCGAGTTGGATTCTTCGCTGGACCTCTTTGTCGAAGTTGGATCTACCTAATTGGATCTTTTGACCCAGGTAGATGTATTCGTCAACAACTTCGAGTGTGGTATTGCCAACATTAACCGGTACAGGTGAGACATGAACATTTGACATGACCTTCGTCTTGTCCATATTCATCCTCAAACCTAACCTACCTGCTGGGATACTCTACTAAGGTCCCTGAGCATAGCACCGAGGTCCTCCAGCGACTCCGTCACAATGACTATGTCGTCGGCAAACCGAAGGTGAGTGATGCATTCGCCGTTGATATTGATGCCGTATCCGTTCCAGTCTAGTAGCTTGAAAACATCTTCCAGCGCGGCAGTGAACAGTTTCGGAGATATAACATTTCCCTGTCTCACGCCTTTCTGTAGCTGGATATGTTTTGTGCACCGGTCCTGTAATCGGACAGACATTGTGGCTTTGCTGTAGATACACTTAAATATAGCGATAGTCGATGCGGCATCGCTGAAGAGACTGATGCACTGCCCAGGTCTCGATGGAATCGAAGGGTTTCTCATAGTCCATATATGCTATACATAGTGGCCGATTATACTCTTCGGTTTTCTGTATAATCTGCCGGAGCGTATGGATGTGGTCTACGGTACTATAGCTTGTTCGGGTGGCTGGGAATCGTCAAACCTGCGTGCGAGACGATTCGTAATTACCCTCAAAAACAACTTATAAACGTGGCTCAGAAGTGAGATGGGTCTGTAGTTCTTCAACAAGGTGTTGTCACCTTTTTTGAAGAAGAGCACCACCACACTTCTGCTCCACGCTTCTGGCGTATTACCGTCAAGTATGACGGAGTCGAACAGCTTCTGGAGGACTTTAAGTACCGGTTTCCACCCGCTCTCAGAAGCTCAGTCGTAATTCCGTCGTCGCCAGGTGCCTTGTTGTTCTTAAGTTGTTTGAGGGCCATCCTAATCTCATACAGGCTGACTTCCGGGATGTCTTCGGTAAAGTGTCGGGTCAGCTTGGCTCTGGGGTCTTTTGCCATACTAACGACAGGTTGTGCTTGCATAGAGGTGTATAACTGTTCATAGAACCTCTCAATCTCCTCCAAAATCTCGGGCTTCGACGAGACGACGTTACCACTGTCGGTCTTCAGTTTGGTCAATTGACTTTGCCCAAGAGACAGATTTCTTGCGAACACTTTCGAGCCTTTGTTCCGCTTGATCGCTTCTTCAATACACGAAGTATTGAAGCAGCGTATGTCGCGTCGCACACAAGTAGATATCTGTATATTGAGCCGTCTGTATACCGTCATGTCGACCGAAGACTGCAATCGCATATCTCGCCTAACCGCCATGAGATTCAGAGTATGATCGGAGAGCTTTTGAGTTTTATTCGTCCGCCGTTACGCATTAATCTAAGGCTTCGAAGCGATTTTGAAGTTCGAGTTGAAAGTTATAGAGATCTTCGATTTAAGCATAATTTGGTCGGAGCGTGGACTTCATTAGACGTGATCTTTCGAACTTAATGTTTAGATTCAGCGTGCCTCTTACGGTGATCGCTCGAATATTCGTGTTAATGCGATGAATGTGGCCGGGTTTATCGTGTCGCCGAGAAGTATTCGGGGGAAGACGATGTAGTATCGGGAAGGTGTCGGTAAACTGGCGCGGATCAAAAGGATTTGTCGTTATAATATTCGCTTGGCAGACACTTCTGGAAAAACAAATCTACAAATCTAATTGCGACAGTAGACATCTTTGACGTTAACTTTAAATCAATTGTCGTCCGGCCCTGCCCTGGGGCCTCTCCAGACCGGCCCTGGCTTGGGTGGTTACACCTACTTCAATTCAGTGTCTTCCAGACTTTGAGAGATTATCGAATTGAATTCTAGTGACCCCGACCATAAAACAAATTGACAGTCATAGGAACTGCTGATAGAAGTGAAAACTTATAACTCAGAATGTCATAGCTCACTTTGGAAACTACGCTGGTGAAACCGAAGAGCGTTCCTGACTTCTTTCACTGTTTTCGTGACCATTTCTAGATGCCCAATGGCCATTGATGGTCTCGAGTTCACCCGAATATTTCTTATTATTCCCGAGCGTGACGCTAGAATTCAATTCACAGCCCACGATAAAGCCCACTGTCTGTAGTGCGCCATAAGAAGTTTTCACTTCAAAAGAAACACTTGGTACTTGATGCGAGGATTCGAATTAAAAATAAGCTCAGTTAGCCTACGACAGTAGAAGAAATAAATAATATAAAAGATTCATTAATGGCATACTACAGAGCCAATCTCAATAAAAATAAGAAATCGATTAACTTAGGAGCTGACGCCAACGACGTATCTATACCATCTTCGGTTTCTATGAATAGTAGTCATCCACCATTTTCTTCTCTTTTTCGTATTATTTCGTAAATGATACTCGTACAAATATTATTACTGACATAATATAATGCAAAGACAATGTTTCCTCCATTTTTAGGGTTCCGTAAAACGTAAAAACGGAACCCTTATAGATTCGTCATGTCTGTCTGTCTGTCTGTCCATCCGTATGTCACAGCAACTTTTTGCCGAATCTATGAGAACTACACTATTGAAACTTAGTAAGTAGATGTATTCTGTGAACCGCATTAAGATTTCAACAGAAAAATTTTAAAAAAAGAAAAATTAGGGTTGCCCCCATACTGAGAACTGAAACTCAAAATTTTTTTTTTCATCAAACCTACTCGTCTGGGGTGTCTATCGATAGGTCTTCAAAAATGATGTTGAGGTTTCTAAAATCATTTTCGTCTGCACTGAATAATTTGCGCGAGAGACACTTCCAAAGTGGTAAAATGTGTGTCCCTCCCCCTCTAACTTCTAAAGTAATGAAAAATCTAAAAAAAATATATGATGTACATTATCATATAAACTACCAACGAAAATTAGTTTGAACTCGATCTGATGAGTAGTTCTTTTTTAGTACGTCATCAATACACTATTATTGAAACTTCGATCAAAGTTACAACGAACTACAAGAACTATGTGTACTATGTATATAATGTTACTTGCTGCAACGGAACCCTTCATGGGCGAGTCCAACTCGCACTTGGCCACTTTTTTAAGTTTCAACATACTGAACAACACTTTCCGGCACGATGCATCGCGCCAACTCGACACGAATCTTCGCCCGCCTTAATGTAGACAAGAACATCGCCTATGCCCGAACACAAAGTTTTTGTCGCGCCAACACGATACGAATCTTAGCCCGCTAATGTAGCCGAAGCATAGAGAAACAAATTAATAATCGTAGGTACCTATAATAGCTTACCTTTATAGCTGAGTTTACCGTTCACGAATACGTCAAAAAGAACTACGTAATATATCAAGTGGTTATATAATTTAAGTTCTAGACTAGGTAAATTTTCACAAATTATCGTTTAAAACACGGAATTGCGGTATTCTGATTAGCACAATTTCAGTGGCTAAAGCAGAATATTGTTATGGAACTTTTTGTATAAAAGTACAAACTTATTCAAAAGTCTTTAATTGTGTCAATTGTGAGTGATGTCAAAAATGTAAAAAAACCCGATCGTATTTTCACAAGAATAGAAAACATTGTGTCTTTTAAAACGTATTTTATTTAAAGTGTTGTATAAATATAATCGTATCAGAATAGGACAGAACAGTCTAACAACTGTACCAGCTTCCGCTCAACCATCATCAACAGGTTATTGGACCCAAGCACAATGGAAAACATTATGGGAAAATTACAAATCGGTCTTTTAGATGGCAAAACAAATTGGGACACATGGAAATATAAAGTCTACTCTATGTTGCGCACCGTACCAAAAGCACTAGAGGTAGTCGAAGGCTCGTTCCAAAGACCCACCGAACCAGCCGCAGGTGCTGGAGATGCCGAGCTTTATACCTACAACGCGAAGTTAGAGCTCTACGAAAAAGCCGATGCAAGCGCTATTCTGATACTGACCACCAACATGAAGGAAGACGCACTACGGAAGGTAATGCGCTTTAGACATGCTCGTGATGTATGGCTAGAACTTCATCGCCTTTACGACGGCTGTGATGAAGATAAAACTTACAATCTTTGCATGAGTTTCTTTGGCTTCAAAAAGGACCCGACGGATGACGTAGCCACACTCCTGTCAAAATTAAAAAATTTATGGACAGATCTCAATCAAGAACTTATGAGGGACAATCACAAGGAACTACCTGAGCTGCTCCTGATTTGTAAAGTCCTTGATACGCTGGATGAATCCTATTTTTCATTTAGAAGCAGCTGGCTACTCATTCCAAAGGTGGACCGTACGATAGAAAGCTTGACGAGCCACCTATGCGCCTATGAACGTGCACGCCGTGGTAATTCCGTATCACAGCCTGAAGAAGCCTTAATAACTACAAGCGCACCGTACAGTGAGAGGAATATAAGGATAAAAAGTTGAAATGCAACTATTGTTTGGGTATCGGCCATCGTGTCCGAAACTGCAAGAAGTGGATCCGAGATGGCAAACCTCCTAAAAGCAGCAACCCCTCGACCTCAACCTCCAACACTGCAAATGCCGTAACAATGTCCGTAGAACACACAGAGGTTTTACTTGTTGAGAAAGACACCGAGAATTGGTACGTAGATAATGGCGCGACAAGCCATATCACCAATCGGGCCGATTTACTACAGAATTTCGAATATTTCGACGCTACCCATACTGTGACCACCGCCAATGGCAATGCAGTCGATGCCAAAGGAAAAGGCTCAGTCGAGCTCGAAAGTAACATCGATGGAAAACGACAACGCGTTATCCTAAAAGACGTCTGGTACGTTCCGGCCATAAATAAAAATTTATTCTCGGTATTAGCGATGCATGACCGAAATCCCAACAGCTCATTTACTTCTAAGACCAAAGAATGCACCGTCTTTGTTAATGGAAAGGTGAGTTTGAAAGGACACCGTCAAATGCAGGGTGGTCTTTACCGACTCGACGTTATAAACATATCACCACAAACACCCTCGGAAGTCTATGCAACCGCCGACACTATGCAACTCTTTCACGAAAGGTTCGCGCATCAAAACAAGAGGCATGTAAAAGCCACAGTTAAACGCGAACTGGGCCTCGATCTCCCTCTTGACAAGGATACATGCGAAGGTTGTATTTATGGAAAAGCGCATAGACTGAAATTCGGTACGAGATCTCGAGCTACAGCGCCAGGAGAACTGATACATACTGACGTTTGCGGACCTTTCCAACCGAGCTGCTCGAGATACAAATACTACGTTTTATTCAAAGACGACTTTACAGGCTATCGTATGGTTCATATGTTACGACACAAATCGGAGGTCAAGGACAAACTCACCTTGGTCCTCAAACAGTGCCAGACTGTCGGACATCCAATTAAATGCCTACTCAGTGACAGCGGTGGTGAATTTGACAATAAGTTCATTCGAAAACTACTAGATTCGCATGGAATTCAACAAAGGCTCGTCACACCGTACACGCCGGAGCAGAATGGAGTTAGCGAGCGAGAAAACCGAATTCTGTTGGAAACAGGCCGTTCTATGATGTACGCACACGAGACGTTTTTTTTTTTTTTTTTTTTTTAACTTCTATAGGTTTACACTTGACCGCCATCTCGCCTGATGTTAAGCGACGATGCGGTCTACGATGGAGCGTGTTTACCTAGATAAAACCGATTCACTCTCGATTTGAAGACACAAAGATTGTAACCATCGGGGAAAACCCACTCAGGTAACGTATTCCACAGCTTAGACGTTCTTATCACAAACGTAGAGTCGAATCTCTTCGTTCGTGTCTTTGGAACATCAACCATGAAACGATGTCGCTTTTTCGAGCTACGAGCATTCCGATAGAAAAAAGGACAAGGTGGTATCAGATCATGCAAATCAGTCGCACACTCTCCGAAGTGTATCCGATAAAAAACCGATAGGCTAGCAATTTTTCGGCGATGTTCAAGACTTTGAAGTCTTTTTCGCACAAGAGTGTCGTTGCCTATGAGCCTTTTGGCACGTCTCTCGATCGATTCCAGAGCCTCCAGCTGATACTTAGCCGATCCATCCCAAAGGTGCGAACAGTACTCCATACAGGAGCGAATCTGTGCTTGATATAGTGTAAGCAACTGTTCAGACTTGAAGTACCTTCGCACCTTTGAGAGGACACCAAGTTTTTTGGCAGCAAGTTTAGCCTTGGACTCGATAAACGAGCCAAAGTTGAGCGTAGAGGTCAAAGTAACGCCCAAAAGTTCAAGACGGTCAGAGACCGGCACGGATACACCTCTAAAAGTTGGAGTCAGTTGGAAAGGACTCCTTTTAGCGGAGAACAGACACGCCTGCGTCTTACTCTCGTTGAACTTGACCAGATTGGCATCGCCCCATTTGGACACCGCATCAAGGGTCAAGCCCAAACGCTCGATCAGACTCTCTCTCAGTACCTGAGTTTGCTGCCCAGTGGCTCTCGCGCTAGATATGTAACTCTCTACAACGGTGCTATCATCTGCGTACCCATAGATACCGGGCTTCAACAGATCGTTGATATGTAGCAGGAAGAGCGTCGCAGAGAGTACCGACCCTTGTGGGACTCCGGCATTGATACCCATTTGATCCGACGAGCAGCCATCAATGACGACTCGTATGGATCGATCCCTCAAGAAGTCCGATATCCAAGCAATGAACCCAGAAGACAAACCATAACTAGAAAGCTTGCTTATTAGGCCATCATGCCAAACCCTGTCGAAAGCCTTCGAGATATCCAGGGAGACTGCAAGTGCTTCCCCGTGTTTCTCAATAGCTTCATTCCAGATGTGAGTGACGTACGCTAGAATATCCCCGGTGGACCGGTTTCGGCGAAACCCGTATTGCTGGTCACTGAGGAGGTCGTTCGATTCTAGGTACGTCAGGAGCCTGTGGTTTAAGACACGTTCCATAGTCTTACAGAGTATGGACGTGACTGAGATGGGCCTGTAGTTGACAGGGTCAGCACGACTACCTTTTTTGGGCACAGGTTGCACATTGGCAAGCTTCCAAGACTTCGGTACTAGCCCAGTTTGAAGAGAGAGTCTAAATAGGCGTGTCAATATCGGTGACAACTCAGGCGCACAAACCTTCAATACTAGAGCAGGAATACCATCTGGGCCACTGGCTTTATTCACGTCCAGATTGCGTAGCACTTTGCGAACCTCCTTTTGGCGAATGCGTATCTCTGACATAAAAGTCGAACAGCCAGGTGGAGTAGGAGGTGTCGCGCTACCAGCATCTAGACGCGAAGATTCCGCAAACTGAGTTGCAAACAAGTTTGCTTTCTCCGTTGCAGTGTGAGCCAGTGTCCCATCAGGTTTCAGCATTGGAGGTAGTACGTTGCCTCAGAGGCTCTGGGCGGAGCTGATCAACACTGCGGCCTACATCCTGAATAGAACTGGACCGACGAGAGCAAACGACAAATCTCCGTATGAACTTTGGTTTGGAAAGAAACCGGTGATCAAGCACCTACGCATTATAGGATGCACCGCGTATGTTCACATTCCAAAACAAAAACGTAAGAAATGGGACAAGAAAGCGACCAGAGGCAGACTTGTCGGATACGACGAGGATTGTTACCGAATTTGGATCGATGATGGAAGCAATAGACTCGTCCGATCACGTGATGTGATTTTTGATGAAAGGCCCCTTCCAATCAGGGAAAGTATCCCACCGACTGAAAGTATAGACACAAATACGAGGGACTATACTTTCATATTGCCACTAAACAATACAAACGACATGGAAGAGCCCGACACATCAGAATCCTATCAAGATCAAAATACTAACGAAACCGAGGGAGTTCACCGGTCTGACGAAGAACAGACATGCTCCGACCAACATGAACGTATTCTCTAGAACATGCGGAAGAATATGTTCATGTGCCCAGCCAAGAAGACGACGAGGTATTTCATGACGCTGAACCTACACCGCCACGCTACAACCTACGCGACCGAGATGTCCTCAGAAAACCGCAGAGGTATGACGACTTCATATGCGCTGCAGAGACATATCCATCGAACTACTCTGACGCATTAAAGCGTGACGACCGTGAGGAATGGCGCAAAGCAATGGACAACGAGATGAAATCTCTCAAAGACCTCAATGTATGGACATCAACAGAGTTGCCTAAAGGCAGGAAAGCCCTTCCATGCAAATGGGTTTTACGGATTAAAAAGAATCCTGATGGAACGGTCGACAAGTACAAGTCGAGACTTGTCGTAAAGGGCTTTAAGCAACGTAAAGGACTGGACTACGACCAGACGTTTAGTCCTGTCGCCCGCCTTGCAACAATCCGAGCCCTATTGAGTGTTGCCGCACAGGAAAACCTGCACCTAACTCAGTTTGACGTCTGCGCAGCGTTTCTCAATGGAAAATTGCAAGAGGAAATTTACGTGCAACAACCGGAAGGCTACGCTGACGGCTCTGGTAAAGTCTGGAAGCTCAACAAAAGCCTCTACGGTTTGAAGCAAGCTCCGAGGTGCTGGAATTCTTGTTTCGAAGAAATCTTGCTGAATATGGGCTTCAGACAGAGCGAAGCTGACTGTTGCCTTTATATCAAAGAAGAGACGAACGGTAGGAAGCTACTTATCGCCCTATACGTCGATGATGGGTTGGTAGCTGCCTCAGACGAGAAATTGGCTAGTACCTTTTTAAGTGACCTAAAGCAGAGACTGCAGATCACCACAAAGCCTGCATCATACTATCTAGGCTTGCAAATTGTCAGAGAAAAGGACGGCTCAATTTTTATTACTCAGGAAGTCTACGCCAAGAAGGTTCTGGAGCGATTTGGGATGACTGATTGCAATCCCGTTTCGACGCCTATGGAAGTGCCATCTCATTCAGGGAAAGGTGGAGTAGAAAATTATAACTTTCCATACCGTGAGGCTGTTGGCGCTTTAGCATATTTAATGGTGGGAACACGTCCCGACATAGCATATGCAGTAGGAGTCGCCTCTCGGAAACTAGAATCGCCCTCCAGAGAAGACTGGCTACGTGTGAAGAGGATTATGCGCTACATAAAAGGCACATGCTCCTACGGCATTAAATATAAGGCGCAGCATCTGCCCGGCGTACTTGAAGGCTTCAGCGATGCGGATCATGGCGGAGATCAAGACACTGGACGATCAACGACAGGGGTCGTCTGTCGTTATTCAGGAGGAACGATTTCTTGGGTAAGCCAGAGACAAGCCTCTGTCGCGATCTCAACTGCCGAAGCTGAACTTGTAGCGGCCAGCGAAGCTGGAAGAGAAATAATCTGGCTGACAAAAGTGCTACAAGATCTGACCGTGCTCACCGAGACACCAATATTACGTGTGGACAATGAAGCAGCAGTTCGTCTTGCCCACAACCCAGAATTTCACAAACGAACCAAGCACATTCGCATTCGTCACTTCTATGTGAGAGAACTAGTTGCAGAAGGTGCTTGTAAAGTAGAGAGAATCAGCACAACGCTTCAAGTGGCCGACATTCTCACGAAAGCTCTGTGCAGACCGACCTTCTCGCCTCTTCGAGACGCTCTAGGTCTCACGTCTCCATCAGCAGACTATTGAAGAAGGGAAAGTGTTATGGAACTTTTTGTATAAAAGTACAAACTTATTCAAAAGTCTTTAATTGTGTCAATTGTGAGTGATGTCAAAAATGTAAAAAAAACCCGATCGTATTTTCACAAGAATAGAAAACATTGTGTCTTTTAAAACGTATTTTATTTAAAGTGTTGTATAAATATAATCGTATCAGAATAGGACAGAACAGTCTAACAACTGTACCAGCTTCCGCTCAACCATCATCAACAAATATTTGTAAGCGTTCAGAGTCTAATGCGAAAAAAAACCTAAAATGTCAGTTACTGTCATTGTCTGTTTGAAGTTTTATATCAAAAGGGTTTATGATTTATTATCTGTGGCAGTAATTCAAAGCGAATGCGTGTGTTCATGTGTTGTCGATACGATGCATTTTAATTTTATGGTCTAAAAAGTGTTTTCTTTGAACAATATACTGTTCAAATGGAGGATTCCCAAGTTGCAAGAAGCACCAAAGAATAATAAGTTAAATTTAATCTAAGCGCGTTACTACACCTACTAAAAATGTCGAAGAATGGCGAAGTCTCTTCAAACCAAGGTAAATTTTACGCTTATTTTATGAATTGTTTTCTGCAAAATTTTATGCAGTCACTGTATTACAAATGTATTAATTTCAGGCCCAAGTAGACCTACTATGCCTAAACCAGACTTAAGTTTGTTTGGTAATGGAACAGAGAAAAGGAAGGTGTTGGAACTACAATTAGGGGGTCCATCTGGCGATGGGGCAGCGTTTATGCCTTTTCCTACTAATCCCCCTCCGAGAACTCGAATCCCATCGAGAGCTATCCGTGATGTACTGCCTGAAAATGCCAGGTAAATTGTTAGTGCCTTGTAGTGTCAAAGTAGAGCTGCTTTGATTATGTGATCACTAATTAATTCTTTAATTAAAAAATCTGAGGATAAACAACCGTCAGGTTGTCCCAAGAAGAGGTAGAAACACAAACTGAACACCAATTAAAATAATTAAACCCCAATGAGGATACTTGGTCAGATGGAGAAGAGGCCATTGCTGAAAATTAGGAGAAAATGGGTTGATGTGTTAAATAATAATACATGAAGTTAAACTTAAAAGCTATCAAGTGATTTTGGTATATTTTTTTATTACAAGTGTTAGTATAATAAATAAATACATTGATATTTAGTAACTTGAACTAATTGTACATAGATATATCATTGTTTAACTACGTACAAACTTTTTTTTTCAGAGATAGGTCTAGAATTTACCCATCGATGCAATCATCAGGCAAGCTGCAGTTCTGTTCCACAGAGACTTATGATTTCACATCGGATGACTTGCAGGACCTCGGCGAGATAGGAAGAGGTGCATTTGGAGCTGTAAATAAAATGGTTCATAGGATGTGAGTCAGTTTTAAGTTATCTAACTTATATAATTCTCTATCTAATAGTTCACTGAGTAGATATTTTTGTTTAATGACACATGAGTTATAAATAGAAGGAAAATGATTCAGTAAGAATGACTTTCCATCATTTGATAGGACTGATAAGATATTGTAATATAAGATGCACTAGTTTTCTATGTTTTAGGCTTCAGTTCTGAAAAAAACAACAGATTACAAAATCAATAACAATAACACATATGTGTCATTGTATGAATTAAAAAATTAGGGACCCTTAGGTCTAATTTAAAAGCATATTAAAAAAAAAAATGTTGATACTTGAAAGACTAATTAAATATCAGTCATAATAAAAAACAAAAATTATTTGCAAATTCTAATTTGGTAAACCCAAAGCCTGGAGAGCACTTAAGTAACAATGCACATGTTCAGCACTGTATTTGTTATTAGAATGAGAAATCTTGTATTTTTTTAAATATTTAATTCCTTAAATTTTTGTCATAGGCACAAGTTTTGGGTTGTTTATGTGGTCTTTCCTCACATTTTCTTTTTTTTTTTATATAAAGATTGACAAGACAAGCAGGACATGTGCCTGATGGTAAGCAACATGCCTGCCACATAACAGCACAATGACACGCAGCTATTGGAACATGAAGACCCAAAATCATTACCTAGCACCGCACTGCGCTCGTCACCCAGAGATCTAAGTTGTTATATCTCTAAGGCCTGTAATTTCTCTGGAAACATTGCCCTTCAAACCGGAACACAGTAATTACTGCTACTGCATTACTGCTTGGCGGTAGAATAACTGACAAAGGTGTGGTACTTCCCCAGGCGGACTCTGCTAAGAGTCCTACCACTACATAAGGTTACATACCAGGTTTATGTTTATGGCTCATGAAAAAGAAAGAGTTTTATTATTAAATTGTATGTATTTATGTTAGCATACAAACAGACACACTTAGACATATCTGTCTTAAACAAAGGGGATAATTTTGAAGGGTGTTTTTTCCAATGCTGTCTTTATTCTGTTCTTATATGTCTTAGTGACAAGTCTATATCATCGGACAGTGACTTTGGTATGTTAAATGTTTTTGACGTGATAACGTTTTATAATTCGATGAAGCCGGCTGCACGCCCACAAAACATGACGTCATGTACCGTTACCGCGTTACCGTCGGTCGTTACCTCGCCGCATGTTTGTTACAGTTGTATTAATTATTTCGACCAGTAGTTCAAGCGGGGATGTAGCTCAGTGGTAGAGCGTTCACTTTGCATGTGAAATGCCCCTGGTTCGATCCCCAGCATCTAAAAGCTTTTTTGCATTGTTTTTTGCATTGTTTTGATTGAAAATGACTAAATTCTACTGATTACTTTTTACATACAAATCTATTAAACAAATGAAATTAAAATTTTCTTTTGAAAAATGCTACCATTCCATCAGTATTTTCTTAAGACGTTGTCACGTTCTATCGTCAGTAAACCGACTTTACCGACAAACATTTTTTTGTTGAGAAGGTATCACACCACCACACCACAGGTATCACAGACATATACATTAACAACCATATCAAAGTTTTGACTAACCTTATGGCTTAGTTGATAGTGAGTCTGCCCGTTGCGGCATACATTGTGAGTTTGGTTCAAAACCATTTATTTCCATGAGATACAAATGACCACATAGACATGCCAATACAAAAAAAAGCTCAGCAAAGTCAAATAACATTTATTTTTGAAAAAAATTTACTTCAAACTCAAAAAACACTGAAAATTTTATGTGACACAGATCTAACAAAAAAATATATCTAAATACTATCGCCGGAGCTATCACATAACAAATGTATAAAAAAATTGTCAAATTGAGAACCTCCTCTTTTCTTAAAGTCAGTTAAGAATGTATAATAGAATATTTATATTTATATTATTATTACTTCCATTTTAATACTTTCCAGTCAAATTGCAAACAATTTGATTTTATAAATAAACTAATATTATATTATTATGGTGATAAGCGCAAACCACCAGGAGAAATATTTATGTGATGACATTTGTTCTATATGATGGGTGTTTTTACATATCAAAAGTATATTATTTACAATTATATGAGTGGTATATTATCAGAGGTCTGGCTCTCATAATACAAGCTTTGATTAGTTTGGGGCTAGACAGTGTTATGCGAGGAATATCTACAAATATTGTATCAATTTAACATATATATTATTTTTTAACTAAAAGATTTTATAACAGACGCATATTAACATATTGATTTGTTGTAGAACGAACCGAGTCATGGCTGTGAAACGCATTCGATCAACTGTTGATGAAAAGGAACAGAAACAGTTATTGATGGACCTTGAAGTGGTGATGAGAAGCAATGAGTGCCCTTATATTGTGCAGTTCTACGGTGCACTCTTCAAAGAGGTATATTACTCACCATAATAAAATAAAAAACGATTTTATTCCTTTTCTTGAATTTGGCGATTTTTAATGAGATATAATATAATCTTAGATTTGTAATAGTTAATAATAACTAATTATCTAGTAAATTTGGGCAAATTATAGCAAACAAAACACTATGTTTATCTGTAAAATATACAATACTATCCTACTCGTACAATATTTTTGTGGCTTCCTACAAAAGCTTAAAGTGTACTACTTTAATATTAATAATTTTGTAGTTCTATTGTTAAAATATTTGTAAATGTTGATTCTATACTTTTTCACTTGTCGGGTACGGTCAATGGATGTTTAGTACTCTTTCACACAAAAACTAACAGAGTGAGTGAATCTGGAGGAAATGAGAGACAAACTTCTTAGCATTCCATGGATTTACCGTGCGGGTGCCGGGTCCATCGTGTGCCAGAGAGAGAAATCTCGAATAGACCCCAAGACTTGTGACTCGGGCGTAGGTTTAAAAGGGGCCCCTTTTGGTGACGTACGTCAACACTCACCTTCACTACTCGTATTTCTCTCCCTGCCCAGCCAAATCCGATATGATCCTACTAGTGCAGCTTTAGATACTCGTTCTAGTATAGAATTTACTGCACTTCTGGACAAGCCAAGGTCTTTAAGCAGGTTATAGAGATTTTGCTGGTATACCTCTCGCTCCTACTTCTACAGCGTATAAATTAACTACATAGCCATTTTTTGTTAATTCGTTTTGAAGGTCGTAATACTTATTTTGTTTCATCGCGTGGTCTTTAGGTATATTAGTTTCCCACGGTACGGTAAGTTCTACAAGGACTATGCGTTTCGTAGCCCTAGAAAAAAGGAAAATGTCCGATTGATACAGAGAATAAATCAAGAGAATTGTGTGGAATATCACAGCTGGCTACTTTGTATTGTAAAAAAGTTGACAAGATACATGTGCAGATAAAAGTGTTGTGTGCTACTAGTATTTCAAAATATGTATTTTATTTTTGCATTGTATATATTTAAATTATGTTTCTGATGTTCTAGGGCGACTGTTGGATCTGCATGGAGTTAATGGACACATCGTTAGATAAATTTTATAAGTTCATATGTGAGAGGATGCAAACTCGAATACCTGAAAATATACTAGCTAAAATTACTCTCGCAACTGTAAAAGCTTTAAATTATTTAAAAGAGAAACTTAAAATAATACACAGGTAAGATTTTAGAAGTGTTTGTGGAATCGTGACTTGTAGCTGATTACCTACTTTTTGTAATTTTTCTTTTGTGCATAATTGAAGCATTTGTGTCTGTCTGTTCACTGTTGTAGAAATAAAAAGATGTAGAAGTTTTTCTAAGTAACATACTCAGACCTTGAAAAAACTTAGAACAAAGCTTGAACGAAGCCAACTGCCAAATTGTTGCATGCTTTGAATGTAAAATTGAGGTATAGACTGAAAATGATTTGTGCCTACTTAACGGAGGATAATCTTTGTCATTTCTTCCACAGGGATGTAAAGCCTTCGAACATTCTCCTGGACAGAAGGGGGAATATCAAACTATGTGACTTTGGCATATCCGGAAAGCTGGTGGATTCGATCGCTCGCACGCGTGATGCCGGCTGTAGACCATATATGGCGGTGAGCTAAAATCTTAATATAATATATTAATTACGCGTCACGTCGTTTGTCTGCGATGGACTCCTAAACTACTTTCATCAATTTTAATCAAATTTGCACACGGTGGGCCATTTGATTCAACTTGAAAGATAGTCTTTATATGACAATATCCGAGCGAAGCCGGAACGAGCCGCTAGTGTTAAGAAAATCTAGCTAACTTTGCAAACTCTTGTTCTGCCATATAAATTATCTGCCGAAGGAACTATCAAAGTGACGCGATACTTCATGTAAATTATTTTATGTTAACTAAGTACGTCTCACTGCTGTTGTGTAAGTTTGTCGTCACTTTTTAACGATGAAGGAAACTGGCATATTCTTAGAATCTTTCAAGGTCATGAGTCATCCACCAATTCGCGCCGCGCCAGTGTGGTGGATTGTGGCCTTGACTCCAGAGAAGGCTCTGAGTTCCAGGAACATTATAATAGAATATGAATAGAAATCATTTAGGCCACTATTGAAACAGCGCCGTTTAGTAAAAAGGCCAGGCTGTTAATTGAACAGTTGATTAAGTTTATTGCCCGAGTGAGTTTTCCCCGATGGTTATATCTTTCTATCTATCTTTGTGTCTTCAAATCGAGAGTGAATCGGTTTATTCTAATTAAACACGCTCCATCGGAAACCGTACCGTCGCTTAACATCAGGCGAGATGGCGGTCAAGTGTAAACCTATAAAAGTAAAAAAAGATATGTATATTGAGTAGTACGAAGTTAGCATCGTGTTCGGTGTTCCAGCCGGAACGTATCGACCCGGGCCGCGCGCGCGGCTACGACGTGCGCTCCGACGTGTGGTCGCTGGGCATCACGCTGATGGAGGTGGCGACGGGCGCGTTCCCCTACCCGCGCTGGGGCTCCGTGTTCGAGCAGCTGCAGCAGGTGGTGCAGGGCGACCCGCCGCGCCTCACCAACCGCAACAACACCTTCTCTACCAGCTTCCTCAACTTCGTCAATACTTGGTACGTTACCTTGATGCTAGCTAGCATTTCAGTTGCTAGATAACAGGTGGAGTAGAGTAGTGGCCGAGGCAAGGAGTGTAGGACTTCGAGTTGCAAGATGGGTCGACGATATCGTTTCTATCGCGGGTCGAACCTGGAGCCGATTGGTACAGGACCGAAGAAGATGGCATGGGAGAGAAAAAGCTGTGGATGAGGCAGTAGAGGCCATTTGAGACCAACTGCATAGTTGTTAATACTTGGTACGTTGTCTTGATGCTAGCATTTTAGTTGCTAGACGCGGTGATAACAGGTGGAGTAGAGTAGTGGTCGAGGCAAGGTAAGTGGAGTGTAGGACTTCCAGCTGCAAGATGGTTCGACGATATCGTTTATATCGCGGGTCGAACCTGGAGACGATTGGCATAGGACCGAGGAAGATGGCGTGAGAGAGAGAGGCCTATATCAAGCAGTGAGATAGAGAAGGCTATGGATGAGGCAGCAGAGGCCACTTGAGACCAACTCCATAATCATCCCGCCGCGCTTCACCAACCGCAACAACACCTTCTCTACCAGCTTCCTCAACTTCTTATATCTTCTAATATCTAGGCAACGTACCAAGTATTGACAAAGGTCAATACTTGGTACGTTGCCTTGATATTAGCAGGAGCGTTCACAGCCTCAAATTATAGGGTCACCTTTATTCTGAAGGGCACATTGCGTGAAGTTTACCAATGATAAAATAATAAGTCGAGTAAAAAAGACTTTACTAGTAGCATCCCGCGATTTTTCCCGCGTCATTGCCGATTCAGTTATTTTCCCTCGGTAAAATATAGTCTATGTACTACAAAATCGCAGTACAGTAAACTGGTGTATAAAACTGCAGGGCGCTGCTAAATACTTCCGTAGAGGGTAAAGGAGAAACCTAGAAGAGAAACCAACACAGCATATTCATCGTTTACCTTTTCATTTGCAGCCTAATAAAAGAAGAAACTCAGCGTCCGAAATATAACAAGTTACTAGAACACCCGTTCATCAAAGGAATTGACCAAAGCCGAGCGGATGTAGCAGCGTATGTATGTGAGATCCTGGAGTCAATGGAGCGCAACGGAGTGAGTCCCTTCACCACAGACCAGCCCGCTCAGGCTTGGGTGGACTAGTATCGCATACAGTGTTCGTGTGAGGAATTCACTTATAACACCATTTAAATAAACACATGCAATATTTTGTCATAGATTTTCTAATAAAATTGTTGACATACAATGTTAATACCCTGATTGTGATAAGCTTTGTAGGCAAACCGTCTTGGTTGTAAAGACAATTCAAAATTTTGAGAGACTTTGGAATCGCAACTTTTGTACGATTTTAATTGAACCCATAAATCATAGCATATATCTTTAATTCTGGTTTTAAATACATACATCAAAAGCAAACATAATGCGTGATAAAAAAACAGTAATTAGTTTATGCACGAGCGCCATAAAGAAGTAGAAAAATGTAAGTAACTACATATGGCATATTCATTTTCGCTCATCGGCGTTGATAAATGATTCCTACATTCATTTGTTCTGATTGATCAGGATAGTGTTTAGTCATATTCATGTTAAATTCTTGTATCATTGGCATGATTGCGATGAGACTGATCCAATCAATGTAAAAAATCCTAATTTAGGCACCAGATAATTTCATCTTTATTAGTCAGGTTATCAAAATTTTAATTGTCTATTACGTCGTACTTTACACAAAATATCTTATGAATACAGTATATTAGACTGTTCAATCAGGGTTTACAATAAAATTATGAATGTCCAAAGTAATTGGATCTGTTTGAATTTTCTCTGCACTATACCTATGGCGTTTTTTATGGCATATGGTTAAAACAGGGAAACATGCTGTGTTTTGACTGGCTTGCCTGATCAAACCTGCTATAGTCACATAGAATAGCAAAGTTGTAATTTTATTCATAGAATGTACATCTTAGGCAATCGGGTTAGAAAGTGCAATCTAAAGTTCCATACTCCTTTGAAGTTTAGTCAAGGATTGGCATCAATTCAATGGACAGCACTTATTTCTTCAAAGCACATTAAGTGTATGGGGCAGAATCAATTGAACATTTACATTGATACAAAAAATGCTTTAGCAGGAAATGACCATAATATCTGAAGAAGTCATGGATAGGCCCATGTGGCAGGCTGATAGAGTTTGTAGTACACTGTAGGAATATTGGATAGTTCGTTTTATACAGCTTTTAACAGTGCTTTGACACCAGTAGTCATCTTGCCCTATTTGTTCTATACCTCACTTGATCCTATCAAAGCATGCATTCAAATGTTTTATGGAAACACAGACAATAATTGCGTGTTGTGATGGTGAGTTTTTGAGATGGTGTTTCTTCAGTAAAGTTATAGGCGTAATGATTATAAAATATAAGAATTTATCACTCGATTTGATTCAAACATGCAAGCTTGACTGGTAATGAAGCAACAATTAAATTGATAGGGGAGTCCACAATGATAGATGTGGATTTGCAGAAGTGTTTTGGTACCTAGATGTTTGTAACCCTCCCATTGCCTTGTGTTGCTGAAATTGTCAGATTGTTAAATCTGTGGTTTTCCATGGGCTGGCCCTTTGGCTGGTGTTCAGGGTTACAGAGGCAGCTTATATTCAAAAAAGGTGTTCAATGGGGGTGCCTTGTCTTAATCTTCTGTGCTCAATGATAAATTAATCCAAAGATTCCCTAATTGGCTCCCCTACTAAAAAAGCTCAGACAACCCTAGAACATAATCAAGAATATTTAAGGTATTGTTGTTTTGTTTTTAATTTATTACTTGCTTTTTATCAACACAATAACATAAATAGTTTCTCAAAATCTCACTCTCTCACATTCATGAACCTTTTTGTTATTATTTAAATAAAATATTTTAGGCTGTTATCACTATTGATACCAATTAATGAAATGATGATTATTTGTTAATGATATGGTCATTATAAACATTTTGGAACATATTATGTACAATGAATGATAATTCAGTAACACACACATTTACTTGTGTCCAGTTTGAAGAAAAATTCAAATCAAAATCAAAAGATTTTTGGTTGAAAATTGTAAAACTCAAACCTGTGTTTCGATATACAATGTTACAAGAAATAAAATTGCGTTTAAATCCTTGCCTCGGTTACAGATTAAGGAGATGATCAATAATTGTATTTAGGTAATTTTATAAATTTGTACATACTAAACAGATGACTGTATAATTTTTATCAAGTAATGTAATTAATGTGATTTTAGCTGACCCAGTTATCTAACAGTGGGCAGTAGATTCTTGCACTCCAATTCATAGAATTTTGTAATATCTCTTCTATACTTTTCTATTTACCCTATTATTATATTTTGCATATACATTTATTCATGAATCAGAGATGTTATTCTGTGAATAGTATTTATCTAGAATTTCACATGTTTTTTTTCTGTTATAATAAGCATTTACTGTTGTTTACCTAATTTGTTAGTAATTAGTGTAATGTGATTTCACATGTTTTAGTTCACAAATTTGAGGTTGGTAATCAGTTGGCAGTGTGGCAATATGTTATGTACTTGTTGTTAATTTAACTCTTTCATTTAGCTCAAAATTTGGGGAAAATGTCTTCATCTGTGACATTACCTCAACTATTATTCTTCACTAAAATCACTATTTTTATTTTTGTAATTACTAGATTGTAGTAAGAGCTAATATTCAACATGACCTGACACCAAATAAATGTAAACAATAGTACTTATCTAAAAGCTCAAATGGTTATTTTTTTCTTATTTTCTTGTGTGAGGTGAGCAAATTGATGGTTATGGTTATCTTATTTTGTGTTTTGTGCATTTTATTGTCACACTGGCTCTACACCAGCTTTCAATACTGTAGACATTACTATTAATCACCTTGTTAATCATGAAAGTCTATGTTCACTCAAAGTTCTATGATGTTACCAAGGGTGCAGTTACTGAACTGAATCAACAAATTAGTTGCAATTTTATTAAATCACTGGCAATTTAGTTTAATATTGGAAAATTTCATCTATTGTATATTTAAGAAGTAGATTGAGTATGTATAAAAATGATATTGTCTTTTTATTCAAACCTTTTCCTCAAGTTTGATAACACTACTTAGAATAGATAAGAATACTCCTTACTACTAGCTGGTCTGATGAGTATAGGTAGCAAGGAAAAAAAACTATGTTATCTAGGGCAGCATAGAACCGGTGTCCAGTCCAGGCATTTGTCTCTTGGGCATAAAGTAGTTTAAAAGTTTAGCAAGTGGCTCAGTAGATTAGGTATTATTGTATTATATTTAAGTACTCAAGAACTTGCTATTAGATATTTATTGAATAGATAAATGATTTTGTGTTGAATGAGAGAATACTAGAACAGCCCATCTAACTATATAATACACTTCATAATTACCTACACAAAAGAGCATAAAGATCTAACCTTGCTAAAAGCCAGGCAACATTACAAAGCTTATTCTTTGATTTGATATATCAAAGCTGGCTCTATTAGGATAGTCTTATCATTATCATACTTGATGTATCAGCTTCACATGATAATCACAGTCAATTACTGCAGAATTGCTGTGATTTTATTATGTTGTACTGATGATTGGTTCAATAAAAGTGTGTTTTATACAATTAATTTAAAAAACAAACAAATAATTTGGGGTTAAAAATCAGATCAATTGCTTAGCAAAATTTATTTTCAATAAAATATGACTAGTCTCATCTATGTCTTACAGAGTACAGTTAACATGAAACATCATTCTAAAACTTCACCTATTTTCTTCGAATTTAAAACATTACCAAATTTTATAAACCATAAGTACTTTGTTTTATCTGCAAGCTCTGGAGACAAGTACAGCGCATCTGTCTTCTTAGGTGCCATATCAAGTAGAGGGATCCAGTCATCAACTGGTATTGTTCTATCTACCCTCTTCCCCCAAAAATTTAAAGAGGAAATTTTGATTTGTTTGTTATCATCACTAATGTATAAGAATCCAATTATGTTGTTGAAAGGCCAACTTGCAGCTGAGAGGACTCCTGCTCCAGTTAAACCTGGAAAAAAAATCAGATGGTTCAGTGATTACTGGCAACTAAGTTATTCTCCTTGCTTGAAGAACTATGGTATTAATATAAGGGCATAAACTCAATTAAATATTTGGAGTGCAGTTTTTGCTAAATTATTTCCTAGTCTGATAAAATACTTTGGGTTTTAACTACACAGGTCAAATTAAAGAACTACTCAAACAAAAACTTATAAACCTTACCTATGTAGGCAGCTGTTATAAAACTTTGATTTGGTAGAACATTCAGCATTTCTAACAAACCACAACCAGGAACAGCCAAGCAAGAACCTACTATATGGTAGGTTTTGAGTCTATTGAACACTGCAAAGTACTTTATATGAGGAAATATAAAAACTGTTTCGAATTTTTCTGTACTTGGCGAAGTGTCTGATACTTTTGAAGAAAATACTCTTGAGAAGTTGTGACATTGTTTCAGTTTTTTTACTATGGTTATCATATCTTTTTCCGAACACTCTCAAATACAACAAAGAGAATGGTTTTTAATTTAAATAGAGATTACAGATTTCTAGACATCTACACGAAATTACTAAATTACACACCAAAACAAGCTTAACCTTACTTTTTTGTTTTGGTTTTTCTTGACAAAGACAACACTAAATAATGACAGCCATATTGTAATTGTGTTTTTTTTTTATTTGAAAATAAAGGCGCTGGCTCGATCTTTGCATTGTATGTAGGTAAATGCGAGACACAATTTTTGTTTTTGGCTTTTGGGGAATGTCCGATTTTTTGTTGAAAAATTAGATTAACCAAATTGAAAATTAAACTTCAGTAAATCTCATTCTTACTTATCACGTATGGGCCCAAAGAACTGACCATTTCGTGATTTCGCGTTGTGGAGATCAAGACACTTTAGCAAATCGTCTGTGCTCGTGCCGTGTCTTGACCAAACAAAAATCAAAAAGTCAATGTCAGGTATCTGGCTGTTAACAAATTCTTGCTGTCATTGTCAGTGTAATATTTGGTTAAGTTTAGAAAATGTCAACAAACGGCAAACGGGCATGGTGTTTGCGTGCGAGTTTAAAACTACAAAATAACCACGTTAACTTCTAACTTAATTCAATGCAACTGAAAGCATTTCAAGAATTTGCAAGTTATTGAATACGTGTATATTTGAGACAAAAATATGACCTCATTAAAAGAAATGTAAGTAAACTTTTCCAATCATTCATTTTTGTTCCAATTACCTTGGTAGTCCTAGAATTGCAATTACACATTGTTTTCTTTTCTCAGATACGAGAAAGTTGAGGAATATACAGCATTTTACACTGGCGGGAAAATTAACTGGACTACAGATGGTGCACAACTTTTATGTCAATGCGACGATGTTATCAAGGTAGTGGACGTGAACACACTCTCAAACGCACTAGTTATTGGGGAAGCAGGTGACGATGCAGAGATCGATCAAATATACACCTTCGAAATCTCTCATAATAATGTTTCAATTATAACAGCACACAAAAGTGGCCTTATGAAGTTATGGGATCGGGAAACAGGGAAACAAGTAAAGATCTGGAGGGCAGGGCATAAAGGACCTGTGGCACAACTGGCTTTTGAATCAACAGACGAAAATGTAGCTTCAGGTGGTTCAGATGGTAATATTAGACTGTGGGACCTTGCTCACAACACCTGTACTAGCAGTCTTCGTGGTGCTATGGGTGTATTTTCTGTGTTAAAGTACCATCCGGATACAACAAAGCAACTGATCTTTGGAGCAGCTGATGACACTAAAATCAGATCATGGAACTCAAAAACAGGCAAAGAGGAAACAGTTTACTCTGGACACTTTAGCAAAATTACATCCTTACTGTTTTGCGCTGATGGAGAACACATGGTCAGCTCAGGCAGAGATCGTGTTCTGATACTCTGGAAATTAAATGAAAGTAAAGCTCTTAAAGTCCTTCCTATTTATGAGAGCATTGAGGCCACTATTCTTCTGCCTCCGTCATTCAAAATACCAAACTTCAAAAAAAAGATAGAAACAGAAGGAATATATGTGGCCTGTGCAGGAGAGAAGGGAGTTATCAAGGTTTGGAATATGGTTATGGGTCGCCTCATGTTCGAACAGAGCAACAGTCTTGTGTCTGCAGCTTCTGAAGATGGAGGACTGGCTGTCACTCATCTCATGTTCAATGACGTACGAAACATGCTGGCGGTAGTAACAGCCGACCACAATATCATTATACACGAACTTGAGACATTTGAATGCATTAAGCAAATGGTTGGTTTCACTGATGAAGTCCTCGATATTATATTTGTTGGAAAAGAAGAAAAGCATATAGCAGTCGCTACCAACAGTAGAGATCTAAAATACTATGAAGTTGATAGTATGAACTGTCAAATAATAAAAGGTCACTCAGACATAGTTTTGGCCCTGGCAGCCTTTCGAACAAAGCCTGAAATGTTTGTGTCTTCAGGTAAAGATAATTCGGTACGTATTTGGCTTCAAACCCCTGAGAATGAAGTTACTTGTATAGGGGTGGGTGCTCGACACACTGCATCTGTTGGCTCCATATATGCTGCTCAAACGTCTGGTGACTTCTTTGCTTCAGTAAGTCAAGACAATTGCTTGAAAGTATGGAGTGTTCCTAAAGAGTTCTCCACATGTGATCAGAAAGTTAAATCAACCCACACTGAATTAGCTCATCAGATGGATATAAACTGTGTTACCATAGCTCCAAATGACAAAATTATTGCAACTGGATCTCAGGACAAGACAGCCAAGCTCTGGACCGAAGAATTAACACTTGTAGGAGTGTTAAAAGGGCATAGAAGGGGGGTGTGGTGTGTAAAATTTTCTCCAATAGATCAGGTTGTACTCACTTCTTCTGCTGATAGTTCAATAAAGTTATGGTCTATAGCAGATTTGAGTTGTCTTAAAACATTTGAAGGACATGAGAGCTCAGTATTAAAGATCGAATTTGTCAGTAGAGGACACCAAGTAATGTCCAGTGGAGCAGATGGTCTTTTAAAGTTGTGGAACATAAAAACTTCAGAATGTAAAATGTCATTGGATAACCATGATGGTAAAGTTTGGTCCCTAGCCATCAGCCAAGACGAGTCAATTGTTATCACAGGTGGTTCTGATTCAAAGTTAGTCAAACTAAAAGATGTCACTACAGAAAGAAGGGAGATTATGGCAAAGGAGAGAGAAGAAATTATACTACAAGAACAGGAGTTGATGAACTTACTGCATGACAAAAAAATGGTGAAAGCTTTGAAATTAGCAATCAGAATGAACAGACCTCTGAATGTGCTGAAGATTGTCAATGAAGTACTTAAAGGTGGCAATGAAAAGCTGAGAGAAACTCTGAAAGAAATTAACAACACACAGAAAGAGTCACTGTTGAAGTTTGCAGCTGAGTGGAATACCAACAACAAGAACTGCCATGCAGCCCAGCTCGTGTTTAACATCCTCGCTCCAGAAATCATTGCTGGTACTCTGAAGGTGCCAGCACTTGCTAGTTTTATAGAAGGCGCACTTCCTTACACAGAGCGACATTTCGAAAGGTTAACAAATTTGATGCAAGACCTAAACTTCATCACTTATACTGTAAACTGCATGCAACCTCATGCTGTTGAAAATTAAGGTAATTAGTTGATTAATATATACTTTAATTTACATCTGTATTTCAATTATCTTCATCATACCTGATCCTTAAACAATAGCTCTATATAATATGGTCACATAGCGCTTTGCACAGTAGGTACATTAATACTGGAGATGCCATTTTCGTGACTTGAGATTATAGAATAAAAAGACCTGTAATCAGAGTTACAAGAATCTTCCTTCTAACCTTCTGCTAACATCTGCTCACGAGACTAAAAAGCCCCATTTAATTTCAAATTATATAAAGAACTAAAAAAAATTGGTCACACTAATTACAAATTATATTTTTTCAAACTTGCTTTTCAATATTCTCCCGCCGCGCAATTGTATTTTTTCACCATCAAAAGTAGTATGTTGTGTCATACATGTTTATAGATAAATTTACTGGGTAGGTCTTGGGGACGAAAGAAAAGGGTCCTCGCTGATGCGACATTGCCCAAGTCTTTAATAATAGTCCATGCAATGCCACTGGATACTTGTAGCAAAAATGTATTTTGTCTGATAGGTATTTTTGCTTGAAAACGAATTGTTTGTCTAAAATTTCCTTATGAGAGCGTCCC
Organism: Ectropis crepuscularia; assembly: GCA_963693475.1. Lineage (NCBI taxonomy): Eukaryota > Metazoa > Arthropoda > Insecta > Lepidoptera > Geometridae > Ectropis > Ectropis crepuscularia. Next base: position 15,348,508 of record OY856345.1, read on the forward strand.
TAAGGCGTGTAGTGCCTTATAATAAAACAATAAGCGATAGTTCTGAATTGCGGCGTGAAAGCTTTGGGATTTTTCCATAACTAAACACACTTACGTAAATGACATCAGAAGAATTCAATGGCTAATAGACTAAAGTCCTAGTGGTGGATGAAGAGAGTTTAAATGATGACTGGAAATTACCGAAGCTGTTTGTGAAAGATTAATTCCCAGGCGTCATAGTTCGGCGTGTGCGCAGCCTTCGTTGACCGCAGCTGAGGGCGGCCGCGCCGGCGCCGGCGCAGTGCTCGCGAATCGATCACGCGGAGCGGACCGGCCGCCATCCGCGCGAAACTCGTGTCCTTACCGATGTTTTAGTTTCCGACAAACATGAACTTAAAGGTTATTCTATTTTGTGCTCTAATAGTAATATGCAGAGATGCGGTCGCGCAGAAAAATCTGGGGTGAGTTTTCTAGTAGCTTAAATTAATTAATACTAAGTTTCAACGTAAGTTAGTAGGTATTGTAGTTTGTGAAAATTTTAATTTTAATTCGAGGTTCCTATTAAATTCAAATTTTTACAAATTCGTTTTTAATTTGAATGCATTTTATTATACTTGTATGGCAGGACGTTATCAACATTTAGTTACTTTGCGAAAGATAAGGCCTTAGAATTTAAACTGCTAGGTACTTCAATAGCATACAATTATATGCAATATGCATGCCAAATTTAATAATAATTTAGAGTTGGCATTATTAATAAATTATACAATACAAACAAAAGGATAAGGAACCGAAATCATTAATCACCCTAATAGCATGATATAAAAGGTCGCAGTATCACTTACGAAACCTTAAATAGCGGAAATGACAATGGTTTAATTATGTTTACATATTAAGATATCAACGGATCTACATAGGTAGGAAATGAAAATCGAATCACAAAAATTGATTTTCCAAGCACTATTTGATTTAACAGTTACGACGTCTACGTAACGAAAATACTGAAGTCCTAAATCGTTCATAATTATCGTGGTTTGTCCGCGATGGATTCCTAAACTACTTAATCGATTTTGATCAAATTTGCAAACTGTGTGCAACTGAGTTTGATTCACCTTGGTAGATATACTACCTATATCCGAGCGAAGCCGGAACGGGCCGCTAGCTAATTAAATAAACGAATAAATACTTAATATTTAACTTTTAAAATGTCAAATCAAAATATTATTAAAATACACGCCCACAAAGTCTGTAATATAATATTGAATACCATAAAATATAATACTTAAATTACTAACTTTACTTTACTAAATATTCTCGGTAAGTAGTCAATAAATTATGTACGTATTTTTGTTGGCATTATTCATATTATCTGAAAATCCAAAACAACCAGTTGGAATATAAAAATAAAACTCACACAGTTCACTTATTTTAATAGAATCCTACAAATAGTATAAATGCGAACGTTTTGATGTTTTTTGCTTAACCACGTCGGAACGTCTGAATGAATCCGTTTAATTTGGAAACAGAATATATAGCCTGGAAGAAAAACCTGCTTTTCATCGCGGGGCGCTGCTAGTTACTAATAGTCTAATAATTTTAGTTTATTGTTAAGCCATGTATGTTAATATTTAAAAAATAGCTGCACATATTTCGATATAATTTATATGGGACCATTATCATCAAATAACCCGCTGACTTGGCCAGCGTGGACGATTATGGCCTTAGCTCACCTTGTCAAAAAAGGTTTTGAGTGCCAGTTGTAGCAACATAAAGTGGGCTGCTTAGGCTATGCTTATTTTGATACGAGCCGAATCTGCAAGACTTAAAAAACAATCCGCAAATTATGACCCTGACTAAAGATTTATTTCGGTCCCCCAGTTATACTCTAGTTTGGTGACGTTTCAAAACACTGGTCACACGACGTATTCCGATTGGGAAGACAATAGGTAGTAGAAACATTACGAGCTACTTATGACTGCACTGTGGTGTATTCTGTGATCCCAATACATGATCATAATTTATATATTGGGTGAACATCGTAATAGATGATCAGCTCATACATTTTTTTTAAGTTTTTTAAGCGAAGAAACCAAAATAAGGTTTTAGCTGTTACAGTTACAATACCTACCTACATCCTACTAATATTATACACGCGAAAGTTCGTAAGTATGGATGTTTGTTACTCTTTCACGTTAAAACTACTGAAGGATTTGGATTAAATTTTGTACAAAGATAGATAATGGTATGAAATAACACACAGGCTACTTTTTATCCCGGGAAAATAACGAAATCGGGAATAAAGCTGGTAAAACCGTGGGGCACTGCTAGTCATACATAATACATAGGTACAAGATTCTGAGGGAAGATTCCACCAGGGAAATACCATACCTTTGCCAGTTATTCTACTATCTGATACAATCAGCGAAATGACTACATTAGCATGCTCCGGGTGGGAGGAAAATGTTTCCAGTGAAATTATACAGCGAAGAGATAAATCATCCTACTTTGGATGACATGCGCAGTGCAGTGCTTTGGATTTTTCATGTTCAGATATCTGCATGGTGTGTTACGGGTGTCGCTTACCATCAGGGGATTATCTTACTTGTCCCATTACGCTAAATTATAAAAAGATAAATTCCAAGGAATATTGTAGGGTACATTATATTAAGCAAAATACGTGAGTGGATACGAAATCATACCAAATTGTGATTCATCTACGTGAATTTTACTGGGCGGATGAACTACACCATTTCACTTATTTTTTACAAATATCTATAACTAGCTGTTACCCGCGACTTCGTCCGCGCAAAATAAATACTAAGGTAACTCAGTACCTATTTTTATACCCAGACACATTTACGGTTACTAAAAACAGCTTATAATAAAACAATTTCTTACAATTTCATCAAAATCGGTTCAGTTGTTTAGGTGTAAAAGCGTAAGAGACATTCGTCCCCCATTTCAACTTCAATTTCATCCCCGTACAGTTCGAAATTACAAAATTGCTAGAACAAACATTTCTTTCCTTCGTGTCAAGTGGTTATGTACAAAGTTTCATGGTTTTATCTTCAACAATTAAAAGCTTCCATGTAGACTTTCATCTCCATTTCAATAAAAAAATGCTAGAACAAATATTAGTTTGCTTCGTGTCAAGTGTCTATATACAGAGTTTCATGGTTTTATCTTCAACTGTTGGAAACTTCCATATTGACATTCATCCCCCATTTCAATCCCAATTTCACCCCCGTACAGTTCGAAATTACAAAATTGATAGAACAAACATTTATTTGTTTCGTGTCAAGTGTCTAGATACAAAATTTGATAACTTTGAAAATCACTAGTTTTCATACAAACGTTCATCCCTTGTTTCACCCTCTTAGGGGTTGAATTTTGCTAAAATTTTGAATTTTGCTTGCTTAGCGAGCGCCTACGTGCTAAAAGGGACCTCCATGCAAAATTTCAGATTCCGAGCATTTGTAGTTTCGGAGATTCCTTGATGAGTGACCTTTATAGATATAAATGTATTTTATTTGTATTCGCTTAACCTTATCCATTTTCTTTATACAATAGACTAATTGTTTTCCCATACGACGACGTTATCATTTTGTGATAAATTCCTCAAATAAAGGTAGGTATTAAAAAAATCAAACCAAAACTAGAAGCTGAGGTAAAACAAATTTAAATTCGCGCAATCGTCATTGTTATTGCATATGAACGTAATAATCTTCGAACAGTCATATGAGTAACAACAAACCAACGTGACTTTCCTTTCGAGGTCAGTACGTGACATGAAAACGAAGGTAAAATATTTTGATCCAAAACTAAATTCACTCGTATTATTAGGGATTTACAGGGTGATTGTATGCTAGAGCGGGTCCCCGATATTTCGATGCAGTTTCATGCACTATGCTCACGGGTAAATAAAAATCTTCAATACCTATTCTATTAAAATAAAAAAATGGAGTGTATGGACTATGCAGTATGTTATGTCAAAATTTTGTTTTTTTTTCACTGTTCGTCTCACACACACATACACAGTTTTACATTTATTTTCAAATTAACCTTGGGAGGAGCCATTGTCTTCCGAAATACAGTTACGACTAGTTCGGAGGCAATGGGTTCATATCGAAACTTTGTTTACTTTTTATAGTGTAAAATAAATATTTTGTTTTTGTTTTTTTTGTAGTGGTAGGACTCTTGGCAGAGTCCGCCTGGGGAAGGACCACACCTTTGCCAAATATTCTACCGCCAAGCAGTAATGTGCAAACATTACTGTGTTCCGGTCTGAAGGGCAATGTTTCCAGTGAAATTACAGAGCTTAGAGATATAACAACTTAGATCTCTGGGTGACGAGCGCAGTGCAGTGCTAGGTAATGATTTGGAATCTTTATGTTCCAATAGCTGCGTGTCACTGTGTTGTTATGTGGCAGGCATGTTGCTTACCATCAGGCACATGACCTGCTCGTCTCGTCACTCTATATTAAAAAAAAAATAAAAAAAAATTAACAGAGTTTACTCAGTTCAAATTAAAGTAAATATGGTACCTACCTAAGCAGGTATATCTAAAAAACTAAGAAAGTATATTGAAAATGTTTGTCTGTCTGTTTTTTTGTACCTATTTAATTTGTTTTTTAATCGACTTCAAACCGGAGGAGGTTCCGTTTAACTAATTAATAATAATAATAAGACAAATTATAAGATAAGACCTACCTAATTATACATCAATGATATTAAAATGTTCGATTACTCCGAAATGTCGCTTTATCGAATGTAAGAAATACTAGTAGCACCCAGCAGTGTTACCTGCGTATTTTCTTTTATTTTCTGGGATAAAAAGTGGCCTATGTGTTCTTCCAGACTATAATCTACTATATAGGTATGTTCCAAATTTCAGTCCGATCCGTTCAGACCTTACGACATGACTGAGCAACAAACATCCATACATTGGCATATAATACTAGTAATTAGTAGGATTGGAGTAGTTGCTAACCCAAATTATTTGGTTTCACAAATTTTTATTCATATTTTGTAGTTGAGTGCGTGATTAATCTTTGAATTTATTAATGTCGATTGATGAACAAAATTTGCAAACCTTGGAAACTATCGGACATGTTTGTAAAAACCTTCTTGCGTTGTTTGCAATTGATATCCCATTTCACGGAGAAGGATGTAGGCTTCTATAACCACGCTACGAACTGTAAGAGCTAAATAAAAACGAAAAAGCGCAATGAAGTCGAAGCCACCGTAAAAGGCTCTATTAAAAATAACGTTACAAGATGGCCACCCAACCGAGCATTGCCGATAAAGGCAGGTGAAGTGTCATCCCGCACTGTTTACCGAAAATATTATCTATTCTATGCCGAAACCTAAAAATCTGCTACTTATTTTCAAAGCAAAACATATATTTCAATGATGGCTCAACTAGTATAGAGTTTTCTCTTTAACTCTATAGTTTTTAATGGCAGTAAGCAAGTAAAATTAGCAGTTATATCTTCTGAAGAATGTGTTTTTTTTAATTCAAAATTGCTACTCCACAGACTCCGGGGTCCGTGACTTTTGTCATTTCAAATCTTATTTTACATATTTCTTGGATAATCAGAAGAAGAGGAAAATAAGAGGGAGTTGGGAACATTTTAAACCTAATACTAGTTAGTACTCGTCTGTTGAGCCGATCACTACCGGTTGGGATTCCGCTAGTAATCGACTCGACATCGATTCTTTGCCTTATTGCCATTTGCCTATCCGCCATCTGGAGAATGTGTTCTGCATTTACCTTTTAACAAGAATTTTTGGCAGTCGTTCAATGCGAGGTTGAATATACCTAAGACACGCATGCTAGACACGTTGGCGCCACGCATCTAGATTGGTAAGCACGTCTATTCGTACGTAGTAGTAATGCTAATCCCAAGGAGCTTTATAGACAATCGATTCATTATTGAATGGTCTAATGCCGAATTACAGAGGTCAAACGCAAATAAATCTTGACATCCTTTTTGAATCATTCATACTTACTTCTTAATAACTGTTGCTAGATTTTATTTTTGCTTTAAACGAGTAATGTAACTTGTATCAATTTTCGTAGGTACTAGTAGCGCCCCGCGGTACCAGCTTAGTTCCACATGAGAACACAAACATCACGACACGTGAATTATGAATCAAACATTAATATTTATATCTAATAATTATGTCCCTAGGTAATACTTTCGTGATTTCCTAAAAATATAGATTAATTAAAACTCCCTCCACCCAAGAACTTGCTACAGCGTATTTGATAAAATTTATAGGAGACTTTTTTAAACGTGTAGGAAATTCATTTACAAAAAAAAATATCTAAAAAATACAAAAAAAACTCTACATCACGCGGAGTGCAGATAATATTAAATTAAATGCACTGGCTCTAACAAAAACAGAACACATCGTAAAGTGACATGTTTGTCAGCAAGAACTCTACATTTGAATTAATAATCCCCCAATTTACAATCCCTCCTCGTGGTGAACTAATTAAGCTAACAACTCCTATTAATTGGAAACTCGAACCTAGCACCACGACGTAGTTGAGTCACATCACTTAGTCCATTTGTCATAGTAACAAGATTTCTTGTCCCAAAAATAACAAAACCAACAATTGGTTAGTAAGTTCATTTAAAAGGTAATAAATTCAGTGTACATACTACTTTACTTGTTCTAAAAATCACAAAAACTTAATTAATCAACAAATGAACATTTCAGCTCTCTTTGAGAGGTGCGACCTTCCAAGCATACTTTTTCTATTCACGTAGATCACAGGAAAAGTGCTAGATACGTTTAACAATGAACCGTCACGAGGTCTGGGCGCTTCGTTTTAACTCGATTCATGGCAGCAGTCAGTGTTGCCGATTACCTGTGCTATTGTATAATTATCACGAAGTATCGTTAAGAATTGCTTGCTGTTGTCGTACTTGCAAATCGGCACTTACAACTCGTAGGTACTGAGTTATCGTACCGACTCTTAATAAATAGCTACGTCCATGATATTGTTTGAGTAAGAGGTATTTATTACCCCAGGTGAACTTGTTTTTTTCCTTTACTTCTTTAACCAAAAGTACCTACGATAGTCCTATGCCACATTTTTTTCAAGTTTGATAATGTATTTTTGCGCTCCCGTGGAGTGATTCGAAAATGTATCTATTGGTGTGCGCCATTACGTTTGAAAATCTTTATAAATGTGGAAATTGTGTTTCTTTCACATCCGCTAAGGGCGCCGTGTTATATTCCTATAGGTACATAGGCCAGGTTTAGGCGACACTGACCTAGACACCGTGTATTCATATTTCGCTTACCTACTTATTATTTATAATGTCAAACGCAGTTATTTGCAGCCATTTACCTTAACCATCTCTTTTATTACCTAATCCTACTAATATTATAAGTGCGCCAGTTTGGATTAATGGATGTTTGTTGCTCAATCACGTCAGAACGTCTATACGGACTGAGTTGAAATTTGGAACACAGGATATAGTTTGGAATAGCACATAGAGGCTTTTATTGCGGAAAAATAACGAAAATAGGAACTACGCGGGTGAAACCGCGGGGCACTGCTAATACTTAATATCCGACCATCTAACACAATCAGGCACGCGATATGCTTGTCTATCGATCAGTCAGGTCACTAAAACAATAATGCCCCATCGTTGGACGTAAAAACCGTTGCCGCGTCTTTGCAAACATATCTACATATTTATAGGAGAAATTCTTTAGATAATTTCTCGAATATCCTAGGATTAATCTTCCTGTAGTTAAGCAGATTATCTGTCGGTTACAACGTAAGGTGAGCTAAGCTCTTTATTACCTCGGTCAATGTCTCGACGACACGATAATGACAAACGAATAATCTTAGGTAGGTACTTAGACATGCCTCTTTGAACTAATTCTTTCTGGTGCATACGATTTCTATTGAAATTGTCACGTATCAGCGATTATTTTTCTTAGAAATAAATCACGGGATGTGACCAAACTGTGCGAGTAATTTGTGATGCACTCAGTTTTTATCTGAAATATTTTTAGACCGAGTTTGACGTTGTATATTAGAGGGCCTGATATTGGGTAGGTTAGATAAATGAGTATCAATACAAATTTGAAATTTAGATTGAAGAACATTTATTATGTAGGTGCCTATTTACGTCCCGTTACAATGTTTTCCACTACTGGGATGGGGCCTTCTCTTACGAGGCGAACATTAAAACTTCAGAGTAGGTATATATTCCTAGGTAGATAATTTCACTCTGAGGCCAAGGTTCATCAAGTTTACAAATGCGAATGGCTGTGATATGACCTCGAAAATGGTTTTTTCTTTGAAGATGTTGGTTTTTTCGCGTTGCATTTAGCAAGTGAAAATTACTTTTAAGACTTAGAGCTGCCTCGAATTGACGACCTCACGCTTGAAATTCTTCCCGCTGGGCTATATCTGCTTTTTGCTACGTTCCACCACGTTTTATTCAGCTCCTTGAATTGGACGGATAGTTTCTCAGATAACTACGTCTTATTGGACAATTTATTTATATTTACTTATCTCTAGACATTTGTCCAGCCATTTATTAACAGGCAGCTCATTATGCTATCAATGTTTCTGAAAAACCATGACAAAAACATTCGATCTGATACGGTCCGCTTGCTCACGGCGCGGCGTGCGCTTAGGACAAGATAAACTGCGAATCCACATGTTGTTCAAAAATTGTAGAACAGTTTGTTTTAATGGATAGATTATTTTATTTCGGTACGAAATAGATATCTTCAATTTTTTTCAACAAAAAACAATAATTATCGTTTTATATGAATTAAAAATAATTATAGGTTTATGGCCAATAGTATATCTTTATCCATATATCCTTTGAAATAATAGGTAAATAATAATTCAATAGATATTTTTACCTACTCCAGTATGAACACAGCCTATGCAATACTTAAAAAGTATTGTCCTTAATTGAGTCAGGAAGTTACAAATTGTGTAAGTTTGTATTCGCCGCGATTCAATATATCACAGGGAAAATTAAAAAAAAAAACACGAATTGATGATTGCGTTAACATTTTGAACTATCACTAAGTACTGTAAACCTTAGTATATTTTCAGAACAGTCTTGGGATACTCCACAGTGTCTATAGGACCTATAGGTACACAAAATTTATTTTTTATGAAATTGATTTTATGCGATTAAAATTGGTTATACGCTTACGTTGATAGACCCGTTTAGCATTAACCGGTAGCCTATCTGCAGCATTTATTTGATAAAGATATAAGCCTTAAGATAAAGATAAGCAGAATGTATATACTTTGTTGAAAAGTGCCGCTTTGTTGAGATTTGGCTAATTGGCGCGATAGACCGAGGAAGCGAGCTACAAATTGACCTTTTACCAGTTTTTACACCTCAAGGCGTGTTGATGGATTTGTTCATTCACAACTTAATGTGTAGAAACAGACGAGAGAGCCACCATCGTATAACTCAAATATATCTGTTGAATATGTTTAGTTCAGTTACTTAGGCTGCTTGAGTTGGTGGTACCGCTAGTGCGATGTGATCCATCAAATGAATGAAGCTACGATGTTCATTATTCGCACACTTCCAACGTTTGTTGACATTACGTCGACAAAAGATGTAGGAAGTATCGGCTAAAATCTAGACTCATCTAGATTTTCGTTATTCAAGTGGGAATGAAACGGTAGAGCTTTTCTATACAGATTTAAAACGAGTTAGTTATCTTTGTATCGTAACTTGACTAGGTTGTTATCTAATTTTCCTCGCCTATGTACCTATTAGACCCATACTGACACATCGGATGAGAGATCAGGTATTTACAATTTGCAACTTGCCGCCATCTATAGGATATTTTAATAAAAATTCAGAGTAATAATATTTTTAGATTTTTCCGTGAACATGATGCATGTAACTGCATTGAAGTACCGGAGATTCATTCCACTATAAAACCACGGCAAATATACCGTAATTAAGAAATATAACATGACGTTGCTTATCTTGAATTGGTAGTACCTAACTTCTTGGTACTTATTTGATTTCTTCGTACCAAATTTTTAATATTTAACCGGTTCTAGTTCAGTACTTGTTAGTTAATCAGACCTAGATTTCTAATAAGTGGCTATCCAGATTGATTTTGTTCTGTTAAAAGTTACTGGTCTGTCACAGTCCGATAGAAAAAGATGATTAACGCCAAATATTTAACCCTCTGTGGGTTAACCACTAGCTCTCTTTAGTGTTGTAGTGTGTGTTTAAGAATAAATAATTGGTGTGAGCTAACTCTACCCTACATACCACATTTATCTTATTTCTCTACCTAGTTTGTGCATACCACTAACAAAAAACTACCAGAAGTCTCCAGAACAACTGCACTTTTCTTCGTTACGCTACGTCTACATTAAATAGTAGTGGTAGGACTCTTAGCAGAGTCCGCCTGGGGAAGTACCACACCTTTGCTAGTTATTCTACCGCCAAGCAGTAATGGGCAAACATTGCTGTGTTCCGGTTTGAAGGGCAATGTTGTAGAGCAGAGAAATTACAGGGCTTAGATATATAATATCTTAGATCTCTGGGTGACAAGCGCAGTGCCGTGCAGGTAATGATTTGGACTCTTCATGTTCCAATAGCTGCGTGTCACTGTGCTGCTATGTGGCAGGCATGTTGCTTTCCACCAGGCATAGGTATGTCCTGCTAGTCTCGTTACACTTTAATAAAAAAAAAAAACAAGAGAATAATGCGCCGCTAACTACAAACAGGAAACTGGTGAAGTTTTTTTTTTATATTATGTGTGTGACGAGATGAGCAGGGCAGGTGCCTGATGGTAAGCAACATGCCTGCCACATAACAGTAGGTACAGTGACACGAAGCTACTGGAACTTAAAAGAGTCCAAATCATTACCTAGCACTGTACTGCGGTCGTCACTCAGAGATATAAGATGTTTTATCTCTATGCCCTGTAATACGGGAAACATTGGCCTTCAAACCGGAACAGAGTAATGTTTGCACATTACTTCTTGGCGGTTGAATAACTAGCAAAGGTTTGGTATTTCCCCAGACGGACTCTGCAAAGTATCCTACCACTACCAAACGTTACGGCATAGTTGCTTACAGATGCCAAAAATAAAAGATTCTAATTTACTCGCTTGCCTAAACAGGGTAATAAACGAGTTCTTTTTGATATTTTCCTCATATAACGTTTTTGCGTTTTCTCCTTCTCGTTCTTTATGTATCTTCAATCAAAACAAATTATTTGCTTACCAATATATACATTTGCCGATTCATTTTCGTCTATGTAGATTTAGAGTAAGCACCTAACCTAGTTTACCTGGCTTTAAAATCAGGTCAGGATCAAATCCGTGTCAAGTATAAAAGGGTTTTACTGTGGCGTTAACATTGCCTATTGGCCTTTTAATAGTTTCTTAATAAGCGGGTGTAGCGGAATGAAGTTCGAAGCAAATTATGCAGATCATGTGTGATCATACGAAGTACAAAGCCTAACCTTAGCCTACCTGGTAAGGACCCTTTGATGTCGACCTTTTAACATTTTATTTAATAATCGAGAATCACTAAGTATATTGGTCGTAAATGAAGAAAGGCTACACTTATGATAATGGGCTTAATAACGGTAGGTATGCCTATAAATGCAAAGTAACTTAATATAAATATTATAGTAAAAAGAAAATATGTGATAACGTAGTTTGAATTCGCTATTATATACCTATGAGGATTAATTTATATGACTTTAAGTTTTGTTTACCTCACTGAAAATTGATTGGCACGTCAATTTTTTTTTAGATCAGTAGGCATCTAATATTTGTACAGGATTACGTAAAAAGTTTCTTGTAAACCAAAAGTAACAAAAATAGTATTTTCTTTTTCAGTAAAGACACGTTTTGCCATGGAACCAATCTAGAAATAAAACTACAGTTTATGAAGTAGCTGATTTATTTTTCACAATTTCTAGATTGGTCTCATAGTTATATTGTTGAGTCATTGAGTATAGCGTAACCCTTTTTTTTGGTACAAAGTAATATTTGGAGAGTAAGTAGACGAACCCTCCGAATTCCATTCCAATCCAAATTTCAGATCTGTACATTGGAATAATTGTAAACATTAAGGACGTAACGCAACATAAAGTTAATATATAGATTTGTAGAATGTTTCTCTCTCTTATTATGAGGGAGTATGAATGAATGAAAATTCTTTACTGTTCATACCATTAACATACTACACAAAATATAGGAGCACATCCTTTTACTAATTTGTATTTAATTCTAAATAAACTGGTAATAATTTATTTGCTATATTTTTATTAATGAATGTCATTGTGTCGTCACTTTGTTATGCAGCAATTATGACACAGCCTATTTAAATAATATTAACTTTAATATTAATACATGATATGACATAGGAGTCAACATTTACATCATTTGTGCATGTGTGTCACTCAACTGACTGACCTCGTGGCTTAGTTGGTAGTAGTTCTGCCTGCGAAGCCGAGGGTCGTGGGTTCGATCCCTACCCAGTGCAAATATTTGTGTGATGAATTCAAATGTTTGCACTGTGTCTGGGTGTTTATTTTGTAAAATAAGTTTGTATTTATAAACTATATAAGTATTATATCAGCTATCTGGCCGCCATCATACAAGCTTTGCTTAGTTTCGGGTCAGATGGTGTTGTGTGCGATTTGTCCACCAATATTTATAACTCTTACTTGGCCAGCGTATTGGATAATAGTTATGACTCTTTGAGGATTTATTATAACTCTTTCCATGTGAGAGCGGACCCAAGTCCATCATAAACTATCCGTGTCCACTCAGTAAAAACGTTATTAGGGGTTATCACCTCTCTAAACCTACCTCTGTCATTCAAGCGATGTTGCAATTTGAGTAAATTGCAATTTTAGGTATAATGTGGGCGGTACAATGCAGTAATTAGTGACGGCATTGATATGTATGCCCCTCATGCCAGAGGAGTAAGCCCATCATGGTGACGATGGCATCATCAGTCTAGCCTAGTCCACTGCTAGACACTAGACATATCCACAAATCCTAGCCCTCTCCTATGGCTCGCTACTCAGCCCGATCCTCAGCTTTACTTTTCTACCAACTGCCTCCTGTCTTACGCATAACGTCACTCTAGTCTGGTCTCAAAGTGTTCTCTGTGTCCGACACTATTTTTACCAATTCGTGGTTTCCACTCAATAAAGTAAGAAAAGTCAATTTGTAGGCAATTAGTTTGAGAATAGAAACTCATGAAGCATGCTATTTGAGCTATGCTATGCTTATTCGTTTGCTTACTTGCTCCACGTTACTATAGTTTTAAATCTAAACGACACAATGAAATATCTAATTGAGCTGCCGTACCTACATACTAATTTTTAAATTAGGAATTTCACAAGTAATACAAATGGACCAGTTTATAGCTATTACGAATAGATGTATCGAAGCCTCCGGCGGTCACATGACGGCGTAGAAGGCGCTTTAGTGAAGTTCAAGGCAGGCCGATCGGCAATGGAATCGGAAACATTACTTACCTACTCTCGACTAATCTTAGCCACGTCCTCGCCATTAATTGGTGTAAATAAGTTAGCTACAAGTAAACATCCGAATTGTCTAAGGACAGTATAAGCACATATCTACTTGGTGATCGAATAACACCCGTCACGACGTCACGACACCCCTTTTTGACCCAAGTTTGATGATTTTGAAAATACAAAAATATGTGTCCCGTATTTCTCCATGATCTAGCAGACGGACTAATTAGAATGGTGTATGTTTGATCCAGTTTGATACCATATTTTGTTCATAATAGGGAACTTTCACTATGGAATCAATTCTGGAATCGCCTCCTATGCAAGCCTAAAATTCGGTGACCACCTGAGGCCAGTTAGCCACAGGGCCATAAGTCTCTAAAAAAAATGTTAATAAAAAAAATGTTTGTCTGTAAAGTCGGTTTACTGACGATAGAACGTGACAACGTCTTAAGAAAATACTGATGGAATGGTAGCATTTTTCAAAAGAAAATTTTAATTTCATTTGTTTAATAGATTTGTATGTAAAAAGCAATCAGTAGAATTTAGTCATTTTCAATCAAAACAATGCAAATAAGCTTTCAGATGCCGGGGATCGAACCCGGGGCATTTCACATGCAAAGCGAACGCTCTACCACTGAGCTACATCCCCGCTTGAACTACTGGTCGAAATAATTAATACAACTGTAACAAACATGCGGCGAGGTAACGACCGACGGTAACGCGGTAACGGTACATGACGTCATGTTTTGTGGGCGTGCAGCCGGCTTCATCGAATTATAAGACGTTATCACGTCAAAAAAACTTATGTTACGTATTTCTCGGCTTCCTATTGACTAAATGAGTGGCTAATTGAGTTAATACTTGTATGTAATAAACGAATAAGCTTTTTCGTGACTAGATAATCTTGTGTGACGGAGTTTGCTCTGCCGTCGTACCTACAATAGTTTTGTGTATTTATATATAGTAATTAGCACAGTCGGAATACCTACTTAACTATCGTGCAGGTTTGTCCACAATGTTGCGGATTATCTCTATTGACGAAGAATTGTGTAGATTTGCTCTTAAACTGTAAATACGGGGTGTCCGTTAAAAAAGAGGTCAACCTCAGTTGTACGTTGTACGATTGTAGAGCTTAGAAGAGATTTTCTAATTTAACTACTATGTATGTCGTTTACACACAACCTGTCTTGCAGATTATTGATAGGCTTAGTCTCGACCACCATCTTGCTTGATGAAATACGTTTTGAAGACCGCATGGCACGGTCTACGATGTTGTAAAAAAATAATTCGCGCTCGACTTGAAGACACTAAGATTATAGTCTAGCTGGTCGTACAACGAAAATTCATTTTTAAAAAGGTGGGTGCCCCGATTGTTGTCTACTTTCGGAAAATATACGTGGACAGTTTATTGAACAAAGCCTTAATACCTCACACCCTATTTTACTATAGTAAACTTAACTCTTTTTTTATAAAAAAGAGATGGCAAGCTTGTCTATGGCGGTTGGTCTTTACTGCCTACCCGCCCAAACTCCCTGGTCGCTTTGAGGACTACTTATGCAAACCAAACAAGCTTATCTTTTGCGGTTGGGTTTTTGGCGCAAAAAAAAGTTTTCATTTCAAGTACACTAATAATTATAAACAAAATATACCGTTAGAAGCGTCTTGAAACGCTCTTTAGAATAATGGGCTTAAACACGTACAAGTACGGCGGCACTTCATATGACAAAGCGTAAACAACACACTTAGGTAACCTGACACCCGTTTCCTGCCAAAATTGTAAAACGCAAATACCTACGGGACTTACGGGAGTAACAAGTGGGTTTTAACGGAACTTAAACGGAACGGTGCAGAACTCTACAAAGCTAAACTTGAAAATAAATATAGAGCAGTCAATATTTCTTATGTTTATCGGTAAATCTTGAAATATCAATGTAAATCAAAGAAAAATACTACATTGATTTTATCAATCAACAATAAATATATTCTTAATACGTAACTCTACATTATCACTGCGTAACTCCAGTAAATTTGCGTAAAGTAAGTTTCGGTTTGAAGGGCAATGTTTCCAGAGAAATTACAGAGCTTAGAGATATAACAACATAGATTTCTGGGTGACGAGCGCAGTGCAGTGCTAGGTAATGATTCGGACTATCCATGTTCCAATAGCTGCGTGTCACTGTGCTGTTATGTGGCAGGCGTGTTGCTTTCCACCAGGCACATGTCCTGATCCTTTCGTCACTCTTTCTTAAAAAAAAAACTCCAGTATATATAGAGTTTTTTTTTTTTTTAATTTAAATATCTACTCCACAGACTCCGGGGTCCGTGATCTTTGTCAATACAATTTTTTTTTACAGATTTCTTGGAGTAGGAGAAGGAAAGGAAAAAAGGGGGGAGTTGGGCACATTTCAAACTTAATTCTAGAGCTCGTCTGTAGAGCCGATCACTATCGGTTGGGATCCTAGATAAATATAGAGTTAATAGTTTATTGTTGTGCTCTATGTTAAAATTTCTCGTATATTTGTTAGCGTTACCTGACGCGTTGCAAATCCACTCACTTACACAATCCACTCACTTACACCATCCACTACACCACCTCTGTACAACATCCTGTATAACGTTGCTTAATTGAGTTAGTGGATTCACATCTCTTGTGTGTGACTTCTTAATTGATCGTGATTGACGGGTTTAATTTTGATGACGATTTTCGCGTTTCGACAATGTACCTATTCGTACACCACCAGGTAGGTACAATATGATGATGACGTTCATCTTGTACTAGTGCTTATGGTAGGTATGTTTGTTTTTACAATACGTATACTTAAATATGTAACTAGATAGTAATATTATTTATTTGTTGAAATGATTCCCACTTTCCCATAGTGTACACGTATTTAATGCGCCTATATCTTGCCCTATCAACGGTTTCGCAGACTCGCTATTGTAGTACTCTCGTGGCATATTTAATTTTTATGGTGATCTTGTCGAGGCAAACGCGACGATAACACAGTTTATAACTTTGCGCAAACAGAGAAGATAGATTGCAATAATAAATTAATCTTTAGATAGGTGCGTTGGTTGGTACAAGTACCTATGACTTTCAGAGCGAAGGTACCCTTTTACTAAAGCTGTTAGGTATTATTACTCTCTCCTTGCGAGAGAAGGCCCCGAGTCCCAGCAGTGGGAACGTTTAGTGGGCTGTTGATGATGATGATGATGATGTTAGGTATTATTAGGGTTCCGTAAAACGTATAAACGGAACCCTTATAGATTCATCATGTCTGTCTGTCTGTCTGTCCGTCCGTATGTCAGCCCCTTTTTTTCGAAACTATAAAAACTATACTGTTGAATTTTGGTAAGTAGATGTATTCTGTGAACCGCATTAAGATTTTTACACAAAATTATAAAAAATAAAGTGGCCAAGTGCGAGTTGGGCTCGCTCATGAAGGGTTCCGTTGCAGCAAGTAACATTATATACATAGTACACATAGTTCTTGTAGTTCGTTGTAACTTTGATCAAAGTTTCAAAAATAGTGTATTTATGACGTACTAAAAAAAACTACTCATCAGATCGAGTTCAAAATAATTTTCGTTGCTAGTTTACATGGTAATGTACATCATATATTTTTTTTAGATTTTTCATTCTCTTACTTTAGAAGTTAGAGGGGGGGACACACACATTTTACCACTTTGGAAGTGTCTCTCGCGCAGATTATTCAGTGTAGACAAAAATTATATTAGAAACCTCAATATCATTTTTGAAGACCTATCGATAGACACCCCACACGTGTAGGTTTGATGAAAAAACATTTTTTGAGTTTCAGTTCTCAGTATGGGGGGCAACCCTAATTTTTCTTATTTTTAAATTTTTCTGTTCAAATCTTAATGCGGTTCACAGAATACATCTACTTACCAAGTTTCAAAAGTGTAGTTCTCATAGTTTCGGCAAAAAGTGGCTGTGACATACGGACGGACAGACAGACAGACAGACAGACAGACATGACGAAACTATAAGGGTTCCGTTTTTAAGTTTTACGGAACCCTAAAAATTGGGGGTACCCCATACTTAGAACTGAAACTAAAATAAAAATTCCACCATACCCATACGTGTGGGGTATTTAGGGTCTTCTAATATGATGTTGTGGTTTCTAATAATACTTATATTTTTTCTGTACTGAATAATTTGCGCGAGAGGCACTTCCAAAGTGGTAAAATGTGTGTATTGTAACTGTAACTTCTTAACTAAGATAATGATAAAACTAAAAAAAAATATATGATGTTCATTACCACGCAAACTTCCATCGAAAATTGGTTTGAACTCAATCTAGTAAGTAGTTTTTTTAGGACGTTTTAAATACACAATTATTAAAACATCGATCAAAGTTACAACGAACTACAAGAACTTATGTACTTACCTACCTATTATGTTGCTTGCTGCTACGGAACCCTTTATGGGCGAGTCCAACTCGCACTTGGCAGCTTTTGTTTTTATGTAAGGTACGTTTTACCACGATTTGTTAGTTGTTTAGCATTTGCACGACTTAGGATGTATAACGTCTAACTATTAACGCTTAACGTTTACCTACCTACCCAAAAAGTGCCTGTTTACTCTAGACCTCTAGAGTCTAGAGAGTCTAGACGTTGTACCTGATGGACCACCATCAAGTCCTACCTACCAAGGTACAATTTTGCAGAGCCGTCTGGGCAAGTGTCATAGGCCCGGTTCACACGGCGCGGCTGCCAACCGCGCCGCGCGACGGTTTTGTTTCAATAATCAAGAGACCGCAGGTTTTCGCGGTTTCTGCTCCGGAAAGCTACTGCGCAAGAATCGCGCGCAGCCATGCGGGCGCCGCGCGGCTGCCGCAGCCGCCGCGGCTGTAAACCGCGTCGTGTGTATTGAATTTAATTTTATATGGAAATCTGCCGCGCCCGCGCGCGTGTGCGGTTGGCAGCCGCGCCGTGTGAATCGTCTCTTAGTTTGCTTGTTATTAATTCTACTATGTATCTGATCTTATATCTCTGGGTGACGAGCGTGAAACAGCGCTTCTTGGGGCCTTTGGGCGCTGTAGGTACAATTAATTATATTATACTACCACTCTATCTCTAAGTGTCGCGATATATCTGCGAAATGTATGGCGCTGAACGTTCGATTGAATAGATCTGATACCCTCTCAGTGTTCTTAAGTGCCCTATGACATATCAACTGAAATTACATTGTGGTCGGCGAACGCCGAAAGCTCGGTCACCCAGGTAGTATAATTTAAATTAAAAACATGTTGGAGATAAATGCGATTTTATCATCAATAGCGACCTCTTCCAAATAACTTAATATTATTTTATTTTATAGGTGAACCTATGGCATTTGGTTTCAAGTGGCCTCTATAGGCTTTTTATAATTTCTATTTCTTTATTAAATATTTTTAACACAACGTTCTAATTTACTTTTTTCCGCGTGTCTGCATCTTATTGGCGCTTGATCCTGCTACACATTAATTGACGCAAACGTAACGTACATAGAGATGTACTTATAAGTCATGTGACTTATAATCTAGAGATAATCGCTAGTCAAACTAAGATACTAGGTCTTGGTAAGAAAATATTATTCTTCGACCGCAGCGGATTTCTGAAAACAAAAGTCTGCAACGCGCATTTTGGTTTGAATAAGAATGTAGTAAAACATATTTAATCAACGTTAACGTAGGAAGCGGCTTAAGGTTAATCTGAGAGCAAATCTCGTTGCTATCACACAGAATTGGTTCATAATGTTATCAGCGAAAACAAATATTGGTTCTGTTGCCGTTAGCGGCTTCTATAGGTAAGTACCGACCTTGCTGAATCCATATATTAAACTGATACGACGACTTTCAGCAAACAATTAGCTTCCCATTGTTATTGAAAAGAGAGTTTGCTCAGACGTGATGTTGCATAGTTAACAGATATTCAATACTTGTGTAAACCTCATTAACATATTTTGTAAAGGCATGTAAATTTGCAGCCTATAACTTTAATATCTGGAACTGCACTTGGTTCACATAAACTTTAGTACATACTTAAAGATTTTTCATAGAATTCTGCCGCATTCAACTCCAAAGTCAAAAAATATTATGTGATATATGTAACATAATCCTGCCATTATTTTATGGTAGAACCTACACGTGTTATGCACAAATCGCTTTGCAAGCTCTCATGTGATTCGAACAGTGATCTGAAAATGTGCAACATTCTGCTAGCAGGCAGTGTTTCTACACTGTTTATAATCTAGGAACCCCATTAACACCATAATCAATAGGTTACAATAGAAGGTAATTGTAACCAATTTAAAATTTTCGATGCCCCCTCGAAGCAGGCGCGGTCCCAGCGTCGAATTTTGGAGGGAGTCACCAGTACAGAGTCTCAGATTTTGAGGGGGTCACGAGTAGAAATACAATAAATCGAGTTAAAAAGACTACTAGTAGCGCCCCATTTTAATGTAACATATATCGAAGTATGCACTATTAGTCCAAGAAGTGCTCACGTCATTGATCACAATGTTTCTGGTGTAAGCTCACACGGAGTAGGTAATAACCTACACACAGTTTATGTTGATATATTTATGTTGTATTCTACGGTTTTCACTGTAACTTCCTTTGATTTCTTTGAGAAATTATAGAATTTATGTGCTTCAAAGCATGTGAAGAAAAAAACTTGCTGATCGAAATCTCGTAAAACATGTTTGTTTAAATCGCATTTTTCAGGTAGTTGTACTCCTTTGGTAGATATATCATCTGTTTTGTCTGAGCTTTTATCATGTCCATAAAGATTGTTATGACCGATCATGAGTTATTTTCGATCATACTTAGCACTTTTTATATCGTACATTTGGGTGCTCAATTCGGGAGTGATTTGTATTAGCATTTAGATACAACATAAGACTTTGTTTGAAACGTATAGGTACCAAACCGGAAAAGGACTTGGTACTTACTTATCATTTTGAACCAATACTAATTTGGCGGAAATTGTTGCGCACATCTCATGATTTTTCCTGGTATTCCAAAGGTGCACATTTTTGTAATAAAAAGTATCAACCCAAAATAATTAACTTTCATCCTTCCTGTTTTATAAGTTTCCTTGAAATTCTTTACAAAAATATTATAAAAACAGGTAATAGAGATTTTCAAAACTGTCATGGAATTGTGCGTCCGTAGGTATTATAAGTTACGGTGGTTTAGTCGGGAGAACGGCGGCTGCCGATCCGGAGACCCCGGGTTCAAACCCCACACGCACCACTGTCTTTTCGAAGTCATGTGCGTAATGCCGCTAACTTAAAACGGTGAAGGAAAACATCGTGAGGAAACCGACATGTACCTAGAATCTTTCGAAGTGTGTCATGTGTCATCCGCCAACCCGCACTGGGCCAGCGTGGTGGATTATGGCCTTAACTCTCTCCTTGCGAGAGAAGGCCCCGAGTCCCAGCAGTGGGAACGTTTAGTAGGCTGTTGATGTTGATGTTGTGATGTAGGTATTTATTATGAAAAACCTAATAACTGAAAACTATACGTACCTAATTAAGTTAAAATTCAAGCACCAACTTAAAGAGAAACTAATTGAAAAAGCTTTACTATTATATAAGTAACATACTTTTTTCTAAGTTTTTTGGGCATCACAATAAGGTTTCTTCGATGAAAACAATTTTACCGGAAAAAATCGCCGGGCGTTTCACGGATATTTTTATTGTTCTTTATATCATATAAGTATGTATTTTATAATTAAAATTTCATATCATTCATCAGTCAATCAAATTTAGTAATCAGACTATACATATTTTTAAATTATTTTGGCTACTTCACTCCACGAAAAACTTAATCCGAAGATTGTGATATTCTTAAGTTACTTAAATTTAAACATACCTACGTATTATATATGCGGTATTTGCCGCAAGCAGCGAATCTGCACTAGAATACCACATGTTCCAGCTATCGCTCATCGGTCTATTTTAGGGAAGAGGGAGATTTGAAACACGCTGCCGCTACTCGCCCTTCAGCGAGCATACAGCATAGTGCTCAAGACATACACGCAATCCCTACAGTTTATTACGATTTCGTTTATTACGATCGTACTGACTATACAAGAAGAAGCTTGCACCTAAACGTACTATACGTAAACTTTTCTGTACAAATAAAGTGTTCAATGTGTGTTGTTTGTATTGTCCTCAGGAGCGGGGTAGCGCTGGATTGCCCGAGCCTCGAGAAGGGCGACTCGTACACGCAGTCAGAGTTCCTCTCACGACTAGCGCACGAGTGCCGCTATGACCGGCTGCTGCTGCCCACTTACCTCACTGGAGACGTCGTCTACGTCCACGCCAGCGCCTACGTCTACTTTATCCAGCCAGCCGAGGCCCATGACTTGGTAAGATCGAGAAAATAGAAAAAAAATACTGGCTTCGTGGCTTAGTAAGCTGTCCACATCACATGTACAAATACATTTTACGCCGTTTTAGTGAATACTTACTTGTAAATGTTAAATAACTATCGCATTTCAGGAATCAAAACGTGTGTATTAAAGTAATCTCCAGATTATATAACGATGCGTTGAATACCGAGAGTTACGTTTTGTAGTTAAGAATACTTATTTGACAATTTCAGAACTTCAAACTGCATTTCCTCCTCCAACTCCGCTGGACGGATCCTCGGCTGGCCTATGCTCTATATTCGCCCGACCGGTCCAAGATCATCGGCGAGAACGACCTGCGACAAAGGATATGGGTGCCACATCTCTACATGTCCAACGAACAATCGTCCAGCCTAATGGGGACGGATAGTAAAGACGTCCTCATATCCATAGCGCCAGATGGAGAGGTGCTATTCAGCCGCAGAATGCAAGCAGTGCTGTACTGCTGGATGAATCTGCAGAAGTTCCCTTTCGATGATCAAACCTGTTCCATGAACCTAGAGAGCTGTAAGTTTAATTTCCTGTTCGTGTTTCTTGTGAGTTTTGCTAAATAATTATTCACAACACTTTTTTCATTATTTAGACCGACGCACTCCGTTCATGGGCAGACCGACAAATGCGGGTGATTGATAAATAGATATTTTTTTTTAAATTATTTAGATGCATGTATCATGTTTATTCGCAGACTAAATAATTCGGGTGTGTTGACAAGGGAATTCTTATTTTTAATTAATCCAATGCATGTATCAATTTCATCGGTAAACATTAGAATGCGGGTGATTGATAAAGAAATAAAATTAATTTCCTTCTAATGCATGCTAGATTTCCGCGAGTAGGTTTTTCACGGGTATAGTAAAGGCAAAAAACATGGCGGCATTATTTTACATTAGCTCTATGCATGCACCACGCTTACGGTCAGATTGAAGTTTTCAAGTTATTTACCGATCAAGTTGAAGTTTGAATGCTCCTGCCGTGAATGTGGTGCATGATGAAAATCATGTGGTGTAAATAAATGTCATTCTACATACCTAATAACCATAAGACCAATTGTCCACGTAGCTGCACGTTATACGCACGATTTCGACAATTGTCGGATGCAAGACGAATGCTTGCATCTTGCGTAGAAATAATGAAATCTGTGTCCACGAAGCGACAACGTCGCGAGAGCCGCACGTCTTGCGTTCGTCATGCGGGACGCGTGCGTGCTGCAAAAAGTCACTGCTCGACCGACTCGTCAGACGCACGCAGTGTTGCCATTTTACTACTACATTTTACTAGTTGCTGTGACTTGGTCACTAGATCTAGTGAGTTATTTGTCATTTTTTAGGGTTCCGTACCCAAAACGGGACTCTTATATATTCGTCATGTCTGTCTGTTCATCCGTATGTCACAGCCACATTTTTCCAAAACTATAAGAACCATACTGTTGAAACTTCGTAAGTGGATGTATTTTGTGAACCGCATTAAGATTTTCACACAAAAAAATTTAAAAAATAGAAGTGACCACTTCTATTTTTTTTCAAGTGCGAGTCGGACTCGCCCATGAAGGCTTCCGTAGCAGCAAGTAACACAATATAAAAGTTCTTGTAGGTCGTTGTTACTTTAATCAGTGTTTTAATAATAGCGAATGTATGACGTAATGAAATAAAACTACTCACTAGATCTCATTCAAACCAATTTGCGTTGAAAAATTAAATCATAGGTACATTTTCTGTATTTTTGCCATTCACTTATTTTAGAAGTTCCAGGGGCACACATTTTACCACTTTGGAAGAGTCTCTCCCGCATACTAAACTATTATAAGAAGAAAAAAGTTGGAAACCACAATATCATTTTTGAAGACCTATCCATAGATAATCCACACGTTATGTATGATTTTGGTGTACATTTTTTTTTTTCAGTTTCAGTTCTAATTATGGGGCACCCAAAATTTTTTTTCATCTAAATCATCCGTATAGAGTATCTATCTTTTTTCTTCTCTTCTTTAAAAATCGTCTTTCAAAATGATATATAAATTTCTGATTATTTTTTTCTAAACTGGATAGTTTGCGCGAGAGACTCTTCCAAATTGGTAAAATGTGCCTCCCCCCTCCACTGTATCTTTAAAATTAGGGAAAACAAAACTAAAAAAAATTATGATGTATGCAAAGGATGTATGCAAACTTCTACGGAAAGTTGGTAGTATTGGTTAGTAGTCTTATTGTAATCTACATAATACACTGTTATTAAAACGTCGATCAAAGTTCAAACTAAATACAAGATTTTTTATATTATGTTACTTGCTCCTATGGAACCCTTCAAGAGTGAGTGCAACTCGCACTTGGCTACTTTATTTGTGATTTAGTGACAAACAAATCTGGTGATTTTAGTGACTTTTTCATGACTAACGCATCAGTTACGTAATATCTTATTATAGCAGTAGAAGTAGAAACTTGCGGTGGTACCTATTCATTTTTGTAGTTGCGGAGTTGCGGCTAAAAATTCAAGAGAAGAAGCATAAGTTTTGCATGTTTCAGGTTTCAGTAAGATATTACATAACTGATGTGTTGGTCGTGAAAAAGTCACTAGAAATCACCAGATTTGTTTTGTCACAAAATCATAAAAAAAATATCACCAAAGACATCAAAAACTCACTAAATCTAGCAACAAAGTCACTAAAACGGCAATACTGAACGTGGCTGACTATTTGCATCACTTGCATGCAACAGCGTGGACATAGCAAAGATGCAAAAATCGCCTGTCGTCATTTGTAGGATGCATGCATTCGACAAAAGACGCGTGCGTGGACAGTAGGCCTAACAGTAAACTTCATTCAACACGGTGACTTAACGTTCTAGACATATAAGGATTTCCAATTTTGTTAACTTCTAAACTTTCAGTATTATTATTGAGTAATTAACTGCGTCAGAACAAACTAAACTACCGCAAATGTTTCACTTACATATTTTATTTGAAACATTTGCATTTTACCTTATATGCAGAGACACCAAGCTATTTACTTCTGAGTCATGCTCCGTCTCTGTATAAGTTATACGGTCATATCTTTTAAACTGCTTAAAATTTTCCCTGTATTGTCTTGCAGGGAAGTACAACGCATCTATTCTGCGAATGATGTGGGAAAAAGACAACCCAGTCCGTTTGTCGACGGAGCTGCATTTAACGGAGTATTCTCTCATTGACTACTGGACGAACGAGTCCGTGGTGAGAGGAGATATTATGAACATGCGCGTCGGCGGAGGTAGATGTAATGTCTATTTGGTTGTTTGTGCCGTTCTACTGCTGTATTCTGTTGCCACATTTCTGTACCTCAGCAGACGTGTCGTCAAAGTATTTGTCGTATAGCTAATAAAGCGCTTACATAATTAATATCACCTTAAACGAGTGTATCCGTAATTTGAAACTGTGAAAATTTTATTGTCGTCTTTTTACTGCCCTTTACATTGGTAATCTTTACTACCCTCTTCGTCATCTATCTGAACACTGGGTGACTAGAGAAATCTAAATTCATAGTTGAAAGCTTTTTTTTATATATCGAAGATAACAATATCGAAGCTGTAGTACCTGTAAATCGAATCCGATCAATATTACGTATCTAAAATTATGGTATCAACAGTACAGAATGTGGCAATGAATATAATTGGAAAATCTTTATCCTAAATGTACTGCATCTTTTGTCTTTTCGTTATAATAATTAAAGAGTACATTTAGGATTGTGTCTTTCCAATTAGTAAGAATACAACAACTAATAAAATTTAACATTTTGTATCCACCAAGCTAATCCGAACAAATTATTTTTAGCTGGAAACTACAGCGCCCTGAAGTTTACCTTCAAACTGGGCCGTGAAGTGGGCTACTACCTCATGGATTACTTTATACCATCCATGATGATAGTAGCCATGTCATGGGTAACTTTCTGGCTTCAAGCCGATGCATCGGCCCCTCGGATCACATTAGGTAAGCAATTCTTTTGTTGTATTACTCTATAACTACATATTATGTAGGTGATAAAAGACATTTGAAAGAACAGTAGGTTCCTCAAGAACGTTTAGGGAAGAAATTTTGATGTTGTCTGTTTGGAAATGACACCCTATCATTTCAGATTATTTGTTTGAGATAATAGCAATGGTATGTATCAGGTAGACAAAGGTTTTGGCAGTTATTCTAAAACTAAAGACATTTGCTTCAGGGTTTTCCTGTTTTTCAATTTTCAATGTATTATCAAATAGGTATACATACAAACACATACACATACACAGATATACGTCACCTATATATCAAATATATATAGGTGACGATCAGTGCCGATCCAAACATGATTCTGAGGAGAAGATCTGCAATTAAAATTCAAAGTGCGTCGCGGTTGGACGCAATTGGATCAGTTATCTGGATTAGTATCTATCATCACCAGCCAGAATTCGGAATTCAGCTTACTTAAATACTAAAGTGTTTGTGAATTCATAAATTTAATTTACTTATTAATCGTTGTTGATAGCCGAGTTGAGACTAAGAATTCCTTTGATCGTTTCCATAATTGTTTCACTTTATTAAGCTACCGCGACTTCAACATCTATACAACATTAGTTGTCTGTAATTCCAGGCACGAGCACGATGTTATCGTTCATCACCCTGGCGTCATCGCAAGCCAAGACGTTGCCCAAAGTGTCGTACATCAAAGCTAGCGAGATCTGGTTCCTCGCATGCACTGGGTTCATCTTCTCTGCGCTCGTCGAGTTTGCATTTGTCAACACTATTTGGAGAAGGAAGTACGTATTTAGCTCGGATATTATACAGAAAGAGTAACGCTTGCCTGCGATTCATCAAATCTGTTGATATTCCTCTGCACTGGTAAAATCGCTGCTCTGATTTCTGATCCTTAATTTTATCTTTCTTGGAGCACGACGTGACATGCCTATACCTGCATACAAACAGCTTTTTTTGTTCGACAAACTTCATGAAAGGACATCAACTAGAATAGGTATATCTGACGATAAAGCCGAAATAAATATTGTCTTCTGACGAACATTTCATCACATTCAGAGTAAGGCAATAGAGTTCATTCTGACATCATGCGTTATAGTCAAAGTAATTAATTATGATTACATCAAGTGATCAAAGTGACAGTTTCGTTCATCTTAATACATTCTTTCTGTGTATGTACCCTGCTGTATATCAGTGATACCACGTCACATTTACGTGGATGCGTGATAAGAGAGATTGATAGCTCTGTCGTACGTTCGTTGACAAACAAACTATGATTTAGAGTCCTGGGTAATTAGGTTTGAAAATTAATATGTCTTGTTCATCAATTCGTCAATATTTATCCTCGCAGAATTACAGGGTAAGTATCTGTCAGTCACGGGCTGACAGACTTTCGTCATGGGCTCATTTGCAATCATAAGGTACAAAGGACTTGCATAAAGTTTCAGTCAACTTGAGTTTAAGGATAGGTAACATACCTACCCACAAACTTACATAGCCTGGTGATCAAAATGAAACTAATGATGTCAATTTGAAGGGAGTTGCAGAAGGCATCTGCAAATAAGATTTACATAATTTCATAACTATCTTAAATCTAAAAATTAGTTAGCCTGCTCTTGCATCTTGCTGCTTACCTACCGAAATCCTTGTTAAGCGTGATGAGAAAAAAGCTTAGCTTTAAAGAAAAATGTGAAGGGCTTATAATTAGTTATATTACACGTCAGATTCCCGCTTTCAAATTATTCATAAGATACTATTATTTATATTACAGGAAAATAGTAAGCCTGAAGAAGGTGAATAGCAAATACATCCTGAAGAGCACGTTGACGCCGCGGCTGGCTCGGAAGGAGCTACAGAAGGAGCTGCAGGAGTCGTCCCCTCAGCTCACCAAGTCGCGCTCCTGCTCATCCCTGCAGAACGAGACCAGCAACGACCCCAACGGACCCGCCTACAACAACTACCTCACCGTCCACGTAAGTTACCTTTTTTTAAAATTAAGAGTGACGAGACGAGCACAGCATGTGCCTGATGATAAGCAACACCCCTGCCACATAACAGCACAGTGAAACGGACCTAATAGAACATGAAGAGTCCAAACATAACCTAGCACTGCATTGTGCTGGGTAACGACCCAGAGATCTAAAATGTTATATCTCTAGTCCCTGTAATTTCTCTGGAAACATTGCCCATCAAACCGGAACACAGTAATGTTTGTACATTACTGCTTGGCGGTAGAATAACTGGCAAAGGTGTGGTACTTCTTCCCCAGGCAGACTCTGCCAAGAGTCCTACCACGACTAAACTACTACTTTCTGAATTAGCAGCGCCCCGCGGCGTTACCCGCGTAATTCCAGTTCCTGTAATGTTCCCGCAATACAAGAAGACTGTGCGCTATTTTCTTGCTTGCTAGCTTATTAATTCTGTCGCAGTTAGCAAACTTACGTAGTTTAACGTGTAATCATAAGAAATAAGTACACTTAAGCTCATAAGATTTACGTTAGCAATCATTTACACAAGAAATGCTACTGTAAACTCAGAAAATGTTGGTCAGTTTAAATAAACTCGATATACCTAAGCAAACAGGGATTTACTCCAAAATAGACATAGGTACTAGGAAAATTGATTTTCAATGAAAGGAGCCAAACTTTGTTATTTGTTAGTCATACCTACTACAGATTGATTGTGTGGAACTTTGAAGTTACCTACGTTAAGTTTTAACAAACAAATTTGTCATAATATTTAGGCAGTTAGTAAACTTACTTACGTAGGTACCAGGAAAACAGATTTTAAATGAAAGAGGCTAAAAGTTGTTGTTACTTAGTCATACTACAGATTGATTGTATCTAACTTTGTAGGTAAGCTAAGTTATAACAAACAAATTTGTCATAATATTTAGGCAGTTAGTAAGCTTACTTACGTAGGTACCAGGAAAACAGCCTTTAAGTAAATGAAAGTGGCTAAAAGTTGTTCTTAATTAGTCATACTGCAGATTGTTTGTGTGTAACTTTGTAGGTACTTACCTAGGTACACTAATTCGTTCACAAATAAATTTGTCATAATATTTCAACGGTTAGGTAGAACCTGCGTTAATGCCAGGAGCTTAACTCACAATAAAACTGAACTATACTCTGCGTAATGAAATAATACGAACTACTTAGTTATCGTCGTTATCTGATATTGTAATATTTGACTCGGTTTATTGTTTCACTGCTTCCGAAGAAATGCAAGGTAAATAATTGTGGAGGTAGGTACTTGTTATTTAATTATGTATGTGAGTAATAATTTAATAATGCTCTTCCACGCTTAGTCAACCGTTTATATAAATCAAAAAGTAAATTAATGTCTCATCATCTACAACCTTCATTATCCCCTGCTGATATCAATGGTGTATCCATCTTTTATGATGCCATCTTCATCTACCCTGCGCTAATCGAGGTCTTGTTTTGGTCGCAATAACGAATAAAGACGATATCGTCTACTCATCCCCTGAACTCTGGTTAATCTGTAGCTATCTAATGTATACACATAATGTATACGCAGCCAACTAGCTTAATCAGCCGTTCAATTAACAGCCTCGCCTCTTTACTGTCTTTACTAAACAGCACCGTGTAAGTACCGCCTAATTAAATCGGCTTTGGCTTTGACATTGCCATCTCTTTCATTTCAAGCGAGAACAATAGAGACAACAATATCAAAGAGAGCTAAGACAGTTTTCGTTAGGCGGTATACCCCCTGAATGATATTCAGCAGTATCTACCTATCTACGTTTGTTACGACTTTTAATAAACTGGCTGCCTAATGCTTAGGCTATTTGTAGGTACTATAGGGTGACAATGTGGCAAAAATAAAAAAAAGTTGAAACATCTGACATAAGAAACTCTATATTTAAAATTTAGCTGGGTTTAGTCAATTTAGGAAAAAAAACATCGAATTTGTTGTTTGCCGACGTTGTTTTGATAGTTTGGGGCGTTTCGGCATTAGGTGGCCGAAAATGGAACTAAATTAAAATGAACAGGCTAGGCAAGTAATTAAATGTTCAAATCAAATTATATACCTAGCTGTTATGATCAAATGGCTGAACATCTTTTAGAAATCTGGTTAAACGGCGCTGTTAAGTAAAGAGACTAGGCTGTTGATGTGTTGATAGCACGGATGATTGAGCTAGTTTGCTGCGACATAAGAATACATTATGTTATGTTTTTTGGACTCTTACCTATATGCGATAAAAATTACGACTGTATGTATATTCAAATCACAAAAATCTAAATAATAAGTTATTTAGATTTCTGTGATTCAAATATTAGCAATGGCCTACCCATTGCTAATATTTTAATAAATCTACTGAAATAATATCAGCATCAGGGTAGCGATTCTAAATGCAATCCGAATGGTTCAAAATCGGTTTACAATCCCTGTCTCTGTCATGTTAGACAGATAAGACAAAGACCGAGAGATGAGATTCCGTGTCGGATGCAACCGAATAGATTTAGAATCGCTACCCAGATAGCTTTGATTAATTCACAATTTGATAAAAGTTTAACTAAGCAGTTTATCAATTTCTGTCTCGTGTAAAAACGGAGCGATAAAATTCTTATATGCTCTCAATAGGTGTCCATTACTTTATGAATATGTTGGTTAGATTATGACTTATGACGTAAGCAAAGGTATGAGGAGAAAACTAACTCTGATGAGGAAATTCATCATCATCATCATCAGCCGTAAGACGTCCACTGCTGGACATAGGCCTCCCCCCTAGATTTCCACAACGAACGGTCCTGCGCAACCTGCAACCAGCGGTTTCCAGCGACCTTCGTGAGGTCATCTGTCCATCTAGTGGGAGGCCGTCCAACACTGCGTCTTCCGGTTCGTGGTCGCCACTCGAGAACCTTTCTTCCCCATCGGTTGTCAGTTCTGCGAGCGATGTGGCCTGCCCATTGCCACTTCAGCTTAGCTACTCTTCGAGCTACGTCGGCTACTTTAGTTCTTTTGCGAATATCCTCATTACGGATTCTGTCGCGCAAAGAGACTCCGAGCATAGCTCGCTCCATAGCTCGCTGTGTGACTTTGAGCTTTGTTATGAGGCCCACAGTTAAGGACCACGTCTCAGTTCCATAAGTCATCACTGGCAACACGCACTGATTGAAGACTTTCGTCTTCAAGCATTGGGGTATTTTGGACTCCAAGATGTGCCGTAGTTTCCCGAACGCTGCCCATCCGAGTTGGATCCTTCGCTGGACCTCTTTGTCGAAGTTGGATCTACCCAATCGGATCTTTTGACCCAGGTAGACGTATTCGTCAACAACTTCGAGTGTGGTATTCCCAACAATAACCGGTACAGGTGAGACATGAACATTTGACATGACCTTCGTCTTGTCCATATTCATCCTCAAACCTACCTGTTGGGATACTCTACTGAGGTCCCTGAGCATAGCACCGAGGTCCTCCATCGACTCCGCCACAATGACTATATCGTCGGCAAACCGAAGGTGAGTGATGCATTCGCCGTTGATATTGATGCCATGTCCGTTCCAGTCCAGTAGCTTGAAAACATCTTCCAGCGCGGCAGTGAACAGTTTCGGAGATATGACATCTCCCTGTCTCACGCCTTTCTGTAGCCGGATATGTTTTGTGCACTGGTCCTGTAATCGGACAGACATTGTGGCTTTGCTGTAAATGCACCTCAACACTTCGATATAGCGATAGTCCATGCGGCATCGCTGGAGAGACTGAAGCACTGCCCAGGTCTCGATGGAATCGAAGGCTTTCTCATAGTCCACATACGCTATACATAGTGGCCGATTATACTCCTCGGTTTTCTGTATAATCTGCCGAAGCGTATGTATGTGGTCTACGGTACTATAGCCTTTTCGGAAACCGGCTTGTTCGGGTGGCTAGAAGTCGTCAAACCTGCGTGCGAGACGATTCGTGATTACCCTCGAAAACAACTTATAAACGTGGCTCAGAAGTGAGATGGGTCTGTAGTTCTTCAACAAGGTGTTGTCACCTTTTTTGAAGAAGAGCACCACCACACCTCTGCTCCACGCTTCTGGCGTATTACCGTCAAGTATGACGGAGTCGAACAGCTTCTGGAGGACTTTAAGTACCGGTTTTCCACCCGCTCTCAGAAGCTCAGTCGTAATTCCGTCGTCGCCAGGTGCCTTGTTGTTCTTAAGTTGTTTGAGGGCCATCCTAATCTCATACAGGCTGACTTCCGGGATGTCTTCGGTAAAGTGTCGGGTCAGCTTGGCTCTTGGGTCTTTTGCCATGCTAACGACAGGTCGTGTTTGCGTAGAGGTGTATAACTGTTCATAGAACCTCTCAATCTCCTCCAAAATCTCGGCCCTCGACGAGACGACGTTACCACTGTCGGTCTTCAATTTGGTCAATTGACTTTGCCCAAGAGACAGATTTCTTGCGAACACTTTCGAGCCTTTATTCCGCTTGATCGCTTCTTCAATACACGAAGTATTGAAGGAGCGTATGTCGCGTCGCACACAAGTAGAAATCTGTCTATTGAGCCGTCTGTATACCGTCATGTCGACCGAAGACTGCAATCGCATATCTCGCCTAACCGCCATGAGATTCAGAGTATGATCGGAGAGCTTTTGGGTTCTATTCTGGCGTCGGCTCTTATAAAATTCCCTGCCAACTGCTTGAACAGTTTCCACCAGCCTGTCGTTTATTTCATCCGCCGTTACGCATTCATCTAAGGCTTCGAAGCGATTTTGAAGTTCGAGTTGAAAGTTGTCGGGATCTTCGATTTGAGCATAATTTGGTCGGAGCGTGGACTTCATTAGACGTGATCTTTCGAACTTAATGTTTAGATTCAGCGTGCCTCTTACAATACGGGGATCGCTGCCGGTTTTAACCCTACTGATCACAGAGACATCGCTGAATATTTGCCGTTTAGTCGTCATAATGAAGTCGATCTCATTTTTTGTGGAACCATCTGGGCTAATCCAGGTCCATTTTCGTTGTGCCTGTTTCTTGAAAAAGGAGTTCATCATAAAGAGGCTCTCCCTTTCCAAGAAATCAGCTAGACGTTGCCCTCTTGGGTTCCGCTGCCCATATCCGAATTGTCCCACTCTCAACTCATCACCGCTACGTTTGCCTAGTTTCGCGTTGAAGTCTCCCATCACAACTGTGAAATGTGTTGGCGAGACATGTATGGCTTTGGAGATGTCCTCATACATGGTCTCAACCTCTTCGTCGGGATGTGTCGAGGTCGGTGCGTATACCTGTATGACCTTCAATGAATACCGGTCAGTTATTTTAAGTACAAGGTATACAACCCTGCTCGACACACTCTCGATCATTAACACATTGTTGACGAGAGACTTGCGGATGATAAACCCGACACCCCCTTGGGATTGTTGATCTCCCTCCCGGTAGTAGAACAAGTTGCCGGATTCGAGGGTTATTCTGTCCTCGCCCTGTCTACGGACTTCGGATAACCCTATGATATCCCAGCGCAACTTGTCCACTTCTTCTTCCAGCTCCACAATCTTTTCGTCAGCCCTCAGCGTCCGTGCGTTGTACGTTGCCAGGTCGAGTCGTTGGGTTTGGTGGCGGGGCGTCTGCCGGGGATTCTTAGCACCCCATGCTCTGCCGGAACCAAGGCTGCCACCAGCGCCTGGAATAACGGAGCCGCCGGGGACTAGGGGCCGTTTCTTTGTTGTGACCATCATATGGGGGGGTGTTTGCCATAGTCACCACGCTTGGCAGGCGGGTTGGTGACCGCGGAGCCAGTCCTTTGCACCGATGACGCCGCTGCCCGTCACCGGCCAGGTCAATTTAGGACTGGCTTTTAAATGGATATACCGCCATTGGTTCGGTCGTCAGAGCCTCGTTAGTCGGCAGCAGGGTGTACCGCGCGCAGGAGAGGTTGACATTTGGGGAAACTAGATGTTAAGCGCTTCCCCCTTACACCCCCTATGAGGAAATTATAAGTTAAAAATTAACTTCCTTGAATTCTAGCTTGAAATATGACGACAAATAAGACTCAACAAGTACCTATGACGGAAAATGCAAGAGAGTATGATTTTGCAAAACCGTGGTCTTCCAAATTTATTAATTAAATGTAATTTTATTGATGAAAAATAAGAAAAGAAAAAACTGTGTTTTTTCTTACAGAAAAGTATAAAAACTAACCTTTTGTCATACAATACCTACGTATCTAAATACTATTATGCAATTATGCTCATATTTTTCACTAGCGGCCCGTTCCGGCTTTGCTCGGAGCCTATGACACTCAGCAATAATGTGGCTTTCTATTGGCGAAAGAATTTTTAAAATCGGTTCAGTAGATCCCGAGATTACCCCTTACAATTTAACAAACACACAAACTTTACTTCTTTATAATATTAGTATAGATATACAAATGATACAGCTTATCACTGTCTTACAAAACTCTACTTAAGCTCAATTTGGCCTTCTTGAGTTCATACAATGTCTCAAACGTTGAAATATTTAGTTTATTAATATAGCGGTAAGTTTGCTATTTAAAGAATTTGGGTTTTGGTAGAGTGAGTCAAAGTAAAACATTTGGTACACAAACACACAGACAACTCTAGGGTATAGTATTCTTTGTGCACTTCGAATACGAATCTTAAAAATAAAATAAAAATACTGAAAAAATGTTTAACCATTATCGATAGTTTTTGATAAAGATTAGTTTTCAACTTTACTTATCTGTTTCAGAGCTTCCCATCAGCCATGAACTTGCCCACGATCACGACGCAGAGCTACGACGATCTCAGCAAACAGCACAACGACAGTGAGGCGTCCGACGAGCCGCCCAAACACCACACCTGGACCACCATGACTCCCCAAGAGATCGCCACGTGGATCGACAAACGCTCCCGAGTGCTTTTCCCCCTCATGTTCATTTTCTTCAACATTATCTACTGGACTTTTGTGTACTGCCTCTAGTTCATTTGAGTTTGACGTTTGTTTCTTTGCGATACAACTGTTGTTGACGTAACCGTACTGTTAACGATAACGTAGCCCTGGTTAGCGTTATTTCTACGTTTTTCTGCTACGTACGTGTGACGTTCGAGTTATTTTTACGTTCGATGCGCTTCGTTACTGTGACGCACTTACTCTAAGTCACTGCATCGTTACGGTACTTTTTTTGAGACACTGCGTTATTGTGACGTTTGCGTTACTTTTACCCTATGTGACATTGCATCAATTGCATTAATTTTAAAGTTGGTATCATTTGATACGTAGGAGTAGTGTTATATTTTTCACGTGTTACTGTTCTAACTTCAAACTTTTGGCAACTTTTGTTAGTTTTTCTTTGGTTGTGTTAATTAATAATGGATCGAAATATTTGCATCAACTGTTCGGAGACTCCGCAAATGGTTTGCATTGATAGTCATTCCCGCATATTATTTCCCTTATTTTTTATTCTGTTTTTAATCCTGTTTTGGGTTTTCATTTCCTACTTTTAAAAAGTAAAATAATTCAGAACTGTTTTTTTGTTACTAGAAAGTTTCGGGGATTAAGTTACGTTCATATTTTAAACTTATCTATTTATTTATTTATGAAAAAGTGTAGTGAAGAAACCACTATATAAATCATTCAAAAAGTGAGAATTAGATGAGATTTATCTATTTATTTAAATCTTGCCGACTAAGAAATCTGGCAGAGTGGATTTTTAAGATGTGTACTTAGTTCAAATAATTTAATTTTACTTTTAGACAACACACAAAGTATTTATCAAAGAGATTAAACATGTATCAACGTTGTAGCTATGTACAAACATGTAACCTCGTACATAGGTCGATCGGATCATCATTAGGCTTTGAAAACGTCAAACATAGAAAAAAGAAAGTTGGTAACTTCTCTGACTTGTTTACATTCCAATAAAAATTAAAATTCTTCCGCTCGCCTGACCATAATTTCCGTCGATCTATGTGTTGGTTATACTTGGCATAAAAATAATCACTAGTTATAGGCAAATAATCAACCAATACGAACAACAAAGTGTCGTCAAAATTACTTACCAAAGTTTGCAATATTATGCTTTTATTTTTTTATTTTATGTCAAGTTTATTAGTTATTCTAGAATAGTCGTAGATCAAACGTTAGGTGCATGTAGATGGCACATATGGGCAAAAAGTCCATGTCCTCGTCTTTTGCATTGCCATAGGTAGGGACATGCGCTAAAACAGCTGGCAATGGATATGGACTGAAATGCGTATGGTGTACTGTAGTATAATAGTCAAGTCCAGTAGATGCCTAGGTTAGTAAACTTAGTTTTATTGCGCTATATTTGTTTTTTACGATTTTTCCTACCACTAGAAATAAGCTATAACGAACATTCCAATAAAAGCTCATAGTTTAACAATCCAGTATTCATAGCGTTGTAATCTATGTTAATAATAATATATTAAGTGAGAACCTGAGAACGCTGATTTTCCCACTTGTATTTATTTTTGTGAGGCAATATTTGGTACTACTGCAATAAATCTAATATCATTCAAAAGAAGCAGTTCTCAGGATGGTCATAGGCTACAATTTATAATAAAATCGCTGTACCGTACCTTGCCGTAAATTTCACTATCCGTCTCTCTTTGATTTGAAGCGAAAATAAAGAGAGAGAGCATCACTTAAACAAGGTAATCCCGGGATGAAGATGGAACAGGCCTCTAGTATTTCTTAAGCTTCCAGCTTAGTAAAAGCGGACCAATTTCTAGAGTTTATGGATTTTGCAATGTGTCTATCATTAGCTCTGCGTTTGATTTTTTGCTTTAATATTTACACCTTCACATATTAAGCTAGCTAGGTATATATGACCTGGATAATGTAATGTAAATATGAATTGGAGTAGTAGAAATTTGTACATTAAACACAAACACACACGCCAACACCATGTCTTTAAAAAAATATGTAGAAAAAGTTGCTGTAGGTACCTATTTATTTATTTAAATCAGAATTGTTTCGAAAAAGACAATGGACGTAGACCATACTTATGTTACTCGTAACTACTGCTTCGATTTCTCAATAGGGTACCGGACTGGGTCCAAAATACACCATCCTAATTAGTCCGTCAGCTAGATCATGGAAAAATATTGGACACGTATTTTTTGTTTTTTCAAAATATTAAAAATCGTCAAAGATATAGACCATCAAACTTCGAGAGTGGGGAGTCGCGACGTCACTCGTGAGTAAAAATCGTGCTCACAAGTGACGTCACACGAAACTTCGAAGCGCTGTATCTTCGTCATTTTTTGTTTGTGAAACAAAATAAAAAATACGTGTACAATATTTTTTGGCAATCTAACTAACGGGCTACTTCGTTTTTTTGAGGATTGTACCCTATTGAGATGATAACTGGGCTAAAAATATAACTATTATATTTATAAAATATATAATTCTTATTAGTCCATCAGGTAGGTTATGGAAAAATATGGGCCACGTACCTACCTTTTGTTTTATCAAATTATTTAAAATCGACAAAGAAATAAGTAGACATCAAACTTCCGTAATCAGGATTGTGAGGTTGTGACGTCTACATAAAAAAGGCATAGGTCTATAACCGTGACGTCACTCGAAACTCCCCGGATAGTGCCTTCTGTCATCATTTTTTTTTGTGACACAAAAGGAAAAATATGTGTAAAATATTTTTTCATAATCTATTCAACGGACTAATAAGTTTTTTTAGTCACCATGCCTATCAGCGATGTCTAACTTTATTCTCAGTTGGTATCACATTGGTATAAAATATTTTTAGTACTTACTTGCGCAAAAGAGATAGTTAATTTAGTATTTATTTATAAATATGATAATAAATATTTGCCATCCATTAAAGAATAGATAGCAAATATTTTTATTTGTTAGCATAATGAGATAGAACAAAGCAAACCACAAAATGTATTGTAACTAGAGAATTGTGATTGTAGTTGTGATGTTCGTTTTAAAGTGCCTATAAAATGTAGTTATTTACGTATTAGATAAATGAGATTAGGTATTTTGTAACTAATTATACATACTATTTTACCTATATAAGAGCCGTTTGTAATCTCAATAATATAAACATTTAAAATAACTCATTTCTTTTATTTATAAAAGTATTCACAGCACAGTATACTAGATAGGCTAGTGAAGCGTAAAAGGACTAGACAAGTTTAACGTGATCTACACGAAACACTTAAATATTCTAAGAAAGCTGCGTAAATTATTAGATAGGTACATCTACTCATGAAACAAACACGTTTTGATAAAGTTGCGGTTTACCACAACATTGTTGGAGATGGAGCGCGATAGTGATGGCGCTATGACTATTATAGGCCCGTAAACCAAATTCATGTGAACCACCAGGATACCTATGTACCTAATACCTCTTCTAATCCATTATTCCGCAACGCCGTACTAAAATCATGCGACAAGGAGAAAAGATCGCGAGTTCCAACAACAATCTTCAACTTGCACTCAGTTGGAC
Organism: Ectropis crepuscularia; assembly: GCA_963693475.1. Lineage (NCBI taxonomy): Eukaryota > Metazoa > Arthropoda > Insecta > Lepidoptera > Geometridae > Ectropis > Ectropis crepuscularia. The sequence continues at coordinate 15,386,879 of OY856345.1, forward strand.
AGCTTACAAATGCCGCCATAGTGCTGATTCTTATTATTTTATACCCTTCTATCATCCTACATAGGTCTCCTGGTGGTTCATATGACCCATAAATTTTGTTCACGGGCCGGTAGGTGGTCTATTAAGGTTGCGGTAGGCAAACTGTTAGTGAGCGCAATCCTAGGAAACTATGGACACTTTTACAAACATATGGAAGGGCGTACTAAACCGATACGCCGCTAACTCAGTCGGCCGCTAACAGTTTAGTATTGTAAAATAATATAAGGCTGACCCCAGACAGCATTATTGTAATAGTGTATTGTAACAGTTAGGGAATGCTCAATATTTTTATTATTACTTTGTATGCGGAAATATCCGGACCTGAAGCCGATTTTCATCGAAATACACAATCTCTCTATTCTTTGTCAGACACTATTCGTGGTCGTGGTTAAAAAGATAGCGACACACGGAGAGTCTGGTCCGTTCTTGGTCTTTCCGGCAGCACATCTTACAATGCTTCTCCATGTTGGTTAGTCGACAAAAAATGTTTAAATAGGTATTTGTGATACTCAAAATAACTCAGAAATAAGAAAACCGAAAAACAACTAGCTTTAAAAAATAGATTAGGCCCACGTCTACAATTTTCAAATTATTCCACTTATTTATTCAGAAACTTTCGCATTTAGTTGCCTATATTACTGTTCTAAAAATCTGCTAATTCAATTGAAAAAAAAAATAGTCTATACTAAAGTACCTAAACACATAATTAAACCAGATTTTTAGAAATCATAGTTTGAGACATTCAAATGATAAATCATCTGTAATACCTTATCAAACTGTACAAATTTAAGTCTACAAAACTGTCGGGTATGTTAAAATTTTGATTAGGGTTCGGTTATGCAAAATAGCTGAGCGATTTGAATGCACAATCACTATTGACAAACCTTGAACAGAAATACTTTCCTACACTTTACAAAAATTTCAAGAACTCCGTGCCACTAAATAAAACGAAGGAAGTTTACATCGTTCAAGCTATAGAGCAGAACTTCTCATAAATAGATTCATTCTAGACAGTTACTATGTTCAAAATAGTTTCTAATAAGTAAAGAATTAATAAATCCTTTCCACCGACTATAACACAGGCACGTCCAAAAACATGGTTCAAAATATTTACATCAAGATTGAACACTAACGTAACACAACCTACGAAAACTCTTTAAAACACCGTCGCTCACGACACAACGATACATCGAAACCGCCACAGACGACACGATCCACGTGTAAAGACAAACTTCCGTACAGTAAGATTACTGTGTGCTGGAACAATTCAGGCTCCCGACTCGTCCCGCGCGCGCGGAGCCGCCATTACCAGGCTATCGTCACTCGAATACCGCTTCAGTGTTGCAGAGCTCGCTTGACTGAAAACAAAACGTAAAAGATAAAGTTCGATAAAGATCGAGTTCGTACCGTTCGCCATGGAAATAGCTGGACCCGGGGGTTCTGAGGCGAGAGCTTTTGTTTTTAGGGAGACGGGACGGGCTCAGGTCTATCTGACCCAAAAGATTTCAATGGCCATAAACCGTGGAAATGCCACCAGTCTGATGGACACTTTTGGTTGGCGATTTGACGAGCGCGAGACTAAACTAATAACTACAAACTTGTGTTTGTTGTAAATTGACATGTATTTATTGATGATATATAAATGTTAAATGTTATATTTATAAAGATAAATAACGGTTAAAACTCATGAGTCCCTAGAACTCCTTGTGTCGATGCCACAGAATTAGATTTTTATTTAAAGATTCCAAGGGGATGCATTAAAAAACAATAAATAATTATTAGCAGTCTAGAGTCTAGACTGTCCAAAGTTTGCGGGGCAAAGGCCCTCTTTTTCCTTGATATATCTGATGATTATTGTGGGCCAGTTTTATCATGTAATAGGGTACCGGACTGGGTCAAAAATACACCATCCTAATTAGTCCGTCAGCTAGATCATGGAAAAATATTCGACACGTATTTTTTGTTTTTTCATAATATTAAAAATCGCCAAAGATATAGACCATCAAACTTCGAGAGTTGTGGGTCGCGACGTCACTCGTGAGTAAAAATCGTACTCACAAGTGACGTCACACGAAACTTCGAAACTGTATCTTCGTCATTTTTTGTTTGTGAAAAAAAGAAAAAATACGTGTACAATATTTTTTGGCAATCTAACTAACGGGCTACTTAGTTTTTTTGAGGATTGTACCCTATTGTAATTTTTTTCGCCACCTTCATCTGGATCGACCGGAGCGTCGTTCAGTCGTCGAACTGTTGGGCCCCAATCTGTAGTAAATTTTGCTCAGCGTTGTCCAGTATAAGGAAAATGGATTCGCCGAATTCCATTTTTAACCTAAGTATCAAGTAAAGTATGGTTTTTCGAAGAAGAAGAAAGACACCGTAAACCAACCTTGTAGTGAATTAAATGACTAGCATAAATACGCAGTACACAGTTGATTAATAGATATTGTAGCGAACATAGTCGGAGCAAAGCAGCAAATTGATACTTTTCTGATAGGCTTCACAGCTTAGCTCATATTTTTCTCGCTGGTTGATTTAAAAAAACGGAATGGTGTACGACTTGATACTACAGCATAAGCAGTTAACTTTATGTTTTCAGGAACTCGAGGCCTTCTTTTACAAGAAGAAAGTCAAAGCCAAAATCCACCAAGCTAGTCAATTGCGGCTTGGCGGATGACTCAAGTCCTCAAAATATGGTTTACCTATTTGGAACACACCGGTTTTTCCCCGATGTTTTCTTTCACAGTTATAACGTGTACGGATGTGGAATGTTTAGGTCCAGATTCAGGTGCTTATACATTTCTAAGTAATGCTTATGGAACTACCTCATGGTTGGACCATGTCATCACTACTGAAGTCGCAAAGCAAAGTGTGCTGAGTGTTAACATAAGATATGAGATGTCATGTTCCGATCATTTTGCTGTGGAGTTGTTATGTGACCTTAACATTTTAGTACCTAAAGTTCAGCAGGGAAGCTCGGTGCCTAGCAACGTTGTTTGGGGCGTTAGAGAAGCGGAACAGATAGAGCGATATATCCATACATGTTCGCTTAAGTTGTGTGATATTGATTTTCCGATTGAATTTAGAGAGTGTGCGGATCTAATGTGTTCTAACTCAAATCATAGGCGGACTATTGACGAATTATATCATAACATAGTAGGTGCACTGCAAGATGCTGCTGCAGAGTGTTGTAAATATCGTAAAAGTAGCTTCCGTAAGAAAAGACAGGTAACCGGCTGGAATAAACATTGTAAGGAGGTGCATGGAGAGGCTCGGCTTCGTTTTAATGAGTGGGTAGCCCAGGGTAAACCGAAATCCGGACAATTTTATGAACGAATGCGAGATGCACGCAGCTTATTTAAAAGTCGGCTGAAGTGGTGTAGAAATAATGAAACCCAGATAAAAATGGACATTTTAGCATCACAACATTCCACAAAGAACTTCAGCAAATTTTGGAAAGAAACCAATAAGTAAATAAAACCCGAAGCCGAGTGTCCCCGTGAGTGTAGAGGGTGTAAGTGACGTCGTCCAGATTGCCAACCTTTTCAAAGACCATTTTAAGGTGCGCTCACCGCTTGGACTAACAGATACTAATTTGGAGACGCAAGATAACTGTTTGTTAAAACCGGCCGTTCGAATCACGGCGAAAGAGGTTGGTCAGATTGTGAACAACATGAAGCGAGGGAAATCCCCTGGCCATGACTCGCTCAGCATTGAGCATTTGCAGCATGCAGGTGCTCATCTGCCACGGTTGCTCGCAATGTTGTTTACGTTCTGTTTGAACCATACATATCTGCCTGAAGCTATGATGAGAACGGTAGTGGTTCCTATAATAAAGAACAAGACAGGGGACGCGTCTAAATTGAGTAATTATAGGCCTATATCTCTCGCCACAGTTATTGCTAAGGTGCTGGACGGTGTTATTGAGATTCAATTAAAGAAGCGTGTCAAGGTTCACGACGCGCAGTTTGGCTTTCAACCTGGCTTATCAACTGAAATGGCAATACTGAGTCTCAAGCATACCGTTCAGTACTACACTGACAGAAGCACACCTGTATATGCATGCTTCTTAGATTTATCTAAGGCGTTCGATTTAGTGGCATATGACAGGCTATGGCGGAAATTGGCGAGAGATACAGACCTTCCTATCGAGTGCATAAACCTCTTGAAGTACTGGTATGGTAATCAGAGCAATTCTGTTCGATGGTCGGGGTCACTTTCGGACGAGTACAGGTTGGAGTGTGGCGTGAGGCAAGGCGGGCTAACATCGCCGTCCCTCTTCAACCTCTACATGGACCGGCTGGTCCGTGAGCTCAGCAGTACTGGTGTCGGATGCTCGATCGATGGAGTTTGCGTTAATAACATTAGTTACGCAGATGACATGGTGCTGCTGAGTCCATCGATTAGTGCCCTCAGAAAGCTGGTATCGATCTGCGAACGTTATTCGGGGACTCATGGGCTCAAATACAACGCCATGAAAAGCGAAATATTGGTGTTTAAAGCTGGTGCAAAAACTTATGACACTGTCCCACCGGTCTTATTAAATGGCAGTGTCCTTAAACAAGTTTCACAATTTAAATATCTGGGTCACTGGGTCACCGACACGTTGGCAGATGATGCTGATATGGAGAGGGAGCGTAGGGCATTGTCTGTTCGGGCGAATATGCTGGCTCGTAGGTTTGCGCGATGTACTGCAGAAGTGAAGGTCACTTTGTACAGAGCCTTCTGCCAATCTTTTTACACCTGCAGCCTATGGGTCAAGCATACGAAGAAATCGTGCAGTGCCCTACGTATTCAGTACAATAACGCCTTCAGGGCGCTGTTGAGGCTGCCACCGCACTGTAGTGCATCAGGGATGTTCGCGGATGCTCAAGTAGATAGTTTTATGGCCATTAGGCGCAAACGAGTGGCGTCCTTGCAGCGTCGCGTGCGGGGCAGCTCCAACAGCTACCTCCAGCTGTTTGCCTCAAGGATGGATCTGGACTGCCCGATAATGCAGCACTGGACCAGGCTGCATGTTGAGCACTCCGGATCCAGAGCTAAATTTAGACTGCGGTAATGCAGAATAAATTGTATTGGAAATATTCTGATATGTAAATGTTTCGTCACGTTTTAATTATTTGTGTAATGAACTTTGACATTGTTTTATTGGGATTGATTTTATATTATTTCATTGACTTATTATTTATTTATTTTAGTTTGAGTTAATTTATTGTTGTGATTTTGATTTAAGTCGGTATAATAATGAAACATTAAATATAATTTGCTGTATGTAACCATTTCTGAAATAAAATTTATTATTATTATTATATTATTATTATTATAACTGTGAAAGAAAACATTACGGTAATATGTGTGGTAATATTCTGATATTACCGTGGTTATTAACCATTGATGATGACAATCTCGTATATAACCGCACTTCGAATATGAAGAATATCAGGGCTTAAAATTTGCATGTACGTGAATCATGTCTGACAACGTGGATTAGTATAAGGGGGCGTCCATAAATTACGTGAGGTGTTTAAGGGGGGGAGGGGGTCTCGGCAAATATCACGCAATTTATTTTCCTCGAAACAAAAAAAATACTATTTTGGTCCATTCAATCCAGATTGTACATGCATATGATTTAATCTTAAACATAATCGTAATACGAACGCCCCTCGGGCTGAATCGACGCCGTCGGCGTCGCGACGTCGCATAAAAAAATCATTACCTACTCAACAACGAAACCATATTTTATGTGTCTGTAAACGACAATGTACTAATTGATATATCTCCTATATCTCAGGCATCAAAATAAACTAATTATTGAGTATTTTTATTTGTTTCATATTTATGTTCAGTCTTTGAAAACCATTTTGTGGGTCAAGAAACAAAAAAAATAAATGAATACTCAAATAGAACACAAAGAATAAAACAATCTATTGTGTTTACGTAAGAAACCTACATCTTGAAAAATCTCACGTGAGTTTGGGGGATGGGGGAGGGGGTTGAATAAAATCTCACGACATCTCACCAGAGGGGGAGGAAGGGACAGAAAAATTAAAAAAAGACCTCACGTAATTTACGGACGCCCCCTAATATAAAAATACTTATACGCGAGTGAAGGGTGCCCCCGTAGCGGTTACGGAACGCTCTGTTCAGCGCTCGGACCACGTGACTCAGTGTATATGTCCGCGAGTGAGGGTACCTGTATCGCGGGCGCGGGCGCGGCGCGGGGGTGGGTGCGAGGCGCGGCAGCCGCGCGTCCAGCGCGCTCTGACCCGCGCTCGGACCACGTGACTCAGTGTATATGTCCGCGAGTGAGGGTACCTGTATCGCGGGCGCGGGCGCGGCGCGGGGGTGGGTGCGAGGCGCGGCAGCCGCGCGTCCAGCGCGCTCTGACCCGCGCTCGGACCACGTGACTCAGTGTATATGTCCGCGAGTGAGGGTACCTGTATCGCGGGCGCGGGCGCGGCGCGGGGGTGGGTGCGAGGCGCGGCAGCCGCGCGTCCAGCGCGCTCTGACCCGCGCTCGGACCACGTGACTCAGTGTATATGTCCGCGAGTGAGGGTACCTGTATCGCGGGCGCGGGCGCGGCGCGGGGGTGGGTGCGAGGCGCGGCAGCCGCGCGTCCAGCGCGCTCTGACCCGCGCTCGGACCACGTGACTCAGTGTATATGTCCGCGAGTGAGGGTACCTGTATCGCGGGCGCGGGCGCGGCGCGGGGGTGGGCGCGAGGCACGGCAGCCGCGCGTCCAGCGCGCTCTGACCCGCGCTTGGACCACGTGACTCAGTGTATATGTCCGCGAGTGAGGGTACCTGTATCGCGGGCGCGGGCGCGGCGCGGGGGTGGGTGCGAGGCGCGGCAGCCGCGCGTCCAGCGCGCTCTGACCCGCGCTCGGACCACGTGACTCAGTGTATATGTCCGCGAGTGAGGGTACCTGTATCGCGGGCGCGGGCGCGGCGCGGGGGTGGGTGCGAGGCGCGGCAGCCGCGCGTCCAGCGCGCTCTGACCCGCGCTCGGACCACGTGACTCAGTGTATATGTCCGCGAGTGAGGGTACCTGTATCGCGGGCGCGGGCGCGGCGCGGGGGTGGGCGCGAGGCACGGCAGCCGCGCGTCCAGCGCGCTCTGACCCGCGCTCGGACCACGTGACTCAGTGTATATGTCCGCGAGTGAGGGTACCTGTATCGCGGGCGCGGGCGCGGCGCGGGGGTGGGTGCGAGGCGCGGCAGCCGCGCGTCCAGCGCGCTCTGACCCGCGCTCGGACCACGTGACTCAGTGTATATGTCCGCGAGTGAGGGTACCTGTATCGCGGGCGCGGGCGCGGCGCGGGGGTGGGTGCGAGGCGCGGCAGCCGCGCGTCCAGCGCGCTCTGACCCGCGCTCGGACCACGTGACTCAGTGTATATGTCCGCGAGTGAGGGTACCTGTATCGCGGGCGCGGGCGCGGCGCGGGGGTGGGTGCGAGGCGCGGCAGCCGCGCGTCCAGCGCGCTCTGACCCGCGCTCGGACCACGTGACTCAGTGTATATGTCCGCGAGTGAGGGTACCTGTATCGCGGGCGCGGGCGCGGCGCGGGGGTGGGTGCGAGGCGCGGCAGCCGCGCGTCCAGCGCGCTCTGACCCGCGCTCGGACCACGTGACTCAGTGTATATGTCCGCGAGTGAGGGTACCTGTATCGCGGGCGCGGGCGCGGCGCGGGGGTGGGTGCGAGGCGCGGCAGCCGCGCGTCCAGCGCGCTCTGACCCGCGCTCTGACCCGCGCTCGGACCACGTGACTCAGTGTATATGTCCGCGAGTGAGGGTACCTGTATCGCGGGCGCGGGCGCGGCGCGGGGGTGGGTGCGAGGCGCGGCAGCCGCGCGTCCAGCGCGCTCTGACCCGCGCTCGGACCACGTGACTCAGTGTATATGTCCGCGAGTGAGGGTACCTGTATCGCGGGCGCGGGCGCGGCGCGGGGGTGGGCGCGAGGCACGGCAGCCGCGCGTCCAGCGCGCTCTGACCCGCGCTCGGACCACGTGACTCAGTGTATATGTCCGCGAGTGAGGGTACCTGTATCGCGGGCGCGGGCGCGGCGCGGGGGTGGGCGCGAGGCGCGGCAGCCGCGCGTCCAGCGCGCCGCCCGACCCCGAGCTCGAGCCTCGCCCCGACCCGCTCGACCCGCTCTCCGACCACGTCAGCTCCGACAGGCTGGGACAAAACATCACGATATCAATCATCATGAATATAAGTTTCACAAAAAAAGTATACAATCGCTTTAACAATGTAAGTTATTTATTACTTAGTTAGTCTGGCTTCTATAGTACAAGCGTTGCTTGGTCTGACCCCAGTCAGATGGTGTTGTGTGAAATGTCCACCAATATTTAATAATAAGAAAAAATGCCAGTCATAGGCACTGCGGATAAAAGTGTCTGTCTGTATATGGTACCTACGCCAAAAGAGGTTTTCACTTAAAAAAAGTACAATCAGCTTCTATTCCAAAATTTCATAAAGTCTTTATTAGTGAAAATTGTGTTCGGCTTTAGTGTTTCTGATCTGATCTAATTATTTTTGATTATATAATGTTTGTTTTCCATTTAAAATTAAATAAGATCAAAATATTACCGAACATCCTCTAAACCTCTAATATTTTACAAGTTTGAATGTTTTTTACTCAATCACATCGCAACGCCTGTACGCAAAAAATTTGGATCACAGATCACAAGGAAGCCAAGACATAATTAAAATGCGACACTAAATTTAATGTCTCTTTACTCAACAGATTTTAATAAATATTTTGTTATTTGCGTTCTTAGTTAACCAAAAACTATTAATTTTCATTGTCATCAGTTACAGTCTTCTCTATCCTACTGCAGAGTATAGGGCGCTTTAAATTTTACGACAATGTTATAAAACCAATGTTATAGACCAAAATCAGCACCAGACAGTTACTCTTTGTGGGTGCATTTGTTTCTCATGGATTGCATGAGGATTTTCTGAGTCCTAAATTCGACAATTTTGTGTACCGACGAAGCCATTCATATGGAAAAGCGCTCCATTTTTAATAATCGGAATAAACAGAGGTTCCGATTTTAAAAAGTGCACTCTAAAGGTACAAGTTCGCGCCGCGACCGCGACGCGAGACCGAGACCGGAGACCGCGACCGGAGACCAAGACAGGCACTTGACACTATGGAATTGTATGGGCGCCAGTTCGCGCCGAGACCGCGACCGCGACCTGTCGCGGTCTCGTGTCGCGGTCTCAGCGCGAACTGGCGTCCATACAATTCCATAGTGTCAAGTGCCTGTCGCAGTCCCCGGTCTCGGTCTCCTGTCGCGGTCTCGTGTCGCGGTCTCCGCGCGAACTTAAACCTTTACTGAGACACCCTATCCTGCATTGGAGAAATACTAATACAAAAAAAGAATTTAACATTCGATTTATTGTTTGAGTTGATTAATTGGATTGTTTAGATTGATTAAGTGACTGATTAGATGGATTGACTGGGTCGATTGATTGATTTGCCTGATTGATTAATTGGATAGTTTTCATAGAAATAACCTGGTAGAAATCGGTGGCAGACGATACGGTGGCGTGTAGATATCGTTGCTCTCAGTATACGTGGAGGCGTGTATCTCTTGTTGGTACAATTCGTAGAGCTGCGCGAGTTCTGGGGGCACGCCCAGACCCATCTCTGAAAGACAAAAGAAGGAAACACTCTTTGAATTTGATAAATGTAGAGTCGGCTCTGAATCGAAGCTAGCAATTGAGTAACAAATATACCATTCTTATTAAGGGTCTGTCCATTAATCACGTGATCTTTTTTTAACAATCTCTAACCCCGCCCTCCCCCTTGGTGATGCGTGGTGAGGTTTAAAACTACCCCCCCCCCTCCCCCCCCACCAAAAATCACGTGTAATTTTTAGTACTTACAAAGAATCTTAATTATTTTTAAATACCGGAATAAAGTATCATCTAATCCTATTCTAGGCGCGCGAGGACTTCATTCGTTGCCTGCCAACGGCAAGTCAAGGTCAAGGTTTGACGAAAAATAAATCCACGTGATATCTTATTATACCCCCCCCCCCCTTGTGATATTTCATGGTTTTTGCCCAGCCCTTTTGAACCTTACGTGATTAATGGACAGCCCCTAAGTACTCTGTCAGGTACGTAATTAGAATGGCTTTTTTGTCAGTTATTCTACCGCCAAGCAGTAATGTGCAAACATTACCCTATTCCGGTTCGAAGGGTTCCGGTTGTCTGGAAGAGATCGCTCTCAGCGATAAGGTCACCATTTGTTTCACTAGATTTAAGAATTTATCTTTTTGTTTATTTATTTTTGTTTTTGTGTTGTGAATAATAAAGTGTTTCTATCTATCTATATTTTATTTGTTAAACAAAAGACAAAATACGTGTAAGTAAGTACAATATTTTTTAATAATCCAACTGGCGGATTAATTTGTTTTTTTAGTTTACGTATTGGAGTTATGGCTGGTCTCCCAGGCCCCCAGGTTCAAATCCCACGCGCACCATTGTCTTTCCGAAATCATGTGTAATGCCGCTAACTTAAAACGGCGGATGAAAACATCGTGAGGAAACCGATATGTAGGTACCTAGAATTTTTCGAGGTAATGTGTCATCCACCAACTGGCATTGGGCCAGCGTGGTGGATTATGGCCTTGACTTGCGAGAGAAGGCCCCGAGTCCCAGCATTGGGGCCATTTAGTGGGCTGCTTATGCTAGTTTACTTAATGTAAATTTAATACCTTCTAACGTACGGCGCTGTCTCGTAATGATCTCGTCGGAGAGCCTACGCTGTGCGTCACGGCGCTGTAGCGCGAGATCCCGGCGACGTAATTCATGCGCACGCGCCGCCCTCTCTCCTTGTAGCGCCAGCTTATCTGCCTCCAGCTCGTGAACGCGGCACACTAGTGCCAGTACTTCCCGCTCTGGCCCACTACTGATGCGGGCTGGCAGCTCCTGCCAGAAGCACATATGCAATTATTATGTATAATTTTAATCTAGCGGGAAAGTTTTACTGTTTGAGTTACTAGTTTAGTAGTGGTAGGACTCTTGACAGAGTCCGCCTGGGGAAGTACTACATCTTTGCCAGTTATTCTACCGCGAAGCAGTAATATGCAAATTGTATTCCGGTTGGAAGGGCAATGTTTCCAGAGAAATTACAGGGCTTAGAGATATAAAATCTTAGATCTCTGGGTGACGAGCGCAGTGCAGTGCTAGGTAATGATTTGGACTGGACAATAGCTGCGTGTCACTGTGCTGTTATGTGGCAGGCATGTTTTTTACCATCAGGCACATGTTCTGCACGTCTCGTCACTCTATACTATAAAAAAACTATATCGCGGTAAAGAGGTAGTTATTACAGAGGTAGTTTATTTACAACAACATCTATATAAAGTGACATAATTCCCATGGCCATCTATAACCACGGGAACTATAATTTATCTTCAAATGAAACTAAATGCACTAAATGACTCTTTTTCAGTACAATATTAATGATAAATAATACAGTGAAATCCCGGTCACGGTACCAATTTATACGAAGTAGAAAAAATTATTATAACCACATGGTTCTCAGTTTCAGGGAAATGGCAAGTGAAAATCTATAATTTGAACGTGAAATTAATGTCGTTTTATACGGATTACACCAAATATATTTTGAGGTTATAAGAGATACAAACATCCTCTCGGAGGTACTCTTTCATCATCAGTACTTATTCAATCCTTTTTCCGAGCTCATTTGTCTCAACGATTATGGGGGTAACCATGTTCACCATATTCCTCTTTAAAATTTATCAATTAGTTATACTTATATAAGTTTACGTACCTGCTCTAACTGTGCCCCTCGAAGCCTCACTTGTTCCAGCTGTCTCTCTACAGCATCGCGCTCTTGCCTCGCAGATTCTTGTTCTCTCTCGACAGCGGCTAGTTCAGCCCAAGCCTGTTCCACAGCCACTTCCGCTTCAGCTCGCTCGCTGCCAGTTCCAGACATGGCCGTGCCGCCTCTGTAACCCGATCTACGAACTAACAAATTGCTTTACAACCATCTTACAGCACTGCAGTAAACAAAAACCTGTTATGACTATGTATCTTCTATCACCTTTTTATATTGCTGGCAGCGCGATTATACTTACGTTATTCCCGTTACCGTTATTTTTTCGGGATGAAAAGTACCCTATATGTTTCTCCAGACGATATGTATTATATCTAATTGTGCTCGAAATCTCAACCCGATCCATTCATACGTTACGAAGTGATTGACCAACAAACATCTATACCTCTACATCTAAACGTTGACATAATAGGTACTAGTAGGATAATTTCTCAATAGGAATGTTCTAAAGATCTAAGCCGACAAAAATTTCATGCCCATGACCTGCCAAACTGGAAATCATTTCGGTTCTCCCGATCATTTCTATCGCGGACCTGCAGGTATGGAATTCATAAAATACAGCCCAGTTTATCTTCCCGCTGTTGGAACTTGGGGCCTTTTCTAACGAAGCGACAGTCAAGGCCATAATCTACCAGGTTAGCCAAGTGTGACTTGGTGGATGATACAAGTCCTATGTCTTCTTTGGAACATATCGGTTTCCTCACAACGTTAGCCTTCACAGTTAAAGCCAGTAGTGATAACAAACTTATAGGTACATCTGCAGTTAGATAAATACATAGACGTTCAGGCAGGATACCTAGGACCCTTGTTAATTCGGCTTATTGAACCAACCTGTAACTTTGTTGCGTGCTAACTCTGGAGCTAGCAATATTAATGGGTTTGTAGAGCCTGTTAAACCGCGCCTCCCAGTGCGAAATAGTTGCGTGTTGCCGCTCCGCATCCAAAGCAAGCCCCAACAAATGACTGTCGAGCTCCATCAGCCGCCGCCGTAGTCTCATCTGTTGCTTGAAAGTCGATACAATGGCTTCTCTAAGTGATTTTAAGTGCGCTTCACTTTCTGCTTTTTCTTCTTTTGTTGTCTCTTCTTCTATCTGCTGATACTCTTCTTTAGGTACACTGAAATAAAAATATTGAATTTTGCAGACATTAATTTGATTTTAATAACTTTCTTTTGATGTTTATAATAAGTATTTAACAAAATATTGTGTAAAACAGTACGAGTATGGTAATGAACTTATATTTATGTATTTTTTTCTTATTTAACTATATAGAAGTCATCATTAGTTTCAAATGAAGGGTTCATGGATAACAAATCTTTGTGTTACTCTAAACTATAATCAGTAAACAAATAAAAAAACAGCCTGATCACTTGAGTTGTAACGACGTGATTGAGAAACATACAAGAATTCATCGACAGTAGGATTAATAGTATTTTTTTTATTCTTAATTTCAGCTCCAAAGAACTCTGAGTTAGGTAAAGTTCATTTGTTCATGTTTTTTTTAATTATGTTATGTTTAAGTTCACGATCATTTTTGTTATGTTGTACAATATTTTGATATTTTTTTCAGACAGCAAAAGTTAAAAAGTAATGTTTTGCATCTCGCAAGTAGCAATAGTTCAAGCAAAATAATTATAAAAAATTTTTTTTTCAAGCACCCTATGTGACACAGTATAGTTATGTGGGCACAGGAGCTGTCGGCCCCCTCGATAATAATTTTCAGGAAGAGATGACCCATACGACTACATAATATTCATAGAGATATACTTAAAAATGAATTAAAAATAATACCGTGAAGCTTCTTTCATCTTAACTTTCAATCGTGAAATTTCTTCTCGCAAATCGTTGATAACTGTTCGATATTGTGAGAGATGTTTAGGAGTTTGTACTAATTCTCGTTCGACCTGAAACCAATACAAAATATATTTACATAATGGTAAAGGAACCGAAAGATAGCACAACGTACAATCTATTTTTGCATTTAGATAGAAACTACGGGGACGAAAGTTTGTACGGAAATTTTTGAAGTTTTGAAGCCAAAAGCTTGGAGCCTATTTTTAGGTTTTTAAGACTTTCAAAGTTGTTGAAATACGGACGCGTATTTTTGTTTTTAGAAGTTTTTGTACTGAACAAGAGTCGGTACATAGTAAACTTAATCTTTATTTATACAAGAAAGTAGTGTTAGTTACACGATTTATAACTTAAGAACGGTTGAACAAATCCTTATGATTTTTGTGTTTCTAATTTTTTATTTATCCGAATAGCAATATTTATAAGCAATAAAAATATGATTTTCATCAATAAAAAAAATATCAGTCAAAACATCAAAATCCTCAATCTGCTCTTTTGATTCCTCTTAGGTGACATGAAGTTGACCGGGTCATCTAGTTTTTTTATCAAATGCTTTACCCGCCCTGTTAGTGATATGTATCCACCCTGTTAATAACATGTACCCACCCTGTTAGTGATATGTACCCACACTGTTAGTGATATGTACCCACCCTGGTAGTGATATGTATCCACCCTGATAGTGATATGTATCCACCTTGTTAGTGATATGTACCCCCCAACCCTGGTAGTGATATGTATCCACCCTGATTGTTCCGTATAATCGGGCAACATTATATCGGGCCGGCGATTAGCGTGTGTCTGTGGTCGCCGGCTGTCACTTGTACATTGTCTCTGGTCGCGGGAACGACAATGACTGGTTTTTTTTGTTAGTTTTTCTAACTGGTGTTTTTCGGGATAAAAGCTTTAATATTGTGCGGGAACACGTTATTAACATTAATTGTGACTACTGGATTAGTGCTGGACTATTAATTGTGAAGTGGCTGCTGGATTGGCCGCTTCTAGAACGCAGGATCGTTCTGGGGCGGGAGATCGTCTACGGAACTGTCTGGTTTGGTGTCCTACTTTCCATATTTCTCCTGCTCCCTATTCCTAACGACCAAACTGGGCTTTGGACGACGCCGGGAACCCTACGTAAGTAATTTTAAGTAACTTGTTTGCAATTAGGGGGTAAACTTTAAAATCGGTATAAAAGCAAAATAATAATGTTTAAATCTCGCTGATGGGCCCCGAGACGGTATTTCTGGCATAAATACTATACATTTTTTGATAGCAGCGGCCAAAAGCTAGGTGGAGAGACGAGATAGAGACCATTGGATCATGCAATTGGGCCAGCCTGGCAAACAACCGTGAAAAATGGCAAGCCCTGGAGGAGGCCTTCACCCGAAGAGGGGTCCAGTTGATAGCGAACCATCCTTAACACCTTTGCTGCGGGGCCATTTTTCGTAGACTTTCAACTAGTGCGTATGAGGTCTTTTCGAGGCAAAATTGACCTTCCTTGCAGTGCGTATGGGACCTTTTGTGCCTCACAAAATTGTTTCTAAGAATACCTTAAATATTATGTTCATTTGTAAGAGTAATTGCTTGAAAATTTACCAATATTCATTTAAAGAGTTGTTAAAGTTGAATCCAGCTTCGCCCACAGTTATGACATTTAGGTATTGAGTAAATGAAAATTATATATATGACATCTGTTCTGCCTCACATCGCATTGAAATAAAGTTCTATTAGTGTCTCGACTAGTGTTGTGAATAGAGAGAGTTGCAGTTGCGATATTAAAATAATTTATGTATTATAAGATTGATTAATATGTTTTTCATTAAAACCGGTCAAGTAGAAAGATTTTTTACGAATTGGACACGAAATACACGAACAATATTTGTTTTGTTTTTGCTTCCTAACTAATTTTTACACAAGTCTTAATTTATCGTAGCAACCTACATATCTCTTTCGTTGACCATTTCGTCAATTTCGTTGAAATTGTCAGGAAGAACAATACAACCCTTTAATTATTCTCAAAACTGTATTTTTGCTACGATCTTGCTGGAGATGATAGCTTTCTTTGTCTCTATAAATAAGTGTACTATTCGAGTATTCTTCAGGAGTATACGATTTATAATTATAGTTTGATTCCATATATGTATATGTATGTGTTTTTTTTTATGTATTGGCGCAATTTAAGTCGTCCACACCACGGTATCATAGATTTATCAATTATCATATTTTCTCTAGGACGAAACACTTGTTAAAATTGAGAATTCAACATATATTTGGGGAATTTTATAAAACTTATCCCCAGTATCAATTTATAAGTCGCAGAAACAACAAATTAATAAATGTAATAAAAAATCTGTCCCTGAAAATTGCTGAGCACATGTACTAATTTCTATACAATATTGACCTGTTAGACCAATAGTCGTTGTCGTTAACATGTAGCGATGTGTATTAGCGAGTGCATCAACTTGCAACATGCTTTCGTATCGATACTTTTTATCACGTCACTAAGTTAGGATACGCAGGCGCCTCGCCGCCCGCACCTCACTCCATGCGGCTGTGAGGCCTACAATTTTGAGGCAGATTAGACCTCACTTCGCACTGTACGAAACTAATTAATACTCAGTGCGTTTGAGGCCTTTTAAACCTCATTTAGTTTTAACTTCACTCTTAGGCTAGGCTTTGCAAGAGAAGCAATTTCATATATTTGTCTCTGTTATACTCATATAAATGTTAATATAGTCGCCCCCCGCACAGAGTGAAAGAACACGATTTTGAGTACCGCACCTGCGAGAAGCTACGCATGTGGCGTTTTCGACCTCATAATGCAGCAAACGTGTTAATGAGAATCAGTAAAGTTATATCAAATTCAATAGATCTATCATCCACGTTATTCTTTATGACATAAGGATCATATATCTTTTTGAATTATCCAAATCGCACCATTACTTACGAAGATATTAAATAATAAACATATACCGTTCCTGTCGCTAAAAGTCAATGCACGCGGGAGCGTGTGACGTCACTGTGACGGAACCGAGCGTGACCGGCCGGTCGGCCGGCTCATTCGACGTAGCAGCGGCGACGCGCGACTCGGTTGGTCCCTAATATTTGCCAATTTATTTACACAAAGTGTTGGAGTGTAATTTTGTGATACTTAAGTATAAAACGTACATAAGTAATATGAGTACTAATAAAGTAGAAGCGGGTTTTGTGCAAGCTCAGTCAGATAATCTTCCAAAAGTGGATTCTTTTATGGTATTTGATTATCTAGGTAATAATTCCAAGTTCACCAGCGTTGAAATCCGTGGTTGGAAACTACAAAGGTAAGGATGCTGCTTATTTATCTACGTACGTAGGTACTTATTAGTAATCTTTAATTTGTTAGTTAGTGGTTAAAAAATCTTATTACATAGGCAGGTGTAATAAAATGAATGTAAAGTGTAGGTACAGGGACATATTCAGAACTTAAGAGTAGTGTTTATACTATCGAATGTAAATGAAATAATTGTTTTCGTTCATTCATATGTAGATCATTTCGCGAATGATTTTTTAACCTACTTGCGCTTTATTTAGTGCATGGTTCTCTCACTTGCTGATCTAGGTATGACAGAATCCAATAAAAGATGTCATGGCTGTTTTTTTGCCATCTCGCGTTTTGTTACAAATCGTGCGTTCAGTATGTACTTAGGTAGGATGACTTGAATATAAAGCAAAAAAATTTTTATGCATATATTTTATTTCTGTTTTATTTTTATTACCCACGACGCAACGCAGACGGTCTATGCGTTGGGGGGGGGGAGGATGTTTGTTTGTGCAATTCATGTCGGCATTTTTCTCCAAGGCTACTTGTCTGATTTTGATCGGTCAATTTTCTTTTTTTGAGGCTTTTGACATTCAAACTTATGAGGCAAAACTCCTTTCTTCAGTTTAAGCTTTCCTCCAACCAACTTAAACTTTACGTAATTTTCCATATCTTCTTCCAACTGAAATATAAAAATACTAGTTAAGCCCCGCTGATGATGGTGATTGAAACCTTGGTAATCGGTGTTCGACCAAGCGGACTGCGCTTCGTGTGTTACATTTTATGCGAGTGTTATATTAGTAGGATTAAGGTGCGCCCCTCAGCAAAACGAGTTTTTTGTCCAGTTTTAAGAGCTATCTACTCATTAGCCAAAACAAATATCAACTGGAAAAAAATACATTAAATTACTACAGCTTCTTGGCTTCAAAATGGTAGTTTTATTTTTTTGTTAATGAACTTATTGTTTAAATAATCGCCTCACAACGAAACCATGAAAAAATTAAATAATTGTAGTTATCATGCATCTCCTCGAAAATCGTCCATTATTTTGATTTTGTACTTACACCAACGGATAGACAATCGCATTACGAACATTTTGGTAGTTTTATTTTTTTCAAAAGACCAAAATCTGATTTTATTAAGAGTTAATTCTAAAATTTGAGTGTAAAACAGCGAAAAATCCTACTGTTTCTCTCTTGTTCTTTCTTACGGTGTGCGATAAGGTAAGAAATACTCAAGGTCATTTGCTCGGGGTACGCCCTTAATGTAGTTGCTTCTAACAGTAAGGCATAGCTGAGGTAGATACATAAATGCACCGCTGTTGTGTAGATGATTAAAAAATAAATAATATATCATACACTCTTTGATTTTTACCTAAGTACGTTTCTGTGCTTTAACCTTGGAATATTACATAGAAATGAGAAGGGGGAAATAGGTAGGTACGTAGGTTTATACACAATACTCAGACAAAGTAAGAAGGTATGTTTCTAATAATACAGCAGCTTAAAATAAGATATATAGAAAGGTACACTGCACTTAATACGTAGTAGGTACCACCTTATTTTAATAAATATCAACCAAATAATAGGTATAGTTATGTAGGTACTCACTACTCACATCGAAATGATCTTCACAGCAATGTCTTGTAGCCTGGGCAGAGGGTGGAGTTTTATGATCTCTTTTTACAACCGAATACCATTTTTTTCGAAGTTTTGGGTCTTTCGGCACGTTAAAAAATAGTTTTTCTAGCGTTTTAATAGAAGTGTTTATACATTTTGGCACTGTACAATATTTATACATAGTTTAAAAAGTGAATTACACACAAATCAGACACTTAATTTGTTTTAAAGTCACAATTAAAGAAACAAAACACTGCGCGCCTTATCGCTGCCAACGGCTAACTGGCGGCAACCGTCACAGTGACGTCACAGCTATCGCGACGGCCACTCGGTGAACTTCGCTAGTAATTCGGTCATAACTTCGTCAATTTTTGTCGTAGAACAAAAATTTTTACACTGTTTGTTAAGAATTTCTTAGCTCTATAAATCTGCATACTCAACTAAAATTGTTACGGATCCTCATTAAAAATTAAATTGTTTATGTTTTTACAAATATGTACATGCTGTCATCTTGGAAAATTAAAGGCTTTTTTTTTTTTTTTTTTTTTTTTTTATTTATTTATTTATTTTGGTAGCAGGAGCGTCGTTGGCCGTAAATACTCCCTTTTTGTTTTATTTTTCTGGCAAAATATACCGGGTAGGCTGAATATTTGGGGGTTCCCAGTTTATAATTTCTCCCCAAACTGTCGGGAAATTAGTATTAAGTGGTATCCGGTTTTTTAGGTTGCGGATACATTTGTTGTGACATTGTCCGAACTTTAGGCTAATTTAAAATTTAAATTTAAATTTAAAATGGCTTCGGATTTGGCCAACCAGCTCCGATGGTTCGAATCCTTACAAGGATTGGTCGGCCGGAGAGACCGGGAGGAGGCGCTCCTAAACAGGGCAGAGCACCTCGACAGGCGCCTGGAGGTCGCTGAGAGGAGCGCAGGATCGCTGCGGGATGCAAGGCCGTCTCCACCTGAGGAGCAGATGGAGAGGATCGAGGCGGACATGCGGCGCATTCTGGACTTGTACGACGAGGTCTCCGAAGGGGTTCGTCAGCTGGAGAGGTCTCGTCAGGGAAGGGCGAACTCGGGACCCGTCATCAGGAATGCGGGTTCGGGTGTAGTGGGACGCCTTCCCACCCTGGACTTGCCCAGGTTCACAGGTAACCTGCGAGAGTGGAGCGGCTTCCGGAGTATGTTCGCCTCTCTCGTGGATTCACGCACGGATCTGACGAAGGCGGAGAAACTGGCCTATCTCCGCACGTCACTGGAGGGTGAGGCACTCTCCCTGGTCCAGCACCTGGAGCTGGACGACGACAACTTCGGCACGGCGATGGAGTTGCTGGATACGAGGTTCCAAAACCCTCGGCTCCTCGCCGACGCTCACGTGTCCCAAATACTGGGGCTGCCGAAGGTGACTGAGAGGTCTCAGTTGAGGCCGCTAATCCTCACGCCCGTGAAGGTGGCGTACAACGCCTTGCGCAGCTTGGGACTGCCAGTGGAACACTGGTCGTTTCTGCTGGTCCACATCCAGCTGGGCAAGGTGCCGCTGGAGTTGCGCGCCCGGTTCGAGCGGGATAGGGGCCTTCACGCAGACCCGAAGGTCTTCCCCACGTTTGAGGAGCTACTTCGGGTCCTGGAGTGGGAGGCGAGGATGGCAGAGTCGGCGCCTCAGGAGGCGCAGCCCGCCGCTTCAGCTCGTGGCCCTGCCGGAACAGGACCGCGACCTACCAATCCCCGCACTCAGGGTGGGGTGAAGCGGACGGCGACGGTGACGAGTGCGTCGGAGCAGGAGTGCCCGAACTGTGGCCAGCCTCACGCGCTGGTGCAGTGTCCGGCCCTGCTTGCGCGGACGACTTCTGAACGACGAGGGATCGTTCGGAGGTTGCGTCGGTGCTACGGGTGCCTGGGGGGTCATTTGTACAATGACTGCCCCACGGCACGGCCGTGTCCTGGGTGTGGGGGACCACACCATCAGCTCTTGTGCGTCAGGAGCGATGGTGCTGGTCGACAGCCCTCAGGGAGGGGGCCCTCCACGGGCGGGGGCGCTCCCACGCAGAGCCACGCATTGTACAACAATGAAGTGGCTACAGCGTGGAGCACACCCCCTCCACCCCAACCCACGGCAGCACCGGGCAGCCCAATAAGGGGCGTCCTACACGCGGCTCGGTCACCGACCTCACAGCCCGCGCGGACGCGGGCGAACTGGAGAGGTGGAAGGGTGATACAGGAGTCACCACGGGGGCCACCTCCCCAGCGTTATCCTTTTCCGCCGCTGGATCCGCGACCAATAGAATGGAGGGCGTACACGCCTCCCCTCCATGAACATCCGAGGCTGGAATACCACCCGCCCTACTTTCGGTATGGCAGGGCGGCTGGATATGCCCCCCATCCGATGGCCCTTTGCACTCGGCAGCCATACTGGGCTGGGCCCGGCAGTCCGACGGGTTCGGACGGGCCTCGGAGGGATTGACTAGCCTCCGTGCCCTTGGCACAGGATCAACCGGTGGTCCTGCTGCCCACCCTCTGGTTAAGGGTTTGGGGTCCAAGAGGCGACTACGTCCGGATACGAGCGCTCTTGGACACAGGGTCCCAGGGGTGCATTTTAACAACCCGGGTTGCTCATCGCCTGGGCCTGGCTAGGTTTCCGTCACCGACTCCGTTGCGGGGAGTCGGGAACACAGAGGTGCGGTCGGCTGGACAGACCCGCCTCTCCTTCTCGTCCGTACATTCCTATTCGGAAAGGATTGCGGTCAGGGCCACCGTCATGGATTCGGTTGTCGGTTGGCTTCCTCAGGCGGACATAGATCCGGATCTTTTGTCCTGTACTAAGGGTCTCAGGTTGGCGAATCCCCGCTTCGGGATGGCGGGTCCGGTAGACCTTTTGTTGGGTTCTGATGTACTGGGTTACATCATGAACGGCAAGCCTAGACTGCTGGATCAGTCTTCGCTGATGGCGCTGCCCACCATCTACGGGAACGCCATTTTGGGAATGGTGGATGAGTGGCAGCAGTCGAATCAGGCTTCTTTTACGGGAACGGCCCTCGCTCAGATCATGCAGAGGTTCTGGGAGATCGAAGAGCCGCCTACCGTGTCTCGGCTGGATCCCGAGCACGTGGAGTGTGAGAACTTTTATCAGGCTCACACTCGGAGAATGGTTTCTGGGCGATTGGAGACTAGGCTGCCTTTCCGGGATAACCCCCCGCGTCTGGGCCAGTCTCGATCATTGGCCGAGAAAAGGCTCAGGTCCATGGAGCGACGCATGGCTCGAGATCCTGTACTTCGGGAAAAGTACATCGAGTTCATGAGGGAGTATGAGGCACTGGGCCACATGTCTCCGGCTCGCGACGACTGGTCGACCATGGACCACTACTTTTTGCCTCATCACGCTGTTTTGAAAGTGTCGACAGGCAAACTCAGGACGGTGTTCGATGGATCCGCTCCGACTTCGACAGGAGTGTCACTGAACCAGGGCCTCCACGCTGGACCGAAGTTACATCGGGATATTGTAGACATCATCCTGAATTTCCGTAGGCATCAGGTGGTGTTGGGAGCGGACATCCGTATGATGTTCCGACAAACAGTCATACACCCCGAGGACAGGAGGTTCCAGTTGATCCTCTGGCGGGAAAGTCCTCAGGACCCTATGATGGTGTATGAGTTGAACACCAACACCTATGGGTTGAGATCAAGCCCCTTCATTGCGATCCGCTCACTGCTGGAGTTGGCGGAGCAAGAACGGGCTCGGTACCCACGTGCAGCCGCAGTTCTGGAACGCGACCTGTACGTGGACGACGTTTGCACTGGTGCGCAGACGGTGGAGGAAGCTCTGTTGCTCCGGGATGAGCTTACAGAGCTTCTCGCATCTGGAGGCTATGAGCTTCGGAAATGGCTCTCTAACGACCCCAACGTCCTGGCTGGTATCCCGGACGATCACCAGCAGGATCCGGGGCTCTTCGAGGAAGGTGACGATCCGCACGGGATTGCGGTTCTGGGCATGCAGTATCAACCGGTTGCTGACATCTTCACCTTTCGGGTGGCACTGGAAGCCACACGCGCGTGGACAAAACGGACGGTTTTGTCCACCATCGCCAGGATGTTTGATCCAAACGGTTGGATCAGTCCGGTTCTGTTCGCAGCCAAGTGTCTGTTACAGCGACTTTGGACTCTGAAGGTCTCCTGGGACGACCCCCTGGTCGGAGACTCGCTTAACACTTGGCTTCGTTTGATATCTGACCTCGAAACGGTCAATAGAGTGGCGTTGCCCCGTCGCATTCTGCCACCAGGCTGTAGCCGGATCAGCCTGCACGGGTTCTGTGATGCGTCCGAGCTGGGCTATGCCGCATCTGTGTACTTGCGTACAGTTGACGCTGGAGGCCACGTCAATGTCACGCTCTTATTGGGGAAGAGCAAGGTAGCTCCTATCAGGACACGACTCACCATTCCGAAACTGGAATTGAGCGGAGCCACATTACTTGCTCGGCTGCTCAAGCATGTATATCAGGAACTGTCCACCTCGATAGACATCCGGAATGTCTATGCGTGGTCTGACAGTCAGGTCGTGCTTGCCTGGTTGAGAGCAGCCCCTCACACTTTGGAGACCTTTGTAGGAAATCGGGTTTCCCAAATCCAAAACATTGGACTGGACATTGTTTGGAGACATGTCCCGGGTGAGTTGAACCCCGCTGACTGTGCTTCGCGCGGCTGTTCCGCGCCGGAGCTAGTTGATCACCCATTATGGTGGGGTCCGGACTGGCTGCGGGAGCCAGAAGCTTCCTGGCCAGCTCTCGGCGCGGACTCGGAGCGAGCGGAGCTGCCCGGAGTCCGCGTGCATGCGATTGTGGCGGAAGTGCCCCCAGACCCTGACTGGTTGACGGGTCGTTACAGCAAGCTGGATAAGTTGTTGGGGGTAACTAGCTGGATTAAACGCTTCATCCACAACTGTCGTCACCCTCGTCAGAGGAGGAGTGACCAGATCGCCACTGTGGAGGAGCGTCGGAGTTCCTTGCTGCACCTCATTCGGCTGGTGCAGGGTGAGAGGTTTCCGACGGAACTTGAGGCGCTGCGCTGCGGACGCGCTCGCTTGAAGGGTGCGGTCGCCAAGTTGAACCCTTTCACAGGTCAGGATCATGATCAGGATTTCCCTCGAGGCCGTTCGACGGGGTCGGAACGGACTTCGCTGGGCCCTTCTCGGTCAAGTCATCGACGTTGCGTAACGCCAAGGTCGTTAAAGCCTACCTGTGCGTCTTTGTGTGTTTGGCCACCAAAGCAGTCCACCTGGAGCTGGTCTCTGCGCTGTCTGCGGAGGCCTTTGTCGCGGCGCTGGATCGCTTTGTAGCGCGAAGAGGAGTACCCTCTTTAATACGTTCGGACAATGGCACAAATTATCGAGGGGCGGCGAATTATTTACGCGAAGATAATAATTTTTTAAATTCTGGTAATAATAGTTTAAGTCTGGCTCTCGCCCAGCGGGGAATCAGCTGGCAATTTAGTGTGCCGGCCTGTCCTCACTGGGGAGGAATTTTTGAGGCTGCGGTGAAGTCTGCTAAAACCCATCTCCGCCGTGTCATCGGGGAGACCGTGTTAACTTGGGAAGAGTTAGTCACGGTACTATGCCGCGTGGAGGCAGTGCTTAATTCCCGTCCTCTCTGTCCAATCTCGCCTGACCCTAACGATCTAGAAGTCTTGACGCCGGGTCACTTCTTGATCGGTCAGCCTTTAACCGCGTTGCCGGAGTATCCCTGGAAGGATGAGCGCCCCGGACGCCTGTCCCGTTTTCAGTTATTGCAGCAAATAAGTCAAGACTTCTGGAGGCGCTGGTCGGCCGAGTACTTGCATCTGTTGCAACAACGGGTAAAATGGACAGATAGGACGGAGGCCCCTCGGGAAGGGGACTTAGTATTATTAAAAGAGGCAAATTTGGCCCCCCTACTCTGGCGTAGGGGACGTATTTTAAAATTGATATCTGGTACTGATGACACACCCCGCGTGGCGGAGATTCTGATTTCTGGTTCCAGACTTCAGCGCGCGGTGTCCTCTCTGGCACGCTTGCCTCTTTATTAGATATACGTGTTTTCAAGGTTAAAATTTAATTTAATTTTATTACTATTTTTGGTAAAGTGTTTTTTTTTTTTTTTTTTTTTTTTGGTTTGATTTCCACTTTCGGGTCAAAGTTGGAAATTTCGTTTTATTTGGGGGCCGGATACTACTAAATACTAGTTACTAAAATTGACCTGGAGTTCAATTGGTCGGGGGTTTTGTTCCGTATAATCGGGCAACATTATATCGGGCCGGCGATTAGCGTGTGTCTGTGGTCGCCGGCTGTCACTTGTACATTGTCTCTGGTCGCGGGAACGACAATGACTGGTTTTTTTTGTTAGTTTTTCTAACTGGTGTTTTTCGGGATAAAAGCTTTAATATTGTGCGGGAACACGTTATTAACATTAATTGTGACTACTGGATTAGTGCTGGACTATTAATTGTGAAGTGGCTGCTGGATTGGCCGCTTCTAGAACGCAGGATCGTTCTGGGGCGGGAGATCGTCTACGGAACTGTCTGGTTTGGTGTCCTACTTTCCATATTTCTCCTGCTCCCTATTCCTAACGACCAAACTGGGCTTTGGACGACGCCGGGAACCCTACGTAAGTAATTTTAAGTAACTTGTTTGCAATTAGGGGGTAAACTTTAAAATCGGTATAAAAGCAAAATAATAATGTTTAAATCTCGCTGATGGGCCCCGAGACGGTATTTCTGGCATAAATACTATACACTGATAGTGATATGTATCCACCTTGTTAGTGATATGTACCCCCCACCCTGTTAGTGACATGTATCCACCCTGATAGTGATATGTATCCACCTTGTTAGTGATATGTACCCCCCACCCTGTTAGTGATATGTATCCACCCTGATACTGATATATACCCACCTTGTTAGTGATATGTACCCACCTTGCTAGTGATATGTACCCACCCCGTTACTGATATGTACCCACCTTGCTAGTGATATGTACCCACCCCGTTACTGATATGTACTCATCCTGTTCGTGATATGTACCCACCTTGTTAGTGATGGCGGAGGCTCGCTGCGCATAGTGCAGTGTGGAGCGCGTGGTTTCCCGCGAGGCGGCTCCGGGCGCCACGTGCGCCACCATGGCGGCGCGACATCGCCCGCCCAGCACCTCTCGCAGCAGGCGCGTTAACTTCGAGTCGCGGTAGTTCACGTATCTGAGGAATGAAGAATGAATGAAGAAAGAAGAATGCTACGTAAATACGGGTTATAGTGAGTTAATATAGAGTTTATGGCAGCTTACAGTGCAGAAAATGGCTTCGTGACACTGAACGAGAGTGAGACAGAGCGCGCGGGAAGACCCGTTTATGCGACACCACTAAACGACCCATGCATTATGCTGGACGACAAGATCCTCGAGATGGCCAAGTCCATTGAAGGGAACTCAAACGTCAAAGCGTGTTGGGAAAACTGGGAGGTACCAAGAATACAGTGGGTCAACGGAGTTCCAGGATGTGGAAAGACAACGTGGGTGATTAGACACTTCGATGTGGACAAAGACGCTATCATCACCACAACAACTGAGGCAGCAAAAGATCTAAGGGAGAAGCTATCGCACCGTATCGGAAACCTGGTCAAAACCAGGGTGCGAACTATGGCTTCTGCTCTGGTAAATGGTTTCGGAAAAGAGAAATTCAGCCGCCTCCTGGTGGATGAGGCTCTCATGAACCATTTCGGGGCCATTGTGATGATCTCACTGCTGTCTGGTGTTGGCGAAATTGTCCTCATCGGAGACGTCAATCAGTTGCCTTACATCGATAGGGAAAATCTCTTCGAAATGAGGTATCACCGCCCGGACCTGGTAGCAAAGATCAGCCAGGAGTTGCTCTGCACACATCGCAACCCGATGGATGTTGCATATGCGCTGAGGGAAATATACTCAGGTATGTACTCCTCAGTACCCCGTATAAAGTCCCTGGAGCAGAGAAGGTATAAAGGAAATACCCGGCACCCAACCCAACACCCTCTTTTTAGTGCATACTCAAGAGGAAAAGGAGACCCTGACAAACCAGGGTTACGGGTCAGGCACTGGGTCACGCATCCTTACCATTCATGAAGCGCAGGGATTGACATACGAGTCGGTAATCGTAATTAAAACTAAGGCAAACATGAAGCTGCACGAGAGCGTGTCCCATGCGGTTGTTGCAATCTCACGGCACACGGGGACCTTCACATACTACGCTGACGACACCGACGACGCCATCGGTCGGTTCGTGCGGCGAGCGTTGGCTGCATCACCAAAGACCATTCAAGATTTCAACCTGCAGATGGCCATTAGAGACAGAAATGCGGCTGTAGTGGAGTCTCTGGGCCAGGAGGAGGCGGCCTAGGCAAAAGACGATGTCGAGTCGATTACTATCGGAATCCCAACCGGTAGTGATCGGCTCAACAGACGAAATCGGACTGACTAGCATTAGAATTACGTTTAAAATGTTCACCACCCGTCAGAAGCTCTGTTTTATTTAGAAGCACAATATCTACCTAATTAAAAAATTCCTAAAGACTATTATGTGTCTCATCGAATTGAATGTGGTACAATAGATTGTTATGCTTAAAATACATTATGCCAAAAAACTATTACGCAAAAGTTACAATATTATGACACTATGTATTATGCTACATTCACTATGACAAAGTAAATTAGGAAAAAAATAAGCATTTTAAATGGCACCCAATTTGAACCTGTACGTGTCATGAAATAAAATATTCATTCAAATAATATAACTCTTGGTTTTTCTAATAAAGAAAAAAAATGGCAGTCATAGGAACTGCCGATAGAAGTGAAAACTTATAACTCAGAATTTGATAGCTTACCTTGGAAACTACAAGGGTATAACCGGAGGGCGTGGCCTCGCCATCTTGGCATGGCCATCTAGAAATGCGTCGATATTTCCCATTGGCTGATGCGTTTCTAGATGGCCATGCCATGATGGCGTGTCCACGCCCTTTCAGCATTTCCCATTGACTGACGTATTTCTAGATGCCCAATAGCCATGGTCCCGAGTTTACCCAAAGCTTTCATATCATACCCGAGCGTGACGAATGAATTCAATTCACAGCCCACGAAAAATTTGTCGAGGCGCGCCTAAAGAAGTTTTCACTTCAAAATAAGGAATTCCACATAATGTCAAAACAGAACGTTACACTATCCACAGAAAGCAAAAAAAGGAAACTTATTTTTTTAGTCTGTGGCTTAGTTGCGCGCGCATAACATACAACTGACCAATTTTTACCGCGAAAACGAAAAAAAATCATAAACTCTTTTTCGCTGTTGAATAGTTATTTGTTGTAAAAGAGTACTCAATTTTAATGACCGAGCAAGCGAAGGATTCTAAAATTAGAATTCTGAGCGTAGCAAGGGAATCAAAAGGGCACAAGGTGAAAAATCTTTGCACTCGAGTGCAACACGTAATTTTTCATCCCACCTTGGCGAGGAAATGACTAAATGCTTTGCGTATTATTAACAGTTTCAGTCAATTCTGTTCGCGTCAAATAAATAAACTTCTTGGTTGCTAGAATCACTTATTTCGGTTTTTCACTTGTATTCAATTTTCCTGTTTTCAACTTTGAGTTTATTTAGCCATAAAAATATGAATTGTTGACCGATTGAGGTAAGGAGTGTCATTTGTGTACATGAAAAAGTGTCCGCACAAATTCATTAAATTATGGTAGTGCTAGTTAGCATCAAGGTTAATTTTAAAGGAAATAAGTAAATAAAAATACTATTCAGAATTGTACATGTTTTCTCAAAATAGTGATTACTAGATGTTATATTTACTACATTATTTTGTACTGGAACGCAAGTAGTTGAATTTTTCTATTAGTAGATAACTATTTTAGTCGTCAATAATATTCAATTATTTAATTTGGCATACTTCGATTCGTTTTCATTGATTCATTCATAGCATTTTAAAATGTTCTGCCATTTGAGATAACATTCCTTACCTCTATCCTCCATACGAGAAAAACAAAAATTGCGCGCAAAGCATTTAAAAAAAAAGTACACCAAGGAAGTTCCGAGTCTGAGCTTTTAAAAAATTAAAAAAAAAAGATGAATTCGGCACCAAAGAGGTAGACATAAATAGGTTTACTTAATTATGTTTTGAATTCAAAAACTTAGTCCACACGATGTTCTAAATTCAAATTTACTTTACTCTCTGGAGGTTAAAAAAAACGACTTTAGCGCCCTGATATCGAGGAGCAAATGTACTCTTTCCTGTGACTCTTTCCGAGGTGGTGGGATGAAAATGTTTTCTTATTATTATTTTAATCGCAAGTGTGTTGAAAAACGTGGTTCTCAAAAATCTACTATTATTCACCATGGTGATACCACCTCAATAGAACTTAAAGAAATCTTATTTATTTGCTTTTTAGTAATTTTGTTATTATTTAAAGAAATAATTACAAATGTTAATTGTTGTGTAAGCGACATTGTTTCATGGTTGACGTTCCAAAGACTCCGACGAGGAGGTTAGACCTCACTTTTGTGGTAAAACGTCTTAGCTGTGGAATGCGTTGCCTGTGGGGGTTTCCCGATGGTTAAAAGCTTGGTATCGAGAGTGAATCGATTTCTTCTAGGTAAGCACGCTTCATCGTAGACCCCGTCGTCGCTTAACATCAGGCGAGGTGGCGATCAAATGAAGCCTATACCAAATATATTTTTAAAAAATTGGCAATCATAGGAATTGCAGATGGAAGTGAAAACTCAGAATTTGATAGCTTACTTTGGAAACTACGCGGGTGAAACCGGAGGGCGTGGCTATGAGCATGGCCATCTAGTAATAGTGACGCAGTTCTAGATGGCCAATGGCCATTGTCCCGAGTTTACCCGAAGATTTCTTATCATTCCCGAGCGTGAACGTGATTCACAGCCCACGAAAAATCTGTCTATGGTGCGCCAAAATAAGTTTTCACTTCAAAAATGTATTAACCTTGCTCCTCCCGAGAGCGCCATGATGCAGTTTCCCAAAGCTAGTAAGGATCGGTTGATGTGGGCGCCTTCCAACCGCCTCGCCCGGAGTCCTGCCCGCTCCGACCCCGCCAAGTCGATCAGAAATAGTCGTCCTCGCTGCGTACCTCCTTCCACTTGTCTGCTTACTATTACACTAAAACAAACAAAAATAGTAAGTATAGCAATAAAGTAAAAACATGTCAGTCACAGGGAAACACGTTCCATCGAAGACCGCATCGTCGCTTAACATCAAGCGAGATGGCAGTCTAGTGTCACTTTGGAAACTACGCGGGTAAAATCGGACGTCGTGGCCTAGACCATGGCCATCTAGACATGCGGCAGCATTTCGAGTTTACCCAAAGATTTCTTTCGTTTACGAACGTGACGCTTGAATTCAATTCATAGCCCACGAAAAATATATGGGTGATGCGCCAAAAGAAGTTTTCACTTCAAAGAAGGGATTGCCGATCGAAATGTTATAATACCCGGTTTACATTATTCCAGTCCAGCTACCGAATCCAGCGCTGGATTGCTTACTGGAATAATGTAAACAGGTACCTGGAATGCATTGGCACTGGATTGATGCTTTCCAGTGCCGGTTTCCATTATTCCAGTAAGCAATCCAGCGCTGGATTCGGTCGCTGGACTGGAATAATGTAAACGGGGTATAACTCAGAATTTTGGTATTACTTACCTAAACAGCGCTAGCTGTACTGCTAGTGCGCTAAAAGAAGTGTTCACTTCAAAAACTTAAAGAAGGCTATGGTAGGTGGCCTCAAGTGGTCTCTACTGCCTACCGAACGTTGGGCTAGTGCATAAAGCGCAGGGCTTTACTCACCGAGTTAGACATCTCGGGTTATAAAATAAATTGTCTTCCTTCATTGACTGACCTCGTTCATGGCTTAGTTGGTGGTAAGTTTGCCTACGAAGCCGAGGCTCGTGGATTCGATTCCCACCTCGTGCAAATATTTGTGTGATGTTTGTGTCTGCATAATAAGTATCTACAATTATTTTTAAGTATTTACAAATATTTTTAAGTGTTATATACCTACCTGTCAGCTACCTGGTATTACAAGATTTGTTTAGTTTGGGGTCAGATGGTGTTGTGTGTGTAATGCCCACTAATTTTCAACAATATTTACCTTAGCGAGTGATGCTCGAGGCTCGGTGCGCGGTCGCTGCGGGTGGGTGTTCCGCTGTCGTCTTCATTGCTAGCTCCAGCGGCCCCGCGCTCGGGTTCAGGAGGTGTATTACCTCAGCAAGGCGTGTCCCCGGGAGGAGTGCTCGTTAGCGAGCGTGGGCTCGGCGGTGCGCGCGCGCGGTCGCTGCTAGTGAGCGCTCCGCTGTCGCTAGCTCCAGCGGCCCCGCGCTCGGGTTCAGGAGGTGTATTACCTCAGCAAGGCGTGTCTCCGCGAGGAGTGCTCGTTGGCGAGCGTGGGCTCGGCGGTGCGCGCGCGGTCGCTGCTAGTGAGCGCTCCGCTGTCGCTAGCTCCAGCGGCCCCGCGCTCGGGTTCAGGAGGTGTATTACCTCAGCAAGGCGTGTCCCCGGGAGGAGTGCTCGTTGGCGAGCGTGGGCTCGGCGGTGCGGGCGCGGTCGCCGCGGGTCAGCAGCTCGGACACGTGCGCGGCGCTGGTGGCGCGCACCTCGCGCAGCCCCGCCACCGTGGGGGCTCCGCTGCCGCCCTCGTCGCGGAGCTCCAGTGGACCCGCGCTCGGGTTCAGTAGATCACGTATTATCTCGTTGTAGATCTCGATGTATGACATTTTTACCTGGGAATACAGTCATGTATTTCAATAACAGAAAATCCTCTTGTACCTAATTATTTATCTGTCCAGTGTCCAATCTTGACAAAGCCGAGTTATACCACCCTATTCCAAACATTTACTCAAAGCTTTCGGGTTAGAGATATTTTATTTCTAATACATTTTCACTTATGTAAGAAGTAGCTGTGTATAAAGTGTAAGTATAATATTTTATCTTACATCGAACGTGCAAGTACCTACTGTAAAATCAGTGGGGGTAGTCGGAAATGTTTTAGTGCAGTTGTATGGCGAGGCACGGCGTGGTCGCCGGTTGGCGTAACAAGCTTTGAAGGAGAACAAGACAGAGCAGCCCGCAGTTTGTTCTTACTACAACTTGGCCCGCCCTTCTCTCACAAAGATAATCAAGGCGCTCAAGGCGTGCCAAAATGTAAGTATAGATACATTTTTTGAGCAAATAAGTAACGAACTCAAAAAGATATAATTGTCCGGAAGTCATGTTTTATGATATTTACAGTTAAAATATAAAATAAAAAGTTTTTTTTTTTATATTTCCGGGTGACGACCAATGTGCAGTGAATTAGAACTCATTTTGTTCTAATAATTGCAAAAGTAACTCGGTTGTTATAGCCAGACTGTTGCTTACGATCAGGTGCATCTTTTGCTCGTCCTATTAGGTTACTCTATTTGATAAAATAAGACATTCGGCCTATTGTTATTCGGGCTATTGTTTTCGGAGCCTCCTACTACAGGTATACCCATGGAGACTCCATATTACTTGTTTTATAAGAGTAGTTTTTAGAAGAAATAAATATTTTGATTTTTTTGGATTTTTTTTTTTGATTGTTGATTCGGAAATTTCTTAGTCGCAATATTTGATTACTTAACAAAAATAACAGATTCTTTGTTACAACAAAAAGATAAATAGTTATACCTGTCACGAACAAAAAAAGTCCGACAAATACCTTCCTGTCCAAAGATTCAATTAATCAATATACCTGCAACTCATTGTTGTTTTAGAGGGGGTTAGCGCAAACATCAAGGTGAGTAGGTAAAGGTTTTCTTTCCCTCTACTATAATTAATGAATTCTGTTTGCAAAAGTCTGAGCACACAAGGGCAGGTCATCAGTGGCGGAACACCTAACACGCCTACAGAATATCGATTTGGCCTACTGCCTAGGTACTCCGAGATTGCCTGTAAATACTTTCGACAATGATATCATTCAGGCAAAATCCAATTGGTGACGGTGACAAATACGAACAAATATAACATTTACCTACAAGAATATTTCAATCCTGAACCAGTCTCGAATACTCTAAGAATCACACTAATTGTTTATAAGATAAAGTTTGTGTTTGTTTCCACAAACATAATATGTATCTGTAACGGCGAATTTTAATTTTGCTGGAGTAATTCGTTGCTGTTGGATACTTAATTCAATATTTCATTCAATTCAATTCATCATTAATTTACATAAACATAAATTAACGTGAAATACCTACTGTTACACCGCGGGTTACAACGCGGGGGAGTAGATAGTAGAATTCATGTAGTTTATTAAAATACACGGAAACCTATAGGTACGATATGTTACCAAACAAAGTTGAACTTTGATGGTGTTTTTGTTGCGAATACACAAATTTCTGTAATGAGTCGTTTGAAGTATACAAAAATATATTGCCATAAATAATAGTCCTCAATCACACCACAGACGTTAAAAAGTTACGGCTGGTCTAGTCGGGAGAACGGCGGCTGCCGATCCGGAGACCCCGGGTTCAAACCCCCCACACGCACCACTGTCTTTTCGAAGTCACGTGCGTAATGCCGCTAACTTAAAACGGTGAAGGAAAACATCGTGAGGAAACCGACATGTACCTAGAATCTTTCGAAGTCATGTGTCATCCGCCTACCCGCACTGGGCCAGCGTGGTGGATTATGGCCTTAACTCTCTCCTTGCGAGAGAAGGCCCCGAGTCCCAGCAGTGGGAACGTTTAGTGGGCTGTTGATGATGATGACACCACAGATGAAGTTAATGTCATTTTGTAAGACTGCTTTGCTTTTATGACGAAGGTGGATCCAGCTTTATCTCCACTTGGGTGTCACGGGGGTGACATAGTCATAATCATGTTACAAAACTGTGCGATAAGTACAAGTACATACATTGTTCCGTATAATCGGGCAACATTAAAGATCATAGCGGATCTATGGTTTACAGCTGTCAACTTGTGACGTCTTGTTTTTTCGCTGGAACGAAACGACGCGTTTTTATATGATTCTGGTGTTTTTCTGGTGATAAAAACGTACGTAACGTAATAGTGCTACAGGAAGAGGCTATTAATTATTGGAACACTCTGGATTGGTGCTGGAAGACCACAGAGTGAAAGCGGGCTGCGGGATCGGCCACCTTTCTCCAACGCAGGATCGTTGTCTGGACGGACGAGAGATCTACGGAAGCTAGTCTGGTTTGCGATTCCCTATTTTCCCTTGTGTTTCCGTTCCCTGTTTTCCCATCGATCAAACCGGACTTGAGCGACGCCGGGAAGCACAAGTAAGTGTTAATGTTATAGACATTGTGGGGGTGAAAAGTTAAAATCGACATAACGGCATTTAATTTGTATTAAGGTCTTGCTGATGGGCCCCGAGACGGTAATTTCTGGCTAAATTATCATTCATTTTTTGGTAGAAAGAGCGTGGTTGTCGTGAATATACCCCCATAATATATTTAGTACTTTTCATTTTTCTGGAAAAAAAGTGAGTAGTTCAGATATTGTTTTGTGTGCTTAGGTTGGTAGTTCACGAACTTGGTTACCGAGTCATTCAGCCAAGATTAAATATTGTAATACCAGCGTATAATTTCTCCCCAAACTGTCGGGAAATTAGTATTAAGTGGTATCCGGTTGTTTGGGTTGCGGATATATTGTTGTATTCGATATTTGTTGTGACATTGTCCGAACTTAGGTTAATTTAAAGTTTAAATTTAAATTTGAAAATGGCTTCGGATTTGGCCAACCAGCTCCGGTGGTTCGAATCCTTACAAGGATTGGTCGGCCGGAGAGACCGGGAGGAGGCGCTGTTAAATAGGGCAGAACAGCTCGACAGGCGCCTGGAGGTCGCTGAGAGGAGTGCAGGATCGCTGCGGGATGCAAGGCCGTCTCCACCTGAGGAGCAGATGGAGAGGATCGAGGCGGACATGCGGCGCATCCTGGATGTCTACGACGAGGTCTCCGAAGGGGTTCGCCAGCTGGAGAGGTCTCGTCAGGGAAGGGCGAACTCGGGACCCGTCATCAGGAATGCGGGTTCGGGTGTAGTGGGACGCCTTCCCACCCTGGACTTGCCCAGGTTCACAGGGAACCTGCGAGAGTGGAGCGGCTTCCGGAGTATGTTCGCCTCTCTCGTGGATTCACGCACGGATCTGACGAAGGCGGAGAAACTGGCCTATCTCCGCACGTCACTGGAGGGTGAGGCACTCTCCCTGGTCCAGCATCTGGAGCTGGACGACGACAACTTCGGCACGGCGATGGAGTTGCTGGAAACGAGGTTTCAAAACCCTCGGCTCCTCGCCGACGCTCACGTGTCCCAAATACTGGGGCTGCCGAAGGTGACTGAGAGGTCTCAGTTGCGGCCGCTAATCCTCACGCCCGTGAAGGTGGCGTACAACGCCTTGCGCAGCTTGGGACTGCCAGTAGAACACTGGTCGTTCCTGCTGGTCCACATCCTGCTGGGCAAGGTGCCGCTGGAGTTGCGCGCCCGGTTCGAGCGGGAAAGGGGCCTTCACGGCGACCCGAAGGTCTTCCCCACGTTTGAGGAGCTACTTCGGGTCCTGGAGTGGGAGGCGAGGATGGCAGAGTCGGCGCCTCAGGAGGCACAGCCCGCCGCGTCAGCTCGTGGCCCTGCCGGAACAGGACCGCGACCTACCAATCCCCGCACTCAGGGTGCGGTGAAGCGGACGGCGACGGTGACGAGTGCGTCGGAGCAGGAGTGCCCGAACTGTGGCCAGCTTCACGCGCTGGTGCAGTGTCCGGCCCTGCTTGCGCGGACGACCTCCGAACGACGAGGGATCGTTCGGCGGTTGCGTCGGTGCTACGGGTGCCTGGGGGGTCATCTGTACAATGACTGCCCCACGGCACGGCCGTGTCCTGGGTGTGGGGGACCACACCATCAGCTCTTGTGCGTCAGGAGCGATGGTGCTGGTCGACAGCCCTCAGGGAGGGGGCCCTCCACGGGCGGGGGCGCTCCCACGCAGAGCCACGCCTTGTACAACCATGAAGTGGCTACAGCGTGGAGCACACCCCCTCCACCCCAACCCACGGCAGCACCGGGCAGCCCAACAAGGGGCGTCCTGCACGCGGCTCGGTCACCGACCTCACAGCCCGCGCGGACGCGGGCGAACTGGAGAGGTGGAAGGGTGATACCGGAGTCACCACGGGGGCCACCTCCCCAGCGTTATCCTTCTCCGCCGCTGGATCCGCGACCCATAGAATGGAGGGCGTACACGCCTCCCCTCCATGAGCACCCGAGGCTGGATTATCACCCACCCTACTTTAGGTACGGCAGGGCAGCTGGATATGCCCCCCCTCCGATGGCCCTTTGCACTCGGCAGCCATATTGGGCTGGGCCCTGTAGTCCGACGGGTTCGGACGAGCCTCGGAGGGAATGACTAGCCTCCGTTCCCTTGGCACAGGATCAACCGGTGGTCCTGCTGCCCACCCTCTGGTTAAGGGTTTGGGGTCCAAGAGGCGACTACGTCCGGATACGAGCGCTCTTGGACACAGGGTCCCAGGGGTGCATTTTAACAACCCGGGTTGCTCATCGCCTGGGCCTGGCTAGGTTTCCGTCACCGACTCCGTTGCGGGGAGTCGGGAACACAGAGGTGCGGTCGGCTGGACAGACCCGCCTCTCCTTCTCGTCCGTACATTCCTATTCGGAAGGGATTGCGGTCAGGGCCACCGTCATGGATTCGGTTGTCGGTTGGCTTCCTCAGGCGGACATAGATCCGGATCTTTTGTCCTGTACTAAGGGTCTCAGGTTGGCGGATCCCCGCTTCGGGATGGCGGGTCCGGTAGACCTTTTGTTGGGTTCTGATGTACTGGGTTACATCATGAACGGCAAGCCTAGACTGCTGGATCAGTCTTCGCTGATGGCGCTGCCCACCATCTACGGGAACGCCATTTTGGGAATGGTGGATGAGTGGCAGCAGACGAATCAGGCTTCCTTTACGGGAACGGCCCTCGCTCAGATCATGCAGAGGTTCTGGGAGATCGAAGAGCCGCCTACCGTGTCTCGGCTGGATCCCGAGCACGTGGAGTGTGAGAACTTTTATCAGGCTCACACTCGGAGAATGGTTTCTGGGCGATTGGAGACTAGGCTGCCTTTCCGGGATAACCCCCCGCGTCTGGGCCAGTCTCGATCATTGGCCGAGAAAAGGCTCAGGTCCATGGAGCGACGCATGGCTCGAGATCCTGTACTTCGGGAAAAGTACATCGAGTTCATGAGGGAGTATGAGGCACTGGGCCACATGTCTCCGGCTCGCGACGACTGGTCGACCATGGACCACTACTTTTTGCCTCATCACGCCGTTTTGAAGGCGTCGACGGGCAAACTCAGGACGGTGTTCGATGGATCCGCTCCGACTTCGACAGGAGTGTCACTGAACCAGTGCCTCCACGCTGGACCGAAGCTACATCGGGATATTGTAGACATCATCCTGAATTTCCGTAGGCATCAGGTGGTGTTGGGAGCGGACATCCGTATGATGTTCCGACAAACGGTCATACACCCCAAGGACAGGAGGTTCCAGTTGATCCTCTGGCGGGAAAGTCCTCAGGACCCTATGATGGTGTATGAGTTGAACACCAACACCTATGGGTTGAGATCAAGCCCCTTCATTGCGATCCGCTCACTGCTGGAGTTGGCGGAGCAAGAACGGGCTCGGTACCCACGTGCAGCCGCAGTTCTGGAACGCGACCTGTACGTGGACGACGTTTGCACTGGTGCGCAGACGGTGGAGGAAGCTCTGTTGCTCCGGGATGAGCTTACAGAGCTTCTCGCATCTGGAGGCTATGAGCTTCGGAAATGGCTCTCTAACGACCCCAACGTCCTGGCTGGTATCCCGGACGATCACCAGCAGGATCCGGGGCTCTTCGAGGAAGGTGACGATCCGCACGGGATTGCGGTTCTGGGCATGCAGTATCAACCGGTTGCTGACATCTTCACCTTTCGGGTGGCGCTGGAGGCCACACGCGCGTGGACAAAACGGACGGTTTTGTCCACCATCGCCAGGATGTTTGATCCAAACGGTTGGATCAGTCCGGTTCTGTTCGCAGCCAAGTGTCTGTTACAGCGACTTTGGACTCTGAAGGTCTCCTGGGACGACCCCCTGGTCGGAGACTCGCTTAACACTTGGCTTCGTTTAATATCTGACCTCGAAACGGTCAATCGAGTGGCGTTGCCCCGTCGCATTCTGCCACCAGGCTGTAGCCGGATCAGCCTGCACGGGTTCTGTGATGCGTCCGAGCTGGGCTATGCCGCATCTGTGTACTTGCGTACAGTTGACGCTGGAGGCCACGTCAATGTCACGCTCTTATTGGGGAAGAGCAAGGTAGCTCCTATCAGGACACGACTCACCATTCCGAAACTGGAATTGAGCGGAGCCACATTACTTGCTCGGCTGCTCAAGCATGTATATCAGGAACTGTCCACCTCGATAGACATCCGGAATGTCTATGCGTGGTCAGACAGTCAGGTCGTGCTTGCCTGGTTGAGAGCAGCCCCTCACACTTTGGAGACCTTTGTGGGAAATCGGGTTTCCCAAATCCAAAACATTGGACTGGACATGGTTTGGAGACATGTCCCGGGTGAGTTGAACCCCGCTGACTGTGCTTCGCGCGGCTGTTCCGCGCCGGAGCTAGTTGATCACCCCTTATGGTGGGGTCCGGACTGGCTGCGGGAGCCAGAAGCTTCCTGGCCAGCTCTCGGCGCGGACTCGGAGCGAGCGGAGCTGCCCGGAGTCCGCGTGCATGCGATTGTGGCGGAAGTGCCCCCAGACCCTGACTGGTTGACGGGTCGTTACAGCAAGCTGGATAAGTTGTTGGGGGTAACTAGCTGGATTAAACGCTTCATCCACAACTGTCGTCACCCTCGTCAGAGGAGGAGTGACCAGATCGCCACTGTGGAGGAGCGTCGGAGTTCCTTGCTGCACCTCATTCGGCTGGTGCAGGGTGAGAGGTTTCCGACGGAACTTGAGGCGCTGCGCTGCGGACGCGCTCGCTTGAAGGGTGCGGTCGCTAAGTTGAACCCTTTCACAGATCAGGATGGTCTTCTGCGCGTAGGAGGTCGGCTCCGGAAAGCCAACCTGCCGTACGGCAGCAGGCACCCCCTGTTGCTACCGAAAGGAGGTCCTCTGGTGGACCTGCTGATCACCGATCGGCATATCGGTAACGCGCACGCTGGATGTGGCGCGCTTCTCGCTGTGTTGCAGCGTGAATTCTGGATCTTGTCGGCTCGCAGGGCGGTCCGAAAGGTGCTGTTTAGATGTGTCCCTTGTTATAGGCTCAAGGCGTCTACCATGCAGCCCATGATGGGAGATCTTCCTCCGGATAGGATTTCTCCCTCGAGGCCGTTCGACGGGGTCGGAACGGACTTCGCTGGGCCCTTCTCGGTCAAGTCATCGACGTTGCGTAACGCCAAGGTCGTTAAAGCCTACCTGTGCGTCTTTGTGTGTTTGGCCACCAAAGCAGTCCACCTGGAGCTGGTCTCTGCGCTGTCTACGGAGGCCTTTGTCGCGGCGCTGGATCGCTTTGTAGCGCGAAGAGGAGTACCCTCTTTAATACGTTCGGACAATGGCACAAATTATCGAGGGGCGGCGAATTATTTACGCGAAGTTAATAATTTTTTAAATTCTGGTAATAATAGTTTAAGTCTGGCTCTCGCCCAGCGGGGAATCAGCTGGCAATTTAGTGTGCCGGCCTGTCCTCACTGGGGAGGAATTTTTGAGGCTGCGGTGAAGTCTGCTAAAACTCATCTCCGCCGTGTCATCGGGGAGACCGTGTTAACTTGGGAAGAGTTAGTCACGGTACTATGCCGCGTGGAGGCAGTGCTTAATTCCCGTCCTCTCTGTCCAATCTCGCCTGACCCTAACGATCTAGAAGTCTTGACGCCGGGTCACTTCTTGATCGGTCAGCCCTTAACCGCGTTGCCGGAGTATCCCTGGAAGGATGAGCGGCCCGGACGCCTGTCCCGTTTTCAGTTATTGCAGCAAATAAGTCAAGACTTTTGGAGGCGCTGGTCGGCCGAGTACTTGCATCTGTTGCAACAACGGGTAAAATGGACAGATAGGACGGAGGCCCCTCGGGAAGGGGACTTAGTATTATTAAAGGAGGCAAATTTGGCCCCCCTACTCTGGCGTAGGGGACGTATTTTAAAATTGATATCTGGTACTGATGGTACACCCCGCGTGGCGGAGATTCTGGTTTCTGGTTCCAGACTTCAGCGCGCGGTGTCCTCTCTGGCACGCTTGCCTCTTTATTAGATATACGTATTTTTCATGGTTAAAATTTAATTTTATTTTATTACTATTTTTGGTAAAGTTTTTTTTGGTTTGATTTCCACTTTCGGGTCAAAGTTGGGAATTTCGTTTTTATTTGAGGTCCGGATACTGCTAAATACTAGTTATTAAATACTAGTTGCTAAATACTGGTTTTCTAAAATTGACCTGGAGTTCAATTGGTCGGGGGTTTTTGTTCCGTATAATCGGGCAACATTAAAGATCATAGCGGATCTATGGTTTACAGCTGTCAACTTGTGACGTCTTGTTTTTTCGCTGGAACGAAACGACGCGTTTTTATATGATTCTGGTGTTTTTCTGGTGATAAAAACGTACGTAACGTAATAGTGCTACAGGAAGAGGCTATTAATTATTGGAACACTCTGGATTGGTGCTGGAAGACCACAGAGTGAAAGCGGGCTGCGGGATCGGCCACCTTTCTCCAACGCAGGATCGTTGTCTGGACGGACGAGAGATCTACGGAAGCTAGTCTGGTTTGCGATTCCCTATTTTCCCTTGTGTTTCCGTTCCCTGTTTTCCCATCGATCAAACCGGACTTGAGCGACGCCGGGAAGCACAAGTAAGTGTTAATGTTATAGACATTGTGGGGGTGAAAAGTTA
Organism: Ectropis crepuscularia; assembly: GCA_963693475.1. Taxonomy (NCBI): domain Eukaryota; kingdom Metazoa; phylum Arthropoda; class Insecta; order Lepidoptera; family Geometridae; genus Ectropis; species Ectropis crepuscularia. The sequence goes on from OY856345.1 coordinate 15,427,487, forward strand.
AAATCGACATAACGGCATTTAATTTGTATTAAGGTCTTGCTGATGGGCCCCGAGACGGTAATTTCTGGCTAAATTATCATTCATACATGCTTTTTATTCGGTGATCCACCTAGGTACTGGACCCTTCCCAGGGAGGGGTCATAACCCCCATGACCGCCCCCCTGGATCCGCGCCTGTTTCATGAAGATTTCTGAATTTAATGTATTTAATGTGATCAACGACACAAAAAAATTCTACGCGTTAATCCGACTTTTATTGAGGTTAAAATGTCAAAATGGAAGTTTTGTCGCAAAATAAGACTTAAAATTGAAATCAGAAATCAAACTAGCACTATGCCCTTTGCTGTTTCTAAAAATATAGGAAGGTAGGTACGCTCTATTTGTGAACTATTAATCTTATTAATATTATTAATGTCAATATTTCGATGTTTGTTGCTTGCTGAAGTAAAATTAACAAACCTCAGAGGACAAATAATCAAAAATGTTTCATCCCAACGATGAAACTCTACACACTGGCGAAATTACGGTAGCCTTACGCCTTACCGAAAGGAAGCCAAAAGAAAAAGTTGAAGTTAGATTATAGTCTGGAAGAACACATAAGCGTTAGAACACTTTTTATCTTGGGATAATCACTGGAACGAGAACGAAGCGTGTACAACCGCGGAAAGCTGCTAATAATTCTAAATAATATCGTCTAATAAATGTATATCTGCCAACCACAACCAATGGCTGATTTTGATAACTACCTATTCGTACTAGGTAATTTTTCCATCAAGCATTTAAAGTTCAATAGAAAGTTAAAAGTAAAATTAAAGTTTAAAATTGTGGATAGGCTTGGAAAGGTAACCGAGGAAATCAATTCAAGTTGGTACCTACAATTTTCCGGTTACTAATGCATTAATTAATAACTTTATTGCTAACTACCACTTTTACCACTTGAATTCGTTATGAGAGGAGCAATTCAAGTTATAAAACAGCGTCAATTATTGTCGACTACAAAAAATGGATCTATTCAATGATGACGAACGAACCTCGACACTTATGAGCCTAAATTACGTACCTACTCTACAAAAACTGACCCAATTTCTACAGCGGACCGTTTAAAATGTCCCCCTCTTAATTGCTACAATAAACAATGAATACGTATGTACTGGCATTTCCTAAACGAAATGAAAAAATACGGGCATTTTCTAAACGAAATGAATGCAGGTGTAGGTACTTATAGGCACTTACTTTATAATGACTCTAGGTATATCTAGAGCTAGGCACTGCGGTAAGCTATAGTCCCTCGTAGCGCATCGTTATCACTATTATCAGAGAGTAAACCCACCACAATTTGTACCAGCGAGTTAGTTATCAACGTGTTAGTGTATCGGGGTCAAAATTAAACTACATAGGCTCAAAATTAAAAATTAACAAACAATAAACATTTTAAATAACAAACATTATTTTGATCAGTTACTCGTAAGTAATGCCGCTAACTTAAAACGGTAAAGGAAAAATCGTGAGGAAACCGACATGTAATGTTACAAAAATTCTGTTAAAGTGTTTAACCTTGTGTTGGAAATAAATTATTCTTATTCTTAATCTTTCGATTTATCTGTCATCCACCAAACCGCACTGGGCCAGCGTGGTGGATTATGGCCTTAGCTCTCTCCTTGCGAGAGAAAGCTCCGAGTCCCGGCAGTGGGAACATTTAGTGGGCTGTTGATGTTTATGATTCAGTGCGATATCTTTACCCCAATTTTTGAGACTGGCTTACCAAAGCCTAGCGAAATAGCTGTCTGTAATCTAAGTTAATAAAGCACTCGTGCTTATCAAGTGCATCGTAAACACGAGCATGTGAGTTTTATATTAATGCATTTTACCCAACAAAGGATTTTGCTGAAATTACAGTTTTATTTTTAGGTTACGTTCCTAAAGTGGTAATAAAGTCAAGTTTAGTTAAAACAAAGAAAGTTACACGCAAAAATGTGGAGTTTTTGTAAAAAACACTTCCATAAAACCCGAGTGGTTTTGTTTTATATTTTCCTAGTACAAAATAAATTGTTTCATGATATTTTTACATGCCAGTTTTCAGCGATACACTTTATTAATTTATAAAGTGTTAATATAATAATGTGGAAAATTCAGAATATGAAAAAATAATATTTTGGATAAATTATAATGTGGACAATACCAGAACTTGGAAAATTAAGAATTTGGAATGTAACGCTGACATCATGCTCGCTGTAGGTACACAAACACAACAGAATACATGCGCAGAATCGTTAGCAGTTTGTATGGAGTTAAGCTCGCATGCAAAGGATGCGGAAAGAATTTAATTAATCCTGGCAAATCTAATTAGGATAATCGGATGCTTCGATCGGATTATTGCATTGTCATCGACTTTTGACAGGTGTGCAAAGTTTGAATTAAATCTGATCGTACAAAGTAGGACAAAATCGAGCTCATAGGGGTCGGTTACATACATACATACATACATACAGGTGAAACTAATAAAAGCGTGTTAAAAAAAAAGATCTAAATCGAGTCGCATACATTTTAAAAAATAAAAGCGGTCAAGTGCGAGTCGGACCCTTCATGGGTGACCATGAAGGGTTCCGTAGCTGCAAGTAACATTACTTACATTACAATACCTTATGTATTCTTATAGTTCATTGGTCATTGTTGTGTGTGAATTGTCCACCAATATTTATTTATTTAATGTATTGTTATTTTTATATTTTTGTGTAAAAATCTTAGTGCGGTTCACAGAATACATCTTACCAAGTTTCAACATTATAGTTCTCATAGTTTCGGCAAAAAGTGGCTGTGACATACGGACGGACAGACAGACAAAAAGACAGACATGACGAATCTATAAGGGTTCCGTTTTTACATTTTACGGAACCCTAAAAAACATACAACCGAATTGAGAACCTTCGAATTCGAAGAATTTGAAGTCGGTTAAAAAGTAGTTTTCGTTTCTTTTTCATTTGAAATGGAGGAAGACTTAAATACCCAGTACCTATCTCTAAAACTATTTATTTATTATGCATTTGTCTGCATCACCCATCACCGCCACATTGCGATCTTTTATAGATTATGGCCATCTGGAAGTTGTGGAGAACGTTCAGTTCACAATCAGTGCAGGCGGAATTCGAACTTACGACCCCACGATTGCGAATCTTGCGCTCTAGCCAGTAGGCCACCACGGTTTAGTCAGGTCATTCACTTTTGTGTGATGTATTTAATGTAATGCGTTTCTATTCCATGACATAATGTAGTAACTATCATCTAATCCTATATTATGCTTAGTGTACCTACTAAAAAAAACTTTTTGTGTGTTAATTAGTGTAAAAAATATTTTATTTGTTATCATGCGTTTTGACTAAAAACCAAAGAACGTGAAGACCAAGTCGTGCGAGCGGCGGTGAGCAACCTTTGGATAGGGTACATTAGGAGGTGATATAGAAAACTCTAGACCCAAATCCATCTACGACATAATAATCGCGTATCAATCAGTTGTTACAAATGTTAAGGGCAGGTAGACCAAGCGAAATAGGCATTTAACGCTACCAAGAGTTTCCCGCGATTGACGCAAAGCAAGCCGTGCGCTCACATCGCGGGAAGTGTCACATTACAGATAAGTAAGCAGTAGGTCAACTTGACTTACTGATTTATTAAAAAAAAAAAAAGAGATTTGGTTTATTAAAAGCTTGTTTTATTATAATTTATAGTAGCCACGATATTTTTTTGTAACGACTTAAATTTTTTTGCAATACATTAATTTGAGTACATATTTTAAATGGAATAAACTGTAAATTATAGATAGATAGATAGATAGATAACTCTTTATTGTGATACAACAAATCGAAAAAAATACATTGACAAACTTAAGAACTAGCATCACAAGCATATACTAAACTTATTAAATTAATTGAAGTTTTTGATTCTAGGTCGGATGTTCCAAATGCAATAGCTATAGAGGACTAAGTATATAGAATAGATATACAGGAAAAGTTTTTAACCACTGCGTAATTTTTTTTTTGGTGGCTCAGTGTGAGTAATAGAACACATTTCCATTTTTAGTTTATGATTTTTTTTTCTCATTTTTCCACCTTGTCCCAATTTGAAATAAGCAAAACATGGACATATTTAATCGTAATACTATGAATGAGTAATATGAGTATGAATGAAAAAAATTGCGCACTGGTTAAAAACTTTTCCTGTATAGGACGCGGGTGCGGGTGTCACGACACTGCCGCCATGCCGTAAAGATCGCGTTGGATCGCGCGATAGAGTTGTGCGTGAAACCACTCTTACGTAAACTCAGAGTGTTCGTTAGCCACAATTTAAGTTGAACAGTGTTCTAATGGCATTGGCCAAGAAAAATTGGATAGTTAACACGTTCACTGGTTGTCAGGCCGATTTCGGCCCACCGCGGGACTTCAGCTGGTGCGGACGAAGAAACCTATGTCCCTCTCGCCTGTGCGAAACGATTATCTCAGGTGTTTGTAAAAATTCAACAGAGACAAATATATATTTCATCTTGTGGTCAAAATTGTAGGTATTCCCCATCAAAATAGAACGGTAGGCTTTTATCGACCTACCACGCACTGACAGTGAAAAACATCCGCTGAGTGCGGCAGTAGGCCTATTTCGGCCCGCCCTGCTGTCAGGCAGCTAGCGACCCCCTACCGCACAGAGCGCGCGTCCCGCCATTTAGTGTTGTGCTTTCTAACTGATCTGATGTAGCGTGTGATCAACGATGGCAAACAATAAAAGAAAACTACAAACATTGGAAAATACAGTTATTCGCCCCGCAGTTATTGACAGCGATGGTGACAGTAGTGAAAAAATATTTTCCACCAAGAAAAATAAAAATAATTGGGAAACAAATGTGCACGGAAAACGAAGCACAAGCGGTAAGTTTTGTTTACTACCTATACATATCAACATAGCCGCCTTAGACTCATAACGACGTGGGGATTTTTTATGTAATACCATTATTTTTGAAAATGATTATTCTTAAATTATTTCTTTGCTTTTTAGTATTATAGTATCTGCCAAGCATCTATGAACATCTTTCCACATTTTATGTTTTAAAATGTAGTGTAGTGGTAGGACTCTTAGCAGAGTCCGCCTGGGGAAGTACCACACCTTTGCCAAATATTCTACCGCCAAGCAGTAATGTGAAAACATTACTGTGTTCCGGTTTGAAGGGCAATGATTCCAGAGAAATTACAGGGCTTAGAGACATAATATCTTAGATCTCTGGGTGACGAGTGCAGTGTAGTGCTAGGTAATGATTTGGACTATCATGTTCCAATAGCTGCGTGTTACTGTGCTGTTATGTGGCAGGCATGTTGCCATCAGGCACATGACCTGCTCGTCTCGTCACTCTATGCTATAAAAATCTAAATCCGTTCAGTAGTTTTTTCGTGAAAGAAAAGCAAACATAAATACATGTAAACTTTTACATTTTAATTTTTAACATTAGTGTTATTTTTTATAATGTTTAACATTTTAACATCAAATTATAAAAAAAAAAACATTTCATGATCAGTTCAATGACCATGTTCTTGAGATGAGCGCTTAACGAAGAAATTGTGTAGGGTGCTACGACCTAGCAAAAAAAGTAAAGAAAATAAAAAAACATTGCTGGAAACGCAACCAAGAAAAGTAAATAAAAACAGTTTTCAGTTTTTTTACGATAATTCTGTTTTATTTTCGATATCCACTTATTTTTCTCTGTCCCATCACTACTAAAAATACTTTCTAGTGCGGATCAGGTCGATATCGGCCTCCCGTTTTTCCTGCTTTATTTCTCATTTCCTGCTTGGCAGATCCCGAGGCGAATCAAACCTAAGGAAGTTGGGTTCAAAGTCATTCTAACGATATAAAAAAAAAATAGACATTATGTTTTCACAAATTTATAGCAATTTTTAATCTATCCTAGTGCTGGTGGGTCTAGAAAGACCTGCCACGCACTGGCGGAAATATCATGGGAGGCGCATTTTGGCCCACCGCCGCACCAGATGAAAAATTATGATTTTACTTGCGCAGTAAACGTGTTAATAAAATACAATTGTGAAAAAAAAAAGTTTATGTTTCATAATTGTGACACAAAAATTATTGGACAACATTTACGTAAAATTGCCTTCAATCGTGATTTAGCCCTGATTTTATTTCTTTTATTTGCCATTTTCACTAAATCTCAAAGAGGTATAAATTGTCTTAATAACAATTATAAAGTACAAATATTTACACAATGAAAAATAATCAAAATCTAAACTATGGTATTTTTAGGTACCTACAATATTATTTGATTTCGAATCAATATTATTTACGCAACAGAAGCGAAGCGCGCGCGCAAAAATTTGACACAGGTCCCTCCTCGGTAACGTCCCGCGGGACACTGGCAAACGAAGCGTGGATCGAAATTTGCTTCAAAAAATCGATAAAAAACCAAGTAAATTTAGTGGAAAAAACGATCGGGTAGAATCTATTCTAAAATGAATTACCTATAAATTGATATTATTTATAAAATATTGAGTATTATAGTACTCGTATAAAATGAAATTTGCTTGTAAAAAAACTGCAAATCGAAGTTATTTCAGTATTTTTTTCTATCGAGAAAATTGTATTGTGTCGTGTATTGAACCAGTACATGGTAAAGAGGAAGAATGTATCTTAAGTATATATTTATTTCAGATTCAAAACGTTATGATTTGTCTGTCAAAAGTGAATTCTAAAACAGGCAAAACCGGGAACACCTGGCCTTAAGCTGTTCTGAAAGTATTTAGCCGGTCACGCTTTCACTCACGACTCACGAGGGTTGTTTGAAGTACCTTTTAAAGTTCGTGCTATGCTAGGGACTAAACTAAAGGTTAATAAAATGCCGCGTCTCACGACCCTGAATATTTAAACGATGACTTGATACTCCTAGTGACTGGTGACGTCAGAGGGCAGTTTTCGGAAGGGGTGGTCATTAGTCTCAGTATTGACCGTTTATTGTTGTTTTGGTACCTGTAGAGCTAATCCGATTTTGTATTCATAGACTTAGTGATATAGTTACAGAATGCGACGCCATCTTTCATGATACGAAAAGACAGTAAATTAGAAAATTTTGAAACACAAAACTAGAAAATATCGAATAGTAAAAATACATCCAGTAAAGGATGGTACGGCAGTGTTTGCTTCGCGCTCGACTTGGCGGGGGCACTGCCGTGCCCCCAGATTGAGGCCTTACGTTTTTTTGTACTTGACACCCAATATATAATTATGAAGGTTTGAGTTTGAAAATAACCATTTACAACGAACCTCTTTTGTGTCAGTTACGCTATGGAACACCTTTGAAATGCAAAACAGATTAGATCAATGATGATGAGTTTTCAGAATGACAGATGAGAGAGACCTGATGAGTAAAAAATTATACACTTTTTTGTACATTAACGTATGCTTATTGAATTTAGCTAAAATAGGAAACAATGTTATCTCTGACGCTAATGAACATTCCAGAACTGACCTGTTATAGAGATAATAACTTAATAACTAATCTACTAATCATACTCAACGTGGTGACAGCTTGATGACAATAATGAGTTCATGTAAAAACCTTATAGCAAGAGATCAATACGCTTATGATTCGATGAGTCGCGAAGGCGCTAAAAGCCACATCAATGTAAAGCAGCTAATGAAGGGTGTTAGAAATTACAGACTAATGATTGTCCCGGTGGATATCACGCGAGGGGTGACCTTGCACCCAGAAACTTCGCCACCCTCCGGTGGGTGCAGGGGGATCATTTGCGCCCCTCCGACTGAATACCGAAACTATAAACGATATAATAGTGAATTTTATACACTCGGATATGAAGAAAGAGTGCTCTACCGAAAGCAGCTCTACCTATATATCATGAAAATGTATTTAATGGTAAATACATCATGAAAATGTATTTAATGGGTCAAACTCAAAATCCAAACAATTCTAAACTTGATTGAAGGAATTATTGGGTAGAATGGAATGATAATTATATGTATGTAAAGTATCTATTTTATATATATAAAAAATGTATCCCAGTGACAACATCAGAAAAAAAATTAGCAGTCATAGAAACTGCCAATACAAGTGAAAACTTTCAACTCATGGCGTAGGCAGATATGTAACTTTTTGTAAATTAATACGTGTAATTTTACAAATGGTGCGGCTCGCCAATTTTATGGAATGAACTTGGCTGATCACACTGCCGTGTGTCTAGATCACCTCTAGATAGTTGACACTCACATAAGTACGAACGGTCATCTAAAGAATGTAATATCAAGGTATGTATCGCAGAACAGTTTACTACAGCAGTAGAAAACTATTATTTGTCGAGTTTCGAGTATTCGAGTGTCCGTTTCAAATGTTACTGAGTTGCACTTTGCTGTTACGTGAACACCATGTCATAAAAAATGGACACCTGTTTATTGATCTTCCACAATTTCAACTTTTTAATGCCATATAATGTTTTTTTAATTACCTCAACGTTTACGTCATGTTGCAACGGCCGGGGTCACGAGAAAACATTAGATCGTGTTTAAATCCTATAAACTACTTTCAATATAAATAGCTTTTATCTACACTAGTAACTTAATCGTGATTTCGTCTGTTTTATTGACTTTTAAGTAATTGTCAACTGAAGGGAGGGCCTTGGAGTCTTTATTATTAGAAAATAGGAAGTCTTAATCTGTGTATAGTCTTTCTTGAAAAATACTACATATTGGAATAGCTTACATAATAGCATAATAGCTTATTGACACAAAAGTGATTGTAAATAGGTATAGCATAATGTATATTGGCCTTATGACATTCGGTAGTGAGTCTGCTTGTGCTCACTGAGTCGTAGACGATTTGATTCCCATTCAGGACAAGCAGTGTTCTGTTTAGATGTACTTACATTGTACAAATAAGCTTTGCTTAGGTTGGGAGTCGATGATGTTGCGTACGACTAAATTTGTCAATATAAAGTTATTTTATCTAAGGTATTTTAAAATAGAGTGACAAGACGAACGAAACCTACAGAAGGTAAACAAACTCGCCTACACGTATCAACACAGCCCTAACTCTTAAAAAAAAAAGAGTTACTTGAATGGCTTATTAATCTTAGGACATAACAGTCAAGTGTTATCACTGTCGTGGTTTGCCATTGCGAAAAATTTTATAGGCATAATTACCAAAATAATTTTATATAACCAGCGAATAATACCTAAGTGCGTCTTTTATGAATAACCTATTTTAAATGTTAACCTTCAGAGGGTGCGTTATCTCGTAATATCTGAGGATAGCGGAGATAGAAACACTTGAGCTGAAACATCAGTAAAGATAAAATTGATTATTGTTGTTGCCGTAATATGCAGAAAATATGGCGGTTGATTGAGTGTGAAGATAAGATATATTGATCGATAGTATCAAAGATTTTAAATAACATAACAACAAAGAATTCACCCTAAAAGCAATAGGGTCGTTATTGTACAAAGCACGCACTATATTAGTATATAATTATTTCGAAGAGCTATAACGTTCTTTGAAGAGTCTTTGATGTTCGGACTATGTAGAGTAGAGATCAGAACATGGTAGAATTTTTATGCGACACTTTTCGATTCACATTAGGCGTCTTGGAAAGTCTCACAGAATTCACTCTATAAGCAATAGGGTCTTTATTGCACAGAGGACAAACTATATTAGTATTTATTTCGAAGAGCTATGTACCCCCCTTTGACGTTCGGTCTATGTGGTAGAGTTAGAGTTTATCATAAAGTGATAGAATTTTTATTTTGGCACTTTTGGGTTAACATTAGGCGTCTTCGCAGGTCTTTGCATAACAAATACGGTAGGATATGATCTATTCCAGTGTCTTTATAATCCAGTAACTTTGTCGCCTAAAAGTATGGAGTAGGATGCGTTAAATCCGGTAGATCAGATTTTTTGCAGACTTGTTTATGATGTTGGCCTAATGATTGCTCCAAGTTTGTGACCTCGAGCCTCGAACGCAACTTTGTCAAAAATCGAAAAAAACGCGAAAAAATCGTTTATTTTTAAATTTTGGCGATTATCACCCTAAACGACTAGTTTTTGTAAAAACTTTTTTATGGCATTTATACGAGTAAAGTAGTAGTCTACTAATTTGCTACAATACGATACTAGAATTGTCTATGTACACCCAATAGTTTCTGAGAATAAGTCTTTCAAAGTTTATAATCTTTTTAGAACTTCGCAATTTTTCTGCAATATTTTAACTCCTACTTGACCACTTTATGGCACAGTTACTGCGGTTTTTAACCTCCGACCAAAAAAAGAGGTGTTAAAAGTTTGACGTCGAAGCCTGTCTGTCTATCAGACAGACACACATTCAGGTCTGTCTCCCTATGTATCTGCCTGTGTGTGTATCTGTCGATGGCACCGTAGAGCTCAAACGGATGGACCGATCTCGATGCGGTTTTTTTAATTTGAAGATTAATTTTTGTGTTAATGTTTTGAGCTATTTTTGGTTAATGGTCTACTAGTCAAGCCCTTTCATTTGATATCCATATTGAGGTAGATTGTGATGAAATATTTGGTCCGCCATTTGGTGGAGGCGGCCATCTTAAATTGATATTAACCAAAAATAGCTCAAAACATTAACACAAAAATTCATCTTCAAATAAAAAAAACCGCATCGAGATCGGCCCATCCACGGCCGGCTCTACGGTGCCATAGACAGATACACATAGAGACAGACCTGTATGTGTGTCTGTCTGACGGACAGACAGACTTCGACGTCATATTTATAACACTTCTTTTTTGGTCGTGGGTTAAAAACCGCAGTAAATGTGCCTTAAAGTGGTCAAGTAGGAGTTAAAATATTGCAAAAAATTTCGAAGTTCGAAAAAAATTATAAACTTTGAAAGACTTATTCTGAGAAACTATTGGGTGTACAGAGACAATTCTAGTATCATATTGTATCAAATTTACTCTACTTTATAAACGCCATAAGAAAGTTTTAACAAAAACTAGTTGTTTAGGGTTATAATCGCCAAAATGTAAAAAATAAACGATTATTTCGCGGTTTTTTCGATTTTTGACAAAGTTGCGTTCGTCGCTCGAGGTCACAAACTTGGGACAATCATTAGGCTAACATCATAAACAAGTCTGCAAAAAATCAGATCTACCGGATTTAACGCATACTGTAATGTATAAAGTTACTGGAGTATTCATTTTTTATTTGAAAACCAAAGTTGTCAAACTTCCTGAAAAATTGATACTATTTTACTATTGTAGGATATTTCCCTTGTGCTGGTTGCCTGGAAGAGATTGCTCTCAGCAATAAGGCCGCCACTTGTGGTGCTAGTTCATAAGTTTTTCACTGTAATGTTTTTTTTATTTCTTTGTACCACAATAAAGAGTTTTCTATCTATCTATCTTTATGATTTTCATGACAAAAATTCTAATTGTGCTATTTTAGATAGTTCCTATGAAACTTTTCAAATTAAAAGTTTTTTTAAAGTCTGTCCGCAGTTTATTTTTGTAAAATACGTACCTATGTACATACATATATACTAAAAATCAAAATTTCTATACTAAACAAAAAACATTTAACGGAAGAAACTGCGGGGCGCAGGTAGCACGGAATAAGTAGGTAACAGCGAGGGGGGAATTTCGTGAAGCGTGTAGATCGTACATGCATAAGAAAGCAGCGACCACTTCCGGGCGGTCAAGGTTCCCTTAGTTGCCCTATTTACATATTCGGTACCTATTCCAATGCCGGTACATTTACAAGGCTAGTAATTAAATGGACCGCTACCACTCAGAAATGTTATCAAAACTATATCAACGTGTGGATAATAAAGGGAAGACAGGAAGGGGGAATAAAAGAGAGGATGTGCCCAATTGTGATAAAATGGTAGATATCATAGTTATTAATATTATTTTTGCACTACAGGTAGCTTGGTACCTGCCCGCTGCCGAAGACGACCTAGGGTTGGATTTTTATATATTTAAATCAACTTTGTTAACCCTAATTATAAGAGAGTCCATGAATAACTGTTTATTTTTTACAATATTGAGCTACAGGACGAAATAGATAATCTGATGGTAAGCTAGCCTGCATGTAACAGTTATAGCCACACAGGTAGTCCAAATATTTGCCTAGCACTACACATCACTCGTTATTGAATTCAGTAATTAAATGAACCACTATCAATACTACATGTTACTAGAAATTAAACGACATGATATAATAGGTATAGAATTTATATTCTATACCTATTATAATCAAGTTGAACTGAAGACATGAAAGATCTATAGTATACCTACTTAGATCTTATATAATAGGTATAGATAGATAGAGGTGACCATTTCCACATGAAATATGCAGAAATCTACGCTATTTAGGTAAATTTAAAATCAAGTTGAACTGAAGACATGAAAGATCTACCTACCTACTTAGATCTTATATGTATAATAGGTATAGATCTATCCTCTTTAGAATTTATCAATAGACTATAATAGATTTTTCAATAGAATAGACTATTCAAACTGAGTCCTACCACTAAAATAATTGTCTTAAGAATTTATCAATAGACTATAATAAATTTATCAATAGAATAGACTATTCAAACTGACTCCTACCTCTAAAATAATTGTCTTAAGAATTTATCAATAGACTATAATAGATTTATCAATAGAATAGACTATTCAAACTGAATCCTACCACTAAAATAATTGTCTTAAGAATTTATCAATAGACCTGGAGCACAACATAACAATCAAATACTTATACTTAGCGAATGGTGAGAGAATTTGTCCAAATATTATATTGCGGTGCTTTCAGAAAGCCACTTTTCATAGTAGTGGCGAATGGTGATATATTACGAAAATATGACTTTGGTGCCATGTTTTATTTATAAACTAATGAACTTCAGGATATAAGTATCGATTGACCTTAGCCACTAAATTTCATTGTTAGGGCAAACCATGTTACACTGCGTCGGTAGTTTTACAAGCCTTAGGTAATGTGGTAGACGACTTTGCGATAATTTGTTACATACATTTTTCTATCCGGCTTCGCTATGAATTGGAGTGCTGAAAACGATTCGAACTCGGCTTTTATCATCATCAAACCATCTAGTAAATATAGGCCTTTCCTTTTTAATATGCAACCTTCGGAAGTGGTTACATATTTGAGCCCTTTTGGGTTGAGACATTGGGCCCGTGGGAGCCGGGAGCCCACATCATCTTCAAAAGCCTTTCCGAGCGCTTGATCGACGCAACGCGTGATCAAACTACTGGCGTTTATTTGGCCGAACGCATAAGCATTGCTATTCAGCGTGGTAATGCCGCCAGCATGCTGGGTATGCTTCCGACTGGTAGAGGGCTTGAACATTATCTGCTTGATTATCTGTAGACCTTCATTGGTCTATGGGTGATTCAGGTGTGCTTAGTGTAAGGAGTTGGTTAGGTATGTAGCTTAGTGTAGTCCTCATTTTATTTTAGTTTTGTTAATATAGGTTCTGTCCTGTTTCAAATTTCCCATGATAAAATGCTACTTGCCACGATCCTTAGTTAATTATACCTTTCCAACCACCGTCTACTTGCTCACTTTGGGATGACGCTCGAAAGATGTTGTATCTTGTGAGATATTTTTCAGATATATAGGTAGTACCTAATAGGTATAATATTTTTTTAATAAACATTGACAAAGTGGAACTTTTTTTATGTTCGCGAGGACAAAACTGTCTTTGAGGACTGGCGTATATTTGTATTATCCTAATATGTGCAGAGTTTTCTATAATAAATTATTTCATTTCATTTCACTTATCGTATCTTAATCTTGTCTTAGGGTTTCCTATTTTTAATTTATTTTAATACAGAACGAGGAATCAAAATCAGTACCACTGCCGAGGACGATTTTTAACTCAGTTTTGTTAAACTTAGTGAGAAGACAGATAATGAATAACAGTATACCTACTTAATATAGTCGAAATAACCGGCTAGCACTTCACTGCGGTCATCACCCGGAGACATAATATAAATTGATATTTGATAATAATAATAAATATTGGTGGACAATTCACACACAACACCATCTGACCCCAAACTAAGCAAAGCTTGTACTATGGTGGCCAGATAGCTGATATAATACTGATAAATAGTCTTAAATGTTAGATAGAAACACCCAGACACAGTACACAGTACAAATATTTGAATTCATCATACAAACATTTGCACTGGGTGGAAATCGAACCCACGCACTTTTGGTTTCGCAGGCAGAGTTACCTACTACTAAGCTACGAGGCCAGTCAATTGTCCCTTTGGCCTGTAATTGCTCTGGAAACATTGCCCTTGAGCCAGTAGGTAATGTGGCATTTTGCTGCTTGGCGGTAGAACAATTGGCAAATACCTACGTTGAACTTCCACAGGCATTCTCTGCAAAGAGTCGCATTACAAAAAATATCCTTGACAACGGTCCCCGATTCAGAATGTTTCATCTGTTTCTGTTTAATTTTTAACCGACTTCATAAAATCTCTATCTGTATTTATGGATATTTTGTGGTGTACGAGTAAGTCTATAAATGATTCGGGAATCATGAATCCTACTTGTAATATTAAATGTCAATGTTTTGATGTTTGTTGTTCAATCACGTCGGAACCTCTAAACGGAGTGGGAAATTTTGAACATAGGTTCTTAGATTGTAGTCAGGAATACCACATAAGCTACATTGTACCACGGGAAAATAAAGGAAACTGAAACAGTCCGGGGGGTCTACCGCCTAACGAAAAATGCTTTGACGCTTTGACATTGATGTCTCCTTTCTACTCGCTTGAAATGAAAGAGACGGCAATATCAAAGCGTCAAAGCATCAAAGCGTTTTTCGTTACAGCGGGTCTACCGCCTAACGAAAAACGCTTTGACATTGCTGTCTCTTTTCTTCTCGCTAGAAAAGAAAGAGACGGCAATGTCAAAGCGTTTTTCGTTAGGCGGTAGACCCCCGGGTAAAACCACGGGGTTCTGGTAGTTTTTTGATTTATTTTGATTTTGAATGTTATTTTGTCTTTAAACAGATTTAAAAAATTACAATATTTGTTCAGGTCACCATCGACATCCTAGATTATTAGGTAACCCTGTACATTTTCCTCAAGTAAAGGTAGCCAAGTTATGCATAAGGCCCTGACCACACATGCTAGTTTTTGAAGCGGGATGCAGCGACTAGACGCCAAGCGCAGCTACTTTTTGAAGCGTGACGCAGCGTCTGTCGCCTGTCGCTGGTGCTAAAAGTAGTTAGTGTGGTTTGGCTGTTAGAACATCAGTTATCTAGTAGGGAAAACCACGTCGTAATTGGCTCAGCCGTTTCGGAGATTCGGCGGATAAGACAGACAGACAAAACTTGTAAAAAATGATATTTTGGTATATGCACTGTCTATACATTCATAATAAATATGCATGTAGTGAAAGGCGGTTATTTTAATATTACAAACAGACACTTCATTTTTTTTTGTATAGATGTATTATTATTAAGAGCCCATTGTGTCCCAGTATTGAGCAAAGGCCTCCCTACCCTCCTTCCATTTGTGTCGTCTTGAGTCAAAGTAGTCCAGTTTTTAAGGTGTTTGTCAAGATCGTCCCGCCATCGCCTTTTGGGTCTCCCGCATCGTCGTTTCCGATTTGGCTGCCACTGGGTGGTGATCTTAGCCCAGCGATCGTCTGACATTCGATAGACATGTCCAGCCCAGTTCCACTTTAAATTGCTGACCTTTTGGGTCACATCAGCTATTCGTGTCTTTGAACGCAGTATGGTGTTTCTTATGCGATCGGTGAGCTTTACTCCCAATATACTGCGTTCCATAGCTTGTTGGCAAACCGCGAGGTCGGACCTTAGATTCTCTGTCAAAGACCAAGTCTGCGCTCCGTAAGTCAAGATAGGGAGAATGCATACGTCCATGAGCCTGCGTTTGAGGGATAATGACATGTTGCCCTTCATAAGATCTTTCATAGACCAATAGCTCTTCCAGGTAAATGTTTAATAGATGTATTATACATTTGTTAAATGTTTGCTAAATGTTTTTGTGTGCTTATTTGTATAAATAATAATAGGAACAGGCGTGCATCTGGATAGCCAAGAGATTAGCTGTGTGCAAAGAATTGGCCGTTGGACGGGGAACAAAATCCGCACGGTAGTGGTGTCATTCTCTTCCACATGGAAATAACACCTAATCACTAAGAACAAAACTACCTTGCCACAGGATATTTACTTTAAGGAAGACTGTCACAAGGAAGTGCTTGAAAAAATGCGACAATTACAAGTTCTAGTCGAAGAGGAGAGAAAAAACCATTGCATTTATTAAATATGATAAGCTTGTTATGAAAACTCCCGCGGAGACTAGCCGCAACAAAAGGAAAAGAGAGGAATCCGGTTCACCAAACATGTCCCAACAGAAGAAAACAAACTCACAGACTAAATCACCACCTATGCGTCCTTCAAAAATAAATACAAATGCGTTAGTTAAACCTGGAATTCTAAACTATGTTGAACGTACTAGATCAACCTCACTATCAGGACCCTGAAAAAACTAACTAATACCGACATCCGGAACCGAAACAACAACAATCTAGCAACAAATAAAACAAGAAAAACACATATAACTAAATGCCTCCCAATTCGGCTGGTCCCCGCGGGAGTACTAGACCAAACCCCTCCAACAGGAACAAAAACTCAAACAATACAAATAGCAACACTCAACACTAGAACTCTTAGAACAGAAGAAAACTTGAAGGAATTAGAAAAATCACTAGAAAAGATAAACTGATATTTTAGGCATATGCGAAATGAGAAGATTAGATGAGAAAATAGAGGAACGAGAAAGTTACACTGTTTCAAAATGGAATTATCGCCGGACAAAAAGGAGTTGGATTCCTCATCAAAAAATCACTAAAAGAAAACATTGAAAAATACAGCCATCTAAACAAAAAAAATAGCACAACTGAAGAAAACAAAGTCGAAAAAACACGAAAATAATCTTAGTGAAAAAACAATGAATTTACTAGAACAAAGAAAAACACTAATGTTAAATAAGAATAAAAACCGAAAAAGTATAGCTAAACTTAGTCAACAAATACAAGAAGGTATAAGAAAAGATAGGAAACTCAAGCGAATAAAAAAACTAGAAGACACTATACAAAAAACAGGAGGCTTTTAAAGAATTAAGGGACTATGGAAAGGAAAGGATCCCTAAACTGAAAAACAAGGAGTCAGGTCTGGTGACAAAAAGACAAGAAATTCAGAATCTGGCCACAGAATACTACAGAAATCTCTACTCAAACACAGAAAAAGATGAAGAAATAACTGACACCCAGCCGAGAAGTAATTGTAACTACTTTCACTACCTAATATATACAGATCACTACAAACTACAAGATGAAATCAGAAAAGCCACAAATGCAAACGATAAAATGAATATTTTATTGAATTCTTTAACTTATTACCATAAAGTAGCTTTCCCAATAAAAAAAGTGGTACCACATAAACGAAATAAAAAATATACTACAACGGGAATAGAAATATCAAAAAATAATCTGGCAAATTTAGAAATGATACAAAATTCTGATCCTAATAATGAAAGAAAAATTAAAATACGTAATTACAGGAAAACGTTTCGAAAAGTTTTGAAAACCGCAAAGAAATTGCAAAATGCTCAAAGAATTAAATCATCTAATAATAAAATCAAAGAGACGTGGAACATTATCAATGAACAGGTTAATAAAAAAATTAGAAGTAAATCTCACATAAATAAAATAAATAATAAAGGTAACAACATTTACGATAAGAAAAATATGACTGATATCTTTAATGAGTTTTTTCTTAACATTGCGCATAATTTGACGATAAATACAAAGGTCGATAAAGAGAAATGTAATGAATATCTCTGTAAAGTTAAAAAACCTGAATCCAGAATTACGTTTGATAGCATATCTAAAGAAGAATTGCGAAAAATTGTTAAAGAGATGAAGGATAAAAAAGCGGTAGACATTTATGATATGAACGCGAAAACAGTAAAACAACTTATAATGCACAATGAAATTTTTCTTGAGTTACTATGTGAAGTAATTAACGTTTGCCTGGATGAAGGTGTTTTTCCCGACGCTCTAAAATGTGGCCGTGTTATTCCGCTTTACAAAAAAGGCAAATTAAGTGAATTAAGTAACTACAGACCGATTTGTATTCTCCCTGTTATATCTAAATTATTAGAATCCGTTTTAAAAAAGAAAATCACAAAATATTTTGAAGATAATTCACTGTTCACTCCGGCACAATTTGGATTTCGTAAAAATAAATCTACCGAAATGGCAATTAAAGAAGTAGTTCAGTATCTCCTACAAGGGATGGATGAGTCAAATAAATGCGCTAGTGTTTTTTGTGATTTAACAAAAGCATTCGACTGCTTGCGACATGATATCTTAATCATGAAACTCCATTACTATGGCTTTGATGATAAAGAGCTAAATATGATGTCATCTTATTTAGAAAATAGGACTCAAATTGTCAATTTAACGGATTTTAAATCAAAAGTAGGTAAAGTAGACATCTGCGTACCTCAGGGCTCTGTTTTGGGGCCCCTTTTGTTTCTTATTTATATAAATGACCTTGTCATGAACTTGCCTGAGTGGTCTTCGGTCAGTCTCTTTGCAGACGATACACACGTAGGTATCAAAGATAAAAATGCAGATCATCTTGACGAAAAAATAACAATTACTATGTCTTGCTTAAAGGAATGGTTTGAAGCTAACGGGATAATTTTGAATGCTGAAAAGAGTACTATAATGAAGTACGTCACAAAAAAGAGTAAAAAAGATGTTATAACTGTATTTAATAATTTGTTCCTAGGCTACAATATAGACTATAGCCTTACTCACAGCGCACACATAGATAAAATCTGTAAAAAAATGTCTAGCGCAAATTATGCCTTATTTAAACTCAAACCTATAATAGACAATAGGTCTTTAATATCAGTCTACTACGCATGCGTTCATTCAATCCTAAGCTATGCCATAACTACCTGGGGCAACGCAACCGATATCAAAAAGGTGTTAACATGTCAAAAACGCTCTATAAGAATTATAAACGGAATTCGTAGACGACAATCTGCTAGGAAATATTTTGTGGAAAATAGAATTATGACTGTAATATCATTGTACATTTATAAATCGCTACTCGAAATACATACCGAAAAAGATAGGTATCCTAAGAACATGGACAAGTGCTTGCATAATTACAATTTAAGAAATAAAGAAAAACTTTTCGTACCTCGTACAAGACTATGTAAAACGCAAAAGCAAGGTATTTTCAATAAAATCATGATGTACAATAAATTACCGCAATCTATTGCTAATCTACCAATCTTGGATTTCAAGAAGAAGATAAAACGATTCTGTACTAAAAAATCATTTTATACATTAAGTGAGTTTATGCAGTTAAAATTAAATGAGCAGTCGTTTTCAGATATGTGATATTATACTCGTTACGTCAATTATTTTAGACTTTTGTTCTTGACTGTTATTTCTTATTGTAAATTGTGCGGAATTAATTTGACATCATGATGGACTTTTAATGATGGATTTTTAATAATAATTATGAATTTGTACTCAATCTTGACATTGTATTTTCGTTGACATTATTTATTGATTTTATTATTCATTGACTTATTTTAAATTTAGTGTTCATTGACATTTAATACATATTATTTTACTTTGATTTCAAACACAATGTATTAAGAAATCTTTTTATATTTAATTTAATTAGATCACATTTGACCTATTTTATTTATCTATAGAGAGAGAATTTGTGCTATTTTCGGTGTACAAAATGTTTAATTTTGTAAAAATTTCAATTATCGATTTCTATTAATCTTGTATATAATATCTGTTTTTAGTGCTGGTTATTTCTGTATCCATGACGTACCTTATATGACTAACATGTTGTAATGGTGAATAAATGATCTGAATCTGAATCTTATCTTAGAAAAATACAAGGAATATCAAAAACCTGTTTATATAATTTTCGTAGACTACTCAAAAGCATTTGATTGTCTAAACCACAATTATATCTGGTCAACCCTAAAACAGCAAGGAGTCGCTAACACATACATCGAGATTATCAAAAACATCTACAGCATTAGTAAAGGCAGTATAAGACTGGAAACAATAGGATATCCTTTCCCAAAAGACAGAGGTGTGAGACAAGGAGACCCACTATCACCTAACTTGTTTACTGCTGTGCTGGAGAATATTTTTAAAAGTCTAGACTGGGAGGGATATGGTCTCAATGTGAATGGATGCCATCTTAACCGTTTAAGATTTGCGGATGACCTCATCTTGCTTGAAGAGGACCCAAATAAATTACAAATAATGGTACAATCATTGGCTAATAAGAGTAAAGAAGCAGGCATACAAATGAATATATCAAAAACAAAGATGATTACCAACTCAACGGAGACCAACATAAGCTTAGACGGAAATTATCTTGAGTAGGTATCAGAATATGTCTATTTGGGCCAAATAACCGCCACTACGGACCAAATGTTAAAAGAAATAGACAAGAGGATTGCCAGCGATTGCAGACAATACTGGTCACTAAAAGAAGTAATGAAAAGCAAAGAACTGAGTACAAATATCAAAAGAAAAACTTTCAATACCTGTATCCTTCCCTGCATAAAATACGGCAGCGAGACCTGGTCCCTCACTCAAAATCACAGAGAAAGACTAACCAAATGCCAGCGGGCAATGGAAAGAAGTATGTTGGGAATAAAACTAACCGACAAAGTTAGCTCCACTGAAATTAGACACAAAACCAAAGTCACCAATGTAATTACTCGAACTGACCAGCTAAAATGGCGATGGACAGGTCACATGCTGCGGTGTAAGTTAGAAAAATGGAGCCAACAAGTGACTCTCTGGTACCCCAGAGATGCATGTAGACAACGAGGACGTCCTACAAAAAGATGGGAAGATGATTTCCGATTTGCCTTGGGGCCGTATTGGACCAGAGTAGCAACCAATAGAGTGCAATGGAAACAGTTGGAGGAGGCCTATGTCAAAAGACACACCGAACTGAGGGACATTATATGACCGCACAGACTAGTATTAAGCCAAACTAAATTAACTTGTCAGTTCTGGAAATAAAGGGCTATATATATATACTAGCTGAACCCGCTACTTCGTTCGCGTACGTTGATCTTGCGACCTTATTAGTAGATTAGTAGTACTTACGTAAAAATATTTGGATGGGTGGCCATTACACAAACAGAGTGAATTTGTATTTCCACACAAAAATATATTTATTAAAGTTGAGCAACTTAATTTGACCCAACGGATAAACATTGCCATTCAGCGTGGTACTGCCGCCAGCATGCTGGGCACGCTTCGACTGGTAGTGGGCTTAAACATCTTACCATCCAGTTTTTGTTAATATTAAAAAAACGGCCCCCCTGTTTTCCATATAATATACGTACATTGTAAAAACGGGACCCTATTACTGTGACTTCGCTGTCCGTCCGTCCGTCCGTCTGTCACCAGACTGTATCTCAAGATCGGTGATAGCTAGACAGTTGTTATTTTCACCGATGATCTATTTATATTGCCGCTTAAATATACTAAAAACAACATAAAATAAATATTTAAGAATTAAATATTTATTTTCCGCAGAAACGGTAAAAAAAATCAAATTTGTTATGTGTAAACAAATTTGATTTTTTTTACCGTTTCTTGCTCGATACTAATAATGGTGACAGGTAGACGCTTTAACTCTTCACACAATATTTATTTTTATGTTCTCTTAAAATAATTTATTAAAATTAATGATTAAGGAGACTCCCATACAATAAAATAAGTTTTGTAATGGTACGGAATCCTTCGTGCCCACTCGCACTTGGCCGGTTTTTTAATACCTAATTTAGAATTGATGTCACGTACCTAGGTTACGTACCAACGTGATTTTATTCCCTCCAAAATTCAGTAGGTAAAGTATAATAGCATTCAGTAACCTAACATACTAAATTCAGAAGCAAAGATTGCATCCACAAACACCAACCGGTAAAAAATAAAAAAAGGGATTGTCATATGACCTGACGATACATGTCACCTGACGATAGATGACGGATGGCAGATTTCGATGGCAGAGTGCGGTGTGTGTACCAGGGATGAGCTAAGTTTAAGTCAGTTAAGATTAAGTCGGAACTTCCGATTACTTTTGCACCTTCGGTTCCGATTTCGGCTCAAAATTTTAGAAACGGAGGTTACAATCGGAGGTGAGGTGTATAAATATGACAGATAATCCCTTATAGTAAATGGAAATACAAAATCACAACTTCCTAAATCAATTGCTCGTCAATGTTTACCATGTTCACGTGTTTGGCAAAAAAGTTACATCCCTAGTTTTTACAATGCCACAGAACACTTAGAAGTTAGTATGTACCGAACTTATTATTACCGTTACTATTTAATTTCTATGTAACTTCCGAACCACACAACAAATAATATTGTTAAAAAATTGATGAGACCATATTAAAAATGTGTTCTTTCAAACAAAATAAGTGTACAGTATTTATGCCAGAAATACCGACCTGGGGCCCATAGCAGATCTCAAAAACAAATTATTTACGTAGCTATACCGATTTTAATATTTACCCCCTAATTGCAAACAAAGTATCGAAAGGAAATCACTTACGTAGGGTTCCCGGCGTCGTCCAAAGCCCAGTTTGGTCAAGAGGAATAAGGAACGGGAGCAAAGGGGAATTTGGAATACCAAACCAGACAAATTCCGTAGACTTCCTTCCGCCCCAGAACGATCCTGCGTTCTAGAAGCGGCCAATCCAGTAGCCACCTCACAAATAGTCCAGCACTAATCCCGTAGTATCACAATTAATATTCCAGCACTAATCCAGTAGTAATTAACGTTAATAATGTATTCCCGTAGCAAATATTAACACAGGTGTAACCACAAAAAACTCATGTCATGCCGTTCCCGCGACCAGAGACAATGTACAATTCAGCCGGCTGTCAAAACATAGATCCGCTATATTTCGATGGCCGATATAATGTTGCCCGATTATACGGAACAAAACCCCCGACCAATTGAACTCCAGCTCAATTTTAGAAACCAGTATTTAGCAGTATCCGGACCCCAAATAAAACGAAATTCCCAACTTTGACCCGAAAGTGGAAATCAAACCAAAAAAACACTTTACCAAAAATAGTAATAAAATTAAATTAAATTTTAACCATGAAAAATACGTATATCTAATAAAGAGGCAAGCGTGCCAGAGAGGACACCGCGCGCTGAAGTCTGGAACCAGAAACCAGAATCTCCGCCACGCGGGGTGTGCCATCAGTACCAGATATCAATTTTAAAATACGTCCCCTACGCCAGAGTAGGGGGGCCAAATTTGCCTCTTTTAATAATACTAAGTCCCCTTCCCGAGGGGCCTCCGTCCTATCTGTCCATTTTACCCGTTGTTGCAACAGATGCAAGTACTCGGCCGACCAGCGCCTCCAGAAGTCTTGACTTATTTGCTGCAATAACTGAAAACGGGACAGGCGTCCGGGGCGCTCATCCTTCCAGGGATACTCCGGCAACGCGGTTAAAGGCTGACCGATCAAGAAGTGACCCGGCGTCAAGACTTCTAGATCGTTAGGGTCAGGCGAGATTGGACAGAGAGGACGGGAATTAAGCACTGCCTGCACGCGGCATAGTACCGTGACTAACTCTTCCCAAGTTAACACGGTCTCCCCGATGACACGGCGGAGATGAGTTTTAGCAGACTTCACCGCAGCCTCAAAAATTCCTCCCCAGTGAGGACAGGCTGGCACACTAAATTGCCAGCTGATTCCCCGCTGGGCGAGAGCCAGACTTAAACTATTGTTACCAGAATTTAAAAAATTATTAACTTCGCGTAAATAATTCGCCGCCCCTCGATAATTTGTGCCATTGTCCGAACGTATTAAAGAGGGTACTCCTCTTCGCGCTACAAAGCGATCCAGCGCCGCGACAAAGGCCTCCGTAGACAGCGCAGAGACCAGCTCCAGGTGGACTGCTTTGGTGGCCAAACACACAAAGACGCACAGGTAGGCTTTAACGACCTTGGCGTTACGCAACGTCGATGACTTGACCGAGAAGGGCCCAGCGAAGTCCGTTCCGACCCCGTCGAACGGCCTCGAGGGATAAATCCTATCCGGAGGAAGATCTCCCATCATGGGCTGCATGGTAGACGCCTTGAGCCTATAACAAGGGACACATCTAAACAGCACCTTTCGGACCGCCCTGCGAGCCGACAAGATCCAGAATTCACGCTGCAACACAGCGAGAAGCGCGCCACATCCAGCGTGCGCGTTACCGATATGCCGATCGGTGATCAGCAGGTCCACCAGAGGACCTCCTTTCGGTAGCAACAGGGGGTGCCTGCTGCCGTACGGCAGGTTGGCTTTCCGGAGCCGACCTCCTACGCGCAGAAGACCATCCTGATCTGTGAAAGGGTTCAACTTGGCGACCGCACCCTTCAAGCGAGCGCGTCCGCAGCGCAGCGCCTCAAGTTCCGTCGGAAACCTCTCACCCTGCACCAGCCGAATGAGGTGCAGCAAGGAACTCCGACGCTCCTCCACAGTGGCGATCTGGTCACTCCTCCTCTGACGAGGGTGACGACAGTTGTGGATGAAGCGTTTAATCCAGCTAGTTACCCCCAACAACTTATCCAGCTTGCTGTAACGACCCGTCAACCAGTCAGGGTCTGGGGGCACTTCCGCCACAATCGCATGCACGCGGACTCCGGGCAGCTCCGCTCGCTCCGAGTCCGCGCCGAGAGCTGGCCAGGAAGCTTCTGGCTCCCGCAGCCAGTCCGGACCCCACCATAAGGGGTGATCAACTAGCTCCGGCGCGGAACAGCCGCGCGAAGCACAGTCAGCGGGGTTCAACTCACCCGGGACATGTCTCCAAACAATGTCCAGTCCAATGTTTTGGATTTGGGAAACCCGATTTCCCACAAAGGTCTCCAAAGTGTGAGGGGCTGCTCTTAACCAGGCAAGCACGACCTGACTGTCTGACCACGCATAGACATTCCGGATGTCTATCGAGGTGGACAGTTCCTGATATACGTGCTTAAGCAGCCGAGCAAGTAATGTGGCTCCGCTCAATTCCAGTTTCGGAATAGTGAGTCGTGTCCTGATAGGAGCTACCTTGCTCTTCCCCAATAAGAGCGTGACATTGACGTGGCCTCCAGCGTCAACTGTACGCAAGTACACAGATGCGGCATAGCCCAGCTCGGACGCATCACAGAACCCGTGCAGGCTGATCCGGCTACAGCCTGGTGGCAGAATGCGACGGGGCAACGCCACTCGATTGACCGTTTCGAGGTCAGATATTAAACGAAGCCAAATGTTAAGCGAGTCTCCAACCAGGGGGTCGTCCCATGAGACCTTCAGAGTCCAAAGTCGCTGTAACAGACACTTGGCTGCGAACAGAACCGGACTGATCCAACCGTTTGGATCAAACATCCTGGCGATGGTGGACAAAACCGTCCGTTTTGTCCACGCGCGTGTGGCTTCCAGTGCCACCCGAAAGGTGAAGATGTCAGCAACCGGTTGATACTGCATGCCCAGAACCGCAATCCCGTGCGGATCGTCACCTTCCTCGAAGAGCCCCGGATCCTGCTGGTGATCGTCCGGGATACCAGCCAGGACGTTGGGGTCGTTAGAGAGCCATTTCCGAAGCTCATAGCCTCCAGATGCGAGAAGCTCTGTAAGCTCATCCCGGAGCAACAGAGCTTCCTCCACCGTCTGCGCGCCAGTGCAAACGTCGTCCACGTACAGGTCGCGCTCCAGAACTGCGGCTGCACGTGGGTACCGAGCCCGTTCTTGCTCCGCCAACTCCAGCAGTGAGCGGATCGCAATGAAGGGGCTTGATCTCAACCCATACGTGTTGGTGTTCAACTCATACACCATCATAGGGTCCTGAGGACTATCCCGCCAGAGGATCAACTGGAACCTCCTGTCCTCGGGGTGTATGACCGTTTGTCGGAACATCATACGGATGTCCGCTCCCAACACCACCTGATGCCTACGGAAATTCAGGATGATGTCTACAATATCCCGATGTAACTTCGGTCCAGCGTGGAGGCACTGGTTCAGTGACACTCCTGTCGAAGTCGGAGCGGATCCATCGAACACCGTCCTGAGTTTGCCTGTCGACGCTTTCAAAACAGCGTGATGAGGCAAAAAGTAGTGGTCCATGGTCGACCAGTCTTCGCGAGCCGGAGACATGTGGCCCAGTGCCTCATACTCCCTCATGAACTCGATGTACTTTTCCCGAAGTACAGGATCTCGAGCCATGCGTCGCTCCATGGACCTGAGCCTTTTCTCGGCCAATGATCGAGACTGGCCCAGACGCGGGGGGTTATCTCGGAAAGGCAGCCTAGTCTCCAATCGCCCAGAAACCATTCTCCGAGTGTGAGCCTGATAAAAGTTCTCACACTCCACGTGCTCGGGATCCAGCCGAGACACGGTAGGCGGCTCTTCGATCTCCCAGAACCTCTGCATGATCTGAGCGAGGGCCGTTCCCGTAAAGGAAGCCTGATTCGACTGCTGCCACTCATCCACCATTCCCAAAATGGCGTTCCCGTAGATGGTGGGCAGCGCCATCAGCGAAGACTGATCCAGCAGTCTAGGCTTGCCGTTCATGATGTAACCCAGTACATCAGAACCCAACAAAAGGTCTACCGGACCCGCCATCCCGAAGCGGGGATCCGCCAACCTGAGACCCTTAGTACAGGACAAAAGATCCGGATCTATGTCCGCCTGAGGAAGCCAACCGACAACCGAATCCATGACGGTGGCCCTGACCGCAATCCTTTCCGAATAGGAATGTACGGACGAGAAGGCGAGGCGGGTCTGTCCAGCCAACCTCACCTCTGTGTTCCCGACTCCTCGCAACGGAGTCGGTGACGGAAACCTAGCCAGGCCCAGGCGATGAGCAACCCGGGTTGTCAAAATACACCCCTGGGACCCTGTGTCCAAGAGCGCTCGTATCCGGACGTAGTCGCCTCTTGGACCCCAAACCCTTAACCAGAGGGTGGGCAGCAGGACCACCGGTTGATCCTGTGCCAAGGGAACGGAGGCTAGTCAATCCCTCCGAGGCCCGTCCGAACCCGTCGGACTACCGGGCCCAGCCCAATATGGCTGCCGAGTGCAAAGGGCCATCGGAGGGGGGGGCATATCCGGCCGCCCTGCCATACCGAAAGTAGGGCGGGTGGTATTCCAGCCTCGGATGTTCATGGAGGGGAGGCGTGTACGCCCTCCATTCCATCGGTCGCGGATCCAGCGGCGGAGAAGGGTAACGCTGGGGAGGTGACCCCAGTGGTGACTCCGGTATCACCCTTCCGCCTCTCCAGTTCGCCCGCGTCCGCGCGGGCTGTGAGGTCGGTGACCGAGCCGCGTGTAGGACGCCCCTTGTTGGGCTGCCCGGTGCTGCCGTGGGTTGGGGTGGAGGGGGTGTGCTCCACGCTGTAGCCACTTCATTGTTGTACAATGCGTGGCTCTGCGTGGGAGCGCCCCCGCCCGTGGAGGGCCCCCTCCCTGAGGGCTGTCGACCAGCACCATCGCTCCTGGTGCACAAGAGCTGGTGGTGTGGTCCCCCACACCCAGGACACGGCCGTGCCGTGGGGCAGTCATTGTACAAATGACCCCCCAGGCACCCGTAGCACCGACGCAACCGCCGAACGATGCCTCGTCGGTCGGAAGTCGTCCTCGCGAGCAGGGCCGGACACTGCACCAGCGCGTGAAGCTGGCCACAGTTCGGGCACTCCTGCTCCGACGCAGTCGTCACCGTCGCCGTCCGCTTTACCCCCCCCCTGAGTGCGGGGATTGGTAGGTCGCGGTCCTGTTCCGGCAGGGCCACGAGCTGACGCGGCGGGCTGCGCCTCCTGAGGCGCCGACTCTGCCATCCTCGCCTCCCACTCCAGGACCCGAAGTAGCTCCTCAAACGTGGGGAAGACCTTCGGGTCGCCGTGAAGGCCCCTTTCCCGCTCGAACCGGGCGCGCAACTCCAGCGGCACCTTGCCCAGCAGGATGTGGACCAGCAGAAACGACCAGTGTTCCACTGGCAGTCCCAAGCTGCGCAAGGCGTTGTACGCCACCTTCACGGGCGTGAGGATTAGCGGCCTCAACTGAGACCTCTCAGTCACCTTCGGCAGCCCCAGTATTTGGGACACGTGAGCGTCGGCGAGGAGCCGAGGGTTTTGGAACCTCGTATCCAGCAACTCCATCGCCGTGCCGAAGTTGTCGTCGTCCAGCTCCAGGTGCTGGACCAGGGAGAGTGCCTCACCCTCCAGTGACGTGCGGAGATAGGCCAGTTTCTCCGCCTTCGTCAGATCCGTGCGTGAATCCACGAGAGAGGCGAACATACTCCGGAAGCCGCTCCACTCTCGCAGGTTACCTGTGAACCTGGGCAAGTCCAGGGTGGGAAGGCGTCCCACTACACCCGAACCCGCATTCCTGATGACGGGTCCCGAGTTCGCCCTTCCCTGACGAGACCTCTCCAGCTGGCGAACCCCTTCGGAGACCTCGTCGTACAAGTCCAGAATGCGCCGCATGTCCGCCTCGATCCTCTCCATCTGCTCCTCAGGTGGAGACGGCCTTGCATCCCGCAGCGATCCTGCGCTCCTCTCAGCGACCTCCAGGCGCCTGTCGAGGTGCTCTGCCCTGTTTAGGAGCGCCTCCTCCCGGTCTCTCCGGCCGAGCAATCCTTGCAAGGATTCAAACCATCGGAGCTGGTTGGCCAAATCCGAAGCCATTTTTAAATTTAAATTTAAACCAACCTAAAGTTCGGACAATGTCACAACAAATATATCCGCAACCTATTAAACCGGATACCACTGAATACTAATTTCCCGACAGTTTGGGGAGAAATTATACACTGGTATTACAATATTTAATCTTGGCTGAATGACTCAGTAACCAAGTTCGTGAATTAAAAATTTAAAACACACAAAAGAATATCTGGTTTACCTGATATTTTCCCAGAAAAATAAAAACAACAAATATATTATTACGGGGGTATTTACGGTTAACCACGCTCTGTCTACCAAAAAATGTACAGTATTTATGCCAGAAATACCGACCTGGGGCCCATAGCAGATCTCAAAAACAAATTATTTACGTAGCTATACCGATTTTAATATTTACCCCCTAATTGCAAACAAAGTATCGAAAGGAAATCACTTACGTAGGGTTCCCGGCGTCGTCCAAAGCCCAGTTTGGTCAAGAGGAATAAGGAACGGGAGCAAAGGGGAATTTGGAATACCAAACCAGACAAATTCCGTAGACTTCCTTCCGCCCCAGAACGATCCTGCGTTCTAGAAGCGGCCAATCCAGTAGCCACCTCACAAATAGTCCAGCACTAATCCCGTAGTATCACAATTAATATTCCAGCACTAATCCAGTAGTAATTAACGTTAATAATGTATTCCCGTAGCAAATATTAACACAGGTGTAACCACAAAAAACTCATGTCATGCCGTTCCCGCGACCAGAGACAATGTACAATTCAGCCGGCTGTCAAAACATAGATCCGCTATATTTCGATGGCCGATATAATGTTGCCCGATTATACGGAACAATAAGAATTAACGAAATTGAACAACGCAAACATGCGTTACAACCAAATACACATTCTGACTTTCACCCCTTTCTGCAAGAAAATCATGCAGAATTTGGGGATTAAAAGTAGACATCTACCATCTACTTAGTGTGCTCTTAAATCACGTCAAGTTTCATTTGAATTGAATCAGTAGTTTCGGCGTGATGAGAGTTCCCTATACAGACAGACAGACAGACAGACATGAAAGAAAAAAAATGCAGTTTCGCCATCAGTATCGACTATGGAGTGCCCCCAAAATTGTTTTTTCAAAATATCTTCAATGTACAGAATTCGACCCGCTAAAGTTTTATTATAAGTATAGATATAGATTTGTATAAAATGTTTTCATTCATAGTCTTTTCGATCGACTCGAACTTGTCTCACTTGTCTTGTCATGTTGTTTATACAGGATCGAATTGTTATTTGTTAGGTATTTCTAAATAGTCTTTCTACATACAATATTTTTTCTAATATCGGAATGTTAATGTTGTACCGTTTCTATTGGTAATAGGTATCCTTCTACAACAAGACAGCATGACCGAGTTTGAGGGTTAGGTCAAGGATCTAAAGATCATTAACACCATTTAAAATAAACTCATTTTTTCAACTTTAATGGTTTCAAACCCTATGTATGAGTACTGAGTAGGTATAAGAAAAATGTGTTAGTTTAGGATTTTTTGCAGAGTCCCTTTACCTAACAGTTTTTCTTTACCAAAAATCAGTAAAGTGCCAAACATTTCTGGGTTCCGGCTTAAAGGACAATATTTATTTCCAGAGAAAACAAAGGGCAAAGAAATAAGTCATCTTATATCTCCGAGTGACGATGGTGCAGTGCAGTGTTAGGCAGTTACTTAGACTGTTTAGGACTCTTAATGTTCAAATATCTACGTGGCACTGAGTAGGCAAAGTGTTGCCTACCATTTGGCACATATCTTGCTTTTCCGGTCACAAACAAAAGATGCATAACAGCTGTTTTAGATCGCTGGAGTCGAATAGAAGACGAATTAAGAATAACTAAGTATATAAAAACAATATCTGTTACAAGTTTAATACAGATACCGTGAATCCGTGACAAATTAGACCTTGTTTTTGTTTTACATGTAATCAGACCTAGTGTGACTCCTGTGTGACCGTCTTATTTACAACCTGTTAGCATGCTCATTGACGTTTACTTAGTAATTTGTGCCTAACAACTAAACGATCGCTGTGTCTAAACGGGGTCACTACTTTTAAAGTAATACTTCGCCCTTTTGAAGTTCCCTATGCATCGTTAGTAATCATCAGAATAAATACTTAGAATAGTTTATTTCCAACACATAACGACATCAAGAATAAAAAACAGTAAAAAATAAGCTACTTGCACATTACTGTTTTGATTATTAACAGTAGCACAGTAGTAGCAGTGAGTTACTTGACTTGTATCTCGCATACTACGCATTTACGCTGTGTGCAGTGGAAATTTAAAGGACACGTTATAAAATAATAACGTGAAATGTTGATAGCAACTAAGAAATTAAATTGTGTATGGATAGATGGAGTGATGGATTATAATATGCTCTTCAGTTTGGACCACGGTCGAAATATAATAAAACAAAAGATAGGAAGCCGTTTGATGACAGAAAGAAGCCGAAAGAAAATTAAACTAAGTAATCCATACTATCCCACTAATATTATAAATGTCATTAATGGATGTTTAGATATTTGGATGTTTGTTGCTCAATCACGTCCTAACGTCTGAACGGATCGGGCTGAAATTTGGAATACAGATAGATAATAAGCTGGAAGAACACATAGGCAATTTTTCTCCCGGGAAAATAACGGGAACGGGAACTACGCGGGTAAAACCGCGGGGCACTGCTAGTAATATCATAAATGTGTAAGTTTAGATGTTTGTTGAATAGTTGCTCTATCACGTTGGAACAGCTGATCGGGTCGGGTTGAAAGAATGTGGTTAGATTATAGTCCGGAATAGCACACAGGCATTTTGCGGATTTGATTACGATTGATTTGATAATGTAACTTATAATATGTGCATTTATATGAGTGTGTAATCTCAGCAAGTGATTTTTTAAATTCTTTTGAGATTAATAAATATTCTTAAACCATAATGATAACGGATTGCGGAAAAATCGCGCAGTTCCTGTGCCCGTTATTTTCCCGCTTAAAAAGTAACATATTTGCTATTCAGCTAAGGATAATCTAACTGTCTTCCAGATTTAAATCAATCTGTTTTTCCGGTTGCCTGGAAGAGATCGCTCTTAGCGATAAGGTCACCATTTGTTTCACTAGATTTAAGAATTAATCGTTTTGTTTATTTATTTTTGTGTTGTGAACAACAAACTGTTTCTATTTAGCTATCTATCAATCTATCAATCAGATTTGATTGAGCAACAGACATCCAAACATTGACCTATTTATAACATTAGTAGAATTCATTGATTCGTTTATGGGAAAAGTACATTATATCGATACTCAAACACGCGTGTCACAGTCATTAATATCAACGACCATAACAAAAGTTCATGTCACCTTGCCACTGCAAACAAACCAATCGAAAAACATATTTTCTTCTTTTCGCGTGAGTAAATAAGCGATGTTAACCATGATTAATAAAAAAATTAGCACAATAGTTGCCAGCCGCGCAAAGTAAACGATATCAGAGGACCTCGACCGCCTTTCCACAGACTCAGAGTCGTTAAAAAATGGAGCAATGTGAGCTGGGTTAGTACCTTCGTACAAATGAAAAACGACCAGACGATGCGAGGGGAATATTTAGACGTTATTTTAATAATGTGTTTTATTGTTAAGCCTCACAACAATTGTGTATTAGAACTAGCGCCTGTTTCGGCTTTTAAATACTAAACAAATTTCAGTTGCTTGAAAGATAATAATCAAATGATTTTCTATGGTTATTTTTTCTGCATATGGCGGGAGTCTAGATCAACGGTAGAAATAATAGCTACTGCAATGTTTTTTTCAATTACTATTGTTTTTATTATAGCATTCATTGAATAAACCTAAGCTCCAAGCCTAATATAATTTTTAGGCTTATTCTACCTGACGGTCTAATTAGAATGGTATAATTTTGACCCAGTCATCATCCCAACTCTCGCCAATGCTTTTGTGTGTTGTACGTACCTCATACTGAGTAGGATGTTCGCTGTCCGCGATGCTGGTGAAGACGTTGTTGAGGGCGCGAGACATCAGGCCGGTCATGGTGTGCGTCTTGCCCGCCCCAGTGGCACCGTACGCAAATACGGCTCCAGAGAAACCTTGTAGCGTGTCGCCTACTAGCGGCGCGCATATGGCCTCGTATACGTCCTCCTTGGAAAATTACATTTTGATTTTAGAACGATGATTTATATTAAAAAAAAAACAGATGTTGATCCTGGAGCAACATCTGTTTTTTTATTGCCTTGCTTATAGTTGGTACATATTCAGTACGACCAACTTATCTGTAAAATATAGCCATTATGGCGCCATCGAAAAGGGTTGCCACCTATATTACAAAACTTAACAACTTCTCTGTGATTTTTAACACTCGTAACTCAGTAGTTCCGCTTTCGGCCGTTCTACAGATAAGTTGGTGTCACTGTATATCTTCACGGTCATGAATGAACTATTCTTTATATTTCAAAAACCACCACACCGGTTTCGATAACATTTATATGGGACAATTCGGAAAGCATACCCATCCGAACACACATATTTTTTTAAATCGGTTCGGGCGTTCTCGTGAAATCAGGTAACATACATAAAAAAAAAATTGGCAGTCATAGGAACTGCCGATAGAAGTGAAAACTTATTACTCAGAATTTGATAGCTTACCTTGGAAACTACACGGGTGTAACCGGAAGGCGTGGCCCCGCCATCTTGGCATGGCCATCTAGAAATGCGTCAGCATTTCCCATTGGCTGATGCGTTTCTAGATGGCCATGCCATGATGGCCTGTCCACGCCCTTTCACCATTTCCCATTGGCAGACGTATTTCTAGATGGCCAATGGCCATGGTCTCGAGTTTACCCGAAGCTTTCTTATCATACCCGAGCGTGACGAATGAATTCAATTCACAGCCCACGAAAAATCTGTCTAGGCGCGCCTAAAGAAGTTTTCACTTCAAAAAAAATTGGCAGTCATAGGAACTGTCGATAGGAGTGAAAACTTATAAGCTTACCTTGGAAACTACACGGGTGTAACCGGAGGGCGTGGCCTCGCCATCTTGGCATGGCCATCTAGAAATGCGTCAGAATTTCTCATTGACTGTTGCGTTTCTAGATGGCCATGCTATGATGGCCTGTCCACGCTCTTTCAGCATTTCCCATTAGCTGACGTATTTCTAGACGGCTAATAGCCATATAGCCAATAGTCCCGAGTTTACCCGAAGCTTTCTTTTCATACCCGAGCGTGACGAATGAATTCAATTCACAGCCCACGAAAAATCTGTCTAGGCGCGCCTACAGAAGTTTTCACTTCAATGAAAACATGATGGTCGAATTGTCAACGTCCGCCTTTTTGGAAGTCGGTTAAAAAGAATAAAACAAAGAGAGCTTCGATGCTTCCTATATGTTTACGGGAACCGGTGATTTTACCGATATTCAGTGGAGTATGGCAGATCTCTCAAATACGATTTACCTAAATATTATAAATTCAATCGTCTTAAAATTGAGCCCACTAAATGTTCCCACTGCTGGGACTCGGGGCCTAACCTCGGAAGGAGAGAGCCAAGGCCACAATCCAGCACGCTGGCACAGTGCGGGTTGGTGGATGACACACGATGGATTCTAGGTACAATGTCCTCACGATGTTTTCCTTCATCGTTTTAAGTTAGCAACAGTACGCACATGACTTCGATAAGACAGTGGTGCGCGTGGGATTTGAACCCGGGGGCTCCAGATCGGCAGTCGCCGTTCTGCCGACTAGACCAGCCGTAACTTATTATTTATTAAAAAAAAAAAAAAAACTTCATGGTCTAGAACTAGAATAATCATGTAGGTTTGTTTTATATTACAGTTAGTTTTAATCATAGTGATATATTACGGTACAACAATGATTTTACAAAAAACGTCAAATGCTCCCATTACCCGACACATGCGGGAGATAGGATCCCATTTCTCGCTCACATGGGAAATGGGAGCCATAAAATTAGTCTCCCGCAAAATATTTAAAATATACATACCTAGAATGTGAGCCTAGTTATTTACGAACTATTCATTGTAACACAAATCTCCCATTTGACCGCTCCCTTTACCCCGCGCTCCCTTACTCACTTTGGATATCGTTCAAAGATTTGACAGCTTTTTGGCTTGTGTACCTAAACCTCGGTACATTCGGATTATGGCGGTTTAATACGGTGCTACAATGTCTGCTGTTCTTACATTCTATATTTAAAATTCAGTAAACAATCTTGTTGGGTAAGGTTAGCATAATAAATTACGTTGAAGTGTTTGTTAAAATTATTCATTAGACAACGACGAAGGCTTCATATAATGGAACATTAGGTACTATAATACTTCTTTTTAACCGACTTCCAAAAGGAGAAGGTTATCAATTCGACCACCATATTTTTTTTTACATAGTTTAGAGTGACGAGACGAACATAACATGTGCCTGATGGTAAGCAGCACGCCTGCCCATAACAGTACAGTGACACGCCGCAACTGTTGAAACATGAAGAGTGCAAATCAATACCTGGTAGCCTGGTACTGCACCGCACTCGTTTGAGACGTTTTAACTCTGTGCCCTGTGATTTCACTGGAAACATTGCCCTTCAAACCGGAACACAGTGATGTTTTCACAATATTGCTTGGCGGTAGAATGACTAGCAAAAGCTACGTTTATTGCAGTTATAATATAGAGTTAGGTTTGCTGCAAAAAATTACAACGTTCTGTTTAATGCTGACATTTTTTAAGCGTTTCTATATAATGTCCGGCTGCAATGTGCTTAATTAACTACAATAAAGTGACTGTAACATATTCTTACTCATCCTACTAATATTATAAATGTCAATGTATGGATGTTTGTTGCTCAATCACGTCCTAACGTATGTACGGATCGGGCTGAAATTTGGAACACATATAGATTATAGTCTGGAAGAACACATAGGCTAAAAAACGGAAAAACAACGAAAACGGGAACTACGCGGGTAACACCGCGGGGCGCTGCTAGTTTGTAATAAAATAAGGACCTACCTGCGTGCTGTCTTCATCGAATACTTTATCGTAATGGTAGTGCTTGTCTGTGAGCCTTCTCTGCCGAAGTACGTCTCTTCTGCTGTCGGACTCATCCTCCAGTACCAGCATCTAATGACAAAAACTTCTGGTTCTCATAACACAAACTTTGCTTAGTTTGGCGCAAGATAGTGTTGTGTGAGAAATTTAAAAAAACAAACACAACGTCTTCCTTCTGTTGATAAAAAAGTAAATCTGTTAACAACATTCTGATATTAGCGATAACATACAGAAAAATAACGTTAGTAGGTACATATTTCATTTACGTTGCGCTAATAATAGTGATAAAAGCTCCTTGGTTCGGTCATTTCATACGAAAGGAATGCCACGCATAAACCCTCAGACCAACTATTCTTATTAATAAAAACGGATGTTAAAAACTTAGAGCATTTGTCTGAGGTAAAAATAGAGGAAACAGTAACGCGAGAGGAATGTGAACAAGTGAGTAAGATAATAGTAAAAAAGTGACTAAGAATTATTGAAAGCAATGTATCGCGTTCCAAAAGTCGACGTACATGATTGTAGTTACGTAGTCTGGAAAGTGCATAGTCACGAATGGCTGACTGACCCCAGCATTTTCACCCGAAACACCACAGAATTGCTAAAATTTACGAAAATATAAAGTAGCCTATTTGCTATTCTGATGTAAGTACTTAAGTTTGTCGGCGTAAGGTTTCACTCAAATACGTTCCGTAGGTTTTAAAGGTTTTGCGTGAATGTGTAACAAACATTCATCCTCACCAAGTGAAATGAGGTAAGCTGTCTCATAATTGAAAATAGAAAAGTATAAAAGCATTGATTTCTTTAAACGTAGTTTTAAACTATCATCGGAGTAACTTTGGTACACTGATTATTATTTTTGGTATAGGTTAGTAGAGTAGAGTAGAAGTATTGCAAACAATATGTAAACTTGTAAACAACCTTATCGCTGAGTACGTGCACGATGCGAGGACCGTCGTCAGATCGCAGTGGCCGCACCCGCACCGCCACCTACGCAAACAGAATGCATTATTATACAATTACTAAAATAAAATAAAAAACCACGAGCACATACGTAGAACTCATTTCATTCGACCACATACTCCGGTGCCTATGCCTTGCCTTGCTAAAAGTGAAGCTAGATCTTTAATTGTCCTGTCTTCTTAGGAGAGATTTAATTACTAAAAGTAGTAGCAGCATCATAGTTAACACTGCATACGCTGCACTCTCTGGCTATTTAGTTTTCCTTTAGAGTGCTTAAATATGTGCGAGTGGGATGCAGCGTAGCCACTACCTACTTGTAAATAATTAAATCTTTTCGCAAAAGAAAAATTATTTTTACAAAGAAGACAGGACGATTGGACTGCACTCGCGCTGAGTTAATCTGTTGTTTTTACTTTCCTAGGAATATCTCGTAAAGTTGTTGAAAAAGTTATACCTAAATTATGTTTCTTTGAAAATCAGTTAGTGTGAAGTTGTTCAAATAAAGTTTTTGTTTTGTTTTATATTTGTAACGACAAATGGAAGTCCCCTAACGTTCAAAATGAAAGACAAGTTCTGTGTATGTGGTGGCGGAAATTCGTAATGTTGAAATTTCATCCCCTTTATTTTGATGTAAGCCTGTTTTTCATCTTACCTGACGGCATCTTATCTGTATTATCTATTCTATGCTGACGGTTCCCTCGATGAAATTACTTTTAGCGATAAAGCCGCTACTCGTACCGCTTATTTGTACATGCTACCAATCTATTATTTTGTGTCACAAAAACTTTTTTATTCATCTTAGTCTAACTCCCTCGTATACTTACTTACCATTAGCTTTTCTTCAGTAACCGTTCGGATCCCGCCATGGTGTTTATCGGGCGAGAGACTGCTCTGAGTCATGGCATTACTTCGGGGAAGCAGTACTACACTTCAACGTTGGCGCGACTAACTTTCCACACTACCAGTCACAATTCCGACAACAAAATTCAATAGGATCACCTCATCAATCACTTTCCCATTTAAATTCATACATGTGGAATATTTATGATTCCAATTTGGAGGAAATGCGTCAATTGAAGCGATAATAGCGGGAAACTCACGCGAGTTTCGCTTT
This sequence comes from Ectropis crepuscularia, assembly GCA_963693475.1. NCBI lineage: Eukaryota > Metazoa > Arthropoda > Insecta > Lepidoptera > Geometridae > Ectropis > Ectropis crepuscularia. The sequence continues at coordinate 15,465,467 of OY856345.1, forward strand.
CTGGTCTTCACGTGGACTGACGCGCGTTGGTCAAAATACAGCCTTCGTTCGCCGTCGCCGAGCAACCACTAATCACTACAAATGAAACTTTCATGTGTCGTTAACCAACCCGCCATTAAGTCCGCCACCTTCAGGACTAGACTGTCATTATGACCACAAATATTTGTTTCCGTTTCTTCTGTTATTTGATCGAGGCTATTGGGGCTATCCTTACGTGAAATCAATCATGTGAAACTAGTTCAAAGAAATGAGTATGTATTCAGGGTTTTTGAAATTAGGTGTACCTATTTAATGAAACGAGACTTATCAAGTATTAAAAAAAATGATTATAAGAAGAAGCATTAGAAAAGCATTAGAATGGTTTCATTAAGAAGTTGAGGAATAGCCACCCTTGTCAATTCCATGGATCTCGCGTCATACGAAACTAGGATGCGGGAAGGCATGGGTTCGATCCCAATTCAGCTTGAGCTTTTTGTAAAAGAATACATTGAAACAACCAATCAGACATGATCTAAAAATAATTTCTAACACAAACGACATCCGCACTTGGTTAGCTAGCTTGCTTGGTTTTTCCCGACGGAGACATTTCTGACAGAAAACCCTAAGTTGCGGAAAAGCGCGCCGCCTGCGCTTATTGATACGTTAGGGGTCACCGATTAAGGAGTTACATGATTTAAACATACTATGTTCTAACCGAGCTATTTCTACAATGTACGGTGTTGTACCATGGGTAGGTACGTACCTTGAAAGTATTTGACATATTGGCTTCTTTTTATCCCGAAAAAATAACGGGAACGGGAATTGCGCGTGTGAAACTGCGGAGCATTGTTAATAAGTCCGCACTCATTTACCTCTCATTAATTATTCTACTATGCGATTATAACCTAGTTAGTAACATAACTCAATGAGAAGACAAAATGAATACTCGGCGTATTAGGTAAGGTTTAATTTGAAGATTGGACGTCAAATAAAATCAACAGACGATTTCGCCATCAATGTCAGACTAATCAAAACCAAGATGTCGCGGTAACGATACGCGTGCAATTTGCATTATTTTTATAATATCACATTTACCACGTAAGTCTGAAAATTGTACCTTTATTAAAATAGCTTCAAACATATTTTTGCCAAGTTTGTAGTGAAAAGCCAAATTTTGAGAAATAAATAATTTGATGTTAACGAAATTCCACACAAACAATGGCTTACGAGAATGAGGAATGAGTATCATAACAGAGGATTCGAAGTTACGTCGACCGTCATCCATCTGTTAGGTGTATGGAAAATATGTTATTAAAATATTAAGTTATGTAATACTGACATAATTAATACATGTAATGATTTATATTTATACAATTTAATTAAACCATTTATTTAGTGTGTTAAGAAATAAAAAAAAAACGATTGTAACGAAATCTCGATTTATAAAAAATCGATTTTAAAATAATCGATTAAAGCCGATTTAAAAAAAGTAAAAAGGTTTTAGTCCATGACCATGTTTTAATATTACGAATTAACGATTAATAGGTAATTGTTTTTTAAACGAAGTTCCTTAAGTACGGCAGGCTTGGAGGAGATAGGAATTTAGCTACAGAAAAATACGGAAGTGACGAGTAAAAGCTGACCATAAATTATAAAATTGAGCAATATTATTTTTTTGCAAATTGTGTTGCTTCTAGATTTATTCTCCGAAGGAACTTCGTTCCTACCTGGTGTCCACATCACCTTTTTTATATTTTAAACAAAAACCATCAACCTTTTTTTTTCATCTGCCTACCGACATTATAGCCCAGAGCGCGAACTATCAAATAATACATACTCTCTCCATAAAATTACATTAGCGCCATGTACATCTACGATTATTTTATTTGATTCGTTTAATTTTGTTAAGTTATATTATTATTCATCCTAAAACAATGGATTAATTAGAACAACTTTTTTTGTATAGAAAGTCACATTCCTACTTGCCCACAATAGTATCAGATCAGAAAAGCAGTAGAACAGTAAACGAATGAGCTGCTAGTAAATAAATATGTTAGCTGATAGTAAATAAACTTGTGAGCTGCTAGCAAATAAACGTGTGAGCTGCTAGTAAATGGACATGTGCGCTGCTAGTATATAAACGTGTGAGCTGCTAGTAAATTAACGTGTGAAATGCTAGTAAATAAACGTGTGAGCTGCTAGTATATAAACGTGTGAGCTGCTAGTAAATTAACGTGTAAACAGCTAGTAAATAAACGTGTGAGCTGCTAGTAAATAAACGTGTAAGCTGCTTGTAAGTAAACTTGTGAGTTGCTAATAAACAAACGTGTGAGTTGCTAATAAACAAACGGTGAGCTGCTAGTAAAGTAACGTGTGAGCTGCTTGCAAATAAACGTGTGATTTGATAGTAAATAAACGTGGGAGTTGATAGTAAATAAACGTATGAGCTAATAGTAAATAAACGTGTGATCTGCTAGTAAATAAACGTGTGAGCTGCTAGTAAATAAACGTGCGAGCTGATAGTAAATGAACTTTAGCAGTATCCTTACAGTAACACAATAGCAGCACATCCACCATGAGTGTAAAAACGAAAACGGTGACGGTCTCCAAATGGTATCACGGAGGCTTAGCGGCAGCCGGAGCTTCTTGTTTCACTCATCCGTTAGATTTGCTAAAAGTCCATATGCAAACCCAAAAAGGAAAGGGCGTTTCCCTGTTCCAAGTCACAGGATTCGTCATTAAAAACCAAGGTATGCTATTTTAATACAAGTGTTAAAAAAATATTGATTTTGATTCGATCTTTTGCAGATTGCGGTACCACAATTTTTTTATCCTAAATTTTTGTCTGTTTGCCCTATAAACCAGAAGTTACGGCTGGTCTGGTCGTGAGAACGGCGACTGCCGATTCGGAGCTCCGGGTTCAAATCCCACCCGCACCACGGTCTCTTCGAAGTCATGTACGTAATGCCGCTAACTTAAAACGGTGAAGGGAAACATCGAGATGAAACCGGCATGTTCCTAGAATCTTTCGAGGATGTCCTCGACCTCGTCCTTGATATCATCCACCTACCCGCACTGGGCCAGCGTGGTGGATTATGGCCTTGACTCTCTCCTTGCGAGAGAAGGCCCCGTGTCCCAGCAGTGGGAACATTTAGTGGGCTACTTATGCTAATGCTCTACAAACACAAAAACTGACACTATATTAGGTTAGGTAGTTTGGCGCTATTGCGACTTAAAGATCGAGTAAGTGTTTTTTTTTTTTTTCAAATAATCCGCATTATGGATCTAGGTTTGTGCAGGACTATTATCGCGGCTAAGTGACGATGCGGTGTGTAATGTAGCGTGTTTACCTATAAGAAAGCGATTCGCTCTAGTGTTCAGTATCTAGTTAAATTACAGGGCATAGAAATAAAAGCATCATATATTTCTGGGTGACGAGCGCAGTGCAGTGCTAGGTAATGATTTTGACTTTTGATTGCAATAGCTACATGTCACTGTGCTGTTATGAAACGGCATGTAAAAAAAATCTGAAGATCCCAAACTATGTCATAGAGCTCATACAAAAACTTGAAGAGTATTTTTAAAATCACGTTTATTCGTCATTTGCTCTGTTAACAGGTTTCCTAGGACTCTATAATGGTATATCAGCATCTCTGCTTCGACAACTGACATACTCTACTGTTAGATTTGCTATTTATGAAACGGGGAGGCCGAAACTTACGCCTCCAAATGTAAGTAATTCTAGAGCACCTCGTCCTCGAGATAAGTGCAACGGTCTCAAATACATGTAGTATCGCATAGTATTCACCCCTGTAGCACTTAGTTTAGAGCATTTAGTTTTTTTTTTAATTTTGAGGGTAGTTATGTCCCAGTTTTGGCACCATTAATCTGTGACCCGTCATACGCCACGTACATAAGCTACCTATTTGCATATTTAGGTATTATTTATTTAAGTGATCTACCAGTCTTCAAGAAGTGCAATTAAATTTACCTTTACCTATGAAAACTAACGTGATTATTACACATATTTAATTATATCAACGGGTAATTCATGTTTGATATGGTCGGTCTAATCCACAAAAATCTAAATAAGAATTATTTAGATTTCTGTGGTCTAATCAGTGCCAAACGGGCGGCGATCACGCGCGCGCATTCTCCTTGAAAAAGGCCGCCGGGCGCGGCCGGAACTTAAATCGGATTGGATTGATCCATAACGCACATCAGTTATCCTTTGACTTCAAGGCTTATTACACTTGGATAAACTACTGAATTCTACTGACTAGTCGCTACTGAATTCAGTGAAGTGTTCCAACCCAACTTCAAATAGGTGAGTTGGTAGCGCTTATAATAATTATATTAATTTGTTTTTCGCTTTTGAGTGCCTATTTGTGGTTTTGAAGTCAGTTAATTTTTTTGTATAAAGTAATTTATTACGAAAACGTGACGTCACAGCCCTCCACTCCGGAAGTGTGTGACGTCACAACCCTCCACTCCGGGAGTTTGATAATCTATAATTATCCTTGTCGATTATTAAAAATTTGATACAACAAAAAATAAGTGTCCCATATATTTCCAATATGTGATATAGGAACCTATCTGACGGACTAATAAAATTAGAATGGTATATTATTATGTTTGACCCAGTCATCATCCTAATTTCAGGCCATCGATATACCGTTTTTCTCGTCTGTGATGCTAGCCGCCGTAGGAGGCTTCGCCGGCGGATTCGTGGGCACTCCAGCGGACGTAGTCAATGTCCGAATGCAGAACGACATCAAGTTGCCCCCTGCACAACGGCGGAAGTATGTTATCAACTATCACTCATTTATAAAATACCTTATGAAATTATTGCTCACATTTTTGAAGTGAAAACTTTCTTTTCGCGCGCCAGAGACAATTTTTCGTGGGCTGTGAATTTAATTCTAGCGTCACGCTCGGGAATGATAAGAAATTTTCGGGTAAACTCGGGACCATGGCCATTTCTAGAAATCCGTCAGCATTTCCCATTGGCCACGCCCACCAGTTCTGGTTTCACCTGCGTCGTTTCCAAATTCTGAGTTTTATGTTTTCATTTCTATCGGAAGTATGTCTTGTCAATTATTTTTTATGTAAAAAGTACTAGGGACCATAGCCATCGGTCATCTAGATTACCAATGGCCATGGTCCCGAGTTTACTCGAAGATTTCTTATCGTTCCCGAGCGTGACGCACGAATTAAATTCACAACCCACGAAAAATCTGTCTGTGGCACGCCAAAAGAAGTTTTCTTTGGCTCAGCCATTTTCAAGTCATTCAATGATACCTAAGAGTTTCGTGAAAATTCGTTAACTTGTTTTTGCGGGAAAGAGAAGTATAATCAACTTTTATTATACTTCTCTTTCCCTTTTATTACTTTACGACTTTCATTTCATTTTCAAATTTTCATTTCATTTCATTTTCACTTTCTTCCAACCTCATCATTGTGTTCTTTATTGTGGCTTTATGAAGAGAAATTCAATCCTCCTACTCCAAGCAGCATTGGTGGATCTCACTTTGTATGTATAAACTAGCTTTAACCCGCGGCTTCGCTCGTGTTCTGTTTCTTATGCCACGTTCCCACTTTGAAAAGTAATACGACTGTCGAATAATAACTTAAATAACTATAATCCTTGAGCGTTGATCTGTCAGTCAATTACCTTTGCCTTTTATATGTATAATATAGAAGATTACATGAAAAATCGATCCTAATTTTTAAAGTAACCGAATTTGACCGGTGGGGGGGGGGGTGCGTAACTTAACGGTTTTACTAAATTTTTACGAAGTGTCATGCAAATATGTCCAAGGAATAAAAAATTTCATAAAAAACTTTCATACCTTATTTCACCCCCTTGAAGACTGAAATTTGAAAAACGCTTTCATACGTGCTTCATGATTTTAGTTGAACTCAATTTGTACGAAATTTTATGCAAATATCTCCAAGGAATAACAAGTTTCATACAATCGTTCATCCCCTATTTCACCCCCTTGGGGTCGAATTCCGAAAAATCCCTTCTCAGTGGGTGTCTCCGTTATAAGAAAAATATGTATGCGAAGTTTCAAGTTTCTAGCTCTTACGGTTTGCGCTGTGCATCTATTCTATGGCTGTGCGTTGATCTATCAGTCAATCGCCTTTGCACGCTTTTATTAGCTTCCCTTGTAACTAACTAGTACCTGGGTGGCCGAGCTTTGCTCGGTTTAAATACTAAATATACTTAGATACCTACAGATAAAAGACTCCAAGAAATAGATTTTCTTCAAAAAAACGAATTGAAAAAAAAAGAGAACCCGTCTGGATTCGAACCCGGAGCTACTAATTCGTGACCACTATGAGCGCCCGACTTCCCGTCTGAGCTAATTATACTGTCGCCTCACGCGGCGAAATTTACCTTCACATTCTAATGTCTAATGTGACAGTTTTTCATTGTCTAAAAACGCGCATAATATGCGTTTTTTTTAAATAAGACCTAGTTAGATCGATTTATCGTCCCCGAAATCCCCTGCATACATAATTTCATGAAAATCCGTCGAGCCGTTTCCGAGATTCAGATTCTATATATACATATTTATATAGGTACAAGAATTGCTCGTTTAAAGGTATTAGATGTATGTAAGAAAATCTTGGAATCTTAATTTGACCCACTTCCCAGTCTTTGATTAGGATGAAATTTTGCACATGCTCTGAGTTCTGATGACAATACATGACTAGCTAAGAAACGTCTTTACAAATTCAATATGGCGGCCTCCTCAAGATGGCGGAATGGCTGTTTGAAATCCACTCCCATGATATGGGTATCAAATGAAAGGATTTGCTGTCAGGAATACAAAAGTTTGTAATTTTTAGTGCGTGCTAAAAGCGTGTTTTTTAAACTATTATATACATACATATATATATATATATATATATATATGTTTATATATATATATATGTTTATATATATATATATATATATAATGACATGGCCATGTAGAAATGCGTCAACCAATGGGAAATGCTGACGCATTTCTAGGTGTAATTTCTAGGTGGCCATGCCATGATGACTAGGCCACACCCTCCGGTTACATCAGAGTAGTTTCAAAGTGAGCTATCGAATTCTGAGTTATAAGTTTTCACTTCTATCGGCAGTTCCTATGACTGCCAATTTTTTATTTTTTTATAATGTGGCATTAAAAAATACATACAACCCTAAATTTTTACGCTTTTATCATCAACCCCTTTTCTTAATAGCCATTTTAGTAATTTAGTAATTTGACAGTGAACTCCTCCTAAACGGCGGGACCGAATTGAATGTTTTTTTTGTGTATGCTGTTTTTTGCCACGGGCTCGACTCCTACACAAGACAAATAATATCAGTAAAGTATACCAGCTGGCTCCCATAATACATTAATTTCTTACTGTGGGGCAAGTTAGTGTAGTGCACAGATTAGATACCTTGTTGATACGAATTCCGTCTACTATCACCACTCACCAGCGGGGGCGCAGGACGAGGTACAATACCGCGCTTGTGATTTGCGAACATCCGTGTGACGTGCACTACTTCTCAACGAATGGTCGGACAAAACGAGACAGTTGTACAAACTTCAAAAGACAGAGCAGGAAGCAAAGAACAACAACAACAAATTAACATATTTGGGGACCCAGTCACCTCCGTCCGTGGGGAAGCACCTATATATTGAAACCCCACACGTAGGTCCCCGTGTGGTGCTAATTAGGTGACAAATTACCGGTGGTAGGCTTCGGCCGTGATTAGTGCAAAACAAACTTGTTTGCAAATCAGTTTGCGGAATCTTCGCGTCTAGATGTTGGTAGCGCGACACCTCCTACTCCACCTGGCTGTTCGACTTTTATGTCAGAGATACATATTCGCCAAACGGAGCTTCGCAAAGTGCTACGCAATCTGGACGTGAATAAAGCCAGTGGCCCAGATGGTATTCCTGCTTTAGTGTTGAAGGCTTGTGCGCCTGAGTTGTCACCGACACTGACGCGTCTATTTAGACTCTCTCTCCCCAAACTAGGCTAGTACCGAAGTGTTGGAAGCTTACCAATGTGCCCAAAAAGGGTAGTCGTGCTGACCCGGCCAACTACAGGCCCATCTCGGTCACGTGCATACTCTGCAAGACTATGAAACGTTTCTTAAACCACAGGCTCCTGACGTATCTAGAATCGAACGACCTCCTCAGTGACCAGCAATACGGGTTTCGCCGAAACCGGTCCACCGGGGATATTTTAACGCACGTCACTCACATCTGGAGTAAAGCTATTGAGAAACACGGGGAAGCACTTACAGTCTCTCTGGATTTCTCGAAGACTTTTGACAGGTTTTGGCATGATGGCCTTATAAGCAAGCTTTCTAGTTAAGGTTTGTCTCCTGGGTTTATTGCGTGGATATCGGACTTTATTCCGATTAATTGTGTTCTTGTGAGAAAAAAGCCCGAGTCGCAGCAATGGAAGCATTTAAAAGTGGGCTGTTTAAACAACCATTACCAAAACTTAGGTAATTCATTTTTCTTGATCAGAAGACTGATTGGTGTTATTTTAGGGCAATATTTTGGTGCATGCCACGGAGCTTACCCAGTTTTTGGAAGATGGAAGAAATTCCAAAAAAAGCAACAAAAGTCCAGGATTGGAAAAGCAATAAAATAATGATAACTTTCATATTTTGCAGTTACAAAAATGTAATGCATGGAATAATGCGGGTAGTCGCCACGGAGGGTGTTACTCGGCTTTGGGCAGGAGGTCCCATGAACTGCGTCCGAGCTGCCCTGATGACCATCGGCCAGGTCTCTTTCTACGAACTAGCCAAACCTATGCTCCTGAGCACCGGGTATTTCGGTGACAATGTTATGACCCACATCACTGCTAGTATTATCGCGGTAAGTGATGTACTTGATCTACATAGTCACTTTCGAACTCTCATCGCTTTACATACTCTTATAAACTTATAATATGTTTATAATATGTTAAAACCCGTTAAAAAATCATGCAACAAGGAGAAATGATCTCTTCAACTGCCACTCAGTTGGACAGCTTAAAAGTGACGGCATAGTGCTGAATCTTATTACTTTATACCCTTCTATCATCCTATTTACATAGATAGATCTCCTGGTGGATCATGCCTGTAGTCTATACGTGTCTCTTGCAGCTTCACTGCAGTGAGGCTTTTGAAAAAAAATTGGTGCTTTTACACAAACACCATTTTTTTTTAACTCGGTATTATTTAATACCTACTTCCTTTTAGGGCGGAGTTGCTACAACATTGACGCAACCTGTAGACGTCCTCAAAACAAGAATGATGAGTTCTAAACCGGGTGAAGTAAAAAGTTACATCAGTCTCTTTAAAAATACTGCTATGGAGGGCCCACAAGCATTCTTCAAGGGCTTCGTTCCTGCATTTGTGAGGCTAGCACCACATACCATTTTTACGTTCGTATTCCTAGAGCAGCTTAAATACTTCTTTGGTGATACCAAGGAAATCAAAGTAAAATAATATTTTTGTATAGATAATTAGTAGACTGTTCGGAAAGTAGCCTACGTTTTCTAAGCATATTGTTACGACAGTAAGTGAATGTATGCAAAGCCTAACGCTTGCGGCTGTCGAGTTTTTTACGATACTTTTAAGAACAATGTAATCAGACTGATATTTTGTGAGCGTTTTTCTATTAAGGTATGTCGTTATAACCAGTAATTTTATTAAATGATTAATGTTTTATTTAACTCAAAGTAAACTTCTTGGAATAGATATTTATTAAGAGCGTAGGTACCCTTGCATTAACAAACTAATTATATGGGTGCATGCGAGTCGCTAAATCGCTAATTTATAAATCTTTACGATTTATAAAACTAATATTTGCGATACAAATAGGTATGCACTCTTACATTAAATAATTACGTCAATTAATAACTAATTATTATTAATTTGATATTAATTATTCAATGCCTTTGGTGTACCTGCTCTTAATTATTTCCTATTTAAGAAAGATTTTGGGTAGTTGTAAACTATTTCAGGGTGGCAATTGATACTTGTAAAATCGGATGTATCGGTTTTTTTTTGGATAGGCAAATACATATCTAGTACAGCATTAATAAAAATATTAGGTATACAAATATCTACAACAATCTCTAAAACAACAAATATCTAAAAACGGAGCAAGGGTTTAAATTAAAATATATAATAACATTTAAGTTTAAACTACATCAATTTAACTTTTTGACTAACATAAAGAACCTAGCTCCAAAAACATTTATTTTCGTGTGATAATTTATGTTTGATATCAACCCCGTGTTGTGTATAATTTATTAGTGCTGTTAAAGAGATATTAGACTGCCCATTACTATCAATTGCCAAAATACCCAAAACATTCCTGGTTGTAACTCATATCTGGACAAATACATTTATTGTAATATAAGGTTATCGATAAGCAAATAAACAATACATTATTTGGTAAATATTTAAGACTGACAGATTAAAAACGTATTATTTAAAACTAATGCAAATTGCACATCTTCAATAAGATCTTTTGTTAAAAAAAAAGAAAAGTAAACAAAAAAAAAGAAAAAACCTACTTTGGAGTATTTTGTGCCAAACTCTTCTAAAAAATAATAATTCAATGGTGATAAGTTTTAAGCCCAAATTGATCCACAATCGTTTATTTTCGCAACTTTCTATTATTTATTTGCTCTTTTTTATTATTTGTATACAACAATGTAATTTATTAAACTTAGTGCAATTAACGAACAACATTATGCGTAAGTAAATTTTGAAACTTTTTTATAATTTATTTAACTATACAAAACTACAAAATAAATATTCATTTTATACAACTATCACAAATATTTAAAAAACAATTCCATTAAAATATCAAAATAATATAGCTATAAAAGACTCCGTATACAACCTAAGTATACAATAAAAGTATGAAGATATAACAAAATAGCACGGTTATATCTACTTCGACTGAACGCGTTGTCATTGGATGATAGGTAAATTTATTTATTTATGTAATTTACCACGAAGAAAACAGATTCGACTCCTGTCTAATAATAGCTAATATATCGCTAAAACGCTTGACAAAGAACATGTGAACAAAATATTTACCTCCTATAAACAGCTTGAAAGGTATGTTTCATAATTCTTACCTGCATGGCTCTAAGTACTTTTCAATGTGAGTCTACTTCTTTTAAATTTCATACAACTCTCGAAGTTCGGCATAGTTTTATTTAAAAAACAATGCATTTATGAATCATGTTGAACAGTACCAGGTGAAATATTAAAACTATCTATGTTGTGTATTATCCATAAATTTATCATTAAACTTAGAACAATACCCATCAAATACAAAAAGTATAAATGCAAATAATATTTCAAAGACCAAATTAAACCAACTATAGTAAAGTTAAAAATAACTATCGATTTTCTGGTCTCTGACACAACAACACATTTTTGTAATTACATAGTTTCACAGTTGAATAAAAGTATTAGGTACTGAAGTATCAAAAAACTTAACTGCAAAATATAATACCTTTGAAAATAATATTACCTATATTAGGTCTATAGGTTTACTTAGATTGCCTATAACTTCTAAGCTAAAAGATACACATTGTAGTTAGGTACTCATCACCAAAAACACTTTCAATAAATAAGCCAACCCTGAATCGCAAAAAAAATCTGTTCCATATCTTAAGGCGGTGATGACCTATGGCAAAAACATCCAATTCCATAGTTGTTAGGTCGTTGGTTTGAACCCCGCCTGACATTTTTTATTATATTTCCTAGTGCAGATGTAGAAGGATTTCATTTCCACTCCCACTAACGAAAAAGAAGAACATCGTGAGAGAACCGGAAAGAAAGCTCCATGAAAGACATCTGTCGAGAACTTGAGGCGTTTGCCAACCCACATTTGACCAGTTTGGTGGTGGACTTCCTTTCCTTTTGAAAGTAGACCCCGAGTCCCAGCAGTGGGAACATAAAATGGGGCTGCTTATTTGAATGTGTATGAGTGCGCACGCGCTTATGTTTCCCACATCTTGACCTTTGGAATCGATTTGCAAGCAGATTTTCGCGATTGACCCCTCATTGTATAAGTTTTTCAAATCGATGAGTACAATGCGTTCCTATCAGCTTAGTATAGGCAGTCTGTCAAACCCTGTATAAATAGGTACATAGGTACATAGCCCTATACTTACTGAGTATACAAACGCAAATACGTAAAGCATATCTACAATAATAGGTATAGAATCACAGATGTATGAATGAAATATTCTGACATTACACTAGCACGAGTCTAAATGACGTCCTGTGTTCTATTTTAAACGGACTAATTAGCGTTCTAGTTTTAACGTTGATATAATATTTGCATGTGCCTACGTTCTTTGAACATTTATATGTATGAATATAAAAAGAAATAACTTAAAAATAAGTTTGTAGGTACATACAAAAAGCAATTCGTATGCACTAGATGCCAACTTTCATTTGCATTTTTTTAAAGTTCTGTAACAATTTGATGTTATATCGTTTTTGATGTTTCAATGCTCTGAAATGTTTTTATAAGTATTTATTAATTAAAAACGTTTAAGAATATAGCTATTTTCTTGTTCTTGTTCTTGTCTACCAATGTTTTCTCGTAAGTATTGGTACCGACTTATTATGTAAAGCTTACGTAATTAGTAGAATAGGTGTTCAACTTATAGATATAGAATTTATTTTCTTTAGATTAAAGTCCACGGACAGCGGGATGCATGCCCTTTTTAACTGACTTCCAAAAAGGAGGAGATTTTCAATTCGGATGTGTTTTTTTTTGTATGTATGTATGTTACGCGATAGCGCCGCCAATTGTGAATCGATTTTGATGCATCTTTTTTCTGATCCTAGTTAATTAGTCCCATATAATATATAGGTACATATTAGATTCGAGTGTCTAAATTTAACTTTAAATTGAAGTTGTTTTAAATAGGTTATTTGTGTTGTGCTTGCGATGTTTCTGATTGCATTTAAAATGCAGAAGGGCTTAGGTAGCCCTATATTTTTTCAACTAAGGATAAGCTTGTAGCTACTTGGCTACCATCTCGCCTTTAAAGCAAAATTAGGGTCTAAGATGGGCCACGCTTATTAGATGAATGTGATTCACTGTCCAACTTGAAGGCATCGGCTCCAGGATGGTATCCATTGGGAAAAAGCCACTCGGGCACCACATTCCATGTCATGGCTGTGGCTGTACGTACGTATGAAAGTAACATCAAACCGCTTCATTTGAGAATCAGGTGCTCGAAACGTCAACCACATGCCGGTGTCGCTTTATTGAGTAAAAGTATATTTTAGGTGGGTTAAGTTATTCAGACCTGGTGGCCTTGTGGCGGTAACGACGGATTCCACAAGCGTGAACTTGTCTGTGTGTTCAAATACTTATTTAGATTTTATAGATAGAGTAGAGTCTATCACTGAGATTTGACTCCGGGTGGGCTCCCCACCAGAAGCTCTGCGGTCAGCCCTGAGAATCTTAAAAAAAAATTGGCAGTCATAGGAACTGCTGATAGAAGTGAAAACTTATAACTCAGAATTTGATAGCTTACTTTGGAAACTAAACGGGTGTACCGGAAGGCGTGGCCTGACCATCATGGCATGGCCATCTAGAAATGCGTTAGCATTTCCCATTGGCTCACGCATTTCTAGATAGTCATGCCGTGATGGTTAGGCCACGCCCTTTCAGAATTTCCCATTATATTATCTATTCTATGCCATTGGCTGACGCATTTCTAGGTGGCCAATGGCCGTGGCCCCGAGTTTACCCGAAGATTTCTTATCATACCCGAGCGTGACGCTAGAATTCAATTCACACCCCACGAAAAATCTGTCTAAAAGCGCGCCTGCGCGCCAAAAGACGTTTTCACTTCAAAATACTTGGGAGGTGTCAAGGGACATTCTGATGAAACGAAGTTGTACAAAATATTGCAACTCTTTACTGTTTCTGTTACCCTGGTACTGGTACCTAGGGGCAAACGCAACTCTTTTATATTTCTGTTGTCCTGGTATCTGGAGATAAACGCTGGGCTATTGGAGGTAGGTAATCGAAACTCTTTACTGTTTCTGTTGCCCTGGTACCTACCTGGCCGTTTTTACCGAGTTTACCCGAAGATTTCTTATCATATCCGAGCGTGACGATTGATGAATCCATTTCACAGCCCACGAAAATTCTGTCTATAGCGCGCCTAAAGAAGTGTTCACTTCAAAAAGACATCTTGAGAACATGAAGCGTAATGACAGGCAGGGTACCTACGTGATAAACCAATTATTATTAGGTGTGGTTCAACTGTAATATGACTACACCTGAAAATATTTATTTTACTCCATTCATAATATAGAGTGTATTTATCAATGACCACATCCAAAATCATGAAGAAAAAGAAATTTCGGTTCAGGTACTTGTTACCAAACTCGGTAACCCGTGAAACTTCTAACGTGATCCAAATATAAGCACTTCCATGCATAATTTTAATGCACATATATTTGAAGCACAAACTATATTTTTACTTTATAATCAGCGTTTGGTATCATCGTAATGACCGATGCTTTCTTCGCATTTTATTTTGCGCGGTGTATCCCACTATTTCTATTTTGTATTTCTATTGATAGAAATACTGGGCCTGATTAAGACTGATTGTCCCACTATTTCTATTGCTGTCCGCTGCGACAAAAAACACTGCATTAGCTCGTATGACTGCGTGCACTTAGAAACTATTTATTTATTTCCTCTTTAGATAAAACCTCTTGTTGTCTCATAGTTGTAATTAACTGTTATTGATTGATAGACAGCTGTCATAGCTATTATTGCTTTACGGGATAGGCGTTGGTTTTGAATTATTTAAATATTGTTAAATAATGGAGTTAATAAAAAGGGGGAAGGGTGTTATACTGTTGTACGAGGGTTATGAATACACTAGGCAGATAGTTTATAAGAATAACAATACGTTATGGAAATGCAATAAGCGCCACAAAACTAATTGTAAAGGTTCGATGACAGTGTCCCCGGTAAGTTTCTATCACTATAACAGAGGCTGTAAGTTGGCCATTTATTTTGTATAGGTACTGTATGTTTTATTAATATACTTATTTGAAATTTTATAGGATAACACTATAGTGAGAACCATTGAGCACTCTTCTCACTGTATTTCCGACAGCAACCAATCCGCGATCGAAGTTGCAATGAGTTGTAGTTTTGATCAAGCTGCAATGGGCAAAATAACAATACCTAAAGCTTTCAATAACGCTATAAATTCTTTAGTTGACAAAGGAATTCCATTACTTGGTAAACCATTGCCACAATACACCTCTAAAAAGTCTTCCATGTACAGACGTCGTAACAAAGTCACAGATTACAGAAATAAAACACAGATGGAACCTTCGTGAACAACACTGTGAAGCCCGTAATTAGTCATGTTGACTTAAAATTGTCAAATCAACGTTCCAAATGACTTGTATAATGTTGTCAGTCTTAAGAAAAAAGTCCCACTATTGTTGTCTTAGCTTGGGAAATCTTCACGTATAATAAACACATCAATTGATATTTTAAAATATTAATATTATTACACCGATTATGCAAGGATTTCTTGTTACTACTATTTCCATTCTATGAAGAAAATAATTTTGATTTTGCATGCAACTAGAAATTAACTTGAATCGCAAATAATAAAATTAGTATAATTTAGATAGGTTAAACAAAAATTAAAACAACCATCTTTACCACCAAACTATTTTTGATAAAATGCATGTAGACTACCTGTATGTTATAGGTCCAAACAACAAACAAAAAAAAACTAACTAAATAATCATTTTAACAGTTCACTTATTATTCACCTTTTTTTTGACAAAACAAGACTTTAAAATCAAGTAACCGTATAATATTAAAAAACTTAAAAATTTAAAAATATTTCATTTTACAAACAACGTTATGCATAATATTAACTTCAAAAATATCTTCCTTCAACAAATGTTTTATTTTATAAACCATCATTTTATAACCAATTATATTGCCACCGTTTCATTTAGATAATACAAAACACTTTATTGGCACCATAAACAAAGTTGACAAGAAGTAACACATGTAATAACAAAACAAAATGGGCACAAAAGGCGATCTTGTCGCTAAAAGCGATCTCTTCCATATAACCTTTTGATTCATGAGGAAACAAAATTTGTATTATTTTGGGCAGTGGTGCCACTAACGAAATAAATAAATACACAAACAAATTTTATGATGTAGTGATGATTTTGTTTTTTGTACATTTTTATGTCATAAATTACTCATTTTACTAATTTAGCATTTACCAAAATTAAATTTGAAATTATATTAAATTGAATAATACAATGCCCACGAATAATTTGGTCTACGAGTATCTAAAAAAATATAAAATCTATATTTTACCCTAAATTCAGGGAAAATAATTTCCATTTAGTATCGCCACACTAACCTATTTTCGTTGAGGTGTTGTGTTCCATTCATCACCAAAATGAAATCGCCTAAATTTTATAAATAACAGTAAAAATATTCAAATTTTCCTATGAAATTATATTCCTCTTTCCTTTTTTTGTTTTTGGGAACATTGTTTGGAATGTTTGAAGACACAAGACGGCATCTTTTAAAACAAAACTTAAAATCACACGGGACTCCCGTACAACACGGAAGTCCGTTTCATACTGACTGGAGTTTGTATTTGCTTCGGCGTTTGTATTTCCTTTGTCTGCTTCAGTAGCTTTGTTCTGCGCGCTCCATCTGGTTTTATTTCTGTAATCTGTGAACAAAGTACTAAATATTAAAAAGGTGTGTTGCAAGACCGTTCAAGAAGTACAAATTCCAGTAATATTTGAAGACTTTGTTCTTGCTGATTATCTTGACACTGATTTAAGAATAATAATATTTTGTCGTGAAAAAACTAGATGTGAATTAAAAAGCGGTAATTATTTCATTGACGGGACATTCTTTGCGTGTCCAGCACCATTTACACAATTATTGTCAATCCACGCTGATTTTGGCAGTGACTTGAATCAAAGCAAAGTGGTACCAGTGATTTATGCGCTTTTATCGAGTAAATCACGGAAAGCGTATTGCACTTTATTTTATCTTATTAAAAGATGGTTACCTGAATGGAGACCTGCTAAATTTACCGTTGATTTTGAAAGAGCTTTGATTTCTGCATTAACAACAAGTTTTCCTACGGTTCAAATAAAGGGCTGCTATTTTCATTTTGTGAAATCATTAGCTAAGAAAGCTAAATCTCTTGGCATGAATAAATCCATCCGCATGAAATTGATAATTCAACTTTCCTTCAGACTTCCACTTTTGCCCAAAAATAAAATACAAGATGGTTGGAATTATGTCTTAGCAGAGATGGGTGACAGTGAAGCCGAACATAAATTTAAAAACTACATAGAGAACTACTGGATGAAAAATGATTTTTCAAGGGTGTGGTGTGTGTTTGGAGAACGTCACCGCACTAATAATGCGGTGGAATCTTGGAATAGGAAATTAAATAGACTGGTGCCAAAAAATGTTAATATTGTTCAACTTTTGCATATATTAAGAGATGGTGATAAATCAAACGAATACTATGTATCAAATAATTCCCGAAAACGAGTAATAGCCGAAGTGCAAAAAGATGAGATGATATTAGATGAACAAATGAAATTTCTCCAAGGCGATGTAACACCTGGACAATTTTTATTAAAGATGGTCCTTATATTTAAACTAAGCTGAAATTTGGAATGGAGATAGGTGTAAAACTGGAATAACACATAGACTACTTTTTATTCTGGTAGCATGTTTTATATAAAACCTTCATGTTGGAAATTTTGATACTGCTTGGTGGAATACAAAAATCGGTTACAGTCAATTGTTTCAAAAAATTTAAAACAACATGTTAAAATTTAAAATCTATAATCCAATAGGTACAATAAAAATCAATTTTGTATAATGGATGAAATTGTGAAAAAAATTTTTACAAAGACTCCAAAGACACTTTATGAAATAGCTTTATCGAATGTGTTAAACATTTTACATTCACAAATAGATGGAAACTTACAAAGTTATGAAAACTCGGTGCTGGAAAATGTAACAAGTCATACGACCATGTTTTTCAAGTATGTTGAAATTATTCTATTTCTAATATTATATCGTCTTGTTTACAGCTACTTAAAATACGATTATTGTTTTATAACCTTAAACTACCGACAACAATATGGGTTGATTTATTTTTTAAAGTAATACCAGACGGAGTAATATCGTTAAGCGATGAAGAAATAATGCCAACGGAAAAATGTGAGGAATACAATCACAAACAATCATCCACACATCTGTGTAGTGACGAGGTGGCTTTGTGTGATTTATACTGTCGAGAATGTGGTGGAGAATTATTTAATAAAACTGCAGATTATTAAGTAAATTGTTCTTCATTTTTTTTAATACCGGGAAGTCATATTTCAATTTTAATCTATTCGATAAAAGTGGTACTTTTCAAATAATACAAATTCTTCTGCGTTTTTTTGTCGCAATAGAAATAATGGGATACAATTTTTATAAAATGTTAGTCCCACTATTTCCATTTTGTATTTCCATGGAAATAGTGGGATACACTCATTTTGCGCGTCACCGACACTTATAATACCCGTATATCTGTAGCTATGCAGATGACGTATTGTGCAACATTAGTATTGTACCTACAATAAAATTCTAAGTTAAAATTTCACTTCCGTCCTTAAGACTGCTACTTGACTTCTTCAGTTCTACTCTGCTGAAAACAGTTTCTTGATTATGTGGATCTTTCTAAAAGTTAGTTCTAATAATAACACAACCCTTACGGATTAAAATAGGATTGTGTACCTAACCATATAAATTAAATTGATGTAATTAGCCAAATAAGCTATAGGTAATCCTATTTTGTGCAAAGTCGAAAAGTTATCTAAATCTATGATCTAAATTCTAAACATAGTGGTCGCCGATCTATTTCTATCCAAGGGCGAAGCAAGTTGTTAGTTTAACAAATGATTTAGTATTACAGGAACCATGAAAATAGAATTCTTGACATAAGATATAGGTAAAGTTGGGTAAAGGTAATCTTACCTGCGTTATACATAATTGCTAACTTATTTATGTAAGTTTTAAATATTATGGAAGCATAATATTATTGTTTTTTTATTGGTTAATATTTATTATTTTATTTTAGGAATAACTATATAATAGGTATGTTTAATAGTTTTTTTAATTAACGTCACTCGTCCCTGTTTGTATATGTATTGCTTTTTTTTTCCTTTGTGACGGTTGCCTGGAAGAGATTGCTCTTAGCAATAAGGCCGCCACTTGTGGTACTAGTTCATAAGTATTTCACTGTAATTTTATTAATTTGTCTGTATCACAATAAAGAGTTTCTATCTATCTATCTAACTAAAGCTTTTGATTAGATCGGTATTTACATATTTTTAACAAGGTACCTATTAGCTATAGGTCAACACTTGACAGCCATCTCGCCTGATGTTAATCGACGACGCGGTCTACGATGGACATTTTAATCATCAGGAAAATCCATTCAGGCAACGTATTCCATAAGTTAAACGATCTTTTCTCAAAAGTAGAATCAAACTTCTTCTTTCGAGTCCTTGGAACGTCAACCATGAAACGATGTCTTCTTTTTAAGCTTACGAGCAGTTTGATAGAAGTTCGGGCAAGATGGTATTAGATTAGATCATGCATGCGTCATCAGTTACACACTCTCCGAAGTGTATCTGATAAAAAATAGTTTCACACGAATCTTAGAATAATTTAGGTAGGTACGTAATTACTTCTGTCTAATAATACATATAATTAACTAGCAGTTCCCCGCGGGTTTACCCGGGTACCTAATTCCCGTTCCCGTTATTTTGTTGTTGTGTGCCTAAAAGCCGGGTCACACAGAGGCGATCCGATAGCGATAGCGATCCGATAACGAGTATGGGATCGCGCCCGCTTGCTGTGTGTCAGATTGCATACAAATTCGAACATTACAAAAAATCCCGTCTCGGATCGCTATCGCTATCGGATCGCCTCTGTGTGAGCCGGCCTTAAAGGTGTAAAATATCGAAGCATGTTAGATCTCCACTAAATATATCAATATAATTAGTCAGAACGGGTAACTATTTTCTTATCTGTGACGAAGGTAGATTTCCGCTTTGATTCGGATTTAACCATAGTTGGCATGAGTATTTCCGTAATTTTTAAAGGTATTTTTATTAACGACTGCAAAATAGGAGGTGATTCTCATTTCATCACTATCTTTTTTTATACATATTTACCAATTAGTTCCTTGGACTTGAAAATACTCTACCTACCTATTATTATCCATATTGCGGTCGTAGTGTAACCCTCGGCTTGACAACTACTATTTAACCACAACTTTCGTTTTTATAATATACCTAGTGTGATTCATCCGGTGCCTTACATACATCAATACCTTACGGTGCATTGCCTTCAGACTGCCTGCTTAGGTCAATTCCAGGGCCAAGTTACCATGAGCGTACGAGATAAGATTGTTCTTCATACCAACATATTCGCCATTCAATGACCTTGTCAAAGTCAAAGTTATAGTAATTATAATTACTTACTCTTTTATTATCGGCTACCGATAACACGGTTTGCGTGCGAGATAGGCCGATGTGATACCACACCGAATGTCGTCAACTTTATAAATATTTGAGTGATGGGAACACATTATCTCTAATTGAACAATAGGAAATTCCAAGCCCATGGTTACGTTAATAGGAAATAGTAAACACGAAATATGCTAAGTGCTACCGGTACTTAGGTATCTACCATAGCACAACAGTAGGTACGTAATAAAGGTATGGAGAGGAATTTGTCTCCGAAATGAAATGTCCCCAGCAACGGTGAAAGACCATTCAGTTACCGTGGTCAAACTCAAATTCCCCCTTATCTCCGTAAAAATTGAACCATAAAATCCTCGCATTGTCTGTCTAAAACTGTCTTGGGAGTTTAAACAATAAAGACATTATTATTCTCATTGGGTATCTATCTCCATTTCAATGAACAAAGATTGAGTTTTATCCCGAAAATTAGTACTTATCTTGGTATGATGACAGGTCATATATGTAAGTGTTTCTGCAAGGCATATAGAATATTTATAAATTATCATTGCTACACCGTCTACCCATTAACTGCTACATATTTGTTAATTCAGCTTATAATACGAGTACGATTGGTGATAACCTATCTATGTGTGTAACTGTGTATTGTACACAAAAAGAAATAAAGTAATAGGTATAGAGTATGAGTGTACAATAATCGATTGTAGATAGATAATATTATGCAATGTAGATAGGCACCTAGTCACCTAGTGTACCTAGCTCCGCTAGGCAGTGCATGTCGTTTATTATTGTAGGCTGTAACCTTATAGCTCACGTGCACATGTCATCGGGTTGCAGGTTGCAGCGGATTACCGTAATCAATTAGGTACATCTTTGTCTTTAATACACTGCAACACACCGAGGTTTTACCCGCGTAGATACTCATGGTATTCCCGCGTCGGAAAAGCGCCTATGTCCATTCTCAGACCATAAACAATGTATTTAAGTTCCAAATTTTAACCCGATCCGTTCAGTCGTTCCCATGACCAATTGACAACAAACACCAAATTTTCGAATTTATAATAAGTATTAGCAGGATATATAGAAAACTATTGTGATCCGCGAAGAATGATGCTAATTAGAGAATATATGCAAGAAAGCGCTACAATTTACGGCCTTGTCACAAAAAGTGAGTTGTGCCAAGAAACAGAGAGACATTATGTATGTAGTACCTAAGTAAATAATTTCGTTATGGTACAATTTTAAAACATAAAGTGAATCCTAGAAGGGAGCGACAGAGAACATTAGGTATTTAGTTAACAAACTAAAAGTTACATAAACATTACAATATCAACTTACATGCACCATCAATCTCGGGACGCGAGGATTTTCTCAAGCATACTTTAACCTTTAACCGCTACCCATGCGAAACCTTGCTCATAATAGGTAGGTACCTGTGTGAATGGAGATAAAAGTAAAAAATAATGTTAAGTATTATGGTATTACTTAGATTTTTGTCATCATCATCATCATCAGTTCGTCCACTGCTGGACATAGACCTCTCCTATAATACGCCACTCAGGCCGATCCTCGGTCTTACGTTTCCAACCGCCACCAGCCGTCTTTCGTATATCGTCACTCCAACTAGTCTCCGGGCGTCCTACTCGACTTAGTTATTATAAATCAAAAACATCAACCAAATCTTTCTTTTAAATTTTTCTTAATTTCTTGATCTGCATTCAAAATATCTTCTGAAAAAAATTCTTCTCAGTTTTCGAGATATTTTGCTGTAACAAGATGGATTTCCGTTATAAAAGTGATCTGATAACCTCGTGGGATACCCTTACGGGACGCAATCTACAGGGTATTTATGAATTTATTATAGTTATAGTAGCACTGAAGTCTTGCATAGTAGGACAGTCTTTTATATAATTTAGTGATTTTTCTATAGATAATACCTAACTAGCAAAAAGGCTTTCCTTAAGAAACTACATTTTTCGGATTCAAAAGCACCATGTGTGTTATTCCAGCCTGCAAATATCCAAACATACAAACTTTGGCCTTTATAATATTGGTAGGAAGTAGAATGAGGTTAATAATGTGAGTTTGTCTGAATAATTTCCCACCATCTGTAAATTACCAACCAGTTGGTTTTTCATCAATGGATCTCCAACTTGCCCAGTTGCTTCCATTTTAGTTTTCGGCAGTCACGACGTACCTACACGCACCATTAGCGCACGCTGGATGGTAAGCGCAATTCACGATTTCGTTGCTAGGTGCTAGGTGCTGTAGTTTGCTAGGTAAGATATTTTATAGCATGGCAGAATATTAAATGCTATGCGATTAAAATTTCAAATTACATAATAAATTTCTAAAAAAAACTATAAGATTCAATATATTATCAATTGAGTAAGTAAACCAATTGAATAAATGTAAGAATTTGGTTACGCCAGATTGTGAGTGGTGATAATTTTTGATAATTACACGGTGCATTCCCATTTTCCTTACCCCTACCCTCATGCAACACTATGTGACTATGGCTGTGTCAAATCTACCCACAATGATCGATGAACCGTGGGTGACGTCGTGACGCAGTCAGTATGAATGTGACCGCCTTCGGCTATACGTGCGAAGCTGAAGTGTGTTTCCGTCGTGCTCAAAAATAATAGACTGAACATTACGTTCTGGTCAAAACCGTATATATGTGAAACGTTTTATTTCTGTGTTGTGCAAAATTATTTTGAAGCTAGTGAGCGTGCGAGACACTAAGTCCGCACGCCTCTCCTCGACATCCCAGGCCTGGAGAAAAGGATCAGAACAAGTCACTGAAGTAAGTGTTGCTCCTAGTTTTCCTTCACTGTCATATCTTGTGTTTTGTTTTGTACTGCATCATTTTATTTTCAATCAACACATAATTTAATTTTCTATACAGTCCACTTCGATTTTTGGGGCCTTAATTACCCCACCATAATTTGGCGTTTCCATAAGTGGTTCTTCGAACCGGGATAATAATTACCCTGAGTGGTTTTTTCAAATTGTATTAATAATTTACATGAGTGACCCTCAAAATAAATTTATGTTTCTATAGTACAGATGCTGCCATTGTGGCTTACATCCATAAACCTTTTTTATGAGATCGGATATTGTATCCTTGCTCAGTTATTCCCTTATTAGGATATATTAGAAGCCCTAATAAGTAACTTAATTGAATATATTCATTACGAATATATTTTGATACCCTGACATTGCGTCAGATATTTCATTTCTACCCCCGGTATAACTTATTGTATTTAAATTCACAGCGGTTCGCCGCGCCGTTTCGATCTTTGTAATAACCGGCTAATATTATACGACCGAATTACGAACATCGATAGTTGTAGTCGTAGCGTAATAAATATATGCGCCTGCACATACAACTTAAATTGTCTGTATTATATTGCCTTATTTCTTATCATTGCTATCGTATAATTCATCCTTTGCATTTTGTGGTACTTATTTAAGTTATTTACGTAACATTCATAACAAAAGCGTCGAACCTTCTTTATCTATTTATTTCAATATCGAAAAATGTCTCGAAGGAAAGACGCAGATACTGACATTGAGTCAGATGCGAAGTTAAGAATGTTATTGTCTAAACGTGAAACTATATTCGAGATAGTACAAGAGTGTTATGATTTGTCGGGTTCGTCGGAGATGAGCACGAACGTAACGTTGAGGGAAGCTTTCTTAGACAAGTCTTCACAAATAGATTCACTTCGCGTTAAGTTCGAACAATTAGTCGACGACTATAATTCTCGAAGATTAGAGTTAGATCCGACTGCAAAGCCTGACTATAAATGCCTCTTGGCCTTTGAATCACTGTTTAGCAAAGTAAAAAGGGTTAGCGCGCAGTACACTTCTCAAAGTTTAACATCTAGTAGTAATTATTCTGCATGTCCTAAAACATCGAGACCGAGGCTTGCGCCGATCGAATTATTATCTTTCGACGGTGATATTAGGTGCTGGCCTATGTTTTACGCGACATTTAAATCTGCCGTTCATGACAATGAGTCATTAACGGAAAGTGAGAAGCTGTACTACCTTTTACCAAAACTAATTGGACGTGCAAAAGTTGCGATTTCGGGCATTACGCCATGCGCTGATAATTATGAATTAATTTTACAGACACTTATTAAAAAATTTGATGATAAGCGAATGCTTATATCCGCTTATCTTACGCAAATGTTTGAGTTCAAACCTTTTCAAGTCGCTAGTGCGCTTAACTTCGATTTATTCACTGATAATTTCGTAAGCGCAGTGAGCGCTTTGAAAAATCTAAAAATAGAACATCAGTTAGCCGATCTAATGATATTGCACATTGCGTTAAAGAAATTAGATTCTGATACAGTACGGGCGTTTGAGACCACATACGGTAATAAAATACCTACCTTTGACGAATTTGTTCAATTTATTACAACGCGTACAAAGGTTTTGGAAAGAACTAGTGGCGTTACGAATGTTCGCTCTAATAATAATAATATCAAAAAACCGAATGTTGGTTCTGTCTCTAAACTACCAAAGTATCAGGCTTATATAAGTACTATTGATAAGTCAGCTGAACTTTCTTTGCAACAAAAATGCTTATGCGCCAATGTGACGCATACACATTTATACAAGTGCGCTGCTTTTGATAAATTGAAGCCTGAAGAGCGATTTAAACGGGTTAAAGATTGTAATGCGTGCGTTAATTGTTTGGCACTCAATCACAAGGTTTCTAGCTGCACCGTAAAACCTGATTGCAGGGTTTGCGGTAAAATGCATCATGGTAAATTACATTTTATGCGTAAGGATGTATACAGCCGCGCGCTGTTATCACTGCCTACTGA
This sequence comes from Ectropis crepuscularia, assembly GCA_963693475.1. Taxonomy (NCBI): domain Eukaryota; kingdom Metazoa; phylum Arthropoda; class Insecta; order Lepidoptera; family Geometridae; genus Ectropis; species Ectropis crepuscularia. The sequence continues at coordinate 15,490,925 of OY856345.1, forward strand.
TAAGGCGGCCGGTTCTAGCGTATCGACGCCGGCGCATCTCGAGTCATGCAGTTTACCTGTTCATCCTCAGCCTATTGTTGACGCGTCGCGGCCTGATATAGCTTTATGCGTGCATACACATAATACGCATTCGGATTTGCCTGTGCGAAAGAAACTTGTGAATAATACGGTCTTGTTGTCGACTGCTCAGGTTGCCGTTTACGATTCTAAAGGCGAAAGACATATTATTCGCGCGCTTTTAGATTCTGCTTCACAGAGTCATTACGTCACTCAACAATGTTGCGAAAGATTAGGTATAAAATTATCGACTACGGAACGTACTATTATTAGGGGTTTCGGTGGTTCGGAGAAGATCTTAGAGACAAGTAAAATTAACCTAAAGTTCTATTCTCGATTTGATGAAAATATAAATTATGAAATTTCACCTCTCGTAGTAGATAAGGTAACTGATATGTTGCCTACAGCTGTGGTAGATACGTCTGTCCTATCACATCTGCGGGGTTTACCTCTCGCGGACGAGAACTTCGGCGTACCGTCTAGTATTGACGCGTTAATCGGAGCTTCTTTGTTTCCGCATTTATTATTACCGGACGTCCATGCTTCGCGCGGGACTTCGGACGCACCAGCTGCATTGCGCACGGTACTGGGCTATGTACTATTGGGGTCAGCGCCCACCATACCATTAACAAATATTAATACGGCCTTGACATGTTGCCTCGCTCAAGAGCCTACCGCTATTGACTCGTTAGTCAGGCGTTTCTGGGAACTGGAAGAGCTTCCTTCCGCTTCCGTTAAACATCCATCGCACATTGAGTGTGAGGATTTTTATGTGTCCACTACGACACGCGATCCTGTGAGTGGCAGATACGTAGTCGGCCTGCCATTCAAGGACGATTCTTATTCCTTAGGGAATTCGATAGACGTGGCTCGTAGACGTTTCATGTGCCTCGAAAGAAAGCTCGAAGCTTCGCCTAATTTGAGGTCGGCATATGATGACGTCATCAGAGATTATCTTGCGAATGATTACGTATCTCGGGCGCCGTCGTACGCTTGCGAGGACCCCGCGCCGATTTACGTTATTCCACATCACGGTGTAATTCGTGAAGATAAATCGTCTACCAAACTTCGCATTGTGTTAGATGCCAGTAGCCAATCCACTTCCGGTCGGTCACTAAACGACGTCCTACACAGCGGTCCAAATATGCAGGGTGATTTATTTAAAATTATTTTAAATTTCCGCTTGCATGCCATAGCTATGACCGCAGATTGTCGTCAGCAGTTTCTGCAAATAATTATGCGCGAAGCTGACCGTCGTTATCAGTGTTTTCTATACCGATTTAATCCGCAAGACCCCCTGGTGCTGTACCAGTTTAATCGCGTTTGCTTCGGCCTGACATCGAGTCCGTACCATGCACTGCGCACGGTCGCTCAGCTCGTCCAGGACGATGGTGCGAAATATCCGCTGGCGAGTAGTATTGTACTACCTTCGTTATACATGGACGATGTAGCCTTTTCGCTTCCTAAAGAAAGTCAAGCTATCACTGCGTCACGTGAAATGATAGGTTTGTTTAAAGGTGCGCAGTGGGACCTCGTTAAGTGGAACTCTAATTCCACTGCGGTATTAGAGTCTATTCCCGACACACACAAACTCCCTACCGAGGTTGAGTTTGACAGGTCATCAAATAAAATTCTAGGCTTACATTGGTCCACAGACGAAGATACTTTTTTCTTCAAAATTTCGACACCAAGCGATGAAACTTGTACTAAGCGAAAAATATTATCGACAATTGCACGATTGTGGGATATTATGGGTTTTGCAGCTCCGACGATTGTATACGCCAAGATTTTACTGAAAAATCTTTGGGAAATGCAGTTAGGTTGGGATGATACTCCCCCTGCACATATCGTTAAGATGTGGAAGCGTTTCTGCAACGAGTTACCGGCACTTAACAAATTACGCATACCACGTCATGTGGGCGTGTCCAAAGACTGCGAAGTCACCCTTCTAGGCTTTTCTGATGCTAGCCTTAATGCGTACGGCGCAGTGGCATACTTGCATGTCAGCTCAGCTGCGGGTATCACTGTCCGCCTCGTATGCGCAAAGAGTAAGGTTGCACCGACGAAGCCACTGTCTATCGCGCGTCTCGAATTATGCGGAGCACTTTTACTGTCTAAGTTGTTGCGCACTGTTCATGATAATTATACAGCCCAAATACCTATAAAGACTTACGCCTTTGTTGACTCGAAAGTCGCCTTATACTGGATTAAGAGCTCGCCGCACAGGTGGCAAACGTTTGTAGCCAACCGCGTTTTACAGATTGCGGAAAACGTATCACCTGACATATTTTTTCACTGCGCCGGCATTGAAAATAGTGCGGACATCTTGTCCAGAGGAGTGACTCCTGAGAAATTGATCTCAGATCCACTGTGGCTCCAGGGTCCTCCGTGGGCCTCACTACATCCATCTCAGTGGCCTCTTAAGAGTCTCGATGGTGAGCCTTTGTCCGATATACCGGAACAAAAGGTTTTAACGCACACTGTGTGCACGCCTATAAAGCAATGTGCTTTATATGAGCTCGCTCTTCGCATTTCGTCGTGGAGCAAATTACTACGTATAATTGTGTACGTATATAAGTTTACAAAGTTATTGCCTTGTCGTAGCACTACTGCAGTGTCTGCCGAGGACTTAGATTTTGTTGAAGGCAAAATGCTTCGTGCTCTACAAGCTCAATATTTTGCTGAAGAGTACAATAACATACGAAATAATAAAAATTGTTCACCGGCTTTCAATCGTTTGAGGCCGTTCATTGATAATGGCCTGATCCGCGTCGGCGGTCGCCTTGTCAATTCGGCAATGGAGTATGCAAAAATGCATCCAGTTATATTGCCACGCAATGATCACGTAGTAAACTTGATCATTGATTATTATCATGTGAAATATTTGCACTCTGGACCCGAAACTTTAATGTCATTGCTTCGACAGAAGTTTTGGATCTTGTCAGCTCGTCGCCTTGTGCGACAGAGAGTTCACAAGTGCAATACGTGCTTCCGTCTCAAGCCGCGTCCGACTTATCCTCTCATGGCCGATCTGCCTGAAGTAAGGACTCGACCGGCTCTTAAAGCTTTCACGGAAACAGGCTGCGATTATGCAGGCCCTATTGCTTATACGCCAGTACGTCGTCGTGGTGTACATAGCGAGAAGGCATATTTAGTCTGTTTTACCTGTCTGACTACGCGGAGTTGTCATTTTGAAGTTGCGACGTCACTGAGCACGCCCAGTTTCCTAGCCGCTTTCAAAAGGTTTATCTCAAGAAGAGGCCCTGTAAAGGTTCTTCATAGCGATAATGCTACTAACTTTCAGGGTGCCGCTACGTATCTCAGAGCTCTCTATAAGTTTCTTAGGGATGAATATAACCCGAAACTCGAGCTCGAGTGCGCTGAAAGCCGCATAACACTGAAAAGAATTTGTTCAAATAGTCCTCATTTCGGTGGATGCTGGGAGAGTATGATTAAGGTCGCTAAATCGATATTATTTCGAGTTATCGGCCAACAGCTTCTCTCATACGAGGAACTGTGTACTGTCGTAACGCAGGTCGAATGTTTGTTAAATTCACGGCCGCTGACTGTGCTCAGTCCTGACCCAGCGGAGCCTACGGCTCTTACACCGAGCCACTTTTTGCATACTGTGCCTCTACTCTCATTACCTGCACCTGATGTGAGTTCTGAGAAGGTCAGCTTACTAGAAAGACATACGTTGTTGGACAACTTGGTTCAATCTTTCTGGAACCGCTGGAGGTTGGAGTATCTGCACAGTTTGCAGGTGAGGCAAAAGTGGAATACTCTTTCTACACCGATCACTCCAGGCACTATCGTCGTTGTGATCAACGATAACGTACCACCATTGGCTTGGCCTTTGGCAGTTATAGATAAGGTACATCCTTCCAAGGATGGCATTATACGTGTGGCGACTGTGAGATTTGGTGGGAGAACTTACCTCCGTCCAGTCGTTCGTTTGTGCCCTCTCCCGACGCAGTAAAAATTGCTTTTATTTTAATTTATATGTCTTTGCTTTACATTAAGTTAGAAATATTATTTTTTGTACTATTTTATGTTTATTTATACCATAGAATGTTATGGTTTGTTATGCGATGGCAATAGATATTTTCCTTTTTTTATTTTTCACTCATGCGCATTGAGCGTTTTATAACTAGTACGCATTAAGCGTTAAATATACCTACTTAGTTACGCCTTGAGCGTTTCATTTCAAATTACGCATTGAGCGTTGGTATAACTCTTATTAAAAGAGTTAATCTTCTTACTCTACATAGTTGTTTCTTAAAAGGGTACCCCTTTTGGGCGGGTGGATGGTTACGCCAGATTGTGAGTGGTGATAATTTTTGATAATTACACGGTGCATTCCCATTTTCCTTACCCCTACCCTCATGCAACACTATGTGACTATGGCTGTGTCAAATCTACCCACAATGATCGATGAACCGTGGGTGACGTCGTGACGCAGTCAGTATGAATGTGACCGCCTTCGGCTATACGTGCGAAGCTGAAGTGTGTTTCCGTCGTGCTCAAAAATAATAGACTGAACATTACGTTCTGGTCAAAACCGTATATATGTGAAACGTTTTATTTCTGTGTTGTGCAAAATTATTTTGAAGCTAGTGAGCGTGCGAGACACTAAGTCCGCACGCCTCTCCTCGACATCCCAGGCCTGGAGAAAAGGATCAGAACAAGTCACTGAAGTAAGTGTTGCTCCTAGTTTTCCTTCACTGTCATATCTTGTGTTTTGTTTTGTACTGCATCATTTTATTTTCAATCAACACATAATTTAATTTTCTATACAGTCCACTTCGATTTTTGGGGCCTTAATTACCCCACCATAATTTGGCGTTTCCAGAATTTATATTGACAACTGTTCGATCTTTCCCATACAAAATTTCACAAAGGAATGCTCTTTAACGGCTTAGCTCCATCTACTTATAGCGCCAACCCCTCTAAAACTCTTTTGAGAGGGCGGGTAGAAGTGAATGGTATCCCACCGGCGCCCTCTACACTAAATGACACGTATATAAACTCAAATCCCAGTATCAAATATAATACTATAGTGAAATACACGGTAAACAAAATAGAGGTGATAACACGGCCCTCCTGCGCACGCTGCCAACCTTGGCAGTGTCACAGTCTGGTGTAGTTGCTGTGAACAAAATACACAATTTATTCATTTTATCAAAGTTAATTTTACTCTTCCAGTATTATCCACTTAAGATGAGTAACTTTCCCAAGCAGTTGCGCTGTCACATTGTCGCAACTCAAGGTACGTCATTATTACCACATTCTCCATAAATCCACTTAAGACGAGTAATGAATAGCTTTCCCAAGCAGTTGCGCTGTCTCATTGTCGCAACTCGAGGTACGTCACTACATTACCCACATTCTCCATAAATCTCAAACATACACCTTTCCCTAGCTGCCGCCTGGTAACTCTAGATACGCGGCATTAAAGTCATAGTCAAAGTCAAAGTCAAAGTTCATTATGTTCACTCTTAATGCTTTCTCTAGCAGTTACACTCTTAGGCCGACACAAGGTACGTCAGTTTATGTCCAAGGTATTACGGTTTCACCCTAACGCTTACTTTGTCAATGGATCGAAGCCATTGCACTTCACGAGGTTATTCAAACGTTACCTCATCAGCAATCAATCATAATACCCGACAACATCCTAGAGCCATTGCACTGCTCGATTGGGTTTGACTTTCAATTACATATATCTCCAAGTCTACTAATCGTACCTATTCAAGGTTTCATATTTTTCTCACATGTGGCCTTCTATGTAGTTTTTATAAACGCTCCCAAGTGATATTTATAGCGAATTAAAGGGTCTCATTTTTTTAAACAATACCAAACAATTCATTTTGCTTTTCCGATTATTTCTCATCACCGTTGTGATTTCTAGGCGTGGTGTTCATAGCACTTCTGATATTATCAATTGAGTAAGTAAACCAATTGAATAAATGTAAGAATTTATATTGACAACTGTTCGATCTTTCCCATACAAAATTTCACAAAGGAATGCTCTTTAACGGCTTAGCTCCATCTACTTATAGCGCCAACCCCTCTAAAACTCTTTTGAGAGGGCGGGTAGAAGTGAATGGTTTCCCACCGGCGCCCTCTACACTAAATGACACGTATATAAACTCAAATCCCAGTATCAAATATAATACTATAGTGAAATACACGGTAAACAAAATAGAGGTGATAACAAATACTTTTTTACAATTTTGTCGATCCTTTTCACGTATAGTGCGTTCCAATAAGCTGTGTAGAAAACCAAAACAAACCAAAAAAAAGGTGATACCATAACATAAACATCGTTTAATCTTAGTATTTTTATGAAATTGCCTTAAAATATTTTTCACAAATAGGATTCGACTTTATTGCGATCTTAAATACCATATACTTACTTAGATTTGTATTGATCAAATAATTCTATACCATCTTATTTTAAAAGTTATACAAAGTAATGGTAGGATGATAGCAATATGATTTTAAGTACTAGCAATTTGATCTGTGTTTCTCAAACTCTCAATGTTGCATTCAAGATTCAAGACATTTATACTTCATTTCATCAAATTATTCTTATTAAGGACGCGCCTATTTTTCTAATATACCACTCTCATGCCCATATTGTAAAAATGCCCATTTCCATTATATTAAAGTATGGATTAATTTTACTCTATTTATTTTTGTCATTAATTTGGAATTTATAATTGTAATGTAATTTGATTTTAATGAAATGTATTATTTGATTTTTATTGTAATGGGATCTTAAATTAACACCTGTTTTTTTTTAAATTATTGACTTGTATTTGTAATATTTGAATATCTTGAATATTATGACATGTAACTACTCGTTATCAATAAAAGAGTAAGAGTATGACTAAAGAACTCCGAGAAAAAGGTTTCTTGTGTCGTAACGAGTTGAGAGAAAATCGCAAACCTCTAAATACGTGTTCCAAATTACGCTGTTTACTATCAAAAGCTTGTATAATTTTCACTCTAAAATGCCATAAATTTTGTGTTATTTTGATCGAAACTTTTGTATGTGTTTCCAGAATATTACATCATAGTGTTATGATCAGTTTTGGGTAATACGAGGACAATGGGGCGCTTTCCAGATGAAGATATACTTGTCAAAAATAGTCCTAAATTTTGCCAAGTGTGGCACCACTGTTTGTTTTTGTGAAATTTATTTAACAAAATGAAACATTGGCGCCACTTATGGTGAAATTGGGAACTGTCTTTGACAAGTCTATCTTCATCTGGAAAACGCCCCATTTGAACGAGATTTAATTATTGTTAAAAATAAAATGAACGTTTTTATGTAAGGAAACATCTAAATTACTTTTCTAAGTCACTGGTTCTAGTGTTACATTCTTCTCCGAACTCAAATGCTTTGCCTTTCCTTTTTTTACGGGGGGGGGGGGAATAAATGTACGTATGCCCGCCATACTCTCATTATGAAATGAGAGGAGATCTCCATCTACCCTCATTTGGGCTTCAAAAATCGCAGGGTGACCAACACTACAGACAACACTAACCATATCAAGTTTCTCTAAACTCAGTGCGCTATGCACACATTTATTTATTAGAGGATTCCGCGACGCCGATAACCGTAAACCGGGTATATATACCTATGTTTTTTATTTTCCAATGCTTCCCGAACCATTCTTGCGTAGTAATGACATTCGGTAGATAGAACCTTCGGGTCGTGGATCTCGATCCAATGACCAGTTTTAGCATCAATCAAATGTTCAGCAATTGTAGATTCTTGTGTCTGACGATTTTTTACAGCGGCAATGTGTCGATTGTTCGAAGCCCCAGCAGTGGGAACATATATTTGGGTGTTTATGATATCCATACATATATATTTAGCCTTATTTTGCGACGAAAATTTAAAAGGGCAAGCAATGAAAGGTACTACAAACTATCTTGTAAAACAATGGTTGAGAAATGCTGATCTGTCATATTGAGAGTGACATTGGTTTGTTTACCTTTTATTCACAGAGATTTGGAATGAGGTATAGGTTCATCAATAATAATTATCGTAATCCATTCAGATTTTGAAATTCAAATCTATCATTTCTTTAGAGGAGTAGGTAGGTAGTAGACGAAGAAGGTTGGTAACAGAATCAGAGATACAGGAAAATGTCCACAAACGGGTTCAATCAAAGGTAGGCAGAATATGTAATAAGAGGCACGGAAAGAAGTGTTAATTTGACCTAGGTGAAGGACGTCGGTAATAATAATGTAGCCACACTCAGAGGCACAAAAAAATATCTACAAACGGGTTAATTTGACAGTAGCCAGAATATCTACAACAGTCCAAAGGACAGTTGAAGCAGGCGTCCGAGAATGGCCGAATACCAGAACACTAACAATATTCTTCAGAATTAATAATAGTGTAATGGAGACTGGACTTTGCCCCTGTACCTGCAGATGCAATTTCATGCTCCATGTTTATTTCATGCTCCATGTTTAGCGTTCACGGGCAAACTGGTGCATGAATCTCCATCAAAATGTGGGAAACTCGCTCTATCACATAACCACGATTAAAATCACGTACCTAACTAATAAATATAATACTAGTGTAGGGATTAATCGTTATAGTGTAGACTGTAGAACAATGTTTGACTCTCCCTAACGCCACTCCGAGTGCGAATACGCCAAAAAATCTCAGAGCGTGTGAAGAGATGTTTCCAGCGACGAATCAATGTATTCACAGAAACAAAATGCCAAACTTTTTTCCTTATCTAGACGTCATCGGCGCTGTAAAAACTGAAGTAAATCGTAAGCCAATGTCACTTGGCTTGAGTTACGAAATCTATTTCTAGACCGGAACAAAGTAGGTGTGTACTGTGTACTGTGTACTGTGACGTAGCTAGTTATTTACGTTCATTACCCTCAGTAATGATTTAGCTCCTGTAACTAGGTAGATTAGGTAGCTTAGGTAGCTTAGTATTTGTACATACGTACAAGGATACATACTATGTCCTTTGTATTAGTCTACTTACCTATTAACTACTATGATAGGTATTCAGACTACAGTTCAAAAGTTCATTGGCCTAAAGAATGTTAAGGTGGGTCATTTACTACCTGTTTTAAATGATTTAAAAACAATCAGTCTGAGCAAATACTTTTCTAGTGACCAATTACATTGAAAAAGACATGAGTAGGTTTTCTTTTTCGAGTAAAAAATAGCCTATTTTTACCCGATTTTAGAAAGAGGTTTTCAATTCGCTTGTTCATTTTATGTATGTTGCGCGAAAGCTCCGCCAATTGTGTATCGATTTTAGTGGTTCTTTTTTTTTGTGTGATAGATCATAGTTCTGAGTTCAGAGTTGGTTCCATATAAATTTTATCGCAACCGGTGTGGCGGTCGGTGAACAAAAAACTAAAATTTACTTTCATTTATTTTATCTGGATGACTTAGCTTCTTATGAAATTTGGTCAAGTAAGTATCTAAATTTAATTTTAAATAATTAAAGTATTTTTTTGTTTTTCAGAACAAAATAACTATAATTAATGTTCAATTTAAAATGCATGTTAAGGGGGCGCCTAAAGCCAGAAAACGAAAAAAGGACATTTTCGACGCCGCTCACTGAAGTTAAGCAACTATAAACTATGACAAAAAAAAATTGACGTGTGGGTACAATCAAGAAGAACCACAATAACCGATTAGAATTTTAAAAATAGATCAGCAGGTCTACTACGAAAACAAACTCCGAATGATCGCATCCGACCGACAGCGGAATCGGATTATAGCCTACCACGAAAAACATTCGGATCGATACATTTCGGGTCGGAAGTTATAGACTTAGGTCGGATGAGGGTCGAATCGAACGAAACGGCCGATCTGATCAACCGACCGATTGTCTTTCGTGGTCGGAAACTTCATAAGTTCGACCGATATATCGTTTATCGGACTTCGTAGTAGACCTGCAGAGATTTTTACAAAAAAAAAAAAATGACACCGAAAAAACCCGTTTTAATTCGAGTTCTCGAAATTATCAGCGATGACCCCACATTATTTTTTGGTAATAAAATTCCTATTTGTACGTTCTAGTAAAGTAACCGAACACTTTTTTAAATTTATGTTTAGTTATTGAGTAATTAAATAAAACTTGGTCAAAAATGGACTCCTGATTAAATATTGATTTTTCCTCCAAACTGTGTCATGCTATTCTCGACTTTATGTACATCACATTAAGAAACGCGTCGCGCGGGTGAAATCTGATTTTTTCCTGGCTTTAGGCGCACTCTTAAGCTTTGAGATGTTAAATGAATTTGACTACCTTTACTACCTTCCTTAAATGGTATAAAACACCAGTTTTTACTAAGATCACTTTGGTACTTACTATCAATTATAGTAATAATTAGCAAAACATGTTGAATTCATTTGAGAATTCTACCAATTAGGTTTTAGCAAAGCATGAATGAGTCATTTTTTTAGGATATACAATAGCCTGCTTCTGTCAGCCATTACCCTCAATGCCAGTTTTTCATGTATTATGTGGTGAATCTTACTAATACTATCTGAAACTTTGGATGTTTGTTGCTCAATCAGATAAAGATAAGAACTGAAGACATCAGGCCGAGATTTTAAGTTCAGTATGTCTGGAGTGACACATAGGCTACTTTTTATTACAAAAAATTTAGTGTAATTTAGAGTTGTCCTTTTTAAGGTCAATTCTAAGCTAAGACTTATATTTATGAAACATGTGCTGATTAATTAGTATTAGTATTATTTACTGATTAATTAGTATTTTAAATATTTTCTTCAGAATATCTGTTTGGGTAGGTAAAATAATAAACTTTTAATTGAAAATATAAACTTGTAGCAATTAAAATTATATTCAAATGCATTTGGTGCAAACTTACTAACTATTCACTTAAATGTGGCTTGTTGTCTGTCATTCACACTGTTCCCGGGGCAAGCAGTTTAACACCCCTATCGAAAAGTTTGAAAAGATACTTAGTTGGCTTCAGATCTAAAGTGAATTTGTGTTCGTTTTGGAACTTTTCTCCAGGGTGCCTCACAGTCAGATGCCCGGATACATCAGCACTCCAACCTGATGACAGTGTTTCAGTCTCCAGCACTGTGTGAGCCATATGGACCAGCAGGTTTGACATTGTGTGGGTGACATCATCCCCACTTGCATCATTGCAATGACACAGCAAAAAAGAATTGTCACTTTGTTTGATCAAATGAAATATTTGCTTCACAAAGTCATTCACTTCTTTTAGAGAATACTGCAAATCAAACAGATGAGAGACACCATCTAATATAACATTGACTTCTCCAACTTGTTGTTTTTCTAATATTTTCTCTTTTATCTTCAGCAATAAATCTTGTATTGAAGATTCTCCATTAGATAATATGCTATTGACAGATTCATCAGCCATGTTATAAAATTCTAAAAGACCCAATTCTAGGTGTTTCTGGAGGTTATAATTCATCTTAAGTCCCACATTTTGGTAATGATTCAAAGAGTTGTGGGTGGAAACAAGTATAACAGGAATTTTGTTTTTGATGCAGTGACTAAGTACACAGCTATCAATGAAAGAACTGTCACATCCCTTTATTTCTTTAACTACAATTATTCTGCTTGGCAAATGTTTGTCCAACTGTAGGCATGATATAATATCAGATGACATTCTGAAAGAGAAGAGGTAATTGTAGTTTAAAGTTGAAACGCTGAAAAATTGTTCTGTAAACATGAATGAACTGGGTTCCACAGAATGGGGTAAACAACTAAACTATTAAAACAAATAATGCTCTTATCAAGATTACGTGAACGACTACAAAACGAACGATAATGCGACACGAGCTCAAATACGCCGCTGTTTTGCTAATACATTAGCCACAACCAGCCTAGATGAAAGATATACACGCGCCTGCGACCTCAGTCATTGCTCGTTGCTTTACCGGTTAATACATTTCTCGCGCAAGATGTTACATAATCACTCATAGTACTCAATTTACTGTTTCATAATTAGTTTGGTGTTTCATAAATTATTTTTTAACACGCTTTACTTTCAAATCGTCTCCGATAACCAAGGATTTTCTTCACGTGAGTAATAATACATTAAAAAACTAGTATTAAAGTAACAGTCAGCGGTATTTCAAACCTGTAGTTTAAATATCAATTTAGAATTCTAAAATGCAATATTTTTAGTTATTTGATAGGTACAATCACAAAAAAATCATTATTTCTCAGTAAGACTCCACAACTTGTTTTGTTTGATTTTGACGATTTTAACTTAATGACTTTGACAGTGACTACTCAAATTTTGTGTTCTACGCTGCGTATTAAGTTGTCCCGTGGACTACAAGTTGGCAGCATTACTTACAGTGCTGCCAACAATATGTATCTGTAGCATTTACCTCAAATGGTGATTAGTGCGTACCGGTACAACCAATGATATTAGAAACTATGGATTTTAGGTCAGAGTTCAAAAACGGCGCCACTCAACAACAGACAAAACGCCACAAGTCAGCTAACTTTACGTCAGTCGTTGTCTGACTTAGCACCTTAGAAAAACGAATCTGGGTAGCGATTCTGAAACCATTCGGTTGCATCCGACACGGAATCTCATCTCTCAGTCTCTGTCATGCTTATCAGATAAGACAAAGACCGAGAGATGAGATTCCGTGTCGGATGCAACCGAATGGTTTCAGAATCGCTACCCTGATATTCCGGTGGATCCGGCATAATTAACCCGGTACCAAAATACCTAATCTAGTGATGAAGAAGAGGGGTAGTATATGATTGTCAAGGTATATCATAATCATAATCATAATCATTTATTTCATAAAATCAATTTACATGTCAGAAATTGTGAGTGTACACAAACCATAAAACAAAATTCGGCATACAATAGGTATCTTTGCACAATACAATGTCAAATAAATAATAATTCCAATCTCAATACGATGTCAATACAATAATAAATTATTTATGTAACCATAATAATAAATGTCAGTTAGTAAAATTATAAAAAAAAAAAAAATGTTGATTTATAAGGGCGAGGCATAAAACTCCTCATATCCATAAAACGCCTGCTCATTAAGCCAGCGTTGTAATCGAAATTTAAAGTTGGACAAACTAGGTGCGGCCCTCACATGTTCTGGCAGGTTATTGTAGACGTCTGGACCCATCACATGGGTCAATTTTGTCGATTTGGACAATGTACGTCCCACTGTAGCAAGGATGCCCGCGTTTCGCGTAGGGTAGCGATGATTCGCACCACAGACCTTGAAGGAGTCCAGGTTCATTCTCACAAACAATGCCACTTGCATTATCACAACTGACGGTAGTGTAAGAATGCCCAGACTTCTGAAATATGGTTTTGCCGAAGTCTCATCGTCTATCCCCACGATAGCCCGGATGGCACGTTTTTGGAGCCGGAATACTCTATGCCATTCCGCGCACCTCCCCCACAGCTCGGCGCCGTACTGAACTAGCGAGTGCACCGTAGCGAAGTAACAAACTCTTGCCACGTCTACGGGCACAACCTGTGCCACTCGCCGCAGTGCAAAACATCCACCACCGAGTTTTCCTCTTAATCTGTCCACATGACTCTCCCACGTTAACCCGGCGTCCACCTCAAAACCGAGGAAAGTAGTGGAGTACACCTGGTTCAATATTGTGGACCCTATTTTTACAGTTAGAGGCCTAATTTTGTGACCTGATAGGTTCGCGTGGAGAAAGTGAGTCTTTCTCAGATTCAACACTAGCCCATTGTTGAGAAACCAGAAGGAGAGCTGTGACGCGGCCTCATTGAGTTTTTCCTCCAGTTTCTCCACGGTCGGTGCGGTAACTATGGCCGCTACATCGTCAGCATACATTAGGATTTCGGCTGATGTTACCGCGTCGGGCAGATCGTTAAGAAGAAGTGAGAAGAGTAGATTCGACACAGATGATCCTTGAGCCACGCCCATCTTAGGAGACAGTGGGTCTGATTTTTCCTTGCCTCCCTCACTGACCACAATCTGCGCCCTGTTCTCGAGTAAACTTTTCAGCAGGGAAAGCGGCACACCCCTCAATCCATAGTGCTCCAGTTTTGCAGTGAGTACTGCGTGGTCAGCGACGTCGAAGGCCCTTGAGAGGTCGCAGCATAATATAGCAACTTCCAATTTAGGTTTACGGTCGCGTGCTTCCATTATGTGGCGGACGAGCTTTCTCGTCAAAGTCGTCGTTGACCGCCCTTCTCTGTAAGCATATTGCTTATCAGAAAGAGAGTTTGTTGCGCATAAATAGCCAACCAGCCTGCTGCTCAACCCGTTCTCAAAGACCTTCGCAATCGCAGGGATGATAGAAACCGGTCTATACCCATCGGTGTCGGACCTTTTACCTTTTCCTTTAAAAATAGGAACGACTTTAGTTAACTTGAGTGAGGTGGGATAGACTCCTTCTTTCATACATCGGTTAAATAATTCGGTCAGTACGGGAGACAAAGGGCTCGCCGCCGTTCTCAAAAGTATCTCTGTATGTGTCTGTAGCATCGTAGCTTCCGATCGGATGAACTGGTTTGATTTTTTTGGTTGGAAGTTCGGGAGTTATCCCGAACGGTTGAATCGATTTTACTTTTGAAGTGACCATATCTTTTGGCTCACACCACACATAGATCTTTCGTGGGCTGTGAATGAAGCTCATCGTCACGCCCGTGAATGAAAGAACTATTCGAGTGAACTCGACACCGCCAAGTGTGCTAGAGCAAGTAAGAAACAACCAGCTGTTACTGCTACTGCTGTCTGGCTGCTATCACCTTCTTTTTAATAATCTATTCTTTGCCTTAGATACTAGTCCTTCAGCTGCATCAGTCAATGTCGTGTCGCTGTGGTTACTATGTTCAGGGTAGCGATTCTGAAACCATTCGGTTGCATCCGACACGGAATCTCATCTCTCGGTCTTTGTCTTATCTGTTTAGCATGACAAAGACCGAGAGATGAGATTTCGTGTCGGATGCAACCGAATGGTTTCAGAATCGCTACCCTGATTGTATCTTATTATTTTTATTGTAGGGAACGTTCAAGTATTACGGAACGCAATTTAAAAATATTTTAACACCTTTCCTCTCACTCTCCGTAAAAAAGCATTAGGTGATATCCAAGTGATCGTATTTAACTTAGAAGTCACCAAACAAGTTGCTAACTAGGGATGTTTTAATATTCTGATCATTTATGTTGATCAGTCGTAATCAATCCGACTGGGTTCAGAATCGATACGTTGATGTTCATTTTAAACTTCAAAAAAAAATTGGCAGTCATACGAACTGCCGATAGAATTGAAAACTTAAAACTCAGAATTTGATAGCTTACCTTTGAAACTACATGGGTGTAACCGGAGAGCGTGGCTTCACCATCTTGGCTTGGCCATCTAGAAAAGCGTCAGCATTCCCCATTGGCTGATACGTTTCTAGATGGCCATGCCATGATGGCTTGTCCACGCCCTTTCAGCATTTCCCATTGGCTGACGTATTTCTAGATGGCCAATAGCCATGGTCCCGAGTTTACCCAAAGCTTTCTTATCATACCCGAGCCTGACGAATGAATTCAATTTTTTGAAATTCAATGAAGTTTTCACTTCAACAATAAATATAATATCTACAATCAAATTCAAAATTTGTATACACATGAATTTTCATTATTGTAACCCACCTGTAAGATACCTCTTCTAATCCATTATTTCGCAACGCCGTACAAAAATCATGCGACAAGGAGAAATTATCGAGGGTTGCAACCCCCCATCTTCAACTGCACTCAGTTGGACAGCTTACAAGTGACGGCGTAGTGCTGAATCTTATTACTTTATACCCTTCTATCATCCTACATAGGTCTCCTGGTGGTTCATTTGATCCGTAAATTTTGTTCACGGGCCTGTAGTCTATTATCTACAATTTAAGTTTCGCGGCAGCGGAAAAAAAAACTTCAAACTAAAGAATTCAAACAATTTATGGGACAATCTCTGAACTTTAATATAACAAACAAAAAACATACCCATCAAAATTGACTTACAATTATTGGCGGTACTATCTCGTAACATACATACAAAACAAAAAACGAATTAAGAACCTCCCCCTTTTATGAAGTCGGTTAAAAATACAACAATAACGTAATTTAGTTAAATTTTACATAGCACTGTGTTAAATTAGAAGAAGTAAAATATAAAAAATAGAGTGTTTATGGGTGCATCCCAGTAGTACTATATAGTACAGATGGGATACAAAACACTAATATGAGGACTCAGCAGTTCTATGGAACTACAGGTATGGCTAACGTCAGTAAAACGGGTGCATCCCAGTTAGTAGTATAACTGGGATGCACCCGTTTTTATTAGGGTTCCGTAAAACGTAAAAACGGAACCCTTATAGATTCGTCATGTCTGTCTGTCCGTCCGTATGTCACAGCCAATTTTTGCCGAAACTATGAGCTACACTATTGAAACTTGGTAAGTTGATGTATTCTGTGAACCGCATTAAGATTTTTACAAAAAAAATAAAGAAAAGAAAAATTAGGGTGGCCCCCCATACTGAGAACTGACACTCAATTTTTATTTTCTTCAAACCTACAATATGTAAAATGTAGGTAAAATGTCCCCCCCCCCCCCCCCCCAAAGATCAAAGTTAGTTTGTAGTTAAGAACTACAAGAACTATGTGTACTATGTATATTATGTTACTTGCTGCAACGGAACACTTCCTAGGCGAGTCCAACTCGCACTTGGCCACTTTATTGACCTTTGATTGATTTTTCATTGCATTTAATGGAAAGACCATTAAATATCAATGAAATATAGTCACTCGTGTCACGGAATATTATTTTGCTAGTAGTGTCACGGGCTATGTACTTTTACCCGTGGCACTACCAGTAGTGCCACGGGCAAGTACAATTTCCCATGACTCTACCAGTAGTGCCAAGCAGTAGTGACAAAGGAAATAAACGAACAGTTGTTTTGCGAAGGTTAAAATCGTGAAAATAAATAAATACTTCGCATAATGATTGATGGCAAATGCGACAACCCAAACGTCAGTCATTTATCGAATAAAAAAAATAGAAATAAAACAAATTAGTGCTATCCATGTCAAATCGCAAAACCTATCAATTGTCGCTGTCGCTCTACGCTGTCCGCTGTCGCGAATCCGCGAATTCGCGATTCGCGTCATTCGCGATACGCGATAGTACCTATATAGTACCTAATTAATAGTGATCTGTGTTCGCGTATCCTGATAGCGCGATAGCGCGATACTGGCCGGGGCGGGCGGCACGAAGTGTTGTTCGGGGTTCGGGGTTAGGATTGGGAGGTTAGAATTAATAAAGAGGTGTGTTAAAGTAGTTACGATAATCTAAATTATTAATATTGCCCATTAGAATAAAGCAGGTTGTTACGCAGTCGATAACTTTTTCAAATAATTACAATATTTAAGTTATTTTTAAAATCGTTTCGTTACATGAAATTCGATAAAAAATAGATTTAGAATATTTTAAAAGTCTTCATCAATTATTATTATGAACGTATTAGTCCTGAAGAAAACTTTAGGCTGCCACAAGAACATATGCAACAAACATAATAAATTATGGCAAAGCTACAAATCTAATCAACAGAGGAAAGTGTTAGTTGATAATATGATGAAACCCATGGCATACCTATTTTAATATGTTTTTAATTTATTAAATCAACACCTCATCAGTAAGGCCATGATAAGTCCAAGCAAAGCTCTATTCTTTTACTGTCAGTGTTTTACAGGATGTAGTCATCGACGATACAGTAAATATCACGGGTCGAACCTGGACTCGATTGGGACAGGACCGAGGCAGATGGCAAAGTAAGAGAGAGGCCTATACCCAGCAGTGGGATAGAGAAGGCTGTGGATGATGATGATGATGAGTCAATAATCATAATAAATAGAATGTTCACACAAGACTAAAGTTGGGTGGACTAGCCATAAGCCATACCATGTCATTGTGTAATGCTGCACCTACTGATTTATATACCTTATTAGAAATAGCCTTATTTAGAAATATCAATTTCATTAAAAAAAAAATAACTATATGTACATATATTTGTTACAGTGCCACCATGAGTAATGTGAAAGAAGTCAAAGTATCAAAATGGTACTTTGGAGGGTTAGCATCAGCTGGAGCAGCCTGCATTACTCATCCTTTGGATTTACTCAAAGTCCAGATGCAAACACAAAAAGGAAAAAACATTTCTATGTTGCAAGTAACAGGCATTGTCATTAAGAATCAAGGTATGATTTTCTTCTGTTTTCACAACATTTTCAGCCTGATAATACCAATGTCAAGCAAACTTATAGCATTGATCAATTGTCAAAAAATGAGTTTTCTTATTTTCAAATGTATGCCAAATTAACATATTTATGCAGAAAAAAATTGGGCCATACAGTACGCTGCAGTTTTTGGGATAATAGTAGTATGAATAGTTCTATATTATTCCAGTGTAATAAAATAATTACTCAAAATTATTTATAAGAAGTACAAATATTGAAACTTTCACATATTGTATAAAACAAGAAATTCTAATGTCCATTATCAATAGGATTTTCTTTCTCTTTCTGTTTTTATTACTTTCTTGTAGTAATTGTTTGAATTTATTTGAGTTTCAAAATTTGTTAAGCAAAATTAAATTAAGCCATTTTAGATGAGACAAGACATGTGTCAAAAATTGTAATTGATGCTGCCTATAACCACCAAACATGATTTAAACATTTTGTATCCAAATCCAACATCCTGCCAATGTAAATTGATTGACTTAGGCACTGCGTAAATGTTTAAAAAAATCAAATCGTGTATGGTGCTACCAACACCAAACACGATTTTTGATTGTCAATGAGTATTTTTGGTGTGTTGTGTTAAAGACATGAAAAGGTTTATGTTTGCGCAGGGAGTGCATGATTTCATACTGGTTCTATTGAAAACAAATATTCATCGGTAGCTTGTGTCTAATCCAGGGCCCAAATAGTGTCTATGTTTCCTTAACTAGACAGAAGCTTATGTTGACTTAGGTTATGACAAATTACTCTCATAAAACTGACAAGTTTGGTTTTATATTGCTAGAGCTATAGAGAACATTTTTTTCTCTTTCTGAAATTGGCTCATTGTTATCAAATAAATGTTATATTTCAATATAGACTATAGACCTTTTACTGTCTGACAAATAACATCTGTTATCAACAAATTATTATGATTATCAAAGTCTTATAAATATCGCAAATTATTTAAATCTTAACATAGTTCATAAGATGGGTGATAAGATTATTCAATAAGCAGATGTGCAAGAAGACTCAGCCCACCCCAACGTCCCCAACTCAGTTATTTTTAAGCATGGCATTGTGATCAAAAAAACAAATAGGTATCTTACAAAATTTACATCAACAAATGTCAAAAGAAACAAATATTTTAAATTAAAAAACTAACAAACATTAGTTTGCAGTCATCAAAAGATTTGATCTAGTCTAGGCCTTTAGGCACGGGTGGCTTCTGTTACCCTGTTTGATAATAGCTTTACTAAGCCAACAATGGAAACAAGGGCTTAAAATAGCTATAATTCTGCTAATGTCAGATCTTAAATCTCATTACCTTAATCCCCACTACATAGGTTAGTAACTCTGCTGATGTAATACAAACAACCATTATTATCTTGTCTATCTGTTATACAAAATCAATGATATAATAATTTAATTTTCATTTTTACTGCATTTGTTACCAATAGATTTATCTTATTCCACAGGTATCATGGGGCTCTATAATGGTATATCTGCATCTCTACTCCGCCAGTTAACATATTCTACTGTCAGATTTGGTGTTTATGAAGTGTCAAAACAAAGCCTTACACCTAAAGATGTAAGTGTGCTTTCTTTCTAACAGCTAATACCAATATCTACTAAAGGATGTTGTCTTACAAATTCAGTTACATCCTACTAATATTATAAATATCAATTGTTCTGTTTGAATGTTCTATTTAAACTTTAAAAATGTATACTCTTTGTATGCTCTTTTTTGTTTTTTTAAATCAATGTGTGAATCTTACATTTATGAATAAAGAACTTTGACGTTGTCAATTAATGGATGTTTGGTTATATGTTTGTTACTCAATCACGTCGTAACTTATGAATGGATCAGACTGAAATTTGGAATACAGTTAAATTGTAGTCGGGAAGAATGCATAGGCGTCTTTTTATCCCGGCAAAATAACGGGAACGTCACAAAAACACTGAGTTCTCTAGAGGATTTCCATTACAATTTTTTTCAATTGAGCAATAGAATTTGCAATTCAGCATAGCTAAAGCATGCATCAAAAGCATATACAGCTCAATTCCTGTTCACGCTGCTGGGAATTAGGGCCTTAAGGAGAGAGTAATTGTCATAATCCACGACACTGACCAACTTCGAGAATTAGTTTTTCTTGAAACATGCAAATTTTCGCACCATGTTTTCTTTCATCGTAAATAAGGGTATAGTTACACTTGGAAAAATGCTAAGAGATTGAGAAAAAAATCTTATTGCCATATCTAAAAAAATCTCCTATTCATCATCACCTTTAAATCACCATAAAAAAAAACAAATATGTTTCAGGGCAGTGCAATTCCATTCTACATGTCTGCCTTCATAGCAGGCTTAGGAGGTTTTGCTGGAGGATTTGTGGGGAACCCAGCAGATTTGGTCAATGTACGCATGCAGAATGATGTAAAGTTGCCCCCTGAACAAAGGAGGAAGTATGTTATTTTTATTTCAGAAATAATTTCATTTGTTAACATTTTTTTAACATTCTATATATGAGTGCTGGGCAAAGTAATAAATATGGTTTCTTAAATCTGCCACAAATCAATAGGTATTGTTGCCGGCAAACAAGTTGAGCTAATGAAGTTAGCTGCGCTTTGGCTGCGCAGAAACGTTTTTAAGGTCTCTTTGGTGGATTGAAGGGAGCGCGGGAGGAGTTCGCCGAAACCAGCGTTGCCAACGTAGCACTTTCGGTGCTAGATTTGGCACTATTTTCATTAGTAAAGCATTTAAATTTAATTTACAGCACCTAGCACCTAATCTACCACTAAATCGGAAACATTCTACACATTTAGTGTTCCCAACATATTCTTTAAAAAAAAGTAGGAAAGAAAGATATGTGCTAAAGCTAAAGCTATTGTTAAAAATCAACACCAATCTAGCACTTTTTTAAAAGCCGTTTAGCATCGATTCATGAAGCCCTGGACGAAACGCGTGCGCCTCATTGGTGGCAACCCACCAATGAGGCGCACCAACCAACCTTCGCAGCGCGAAGCAACCTTCGCGGGTTGTTCACGTTAGCAACTACACTTGCGTGCAGTGTTAATAGCCAATCTGTTTTCGGTTTCAATTCTGTCATACTTTTGTTGTTATTGTTTTGTAGTTATCGTTTAGTTGTTATTATTTAATAATAAATACTCCACCAACCCGCTTGGTGGATTTTGACCTTGACTCTCTCCTTGCGAAAGAAGGACCCGAGTCCCACCAGTGGGACCATAATATTATAGTGGGCAGCTTATCCATGTGGATAAGGATAAATGCGGCATTGCTTGAAATCGCTTCGTAGTTATGCCATTTATCGTTTCTCGTAAAAATAAAGGATAAAAATGGCTATTGTGAGTTATCCCTTAGAGATGGACATATACCATCGTGGACTAATTTTTATTTAACGTGGATAAATTTTAATTAGACCTTCTTAAAATGTATCCTAGTGTACTACATTATTTAGATCTATCTCGTAGGGTTCAGCAAGCGTTTACAATGTAAGCGCAAAGATGTGTTTATTTACGACATCACGCTACTAGAAACCTCTAAAATAATCCGTATTTCTCTGCTATATTATGGATATGTTATACATGTAAACCTTCTTCTTGAATCATTATCTTTTTTAAAACCGCATCAAAATCCGTTACGTGGTTTTCAAAATATAAGCATACATAGAGCCAGAGAGACAGTGGGAAGCGACTTTGTTTTGAATTATGTACAGATTAAACAAAATGAAGTACAAGTGATTTTGCTTCTTTATTTGAAATTTCCCCTTCCACGTCACTTGTTTGCCGACCACTATAGGTACTAGTTTAGTCAACAAATTAAAAAACGTGCAAAATAGACATAAAGCTCCTAGAAACATGTGTGATATCTAATTCGATTCGGAATGACGTCTAGATTATGGGATTTTTAGCACATAAAAAAATGCGATAGTTATGTTATTAACAAAATAAGATTACAAAATGCAGGTTTTTAGTTATTCCTTAATAATTTCGTAACTAATGATACTTAAGATATTTTGACGCTGAAACATTTTTATGATTATGATACACTTTTCTAAAGTGGAAAGTAGAGGCACAGAATAAATATTAGTACAGAAGCCACACTTACCAAAAACAATTATATAAATAGCGACTCTTGCTGGGACACAACAAAGTTAAATTCAGCTCGCAATACCTGTCGCGATTTTCAAATATAAAATAACGCGACTAAATAAATAAACTAACATGCATATTATTAGTGTCCAATTGTGACCCTAGCTTCCACACTAGGAATCCCTTTGTGGGATCAAGTAAATCTGAAAATGTGTTTTCCAAGCTTTTATTTCACTATCGATGTTTTATGTTTAATCTTGCAATGGAAATTAAAGCAGTTATCCTTAGTTAGAATATTAAATAAAGGTTTAGTTTGGATGACCATGTGTGATTGGTAAAGCTATGTGACGTCATTCTTTACATCCAATTTGGCGGACTGTCCAAGATCTATTATTAGATCTATACCAGTTATTTTTAAATCTCAACCGAAATGCAACTGGATATAAATCTATACCTACTAATATTATAAATCCGATCAGATGATTCGTTAGAAAGCACTAACCTTTTTTTTTTTTAACCTCCATATATGAGTACTTAAGTCAGTGTTCCACAGTGCTTGGTCTATTTAATTTAAAGATAAAATAACGTAATCCTTTTAAAACCACTAAACGCGGTGCGGGTTTTCGAGGAGCACTGAAGCCAAAAGCGGGAAGTCCGTATCCCCGCGAGGCGGGCCCATAAAGGCGGTGGAAATGGCAGGGTCGATTTCGAGAGCGGTAGAAAAATAGTATGAAAGCGCTAACAATAACACTTACACGCGGCAACTACCAGTAGATTAGAACTATTATTCATGCAGTTGATAATTTGGTAGACTAGATAGAAGGTATATTATGTCTTATGTCACCATAAAATTGTAAATACCGTTTGATTGTAATCTAACCCAACCTAGCATAGGTTTATAATCTAACGCGTTTTATAATGAAACTCACTGTATTTACATTTTTACAGTTACATTTAGACTAGATTTGATAAAAAAAAATGAAATTGATGTTGATGATAAGTGTGTATTAATAAAACTGTCTTCATCTTATTTCAGCTATAAAAATGCGATACACGGTCTATGGCGCGTCGCAACCACGGAGGGTGTAGCGCGGCTTTGGGCAGGAGCCTCCATGACTTGCAGCCGAGCTGCGCTGATGACCATCGGTCAGCTCTCATTCTATGACCAGATAAAAGCCCTACTCCTCACCACCGCGTTCTTCGGTGACGATGTCATGACGCATGTGACGTCGAGTTTACTGGCTGTAAGTAAATAATGATAAACTGCAGACCTTCCTTCTTATCATTTGATTACTGTTACCTATAGTTCGGCCGTTTAGAGAATGCGTTCCTGACACATGTCATTTAGTCACGACTAGTGATGGGCACAACATAACACTGAGTTCGTAATCGTTCCTCCAAAATGAACCGCCGCATTATTTTTAAGATTATTTTCATATTAAATTGGCGGAATCATTTAAAATTTATATTTTAGTTATTTAAGTGGAAACCAAAAAAAGGTAATATTAATAATTATAATAAAATAGTTTTATTTATTCTTTGTTACAAAGTTACAATCTGTATTTCTATGCAATAAAGTACATTGAATTGAATGTGCGTACAGAATATTAATCAGACTCCGATTCGCTTGAGGAGGTGGTGTCTTCATCATCATCTTCGCCTACATGTATAATTATATTATTATCAATAACAGAATCAATCCTGATATCTCGGTCAAAATGTTCCAAAATGAATTAGATGATGAAGATGATTAACTCACGGGCTCCACTTTTCAATGTTTGTCCACGTTTAGGCATTATTATGCACCAAAAGTAAAAAGAACGCAATACAAAACACAATCGAAGTCCGATTTAGCGCCGATGTCAGTTTGAAAAGCAGAAACAGTCCATTAAACGAAAGCCGGGTAATCAAATAAAAACAGATCGAAGACACTTGAAGAACGTGGTCTATGCGCACGAAACGACAACAGACGACTGTTTTAGCGTCACAAAATGGCGGCCCATAACGCCATTTGGGGTTACCATTTTCAACCTAAATATAAAAATGCTACTTTCTTTCGCGCGTTCGGTTTGGTCGTAGTTTTATTTTTATATTTCATAAAAGTTATCTTATAGTCCATTATTTTCAAATTCTTAAAAAGAAAAACAAAACGTATTATTTTATAAAGTATAACTGTATAAAAACAGATTACGATACTATTATTGTCTGTTATTGTTAGCACAGCACTACAAATATAAAGCGCTGACATAACCTTGTAAGAGCGCAGTATATATTTAGAAAAATATTGTTTACTAAGTTATTTGACACTCAGTTTGGCACAAAATTATAACATTCATTGATTATTGATATAATAATGTTGTTTTAATGCTCATCAATTGTTAAAACGGTAAACAACCAGCAAAAATATTTTTATCGTAACTGAAACGCCATTACAAAGTCACGTCGTCAGTTCAATCGCGACGTGTCAGGAACGCATTCTTTGAACGGCCGAACTATAATGAATTTAATTTTATCATTTTTCCACTCACTGTTATGTAAGGTATTGTATCTACTTGCATGATGCAATCTGCTTCCCCATAAATTAACAGTTACCGTGGCTCATTGACAACATCGAACTCCAAATCATTTCAGTGAAAATAAATAGTAAATAAATAAAAATAAATATGCAGTTGTTCCCAGGATTGTCCCATACAGCAAATGTTATGTGAAAAAACATGAACTTCTTACTAGCTTCACCATGCAATGAAACCCGCACCTGCAGTTTATATAAAACATTATTAACTGTTTTACCCGGTTTAACGGTAAATTTGTACAAACTTTGAATATGGAATTTATTTATATATAATCGAAAACCAAAAAGTCAGTTTCAAAGCACAGGTATCGAGTTTTAGGCTTCAAAGATAACCAAACTTCCAGACAAACTTTCATCCTCCTTTTCAACTCCTTGCAAACCCTTTTTCGCCTTAATTTCTTGACTGTGTACAAAAACTGCATGTTTTATATTATGAATGAAAATATTATACTGATTATAATATCATCTTATTTACTGTACATTTCAAAGTATTTTTAACCCCCAACCAAAAAAGGGGTGTTATAAGTTTAAAGACGATGTCTGTGTGTGTGTCTGTCTGTGGCACTGTAGAGCTCAAACGGATGGACCGATTTCGATGCGGTTTTTTTATTGAAAGTTCAGTTTCCGTGCGGTGATTATTAGTTCTTAACTATATTTAGTTGATATAGATTCAAGATGGCCGCCTCCACAAAACGGTGGTTCAAATATTTTATCACAACCTCCCTCAATATGGGTATCAAATGAAAAGCTTGACTAGTAGAATACTATACACTATGACAAATTTCAAATCCAAGATGGCCGCCACCACAAAATGGCGAATTACATTATTTGTTCTCATACTACTACCTCAATATGGGTATCAAATGAAAAGGCTTGACTAGTCCAATACATTCGGGGGTAAATCAATTTTTTAAATTTTGTTCATGTTTCTTTACAGGGTGGTGTAGCTACAACTATGACGCAACCTGTGGATGTCCTCAAAACTCGAGCTATGAATGCAAAACCGGGTGAAGTTAAAAGTATCATCTCTCTAATAACCAATACTGCCAAGGAAAGTCCATTAGCATTCTTTAAGGGTTACATTCCTGCATTTGTGAGACTCGCTCCACACACGATTCTTACATTTGTATTCCTAGAACAACTTAGAATGAATTTTGGCGACACGAAGAAAATATCATAATAATATGTGTAATAATAATTTTATAGAACATTTGTTATGACATATTGTAGTTATTTTTTGAAAGTTTATTTCCTAGCTGCATTTTAGACTTTTAAAGTTTTTTAAATTTAATACAATCAATTATTCCATTTTATTGTCTTAGACGTTACATATTAAGAACAATTGTAGTGTCACAATTTAATTGGACATTTAATTTTTATTTAATTTTTTTAAGATGATAATTATTTGTTTGTGGAATGTTATACCAATGTAGTTGCCTTATCTAGGTATATAGTTACCAGTCTTCCTGCGGTGTTTCATATTAGTACCAATTTTTACATTAACAGTAAATATAAATATTTATGTCAACAGATTTGACGAATTGGTTTGAGTAGACTAAAGACTATTCCAAATTCTTAATAATAAAAAAATACATAGATTGGATTTGGTTAGTGATTATTAAGTATGTTAAATATCTGTTTCGTTATTACTTTTTTAATTATTTATATCCTTTTCAATTAATTTAATGAGATATTTATAGCAACAATATTTTTTACTAACTAATTTAATCATTTATTTTTGGAAAGTATTGAACAATAATAAATGTAGTGTGCGGCTTTAAAGTTTGCTTCAATTTAAAAGTAATATCTTAACTATATAAATATGCAATAACTACTCTGATGTTTTATGTTAATACAATTATTGAGTTATTTTTTGATATCACCATAAAATTGTGTACACCGTCAGATCCTACAGTTGGTTAGCTTAGTGTATAATGTATCTGACGGCATTTAGAATTTTATGGTGACATTCCAACTTGATATAAATGTATGTCCATTCTAATTTATTGCTGCAATAAATGATTTGCACGGGACGTAATCGTGATCTAAATAACGATAGATAGATGATAGTAAATGGTGATCTGCCCAGTTCCCATTGAGACAACCTCTAAATTCTTCTTGTTACCGTGGACGTTGTAGCGCGACCGAAATGTTAGGAGGTTATCGAAAATCATTAATTTCGTTCGCTAATCATTTAGATCGCTATTGAGACCTGTACAACATTTTAAATATGGGTTAAACTCTCGCAAGTTTAACAATTTAAACCTACTCAGATAATTTCAAGCATCGATATAAATCAATGGATGTGCCCTGAGCACCTTGAAATTGTTAACAAATTGCGTCACTGTGTGTAGCGTGAGTGGATTACAACTACCAATCTACTTGACCCCTAGAATCGCTAGCGGCGAGGTATGTTGCGGTTCTACTTATTTTGGTTGTCGATAACGAATAGTGATAGGTATAAACTTCCGGCGTTCACCGCTTCCTACAATCGACGAAAACGGAAAGAGTGAGCTAACTCTTCCCAACGATAACATAATTCCGTGCGCTTGAAGTTTGGGAGGGCACATCTATTGATCTATATCAATGATTTCAAGAACGTAATGATTTTGGCTGATTGCCCAAATATTATTAAATATTTGAATAAGTATACAATTCATAAAATGATCTATTTAAAGTCGATCCACAGGTTAAATAAAAGAATAATATATCTTTAGTTAACACATACTCTTTATTTATCTACTTTACTTGCAGTAACATATTAACATGTTGATGGTGATTTATACTACAAATCTGAGATATATAGGTATATATTGTAATTAAAATAGTTTTTTTAAATTAAGAGATCCCTTTGATTAGGAACCAGATTTGTTATTTATGTTAGAGATCTATAAAAAAACTGAAGGTAGTTACTACTACTACTAGCTTATGTTGTGAACTGTCTCAGACCAATGGCTGTGTTTTATCTCTTTTTGTTTACCATGTGCCAAAATAATCTGAATATTTATTTAATAATCGCCACATAATATTTTGTTGGTGATTTAATCATGTTAACATATTGCAATAAGAATTTATTTTTTAATTTATCATTAAATCATTTCACATTCCGCTGGATTTTTATATTATAATTTACACATTTTTGATATGGTAATTTTTGATTGAACAAAATATTATGTACATAATCTAGATGTTTATAAATATACAATGTATAGGTATGTATACCTAGCTACCTTTATTCTCGATATATTATACTATATGTACGAAAAATTGTGATGTAAATTCTTCTGCACTTGAGTGTTGTAAAGATCTGCACCTGTAATAATTGATGGTAATTGTTGATGTTTCTCAGTATTTTATTTGATCTTATGCAATTCAAAGATTGATTTACTGACTATCTGTAGCATAATTATATTATAACATCAGCCTATATACATTTGCAGAGCAAAGGCCTCTTTCACCTCCCTTCATATTATAGTATAGTGCATAAAAATAATATACAATGGAGAAGAATAAAACCAATGCAACAACCATGGCCTTATCGCTTACAGCGATATATTCCAAGCAACCTCTAGATTCTAAGTATTCTTACATATTGAAAAATTGATTAACAATCTATACAATTTCCGAATCAATTTACAGTGCAGTTTATCAATTTAAATTGCAAATTATTTATAATGTTGGTGTCACAAATCAAATTTTTCATTTCTTGTAGATAACTCATTTTAGTGTACAAATTATTATTGTTAAATTGACAAATATGATGTGATGTTAAGCGGCACAACATTGGTGAAATTATTAATAAAACTTTAAAATGTCCGCTATGGTGTGGGTTGGTCTTTGGTGTTATTTGTTTTTGTTTGTTTTCTAGTTAAGTTCTAATTTATTTATGAAGAGGAAAGTTTCATAAAGTTTCTATTTATTTCTTGAATTCTAAGAAGGTATTTGGATTGTAAAGTCCCCGTTTTTGTTTATTATAAGAGATAGTTTTGGTGTAACTGCTCCTCACATAGTCACTTACTTAAATAATATAAAATAGAATAGATAAAAAATAATCTACATAAAGCACATTCAGATTCCTTATTGGTAACAAGTTTGTTGTCATACGTCACATAATCGGTAATTATTAAATATACCATAAAATGTATATTTACGTATAGAGTAAGATCCCAGACCTGCCAGACGTCACCTATTTTCTGATGAATGAAATGTGGACGATTGAGTAGAGTAAGTAAGTACTACAAACACATGCTTACTCGCTAACTTGCGTAGACGGCCAATTTTGAGATATGGGGTAATGAAGATACATACAAACATTACTTCACGTATTTTCTAATAAGTGATTTTCACGTATGTTGTAGGCAATATCCTTAAAAATAAGGTCCCAATACTCCCAGACACTTTCCGTCGGCCGTTTTGCTTAACAACTCCAAAATAATAATTTAACTTCACTTAAATTCTCCTGCTCCATTTGTAAATATGTTCGTCAGACAACTATTTTGAAGCTTTTTCCAATACTGACAGACAGGCCAATCATCCCCTAAACTTAGATTATTAATTAGATTCATACAACGACATTTAATCGAAAAAAAATTTTTAATAAAAGAACAAAAAGTCAAAACTTGTGACGTGCGAGGCCGATATAATACATCTATCTCATTTTAGAATGTTGACAAAATATCTGCGGGGACTTTACTCAAGCAATGAGGCATTTCCAAAATGTTATACATGAATTATAGATACCTATGTTAAATGATTTACAACTACACTAACCTTTCTAACTAAATGAAACATTAACGCCACATGTGACGTTTTTGAGAATTATTATTGATAGCGCCTGCGCATTCATCTGATAACCTGAAAATGCCTCATTTAGTGTCAGAAAAAGGCTCATTTGTCATCACGACATAATTATTATTGATACAACCATACAGGCGTATGGTTAAAATTATGTTTGTACTCGTAACTCACGGTAAATCAATTTAAATCTGTCGGAGTAATTGTATTAAATTAGTTTATTTACTATTTATAATAAATAAATAGTAAATAAACTTGTTGCTACGCACCTTCGTTCATTCATATTAATGTACCTATATAATATATTAATAAATTATATATAATAATAAATAATTTAATTGTTTTCTTGAGATGATGATGAGCAAAAATCGTCAGTTGGTCGCCTGTTTTCAATTATTTTCAAAATTGCCGTTTCTATCATAATCTATCTTCATTTTTTCGTGTTTATTCTACCGCTTTTGCACTTATTTAGGAATTTTCGCACAATCAATAATTTTATTAATGAAAAATTGACGATTTGTATTGTAATCATCTCTCCACAAATATCATAACGGGCCTTTTGTTTTTTACAACTTAATTACATTTGAGATAAAATTTCAGGTGTGAACGAGATTACATCATTATTATATTGTATAGACTATGATTATTTTGATGTGATAATGGAAGAAGAACATTCGAATGTACATTCTAATGTAGAAATAGGAATGTTGTAAATTATATACAATTTTATCATGTTTAATTGTAATAAGTAGTTGTTGTGTTCATATAATGAAACTTTAATGTTGTTTGTAGTTCATGTTATACTGTTCTGAAATGTTTGTAGTTTTATTAGTAAAACATATTTTACAAAATATTGTTTGTTTTTACCCCAGACGCAAAAACGGCGGGTTGTTATAAGTCTGACGTATCTGTGTGTATTTTATATTATTCTGTGGTATCGTAGCTCTCGAACGGACGAATTGATTTTGTTTTATTTTATCGTTTTCTCTTTTTGAATTCATCTTGAATTAGTCGGGAGTGTTCTTGCTATATTTCTATGTTTGTTGAAAATCGTATCAAGATGGCCGCTGTCACAAAATGGCGAATTACATTTCTTTTCACGACTTCCTGAATATGAGTATAAATTATGAGGGTTTGACTAAGGCGATTACCACACTGCCACGCACCACGCAGCATAGGGCGAATGCGTATTCCAACGTTGTATGTAAGTATCTCCGTTTGTATTGAAAACACGCACGTTCCATCACACTGAAACCACACCAAAACGCTTGTAAGTGCGTAACGCGTTCATGCAGATCACGCGCCTACAAGCGGAGAAACATGCAAACCCTGGCTCCTCCATCTCTGGCTGTTACACGTCACATTCAAAATGAACTCTCAATCTCACGTAAAGTCAGTGATGCGGTCATAATATTATGATGAATTAAATATCAACAATTAATTTCTATCGAATGTACCTAATATAAAATAGGAACGTATGGATATTCACGTAAGAACAGAACGAACGGCTTAAATTTGGAACTAATAGATCATAGTCCGAAATAGTACACAGGATAGAAACCTAAGGGTGAGTGAGACGCGCAAAGCGCGCTCCTGCATTGCCTACATTACAATGTTAGTATTGCAGGAGCGCGGCTCAGGGCTGACGTCTTCCGTATGTTTTAATTTTTTTATGGTATCACGTTTTTACAATTGCGACAACCCTACCCGTGTCTAGACATTATCGGCGATTCTCTCAAAATCAAAGGAGATGAACTACTGGTAGTATTTCTTTATACTGTGGTACTAGTAATAGTAACGTAGTTACTAACAGACACTTATTATTTTAATTTTATAGTTTTTAAGAATAAGGTTTCGTTGGTGTTAGAACAAATATTTTGATGCCTATAAGCTACGTTTATGAGTTTATGCGAAGTCAATGGTTTTGTAGTTCAACATTTTATATTATTGATACATCAATAATATTTAATTATCTAACAATCTGTCTCTGGCGCAATTTACTCCCTATCAACCATATTAACGCGGCGAATGAAAAGCATATGACTGGCCTCGTGGCTTAGTGGGTATTAGCTCTGCCTGCGAAGCAAAGGGTCGTGGGTTCGATTCCCACCCAGTGCAAATATTTGTGTGATGAATTCAAATGTTTGCACTGTGTCTGGGTGTTTCTGTGTATAATAAGTATGTATTTAAAATTATATAAGTATTATATCAGCTATCTGGCCGCCATAGTACAAGCTTTGCTTAGTTTGGGGTCAGATGGTGTTGTGTGTGATGTCCACCAATATTTATTTATATAAGGTAAAAGAAAAAAACATTTATATGACATCAAACTTTTATTAGATCTCATAAAATAAAACATTCAGGTACATAACATATTTGATATGTTAACAAAATAACTGGATTTTTGGCACCAAATTACTTTTTTGTAAAGTCATGGATTACCGTTATCTACATCAAACTCCATACAGAATGTCGTATCGTGTTCAAACCGCAAGTAATTAAAAGTTATTCAATCCTACAGGGTTTGCAATTTCTTAATCTGCATTCCTTAGAGATTCCGACACGATTTACACAACTTCAGGTAAGTAAGTATTTATAAGTAGGTACATTTGATTATCCCTTAAAATATGTATACTAATTACATGGCGTTACAGTAATTTAACACATTAGTGAGATCACATGAACATAATAACTATCCTGTAGCCCGATTCTCGAGGACCAATAACCTCAATAAGATAAACAAGCCGATATAATTTGATCTGATTGAATAGAACCACTGCAAAACTTGAGGTCAACAAACAACTTACTGAATCAGGATTCAGTAAGTTGTTTGTTGCCCTGTTGTATTTTATATACCTCGTGTGTTCAGACAAACTTCTTTGTTTATGGAACTTTTAATTTGGAGATATTTTAAAAGAAAATCTAAAAAAAAAAAAAAAAATATTATATTTGTAACATTGAAATATAAAAGGTTAAAATCGAGCTCCCAGTATCAATCCTACTTCCTACTAATATTATAAATGTCAATGTACGGATGTTTGTTGCTCAATCACGTGCTAACGTATGAACGGATCGGGCTGAAATTTGGTACACAGATAGATTATAGTCTGGAAGAACACATAGGCTACTTTTTATCCCGAAAAAACAACGGGAACGGGAACTTCGCGGGTAACACCGCGGGGCGCTGCTAGTTTACAATAAAATAGGACGAAATTAATCGTCTCAAGACATATGAACACATGAGGTAGTTACTTATCATTGACTATTCCATGCTGTTGCGAAGTAAACATTGCACAAAAGTTACGAGAATTATTAAACTGAGCAGAAAAAGAGCATGATGCTCTCTTTATATACAAAACTGACATAGCTCGATATTATCCCGCTAATACCTGACTCTCATATCCAACTGCCAAATTAAGATAGTTATGGTTTTGCGTTTGCTGTGTTTAATTTCTCAGTAAGGAGGTCATGTGTTATCTGCCAGCCCACACTGGGCTATCGTGGTGGATTGTGGTCTTGACCTTGTGACAAAAGACCCCGAAGCCCAGCAGTGGAAACACAACATAGGTTGCTTATTGTTATGCTTCTGCAAAGGTTGAATAGAGTATAGAGTAATTATTTTTATAAGATATTTAAATTGTAAACAGATTAATTTGTCCTCATAGGTACAGGATACAGACAACGACACAGATAGAACGACAAATTCACAATAATAAATGAGTGCCATAAATTTTACTCTTAATTAAATAAAATTGATGACACTAATTTTAATTTTATTCATTAAATTTAAAATTACAATATCTACACACACATATCTACTACGATTCGAATATTTTTACAATTCTAGCATTTACGACATCCAGGTAAGGTTTATATTCGAATAGCTATGCATACTGTTTTTTTTTTCTATTCTCTCATCTACCTACACCAATCTAACTACACTTCACTCGCTATCTACAGGACGTACCTGTTTGGAATGATACAGGCATGAAGGCCACTGTACTTACTTTTTTTATGAGAAAGGCCACTCGTTCTAGCTGTAGCTAGCATAATTAAACATAAATGAGTTTTATGGTGCATCGTTATGATGTCTTGGATTTGTTCGGGATAAAATTGTATGAGCGTAAAGCTAGTCACATGTGTTGTTCCGCATCGGTTTTCACAAATAATTACTTTTTTTTTATATTGAAAATGGCCTTGAAGCTCTGTTGGTAAATCTGGCAACAGAGTCGTAGTTTCCAAGTTTCCATCACATATTTATATGATGTTTATTCTGTCTGGATGTTATATGTATTAAAAGTGTGTATTTAGCACGAGCCATATCCAGACGAGACAAAAATTAATTTAAAAAAAATAATAATAAAGACGAGATTAAAAAATACTATAGATGGCGCCTCACTCACACCTAACATGATTTGAACATTTTTATCCAAATTTTAGGTTTCAATAGGCCAATCTAAATTGGGGATGATTTACTTTTGTTTAGACAAATTACACTCCTAAAATTTTTTAAACAATGTCTTGCCTCTTTTGAAAATCTTTCAGCTCATTCATACTATTATTTGAGAGCTACATTTTGATAGACTGCTGACATAGTGAAATTGCACAAACGCAATTTAATTGATTTTTTTAGGTCCATTCGTCTGTAGTGTGTAAACAAACCAAAAAATATGATAATAGGTTTATCCCAAAAGTAACTTTATATCTATACCGTTTTAAAACACCAAGTACTAAGCACTACGCTTGCTATAACTTTCGTAAAACCCATGCCAACAAAATGTGCAAGTCCCACCAACGCTCTCTAAGGTCTTATTTGAAAGGAGATCGTTCTTCGCCAGCGTTCGCGCCGGTTCTACCGCCTAACTAAATTTGCTTTGGCTTTCCTACTGCTGTCTCTGTAATTTTAAGCAAAAAGAATAGAGAGAGCAATGTCAGACAGTTTTAGTTAGGCGGTAAGTTGTCTCCACTGCAGTACAAGTTTCGGCCGTTGTACCGTAGTTTTTTGTGTTACTCCGCGGAGTGGTTGTTGGCTTTCAGGACCGCGCTCTGGCCGGCTGGCTCGATGACGATGGTCGCAGGCCCCTGCATCCACGGCTCGCCGTCCACTTGCATCGCGCAAGACCCTTCCAGTTCGATCTAGAAATAATAGGTAACATTTATGTACGTATCCTGCTCATATACCTAGTATAAATAAACGCGAAAGTTTGTAAGAATGTATGGATATATATGTTTGTTACTATTTTAAGCAAAAAGGGATTTTTGAATTGAAAACTCCTTTTGGCGCGCCAAGGACAAATTTTTCGTCGGCTGTGAATTGAATTCTAGCGTCACGCTCGGAAACGATAAGAAATTTTCGGGTAAACTCGGGATAATGACCATCTAATTTCTAAATGGCCATGGTCATGGCCACGCCCTCCGGTTTCACCCGCGTAGTTTCCAAAGTGAGTTATCAAATGCTGGGTTATAAGTTTTCACTTCTATCGGCAGTTCCTATGACTGCCATTTTTGTTATTCCGGGAAAAAAACACAGGATCGGGAATTACGCTAGTGAAACTTTAAAATATGTGTGCCTATGTACCCATGAGTGTTTTTGAAGTGAAAACTTCTTTAGGCGCGCCTAGAGAAATTTTTCGTGGGGTGTACCAAAATTGAATTCTACCGTCACGCTCGGGTAATAAGTTACGGCTGGTCTAGTCGGGAGAACGGCGCCTGCCGATCCGGAGACCCCGGGTTCAAACCCCACACGCACCACTGTCTTTTCGAAGTCATGTGCGTAATACCGCTAACTTAAAACGGTGAAGGAAAACATCGTGAGGAAACCGACATGTTCCTAGAATCTTTCGAAGTCATATGTCATCCGCCAACCCGCACTGGGCCAGCGTGGTGAATTTTGGCCTTAACTCTCTCTTTGCGAGAGAAGGCCCCGAGTCCCAGCAGTGGGAACGTTTAGTGGGCTGTTGATGTTGTCACGCTCGGGTATGATAAGAAATCTTGGGGTAAACTCGGGATCTTGGCGATTGGGCATCTAGAAATGCGTCAGCCAATGGAAAATGCTGAAAGGCCGTGGCCTCGACATCATGGTTCATGGCATGGCCATCTAGAAATGCGTGAGCCAATGGGAAATGCTGACTCATTTCTAGATGGCCATGCCATGATGGCAAGGCCACGCCCTCCGGTTACACCCGTGTAGTTTCCAAGGTAAACTATCAAATTCTATCTTCTTCTATCGGCAGTTCCTATTACTGCCAATTTTTTTTTATCTATACTCGGAATTTTAATTCGAATTGTAGTGTTGAAGGCTTGTGCGCCTGAGTTGTCTCCAATACTGACGCGCCTGTATAGACTCTCTCTCGAAACTGGGCAAGTACCGAAGTCATGGAAGCTTGCCAACGTGCAACCAGTTCCCAAGAAGGGTAGTCGTGCCGACCCTGCCAACTACAGGCCAATTTCGGTCACGTCCATACTCTGCAAGACTATGGAACGTGTCTTAAACCACAGGCTCCTGACGTACCTAGAATCTAACGACCTCCTCAGTGACCGGCAATACGGGTTTCGCCGAAACCGGTCCACCGGGGATATTCTAGCGTACGTGACTCATATCTGGAGTGAAGCTATCGAGAAGCACGGGGAAGCACTTGCAGTCTCCCTGGATATCTCGAAGGCTTTCGACAGGGTTTGGCATGATGGCCTTTTATGCAAGCTTTCAGCTTATGGTTTGTCTCCAGGCTTTATAGCGTGGATATCGGACTTTTTGGGGGATCGATCCATACGAGTGGTCATTGATGGCTGCTCATCAGATCAAATGGCTATCAATGCCGGAGTCCCTCAGGGGTCGGTACTCTCTGCAACACTCTTCCTGCTACATATGAACGATCTGTTGAAGCCCGGTATCTTTGGGTACGCAGATGATAGCACTGTTGTGGAGAGCTACATATCTAGCGCTAGAGCCAATAAACAGCAAACTCAGGCACTGAGAGAGAGTTTGATCGAGCGTTTAAACTTGACCCTTGAGGCAGTCTCTATATGGGGCGATGCCAATCTGGTCAGGTTTAATGAGGGAAAGACGCAGGCGTGTCTATTTTCCGCAAAAAGGAGTCCATTCCAACAGACTCCTACTTTTCGTGGTGTGTCCGTGCCGGTATCCGACCATCTCGAGCTTTTGGGCGTTACTTTGTCGTCTACGCTCAACTTTGGCTCGTGTATCGAGTCCAAGGCTAAATTAGCTGCCAAAAAACTGGGTGTCCTCTCTAAGGTGCGAAGGTACTTCAAGTCTGAGCAGTTGCTCACGTTATACCAAGCACAGATTCGCTCCTGTATGGAGTACTGTTCGCACCTTTGGGATGGGTCGGCTAAGTATCAGCTGGAAGCTCTGGAATCGATTGAGAGACGTGCCAAAAGGCTCATAGGCAATGACACCCTCGTGCGTAAAAGACTACAAAGTCTTGAACATCGCCGTAAAGTTGCTAGCTTATCGGTTTTCTATCGGATTCACTTCGGAGAGTGTGCGGCTGAATTGCACGATCTAATACCACCTTGCCCTTTTTTCTATCGGAATGCTCGCAGCTCGAAAAAGCGACATCGTTTCATGGTTGATGTTCCAAAGACACGAACAAAGAGATTTGACTCTGCTTTTGTGATAAGAACGTCAAGACTGTGGAATACGCTGCCTGAGTGGGTATTTCCCGATAGTTACAATCTTTGTGTCTTCAAATCGAGAGTGAATCGGTTTCTTCTAGGTAAACACGCTCCATCGTAGACCGCATCGTCGCTTAACATCAGGCGAGATGGCGGTCAAGTGTAAACCTATAAAAGTTAAAAAAAAAAATAAGATTCCAGATTTGAGAATTTCAGTGTTGCAACGTTAGGACAAGTACTAAATAGTGACGTTGCGAAATTATTCGATATGGAAATGGAATATTTCCGGATCGATTCTTCTCGTTTATAATTTTACTCTCGTAAACTAAGTATATCAGGAAATTAAATATTTCTGAACCGATAATTTAGTTTTGACGATTAATTAACGACCTGAGACTTTTCTTTTATAATTGTGTGTGAAATAAATAAAAAAATGTGATCATGAAGGAACATGACAAATAAAACAGATAGATGTATTATGGTAATAATTTATTTTATAAATTGTCGCCGTCATCGCTATCGCTATCGCTGTCACTTTCTGTAACATTTATTATAAATGTGTCTGTGATATTGTCAATTAACATATCTAGCCTACTCATTTTTGCCTCTTCATTGACAACATGGGATACGCATTTAGACCATTCGGTAGCCGTAATTTTTTGAATGCCTTCCTGAAATAAATTTCTCACGTCTGTCAATTTGAAGGTTTTATTATTTTGAGCTACATGCCCCTTTACCTGCGCCCATATCAATTCGATAGGGTTTAGCTCGCAATGGTAAGGGGGCAGTCTTAAAACCGTGATCCCATGTTGTGCTGCCATTTCGTCTACAGCGCACTTATTAAAAGACTCGTTATGTGGAATCAGTTCTAAAAGCGTAGCTTTAACCATATCTGGTTCGTAATGAATATTTTTATTTAAAAGCCAATCTTGAATGGCATCTTCTTTCCAGCTCATTTTTGGTGCCGTTTCCAATTTTCGGGAGTGGTAAGGTGCATTATCCATCACCACAATTGAGTTTAGTCTTAATTTTGGTAAGACTCCAGCGAACCACTCCTCAAAACAAACTGCATTCATCTCATCATGGTAATCTTCACAATTTTTCTTTGCTTCAAAAATCATGAGCCCATCACTACACTATTAAATGTGGTATCATTATTTCACAAAATGACAGTAGCTAATGTCAAATCTGGAATCGAATTAAAATTCCGAGTATAGATACCTATTTAGACATCGACAGTATAAATAAGTAATAGGGTACAATCCTCAAAAAAACTAAGTAGCCCGTTAGTTAGATTGCCAAAAATTATTGTACACGTATTTTTTCTTTTGTTTCAGAAACAAAAAATGACGAAGACACAGCGCTTCGAAGTTTCGTGTGACGTCACTTGTGAGTACGATTTTTACTCACGAGTGACGTCGCGACCCCCCCACTCTCGAAGTTTGATGGTCTATATCTTTGACGATTTTTAATATTATGAAAAAACAAAAAATACGTGTCCAACATTTTTCCATGATCTAGCTGACGGACTAATTAGGATAGTGTATTTTTGACCCAGTCCGGTACCCTATTAAAGACAACTTATCCCGAATCCTTGGTTTTTCGCTAGCATAGAATATAATATGAGTTTAGCACAAGATGGGGCACTTACCACCAATTGCGAAGACTGCGTGAACCGATAAGGTTCTGCCAGCCCGCACTGTAGCCGCGCAATGTGGATCGACGATGAAATGCCCACAACCTGACAGGAAAAAGGGATTACTATATTATAAAGCAAATTAATTTCAGCAACAATTGATTGATGATTGCAAATGGCTCACAAAATGAGTAATCCGATCACCCATTACTTTAAAAAAAGCCTTTAGGCCGGGTCACACAGAGGCGATCCGATAGCGATAGCGATCCGAGACGGGATTTTTTGTAATGTTCGAATTTGTATGCAACCTGACACACAGCAAGCGGGCGCGATCCCATACTCGGTATCGGATCGCTATCGCTATCGGATCGCCTCTGTGTGACCCGGCTTTTAGTGCTCATTATTTTTAAGACTAAAAAAGGATGAGCAAGACGTTCGCCTGATGGTAAACAACATGCTTGGCCATAACAGCCAGCAGAGATATTTGAACATTAAAAATTCACTGCCTAGCACCACACCTAAATAGTTTTAAACTGTAATTAACTCGTTAATTAATTAGTTAGTTAATTAACACATTTGCTAAGATCGCCCAGACCAAACATATTACACGTCAGTAACACGCAAATTATGCATCTCTCTGAAAATAGTTCAGCCCATCCCATGTAAATCAACAGATTTATTTATGTACATATATAAATGACGATTGATATTGACAAAAGAAACTCACTTCTAGTTTTCCATCGCTTATGCTTTGTTCGTCGACTTCACCTTCCGGACCCATGCCTGTAAATATTATTTATATATTTATTATAGTAAAAAAATATATTTAATTGTTTGTGGACATTATTCCAAATAACTTTTATAAGCATACGCATGCATATAAACATAACATTTACAATATTGTAAAACATACCTCACTAATTAATTAAATAAAGGTTTTTTTTAAGTAAGAAGATAATATTTAAAAGAAACATAGTAATTGCATCTCAAAGTAAGGAATTATTTAAACTAGTATTTATATAAATGCGTAAGTAACTCCTTTTGTCTTTTACGCCTAAATCAGGACTGACAAAAGTTTGGTACAGAGATACCTAGTACCTGAGCTACTCCTAAATGTGATGATATGAAAAGAGCTATAATGCGTTGAAAATGGGGATGAAAGATTGTATTAAAGTTTCGTCATTCTCAATAGGTATCTTCAAATCGATGACACTTAGCGAGGAAGTGAGGAGTTTACGCTAGTATCTAGTAGTACTATTATAGTTACTCCAGAGGTCGACGCCGGAGCCCCAGGAGGGGATGTTGAGCGCCACGAGCGCCTGTAGCGGCTACCTACGATACTCTAATGATATAGTAGTATAGTTACTCCAGAGGTCGACGCCGGCGCCCCAGGAGGGGATGTTGAGCGCCACGAGCGCCTGTAGCGGCTACCTACGATACTCTAATGATATAGTAGTATAGTTACTCCAGACGTCGACGCCGGCGCCCAGGAGGGGATGTTGAGCGCCACGAGCGCCTGTAGCGGCTACCTACGATACTCTAATGATATAGTAGTATAGTTACTCCAGAGGTCGACGCCGGCGCCCCAGGAGGGGATGTTGAGCGCCACGAGCGCCTGTAGCGGCTACCTACGATACTCTAATGATATAGTAGTATAGTTACTCCAGAGATCGACGCCGGCGCCCCAGGAGTGGATGTTGAGCGCCACGAGCGCCTGTAGCGGCTACCTACGATACTCTAATGATATAATAGTATAGTTACTCCAGAGGTCGACGCCGGCGCCCCAGGAGGGGATGTTGAGCGCCACGAGCGCCTGTAGCGGCTACCTACGACACTCTAATGATATAATAGTATAGTTACTCCAGAGGTCGACGCCGGCGCCCCAGGAGGGGATGTTGAGCGCCACAAGCGCCTGTAGCGGCTACCTACGACTCTCTAATGATATAATAGTATAGTTACTCCAGAGGTCGACGCCGGCGCCCCAGGAGGGGATGTTGAGCGCCACGAGCGCCTGTAGCGGCGGCAGCGGCAGCGCGCGACCCGCCGCCGACACGCGCAGCCGCCGCTCTAGCTCGCCGCACGCGCCCGCGTCCAACGCGCGCCCCACGCCTAAGAACGCGTATGCCACCTACGACATAAAAAAAAAGTGTCTGCTTAAAAACGCATGGTAGAAATCAAAACTACAATAAAAAATGACTATTAATATTGATGACTAATAAACGTGGCATTTGTATATAAAAAATAATGTTAGACTGTATGTCTTTTATAGAATGGTACACCATAGTTCGGCCGTTTAGAGAATGCGTTCCTGACACATGTCATTTAGTCACGACTAGTGATGGGCACAACATAACACTGAGTTCGTCATCGTTCCTCCAAAATGAACCGCCGCATTATTTTTAAGATTATTTTCATTTTAAATTGGCGGAATCATTTAAAATTTATATTTTAGTTATTTA
The DNA here is from genome assembly GCA_963693475.1 of Ectropis crepuscularia. Lineage (NCBI taxonomy): Eukaryota > Metazoa > Arthropoda > Insecta > Lepidoptera > Geometridae > Ectropis > Ectropis crepuscularia. The sequence continues at coordinate 15,532,474 of OY856345.1, forward strand.
AGTGGAAACCAAAAAAAGGTAATATTAATAACTATAATAAAATTGTTTTATTTATTCTTTGTTACAAAGTTACAATCTGTATTTCTATGCAATAAAGTACATTGAATTGAATGTGCGTACAGAATATTAATCAGACTCCGATTCGCTTGAGGAGGTGGTGTCTTCATCATCATCTTCGCCTACACGTATAATTATATTATTATCAATAACAGAATCAATCCTGATATCTCGGTCAAAATGTTCCAAAATGAATTAGATGATGAAGATGATTAACTCACGGGCTCCACTTTTCAATGTTTGTCCACGTTTAGGCATTATTATGCACCAAAAGTAAAAAGAACGCAATACAAAACACAATCGAAGTCCGATTTAGCGCCGATGTTAGTTTGAAAAGCAGAAACAGTCCATTAAACGAAAGCCGGGTAATCAAATAAAAACAGATCGAAGACACTTGAAGAACGTGGTCTATGCGCACGAAACGACAACAGACGACTGTTTTAGCGTCACAAAATGGCGGCCCATAACGCCATTTGGGGTTACCATTTTCAACCTAAATATAAAAATGCTACTTTCTTTCGCGCGTTCGGTTTGGTCGTAGTTTTATTTTTATATTTCATAAAAGTTATCTTATAGTCCATTATTTTCAAATTCTTAAAAAGAAAAACAAAACGTATTATTTTATAAAGTATAACTGTATAAGAACAGATTACGATACTATTATTGTCTGTTATTGTTAGCACAGCACTACAAATATAAAGCGCTGACATAACCTTGTAAGAGCGCAGTATATATTTAGAAAAATATTGTTTACTAAGTTATTTGACACTCAGTTTGGCACAAAATTATAACATTCATTGATTATTGATATAATAATGTTGTTTTAATGCTCATCAATTGTTAAAACGGTAAACAACCAGCAAAAATATTTTTATCGTAACTGAAACGCCATTACAAAGTCACGTCGTCAGTTCAATCGCGACGTGTCAGGAACGCATTCTTTGAACGGCCGAACTATAGCATCCTTAGTCCTTACAGATGACAGCTTCTCTTTCACACTGACGTTAAGTTCCGTTCACAGAAAACTTTCTTTGCTTTCCTTCTAACATGGAAACTCATTAATTTTGTCTCATTCTCACATTCTACTGTTAAATAAATGCCATGTTAAAAACATAGATTACAGAATAAAAAAAATATTTTCATTTCTGACTCGTTTCTCATTTATTGTAAATTCTTTGTAGTATCATTCTATATAATGTGAGTCATTGTATTATAATATTATTCATTTAATACCATATAAGTAGTGCTACAAAATGCTGATGATCAGGTATGCACTTTTACCGTGTGGCGTGTTTGCTGAACGTTAGGTTAGGTACAATAAAATTACGAAAACTATCGGCCATTCTTTATACTTTATCGAGAGTTTTATCGAGTGTTTTTATTCCAATAGAATAGATACTTGAATCATGGCTTTAATTCTACGTTTAACTCTTAGAACTCACTCATTCTCATTAATTAAAGGTTATAACCTAAAGCAAACCTTTGGAATACACAACCAAATACTATACAAAACATTTCATTACACCCCAAAATGATACAGAAAAACAGTAATCAAACTTAAAATCAAAACATTTTGGGCAAAACCATCAACGAACGAAAGGTTCTCGAGTGGCGACCACAAACCGGAAGATGGCCGCCCACTAGAGATGCACAGATGACCTCACAAAGAAACCGCAGGACGCGCAACCTGCAACCAGCGGAAAATCGTTGTCGTCGTCGTCGTCGGAAAATCGTTCGTTGTGGAAATCTAGGGGGGAGGCCTATGTTCAGCAGTGGACGTCTTGCAGCTTATGATGAACAACGAACTCTTCCCGATAACAGGTTAAGGGCATTCTGAATAATATTTTACTGTACTTACGTAGTTAAGGGTCCTATTAGCGTATCGGTAGAGGAACTGGTGTCTCGCGCGGTGGAAATCGAGCGCCACTTGTGCGTCGACACCGATGCTCGCGTAGTTATACGCGTACACGACGCGGTCGGAGCGTAGACGACCCAAACGCGTACGCTTGGGCTTTATTGTTACCTTCCATCTATAAATATCATCTTATCTTAAAACTTATAAATAAATTACGCGTCACGTTTTCCCGCGATGGGCCCCTTAACTACTTAACAGATTTTAATCAAATTTGCACACCGTGTGCAGCTTGATCCAACTTGAAAGAAAGGATTAGTTTTTATTTGATTAATAGTATTTACATGACAATATCCGAGCCAAGCCGGAACGTGGCGCTAGTACTATTACATAACGTAGAAAACTATTAAAATTTGAATGTATTGATCTCTGAAATTATTAGCTCTAATTTTTTGTATCTGTACCTATATGAAGGAAGGAACGCTATATGACGGTAACCCTTGAGCAAAAAAAAATGATTGGCACTGTACATTAATTTTAAAAAACATTACACAAGATATTAGTCACGACCTAAATAAAAATATTATTCAATTAGGCCCTGACTTGACTTGAAAGCAGCCCCCTGCACTTTACACTGCATTTACCTAAATGCCAAGCCGATTTCTTAAATACCACAAAATGGACAAGATTAAAACTGTGTCACTGATAGTCGTTCGTTTCATAAATTAAGTCCATGTATGTTCATCGCAGAATTGAGTAATAGTGGTTGTATTCACCTGTCAAGAGGTTGTTGAGAAGCCTCTCTTACAGAGTTGATGATAGAGTGCACGTCCAGAGAGGATGTGCAGCCCGGTCCCCAGCCCAGGACTCGAGACAGGTCATTACCGGTGCCCATTGGCAGGATTCCCACTGAGGCCTGTGAAATTACAGTTAAATGTAGGAAATAATGGCAGTTTACGATAATTATGTACATAAGAAAACAGCCAGGAGATGTGAGCTATTTTGTGTGTGGAAAGTCATCCGAAAACACCCGAAAGCAGTGCACTGCTAGGCAGTAATTTGACTTCATGTTCAAATAGTAAGACTAAGCGCGGCACTAGCTAGTAATACTTAAAAGTAACGATATAAGGAAGGAAGCAGGTAAAGTTGGAACCACAAAGCCTCTCTGCCTAAGTGGTGTACATGAGGCTTACGTCCAGCAGTAGACAGTTATAAGAGAGGAGATAAAATAAAGCCACAATACAGGAGAATAAAATAAGCTTAACCCATATCTTCCCACTGCCCCATTTAAGGTGCACTTACATTTGTCATGACACAGCTAAATGTTAACAAGTGAGGGCATATTTTATAATTTTATCTTAAACTAAGCATCATTGCAGTTAATCTTATAGTAGTTGACAGTGATTGTGGCCCATTCATCGAATTACTATAAATCTTCGAATTTTGTGAATTTCAACCAACATGAGTTCCAGCAAAAGGTAAGTGATAATTTTTATTTGCATTATGTATAATTTTAGAGAAGCTATGATTTTAGTAAGTTATTAGTTATACTTTTGGATAATATTATGAACATGATGATATTTTGTTTTTTTTAAATGGCTTTCGCAAGGTTATATTGAACGCTCCATTTGAGGTGCGTTGGGAATAGGAGGCACCATGGTAGTTTGTTGCAATGATTTTTATGTGAACGTAGTTTTTATATATTTTGAGTTTTAAATTTTGTTCTTTTTTGTTATACCTAGTTTGAATCTTCCAAAGTCAAAGTCAAAGTTCCTGAAACTATAATATAGGCCTAAGAAAACGATAACCTTACAATTTCTGCTGATTTTTTTAATATGCCACCTGAAAATGATTATTTGAGTGATGAAGATAGGGGAAGCGAGGATGCAGTGGTGATTAGTAATCTTGCACGTCACCAGTTATTGGCGAGAGCCAAAGTTCTATGTATGATTTCATCATCAGAAGGAGTTCTAGAAGCTGTGGAGACTATTGACGTTATAAATCAAGAGGAAGAACAGCCATTTACATATCAAGCCAACTTTTTTACGTCTTTACGATAACTTGATGAAGTGAGTCAGATGGGTCATGATATCACTGGACCTCTTGGGGATAATAGAGCTGGCGAAAATGACTGCAAATGTCTCTTTTCATCAAATTACTGATTCATCAAGGGACACGAAGTTAGTGCTTTACAATCCTAATAACATTGTAACTATAGCCCCAACAGAAAGCTGAATTCAGCCAATTAGAATGTCTGAATATATGAATTGATGTAGATCAACCACATTGTTACCAAGGTCATGAGTGGAGTCGATGGACTTGACCACGATGTTGGTAAATATGGAATCGGTACATAGCTGAAGAGATGGCGTTAGCAAGTGATGATGTTCCCCATAAATGTGTGTGCAAATAACGCATACCAGTTGTACCGGCACTCACCAGCAGTTCATGCTAAAGATTCTCAGTATTTTTTATCATTTACGAGATACCTGCATAGTACAAACTTATTTAATTCCTGGCAAACCATCAGTTTCTCTTCCAAAAAGGAATGTAACTAAGTCACCGATGCCAATCAAGTAAAAACTAGCCCGATTTGCTAAGACTAGATGAAAAGGAGGAATGGATCACTATGTAATCAGAAACGAAACTAAAATTCGGTGTCGTGAATTTCACAAGAACACTAAGTTTCGGTGCAGGAATCGGTTTGCATCAACATCGCTCTCAATCATTTCATACCATAACATATAATTATTATCTGATTGATTGCTTTTTTTTTCATTTGTTTGTTTATTGACTTTATATAAAATTACTTTTAATTTTGTCCTATTTGCTTTTCATTTCATAAGTAAAAGAGGTCCAACATAACATCATGTATATTATTTCTCTGTACATAATCCATGGCCATATTGTCCCAACGCCCCATTTAAGGTGCATTCCTAAAATAAACAGCTAAACAGAACTAAACAGCTTCAATAAAACTCATAAAAATAAAATGCATATTTTTGTCTAATTTAAGAGCTATTTTTATTATTTATGTAACGAAACCTACAATTATTTCTAAATTTTATGCCTTGGGAAGATAAAAAAAAATTTAACTACACATAAAAATGAGATTTCAATAGGCGGCCTTATCGCTTATAGCCACCTTTTCCAGGCAACCGTGCACAAATATGAAAAATAGTAACATACCCACAGATAAGAAAATAGTTACTTCGTACATAGCCCTTAACGTTTGGGCTACAAATACACATAACTAAAGACTTACTTTAACCTGAGGAACAGCCGTGAGCGCGTTGAGAACCCAGGCGACAGTGCCGTCACCGCCGGCGACTAACAAACGACATTTTTCCGGCAGCCATTGTACAACTTTCTCAGGTGAAGTCACACTGATATCCACCACCTGAAATAGTTTTTAACAAATACTGGTAAGTCGCGGGACACAGCTAGTTTCAATATTATATCTTTGCATTATTAAATAGCAACATTTTTTGCTATGTAAGTAGATCATTAGTCATTAGTGGTTTAGATGTAATATTGCAATGTTTCTGCAAATTACGAAACCAAGGTTTCTATTAAAATTAATTCTATATTCAAAATAAATAAGTTGATATTATATTAATGTAATGTGGCGAATTTCTTACTTGGATAGGATTAAGTAAGCCCCTAAACAAGGACAATACTTCATCACTTCTGTTGCTGCCAGATTTGCGGTTAGCTGAAAGTTTAGAAAGTGCAACCATAATAAGCATACAAACTATACAAAAATATCTATAATTCCTTCAAATCTAGAATAAATCCATTTCTTTTGGGTAAACGAATTCTATCGTAGATCATAACGTATAGTAGCTTAAACATCGGGAGAGATTGTTGTCTAGCGCATACTACCTATCATCGGTATGACTTAATTATGACGCTGTCACGTTAAACTACCGTCCGTAAACAGACTTTACAGACCTACTAAGACTAATCTTTTTTTATATGTGGGGGAAATACATTTACGTATCCCCACCATGCAGGGACATGGTGAGGTATGTCAGGCTCGACACCATGACGACGACAGACATGGTGCCCCTACCGACTAAAATCCCCACAGATTTCTTCTGCATGGCCAGGGGTCTGGGTCGCGGGGTCACTTTTTGCACTCCTGTCAACGACCCTGACCCTTGCCACCGCCCCTGCGGATCCGCCTCGCGGAGGGCGTCAGTATCCCCGCATTTGGCTCCAGCGACGCGCCAGAAATCAGCGGCGCATCACCTCCTCGAAGGCCTATCACTAGGTGGGGTGCCGGAAGAGCCTAAGCGTCCGACGCCCCAGGCCTTCCGGTGGAGACGGGGTGCGAGTCCAGAGAGTCGACTCTCTGTACTCGCCCCCGTGTCCGCTTCCGCCTCAGTGGAAGAGCACTAATATTGCTCGTTCCTCCAACTCCCTGTGAGTTCCTCTCTCACTGCCGAGAAACATTTCACCTCACCTCTCACGGCAATGATGATCGGCAGCGAGAGATCCGCCCTCAACACCGCGGCTAGGGATAGCCGCGGTTCCGCCTTAATGGCCGTTTCGCAGCCCTTGTCGGAAGGACAAGGACTGAGCACTCTGCTAATCAGAGTGCTCGTAGAGGACCATCATCTGGAAGACTTAGGAATTTTACTTGGCCGATACATCAGCCGAGTAACCTTCCCAAGTCTTCCAGTCCCTCTCCCCAACCTCTACACGCAATGCTCAAGGGGGTGAGGAGTACGCGTGGAAGTTCCCAGCGCCGGCCGGAATTTGCCATCACACAACAAGACGCCACCGAGGCAAGTTGTTGTGTGATGCCCAGGGTGCACCACGTGGAGGTTCCCGAGCCACGCACCCCACGATACACCGGCCGCTACTCGCGTTTACAAGTTTGGCGGGAAAACGGGTGTCAGGTTACGTAAGTAAGTGTGTTGTTTATGTTTCGGCATATGAAGCGCCCCCATACTTGTACCCGTTTGAGCCCATTATTCTCAATTATTCGTTTCAAGGCGCTTCTACCGGTATCGTTTATTTATAATTGACTAGCGGGACCGTGCGCGCGTTGCTACGCCATCTATCGAAAATTGGTCGTACCATTTCAAATTTTGAACAAATTCTGTTACCTTAGGTTCTAATGACGCAACCTTAAAAGATACGAAATATGCTGTCACGCAACGAAAGCTCTCAAAAAGCAATATTTTTTCCCGTTTTTGTTACATTTTTCATTCATGCTCCGCTCCTGTAGATAGTAACGTAATATTAAATAGCCTTCCTCGATAAACGGACTATCCAACAGAGAAATAATCTTTCGATTCGGACCAATAGTTCCCGAGATCCTTACGTTCAAACAAACTAACTATTCAGCTTTATAATAAATATTAGTATAGATGTAAGTAGGTACTTGATATATTTTTGACACTTGACGAAGTGTTCGAAGTTTTTATCTCAAGCAGTATAGGAACCATTACAAACATAAGAAATTATAAGGAAGAAGGAAGACATAGTCATTTTAAGAGTTACAATTATTATATTTTATGCAATATAACAAACACCAAAAACCAAAAAAACTAATAAATTAATAAATAAATTTTATCAATATGTTAGAACCATTTTCCAGACAAAAAAATGTACGAGTTCAAGTTGACGCCATTGAAAACTAATTCATGGGTATACAGTCCGCGAGGTATAAGCTGAGCTTTGCATTAGTGTGAGTGATCACATGCATACGCATCTATTACCAAAAGTACAGTCAGACAACAAACTCTTAAACAACAAGCTGACATTAACTATCCAGGATCAATATGGTCATTGCGAAAAGAAGTATCTCTTTTAGGATTCAAATGGTCAAGGACAGAGAATAACAGAAATTTTTTAATGGAAAAGCATGAGATCCGTCACCTACGTATAACTTATTTACTTAAAATTTCCGAATACCGTATTCAGGGCAGGCCTATCGTTTATACCAATATACAATTGATACTGCATAATAAACAACGATTTATTGATTATAAAATTGACACCTTATTAAGAGAACATGGTCACAGCGTCCTGCGTCTGACTGTACTTTTGGTGATCACTCACACTAATGCAAAGCTCAGCTTATACCTCGCGGACTGTACCTTCCCAATAAAAATACGTAAATCAAAATTCCTGCTAAAAACCCGACCGTTTGTTGGTTTTCGTCACTTGCGTGGTATATATAGTACCCAAAATCAAACCTCGGTGCATCAAGCGGCTAATGGATAATATCTGGAAGAAATCATAATAAGCGGAAACGCCGCTGTTTATGCACTGACTATATCTACTAGAGACGTACTTCTTAGCATTCCATGGATTCACCGTGCGGTTGCCGGGTCCATCGTGTGGCAGAGAGAGAAATCTCGAATAGGCCCCAAGACTTGTGACTCGGGCGTAGGTTTAAAAGGGGCCCCTTATATTGACGTACGTCAACACTCACCTTCACTACTCGTATTTCTCTCCCTGCCCAGCCAAATCCGATATGATCCTACTAGTGCAGCTTTAGATACTCGTTCTAGAATGAGTATCTAAAGCTGCTACGAGTTCTCGAACTTACTGCACTTCTGGACAATCAAAGGTCTTTCAGCAGGTTATAGAGAGATTTTGCTGGTATACCTCTCGCTCCTACTTCTACAGCGTATAAATTAACTACATAGCCATTTTTTGATAATTCAAAAAAAAAAAAAACTATTTTTTGGTGTACATAATGATAAATGTTTCGTCAAATTGTATTCCATGAAACTAAGTTACAATCTCTTCAATTGAAAATAAATCTTCTTAAGGGTTTCTCAATTAGTTGAACTAACCCTTCAAAAGGGTTATTTAATTTAAAAATGAGTGGACTAATATTTACCTAAAACTATAAGTGGTTCCCAGTCTTCTGTTTGCAGTGGCTTTATTTTTTTAACAGCACCTTTATCTAGTTGTACACAAGTTGGTGGAATAATGATATGACGATACTTTTGAAAGTCACATACCTAAAACAAATGGAAAAACGGATAAAACGGAGTTTTCAAATATGAATAAATTAAACTAAGTACATAGCAACATAGCAGTAATGTGCAAACATGACTGTTTTCTGGTTTGAAGGAAAATATTTTAAGAGAATTACAGGACAGAGATATACATATCTTATCTCTTGTTTATAATGTCTTGTTTAGTCCTTCAACCCCTCGCTACTTGAAAGAAAACTTCACATTTTGGAGCGATATGCATTCTCGTCCTTTGCAATCTAATGACAATTTATCATTAAAACCACCCTCTGTGCATTCTGAAAACTTTTACGGCAAATCTTTCGCGTTCCAGGCAGTCCTACTATGGAATGCCTTGCCCGTTCCTATCAGACATGCTCCATCATTACCTGTGTTTCAGAAGCAAGTCAAGGCCTTTTATCTGTCACAGCTGTCACCACACTGAATTTATTCTTATCAAGTACTCATATTTATTTATTAATTTTATTTAAGTAGGTATATAATTATCAATATATATATATTAGTTTATTGTTGTAGGTTAAATATAGGTATTCCAAGTATTAGCATGTATGACTATTATTGATATATGTATGTTTATGTGATACCTTTAGTCACACTGTACCCTAACCCTGTCTATTTCTACTTCATATTTCTCACCATCCTGTGGTTGCCTGGAAGAGATCGTTTTTAGCGATAAGGTCACCGCTTGATCACTAGTTCTAGGCTAAGTCTTTTTGTTATTTAAGTTGTATATTGTGAACAATAAAGAGTTTTCTATCTATCTATCTACATATTTCTTTAATCACTGTGTGACGAGCATAGTGCAATGATAAATAATGATTTGGACTGTTCCGATAACTGTGTGACAGTGTGTTGTTTAAGCAGGTGTGTTGCTTACCATCTGGCACATGGCCTGCTTGTCCTGTCACTCTATACAAAAACATTACGATAAATATTTAGATAAACCCACAAAAGCAACCTTTTTTTCGTAAATAATTTACAAAAGTTTTCACTTCAAAAATAAACTATTTAGTTACTGTGTATAGTATAACTAAAGTTGACTCTTAACATCAATGAACATGGATAACTTAACAAGAATTAAGAGATGTAACACATCTACTGTTGCTATAAATTATGACTTATGCCTAAGTTAGATTAAACTGCATTGTAGTTTAAACAACATTGAAATTTTGAAATAGAATTATTTTCCTTTGCCAGATTTGCAAAACTGTTACAAAACAGTATCTTACAACAATGTAATATATATTTACAATATTGCTTTCAGCTGCACGATATTAGTACAACTTTAGGTACTTTTATGAATATTTACTTACTTCAGATTCTGAGATTGTTACATCTGTAGATCTTTTTATTCTTTGACACCACGAGCAAAAGTAACGTAAAATCTCTTCATCAAGTGAGCCACAGCTTTCTCCTCTAATGGTTCCAACTAAAATTAATTAAGATATGTTTAGTGTAGCTTCAGATGTGTTTAGTGTAATAAGTTAGTTAAGTATAATGTAGTTGTCATTGTAATTTAGTTTTGTTAATAAGGCTCTTTAAAAACACCATTTATGTTAAAAGTAATGCAGAAATTATAATAGAATCTTAGTTCATATTTTTAGATCGCTGCAATCAAATAAAATATCAATAATGTTTGCTGATTTGTTTCTAAACAGACCTTTAGTTGTCAGTCTGCTTCAAGTAGCCACTGCTACCAACCTGACTTTATATTTTTGCAAGTTTTTATGAACTACCTATAAGGTAATATTTTTTTTAAAACACTCATAATAAACCTTACCATTGACCCAGTGGTGATGAAATGGTTTTAGGTTGGTCCAAGTGATTTGTTTACATTTGAATTTTTTATCAGCAGCCCGATAGCACCTCTTGCACGCGCTCGATGCACAGCATTCACAAAACAAACCCACAACAGGCAACATCAGTTTACCACAAATTGTGCACTGGAATATATTATTTTCAATAATTATCACCACCGTAATAAATTTTACGCATTCAACGGGTTTTATCAATACTCACGTAAATATTGTAAGGTATAGATTTATTACATTGAATGCTTCTCCATGTATGCCCTCTGGTTTTATATCTCGTTTGCATAAAATTATTTCCATCCAAAACTGTGTGCAGAATACGGTAAATCAAATAACATAAAAATAAACCGCCTATCAAAAAATAATGATTAAAAATAACATCATTTAAGTTCAACATGTTCTCTATGTGTTGGAAAATCATTATGCTAAACTCGATACGAGACGTACAATTCTAAATAGCTAAATACAATTTACAGGTTCAAACAAATACATAAAATATTTTTAAAAGTATTGTACATAATTATATCTGTTCATTTGAATTTTTATTTTGTTTTGATTGTGGGATGCGATCTTAGATGGATTTGGAAAAGACAGACGATTGATTGATGACAGATAGAAACTTTGACATCGACATTGACACTTTTTAATCTTATGTTATTTTTAATATTATTTTGTGAATAAATCATTGTAAATTAAATAGTACTTTTGGTAGCAAACATAACGTTTGCATCTGTGCAGATGCAATGAATATTGTTCGATCGCACCACCGCCGAACATTTCGTCGTATGGATGGCAATCATGTCATGTGTTATGCTCCCTATACATGCCGAGGCCGCGTGCTGGCGAGTGAAGGCTAACGCCAGTGTGTGGTGGTGGTGGGTCTATTTACCTTGACTTGTGATCACTCGCCGTAGCTTGCCTAGCTGGCCGAGTGACGCCATGTGTATAGCTGTATAGGGCTCATTTGCCTCGACTCGTCTCACTTCAAGTCGAGGCAAGTGGTCACTTTGCCTCGATTCGGACCGGTGTCGGTTTTTCTGCACAAAACAAAAGCGCTCGTATTGGCCTGCGCTCGCCCAGTGTGTGGATGCTACAACTCGCCATGTCCCGTTTTGCCGGCGCTCGCTTTGGCCTGCGCTCGGTCAGTATGTGGATGCTACCGCTCGTCATGTACCGTTGTGCCGGCACTCGCGTAGGCCTCCACTCGGCCTATGTGTATAGGGGGCACTAGGTAGGTGTCATTTAATATAATATTTTTGAATCATAATTTATCTTGTTAAAAACGGCTTATGAGGCCTATTTCATTTCACCCGTGTTTTTGCACAAATCTATCAACTTATCTCATCTTTCGGTCTTTGCCTTATCTGTTTAGCATAACAGAGACAGGGATTGTCATTCCGATTCCGAACCATTCGGAATCGCTACCCAGCAGGTCTACTACGAAAACAAACTCTGAATGATCGGATCCGACCGACAGCTGAATCGGATTGTAGCCTACCACGAAAAACATTTGGATCGATACATCTCGGTCGGAAGTTATAGACTTAGGACGGATGAGAGTCGGATCGAACGAAACGGCCGATCCTATCAACCGACAGATTATCTTTCGAGGTAGGAAACGTCCATAAGTTCGGCCGATAGATCGTTTAACGGACTTCGTAGTAGGCCTGCTGGACGTCTACTCTGTTTCTACGAAAACGAAATTTCGAAAAAACACTCGCGACTTTCCTACTCTCGTTCTACTTCGTTTCGTCCGATACAACATTGTTTGACGTTTATATGCTCTAAGCATACTCTAATTAGAGCAGGCTTAGAACATTTAGAACGGACAAAACGACGGATCCAAGTAGAATCGGAGTTAGAAAATCGCGAGTTTATTTCGAAGTTACGTTTTCGTTGAATTAGAGTAGACGTCCAGGGTAGCGATTCTGAAACCATTCGTTTGCATCCGACACGGAATCTCATCTCTCGGTCTTTGTCATGCTAAACAGATAAGACAAAGATCGAGAGATGAGATTCCGTGTCGGATGCAACCGAATGGTTTCAGAATCGCTACCCAGGTTTAGTGTTCATAATATAATAGTCGTCGAATCGTCGTGTTTTTTGTTTTGTACCAACTTGATACAAGAGTACCTATGGTACGGCCGTCTGCGACAAGCCATAACTGTGATCTGACAAATGACAATGACATTCCCGTTCCCGTCAAACTTTTGAGTACCTAATGTTTTTGCATGATTTGCAACTTTTTAATTTCTACTTTTCTACCGAATTTAATAAATTACCCACACTTTTCCCGTCGTTAGCTCGTTAGAAAATTACTGAAAATAACAGATATTATATATTTCAGAGCCCTCATACAGACTTTTGTAAAGAATATAGATCAAGATGTCCATAGGATCAGTGTATGAAACCGCTTATAAAGGTGATTTTAATCAAGTAAAAGTAAGAATAGATGAAAATACTTCATTAGTGAAGACTCCCGATTCGGTAAGACACACAGTTCGACTACAGTTATGTTAAATTGAGTTGAATTTCTGTAACAAAAAAAATAATTATTGCTACCTACTTCTAAGTATGCTCTGACCCAAACAACTTGTCAAACAATACATTTTTTTCCGTAGAACAACCGCCTCTTGATTCACTGGGCTGCTCTAGGAGGAAACGAAAACCTGGTGGATTTCTTACTTGACCGAGGCAGCCCTGTAGATCCCATAGATGACACAAATTCTACTCCACTAATTTTGGCTGCATCTGCTGGAAGATACGAAGTTGTGAAACTGTTAACTGGCAGAGGTGCTAATGTTAATCATAAAACTAATCGTGGACAGTCCTCACTACACTATGTGTGCTCCAAAGGGCATTTAGAGGTAACCTTAACCAAATTCTAATAGTAGGAAGAATTAAAGAAATTTTCAGACCCACTGCATATCTAGAATTTTTCTGTAACAATTAACTTTAAACAATTATTTGAGTCCTGATAACTTCATAAGAGTTTTTTATTTGAAGCCAAGTTAAGTTTAAGCTCTCATAATAATTAAAATAGATGTTAATTCCATTGTCTGCACACATTATTTTGCTTTAATTAACTAGTAACTACAATAATATATGTAACTGTGAAGGGCATATTGATTTTTGGCTATTGTTATCCAGGATTGTCCCTCTATAACAAAAACTAAAAGTGGACTAATTTATGCAGTCACTACCATGGCATTCAAAATTCATTTTTTTTTTTTTTAAATACAAGAACATAATAGAATCATTGTATACAAGAAATTAACTTTTGTATAAAATGCTGGATCAGAATAATTTCAGTAGTATTTCACATATATTTCAGGTGTTGAAGTTGTTAATGAATTTAGATGCCAATGTGAATGAGCCTGATGTACTCGCTGCAACACCTCTTCATAGGGCAGCTGCTCAGGGAAGAAATATAATAGTGGAACAGTTGCTGACACACCCACAGATTAATGTAAATGCTGCTGACTCCACAGGATCAACTCCTCTGTAAGTATCCATATAATCATATAAACCACTAAAGTATACATATGTATTATACATAGGTTTGATAAATTGTGTGGGTTGGACATGATGGGATAGAGACAATGAAACAATTTCTGTACTCACCAAAAGTCAAATTAAATACACCAATTATGGGCAATGTATGGTATAAAAGGTAATGACGAATGCTTTTCGTATTATTTGTTTTGGATTTCTATTTGATTATTGATATTGATTATATATGATTTGACTTATAAAATTACTAGGTTTAAATAGTATTCATACATATTTGGTTTAGGATATTTTACTAGTATTTTAACAAATATATTTATATGCATATTATTTTGTGTATATTGAATATGTGAGATAAAATCTTATTTTTAACTGCCTTCAAAAAAAGAGAAGGTTTCTCAATTCAACTGTATATTTTTTTATTTCCATTTGCATTTAATTACTGGAAATACGTTACTCATTGAGGTGCATTTACTTTTAAACTTTTACTCTTTAAACTTGTTTTTTTTGTTCTTTTTATTTATTATCTTCTCTCTGTAAAATAGCCATTTGGGTATGCTCCAGTCCATTGCCTTGTAGAGACTACTCAAAGCAATAAGGCCAATAAGCCCACCAAATTGCTTAGATTATACCTAGTATTTTTTCTTTTGTAAAGCATATTCAGTGCTATGTGGATTTTAATACAAAAGTTGTATTGTATATTTTATTATGACTCCCAATTTTACAGGCACCTAGCTTGTGAAGAGGACAGAGAAGCTGTTGCAACTTTGCTAGTCAAGGCTGGAGCAGATGCAAATGTTAGCAATAAGGATAAGAAAACAGCGTTGGATTTATGCTCTTCCAAGTTAAAAATGGTCTTGGAAAATATAAATGAATAAACAAAACATGATATTAATTGTTTTCTTTTTAACCTGATGTACCTATATTTATGCTGCATCAACAATCTTATGGGATCTGATTTCTTACTCTATGAACGCTCCTCGCTTTTCGTGGGTAGAGGTTAGTGAGGAGGGTAGAACTGGACAGACTTGGGAAGAATATTACTTGATTGATATTCTTATCAGCCAAGCGAAGATGCATGGCCATGGAGCGTATTTCCAAACTATACAACGCCAAAACGCAGCCATAGAAAACTGCTAGAGTATATATTGTAATGTTGTTTTAAAATCTGTTATTATCAACCATACAAGAGTTTTGCGTACTGATGGTGTATAGTTTGTAACGTGGATGCTCGCGTCGCGTCTTTCCATTCTATACAACGCCAGAACGCAGCCATAGGAAACTGTTCGCGTACGAGTATATTATATTGTAATGTTGTTATAAATCTGTTATTACGATGCATACAATAATTTTTCGTACTGATTGTCTATGTTGTCGATCCGATGCTGAGATTTGACTCTGGGTGGGCTCCCGCCAGAAGCCCTGCGGTCAGCCCTGAGTGTCGCTTCTCCACTCAGGACCTCCCTTAGGCTTCTGGCTCCCGCATTTTTTATATACACTCTAGGGGTAGTAGCGACAAGACTAGGTGGAGTCGGGGTGCTCCGAGTCGGATCTGGGAAACCAACATCTACAATAAATCAGTCAGTATAACATCTTGATAAAACATCTTAGATCTCTGGGTGACGAGCGCAGTGCAGTGCTAGGTAACGATTTGGACTCTTCATGTTCCAATAGCTGCGTGTCACTGTACTGTTATGTAGCAGGTATGTTGCTTACCATCAGGCAAATGTCCAAATTACAAATTGTAATGTTAGTTTCGCGCGCTTATTCCAAAACATACACGATTAGTCCGTATGCATACTGGCGCTGTATATTTTGTAACAGCATAATACTTCTACGTTACTACAAATAATGCGCGAGTATTTGCGTACTGACCTTGTATGGTTTGGAACAGAACAAATACTCACGGAGACACTCATGGTTTGGAAGATCTTAGTAAAAAAACTTATTTACAATCTATACGTGATTAGTTTCATACCCTTGCGTTCTGGCCTTGTATAGATTGGAAATACGCGGCCATGGAATAGATATTAGATTCATTTTAATTTACAAAATTACTTTATACATTGTTGGTAATTCCAATGAACTCCAAAATGTGATGGCCATCATTCATAATCAATAGGTAATCATAGCTCTCAATGTTTTCCTATATAATTTGGCAGAACACTTAGAATACTAGGTATCATTAAAAAGCCCTACTAGTATAGAAGAGGCCCTAAAGACTGTGATGGACGAAGTTAATTTTCAGAAACAATATTTTATGAGGTCCAGGTTGGTTTACAACACAACTCAAACCACCCCCTATGAGTATGAAGTATAAACTATTGGTGGTTACTGAAGTATTGATAGTTTTATTTACCTACATTCGATAGTATCTATCGATAATATTTTTTATTAGGTTAAATTGTTTATCGAGTTGACTCCAGTACTAACACGCCTGTTTAGACTTTCTCTCCAAACTGGGCAAGTGCCGAAGTCGTGGAAGCTTGCTAACGTCCAACCTGTGCCCAAAAAAGGCAGTCGTACTGACCCTGTCAACTACAGGCCCATCTCAGTCACGTCCAAACTCTGTAAGACTATGAAACGTGTCTTAAACCACAGGCTCCTGGCATACCTAGAATCGAACGACCTCCTCCTCATCATCATCATCAACAGCCCACTAAACGTTCCCACTGCTGGGACTTGGGGCCTTCTCTCGCAAGGAGAGAGTTAAGGCCATAATCCACCACGCTGGCTCAGTGCGGGTTGGCGGATGACACATGACTTCGAAAGATTCTAGGTACATGTCGGTTTCCTTACGATGTTTTCCTTCACCGTTTTAAGTTAGCGGCACATAAGGTTATAAGTTACGGTGGTCAAGTCGGGAGAACGGCGGCTGCCGAATGCCGATCCGGAGACCCCGGGTTCAAACCCCACACGCACCACTGTCTTTTCGAAGTCATGTGCGTAATGCCGCTAACGACCTCCTCAGTGACCGGCAATACGGGTTTCGCCGGAACCGGTCCACCGGGGACATTCTAGCGTATGTCACCCACATCTGGAGTGAAGCTATCGAGAAACACGGGGAAGCACTTGCAGTTTCCCTGGATATCTCGAAGGCTTTCGACAGGGTTTGGCATGATGGCCTTATAAGCAAGCTTTCGGGCTATGGTTTGTCACCTGGGTTTATTGCGTGGATATCGGACTTCTTGAGGGATCGATCCATACGAGTCGTCATTGATGGCTGGTAGTCGGATCAAATGGCTATCAATGCCGGAGTTCCTCAGGGGTCGGTACTCTCTGCGACGCTCTTCCTGATACATATCAATGATCTGTTGAAGCTCGGTATCGTTGGATACGCAGATGATAGCACTGTCGTAGAGAGTTATATAACTAGCTACTATTATCCAGCGCAAGAGCCAATGGACTACAAACTCAGCTACTGAGAGAAGGTATGGTCGAGCGTTTGAACTTGGCCCTTGAGGCAGTCTCTACATGGGGCGATGCCAATTTGGCCAAGTTTAACGAAGGAAAACCACAGGCATGTTTATTCTCCGCTAAAAGGAGTCCATTCGAACTGGCTCCTACTTTTCGAGGCGTATCCGTGCCGGTTACTGACCATCTCGAGCTTTTGGGCGTTTCTTTGTCATCGACGCCAAAAACTGGGTCCTCTCAAAGGTCCGAAGATACTTCAACTCTGTGCAGTTGATCACGTTGTACAAAGCACAGATTCGATCCTGTATGGAGTACTGTTCGCACCTTTGGGATGGATTGGCTAAGTATCAGCTGGAGACTCTGGAATCTATTGAGAGACGTGCGTAAAAGACTTCAAAGTCTTGATCATCGCCGCAAGATTGCTAGCTTATCGGTTTTTTATCGGATACACTTCGGAGAGTGTGAAACTGATCTGCATGATCTAATACCACCTTGCCCTTTCTTCTATCGGAATTCTCGTATCTCAAAAAAGCGACATAGTTTCATGGTTGATGTTCCAAAAACACGAACGAAGAGATTTGACTCCACGTTTGTGATAAGAACGTCTAGGTTGTGGAATGCTTTGCCGGAGTGGGTTTTCCCCGATGGTTACAATCTGGGTGTCTTCAAATCGAGAGTGAATCGGTTTCTTCTAGGTAAGAACGTTCCATCGTAGATCGCATCGTCGCTTAACATCAGGCGAGATGGTGGTCAAGTGCGAACCTATCACAGTTCACAGTTTAAAAAAAATAAAAAAATTAGCAGTCATAGGAACTGCCGGTAGAAGTGAAAACTTATAAGTAAGTAACTCAGAATTTAATCGCTTACTTTGGAAACTACACGGGTGTAACCGAAGGGTGTGGCCTGGTCATCATGGCATGACCATCTAGAAATGCGTCAGCATTTCCCATTGTCTGACGCATTTCTAGATGGCTATGCCATGATGGGCAGGCCACGCCCTTATAGCATTTCCCATTGGCTGACGCACTTTTAGGTGGCCACTGGCTATGGTCCCGAGTTTACCCGAAGATTTCTTATCGTACCCGAGCGTGACGCTAGAATTCAATTCACAGCCCACGAAAAATCTGTCTAGGCGCGCCAAAAGAAGTTATCACTTCAAAAAAAAAAAGGTTAACAATCGATATTTGGGCAAGACTGCCTAGTACCACAATAGCGCAGTACCTAGCCATTAAAAAAATTATGTATTTTTTGTGACTGTCGCCCACTTTGTATTTATTGACAGTAACAATACATGACTACTAAGTTTTTTTATAAAATATTTGTCGCCATGGATACTAGTCCTTCAGTCGCATGATTTCAAAGAGCAAATTAATGTTACTAGAATTCTAAAAACTACCCAACTAAAAGGTAATAAGCTTTTTTCTTACTCCTTTTCTGGCTTCTGTATTGTTTTTTTTCTCCTATTAACCTTATACGAGCAGTCCCTTACAAAACTAAAATACAATGCGAACTACACTAAGCACATCTGAATTATCCATAGACCAATGAAGGTCTACAGATAATCAAGATGTTCAAGCCCCGGGACCAGTCGGAAGCGTGCCCAGCAAGTTGGCGGCATAACCGCGCTGAATGGCAATACTTATCCGTAGGGTACGTAAATAAACGCCAGTATTATGGTCATGTGTCGCGCCAACCAAGCGCTCGGAAAGACTTTTGAGGATGAGATGCGCTCCTGGGTACCGATTCTAAATCCATTCGGTTGCATCCGACACGGAATCTCATCTCTCGGTCTTTGTCGTATCTGTTTAGCATGACAGAGACAAGGATTGTCATTCCGATTTAGAACCATTCGGATAGAATAGAATAGAATAATATTTATTGAAAAAACTGTGTACATAACATAGGTGATACAATTGAGGTAGTTTCAACAGTTCTGTCCATCACGAACATACAATATATTTTTTACAAGACACTTAGGTACTAATCACTTATTAATCATATCATGTACCTAACGAAAAATAAAGACTTTGAAAATAGCTAGCAATTAAATAACATTACATAACACTAGACTTACATTAAAGTACAAATCTATAGAATTATACAAAAAATTTAGAGAATGTATTAAATTATACTGTCTATACTAAAATATTATTGGAGATCATAATATGAATTAGCTAATAACCAATTTTTGAGAGCTAACTTAAAGTTTTGGCCACTTAAAGTGTTTAATTCTACTGGTAGATGATTATACACTTTGATGGCGCTTGCAAATGTGCCTTTTTGAAATATTGCATTATTGCTTTGGTGGACGCACAGCTTAAACTTATGTTTAGTTCTTAAATTATTTACTCGACTGGACTTATCATTGAAATATAGATGTTTATTGCTTTGAACAAATATACATAGTTCCAATATATATATACTCACTAGCGTCAAGAATTTATTGTCTTTGTAGACTTTACGTAAGCTTTCAGTGTTTTTCATTCTAAAAATATTTCGCAAACATCTTTTTTGTAGTAAAAAAATTGACTGAGCTGTGACGGAGTTTCCCCAGAAAATAATACCATAGCTTAATTGAGGGTAAACGTAGCCATAATACGCATTTATTGCAACCTCTTTTGATGTGATACTACTCAAAACAGATAAGGCATAACACGAAGCACTTATCTTGTTGCTTATTTTACTGATATGTGCTTTCCAGTTCAGGTGGCAGTCTAGAGTGACGCCTAAGAAATTTGTTTCATTAACTTCACAAATGTTTTGATTATTATGGAAAAATTTAGATTTACTGGTACTTTTTTGGTAGTTCGGAATTGCAAATAGTTTGTTTTATTGGTATTTAATTTAAGATAGACAGAACCTAAAAAGTTCGATGTTCTGTGAAGTGTTTTATTAATTTCTGTTTCAAAAGCTGTTTGAGAAAGGTTGTTTCGGGGTATAAAAATTGTTGCATCATCAGCATACATAACACAAATGTCCTATGACAGATGGTAGCTCATTTATATAGATAAGAAACAGCAATGGCCCTAGAGTACTGCCTTGTGGTACCCCTAGGTGTAGGTATTTGAAGTCCGTTTTAATTTGTTCAATGGTTTTTTTATTTTGTTGTAAAAATTAATCACTGTGGATTGACATCTGTCTTTTAAATACGATTCTAGTAATGACAAAGGTTTGCCTCTAATCCCTACCGCTTCTAGTTTTGAGAGAAGAGTTTTGTGCACAACGCTGTCGAATGCCATTGTCAAGTCTAGAAAGAGAGCAATTCCGGTACTTTTATTTATTTAATTCATCCCAGACTAGCTTAAGCATTTTGAAAATAGCCGAAGTTGTATTTTTACCTTTACGGAAACCAAATTGATTACTATTTAAAATGTTGTTCAGTTCTAAGAATGACACAATCCTGTTATGAAGTACTTTCTCAAAGATTTTTGAGAAGCTGGGTAAAATGGCAATGGGTCTATAGTTTGTCATCTCTATTTTTGAACCCTTTTTATGTAACGGTTTGATTAGTGTTTTCTTTATGTTATCGGGAAAGCACCCGGTTTGCAATGTCAAATTTATGATAAACGTCAATGGTTCAACAATATAATCAATACTTTTTTTATAGAATGAACTGATATGCCATCATATCCTGCTGTCTGCTTATTTTTTAATTGTTTCACAATGTTTTTAGTTTCATTTTTTTTTTTTTTTTTAACATTTATAGGTTTACACTTGACCACCATCTCGCCTGATGTTAAGCGACGATGCGGTCTAAGATGGAGCGTGCTTACCTTGAAGAAACCGATTCACTCTCGATTTGAAGACACCAAGATTATAACCATCGGGAAAAACCCACTCAGGCAACTCATTCCACAGTCGAGACGTTCTTATCACAAAAGTAGAGTCAAACCTCTTTGTTCGTGTCTTTGGAACATCAACCATGAAACGATGCCGCTTCTTCGAGTTACGAGAAGTCCGATAGAAAAAAGTGCTAGGTGGTATTAGATCATGCAGATCAGATGCACACTCTCCGAAGTGTATCCGATAATAAACCAATAAGCTAGCAATTTTTCGGCGATGTTCAAGAGTTTGCAGTCTTTTTCGTACAAGAGAATTATTGCCTATGAGCCTTTTAGCCCGCCTCTCGATCGATTCTAGAGCCTTAAGCTGATACTTAGCCGATCCATCCCAAAGGTGCGAACAGTACTCCATACAAGAGCGAATCTGTGCTTTATATAATAAAAGCAATTGTTCAGACTTGAAGTACTTTCGCACCTTTGAGAGGACACCTAGTTTTTTGGCAGCTAATTTAGCCTTGGACTCGATATATGAGCCAAAGTTGAGTGTAGATGTCAGGGTAACACCCAAAAGCTCAAGATGATCAGTAACCGGCACGGATACACCTCGAAAAGTAGGAGTCTGTAGAAATTGACTCCTTTGTGCGGAGAACAGACACGCCTGCGTCTTTCCTTCATTAAACTTGGCCAGATTGGTTTCGCCCCATTCAGAGACTGCCTCAAGGGCCAAGTTCAAACGCTCGACCATACTCTCTCTCAATACCTTAGTTTGTTGACCGCTGGCTCTCGCGCTTGACATGTAACTCTCTACAACGGTGCTATCATCTGCGTACCCAAAGATACCGGGCTTCAGCAGATCGTTGATATGTAGCAGAAAAAGCGTCGCAGAGAGTACCGACCCTTGAGGGACTCCGGCATTGATACCCATTTGGTCCGACGAGTAGCCATCAATGACAACTCGTATGGACCGATCTCTCAAGAAGTCCGATATCCACGCAATAAAAATTTCATGGCTGGTAACTGGCTTTAGAAATATACTTTTAGAGCTGAGATTGGCTTTTTTCTGTTGTATAGTTTTATTAGCGTCATTTTGTTTTGCTTTGTTGATAAAAAAGTCATTAAAAGCTGAAGCGATTTTATTAGGATCTGTTATTTCCATACTATCTATCATTAAGGCTTCTACAGAGGTTTTTATACAATTTGTCTGAGATGTGTGAACTTTAATGATACCCCATGTTGCTTTATTTTTGTTGGTACTTCTCTGTATATATCTCATATTTGCGATTTTACGTGATAGACGAGTCACTTTTTTAAATATGGTAGAATATTTTTTATAAGCAGCCACTTTGTTTGGGTTTTGATTTCTACGGCAGTCTAGGTACATTTTTCTTTTATTTTTGCTAGCCGTTACAATTCCATGAGATTTCCAGTTAGGATTCTTTTTGTCTGTTGTTTTCACTCTCTCTAGAGGAACACATAGGTCAAATATCATACTATATAGATCAAAAAACTCATTATAAGCTTCGTTGGCAGATTTTTTACTGTATACGCTAGAAAAACTGATCTGACCTAAATATCTCAGGAATATATCCATGTTTGCCTCTGCTTTGCGTTTATATGAAAACCAGTATTTTTCTTTGAAACTTAAATTACTAAATACACTAAGTACCTGTACTGTATGGTCAGATATACCCACATCTAAAATATTTGTCTTATATTGCTTCAGATTTGTTAATATGTTGTCTATGCAAGTTTTGGTTTTATTAGTTATTCTAGTAGCATTTGTTTATAGCTTTAGCTCAGTAGCATAGCTTTGTAATATGCTGACAAAAGCTTCACTTTTATTATTCTTTTTTATTAAGTCTATGTTGAAGTCACCTAATAGAACAATTTTATTTTTATTCCATCGGGTTCTAGATGTTAGTTTGAGAAGCAATGTTTCTAGGTTTTCCATGAAAAGTTTAAAAGGACAGCAATTAGAATCGCTACCCTGCCTCTATGGTCCCAATGTGCCAATGTCTCAACCCCAAAGGGCTCCAATATATAACCACTTCCGTTTATATTGTCGTGTAAAGCTGCCTATACACACTGGGCCAGTGCAGGCCAACGCCAGAGTGTGGAGGGTCGTTTTGTGATGACTCGCGTCGCTCGCCTCGCTGGCCGAGTGACGGCAAGTGGCCAGTGTGTATAGGGGTGTTTTGTCTCGACTCGTCTCTCGTGACCGGTGTCGGTTTTTGTGCACAAAACAAAGGCGCTCGGCGAGTAGCGTCCTGTTCTCCTATTGGCCTACCGCGTTACTGCCAGCGCTGGGCCAGTGTGTGGATGCTACGTTTTGTCTAGTGCCGTTTTGTCGGCGCTCGCGTTGGCCTGCGCTGGGCCAGTGTGTGGATGCTACGTTTTGTCTCGTGCCGTTTTGTCGACACTCGCGTTGGCCTCCACTGGCCCAGTGTGTATAGGCAGCTTTACTGTTATTCAATGAGGCGTTTTCCGACGAGACAAAATATATGCTTCAATACAACGATGATACAAAAAAGTTGCTCTTTTGAGCTCCCTTTTCCAACCAATACAACTCGGTTTTGGTTCGCGGGGTGGATGTGAGGCTGCCGTTCATTCTGTCCGGACCTTCCATTACCAAAATCGGGGAGATGTGCCGTTAAAGGTTGACGTCATAAACGCCTTTAATTCGTTTGATCGAGGAGCCCTGTTGGCGAAAGTGAAGGATAAAATTCCTGATCTGTACAATTTTCTTTGGCAATGTTATGGCGAGCCCACAAAATTGACTTATCAAAATAATCATATGCTATTCTCCGTCAGCTGTCAACAGGGTGATCCCTTGAATGAAATATGAATGAAAGTCTATCTGTAGAAACTGCTGTAGTCTATGTATACGGAATTCGGAATAAAGTCGGTACTACCAGTTCTCACGTTGTTCTCTCTTTCGCATCCCACGCCGAAGATTCCCGCTACAAAACAAATAATTATGGGGTATCCCATACAATAAAATAGGTTTTCACCGTTTATATCCTAATGGTACGGAACCCTTCGTGCGCGAGTCCGACTCGTACTTGGCCGCTTTTATTTTTAATATGACATTCACTGTTTAGTATTTACTATACCTATACTTTTTACAGAGCATGCTACTAAACATAACATAAATTAATCAAAATGTGTGGTTTTCTGGTATTTATAAATCGTACGCTGGCAGCACAGACTTAGAAAGAACTGTAAATTCTGTTGAAAGTTTGCTGTGATTTAGCGCATGAGCGCAACGTAGAGCGCATTTATTTTATTTTTGTTGTGCCAAACATAAACTAGAAGCATTGAATTCAGTCAGCGAATATTACACAAGAAACTATTTGCTTTGAAAATAACAAGAACGTTAAATTTACATCATAGAATTGAGTGGTTATTGCTAGTCTCATGATAATTCTTCTAATGAATAATATCGTTACATTAGAATAAGTAAGTATAGCTATGTGTTGTGTTAAACATTGTTTTGTATTGCGAGAGACAAATTTTGAATTTCTAAGTTCCCACATTAGTATGTAGGAATATGTTCATTCTATTATATTCCTGAATTCTTTACAGAGAGTTTTCATTATGACGTCGGCCTACTACGATTATTACGATGGGAGCAAAGTTTTTCTGTTTCTATCAAACAAAATTGGTCTTCCTCTCGATTTGGTAAGCTACAAACTTGATTTAAATTAGAGATATTTTATACATCCAAACATAAACTGAATTACTTATGGTTTTAAATTTTTTTTATTTTGATGCCAGATGAATTTAATAAAATTAAAAATTAATTTGAAAATAGTAAATACCTACCTAATTCAAAAATATTTGCAGAATTTTTGTATTTTTTTGTTATTTTTTAATAGTGCTTAGGTAATGTTTATTTTTTTGACTAATTTAAGTAAGTTACATAAACTAATTCTCATGCTGGCCGGCCGGATTTACCTTCTAGACCGTTATTAATGACGACACGATCTAGTCAAATCTCAATCTATCCATTGTACAAAATTGTTGAAAGCAACAGTTATAAAATTTAATAATAGTTGATGCAAAGTTAAACAACAGGACCAGAACAGCTATTGTCATGTTTAGCTAGAAATAAAGCACAAAGATTAATTTACTGCATCTATAGCCTATAAAACTTACTTTTGTGAGGTACAATGGTATGCACTAACTTCAAGTGCTTCGAACTTAATTATAGGTCAGGGGCTCCGAAACTTATTTTGTTTGCTGCGCACTTTGAAAATAAAATATTTTTAGTGCCCCCATTTTTTTCCTGGGTCTCTTACCTTTTAGGCTTGCAAAGCCCACAAGGGGGCAGTATCACCTACTTTGAGAAAGGCTGTTGTAGGTGAATTCATCAAGCAAAAACTTTTCCTGGGTCTCTTACCTTTTAGGTCTGCAGAGCCCACAAGAGGGCATTATCGCCTACTTTGAGAAAGGCTGTTGTAGGTGAATTCATCAAGCAAAAACTTGCAAAAAATTATGTATCACTGTGGAAGTTTTTTACTGCTTCATTTCTCTATACAGTGTAACGTCGTATTAAACAGAATGGAAAAAAATTACGGCTCTCTAGCCATAATGTAAAAAAAATATGGCCTAGCCATAATTTTTTCCAAAGACCAGTAAATTCTTTTCCCAAAAATAATTCAAATTACTAAACAATTTTCCAAACATTTGTTTGGTAAATTTGAACATATAATTATTTAACCTTTCTGTGCTCCCTTGTATGGTGGGTTACTTGTGGTGTTTGGTTGTGGTTTACCATACAAAATAAATAATTACTTATATCTATTGGTGGTCATTTCACACACAACACCATCAAACATATAAAAAAAATTACACACCTTAGATAAAAATAAATTTAATTGGCGTTTGAAGATGTTTAATAATAATATTTTTAAACTATTGAGACTTGAACACATAATGTCAACACTATACAGGGCTCGATTACAATCTAAACACTGCTGATACATTGTGGTAATGAAATAATAATTTATATTGTAATTAAGTCTGTCTAGTTAACATTATGTGTTAAATAATAAACTATCTCATAATAATGGGTCAGCTTTTATTTAAACTTTAGTCAGTTCTTCTTTTAATACTTCTTTTGGAAGTAGTTACGATTTATACGTGAAGAATTAAATGAATATGATTAGACATTGTGAAATTAGCTGTAACCTTAACGCAAAATATTGCAATTTTGATCACACAGAACTTGAAAATTATTTATAGATATCATTTGTTTTATCTTATCTTAGTCAAATGAAATATAAATAAAGACAGTAAAAACATGACTTTTCAAATTTTGCATGATCACAGTTGTACAAAGGTTTCAGAGCTCAGTCAAAAACTTGTTGCCTGCAATTAATTTAATTTGTTTAGCTTTGTGTAAATTCCTATTATTTGGCTATAAAATCTGGAAGACAGAGCTTTGTTTGGCTGTTTTTTTTGTCACTGCAACTGAATCTAACACAAAAAAATATTTATTGACAATTAGTTCAATACATGTCCAACACAACATGCTGAAGTAACCCTGTGTCCTCTATGATTGTGTCGTAGTCCTTAGCAGTCATTGCCAATATTCTATTTAGAATATGAAATTAGTTACGGTTACGGCACACTTAAACTCAAGATGCTGTGTGACCACCACTGGGACCAACCAGTAAGGGTGCCAGACATCCCCGCGCCTGTTCACCCTTGGTCCCCCATGATGGGACAGGTCTGTGATCTCGTCGCCTACCACATTTCGGCTGCAGATGACAAGGAGAGTGGTGCACAGGAATACCGGCACTCCTCTTCCTCTGCAGCCCCACCGCGTTCGCCATATGGTGGCGATCCCGTCACGGTCGCGGCGAGTAGGGAGAACGGTACACCGTAACACCGGTGGTCTTCTCCCGCCGTGGCCTCCACCCCACAGCCGCGATGCCTAACATCGCGGCCCACGTCAGCTGCGCCGGTGCCTATGTACACCGTGCAACTTACACGGCCGCATCGTCGTCGTCTTGGAAGCAAAGTCTAGAGGTCACCAATTAGTCTCGCTCGGGGTCCATTTTAAGAAATGAAATGACCTTCGTGGTCCACACCTTTTGTTAAAAAAAATATTTATTAAATAAATGTAATTACGGAAATTACAAAGGTATTTATTTACTTATCAATGAGAAAAGTGACATTTTCTGAAGTTTGGAGTGAAATTGGTGCAAGCTATTGAGCTATTGACATTACGTTATTAACAAAAATACTGCGGGGATATATTTTTTGCATCCGCACACAATGGGTCGGCGCGCGCCGGTCCGGATGAGGACCGCGGTCTGCCATTTGGTGATCCCTGGTCTAGACTCTAGAGTCTAGACGACCGACCCCACCGCGTGTTCCTGGTTGTTTCGCCTTTATTTAAATCCGTGTGTCTCATGAATAATTGAAATAATAATTATTAGCAAAAATATTAATAAATATAAATATTATTATTTGGCATACATTTTAATAAATGTGTAGGTAATTGAAATATCAATAAAAACTCGTGAATTTTGTTGCTTAAATGTACAAAGTTACCATTTATACGTTGACTGGTGTTACTACAGTTTGTGCATCATTATTATTCACATGTATATTTTTGCATGTTTTAATACTCATTTGGCAAAAAGAAGCAATTGCTCTGAATGTTTTTTAAGAAAATACATGATATCAATTTCATGTAGTGTCATGTGTACTCGCGATATGGTGCATGACATTGGATCGAAATATCGTGTACACTCTACAGTCTACACCATATAACCATATTAAATATCCTAGTGTTAAATGTGTGTGTGTGTGTTGTGAGTATATTATTAACTGAAGACTCATTATAGCCTATCATTTTATAATATTTAGCAGGCAACTAGATTTTGACTCCAACATTTGAATAAGCCGTGAATTAAAATTATTTTATGCTAATGTAATGTCCGCTAAATTTGACATGTAGCGCACCACTTCCATGACATCATTTTTATTTTTTTCATTAGGTTAATTTTTTGATCGCACAAGTAGCTGCACTATGCCTGGCCAGACTGTTTCGGAAACCGTTGAAATTTGCTTCGCCAGAATTCCGCCATTCTGTATGCCTTGTTATAGGTTTGATAATGGGATATTTCTGTTTCGGAAAGTAAGTTTTATTATTTCATTTTAATAATAGTATGTATGTATTATATTATGTATGTTGATAACTATGCTCAAACTTGCAATTTGAACTATACTCTTTTACATTGTTTTTACTCTTATTAATAACACAAATGCTAAAATGCACTATTATATTTGTACCAACTTACGTATTAGTAATAAGTTATTACCACGTTATTACCTTATTATTTATATATTTATGCCGTGGAGACGAAAATGAAACTGCTAATTTTATTGACTAAATAATTATTATATTGTATAATAATTATTATTCGGCCGCGTCCTGTCAAACGAGCAGCGGTCACGGGCGTGGACTCTCCTTGAAAAAGGCCGCCGGACGCGACCGAATTAACTCGGACTGGACCACAGAAAACTAAATAATAAGGTACTAGAAATGCTATAACTCCAGCATTGCTTACATGCTTACAAAACCCGTGTCGCCAAAGTACTTTCACCAACGCTGTTACTACTACAAACCATTATATTCAGAGATTCAGACGTAGATCCACTTACTGGAGCCTTACTACGAGCCTTACTTACTACTGCCTACTTACCATATATTGGACTGTGATTGGGTCTCACACTTGCATAAACGTTTATAAGTAAACGTTTATGCAAGAATACTACTGAACTAATAAAACACTGAAAAATAAACAATTTTTTACATAGGTATTGTACGCTACGCTATAGGTACGTACGTTATAGGTACGCTAGTGCTTGACAAAATGTAAAATATATCGATATTTCAATGTAGGTCTGCACTGTAACTTCATTTGTAAAAGCAGTGAAACGCCGATTATTATTTATCTGTTTAAAAAACAAGATTTATTCATTTGTTAAGATGATAACCATAAACATACAGCACTAAATCGTAAAAACATACATTTACTGGTGATAAGTTTCCTTATACCTAGATACATATTAACTGTACCTAGGTACGATGTACGATAGATTTGATCAAAGTACTTACGTCTTTTTGTAGCAGATTTAAAATGAATCGAACAATTTCTGCTGTTGTTTGTGGGAAACGCACTTGTTTTTGTCTGTCGCAGATGTCCATTTATCTTTTATTTCAGGATCTTGAGGCAAAATAAAACGATAAATTTTAATGTAATATAATACTTACTTTTGTTAATAAATAGTTTATGAATTAGAAAGTAATATTTACCGTAAATTTAAATATATTACGTATGTGTGGTAACCATTTACTATTTTTATATCGAAATACTTTTTTAACAATCTCATCGAATAATAAGGGCTAAGTAAAACTGCGCCGCCACAGCGCTATCTAACGACTTCTAACTGCGGCCATAGGTACCATGTAAGATTTGAAGTTATGACAATATCGTTAATGATAACGATGTTTATGGTTGTACCACTCTAGATCTAGATGTTAATTAACTAATGCAGCAATGGTATGCAAAATGACGATAAAACCCATAATGTATAATTAATTTATCAGAGTAGGTACCTAAATCATTGGGTTCCGTTTATTTAAAAAAAAACACAATTGGAATAAAAAAATACTTATCGGTGAAATGTAATCCCATTATTAATATAATTTCAAGTTGTGGAAGATCTTCCACAATTGGTTATGCTGCAAAATACCATTTTTAAAGCTGATTCACGTCTGACGGTTCGAAGAAGACTAAAGTACAACTCGGGCACTGGTGGCCTACAAGTCACCTGTGCGGCGACAAGGACGACAAAGTCACGCGGTTATGGGATTTCTCATCATAATCAGCCTACATTCGCAGGCCATAAGCATCCTACATTCCAATGCTGGAGATAGGCCTCTCTAATAATACGCCACTCAGCTCGATCCTCGGCTTTACGTTTCCAACTGCCACCTACCAGCAGTCTGCTGTCCTACACTACGTTGCCAATTCGCGGTCTCCACTCCAGAACTCGTCTACCTCAACGGTTCTCAGTTCTGCGACAGATAGGTATGGCCAGCCCACTGCCACTTCAGCTTGCTGATGCGCTGAGCTATGTCGATGACTTTATTTCTCTGACAGATGACTTCATTACTGACTTTAATGACATTATGAGACTTCTAGTACCTTATTATATAGATTTCTGTGGACTGGACGGACTATAGAGGAAATAGAGGTACTAGGAAACGTGAGTTATCCGTGTATAAAGGCGGAATTACATTACGAAATTAGTGGCATGAAATTAATTTCGCGACATTAGTTTTAACAACAGTTTCACATGTAATTTAATACTTTCGTAATGCATGCATTAATTTCACGAATGCAAATGAGTTTCGTGCCCTGCGCGATTTTTAGGTGAAATTAGTGTCATGCAACTAATTTCATAGTGTAGATGCGACGTGAAACTAGTGTCGCGAAAGCACCTGTTCTGTGCGGACGTGTGTAGTTTTATCATTGCGCGCGCTTTAAGCGTTAAAAATGGCAAACCAAACATGGAGTACAGATAAAAATATACAATTCATCAATGAATATCAGCGACAAGAGTGTCCCTGGGACCCGAAATAGTTTTTATAGCTCTCAGGATCTTCACCTGCTAATTCAGAGACTAACTTCATTGCACCCAAATGCTTTCTTGTTAACCATCCTCGAATCCACCAACGTCTTTTTTTTCTTGATAGTCTTTTTTTAAGTTTATATAGAAGCATTTCTTTAACTACATTGAATATAGCTTTGATGCTGATGGGGCCATGGTTATTGCGATACTGTGGGTTTCACGACACTTTTTATTTCACGAAATTACTTTCGCATATATCGAAACTACTTTCGTGAAACTGATTTCAACATGCATGACACTAATTTCGTAATGTAATTCCGCCTTAATTTAAAATGTGTAATAACTAGTTTTCATACTAAACAAGTCGGTAGTAAGTACTTGTAACTTTTACTAATACTTCAGTAATAGTCTAGTATGGATTTAGGGCACTATCGATGTCAAATATATTTTTACTATTTGTATATTTCATACATTTTAGTGTTTCTGTGGATTTTAAACGTCGTTCTAATTTTTGTTTGACAAAACAATTTTTCGTTTTACTTAGCTCTAAAAATTTACTTTGTGTGGGCAGTTTGATACTCAGATCTGCAATGTAGTAAAATATAAAACATAGACAACTCTGAACAAATTTGAAATATTTTTTTATAAACTTTAGGCAGTCCTCCCTAAACTATTCGTGGTTTAAAAAATAACATCGCGAACATTTTTCCTTAACCAACCAACCTTAATTTTTGCCCTTAGGTTAATCTTGATAAACTACGAACGGGGAAAGAACTGGACGCCGGCGCCGGCGCCGTAAAATTTTACTCATCCCTTAGTTATTTCCTTAAGTGGTTAAATATTCTATTTCAATGAAAATGGGGCCAACCTAGAATAGAATCATCACTATAAAAAAAAAAACAGTGGCACTACGGAAGTAGGTACCGTTAGAAGTGAACATTTGAACAATTACATAATAGCGATGTCGGCAACGGTTATAGTGTCGCGAGTTCTATTGTGTTTCCCTTCCCAAAAATACCCAACGTGCCTAAAGAAATTTTTACTAAATCAAAAAGTAAAAATCGAAACCGAATTATAATTGACGAAATTATCGACGAACACACTTAAAATATTAGTACGCATACAGCCAATAGCATCAGGAGATGCTATTGGCTGTATCTCTTTCGAAGTCAATCTTCTCTGATCTTTTTTGAAGTCAATAAATATGCGGTTGACGTTACTGAGCTAATATTATCTGCTCCTTTTTCGAAGTCAAAAAACATGCGGTTGACGTCACTGACAACATTGATATAAAGCAGTTGCGTACAGAGCACCTATAATGTACATTTACAAATGTCCAAAAAATATTTTTTTTAAAGAAAACGTGTGTACCTACTGTTCTGCACTTACTATACTACCAGTTGTTTCTCCTTGGCACTGGTTCAATTTCGTAGTAAGCTCTTACACAGAATGGAAGTGTAAATATATTAGGAATGCTAAGTACTTCAACTGGGGCATTCACATCCGATTCCGATTACTAAGGAATAAAAACATTGGTCAATATTTTTAAACATTGACTACAAAGAAGTTCGTACGCAGTAGAGGCTACCTGGCGCCAAATTTCATAAGGTGCCTTTAAATAAATAAAAAAATTACTACAAAGAAGTAAAAGCATTCGTAGGTTTATTTATACAATGATACAAAATAATCCTTCTCTTGTTCTACGTAGGAGTTCACACTTAATCGTCTTTGTCATTTGATAATGTTGCATCGTACGACTTCTCATTTTCTTTATAAATATATCTTTGTCAGTGTTAGCGACTGCATGAATCATCAGGGCATAGTACGATATGGGGTGATATAAAACTTGGTATTGTTAGTCAATAGACGCTGCTCGTGAAATGGAGGATCTGATTGAACAATCACGTGACACGGGAACGTGAATTGAAACGCGAATTGCATCTCGACCAATTCTTGACTAGTGGCTGATTTACAAAATTAATACGTTCCATGGGATGGTACATTTTTTCCTTAGAAAATACTACAGTGGTTCCATCATTCAACGTTTACATTGGTTGGACTCATTGATACTAAGATTTGTTCTCTGACAACATATACTGTTCGTAATGAATGACGCCACGCCTAGTTCATTGCAGACATCATAATGAAATTACGAGTAGGTAAGTATATCCCTTTACCTTGGTTATATTTTTCAAGTCTACTAAAATTTTTAATGTTAATTATGAGCTCAACTAAAATTAAATATCAAGTAAGAAAGTCGTCAGCATTAGCTTATCCTAGTCCACTGCTGGTTATAGGTCGCCACTCGGCTCGATCTACAGCATCTACTCGCAGAAAAATAGACCGATAGTTCTTCAACAAGATTTTCCCGCCTTTTTTCGTAATATGACCACGTTTCTATGCCATGCCTTCTCGGGGTTATCGGTTTGAATGCAAGTTGACTAGTTTATAAAGTTACATGGTTACATGTACATAGAACTGCGTCGAAATATCAATCACTCGCTCCACCATGTAGCCATGACCGTTATGCCGTAACTAGTAATAACGTAAGAAAATGGTCTTTGCAAATTGGCAATAGCCTTATATTGTAAGTACTAATCATAAAAGTTGACCTACCTACTACCTGATTAAATGAATAGATAGATACTCTGTTATTGAGATATAAGATACTAACTAACTAGTAAATGAGATTCAAATGTGCTCGTTGAATTTTAATGAACGGACACATGAACTGCTTTGTCTCAATAACGAACAACAGTGATCGAACAGTACCGAAATTCGTAGGAAAATGGAAATATTCTTTTTAAATCACAATGTGGCAGTAAATTCTTAAATGGACCGTTCAGCCATCAAATTGATCTTTGCGAATTTATTGTGGGGTCTAAAATTTCGTTTTGAAGTGATAAGCCATCGTCTGTCAAAATAAACCAATGAAAACTTTGAGGTCTTTTTTAGGTCCATAAGTCCATACCTATGTTTCCTTCCACAAATGGCGGAAATGTAAATGATTTGTCATGGATGTTTCAACTTTATAACAAAAGCCAAGGTTTAATTCCGGTGTATGATTAGAGCTTCTAAAGTGACCTTTTTACATAATAAGGTTTGTAATGATAGAATTCTACCGCCACCAGTAAAATGTAAATTATACTGTGTTCCGATTTCAAGAGCACTTTTTCAGAGAAATAGCATGGCAGAAAGATTCAATCATGTCATATTTCTGGATAATGAGCGCAGTCGATGGTAGAGGCTATGCAGTAATTTGGACTCTTCATGCTCAAATGGCTGCGTGGCCCTTTTATGGGCAGGTGTATTTCTTACCATCGGGCTGTCTCGTCGCGTTTCGTAAAAAGACGGGTTTCTTCTCATGAAATCTAAGAAATAGCGTTAACAATCAAATGGTCCATTCTATAAAAGTTGAACTCTACAGAGGGCTCGAAGACGACCTCGCCTCTTCTATAACTTGAAACTTTATGACTCGTAACGTTCGTATGTCTATTTGTTAGTAACTCTACTTTACATTTACCTCCGATTATTGAAGAATTATAATGAGTTTTAGAGCTAGTAATAACAGACCATTCTTGTTTTAAAAAATCCACGAGAAAGGAGCAATACAATAATAGTCTCGCGTGCCGTCAAAACCGCTAAATCGATATGCAGTACATACACTAAAGCAACCCATTTTATGATCAAACTACTGGAACACGGGGCCTTCTCTCATAAGGGAGATCAAAACCATAATCCACCGTGATGATGTCTTTCCAGCCGATTTCGGCTAACCAATGCGAACTGGCAGATGACTATCTAGTCATCCGCCGCGCTGCATTCTAGAGTAATTATTTGTAGTTAGGTGATCATGGTTTTTACTGGAATTTCTGTGTATTTCTATCTATGTATGTTTAGAGAGCTTTATGTTTATGTTGCTATTTTGTTGTTTAATAAAGTAGCCAAGTGCGAGTTGGACTCGCCCATGAAGGGTTCCGTTGTAGCAAGTGACATAATATACATAGTACACATAGTTCTTGTAGTTCGTTGTAACTTTGATCGAAGTTTTAATAATAGTGTATTTATGACGTACTAAAAAAAACTACTCATCAGATCTAGTTCAAACTAATTTTCGTTGGTAGTTTTTATGGTAATGTACATCATATATTTTTTTTAGTTTTTTCATTCTCTTACTTTAGAAGTTAGAGGGGGGGGGGACACACATTTTACCACTTTGGAGGCGTCTCTCGCGCAAATTATTCAGTGTAGACAAAAATTATATTAGAAACCTCAACATCATTTTTGAAGACCTATCGATAGACACCCCACACGTGTAGGTTTGATGAAAAAAAAGTTTTTGAGTTTCAGTTCTCAGTATGGGGGGCACCCCTAATTTTTTTTTTTTTTTTAAACTTTTGTAAAAATCTTAATGCGGTTCACAGAATACATCTACTTACCAAGTTTCAACAGTGTAGTTCTCATAGTTTCGGCAAAAAGTGGCTGTGACATACGGACGGACAGACAGACAGACAGACATGACGAATCTATAAGGGTTCCGTTTTTACGTTTTACGGAACCCTAAAAACGCATTTATATGTTTACCAATATTTTTGTATTTACTGTGGAGGTCACCGGTGCTTAAAATTCTTGTTTCTAATCTATTACTTAATGCTTTTCTACATTATCATATATCACTTCATTAATTAATTAAGTACAGTATTTGAGTATTTTCTTGATTATTTGCTGTTTATTGTATGTCTAAATATTTGTTTCTGTTTCAGACAAGCGATACATTTGTCGGTATTACCGATGTTAAGTTACACGTTACTGAAGACCGTACCACACCATATAATGGGGAAGTAAGTACGTTTTAACACTTTGTACCGATACAATAGGTGAGAGACAAAATAATAAATAATAATACCACCGACAAGACCCCACCGACTAAAACCCCCACAGATTTCTCCTGCATAGCCGGGTCAGGGTCGCGCTTCTCGCACTCACACCACCGACAATGACCCACTTGCCACCGCCCTTACGGGTTCGCCTCGCGGGGGATATCGGTATCCCCCGGCATTTGGCTCTAGTGACGCGCCGGAAACCAGCGCCAGCGGCGTGTCACTTCGAGGGCTCATCCCTAAATAGGATCCCAGACGGCACTATACGTCCGACGGCCTAGGCTAGCTAGACGAGATGCGAGCCAGAGTGGCAGCTCTTCAGGCTCGCCCCCGTGTCCACTTCCGCCTCAGTGGAGGCAAAAGGCAAAACTCTTGCTCCACCTCTCACTGTCGAACATCTTGGCCAAGATGATCGTCAGCGAAAAGTCCGCCCTCACCACTGCAGCTAGGGATAGCAGCGGTCTCGCCTTTATGGTTCTTAGCCTGAGGCACAGATCAGAAAATAGTTACTTCGTAACTGAGGCTCG
Organism: Ectropis crepuscularia; assembly: GCA_963693475.1. Classification (NCBI taxonomy): domain Eukaryota; kingdom Metazoa; phylum Arthropoda; class Insecta; order Lepidoptera; family Geometridae; genus Ectropis; species Ectropis crepuscularia. Next base: position 15,568,968 of record OY856345.1, read on the forward strand.
ATAATAACTTGACTTATTTACATTACCGATTTACCGATGAAGTTAAAATGAAATAAAAAAAGGACTTAATAACCATATGAACGTCTGGAAGTAATTATAAAATCATTTTTTTATCCTTATGTATATTTATCGCGATTAAGTTCGCTTTCATTTTTTTATTTGAAAAGGAAAACAAAATAACTTATAACAATTGATATGAAAGAATGAAAATTATTTATTGTTCACACCATAAAGGATACATATAATTTAAAAACAGTAAGACTAGTGATACAACTGGCGGCCTTATCGCTAAAAGCGATTTCTTCCAGGCAACCTTGGGCGGACAGAAATATAAACTTAAAGCGTGGTGCGATACAATTACTATTTAAATAATAAGACTACGAGATAAACGTACATTAAAATAGTATTACATACGAATACATAAAACTTTACTCCTACAACTCCTCTATATTCTTATTATTGGATAGCCCAATGCTGTTATGGGTAGGCAGGCGTGTTACTTACCATCAGGTACTCGAATTGCTCGTCTCCAAACTTTTCATATTTATAATACTCTACTGCTATGTATTTAATCAAATGTATATTTTAAAATAAATGTCCGCGATTTCAAAGTCACCAGGATAATCCAACGGGTGAAAGGTAAATCCATAAGCACTAAGCGAGCAATGAGGTTAATTCCCTATTGACAAGAATTTTATTTCGAACGCAAGCAAAGCAGAACAAACTTTTGTTAATTGGTTAAAACAAGTATAAATGCTTTCACCTATTTATGAAAACACATAACGTTATGCAACATGTACACCAACTACTTGTAGTGGTAGGACTAGGACTCTTGGCAGAGTCCGCCTGGGGAAGGACCACACCTTTGCCAGTTATTCTACCGCCAAGCAGCAATGTGCAAACATTACTGTGTTCCGGTTTGAAGGGCAATGGTTCCGGAGAAATTACAGACCTTAGAGAAATAACAACTTGATCTCTGGGTGACGAGCGCAGTGCAGTGCTAGGTAATGATTTGGACTATTAATGTTCCAATAGCTGCGTGTCACTGTAGTGTTATGTGGCAGGCATGTAGCTTACCATCAGGCACATGTCCTGCTCGTCTCGTCACTCTTTATTTAAAAAAAAAACATAAAAAAATCACCGATATCCCAATTGGTGATTCGTATTAAGTATACTTGGTTAACAACAGCAACACCACATTTTTATTTGTATAACATTACGTCCCAAAACATAAATAATGGTAATCGTACTTTATTTACTTTCCGCTACACTTAGTTAAGTGTAGAGTTATACAATTATATCATTGATGTGTGCAAAAGTCATCAAAACATTTAGATATTCATAAATTTACAAAATACCGCGTGTTTGTGTTAATTCTCCTAGCTATCTTCGTGGTCAATTTACTACTAAAAGTGAAAAGTTTTGAGTATGACTCCAGTTTTTCACAATTTTGCGCCTTTTTTGGGTTTTGTGCATTTTACTCAAAATTGGAGGGTTGGGACCGGACCAAACGGACTTCATATTCTGATTCAGCGGGTCGGAATACATGCCCGTCGACATCGATATAAATCAACGTCCGTATCGTATCGTCCGGCGTTCACCGCTTCCTACAATAGACTAAAACGAAAAGAATGAGTTCACTCTTCCACAAACGACTACATAATTCCGTACGTCTGAACTTTGAGAGGGCACATCCATTGAGTTATATCGATGCCCGTAGGTAGGTCCGGTCCAGTACAGACAACTTTTTTTTGTGTGCCGCTGTAATTTATTGGAGTTTAGAGGTGCATCTGGCATTCTAGTAGGGGGTAGCAACTGTCGAAAACTGTCCGGCAATAGATGACGAGAATTCGAAAGTTAGCTCGAACAAAATATAAAAAAATGAGCTTTATACTTTCTATGCGGTTCTAGTTCGTCACCCCACCTTCGTGGGTCGACCCGGAGGTCGTTTTGATGTTGGGCCCCAAGCAGTGATGATTTTTGCCCACTTGTGTTCCGGCATTCGTCAAACATGTCCTGCCCAATACTATTTTAATTGGCCAGCTTTAAAGCAAACGTCTGTGATTTTGGTTTTTGAGCGAAGCGTTGTATTCCTAATCCGATCTGAGAACCTTACCCCAAGATCACTGCGTTTCATAGCGCGTTGCCAAACCCCAAGTGTATTTATTTATCTGATCCCTAGTCAAAGACCACGTTTGTGCGCCATAAGTGAGGATTGGAAGAACGTCCATGATTTTACGTTTCAGGCATAGAGGGAAATAACCTTTTAAAAAATCTGCCATCGCCCAATATATCTTCCAGGCGTTGTCGGTGCGTCTAGCAACTTCTTTATCTTGTCTCGCGTTGCCAAACCCCAAGTGTATTTATTTTCCTGATCCCTAGTCAAAGACCACGTTTGTGCGCTATAAGTGAGGATTGTAAGAACGTCCATGATTTTACGTTTCAGGCATAGAGGGAAATAACCTTTCAAAAAATCTGCCATCGCCCAATATATCTTCCAGGCGTTGTCGGTGCGTCTAGCAACTTCTTTATCTTGTCTCGTCTGGAATGAGCCTATTTGGCCAAGGTATATGTATCCATGAACGTATTCAATCTCGGCAAGTTGTATTACTATGCGGTCTGTAGCGTGGTTGGTCATGAGTTTGGTCTTCGACATGTGCATCTTTAAACCCACTTCGAGGCTTGCCTTGCCCAGATCTTTGAGCATTGTTGCCAGTTCGGTAGCTGTAGAAGAGAATAGTACAATATCGTCGGCAAAACGAAGGTTTGTGAGGTGCTCTTCGCCAACTTTAATATCCTACTCTTTCCAGCATCCCGACCAGTTCTTAAAAACTTCTTCTAGCGTAGCAGTGAAAAGTTTTGGATACAGGGGGTCGCCCTGTTTTACACCCTTAGTAATGCTAAATGATGGACCACATAATAGGTATAGAATAATGTGTGTGCCAATGGCAATGTATCAAATCCACGGCTTTTATGTTATCCATTTCGTATTACCAAAGGTGTGGTAGTTTTCATAAATCAAACACACACTTATTCTAGGTTGATTCGCTTTATTCACAGTTTAGATTACATATTTATACAGATTTATAAATCGGTAATTAATTCATTCTAGAACGACTTGATTAATTGCTTTGGACAATTGCCGATATTTGACAAACAGACATACCTACTTATTGCAAGAAATCGAAAACACTAGTCGATAAACATCGTTGTTACATGAACGTTGAAAAAAAACAGCATCTAAATAAGTAGAAACTAATAAACCTTGAGAATGTGTATACTATTTGTAGGTTCTAGCTTTTGTTTTTACAATAATTTTGTTCACTAATTATTTTTTAAATTGTAAACTTTTGAATTTAGTTGCTTCTTTGACATTAATACACAATGACTTATTACTTTGACACAATATAGGTATCACCGTAAAATTATAAAACCCGTCAGATAATATAATAGATAATATATAATCTATCGTCGTCAGATTATAATCTGACGACACCAGATTACAAACTAACCTACCGTGAGATTATAATCCCACGTTGTTGACAATTTTACGGTGACTTCGGTAAAACTGCGTCGATAAAACACGCGGGCGAAAAGGGTGATGCGCAGATGAGTAGGTCGAATACTACAAATATTTATTACTAGCTGAAACGTGCGCGCGTTGCTATGCCATCTATTGAACATTGGTTGTACCAATTAAAATTTTGAACAAATTCGGTTACTTTAGGTGCTAATGACACAAACCTTTAAAAGATAGACATATGCTGTCACGCAACGAAAGCTCTGAAAAAGCAATATCTTTTCCCGTTTTTGTTACATCTTTCATTCATGCTCCTCTCCTGTTGATTGATAGTAGTGTAAAAATAAATAGCTTATAGCCTTGCTCGATAAATAGACTATCCAACAGAGAAAGAATCTTTCAATTTGGACCAGTAGTTCCCGAGATCCTTGCGTTCAAACAAACAAACATGCAAACAAAAAAAAATCAGCTTTATGATATTAGTATAGATTTATATCCAATACCTTTAAACGAGTAATTCCTACATATATGTGCCGTGCAATTGAAGATGCCGTCAGTTTCTTATAAAACTACTGAAATTATACATACCGTACATACAGTAGGTTCGGTTAGTTTGCAATCTAATGTCATTAGATTGTAAACTGACGCGTGAGATTATAATCCTACGGTAGGTTAGGTTGCTTTATAATCTGATGGTATTAACAATTTTACGGTGACATATTATGTAAGTATACAGGGTTATTGGTAATCAGCCAGGTTGCTTTATAATCTGATGGTATTAACAATTTTACGGTGACATATTATGTAAGTATACAGGGTTATTGGTAATCAGCCTGGGGATGTTAGGTACATTCAATACGTCAACTTTTACAAAAATACAAATACAAAAATGTTTATTTGCCATAAAAATTACATTGATTAATTAAGTGCTTATAGCCCCTGCACTAGGTGGGACCTGTATCGCAGGGACCATTTCTGTTCCGATTACATGGAATGGCGTTCGCGGTGCGATGTTAGTACAGTACTACAATATGATTAAAGTTAGTTAGTTAGAATTTAAAAACTTGATTCAATCAAAATAATAACTTAAATAATTAGACAAAATTAATAATTAAAAACAACATTAATAATTTCAATTCAAATCATAATTTGGAGTTAGCAAATTCAGTTGCAAAATAAGGATATCAAATGCAGCTGTGCTATGTGCTTGTTCATGTATATGTACGTGTGTGAATGTGTGCGTTTGAGTGTGTGAATGTGTGTACTTGTGAGAGAGGGTGTGTACGTGTGTGTGCATGAGTGGGTGTGTTTGTGTGTGTAGGTGTGTGTGTGTACGTTAGGCAAGTTTTTAAATGACAATTTTCAATAAGTCTTCGGTTTCTTTGTAGGTAAGAAGATGTAGGTATTTGTAAACTTCATGTTTACATTTTCTGAAAGACTTATCTCTAATACCGCAAATTTCATTAATTTTGTTATATATGTAAGGCAATCTAAATTTCGGGAGGCGTTGGGCGAATGTTGTTTTAACCCTGGGTTCTGTAACTCGTTGAGGTCTTCTCTTCGGAGTTCCTTCGTCATGTACTGAGATCCTTTTCTGATGTACCGATAGAGTCGATTTAAGGATATAAAGTTTTCGTACGCTCAGCACTTTTGCATCAGTGTATACATCTGTCGTCGGGTAACGGTACGGCAGTTTAAGCATTACCTTGAGTACCGCGCGTTGTGCTCTCTCTATTTCGAGCATTGCTACAACGCCTGTGCCACCCCATACTATTAGACAATATGATATAATTGATTCACACAGAGCAGTATAAACCATATGAAGAACTCGGAAGTTTGCTGAGTTTCTTAATGATTTCATTATGTATATGAGCTTGCGAACCCGTTTCCCCAAGGTTGAAACATGACCCTTAAAAGATAGCCGCTCATCAATGGTTATCCCCAAATATATCAGTGATGGAGACCGTGAGATAACTACACAGTTGCATGGATTACCAGCACAGTATGAGTGAATTTTGATCTTCAATGCTGGGTCCGGTTCAGAAGCTTTGGTTTTGTGAAAGCATAGGTATTGGGTTTTATCTAGGTTTAAAGTTAGCAGATTTCTATCCAGCCACTGCTTAATACGAGTCATTCCCAAATTGTTCTACAGTTTAAAAAAAAAGTTTTTTTTTCTTTTACAAAATAAATAAAAAGTGCATTTGCACGGTCTAAAAGTATCGAACTCTTCGTAACAATTCGTAACGAGAGCGCGTACGCTCTTTAACGCGCAAAAAATGATGTACCGAAGTGAATAAACACTAAAAAGTCGCTAAACAGTACAAAAAAGGGCAACAAATACAATTTTTTTTGGGTTATCTATTAAGTTTTAACGAAAGTTGTAGAACAAAAGTTGTTTGTTTAAATATACAAAACATGCCCTTAAACGGATGCAGGCTGATTACCAGTAACCCTGTATAATCTGTATCTTGGAATCTGAATTTAGTATGCAGCGCCATTGGGGGCGATAAATCGAGCTAGCTAGGTTTGATTCTTAGAAAACGCCGTTTTATCCGTTTTTAACCCGAGCAAAGCTCGATTATCCAGGTACTATAAAGGTATATCTTTGAGTAACTTATGTTTATTGAATTCAATTGGATTGAAAGGCCTTAATAAATATTCTGGCGTAACTAAGTAGTGGAGTTCTTGTATTTTTTTTGTACTGATGGCGAACATGACACATACCCTCCGTATATCGCTAGCTTACCAACTACAACGTTACGAGGCTATCAATTAAAATTATACAAATTACATAAAATACTTTTAACGAAGAAATCATTATTCATTTTTCTTTTGTTTGCCCCCAAAGCATTCTAGTGTCCATGTTCATGTTATAAATTTAATATTTTTCTTGTTTTAGCGTTATATTAACGGCGTCAATGATATATTTGTCTTGTCTTCATTTGCATCGACAAATATACCACACGGCTGATTATACTCTGGATATAACAGGTATCGTAATTTATTCTTTATTATAACTTTTAACAACAGTTCTCTGCCTTTTCGCAGAAAATTGTTTGGCCGATTATCACTTGCCAAGTAACGTTTCGCAGAATTTTATTTCTCTGAATAATCATTTGCCAAACTTATCACATAATTTTGTTTTATTTCCCAACCTAACAGTTGCCAACTGTACGTTTCGTCTGCTTTTTATAATGTCACTTTTCAAAAGGCCAACTTTCAAGTAGCGAATGCTTCCAGTTAGAGTAATATTCATTTTGTTATATACATATTGTTGGTAAGATTTCGAAATAGCTGCTATACTGAGTTTTCGATCAAATTTTGAAGTTTATTTACAAGGATGCCATTTTCATTTGGGACTACATATTATAAAAGTACAGGTTGTTATTATTGTTGGAATATTTTTTTCCATAATTATTGTTCTAATGTAGCACATATTTAAGTGCCCTGCGTAGTGAAACAAAAACAATTTGGTTCTGACATTGTTGGTCACAGAGTCACAGTTCTAACCTAACCTAACCGATTCCTTTCGATTTCACTTAAACTTCTTTCTGCACTTTGAATTTTTTCATATTATCTGTTTGTAGATTTATGTTGCTATAAAATTGCATGCAAAATTAGTTTATTGTTTATCGAAATATAAATGTTGATGTACGAAACACAGATGAAACGTTATTCGTCTAAAAGTTGTCTGGCCTAGTGAATGATTTGGCAAATGATAAGTGCACTTAACTTGTGTCATTTTAATAATCAGTTTAAAAATAATTCTACTAAATGAAACGTTGTCATACAAAAATTCGACAATCGTTAGTAATCAAAGTGAAAAATAGGCGAACCGTTGCGTTGGTTGGCAAGTGATAATCGGCCAAATAATTTTCTGCGAAAAGGCAGGATCCCCTCTCAACAACAGGACGTCTACTCTCTTTCTACGAAAAACGTGATTTCGAAATAAACTCGCGATTTTCCTACTCCGGTTCTACTTCGTTTCTTCCGATCTAACATTGTTTGACGTTTAAATGTTCTAAGCCTACTCTAAGTAGAGTTTAAATTTAAAGATTTAAACGGACGAAACGACGGATTGAAGTTAAACCAGAGTAGGAAAGTCGCGAGTTTATTTCGAAATTACGTTTTGTGTAGAAAGAGAGTAAACGTCCAGGACATCTACTCTCAACAAAACAACAACAAAAGAAGAAACAACAAAATAATAAATTACTTACACGAAGTATTTTTAAAAGCGGATTGGTACTTGTTTTTGTTGCAATTAATACTTAATATAATAGTGCGTTAAATAATTGCGAGTATTTCTCAAGTTTCAAAAAGGGCCATTTACTTTTTGATAACTATTACAAATCGCCAATAAACGAAATATAATGTTTTAAATCGTTGTATCGTAGTAGCCCAGTCTGTACCGGTTTATCCCATCACCTACAGAATGAACTGATTTAGCCTAGGATAAACTAGTTTGTCCTGAAATCGGGTTTGGCCGGTAACATAATTATACAAAAAAACTTACGCGTCACCTAAAGCAGCGCAGCCTTGTAACAAACACCCACTTCGATAAATTAGCACTCACCTTTATTAACCTTGCGTATCGTATCATTACAGCTACGATTTTACAGCGCATCACTAATTAAGTAAACTTTGTTGAATGAATCAGGGCGTTTTTTCCGGTCATGACCTACAGTGCCGAAAAATGGACACTGACAGTTTAATACGTCCACAAGTTTAAGGTCGCACAGCGTGCTATGGAACGAGCTATGTTTGGAGTTTCTCTGAGGAATTAATTGTATACGAAACGAAGTCATCCGTCAGAGGACCAAAGTTATCGGACATGGCTCATCGTGTTAGCGAGCCGAAGTGGCAGTAGGCTGGTCATATCTGTCGTAGGAACGGCAGGAAAAGAAAAGCCGAGGATAAGGCTGAATGGTGTAAGGCATCTCTTACACCATTCTTATATCCAGTGGACTAGAGTGGGCTGATGACGAATCCTAACTGAAATTATACTGTTGCAGGTCCGTTAATGGTAATAACGCAAAGAGTGACGTCATTGTCGTACTCTCTACAAGACAAGCTGTCAAAGAAGGAGATCAATGATAACAGTAGTTCTGACGACGACTTCTGCAGGGTGGAAAAGATTCCTTCGCCTTTGGAGTACTTCGCTTATACGTTAGCGTTTCAGACGTTGATGTGCGGCCCGGTCGTGTTCTATAATGACTACATTAACTTCATAGAAGGAGCTCGCGATAATGGGGTGAGTTACGCTACAGTTTAAACTCGATTCATGCTTGGCTAGGCAGAACGTAACAATTTTGAACAAATACTTATTTGTACTGAATGGTTACTAAGTCACACAATTGTTTTTACTACTGCGGCTTAGACAGTGTAAACCTACATAAATACCTATATCTACTTCAAGAACAGACGCATTGTCGGATTATACTATAAGATCTTTTTTTTTTTTTTTTGTTATATAGTGACACTTGACGAGCAATATATCCATCAGATGGTAAGCAACACATTACTTCAGTGCCACGTAGCTATTTAAACGTGAAAAATCGAAATTACTGCCTAGCACTGGACAGCGACAACTGCACAGTGCACAATGCAAACCAAGAAATATACAATGATTTATCTCCTTGATCTGTAATTTTCCTGCAAGCATTGCCCTTCAAACCAGAATAGTAACTGGTTTGTTAGAATAACTGCCGAAAGGTGCGGCCCTTCTCGAGACGAACCTTGCAGATTCCTATCATTACAAAATATTCAATAATGTTTAAAAAAAGGTGTTCTAGACACGCGCGGTCCGAAGGGGGGAGGGGTCACGGGGGACATGTCCCCCCCCCCCCCCAAATCGTATATAAAATAATGGCGGTAATAAAAAAATTACGGTTAATAAAAAAAAAAAAATGTAAAGTACATAGACTATTATTATTAATTATACTATTATTAATAATGGCGCTTCGTCCTCATTGTTACTAAATTTAATTAATATCAGTTTCTAGTGTATTTTCGTGGCCACAAAAATATTGTAAAGTCAAAACCCTGAGTTTTGAGTTTGTTTGTATGTTTGTTCCGATGTAGCTCTATCTCGGCGTAACGACCTAACGACTGAACGATTCGAATGAAATTAAATGCATAGTAAGTGGATTAACACATATTGAGCTACTTTTATCCAGTTAAAGTAAGACATTCCCGTTGTATCCTTAATAAAATGATTATTTTGCGTTATTCGTATTTGAGAAAAATAAATTACCGTTAACAATTGTTAAGAGGCAGATTACACCGTGGGGTTGGTTTACGTATGTTTTTTTCCTAAGACTCATCACGACTCTTAAATAATTCTGCAAATATTACGAGGGTCAAACTGAAAGTTCTTAGAAAATCAAAAACTGATTACATTAGCCAGTTATTAGTTTTATTATATCTTTTCAAAATATTGTCCATTCACGTCAATACACCGCTGCATGCGATGGAACCACTGGGAAAAGCACTTTGCCCACTCGTCCTTAGGGGTCTCTTCAATGGCATCGCGATACGCAGCCACCGCTTCTTCATCATTCATAAACCGCTTTCCTTTAAGTTTTTCTTTAATTTTTGAAAATAAATAAAAATCACAAGGCGCGAGGTCGGGGCTATACGGCGGGTGACCCAGTAATTCAACGTTTGATGTCGCCAAATAGTCGATCGTTCGCTTGGCGGTGTGCGATGAGGCGTTGTCGTGGTGAAGGAGGATCCTACTGCGAGGTCGTTTCTCTCGAACTTTTTCCAAGACAAGTGGCAAACAATTGGTAGTGTACCATTCTGCAGAAACTGTTTTTTGATCCTCTAACACAATTGTTGCGAAATGACCTATCCTTCCAAAGAACGAGGCCACCATTTTTTTTCCCGCACTTCGATCTCTCTTCACTTTAGTTGGCAACTCCTCGAAAGGAAACACCCACTGAGCAGATTGTCTTTTGGTTTCAGGATCATAACAGTAAATCCAGCTTTCGTCACCTGTTAGTATGTCGAACACAGCATTTGAGTCACCTCCATTAAATCTTTCAATCATTTTACGGCACCAATCCACACGATGGAGTTTTTGAGCCTCAGTCAAATTATGAGGTATCCACCGGGCGCAAAGCTTCCTGACCGCTAAATGTTCGTGTAGGATTTTGTGCACTTGACTCATACCGATGCCTAAGCTTGTCCGAATCTGCTGATAGGTCACTCTTTTGTCAGTCTCTATCATACGCCGCACAACACAGATGTTATCTTCAGTCGTCGCCGTAGAAGGCCGTCCCACACGTAAATCATCAGTGAGATTAGTGCGACCACGTTTAAACTCATTAAACCAGTTGTAAACAGTCGCACGAGATGGGGCTTCATCGTGAAAGGCCAATCGTAGTCTATCATAACTTTCTTGTTGACTTAAATGACATCGAAAGTCATAAAAAATCATTGCACGAAAATTTTCTCGTGTTAAATTCATGTTGACGTGACACAGACAATTTTCAATTTGCCGCCAAATCGTAAAACAAATGACAAATGAATGAAGTATATACTCAGTAATATTGGCAAAGAGTTCTATTTTCAAATTATAGAATTATTTTTTTATTATATTGTTTATAAGTGGCCAGTTCTAAGAACTTTCAGTTTGACCCTCGTATAAATGCGAAAGTTTGGATGTTTGTTGCTCAATCACGTCGGAACGTCTGAACTGATCGGATTGAAATTTGAAACACCATTAGATTATAGTCTGGAATAACACATACGTTTTTTTTATCACGAGAATATAACGGGAATGGGAACTGCGCGGGTGTAACCGCGGACCATTGCTAGTCAGAGATAAATATTGTTACCCATCTCTCTTAGACTACGTATGTCCCGCACATATGGCCGGTAACTTTGTGCGACATGGCATCGAGCTCAAATTTCAATGCCACTACGCTAATAGCCTTTTGTTTTCGTTTTCAATGCAACTTTGAAAAGGGAGGGACGAACGCATAACGAGTGCATCTTCGGTAATACTGATCACGTGTCCACACTTTTGCCAGTTATTTGAAAGTCAAGCTGGAACGTGCAAAACATACGGTGTTCCGATTTGAAGGGCACTGTTTCCAGATAGGTCAATGGATTATTCATGGCATATCTTGTGATTGATGAGCGCAGTGCAGTTCTAGGTAGTGATTTGGATTCTTCATGTTCGATCTAATTGTGTCCCAACAGGCATGTCTTGCTCGCCCCGTCACTTAATGTTGACAAAAAATTATTATGTCTACGAATTATTGAACGCTATGTTGACACTTTTTAACTGATGTAGGTACGTCACGTTGTGAATGAGTTTCTTGTATCTGTTACCGTAAAATTCTAAATACCGTCTGTTTATAGTTTATAATCTTACGACGTTAACTAAAACCTAGGTACTGATAATATACCCAAGCAATCGTCAATGGAGTCGTATAGATAACATAGTGTTCAGTCGCAGTCAGTAAACCATAACCTAGATTGTGAATCAAGATCGAAAAGCGAATTCCTTTCACTTTCACAAGAACTTTCAACGAAATATTGGTACCAGTCATTTCATGTGCAAATTCAAAGCATAAAAGACTGCAAGGACGTAAAGATCACGTGTCAAAGAGGACCGAAGATCTTCACCTATATTGCAATACGCATAAAGATGAAATTTGAATTTGTTGCACCACCAAGAAATGTTACCTTTTCTGCGATGGTCATGAACTTAGGTCGATTTTGACGGATTTTATTTATTTTTGCATTGTGGGGCATAAAGAGTTTCTATCTATCTACAGAAAATACGTTAACTAGATTTTTTTAAATATCCCAGATACTAATATTATTAAGCTGAAGAGTTTATTTATTATACTGGACCTATGACTTATTTCAAAAATTCTTTCACCGTTGAATATTTACGTGATCCCTGAGTGCTTAGGCTAAATTACGTAAGTACCTACCACGGGCAAAGCCGGGGCGGACCGCTAGTGTATTTATACAACTGCAGAATGACAGGTTATGACAAAAGTTTCCGAATATTAATAAGAAAGCCTACAAAAATGAGCATTCTCAGATGCTAACATCAGTAGTACACAAATGTAACAGAATAAAATATAGGTATTTTCAACACATTTACTCATAACGTGACTCTAATTTCACCGCAAACAGGCATATAATGACACCTATAATCAAACTGTGACTTTTTCATTGCTATTATTCACAAGTGAGTTACTTATAGATTTTTTTATGAGTTGCTTTGGCCTTCAAAAAGTTTCAACACAAAAAAGGTCGTGTTCAATAGAACAAATTAATGAATGCACCTATTGATTGGTCATTTCAAAAATTTAATAATAAAATAAATAACTTGTACGTATGTACGTGTTAAAAAATAAAACATTCACTCAAATATAAACTCTTGTTTTTTTTGTAATGAAGGAAAAATTTAATTCCACATTTTGTAAGTGGCTAAAAAAACTATCTGCAGGAAGCAAAAAAACAAAACTCATTTTGTTTTATTGTGGGTGATCACCATTGTTAACCGCTTGCTACACCGCCTGCTCTTCGCGTTTACAATTTTGGCGGGAAAACGGGTGTCAGGTTACAAAACCGCGGTGTTTGTGCTTCGACATATGAAGTGCCGCCCTACTTGTAACCGTTTGAGCCCATTTATTCTCAAGAGCGTTTCAAGACGCTTCTAGCGGTATCGTTTGTTTATAATTAATGTACTTAAAATGTAAACTAAAATTTTTGCACTTGAGATTTTTTTTTTGCGATTTCTCAAGTAGTCTTTCAGCTATTACATTAATAATGTATGAAGGAGACAGTGGTTTTATGGCTTAAATGTGTTGTATACGAAACAACAAACTCGAAAAACCAAAAAAAACATAAAAGTTATTTATGCAAATAACTGTTAAATAAACTAATTGAATCTGTTGTTATGTAGGTATTACAGAAACTTCAAGGTTTTCGCGAAATTAATACCGGTATTTTTGAGGCTGAAAATTAGACTTGATATATTTGAATATCTATCTGAATCGGTTTGCGACCCCTAATTGAAACATCAATTATTTTGCAATATAAGTGTGTACGTACATATTGGGAAAGGGAGTGAATAAATTGGTGTTGAGATAATTTCTTATTTGCATCCAAAATATGCATAAATCTTATTCCCATACGGTGCTACATTATTATTGTGAGAAAATCTGATTCACAACAGCAATACATGTCGATTTGCTTTTTTATATTGCCTCTCCCTAATATTCTAACAATCTTAATTGTTGTAAGATATAGGTGCAGGCCACTTATTTTAAATTCAAATTTCTTTTTAAGGTGCACGCTAAATTATCGAATGTAGTGTATAATTTATTGGAGAACTCAGTGTACCACCGGTAGGTACGCCTATGGGGGGCATTGCGTGCCGCCACAAAAAAGCCCGTGATATAAAATATTATGATATGCTGTATTAGGATACCTAAACTCGAAACGTCACAGGAAAAAAATCCGTTGGAAATCTTACTACACGCATAAATTAAGAAAAGTCATTAGCCCATTTAGCGCCTGGTGCAATCAATGCTGTAGCCGCTTACTAGAAGGCGCTAGAAGCTAGCGTCTTCTATCAAGAGCTCGGTCTAAATGGAATAGGTACAAATGTTAACATGACTGTATCTGTTATGTCAATGCTAAAAAACGGAAATTTAAAAAAAACGTTCATTTCGCCTTTCATGCGACCACTACTACTACAACAGCAATAAAATCATTTTTATTTATAAATTAAATAAAATCTATGATAATATGTTTTAAGGTTTAAGGCTATGAAACAAAAGATACTATTGTACCTCTACTAGTCGCCCGAGTGTCCTTGCATTGTTACAACATGAAACAAAAGATAAGCTGTGGATGTCATACAAAATGTATACAATCCGAAGGTATTTTTATGTGAAGTTGAGTTATTTTCCCGCTCGTCATAACAAGAGCGCACACGGGCGCCGTTTGTGCCTTTAGTGCTTAACTTTCGAAGGTAGAATGTTAATATACACAAACTATACAAAGAGCGCCTTTTTGGTATGATATTTAAAACATTTTGATTTACGGGACCTAATGAGTGAGAAATGGACACGCAAACACAGCAGCTTCTTGCAAAGTTCGCCCTAGACGAACACCGAACACGCCAAGGAAGACATTATAAAGTTATAATGCTAAATCCACTTTTAACAGAAGATCCGACTAACTGTTTCACACCTCTCTTTTCAGCATGACAAAGACAAAGAACCAAACGAGCCATCCCCGCGACGCGCTGTCATGTACAAAATGGCTGGTTCCGTTGCAGCGGCTCTCCTCTACCTGTCGCTTGCTAAGAAATATCCGCTTACAGTTTTGGAAGGTTAGTATCACCTATTATGTTGTAATGAATGAACATTCGTATGATCGAATGGGATGCGTGAAATAAAAACGACGAAGAGCTTCTTCGTGATGATCAACGTGACGGTTTTCACGAGTAACACTTTATGTTCTTCCATCCTCGTTTTGGGGAGGTAGGGTTCCATTGTGAGGCAAACCTCTTTACTGGGGCTGGTCACATGGGAACGCTTCCCCTAGGGAACTGAGGTACGTAGAATATACTACTGAGGGCTTAGTAGAATAAGTAAACCACTTTTTGGCTTGGTGGAATCTGTTGTTAGTCTATTGGGCCTCATCTTGAGATGCCGCAGTTGCGTTTTCGCCTTGTTCCTGTCCAGCCAAGAGGAGATCTCAAGGAAGAGTACGACACGCCACATTACGTATATCATGGGGATGCGTTTTATCTTTCTTAGTTTACTTATGGCGTAAACGATTTTGTGTAGCGACATCGGATGTATCGGAACTGCGAACTTACTCCGCATAAGCAGGTCATTAAAGGTGACTGTGTGTGTGATGGGTTTCGGGACCGTTTTTTTTTGTAAGGAGAAAGTCGAGACGAACTTACTCGACTTTAAACTTTTTGCGTTTTAACCAAATCACGCGTATTTCCTTAAGGGTAGAACTAAATGGTCATTCTATGATACCTATCTATCAATCAATCAAGAACACTCTGCCTACCCCAACGAGAATTGCTTGCTGTTTTATGTATCGTATCGCGCAAATGCGTCCTGTTTCTAGAAACCTTAAAAGATGCCCTGTTAGTTAAAGGTTTTCAAACGTTACTTTTTTTTATAGAATTGTGTTATTGGCTAGCGATGGTTGTTTGTTGCAAATGTTACTCATTAGCGATAGTTAGCGGAAACTGTGGTATTGCATTATAGGCCACGATGACATCATCGTTTAAGATCAGGCGATTACGTCGGCCGAAAGCTATTGTTAAAAATAGAAATTCTGCCTAACTGACGGTCTTATTTCTTTAATACAATAACAAGTTTCGTAGAACACTATACTCTTATTATTAAAAACAACTTCTGCAATGGAACCAATAAATATACCAGGGTCGTTAATTTTTGAAACGAAAAAAAATACAGTAGGATTAAACCCATTAGAAAAGGAGGGGAATATGATAAAAATGAAAGGAAAAATAAATTACGGTCGATCCGAGTTCGGGAAAAGGGAGGGGGTGAGTTTTAAGGGTGAAAAATGGTTTATCTTGATTTCCGGCAAAACTACAAGTCCTAAAAGTTAAATGGCAAAGTTGTAGGTAATAAAAAGATCCACAACTTTTCTCTGCGCATTTTTTTTCACATAACCTCAAAATGTAGGTGAAAAATTCAAATAACCAAGTTTTTGGTTTTTTATTTTTATCTTTTTCAAACAAAGTTGTTTTTCTACCAAATTTGGTGAAAACTTACCTTATTTTCCATAGGACTTGTAGTTTTGCCGGAAATCAAGATAAACCATTTTTCACCCTTAAAACTCACCCCCTCCCTTTTCCCGAACTCGGATCGACCGTAATTTATTTTTCCTTTCTTTTTTAATATATTCCCCTTCTTTTCTAATGGGATTCATCCTACTGTATTTTTTTTTTCATTTTTTACCATTTTTAAAGGCTTCGGCCCTGGTCTATAATAACTGTTCTATGCAAAAAATGACTTGTGGGCTTGAATGTATGGAAAAAAAGAAATAAAATGTTGGCAGTTGTAGAGACTGCTGATAAACGTGAAAACGTTTATCTGCCAAAGCCAGGATGACCCAAACTTCATAATGGTCCATCGTTCTTACCTGTGTTGGGAGCATGCGCTGACAAACTTTCAGCTTTGTTAAAATAACGAAGGTCTGGGGTCCACGAGTTCTTGCTCTACATTGTTCTACAATACGTCACCTGTACCTATAGTTACAGATATACTGCTGTTAGGGGCTGTCCATTAATCACGTGATGTTTTATTTACATTTTTTTAACCCCTCCCTCCCCCTTGGTGATACGTGAGGTTTAAAACTAGAATCAAATCACGTGTATTTTTAGTACCTACAAAGAATCTTATTTTTTTATAATATTTTTTTTAAATACCGGTATTAAGTATAATCTAATCCTATTCTAGGCGCGCGAGGACTTCGTTCGTTACCTTAACGGAGTCAAGGTTTCACTACACGTCGGTTTTCGATTTAAACATCACGCGTTTGACGAAAAAATAAATACACGTGATATCTTACTATACCCCCCCCCCCCCCCTCCCCCCTTGTAAATCCCCCAATGTATTTTGTGATTTTATATTTGATAAAGTTATGGAACAATGAATATAAATAAATAAATACAGTTGGACATTCCTCACACTACACCAACAGGCCCCAAACTATACAAAGCTTGTATTATGGGTGCCAAATATAGAATTGTAAATACATACATATGATTACATAGAACCCCAAACAATTAGAACAGACAGAAAAAACAATCTGTTGTTCCTGGGATATTTATGTAATTTTACTTAAATAAAATTAGCAAGTAGTAGTAGTAGTACTAAGTGACGACGTGGTAAGTGCAAACAAAATCACTAGGTGCATCTATTCTAGTACGTAAGTTTGGATATTTATTTTACTCTGACAACACTTATAGACTAGGTGTCTTCGCAAAGGTGCGAAGGTACTTCAAGCCTGAACTGTTGCTTACGTTATATCAAGCACAGATTCGCTCTTGTATGGAGTAGATACTGGGTACTGTTCGCACCTTTTGGGATAGATCGGCTAAGTATCAGCTCGAGGCTCTGGAATCGATCGAGAAACGTGCCAAAAGGCTCATAGGCAATGATACTCTTGTGCGAAAAAGACTTCAAAGTCTTAAACATCGGCGCACAATTGTTAGCTTATCGGTTTTTTATCGGATACACTTCGGAGAGTGCGCGACTGACCTGCATAATTTAATAGCACCTTGCCCCTTTTTCTAGCGGACTGCTCGTAGCTCGAGAAAGCGACATCGTTTCATGTGGTTAATGTTCCAAAGACACGAACAAAGAGGTTTGACTCTACTTTTGTGATAAGAACGTCTAGGCTGTGGAATGAGCTACCTGAGTGGATTTTCCCCGATTGTTATAATCTTGGTGTCTTCAAGTCTAGAGTGAATCGGTTACTTTTAGGTAAGCACGCTTCATCGTAGGCCGCATCGTCGCTTAACATCAGGCGCGATGGCGGTCAAGTGTAAACCTATTCGAGCTAAAAAAAAACAGTTCGTTATCACAAAGTGACTTAAATTTACTTAATTATTCTGCATACCTATCTTTTTTTTATTTATTTATTTAATATACCCCACTCTACAGACTCCGGGGTCCGTGACCTTTATCATTACAATTATCTTTTTTTTACGTAGTTTTTGGATTAGGAGAAGAAGAGGAAAATAGGGGGGTGTTGTGAACATTTTAAACCTAATTCTAGTACTAGTCAGTCCGATTTCGTCTGTTGAGCCGATCACTCCATATATATCCACGTGCGCCGTGAGATTGCAACAACCGCATGGGACGCGCTCTCGTGCAGCTTCATATTTGCCTTAGTTTTAATTCGCATACCTATGCAATGAATACCTATCGAATTAGCAGATATTTTTACTCGTTTTTCTGTGTCGACTTTCAAAGATTAATCTTTGATTTAATTTTTTATGATTAGATACTCAAGCTCTTTCCAAATGCCGAAGATAGATATTTTGAAACGATGATTACATTTGATCGATAATTAATATAAACATGTATTATGTAAATATCTCACAACAACGATTTACAGCCAGCAAGTAAACAGTTTTCTTTTAAGATATCCTTTACGTGAAAATTCACCTCGATGTAAATTAAATACAAAAAAAGGTTTCTTTAAATAAATAGCCTAAAAATTATGCGTCAATTACCTACCTTATATGATTTCCACGCTCTAATAGTTTTAAGAACTGTTCCGTTTGTCTTTGTAAATAGTGGATGTTTTTGTCCATTTAATAGTGTGTATTAAATAAATATTGGTGGACATTTACCACCATCTAGCCTTAAACTAAGCAAAGCTTATACTATGGGAGCCAGATTGTATCGTCTTCCAGATTCAAAAAATGGCATGGCGGAGATGGTTACTTTGGGTAATTTTGTCTTTATTTCCGTAGAACTAACGGACCCCACGTCGGAAGTGTCCCGCTCATGGTCTGCTCTGTACCTGCTATGGTACGCGTACCTCTCGACGCTCGTCGTCCGCTGCAAGTACTACCACGCGTGGCTCCTATCCGAGGCCATATGCAACAACTCTGGCATGGGCTTCAACGGCTACGACCAAAACGGAACGCCGAAGTGGGACAAGATGTCGAACATCGATGTTTTCGGGTTTGAGGTAAGGTTCGGATACATTTTAACGTTTAGTTTGTATTGGACTATTCATTACGCTATACTAAACGTTCTTATATAGGAGGTGATATTACGGTGACACATAACCTAAATACATATAGCAAAGCTTATGATTTTGCCAACAATAAAGCTTAACAAGCCTAAAATAATGTGATGTGAACATTTTAAGTATTGTTGGTAAATTTTAGGCTACAAGAATGTGGGTGTACATATGTGGGCACATATTATACACAGTCTTATTTGCAACACAGTTAACAACAAGAGGTACATTGTTAATTGTTGCCCTAATTACTGGAAATATAGATATTGTTGTACCTCCAATATGTATACTTGTACAATGAACAGTTCCTGAAATTGAACCCTAAACTTGTCTGGAAATAGGTTATTTACTAATCATTATCAGCTTATCATGTCGCAAACTTTATTACCGTTTGCCAACTAATACTTTGTCAATATACGCATTCGCAGTTTGGCCATCGATTTCTACGTTATTGTTTTAATGCAGCACGATAATGAACTTCAATTCGTTTACGTCTAGCGTAAAAGGTAGGTATGACCTTTTTGTACGTTTAAATGAATGCATAATTACTCGACACCGTTAAAGACGTGTCGTCATTCCACTACTGGTTCACTGGCACATAATTATCTATTTTACGAGAACGCCGCAGAGATATCTTCATAGTGACAAGATGACAACATGCCCCACACATCCACTGTCTTATCTGAAACCAGCGGACCGCGCCCACTTTGTTCAGATTGAATAACTAAAATATTAATATGAATCCTTAACAATCTGGAATTAAGTTTATTACAGTCATCTATCCGTAAAGTTTGTGTGTTTATGCTTTTTTCCACATATCTCTGTAACGCCAAAACGAATTCGAGTAAAATTAAATACATAGTAATATGTATATGTAGTTAGCAGTGCCCTGCGGTTTTACCCGGGTAGTTTCCGTTATTTTTCGGGACAAACAGTAATATATGTGTTCTTCCATACTATTATCTATCTATGTTCTAAACACTCCTATCCGTTCCGACGTTACGACGTGATTGAGAAACAAACATCAAAACATTGACATTTATAATATTAGTAGGAAATTATCTGTATTTACAAACACCTAGGCTACATTATCCCGTTAAAGATTGTTGTTCCAATTTTTAACATACCTCAGCCTGACAATATATGTAGTAGCGCATAGTAACAATTTAAAATATAGTACCTGGGTGATCGAGCTTTGCTCGGTTTAAATACTAAATATACTTAGATACCTACAGATAAAAGACTCCAAGAAATAGATTTTCTTAAAAAAACGAATTGAAAAAAAAGAGAACCCGTCTGGATTCGAACCCGGAGCTACTAATTCGTGACCGCTATGAGCGCCCGACTTCTCGTCTGAGCTAATTATGCTGTTGCGTCACGCGGCGAAATTTACCTTCACATTCTAATGTTTAATGTGACAGTTTTTCATTGTCTAAAAACGCGCATAATATGGGTTTTTTTTAAATAAGACCTAGTTAGATCGATTTATCGTCCCCGAAATCCCCTGCATACATAATTTCATGCAAATCCGTCGAGCCGTTTCCGAGACTCAGATTCTATATATATATACATATTTATATAGGTACAATTAAAGGTATAAGATAAAATGCAAGAGTAGGTACGTAACAATAAAAATATGTGATTTGAGAATATTGCTGCCCACTGATATATCCTGAATGTTCCTGATGGCGTTGTAAGGTGTAAGAATTGTAAGCTTGTTGTGATTTAAAAAAGAAAAAAAGCCTACTATGCAACATCCGATGCAATGGTTGGAAAGAACTAGCAAAACAATGATAAGTCTAGTGCAGCTCTGTTCCTAATGCTATTCCGACAATAACAAGCAACTATTGCTATAAAATAGCACGACTGATTACAGGAAGTACCACACCTTTGCCAGTTCTAACATTTACCATATTCCGGTTTGAAAGATAATGTTTCTAGATAGTATAGGGTATAGGCCAAACAGATAATTAATTTTATATCTCTGGGTGACAAGCGCAATGTAGTGCCAGGCAGGTTGCCTGAAAGCTTAATTAGCCTACTAGTAATACCCATTTCAGCAACTCTAAAGACTTCCCGATTATGTATGGAAACACTAACTATATTTATTCACTAGCAGCACTCCGCGGTTTTACCCGTGCAATTCCCGTTCCCATTATTTTTTCGGGATAAATCCTATCCTAACTGTCCTTACAGACTATAATCTAACTGTGTTTCAAATTTCAGCCCGATCCGTTCATACGTTACTACGTGATTGAGCAACAAATATCCAAACATCCGTACATTGATATCCTACTAATATTATAAATGTCAATGTATGGATGTTTGTTGCTCAATCAATCACGTCCTAACGTATGAACGGATCGGGCTGAAATTTTGAACACAGATAGATTATAGCCTGGAAGAACACATAGACTATTTTTTACTTTTTATCCCGGGAAAACAACGGAAACAACGGGTACGGGAATTACGGGGGTAACACCGCGGTGCTAGTTTATAATATTAGTAGAAAGTAGAATAGTTAAAGTTGAATATTAATACAGCAAATCACGAATTACAAGGACTAATATAATATCACAAATACCTAGTATGTGAATTATTATGATCTTTAGCTACACTTATAACGAATGTTTTTTAAATTAATGTAAACTTGTGATGTGTCCAGTTCGCACAGAACTTCCGCACGGCGGTCGCTAGCTGGAACAAGAACACCAACGCGTGGCTGCGCAGCGTGGCGTACTCGCGCGGCGGCGCGGCGTACCGCACGGCGCGCGTGTACGCGCTCTCGGCCATCTGGCACGGGTTCCACCCCGGCTACTACATGACCTTCTTCGCGGGCGGCCTCTTCACCGTCGCTGCTAGAAAGGTAACCTCTAAACAGACTGGCAACGTCGCTGCTAGAAAGGTAACTTCTAATCAAACGGACAACGTCGCTGCTAGAAAGGTAACTTTACCTCTAAACATACCGACAACGTTGCTGCTAGAAAGGTAACTTTACCTCTAAACAGACCGACAACGTTGCTGCTAGAAAGGTAACTTTACCTCTAAACAGACCGACAACGTTGCTGCTAGAAAGGTAACTTTTACCTCTAAACAGACCGACAACGTCGCTGCTAGAAAGGTAACTTTACCTTTAAACAGACCGACAACGTTGCTGCTAGAAACGTAACTTGACATCTGAACAGGCCTACAACGTCGCTGTTAGAAAGGTAACTTTACCTCTAAATAGACCGATGACGTCGCTGCTGGAACAAGAAAGCGTGGCTGCGCAGCGTGGCGTATTCGCGCGGCGGCGCGGCGTACCGCACGGCGCGCGTGTACGCGCTCTCGGCCATCTGGCACGGGTCCCACCCCGGCTACTACATGACCTTCTTCGCGGGCGGCCTCTTCACCGTCGCTTCTAGAAAGGTAACCTCTAAACGGACTGGCAACGTCGCTGCTAAAAAGGTAACTTAACTTCTGAACAGACCGACAACGTCGCTGCTAGAAAGGTAACCTCTAAACGGACTGGCAACGTCGCTGCTAAAAAGGTAACTTAACTTCTGAACAGACCGACAACGTCGCTTCTAGAAAGGTAACCTCTAAACGGACTGGCAACGTCGCTGCTAAAAAGGTAACTTAACTTCTGAACAGACCGACAACGTCGCTGCTAGAAAGGTAACTTTACCTCTAAACAGACCGATGACTTCGCTGCTGGAACAAGAACACCAACGCGTGGCTGTGCAGCGTGGCGTAAGTTAACTCTCTCTCTCTCTCTCTCTCTCTCGACAAAAATAGCTAATAATCCTTCTTGCAGTCGGGTAAAAAGGGGACCGCCCAACTTGGATGGAGACTAAGCTGGATATACATATTAAGTACCTATGTATCGTCTGCGTTATGTCGGATCATCGTTGGGCCTATTAAATAAATAATAATTAACTAATAATTTCTAAAAAAATATAGTTTTCAAACTTTCGCGATTTGAACTCATATTGTAAACACAGAACTTGATCACGATCTAAACGATTATTCAATTTCGGCAGTGTTACAACCGCAGTGGTCACAAGAATACTGAAGAAAATGCGTGTCGTCTCATTTGGAAGTGAGGAGATCTCTCCATCTATCCTCATTTGGTCTCCTAAAATCACAGGGTCTACCACAACACACAACAAAAATAATTATTTATTAGATCATGATTAAGTCCTGTGTTATGTTTAAAGTTCTAAAAAGCCTAAAACAACATTATATTCCAGTCTCCAGCCTCTAACCTACCTAAATGCCCTTGCTGTCGCGCTTTTGAACTCTTGCCAAAAAGAGGCGTGTTATAAGTTTGATTTCGATGTCTGTCTGTGTGTGTATGTGTGTCTGTCTGGCACTGTAGTTCACAAACGGATGAGCAGATGTCAATGCACTTTTTTTTCATTTGAAAGCTAGTTTCCTTACGGTGGTTCTTAGCCATGTTTGGTTGAAATCGATTCAAAATTGCCACTACCATAAAATGGCGGATAAAATATGTTTTCACAACCTCACTCAATATGGGTATCAAATGAAAGGGTTTGACTAGTAAAATACCGTACACATGTAAAGTGTAAGTGTTTGAAACTACCTATATAATTTTTTTTTAATGTTGTTCATTTTTTACTTCTCGAAATTTCGAGGTATTGCAATCCCCTAAGCAATTTAGTTAGGTGCTAAAACCCCAGGATATTTAAAAAGTGTGTACACTGTGGCAGGTGCGCGGAGTGGCTCGGCCGCGGTTCCTGGGCGGCGCGCCGCAGCGGTTGTTCTACGACTGCGTGTCGTTCGTGACGACGCGCGTGGCGATGACGTACGCGACCGTGCCCTTCGTGCTGCTACACCTCGCGCCCAGCCTCGCCTTCTACGGGTCGGTATTACTTATACTAAATATATTTATTACTCTATACGTCTTATCTTAATAACATAAATATTTACACATTCGCCATGGGAGGAGCCATTATCTTCCGAAATACTTTTACGATTACTGCGGAGCCAATGAGTTCATCTCGAAATTTTGAAAACTTTTTATAGTGTAAAAATAAATATATTTGCAATATATATAAATTGCATGTCACGTTGTTTGTCCCCGATGAACTCCTGAACTTAACAACCAATTTTAATAAAATTTGCCCACTGTGTTCTGTTTGATTCAACTTGAAAGATGGGATAGTTTTTATTTCGATTATGGTCTTTATCTATACTAATATTATAAAGAGGAAAGATTTGTTTGTTTGTTTGTTTGTTTGTAATGAATAGGCTCCGAAACTACTGGACCGATTTCAAAAATTCTTTCACCTTTGGAAAGCTACATTATTCCCGAGTAACATAGGCTACGGCAGATGGCGCTGCAGTTGATATCTAGGTTATTATTCGAGCGAAGCCGGAGCGGGCCGCTAGTATCTACATATACCTACTAATATCAAAGCTTAATAAAAAAAAGTTAAGGTGAATCAATGTTTATCTGGATCGCCTTTTGTGCCCATTATGTTGTTATTTTATGTGTTACTTATTGTCAACTTTGTTTGTGGTGCCAATAAAGTGTTTTGTATTGTAGTGTAATATTATAAAGCTGAAGAGTGTGTTTGTTTTAACGCTAGGATCTCGGGAACTAGGTAAGTACTGGTCTGAATTGAAAGATTATTTTTCTGTTGTATGGGCCATTTATCGAGGAAGGCTATAGGCCATATAAAATTACGCTACTATCAATAGGAGCAGAGTATGAATGAAGAATGTAACAAAAACGGGAAAAAATATACTTTTTCCTTTTTGAGTGCTTTCGTTGCGCGCGCTGACTTACGCCTAAGTCCGTGACAGCATGTGCCTATCTTTTAAGGTTGCGTCATTATAACCTTTTTTTATGCTATTCAAATCCGCGGATAAACGTGTCGCGTAATTTATAAGTATATATTAATATAATATCCGAGCGAAGCCGGAACGCTAGTTTTAAATGTCACCGGAAAATAACAAGAATCGTTAGTTGATCAATTCACTAGGTAGTTGATCAACTTTCGGAAAATAACAAACGGCAGTTGAAATGTTTTATTTAACGCAATTTGTCTCGTTCTTCTTCACAACCACGACTGATTTTCAATAGTAGACCCCGGCTAGCATTTTTAATCACTTTCGGCATAATTAAAGCATTTAATTACTTTAGAAATGAATAAAAACACCGAACATAAACACAATCTTGTCACCTGACGTAAACAAGAAGCGCGTCAATTATTTCCGTATTTTGCTAAGCACAGTGTTAAATTGCGCGCACTCTATTTTCCGGTGATAAGTGCATTTTGACTCTGCATCAGAACCTTTATCAAGATTCAGATTACAAGACTTACCACCTTTTACACAGGCAATATTATTAAATAGGCCTTTAATATCTAATATTGCCTGTGTACCAACCATGCCTGTACCTATCTAAGTGTAAATCTATATATATAAAAGCGAAAGGTCACTCATCAAGGAATCTCAGAAACTGCAAGTGCTAGGAATCTGAAATTTTGCATGGAGGCCCCTTTTAGCACGTAGGCGCTCGCTAAGACGGGGTTTTGCGAAATTCAACCCCTAAGAGGGTGAAACAAGGGATGAACGGTTGTATGAAAATTCGTGATTTTCAAAGTTATCAAATTTTGTATTTAGACACTTGACACGAAGCAATGAAATGTTTGTTGTATCAATTTTGTAATTTCAAACTGTACGGGGGTGAAATTGGGGTTGAAATGGGGGATGAATGTCAATATGGAAGTTCCCAACCGTTGAAGATAAAACCATGAAACTGTATATAGACACTTGACACGAAGCAAACGAATGTTTGTTCTATCAATTTCGTAATTTCGAACTGTATGGGGGTGAAATTGGGGTTGAAATGGGGGACGAAAGTTCCCAACCGTTGAAGATAAAACTATGAAACTCTGTATAGGAACACTTGACACGAAGCAAACGAATATTGGTTCTACCAATTTTGTAATTTCGAACTGTACGGGGGTGCAATTGGGGTTGAAATGAGGGATGAATGTCAACATGGAAGTTCCCAACTGTTGAAGATAAAACCATGAAACTCTGTATATAGCCACTTGACACGAAGCAAATAAATATTTGTTGTAGCCATTTTGTAATTTCGAACTGTACGGGGATAAAATTGGGGTTGAAGTAGGGTAGAATGTCAATATGGAAGTTCCCAATTGTTGAAGATTAAACTATAAAACTCTTTATACAGGGACTTGGCACGAAGCCAATAAATGTTTGTTCTAGCAATTTTGTAATTTCGAACTGTATGGGGATGAAATTGGAGTTGAAATGGAGGACGAATGTCTCTTACGCTTTCACACCTAAACAACTGAACCGATTTTGATGAAATTGTATGACAGTGTTTTATTATAAGCTGTTTTTAGTAACCCGCAATGTGTCTGGGTATATAAATAGGTACCTACTGCCTGAGTTACCTTAGTATTTATTTAGCGCGGACGAAGTCGCGGGTAACAGCTAGTATATGTTATATTTTGATACTAATTATGGTTCAGAGATAATCTATCGAGCGTGCAGTTTACTGCCGGTAATACCTTGTTAACCTTGATAGATAAGACGAGGAGAAATAATTTAGTCATCATTATTCAGTTTTTAGATAATAACATGTTTACTTATTTTATAGCGAGTCTTGTCAGTTCTTAAGGTGAATTGTGAATCAAACAAATAAAAACTTTAGCTGTTATCATACACGTCTTATCGTGTATAAATGTATAATCCACATCCATACCGATAAACGTGGAGAGCAATGTATTATTTGTAAAATGAGTATAGTCCAATATTTTATGATATGATTAATAGCAGACCTATTTTTACGTAGTAATAGGTACTAACTTTTAAGTTTATAAGTCTGTCAGTTAACCTTTTGACCGCCAGAGTCACCTATACTTGACAAGCGCGAGTGAGCCCTGTGCGCCAACGACGTCTATAGTTGTCAAAAAAACGGACTATAGGTACCAAAACATTGTGTATTAGGTATCAAATGGTGACAGCACAATTTTTTTTTTTTAATTTTGACTTATTTCGTACGCTTGGCGTCCAAGGGCACGGAAATGCAACTTTGTCCTGGCGGTCAAAAGGTTAATACTTTTTATATAGGTAGAGAAATCTTCAAAATTACTGAGCTCAGAGTGGACTTAAATATTCCTCAGTGCTACGTGAAGGTACCTGGAGCAGATACGGTGTTTGGGGCCTAATAGGTATATTCATATTACCTACTTATTCCACTCGTATTACACCGACGATCGAAGGATCGAAAACGATGCAATAATATGTCGTTTAGCGTTGCGTGCTTAGGTTGCACCGCTACGTGTCTTAGGGACTAAAACTACCAGATGGTTATAAATGATCGCAACGCGGCGATTATAGAAACTCAACTCAGGCTGAAAGGAAAATTCCTATAATTGGGATGATAGCTGGATCTAAAATAATATCATCCTAAGTAACTAGTCGTCCGTCAGGTAGATTATGAAAATCTATGGGACAATTGTTTTTTGTTTTATCGAATTGTTGAAAATCGATAAAGTTCTATATCTTTTTTGAAACTCCCGGAATGAGGTTGTGACGTCACGTCTTCGTAAAGATCACTTCGTCACTCGAAACTTCTAAGTACTGTATTTTCGTCATTTTTTGCTTGTGAATCAAAAGAAAACATACGTGTAGAATATTTTTTAATAATCTTACTGACGGACTAATTAGTATTTTTAGTCGTCATGCCTATTGTGTGTTCAACTAAGATGTAAGTCTTAAAATTAAGGATCCTCGCGTCGTCGTCGGTCGTTATCTTCTCTAAAAACTCCCGTAATCGAATGCTGCTGTTGGTGCACAACATAACAATAGCTTACCGTATCAACCCATGGTCCTTACTGCAGGGACACGGTAACCACCGTGTCCCTGCACTGGGACACAGGGAGGTTCTGGCCACCGTCCATCACGCTACCCAAGTTGCGTGTTGGCAGACTTCACTTGTCTTAGAAGAGTTATTTCTTCTTCGACTAGCTGGGTTCCTCACGATGCATTTCGTTCACCGTTAATTTAGCGGCAATAGTTAGTTCTCATTAAGTAATCCTGCCTACTGCCTGCCAAATATAACAAGATCTTCTTAGCCAAGAGCTAATGGAGCTATTTTCAAAACTGCAAAACTACGGTTTGATTTCAAAAGTCACGAGACGTTTGTTTTCACTGTTTCGCAGCCGCCGTGCCGCCGAGTCGGCGGTCGTAAGACGCGTCGTGAGTAGGGCTTTGTTTTTTACATACAAATATATCTGCATTCTACAGAAGCTGCGGGCCCGCGACCGCGACAGTCGCGGGTGAAAATCGCTGCATGAATTAAGAAAGCATATCATATTAAGAAGGCATAACATAAAAAAGAATGGACTTTGGAGTCCCTGAAGTTGATAAAAAATCGGACGTTCTTGTCACCAGGCCACCACGGCTTTTATATTTTTTTAAAATGTAGATAAATAAAATAACGTTATGTGTATTTTCAATTTCAGAAAGTTTTATTACTCGCTACATTTCATCGCACTGGGAGCGCTCCTCATACCCGCTTCAAAACACTCTGCCTCAAAAAGTGTTCAGTCTTCCTCACACATTTCCGAGCTTCCACAGAAACCTTGCTCTCCTAAGACGTCTGTAACCTTCAAGGAATCCATACAACACCGAGAAAACGGGGAAGCTAACGGTAAACTAAAAATATCTTAGGTCTTAATTCCATTATATTTGTAAGGAGTTGATTAATGACACTAATATGTGAACACACACATGATAAAAGTATTAAAAAGTTACAATTAAGACTATGTGATTGCATTATAGACAAATTTAAATATTTTTGTAATGTTTAAATGTATATATTTGCATAGACAACATGCACACAAATTATAGATTAAAAAATAGTATTAGAATAGTTACATACAAGGATTATTTTTGTAATTTAAAACTACCTTTAATTTCTACATTTTCGATTTAAATAATCCATGTTACAAGTTGTTATTTTGTTAAAATAAAAGTTAAATGATATCGCTACTGTTACTTTATACGAAGTTGGTCAAACCACGCATTAATTTGGTAACATACTAACATGTTACGTGTAACGCAGATTAATCAGTATTCTCGTTTATTAGACGTCTCTCCTCATGTCTTGATTGTGGTAGTAAATTAGTAAACAGTGTCTACATTCGCACTATTGTATAACAAGCATGAAAGGAAATATTTACTAAATTGATTTCATAGAGTATAGATAGTTTTTGATCTGAATTTTTTGGTAAAAATAATCAACAAATCCATACATACACAAAAAAAAATAATTAAACATTGTATGTAATAATGGTTAGTCTACTTTATTCTTGGATTAGTACATATTATCTGCATAACTCTTCATGTGTAAACGGGAACATGATGTAGCAGTAGCCTATCAGCCACTTATTACTTAGGTACAAGTTAATTTATAACTACTTATTTATTTATTTCACTATGTTATTTCGCTGTTTCCGTTCAGAAGAGTAGTTATTATAGTTAAATGGTACCTACTTGTGATCTGCTAACATGTTATGATAAAAAAATGAATACATTATTTTTACTCAACAGAGTATCTGTACTATAACTATGTATATCTATTTCGTAATTAGATCACAGTCAAGTATATTTTAGTTAATCAACTAATATTCACTAATCGTTTGATTATGTTCATTTGAAGTATATTATAAGTTGGATATGTGTAAAACATTATGTTGATACACTGTTAGAGAAGACATTATTGAAAAGTGTAACCTTATTTACTTTCTTATTTGTTAGTATTATTTTAATTGAACATTCTGTCAATGCCACTCTTAAATGTTATACGTCAAGGTCGAAATTACAATAACTGACAGACTGACACTTGCAAAAGCAGTCATGTCATCTCTCTTCTTTTTTGACAATGGGATTACGATTTCTGCTGTGATTTGGGGTGTTATGTGCATGTCGTCTCGCTTGTATGTGCACCTTGCATAAGAGTGAAACATGATTATCATACAATGTACAGTTATTGTAATATGTCTACATGTCATTATTACACTAAAATAATGATGATGTCCTATTACTATGAATTAATATTACTAATATGTTATGTAAGACTTTGATTTTTTTTCTATAATATACAGTAAAGCTGACTCACAATATACAGTGATGTCAATGTGACATTTTACCTAGTTATTACAATCAACAAAAGCTATACATAAAATGGAATATAATGATCTCTTAAACTTAAAAATTGGCGTTGTGCCCTCGTTAAAACTACTAAGTTTGAAACTCGAATTTACGAAAAAATAAATGATCTATTTGGATTAGGTTTTTATGAAATAAAGGTGCAAAAATATGAGCCATTTACTACCTTGATTAAGGGTGGGTGCTTTTCCACCAGAGATGTGCTATGCTGCGAAGATGTGAAATCTACGCTACGAAAATATGTGACCGTTTCCACCAATACTACGCTAGGTAGCTGTGCGAGGAAGATGCGCTACGAAGATGCGCCGCCGCAAAGTAACGCGAGAAAGATGCGCATCTCGAGCTATGCTATGTATCGATAGTAGGGAAACGGCGGGAGCGGCGCGGTGAGGGGAGAGGCGCTCACGCGTCCTGCCGCGCCGTGGCGGGCGTGCCGGCGACTCGTTTAGTTCATTTCGTAGCGTTCAATTAAGAAGACGGCTTCTGATTTAAACGATATGGACACCACTCGCGATGGCCCATAGCACACATCCATAGCACGCATCCTTCCATACAAAAAACATATCTTAGTTGAATCCGTTTCCACCAGTGCTATGCTATGTGCACCAATGAATATGATTGGTGGATATCAAACGCATCCATAGCATCGTAGCATAGCACATCTCTGGTGGAAAAGGACCCTTAGAGTGTGTGATAACTGTGTTTGGCATTTGGTAATGCTGTGTGTAACGTGTAACATACGTATTTTGTGAATGTATCTTAATTATTTTTCAGTTTTACCAAAAAAGACTTGTACAAAAAAAAATGTTTGTTAAATTTATAAATTGCTGAATGATTTACATTTTAAAAATCAAGGAACATACAAATTAAACCTTCAAATCACTTTTTGGTACACAAATATTTTGTATTATTTGATTTACAAATCCTTCAAAGGCAACTGAGATTATTTTCCATTCTCACAAATGGGACATCTGTGACAAATTACATCTTGCATTTATGTATAATATTATAGTATATGTATAAAGGAGGCACAAATGTCAGGATTGAAGAATTTGTTATAAAACAGCAATCTTCAACCATAGAAATAATGATGATGCTATGTATTTCTGTTGACAACTACTCATGTTATATAGGTACTTTTGTATGTTATGTATTTTACAAAGTTAATAAATACAGTCATAAAATATGTTAGTTGTTTAATTTTATAGGACTTTATCCATAATATATCCATTTAGTATTTGGTTAGGTGAATTTTGGTGTAAGCATACCAGTCTATATCACATAGGTTCTGTGATTTGTTTTTCAAGTATCTTTTGGGGCTTGTAAAACAAGTGATTTTTAACTATGCGCGCGCTCGATGCGTATCCCGATTGAATCAGAGAATGTGGCAATATTACTTTTTATGAGGGCTATGACAAAATATCGTCACAGTAAATACATAACAGTAGGTTATCTAAGGCCGCCCGCCGAGTTTTTAGCCTACTCTTGCGTTCATCCCCAGGGTTGTCACTTTTACTTTTAGTTAATATTTTCGAACAAGCAGCACTTGATCTAAATTTATGCAACAAAAAGCATATTATGATTGAATATTTTACCAATTTATACATTTAGTAAAAATAAAAAGCCTTTATTCACGTAACATTTATTAGAGAGACGAACTTCTTAGCATTCCATGGATTCACCGTGTGGGTGCCGGGTCAGAATCAGAATCAGATACAAAACTCACCTATGGTTAACCTATGGTCACTCACTTTGCATTTCTAAATTCATGGCGTGCACTTTGTAACTATCATTTTCGTCTTGTTGTAGAAAGGTTTTTACCATGTCTGAGAAAATAGTGTGTGAGAAAATAGTTTCTACTATTGGTCGCGTGACTCGCTTGAAAATTCAAAAAAGATTCGGAATCCTTTGTAAAATCATCGTCAAATGAACTAAACAAAAAGTAAAATAGACCTTATTGCACAGTATCTAAAGTATGTTTGTGAATGATATTGGCGATGCCGAAAGGCGAAACTAATGTTCGGCTTTTTCTTTGTTCAAAGCCGCCTTTGCATTTGCAATTTTTAGGAAAAGCAACCTAATTGTTCAAAGCATAAAGTACATTGCTAATGCTGCCATACATGTGACGATCCATCTTTTGGTCAGAGCCGCTTTGCGTTTGTTTAATATTTCCATCTATAGGTACTCTATTCAAATAAATAAGTAACTTTATCATTTTTGTAGTGGCAGGACTCTTGGCAGAGTCTACCTGGGGAAGTACCACACCTATGCCAGTTATTCTACCGCCAAGCAGTAATGTACAGACATTACTGTGTTCCGGATTGAAGGGCAATGATTCCAGAGAAATTACGGGGCTTAGAGATACAAAATCTTAGATTTTCGTCCATGTGTACAGATATTACTGTGTTCCGGTTTGAAGGGGAATGTTTCCAGAAAAATCACAGGGCTTAGAGATTTAACATCTTAGATCTCTGGGTGACGACCGCAGTGCAGTGCTAGGTAATGATTTGGACTCTTCATGTTCCAATAGCTGCGTGTCACTGTGCTGCTATGTGGCAGGCATGTTGCTTAACATCAGGCACATGCCCTGCTCGTTGACTCGGCTACGCTATTAATAAAGCAAATAAACTGTGAAATAAACAATAATACAATACCTACCACATTTTCTAATAAGATTTATGTATAAGTAGGTAGGTACTTACATTTCTGTTTCAGTAGGAACCATGAAGAATGATAAATCCGGGTTTGCGAAATCGTTATTGAGGCACCCGAAAACACCACAATATCTTTTTCCCCTTTTTGAAGTCAAGATACTCGTTATAATTATTAATATTATGGTAAGTGGCCGGCGAGAGTTGACGAACGCGAGCGGTCATGTAACTTACGGACGTGCTCACAGTCGCGCTGCACGGCCCCTACTGTCGCCGCCATAGCGCGCCATATATTATGCTAGCGTGTGCGTGAAATCGCGTGCCGACACGGCGCGCGGCGCGCACGCACACATTCAAGCCGAGAGCGGCACGTTTGTATGAAGATGTTTTACTGTTCTTTACTGTGATATCGTTCTGCAAAATTAGGTATTTACGCACGGCGATGCGAGCGAGTCGAGCGACCCTAACATTGCACACAGGTAAAAAATGGTTAGGTACTACGTACGGCACACTGCTGCGGCAATGTTGCCGCTTCGACTAAGCAATCTTGATATTTCATCCATGCTTTATTGATTTTTTTGTGATTACGTGCAAAGTTTCTTTAAACTTTAAATAATAATAATGATTGTAGTAAGATAAACAGTGCTAAGTGCGGTAAGTATCTAAAAAAAATATCAATATTTTTCTTTTTATTTATTTCAAGTTTCAGTGGCTGTATATGCTTCGAGTGTGCGATGTGAATTGATTCAGTATATTTGTCACCGTAAAATTGTGAAAACTGTCCCATTATAATGTAACCACCCCAGATTACAAACTAACCTAACCTACAGTGAAATTATAATCTCAAGCGTTAGATTACAATCTGATATTGTTGACGATTTCACAGTGACATATTGATCGCCAATTTGCAATGTTAGGTTATAAAGAAGAGGGATAAAAGAAAATGGGAATAGCAAGATGGATTAGTAGAGTACAATGGAATAAAAAGAGAGGAATAAATTATATATCAGTTGTGTAGATCAGGGATGTTACGGAGCTTCGACTCCGACTCCGTTATGTCGGAAGTTCCGATTAGTTTTACACCTTCGGTTCCGACTCCGGTTCCGAAACTTTTGAATCGGAGGTTAATCGGATGTCGAAGCATAACTTAGCAGGAACATGTCGCCCAGGGAATCTCCCGCGCACTAGTGTAATGAAAAGTATACTAAATGAGCACAACATAGAAAAACGCAAAATTCCAGCACCTTATATTAAATTTCCGCCAATATTATCGTGTCCACCAGGCTCGGTAGCGAGTGAATACCTTTTTGGTGCCGTCAATTTAATCTACAAGGGGGCGCCAAGTGCCAGAAAACGAAAAAAGAACATTTTTGACGCCGCTCACTGATGTTAAGAAACTAAAAACTATAACAAAAAAAACATTGACGTGTGGGTACAATCAAGAAAAAGCACAATAACCGAATAGAATTTTAAAAATAGATCAGATTTTTTTACAGAAAAAAATTAAAATGGTAAGTACCTGAAAAAAACTATTTTAATTCATGTAGGTACTCGAAATGATCAGCGATGACCCCACATTATTTTTTGACAATAAAATTTCTAATTTTACGTTCTATTAAAGTAACCGAACCACAGAATAAATATTACACCGAACACTTTTTAAATGTATGTTAAATTATTGAGTAATTAAATAAAACTTGGTCAAAAATTTATTCCTGATTTGATATTGATTTCCCCTCCAAACTGTGTCATGCTATTCTCGACTTTATGCACACTTTTGGTGTCAATATATTTAATTTTATTTGTTTGATAGCTTTTGTTCATTTAACATACTTTACATTTGGGATTCCAAATTGATTTTTTTGTTTATTTTTGAATATTCAATTTTTTTTCATTTTTTGTGATATTTCATGAAACAAAACAATGAAAAGTTTGAATGAATGTTTTATTTGTCCTAAAATAAAAATCTCTCTCCTACCACTACTTCTGACCCTACCTCCGACTCCGGTTCCGACTCCGACTCCGGTAAATCAAATTTAAAAACTCCGACTCCGACTTCGGTTCTGATAAGATCACCTCCGTTACATCCCTGGTGTAGATGTAGACTATAGTCTGGAATAACAGATAGGCTACGCTATGGTTAGGGGCTTATGCAAGTTGTAGGCGTCGTGGCCAAAGCCAAGCGTAATTGCTTGTTTGCTACAGAACCCTTGAGCCCAACTAGACCAGTGGAACTTGAGGATAGACGAAGCAGGAAAAGGCCACATTTTGCGTCCTCAGCATACGGGACGGTGTCGCCAAGGACATAACGTCAATAGACGGGAGACTAGGCTTCAGCCTACAATACGCCTACGTCAAGGTCCGACCCCTAGGGGGAAGTTCATAAGTTAATTACTGACCTTCCCAACCTGGTGGCTGAATCCGTGACCAATCTCGGCCCCCCGCAAGGGGGATATAGACACTACTCTGATGCCACCAAACTCCTCTGATATCGCTCTTAGGAGTGACGAGTTGGAAGGGCGCCTCCTCCGTCAGGGCCTGCGCTCACTGAAACCACGTTGAAGGAAAATTCCGACGTTGAGGATGACGAGGGCTGGGCCAAAAGGATGAGTAGGCTGGAATTTGAGGTGGAGGGACACTGTCCGATGGCGACGGTACCTCCTTCAGTCAGGACTCTTTAAAGTCCTTCAATTCAACCTCCAACACAGCCGCACAGCAACGGCTCAGTTGCGCAAATGGTTGGAGGATAACACCGGGGCCATAGTCCTGATCCAGGAGCCGGGGATCAGGGTGGAGAAGATATGCGGCTTCAACAACACTGGAAAGATCTGGTAACCATCAGCATCCTGCAGTCTCTGAACCTGATGGTGACCATTTCAGGTCTCAAAACTGGTCGAAAACTGCGAGCGCCAGGCTCAGGAGCTGGGGTGGGATATGAAGATGTTGCCTTGAGGTTGAAGAAACGGCCGCTCACGTGCTCATAGAGTGCACGGGAGTGACAGCTTATCGGGCAAAATTCCTAGGCACACCGGGGTACAGACGTAGAGTTGCGGCCCGCCTGCGAACTTCATCGAGTTTGAGCTCATTTTAATCGTCTTGACGAGTAGTTTGTCATTCATTGGTAACCCAGGGTCCGATGATGGAGCTGCAAGATGGTCATTAACTTTTTAGTTCTTTTTTAGGGTTTTAACGGAACCCTATTACTAGACTTGGCTGTCCGTCCTTCTGTCACCAGGCTGTATCTCAAGAACGGTGATAGCTAGACAGTTGAAATTTTCACAGATGATGAATTTCTTTTGCCGCTATAACAACAAATAACTAAAAAGAAAATAAAAACATTATTTACGAGGGGCTCCCATACAACAAACTAGATTTTCGCTCGATTAGTCCGTCCCAAATAAACTAGATGGCGCTACTAGTAAATATAGAACGCAATATTGAATTCATCGTCAGATTCATGAGCCAAAAATTAATATTTTGATAAGACTTTTTGCCTGTTTGCGGAAATTGCGATGTATAAGAAATTTCGAATAAAGCCAAAGAGGTTTTCGCCGTTTACTAATGGTACGGGACCCTTCGTGCGGGGTCCCACTCGCACTTGGCCAGTTTTACTTATTTTTTGAAGTGAAAACTTCTTTAGGCGCGCCTAGACAGATTTTTCGTGGGCTGTGAATTGAATTCATTCGTCACGCTCGGGTATGATAAGAAAGCTTCGGGTAAACTCGGGACCATGGCTATTGGCCATCTAGAAATACGTCAGCCAATGGGAAATGCTGAAAGGGCGTGGACAGGCCATCATGGCATGGCCATCTGGAAACGCATCAGCCAATGCTGACGCATTTCTAGATGGCCATGCCAAGATGGCGAGGCCACGCCCTCCGGTTACACCCGTGTAGTTTCCAAGGTAAGCTATCAAATTCTGAATTTTAGGTTTTCATTTCTATCGGCAGTTACTATGACTGCCAATTTTTTATTTCAACATCAGCAGCCCACTAAACGTTCCCACTGCTGGGACTCGGGGCCTTCTCTCGCAAGGAGAGAGTTAAGGCCATAATCCACCACGCTGGCCCAGTGCGGGTTGGCGGATGACACATGACTTCGAAAGATTCTAGGTACATGTCGGTTTCCTCACGATGTTTTCCTTCACCGTTTTAAGTTAGCGGCATTACGCACATGACTTCGAAAAGACAGTGGTGCGTGTGGGGTTTGAACCCGGGGTCTCCGGATCGGCAGCCGCCGTTCTCCCGACTAGACCAGCCGTAACAATTTTTTATTTACTAATAAATAATGAAAGATTGTTTTAAAAAAGTTTTTTTTTTGTAAATTAAGCTTGTATAATTATATTTTTTAAATATTGATAATTAGATGTCTTTATGAAAATTACTTTTTTTACTTAGTATTCACTGAATATTTATTTTCAAGAGAGATTTAATAAACTAGGTAGAGCAGACTACCCATTGATGATTAGAGCACTGGGTGCTACATAAAATATGAAAATGTGAAATTGAGGGTTAGCATTTACAGTACTGGCTTATATTTATAAATATAACTATAATATTAAAAATACTTAGGACTAATGATCCTAATTATTAGTAAATTTACATTAAAAAGTGTTCTATAGTTTCAATTCTCACTAAAATTATTAAAAAAGGAATAAAAAGTATCCTTTTTAATCACAACTGAGAAAACCTTTAATTTGATATGCCTTATTCTCTCCTGAGGAGTAAAAGTTAATTTAGTAGGATTTGAAACTAGATTCCTTAAATATTATTTTCACTACACTACATAATTAATAAATATAAACATTTTTGTCTTTAATTTTTTTTAGTGTTTATTTCCATAAAGGCGTGTCTGATATAGCAGAGTGCACCTGGGACATCATTACTTTTTTGTAATTTTCTCTGTAAGTCTTCCATGTAAGGCAGTGTTGGTGTTGTGCTTTTCACTGAAAATTTAAATAAAACTGATTTTTGTATACAGACTGCTTTCCACTCAAGATAACTGAAAACTGTCAGGGCATTATTGGTCCGAATGTCTTTGAATTACCTCTCATTGTTTTGGTTACATTCTATCATAATAGGTCATAGTCACAATATCCATCAGCCTACCCTAGTCTACTGCAGGACATGCCCTCTCCCAAGACACGCCACACAGAAAACTATTTATGCACTATGACACTCTGTGTGACCTTGAACTTATGGACAGTTTACTCCACTTTTGTCTTCAAGCTTTGTGAGATGGGTGACGAGAAGATGGTACATGGTTATACTTACGCTGATAATGTCCTGTATCTGTGTTCCTTATCAGACATATTGAAAAATTATTAGAATCTTTCTTAGCTTCTGTAAAAAACTGAACAAATACAGACTGATCTTTGTCATTT
This sequence comes from Ectropis crepuscularia, assembly GCA_963693475.1. NCBI lineage: Eukaryota > Metazoa > Arthropoda > Insecta > Lepidoptera > Geometridae > Ectropis > Ectropis crepuscularia. The sequence continues at coordinate 15,607,534 of OY856345.1, forward strand.
CTTGATTCAACAGTGTAATACATCTTCAAAAACTTTTTGTAATATTTTTTAGCCATTAAAAATGCTTCATGAGTTTTTTTTATCTCTTGTTTCAGTGTTTTTTGTTCTGAAAGTAAAAAATAATGAGGTAAATGAGGTATAAGGTATAATGAGGTAAAAAAACATTATTTGTTGTTTGATAATCAAGTTTTAAATTGTACACAATACAAAAACATATTAAATTGCACTCTTTATTCTACATAGTCAGCACCATTTGGGATGTTATGTGGTTGATAGGCCCAAAAGTAGTGCTGTTAGTTAATAAAGATATTTCTTGAACATGGGTTGTTCAAGAAAAGATATTGCTGGAAGATTGAAATTGATCAGCTGCGGATGGTTATCCTCGAGTCAGAGTGCACACTGACGAATAAAAAATTCAACCGCCGCAATTTGCAGCCCTAACTACTGGCAGCATAGGTCTTGCCCTACTTCTGGTGTCAACCTAAGTTAAAGTTCTTGTAATTTTTAATTTAAGTTAAGTGTAAACTCTATTTAACGACACTTAAGGGACTGTGCATATTTAGATGTATTTAGAGTATGTATTTAGAGAGTTGTTGTTAAATGGAAATAAGAAAAATCTGTATTAGAAAAACAAAAAGAAAAATAATTTACAGTATTTAAGCTTTTGCGTATCGTTTGTAATTTTCATCTGACATATTTTGTAGTGGTAGGACTCTTAGTAAAGTCCACCTGGGGAATTACCACACCTTGGCCAGATATTCTACCGGCAAGCAGGAATGTGCAAACATTACTGTGTTCCCGTTTGAAGGTCAATGTTTCCTGAGAAATTACAGGGCTTAGAGATATAACATCTTAGATCTCTGGGTGACGAGCGCAGTTCAGTGCTAGGTAATGATTTGGACTCTTTATGTTCCAATAGCTGCGTGTCACTGTGCTGTTATGTGGCAGGCATGTTGCTTACCATCAGGCACATGTCCTGCTCGTCTTGTCACTTGTTATTTAAAAAAAATATATATATATTTCGTTGCACGAGTGACCTTGTTAGATTTTTTGCTTATTTTATATTTGTATCTTACAGTCTACACATGCAAGGAATCCGAATTTGTAAACAAAATAATGGATTTCTTAGAAGGTTTGGTCTATATGAAGCCGACAGTTTAGTTTATTGCCTAGGATAATAAAGTTACAAACTTTAACTAAAAAACTACCTAGGTAAGTTCTAATTTTGGCAACACTTTTTGTTGTTTTATTTTTGACATATTCGTCGATATTGGGAGAGGTATATATTATTATGTGTAACATTGTATAGAGTGAATCATTGTTTGAAATACACCAATAAACACCAGCAAAAATGAGAACCAAAAGTCTAGTTATTTTGACGCTTTATATGAGTTTATGTTAACGTGGAGTTTACACTGTGCATATATGAAATGCGTACAGGAGTATGTTAGAAAGCTTACCTTTTTTTAGACATTCGTACTGCGCCATCCGTGAAGAAGTTTCTTCTAGTTTCTTGTCTTTTTGGGAACGAAGTTCTTTATTATTTTCCATTAACGTTCTTAATTCACAATCTTGATTATCAGACCCATTGTGATTGTACAAAAATGTTCGAGTTTTCAATCCATCATCGATGTTTTTTATCAAGTTGTTGATATTTGTCTCAAAATCAGTGTAACTTTTCTCAATTTCAGTTTTATTTTCTTCACAATAATCCCAATCTTCATTGATAATACTCATTTTGCAATGTATGTACTAATGTAAAGAAATTACTAAACTAAGAAAGTAGGCAAGTACTAAGTTAAGAAAATATCTATTCACTACAAGCTTATTTTATGAACGTCAGTTTTATTTAGATATTTATAAAGAAAATTTCTCATTGCTTGCAGAACCAATATGCAAATAATATAAACTTACAAATTACAAACAAAACGTTGGAAAATTCAAATGTAACGACCACAGACTAGGTAGAGCATAGATGAAAATTTTTTTTTCTGACGTCTTTGAGGTAGAGAGATATCTACCTAGTCTGTGGAGCTACCTACTCGTAACGACAAACCAAAGATTTTTTACCTCAAACCATAGAATAGATAATACAGATGCTCAAACTAAAAAAATAAAAATAAAAAAAAAAACTATCTTGAGGTAAAACCTTAGAGTATGGAATACAATATAGAGTTACAAAGTTCCTGACTACTATAGTGCTTCTCGTTCTCTCAATTACAATTCAATTTCAATTCAATTTTCAATTCAATACTCAAAAAGTATTGCCATAAAGAAAATATTCCACTAGGTAAGGGTAGTGCTGCGATAGTTCGATGAATTCAGCCTGTGTTCTATGCATTCTAAAATTACATTTTAAAAAGGGGTTTAATATAATATAACTAAAATAGGAGGTACTTAAATAAATACCTAATCAAAAACAGGGCAATAAAACATTTATTTCAAATTGTACTTTACATTCAACGTTATAAAAATATAGTTTGCCTGTCATATTTATATCATAGTAGCAGCTCGCCCAGGCTTCGCACGGGGCAACTCGGAACTTAGGTATAAAACATTAGGTATAAACAGTAGACCTTGTTGTAGTAGACAGGCTACTATTATTTAGATGTTGTGGTAATTCAGAATGATTGATTTATTTGATAATCTGTACTTCATGGAAAATATTGCTTTATTATTCACACAATATTTTATCCTCTTCTTCGGAACGGCACATCTGCGAAATAATAATTAATTTGAATAAATAAAACAACCCAAATTATTACCAGAAATCTAGTGATACATTTGAGTTGCATAATTATTTCTGTAAAAGTTCAAACAAAAGGGTTAAATCAGAGGTGAAAATGTGTATGAATAATCTTTTATTTTGAAAGCTTAGAGCTTCATATCTACTCACACAATAGATAGGTCTCTTGTGTGAGTGGGTATGAAGTAGGGTTTATACTAAAAGCATGATGTTATCTTGTTAGCGAGATGAGATAGTGTAAGTTAATGGGAGTTTGATGCAATTCCTACTCCAGAAAACAAGAGTTGGAATGGTAGTGGTAGAGTAGAAACAGAAGCGTCATGACCATCTAGACTAGATATGTATAATGGTAACCATGGTAACACGCCATGACCATCTAAAAATGTTTACGCATTTGTGGCCATAGCTCCGAGTTCACCCGAAGATTTATTTCATTCCCAAGCGTGATGTTTGAGTTCAATTCACGGCTCACGAGAAATCTGTATGTAGTGCGCCAAAGAAAGTTTTCACTTAAAAAACTAACAAATGCGAATCCGCAGGCAAAATCTAGTACGTATTATTAGTAAACGGTCAATAAATAAACTGTCAATTATGTACCGACTTGTATATTTCATGGGTAATTTTGTAAGAAATAACTGGTCACACTTTTTTGTTTGTTTTGTTATTTAGGTTATGTTTACATTTTACATATTTTGCAAATTTTGGATTAGATACTGCCGTTATTGTATAAATTTAATTCACGTAGATATCTAGAAGGCATTAATATGAATTTCTATCAAGTCGTCATAACAAATATTGTCTACTTACGTGTAAAATGAGATTCCACTGATTTTTCTTTCACAGAGGCTATTGCAGCTTATAACACTACACAACGCACATTGTTTGGCATAAATATCACCAATCTCTTAACAGTCTTTCACAAACAAGCTTTAAATCTTCTTTAAATACACACAATATTTAATAAAACATAAAAAATCCGAGTCTGAGCTTTGAACAGACTTTTGTATGGCAACGCCATGTCAGATTTGTAATTTAGCCAGAGAAAAAGCCGGCCACGGTGATAAGGACGGAAAATGAGTATCTCTTTCTCTTTTTTTCACAAGTGATAGATAATTAGACTATCTCATTTCCGCAAGTCGTGACGTTACTTATTGTGCCCCCCTGGGTAGAGTGCTCGCAATATAACTCTGCGCGTAGCAACATATGGAACTAATTGACAGGCCGTCAACTTCTTGTTTACGTCAGTTGACAAAAGTTTGTTTACATTTGGTGTATTTATTAATTTCCAAAGTAATTAATAGCTTTTATTATGCCGAAAGTGATTAAAAGTGCTGGCCGTGGCTGGTTCTTGAAAATCAATCGTGGTTGTGAAGAAGAACGATACAATAACAGGCCAAAAGTGCAGTTTTCCAAACGCAGAGCTATTTGACAACTAATTTGTAGGGATACCATAGCAATCAAATCTCCACCTATTATCGGCGTATTTTTAAGCTGAGGCTTTATTTTTGAGGTTTGATTGTTTTATCGCCAATGTCAATCAATACCCGTGGGAAAAAATGTGAGTGCTTAAGACCGAATGTGAGAAACAAGTTATATTTAGTTATTTTTTTCATAACATACAATTCAAAATAGGAAACACAGTGACACAGCAGTAAAGATCAGCTGATTGTATCTTTCTCGCTCGGGTACACTTGGCGGTCCTACGTTCACCCGATCGACCCTTTCACCTAACAGCGTCAGCTTCATTTACCACCGAAGCGAAAATATGTGGGCGGTGCGCCAAAAGCCAAAAGAAATTTCACTTAGTTTTTTTAGCTTGGATGCTCTGTAATTATTTACTCCGTATTAATTACTGTATGTTTTATTATAGGCGTTTCAGAACGTACAATTACGCGGTAATGGACAACGCATCATACCACTGCACTCATAATAAAGAGGCTACAATGTATCTAATAAAGAGGCACAAAGAAGACCCACAATACTAAGTAGAATGACTGTTAAAAAGACATGGACAAGAAGTTTTGCGGTTACCGCTGTGATCTATCGTGATCTAAACCCTATTGAAAAATAAGATGATCCTTCAAAAAGCATTCATACGCCAAATTTTCGAATAGTGTTATTTATGGTCTCAATAAAAGATTTTCAAGTTTAAATTAAATTATCATTATTTCGTTGTTGGTGTAGGTTGAAAATGACAATTTTTTATAATGTAATGAACTAAAATAAAGTTCTCCTGGTGGTAAGAGACTCAGATAGTCATTAACCTGTACCAATGATACTTGGTCATACTGAACCAAACTGCACTGAACCAGCACTGTAACGGCGTTAATTACTTCGAGACATTCGTTCTAACCTCAGTTGTCCTATAATTTATATACCTATGGTTAGTTATATTGCTTCCCTGAAAAAGCCCTTCCCGTACCTGTTTTATGAAGTTGAAAGTTTGCAATGAAAGGGGAGGGAACCTATTAGCTTGACCTGGCAACATTAAGTACGCCACCAGTCGCGCGCATACTTATACTGCGAGCACTATAAAACTAAAATTTTATCTTTGACCTCCAACAAAAGAAAAGGTTTTTTTTTGTTTTGTGTATGTTTATCGACCTGGATACCTTTTTTTCTGCATGCTGCCTACAAACGGCGACGATTACACTGCGTCGGGGTAATGAGGGAGTTTCCGACGAGACAAAAATAGTTCCAACGGACGCACTAGATGGCGATTGTTCGAGATGCAGATAGATCTGTCTCTACCATATACTCTCAACAGTGTAATCCCTTTAGAGACCCTACCCGTTTTCAGGGAAAAAGTATAGTGTAAAAAGTGTATTTTTTAATTTTAAAATATTGGGAATAAAAATAGCTAATTAGGTTGATAATGTAATAAAAAACCGTTACTGATCACAATCCCTTTTCAGTAAAAATCTTTAGAACTCCCGAGGCAATAGACACCAACTAAGCCAAAGTAGAAGGAAAATTCAAAGATATAAATAGCAACACTGATACGACAATATTTTATCCACAGACTAAGTAGAGAGATACTCTCTCGGCTGAAGGATTAGAATCCATAGCCAAGAATAAATTTAAAAAATATATATTTTGTCTTTCATCAGGTTTACGAATTTGTTTTGAAATTTTGATGTTTTGATATAGTTTTCATTCGAATAAAATGCGTACATGGATAAAGTAGTTTATTATTTATTACTAGAAGTCGTGCTTTCGCAAATTGAATGAATTGAGTCCCATTATGCCTAACGCTTTTGACAACAAACCAATAGACCTACAAGCGCCCCCTATTATCGTTTTATTAAACCATATCTTTTTGTCTCGTCGGAAAACGGCTCATAGCGTTTTGATACTGTAAAGCCCTCTATACACACTGGCCCAGTGGAGGCCAATGCGAGTGTCGACGAAACGACACGAGACGAAAGATAGCATCCACACACTGGCCCAGCGCAGGCCAACGCGAGCGCCGACAAAACGGCACGAGACAAGACGTAGCATCCACACACTGGCCGAGCGCAGGCAAAAGCGAGGTAGGCCAATAGGAGAATAGGACGCTACTCGCCGAGCACCTTTGTTTTGTGCACAAAAACCGACACCGATCATGAGAGACGAGTCGAGGCAACCTCACAGCCCTAAACACACCTAAACAAACCTCACAGACCTATACACAAATACACACTGGCCACTTGCCGTCACTCGGCCAGCTAGGCGAGCGACGCGAGTGATCACAAAACGACCCTCCACACACTGGCGTTGGACTCAACTGGGCCAGTGTGTATAGCTAGCTTAACAGCTCAGAAACAGGAATTAATAGCTTAACAGATACTATATTTTATATGAAGGCTTTAGACTACAGGCACACCCTCATCACTGGCTAAACGGCGCGAGCTATATACCTACTCGTTCGGGTCATTCCGGGTGTACTAAAATCACAAGGCCGCCGGCCGTTTGCCCGAGTTGACTTGCGAACGAACGCCGAGTGCGCGCGTAAATAATGTCGCGGCGCCGGCGTTATTATATTTATTGTGAATGGCTGCAATAGCAAGACACTAAAATGTAATAGTAATTTATCTTATTTCAAATGGCCGAAATAGGAAGCAAGGGAAGTGTTTTAATTGTTAATATTTATTTGTGAGCCAAATTTTGGTAGGTTTCAGTCGCACAGAATATAGAAACAGTAGTGTGGTATATGTATATTGTATAATATCTGTTTAGAATAGATACAGTAGAGATTATTTATGCATACAAATTATTTTGTCTGAAATACCTTTTTAGCCCATCTTTATTATGTCTCATTAAGTTTAATATAATTTTTGACGACATACTTTTTTGAATATTCATGTACATACTGAATTAAGTAAGTATACTAATTTGTTTATTTATTCGACGTTATCAAAACAACTTACCTACATTGTATAACTAAAATATACTTCAGTCACACCCCGGACACTCGGCCTAAAATCTATACAGACGGTGCAGTTGACATACCTACACTCACACAACTACGCATATGTCGTTCGAACACATTTACGCATGTGTGCATGTCATCTAAGGTTACTAAATTATTTTATGGAATAGCTGTGACCCGTGAGTTCACCTGCCTCACTGCCTGTGTTAAGTGGCCTATAATCTTACCTAGTTAGTGTTCGATCGTTAATGTAGGTAAATATAACTTTCATCAACAACCAGAAGGGAGAAGATTTAAAACAAAATAGGAGATAATAAAGGTACCATGGACGAATTGATTTTTAGTTAAGTACACTTACCCAAAGAGAAAACTTTATTCTGACAATATATTAATTAATCACTCCACATATCGCGTATTTCATTATAGGTAGGCTAGTCACAGAACATTAGATTAGGTACAACAACGTTCATAAGTTGCTTAAAAGGCGTTATCACAGTTCACTAGGTATATCACTAGATGGTGTTGTGTGTGAATTGTCCACCAATATTTATATTTTATTTTTTATATATCAGAGATTCATACACTGCACAAACTAATTAATTACATCTCATGTCAGCACAGTAAAAAACAAGAACATGATTTTTCAACTCAAAACTACAATTCAATTTTGTAAACAAACTACAAACTGGCCGGAAAGATAATGTTGCTAGTTCCGGATTTAATTTGTTCCTAATTGCCTAAAAAATATTAATTTTGTATATTAATAAATAGTGATTTATTTATTCGCATTATAGTAAGGATCGCATAATACTTTAAATAAGTATTGTGAGAATAGTAAGTGAGTCTATTATACTCAAATCACAATCATATTTGCGCCGAATAAACAAAAATCAGTTTTAATTTCAAATTAAATTCAGAAACTTAATTGACCAAATTTTAACGACGATCATAAAAAACTTGAACAAAAATAAACGAAAGTAATTTTTTGTTTTGTTTTCATATTTCAAAACTGTGATCTACCAAGAAAAAGAAACATCATAGGAGACATGGCCCAAATCGTACCCTGACCTCGGCACAAAATAATTGTATCTAATCTCAAAAATATCTAATAATTGTATGTAAATATATTTTAGGAAAAAAAATTACACCACTCCCATAACCCAAATTAGTGGCTAACATGTTTTTTTATCAGTGTAGTTTTGTAGGCGTTTTTTTTAAAGTTCACCAATACTGTTTGCAATCCGATGTAATCATCATCATCATCTTCATAACATCTTAGCATATACCTCTCTTCAAGTACCTACCCCTCATATCCCAGGCCTGTGCTAGTGCTGTGCTTATGCTAGTACTTGTCCAGATTTGACCCGCGATGTAAGCATACTGACAATTGAATACAAAGTCCAAAGTACATTACCAAAAATAAGCGTATTATCATGAATTATTTTACTTACACTCGTTAAATTTGAATTCCAAGGCCACCCATCGCGAAAAGAACCTAAGCATATTCGTGCATTGTTTGATATATCTCTTTATGACTCAGCCGGTATATATTATTTTTCTATCATTAACACGAAATTATACAACATATTTTGTTCCATAAAACGAGCTTTTGACACGAACTTCTACAAAACTTCTACAGGCAAAAAAACGCAGGTTAGCCACTCAAACGGATGATGATGATAGTTTAGAATATTATCTATACTAATATTATAAAGAGGAAAGATTTGTTTGTTTGTTTGTAATGAATAGGCTCCGAAACTACTGGACCGATTTCAAAAATTCTTTCACCTTTGGAAAGCTACATTATTCCCGAGTAACATAGGCTACGGCAGATGGCGCTGCAGTTGATATCTAGGTTATTATTCGAGCGAAGCCGGAGCGGGCCGCTAGTTTCTAATAACTTAAAATCCGAGGTACATCAAAAAACCCAGGTGTGGCACCTGGGTTTTTTCAATGTGATTTGGGCTTATGTCCTTTGTTTCACAATAAATGGAGCTATCACGTAACAAACATATAAACGAATTGAGATCCGTCTCCTTTTTTGAAGTTGGTTAAAAATGAAACTAAATCGTAGTAGTACCGGTAGTACTAGAACCGGTAAAGTTTATAAGTCAATGTCAAAGCCGTTAATTACTGAATAAGTTTTAGTTTAAAAATAGCGTTATTTTTTTTTGCAACTATCCCTTCCAATAGTCAATGTACTCGTATCCTTTTACTCCTTTTAATGAACGGTTGTTGCGAAATCTTAACTACAAGATGATATCCTATATTCATTGTTCACTATTGACCGACATAAACATGGACGCACATAAAAGTACAGATAGTCTAATATAGAACCTGTTTCTTTTTTTTGAGTCGGTTGAATGCTAAGAAATAACCACTTATCAATAAATCTGAATAGTAGCAATCTTAGTAAAAAAATCCACTAAATTGGCAACACTAGTGACTAGTGACTTCGTGAATTGCGAACTATACCTATTCCGCGCCATCACTCGTTACCATACGTTATTGGCGCCACTGACGTATTTCACAACGATTAACGAAAGCCGCAGTTTAAAAACAACGAGTTTAATAATTTCGTCACAGGACTTCAGTGTTGGCGCGTACTTTTAACCAGAATAGCTTAACACAGTTTATAATAAAGTAGCCAAGTGCGAGTTGGACTCGCCCATGAAGGGTTCCGTTGCAGCAAGTAACATAATATACATGGTACACATAGTTCTTGTAGTTCGTTGTAACTTTGATAGAAGTTTTAATAATAGTGTATTTATGACGTACTAAAAAAAACTACTCATCAGATCGAGTTCAAACTAATTTTCGTTGGTAGTTTTCATGGTAATGTACATCATATATTTTTTTTAGTTTTTTCATTCTCATACTTTAGAAGTTAGAGGGGGGGGGGGACACACATTTTACCACTTTGGAAGCGTCTCTCGCGCAAATTATTCAGTGTAGACAAAAATGATATTAGAAACCTCAACATCATTTTTGAAGACCTATCGATAAACACCCCACACATGTAGGTTTGATGAAAAAAAAAATTTTGAGTTTCAGTTCTCAGTATGGGGGGCACCCCTAATTTTTGTTTTTTTTTTAAACTTTTGTAAAAATCTTAATGCGGTTCACAGAATACATCTCCTTACCAAGTTTCAACAGTGTAGTTCTTATAGTTTCGGCAAAAAGTGGCTGTGACATACGGACGGACAGACAGACAGACAGACAGACATGACGAATCTATAAGGGTTCCGTTTTTACGTTTTACGGAACCCTAAAAATGATTCAATCTTTGTAGAAATTCTTATGAAATCAAAAATCTCTTATTCTTGTTTTGTATAAAAGACGAAAAATTTGGTATCATTTTGTTAAATAATACAGCATCATGGTCGTATTCTCATAGAAAATTATCGTCCGATATAAATAACCCTTCGTTGAGTGCTTCTCGCGTTCTTGCGGGGTAGGAAGCTTGAAACTGGCGGGGGGTGGGGAGTGTCCGTTCTATCTGTATTATCTATTCTATACTTCAGTATCAATTGACTATAAAACGTACCTACCTAAAAAACCTACAGAATTTTTAACCGGATTCAAAGAAATAGGCTGTTCTGGGCTTAATTTTTATTGGATGTAAGTATGTTTCATGATAGCTCAGCTAATTGTGAATCATTTTGTAATCCCCGACCAAAAAAGGTTGTTATAAGTTTGACGTCGATTTGTTTAAAAAGGGTTATTTTTGTGCGGTGGTTCTTAGCTATGTTTGGTTAATGTCGATTCAAAATGGCCCCTCCACAAAACGGCGGACAAAATATTTCTTCACAACCTACCTCTATATGGGTACCAAATGAATGGGCTTGTCTAATGGAATACTATAGTGGCAGATTCCGCCTGGGGAAAGTACCACACCTTTGTCAGTTCTTCTACCGCCAAGCAGTAATGTGCAAACATTACTGTGTTCTGATTTGCAGGTTAATGTTTCCAGTGAAATTACAGAGCTTAGAGATATAACATCTTAGATCTCTGGGTGACGAGCACAGTGCAGTGCTAGGTAATGATTTGGACTCGTCATGTTCCAATAGCTGCGTGTCACTGTGCTGTTATATGGCAGGGATGTTGCTTACCATCAGGCACATGTCCTGCTCGTCTCGTCACTCTTTGTTTAAAAAAACACAGTAATGTTTGCACATTACTGCTTGGCGGTAGAATAACTGGCAAAGGTGTGGTCCTTCCCCAGGCGGACTCTGCCAAGAGTCCTACCACTACTACCACCTACCACCATTTCGTACAACCCTAGCACGTTTGGTCAGTGACGTAAGCAGACGACAAGTCACAAGATGCGTACGGCATTTACAACTCTGCGTGGGTGTGTTAAGGTTTATTTTTACTTGTAAGTAATTGTAGGTAAGTAGTATACGACAGTTTAGGTGATTATCGTGTAGGTATTTGCACTTTTGTATGGCAGTGATGCATCTGTTCTATTTTCTGATCTGTGCTATAGGCCCGTGAACAAAATTTACGGCTCAAATGAACCACCAGGAGACCTATGTAGGATGATAGAAGGGCATAAAGTAATAAGATTCAGCACTATGCCGTCACTTGTAAGCTGTCCAACTTGAAGAGGGGCGTTGCAATCCTCGATAATTTCTCCTTGTCGCATTATTTTTGTACGGCGTTACGGAATAATGGATTAAAGGTATTGAAACTATAAAAATTATAAATGTTAACTTTTGACGTGACAACGTCTTATAATTCGATGAAGCCGGCTGCACGCCCGCAAAACATGCCGTCATGTAACGTTACCGCCGTTACCTCGCCGCCGGCGTTACCTCGCTCTAAGGCGTAGTTGAAGTTGTCACGTTCAACTAACGTCAGTAACCCGACTTTACAGACAACCATTTTTTAATTATTAGTTTGCCGGAAAAATTTACAGAGTACGAGTAATTTACAGAGCAAATTTGGTCATTTGATTAAGTACGGCATTGGTTCCATACAGTTTCAATACCTCTTCTAATCCATTATTTCCCAATGCCGTACAAAAATCATGCGACAAGGAGAAATGGTAGAGGGTTGCAACCCCCCGTCTTCAATCACACTCAGTTGGACAGCTTAAGTGACGGCATAGTGCTGAATCTTAATACCTACTTTACACCCTTCTATCATCCTACATAGGTCTCCTGGTGGTTCATTTGACCCGTAAATTTTGTTCACGGGCATGTAGTCTACTTATTACACTTCTAGTTGAATTAATTTAGCCGTTTCTAACTTCAGTCGGCTTGTTCATGCTCGTCAATCAGTACAGTATATAAAATAAGGCCACAGTAGGCCCGTGGTAGGTCATTTAGCAAGTAGATAATTAGCTCGGTGGCACGAAAACACCGTGTTTTGATCATTTTGAATGAGCCAACGTGCCCAGCGCGTTGGCCTTCTTTTTTAAGCCTTAATAGTGGCAGTATGCATTTAGGGCAGAAGTACTAATGAAAAGGAGAAGAAATGTGAATAAATTTGACACCACACGATTCACTTCACTATTCACTATCATTTGTCAATTGTGTCATACACAGCCAGACAGCCACGCAGTATTGCCAACTTGACGGATTTCCCGTCATATCTAGCGGATTTGGGTACGTTGAAAACGGGAAAATAACTTTCTAACGGCTAACAGGATATTTAACGGAAATAAAAACTTCACATTTTCATCAATAAATGTCTACTATCCGCTTAAAACCCCCTGGTCCACCACTCTTCGGGTCTTCGGGTTCCAGTGGTCTTTGGGGACCACTAACGCAAACCAAACAAGCTTATCTTTTGCGGTTGGGTTTTTGGCGCCATAAAAATATCTTCGTATTTTTATTTGGGAAGGAATACCCATATTTTTTTGTATAATGGCATCTCCTTGAACCGGTCTTTATTTTGACATAAACTACATTAAAATTAAAGTTAATTTACATAGAAACTTCGTAAAATTAAACTAAAAAAAATGTTTTATTTTTGGCGGGAAAATGGTCCCGAAGTATTGAAATATTTTTTAAAAATCGAATGTACCTATGCTATAGAATGCCGTTTTTTGTTTTTTTCATATTTGTTAAATATTGTATACAACATATTTAAAATAAAAAATCACTACGTCTATCTTATAATTTAAAATCTTATAGCTTTAGAACACTTGAGAACTCAAAAAAAAATCGAGTCAAGTGTCAAAAATGTTAGTTTACATTTCAAGTACACTAATTATAAACAAAATATACCGTTAGAAGCGTCTTGAAACGCTCTTGAGAATAATGGGCTTAAACACGTACAAGTACGGCGGCACTTCATATGACAAAGCGTAAACAACACACTTAGGTTAGGATTGGTCGGAAGTCTTGAGTGCCGACTCTGTGAACGAAAAAATTTGTCTTTTTAATCATATTCTGACTAAAATCTATGATGTTCACGCGCCTATCCATGCTGTGAAGATGAAACATGCACCGGCACCTTGGCTTACCGACGAAATACGCATGTTAATGCACAAAAAGCTTGTCGCTAAATATAAACTCAAAATACATAGTTCTGACGAAAATAGGGAAAAATACCTTAATTATCGAAACATCTGCAATAGAGCGTGTAGGGACGCACAACGCCGACACATTCACAAGTCTGTAGCAAACGAAGATCCTGCAAGGGTCTGGAAGTTTTTAAGGTCATTGGGAGTCGGAAAGTCTGGTCACGATACTATCCCAAAAAATTTAGATATCAATAAAGTCAATCAACACTTCTCTTCTTCTTCTACTTTTGATGGACCGGTTAAAGTTGCTACTCTTAAGTCTCTCTCTTCTGTTTCTTCTCCTAGCTATGACTCTTTCTTTTTTAGTCAATTTGCCGAGGGTGATGTTAAGAAGAGCATTCAGTCGATATCTTCAAATGCTGTTGGTAGCGACTGCATCAGTCGCAAGATGATCATGCCTATACTCGATGAAATCACCCCAATCATACAGCACATCCTTAATTTCTCCGTTAAATCCGGCATCTTTCCATTTATTTGGAAAGATGCACAAATCACTCCACTTCCAAAAAACCCTAATCCTGAGTCTTTTTCCGAGTACCGACCCATTTCCATCCTGCCTTTCCTTTCCAAAGTACTTGAGCGTCTGGTGCACCAGCAACTCTCCTCCTACCTCATCAAACATAGTCTCCTCAATCCTTTCCAGTCCGGTTTTCGTACTGGACATAGTACTGTCACTGCCCTTACTCAAATCACTGATGATATACGGGATGGCATTGGTCATCGTCGCCTGACTGTGCTGTCGCTGCTAGATTTCAGCAATGCTTTTACTAATGTCGACTTTGACATTTTGTTAGCACTCCTGCGTTCTCTTAACATATCTCCTTCGGCAGGTGCTTGGTTTCACAGTTACCTGTATGGACGCCGGCAGCGTATTCGTATTGACGACTCCTACTCGTCGTGGTGTAGTGTCTCTGCCGGTGTACCTCAGGGCGGCGTGCTGTCACCACTGCTCTTCGCAATTTTCATAAATTCCATCTCAAAGCACCTGACGTCCTCCTACCACCTCTATGCAGATGATTTGCAAATTTATGCTCAAGCTCCATTGGAATGCTTACATGAAGCTATTGAAGCTATTAATACCAATATGGAGATCATATCGAGCTGGAGCAGATCATACGGCCTTACAGTTAACCCCAAAAAGACACAATGTATAATTATTGGGAGTTCTCGTATGATCTCAAAGGTAGACTGGTTTCGTCTGCCTCAGGTGATGTTCGACGGAATTCCTATTCCTATCAGTGAAGTTGTTAAGAACTTAGGTATCATAGTGGATAGGCAATTCTCGTGGGGTCCTCAATTGGCGGAAGTAAGCCGCAAAATTTTTAGTTCTGCGGCCTCTCTTAGGAGACTGCGGAATTTTCTCCCTGTTACTACTAAAATTGCGCTCGTAAAATCTCTTTTATTCCCAATATTGGACTACGCAGATGTTTGCTATCTGGATTTAACCGAAGAGCAGCTTGACAAATTGGAACGACTCCAAAATTTCTTTATACGGTTCATATTTGGTTTACGCAAGTATGACCATATATCAGAATTTCGTCAGAAGCTGAAGTGGTTACCTATTCGCCTTCGCCGTAATTCTCACATTCTCTCCCTCCTCTATAAAATCCTCTTCAATCCTGCCACTCTTCCGTATTTGAAAGAAAGGTTTCGTTTCATTGAACCTAAATCCTGTCCCCTTCGTTCAACCCGGGCTCTTAAACTCCAAATTCCCTCTTCCACACATCCCAACCTTTCTTTTACTAAATTCTTCAATGTGCAGGCTGTCCTACTATGGAATTCTCTACCGTTATCAATTCGACAATCTAAGTCCCTTTCAATATTTATAAATCTTGTCTACAATCACTATCTCTCCTCTTCTTAATTGGTATATTAAAATGATATATTTATGGATGAATATGTATTTGTATATATTATTTTGTGTATTTATTTATTGTAAGTAGGTATATATTTTATTATTATTATATCATATTTATGTTTTGTTCAGCATAATAATTATTATGATACGTAAATATATATATATTTTTTTAAATTCGCAAATGTATATGTTAACACCACCTGCAATGCAAGACTTCCTAACATTTTTGCTCCATCCAAAGGTTGTCTGGAAGAAATTGCTTTAAGCAATAAGGCCGCCCTTACACTACATAATACTGTGACCAAAGTAAACGAGATCTAATGAACATTTCCATCTGTACTTTCATAATGTGTATATTTTTCTTTCTTATGTTTTGTTAATCTTAGTTTAAGTCTTAAACTGTTCTGTATTTTTTTGTAGGTGTAATAAAGAGTTTTATTATTATTATTATTAGGTAAACTGACACCCGTTTCCCGCCAAAATTGTAAAACGCAAATACCTACGGGAGTAACAAGCGGATTGTGTTTTTCAAACGGTAAGGAAAGTACCTAATATGAAGGAATAATATTTTATGTATGATGACAACAAGGTTGATCAAAGACCACACTTTTGTAGTCCAGACACAAACTTTTCTTTGTTTATAATCGGCACTTGCCTTTGCTAACTGTAATTGCTACGCAGTGAAGCCAGATCACGCGATTTTTAACCCCCATCTTTAGGCTTACGGGTGTTAGATTACGGGGTTACGGGGGTCAAGCTTATGGGTTTAAGACGGAGCTAAAAAAAATCGCGTGGTAGGAATTCACTGCTACTAAGCATAAGCAATCAGCAATCGGGCACCAATGTTTAGGTATATATTATTACTAGCACCGCTCCGCAGATGTATCTGCATAGTTCCCGTTCTATTGGTTGTCCCGGGATGAAAAGTAGTCTATGTGTTATTCCAAACTATAATCTGTGTTTTAAATTTCAGGCCGATCTGTACAAACGTTACGATGTGATTGGGCAACAAACATCCAATCATAGACATTTATCATATTAATAGGATACTGACAGCTGATGAACCTGCAAATATAAACTTTTCGAAATTATTAAACGGTTATTATTCGCCATCATAGTATACCTATAGTGATCTGTGTTATTCGCTCATAAAAATATTTAACGGATTTTTGACGGAAATTCACAACTGATTGGCGGATTTAAAAAAATCTTGTTGGCAACACTGCAGCCACGGGCAGTTGTCAAAAAGTCAAATCACAAAGAAATGGTTTTATCAATTCTGTAAATCCTAATAAATATGTATTATAATTTGTTTCACTGAAATGAAAAAACCCAGGTCCTTTCAACATAGCTGTTTAAATTGTTCTTGACAATATTCTCCTCCATGGGAGATTTTGGTAAGAAACACCTGATGTCACGGTGTTTTGTCTTACTGATAAAATTGTGCTACTCTACGTGATTACTCTTGTTTATTTCAGGCTATATTCAAAGATTTCCCTGAAGACTTACAACCGGACAGCATTTAACCATTATGTGTTGTAGTATACATGACAAATTCATAATAGAGTTTGGCGAAATACTCGAAACGGGTTTCATGATATTGCATGCCTGTAAAGATCCTGTCCAATGGGCCATTGTATGAGTTGTTTTAAAGATGAGACAAATCCTGATGTTGCCGTATCTTCTGACAGAGATAAAGATGGTAAGGTTGTTAAATACCTACATGGATTTTGGTCAATGTAGATATGTGATTCATTCCTTTTCTTCATTTGCAGAGATGACAGAAGTTGCTGTTACTGTGTCGGTATATCATCAAGAAGAACCTTTACTTCAAAATAATGAAGAAACTATTAATAATATCAAGAATACTAGTACTTTACAGAACGCTAATTTGACCACTGTAGAAACGTGTTCAAAGGAAGTCCTTACACCAAGATCCAGCATAATAACAGAAAAAGGTCCCAAAACATTTTATCAAAAGCTACCACTCACAATGTCTTCTCTAGGGTCAAATGAACCTCGTGTTTCTGACTCAAAAATATATCAACTCTTTGACCAATACAAAGATTCTCGAGAAGATGCCATATTAGCTGAAGGCATTGAAAACTTATGCAATGATCTTCAGCTGAACCCTGATGATTTTAAAGTTTTACTTCTTGCATGGAAATTGAATGCTAGTCAGATGTGTAGATTTACAAAATCGGAATTTGTACAAGGTTTAAAAAATATGAAAACGGATACAATCAAAAGCATACAACAGAAATTGAGTGAAATAACTGGAGATTTGAGTAGTGACACTGAACAGTTCAAAGATTTGTACAGATTTACTTTTAAATTTGGGCTTGATGTTAGCACGGGACAGAGAATCTTGCCGACTGATATTGCCATTGTGCTGTGGCGTTTAGTGTTCACTATTAATGAGCCTCCCATCCTAGACAGGTGGCTTCTCTACCTTGAGAAAAATCCCCATATCAGAGGCATTCCTAAAGACACATGGTATATGTTTTTAAATTTTTGTGAATTTGTAGGTAATGATCTCAGTAGTTATGATGACACGGAAGCTTGGCCCAGCCTCTTTGATGATTTTGTAGAATATGAGAATGATCAAATGAATCAGAATATAACAAAAAATGACATCAAGTTACAGGATTGAGATACATATAGGTTGCCAAATTTTAGCTACTTTAGGTACTTAATAAATAAGTTATTGAGACTGATAAATCTGATAATGAACATTCAAGGGGATAGATGAATTAGATCACTAGGGAGGTTAATGTATTATTATATAGTACTGAACAAAATTGTTAAGCTAGATTAAGAGCTAATTATGAGATTTTAATTGTTTTAATACTGTACATAACTACTTAATGAAGTGTTATATATTTGCATATTACAGAAGATGAAATTGAGTAACATAACATAGCTTTAAGTTTTGTAACTTGCAAATTCATATTACATTCCGATAAAGGAATTTGACAAAAATTGTAAATAATGTCATAGAATTATTTAATTTGTGATGCTCTTATCTTTAATTTTTGTCAATAATTCATTTCAACTTTTTCATTATCATATTACTTATAATTATATTAATGGCTATATAAATTATTACTGTCATCCTAAACTTGCACATGCACTTTGCCTGATAAATACATAATTATATTAGTACCTACTATGTACAATTTAACTTGAAATGTTTCATTTGTCCTATTTGAATTTGTTAAAAGGAATGTTAAGTAATTCTATAAGTTATGGTTGGTCTAGTCGGGAGAATAGCAACTACTGATCCGGAGCCCCTGGTTCGATTACCACGTGCACCACTGGTTTTTCAAAGTCAATAACTTGAAAACGATGAGGGAAAACATGGCGAGGAAACCGCCATGTTCGTAGAAATATTCTGGGTCATTTGTCATCCACCAACCACTGGGCCTGGTAGATTATGGTCTTAATTCTTTCCATATGAGGGAAGGCCCGAGTCCCAACAGTGGGAACTTTTAATGGGCTGCTTATGCAAAGGAATATTTGATTGACATGCGTCTTCTAATGTGTTTGTAGTTTGCAGCTAAGGCAAACAACGATGTCGTTTATGATTGACGTAGATTTGACTCTACTTTCGTTAAAATAATACATAAACCGTTGCCTGAGTGGGTGTCTTTAGACCAGATTTCGAAAACGGTGAAACCGCAGGTACGAAAAGTGCACAACTAAAATGTAAATACTACATATTTACTACATACTACTACAATTTTTTAAACAAATTTCCAGCTGCTTTATAACTGGTAATTTTGATCGTCAGCATTTTCAGCCCGTAGTATCGCCTGCACTGCTAAGCATACATGTACGCCACCTGCACTTGTCTCATCCGTGTATGGCCGGACTGGTTACATTGCTGGTCTGGAACTCTGGAATTAAATGTTTTAGCCCCTTATTGATAATTTCTCCATAACAACGAGACCACAACACTGGTGTGACGTTGCTTCGTTGAATTTTACAATGTAGTTTATCGCATCTACTGTAAATAGGCTAATTACTTAGGTCATTGTGTTGCATTGCTCCGTCGATTTTCGCAGGGCGATGTTCTGGGTAGCGTTTCTAAATGCGATTCCGAATCGGAATGACAATTCTTGTCTCTGTCATGCTAAACAGCTAAGACAAAAACCGAGAGATGAGATTCCGTGTCGGATGCAACCGAATGGTTTCAGAATCGCTACCCTGATCGAGTCCAAGTACTTCTCATCAAATGTATTTAAAATTAGAGCGCGCCACCTAAACAACCCACTAAATTTTTCCACGGTTGGGACTAAAGTGCTTTCTCTCGCAAGGACAGGCCCAGTGTGAGTTGGCTGATCACGTGTCTTCGAAAGATTCTTGGAATATCTGGTAGTGGTAGGACTCTTGGCATAGTCCGCCTGGGGAAGGACCACACCTTTGCCAGTTATTCTACCCCCAAGCAGTAATGTGCAAACATTACTGTGTTCCGGTTTGAAGGGCAATGTTTCCAGAGAAATTACAGGGCTTAGAGATATAACACCTTAGATCTCTGGGTGACGAGCGCAGTGCAGTGCTAGGTAATGATTTGGACTCTTCATGTTCCAATAGCTGCGTGTCACTGTGCTGTTATGTGGCAGGCATGTTGCTTACCATAGGGCACATGTCCTGCTCGTCTCGTCACTCTTTATTTAAAAAAAAATATGCCTGTTTCCTCACGATCTTGCTTCACCCGTTTTAAAAGTTAGCGGCAATACGTAAGCACTGACTTCGAAAAGACTTGTTTTTGGGGTTCCCCATTCCTGGCGAGCGCCCTCGTCCCACGCCTAAGACGCCGGCACCGGCGATGACGAAGGCGGACCACAGCCCCCCCCCCCCCCCCCCCCCCCCCCCCCCCCGTGGACGGTGGGCCCCACCTCACCCTCTACCGCTACTCCAACCACGCTTGCGCTCCCGGCCCATCTTCCAGGCCGGGGTAGTAGCAGGCGTAGGAAGAAGAAGAGAATCAATACAAGATGAAGTTTGGGCCAAAGAGAATGTAAATTACTACGGTTTGGGCCCCCGACACCCAGGCTTCGACTCGAGCTAGGAATCGGGACGCGGGGGGAACCCCTCCACCACCGAGCGCTGAGACGGCGCCACGGTCCGAAGGATGCCCTATGTTCTCGGGACCGCGGCCGACCTGTCCGCCGACCACCACCGCCGGGGTTCGGACCTCCGATAGAGCACTTCGCCCTGCGCTTCGCTTTATTATCATCTGGGAAGCCCTGAGAGGCGCCTGCGCAGCCGTCGCGACCTGGGTGTATCCGGAGCTTGCGGCGGCGCAGGCAATGTCCGCTATCCTACGTCATTACGGATAGCGGACCTAACACCGAAGACAAAGACCTACAGCCCCGACGCGCGTTACCACGCGAAAGGGCAGAAGCCTGCCTGAAGCTGAAAGGAAGAGGCCTGCCCAGCGAGGGAGCGGCCCCGCAAACACCCGTGGCTCGGCGTGCCCCCGAGACCTTCCCCGGTAAAGAGGACGATCCTCGAGGCCGGATCCTAACCTCCCCCTACAGGGAGTGAGGAAGATTACAGAAGAAGCTTATGGGATTCGAACCCAGGGCTCTGGATCTGGCCAGCCGTATCTTTGAAAACTGTTGGTAGAATGATCATCATTATTTTACATTTTGATCATCTCTCTCGCCATTTTCTTCAGTCCTTTATTATGCCAATCTTGTACGATGGAACAAAATACTAAATTTGTAGTAAAAATATACTTAGATATGTTGTCCTCGTAATAAAGGCGCATATAAAATGTACTTACGTCTTTTTACCTATAGGTAAATGTATTTGGAGCACCGAGTAACAGAGGTTGGTAACAAGTAGGGGTAGGTACTTGAAATTTATTTTTCCTCATGAGTCACATTGGATAATTATGGTCATTGGGAAATACCTACATTGTACATACATAGCTATGGAGTTAAATCAATATTCAGGTTTACTTATGATTATGACATGAACCAATCCTAATAATAGGTACCTAAGTGGCATACCGCTTACCCTGTCGTGTGTCGTTTAGTTGTGGAAAACAGACGATTCACAGAATGTTCGGTTTCATAATAAATTGTAGGTACTTGCATAATAAAGCGGTTTGTTCCCGTTCGTCCCCACTGGGGACGAGTGGGAAAAAAAAGTTTCGTTTGTCCCCAGTGGGGACGAATGGGAAAAAAAAAGTTTCGTTCGTCCCCAGTGGTAAGGATTGGAACTCATCAATACTGATTCAAATATTTATTTTAAAAAAAAGATTTATACCTAGTTAATTTAATACGTATTTTAATTCGTTTATTTTTTTACGTTTGTATTTCCTTAATGTTTGCTTAAATTATTGCCCGGGATAAAAAGTATGTATTCTTCCAGACTAATCTAACGGTATTACTTTCAGCCTGATCCGTTCATACGTTACGGCGTGATTGAGCAACAAACATCCAAATATCCCAACATAACATCCATACTTTGATATTTATAACATTAGTGGGATTACGATGAATGTTTATAATACATCACAATAAAGTATTAGAACTTAGGCCTTTTTAATTATTTTTAACCATAATGTTGTTATCATTGCTTTTTGACTCTCGGTCAATAGCGGAACGAGTGGGAAATAAAAAGTTCCAATCGTCCCCAGTGGGGACGAACGGGAACAAACCAATAAAGCATGTGCGCGCTTGCACACTACAGTAATGCGCTCACAATTAACTAATATCTGCCTGCGTCCTTCGTGCACATCGTCGTATTATGTAGAAATATCGTTTCCTTTCAGCCTATAAATGTCGAGTTCCAAATTCTGAATCCTTTTAAATCTAACGACGTGATTTAGCAACACACATCCATGCATTGTTAGCGCATTCGCTAAAAATCCGTGATGGCATAGTAGTACCTATCTGTAGTCTGATTTAACCGTGAGGTCATAGAATCGAATTCTGCCTGCATCTCAGAATATTTTTCAAAGTGCAGATGTAATAATTATTTGTCACCATTGGCTTCAACAGTAAAGCAAAAACGTAAGAAAACTGGCACGTTCCAAGACGCCTTTCGAAGACATTTGGACATCGTCCACCCTGCACTTGGCCAGCGTGGTTGACTATGTCCTTAACCCTTAAATGCATAGCATATCAAAAATGAAACAGTAACTTTAAGCCCTTGGCAAACCATTATTTCTATACTTTGCATTTGGCTGTATGGCAATTTGATGTCTTGGTTCATAAACCATATGTAAAATAAAAAAAATAACAGCTAACGAGTAGGTACCACGCCGTTACAAATGTCATTTTCGAATATTGGAACGTAGTTGGCGCGAAATATGATTTCTTACATTTTTTTTATTTGAATTACATTACATTGAGTAGACTTTTCTTCAAGCAAAAAATTAAATTATATTGGTAACTTATCTTTTTTTTTTACTATACTTGTATTTTTGGTATAACCAATTGAATTATATTATTTTTTCCCAAAAAACCCACTGTCTCAAAAATGATACAGTATGCAGTAACGGCATGATAATTGGTGTGCTATTGTATGGAATCGTTTAGGGGTGGTTGAATGTTTGGGGAAGGTTTTATTTGTGTCTTTTACAACGATGGCTTTGAAAATACGCACGAATGACCAGATAAAATATATTATTCGAAGATTGGAAGCCGGTGACATGCCAGTTACTGAGTCCGATGGAGTTGATTTGGAATTCTTTCCTTTGAGATAAAAGTTAGTACAGCTACTAGAAGATGATGATTATTATTGTATTATTACCGCTGTTCGCTGAAAAATTAATAAACAAGTAAGTCACGTATGTTGAAGCAGATTCCATTGACATAATCGTCAAAAAAGAGAAAGGACGGGTGACAATTCCTTGCTCAAGACTGATCGAGGAATATAATTGGTATTGGAATAAGGACAACCAGATAAACAGTTTTTTAGGTCGAGACCGCAATCATAGTAAAATGGCATTTGCAAATTTTGTATCACTTTTTAGATATTCCCATTGTAAATTTTCGGATTATTTATATAGAGATAAACACATAAATCACCCAAAAAATCTTGTGAATGTGGCAGTGTCACGCTGAATTGGCTAAAGTTATACGTATGTATAAAACACAAAAAAACAAGAAGGGTAAGTATAGCGTAAGTATAGAAAAAGCAAAGAAGTAACAGCGAAACATAAAATAATAATAGTATCGTGCTAGCAATGCCACCCTATTCGTCTTGACAAAGATGGACATGAATAAATCACAACTGATACAAGAAGGCGTTGTTAGTTTCCATATTGAAGAAGTTGTGAAAAAACAGGCACCTAATCCACCATTTTGTGGCGGCAGCCATCTTGAACAGATTTTTATCAAACATAGCAAATAACTCTTCCAACTATAATTCACCTTTCAAACCAAAAAAAAACAAAATCAAAATCAATTCATTTGTTCGGTAGCTACTGGTACACACACACACACACTGGTAGACACACAGAGAGGAGATGGAGAAATAGAGATAGAGAGAGATGTCAGACTTATAACACTCCATCGTTTTTGCGTCGAGCGTTAAAAAAGTAATAATTTTTGTGCGATTTCATAACAATTGAAACAACATTCACCATAGGGTAAAAGCTTATATTTTTTTACCCAGTAACGCATACTGTTTCATTTTTGAAACACAAGGTTTTTTCAAAAAAAAATCATTAAAATATGTAATTTGATTTTTTTCAGTATTTTTCCATTATTGTACCCATTAACGTGAATATAAAGTATTTTTTTGCATTAAATATAAAAAATCATGCATTTAAGGGTTAATTTGCTCCTAAAGTACCATAGTCCCAACAGTGGGAACACAAAGGCACTGTTTAAGCTTATGCGAAGAAGCGCTGTTTTAATTTCTAAAGGAAACATATTTTTAAAGCATTGGCAAGCAATAATAATAAAAGTGCGAAATCTATAATTTGTAGTTAGGTACTGATTATGGCAAAATTGTAGATAGGTACTTACCCTTTAGTTTACCCTCCTTTTGCAACTACTGAAGCTGTAGTCTTACCAGTTACTACTAGGGAAATCGATTTGATAAAACCACAGTGTGACTCGTTTGGTGTTACTCGTTGGGAACCCACCATTCCAGTCACAATCGCAAAGCTTTAATTAACTTACATGGTCAAAGTTACGGCTGGTCAAGGTGGGAGAACGGCTACTGCCGATCCGCAGCACCTAGTTCGAATCCCACGCGCACCACTGCCTTTAGAATTCATGTGCGTTATGGAGCTAATTTAAACGGTGAAGGAAAACACCGACAGCGTGAAGAAATCGACATGTTCCTAGAATCTTTCGGGTCATGTGTCACCATAATCCACCGCACTGGGCCAGTGTGGTGGATTATGGGCTAGACAATCTCTTATTAAGAGGTCTTATCAGAGACTCGCTATGCAATCTAAATTCAAGCTGTGTTAGGAAGTATTCTTCAAAATTTCTGAGGTTTGAACGTTTCGGGGAGAAGAACTTTTTCATAAACTTTAACTTAACCAAAGTAGTCGCATGAATGGACAACTCGTGCCTAGCGGCGAGATTTTCAGATTTATATTATAACTAGCAGCGCCCCGCGGTGTTACCCGCGTAGTTCCCATTCCCGTTGTTTTTTTTTCGGGATAAAAAGTAGCCTATGTGTTCTTCCAGACTATAATCTGTGTTCCAAATTTCAGCCCAATCCGTTCATACGTTAGGACGTGATTGAGCAACAAACATCCATACATTGACATTTACAATATTAGTAGGACAACGGAATGGGAAATGCACGAAAAATGGATCGAAATTTTAAACATGGCGTCAAATAAAGCTGTCCTGAGACACAATTATTTTTTTAAATCAATAAAATTGTGTTTGTAACTAAATGGTAATGTAAAGGTTACCTACTTACCGATATAGCTGACTTTTTTAGTTATTTTCAGTCGTCCTTCATAATGTCTGCCGACTTTTATAGCGAACATCGTCAGATTTAAAAGTAACAAAGCACGTGTTTACTGCGCAATGTCAGTGCCGGTACTACTAAACTGACAGAACGAGCTTATCAGCCAACAGTTGACTGATTTTTTTTTGCTGTTTCTACGCTCGAGCTGTCCATCTAGACAAGTGTATAATCAAAGGTAGCTGCATGGTACTATACTGTTATGAACAAGCGTGTCGCTTACATTCAGGCCCATTTAGTGCTCGTCCCGTCACTTTATATATATATTATAAAAAATGAATTCTAAAATTTTGCACATAAATACTAACAAATACCTTATCTTTTAAGCTTTAAGTCTCCAGCGAACGCGAAGGGCTATAATTGTTACTCTTGAGCGGATAGCAGGGGTGTGGTGTTTCATCTATGGCCATTTATATTTTGTATTGTATTTGGGCTATCGGGCGTAAATGACAACTTCTTTCTAGTCTAGATAGAACACATCATAAGGATAAAATAACGAAATTTGTGATAAGCGACCATCATCACTCCCCGTGGGTTTAGCTCTTGGTTTTCGGAGACAATATCACTCGTTTGTCCGCGGCTAGACACTAGTTTTTTGTAAACGAACTTTTATTTTCCCGATGAGCAAATAAAAGCGGTATAGAGCCAGAATCAAGATGTGAACAGCGAGTGCACAATTAGGCGCTGCGGAAACGTAGACACTTTTTGTTTCACAGCACACAAACACAGGGAAGCGTAGATGCTGTGTCCTGTAGAGGTGATCGGATACAGTCACACACTGCTGCTACTAGTCACTGGTTACCGCAGTTGCTGTCTCCGGACTCCGGACAAGCTTCTGATGACGATATATTGATCAGTAGCTTGTATCTGACACAAGACACAAAAGTGTCCACGTTTACGCCCTGCCTAAGATGAATTGACGCGACGTCATACCTCACGTATATGAGTTCGTTTACAAACTCCGTGTTTTCGCATCAAACTAATAAATTTTGACTTGATCTTGAAAAATCCAATAAAAAAATCACCTGCTACAGTTTTGCTTACAGAAACTGAATTTATTCTGGACCCTCGGCATCCCAAAATTGATAAAAAATATACAAAACTATAATAACGATTATATTTGACCAAAAAAAGCTTTAAAATTTAAAAATTCATAATATACAATATACCAAAACTAAGCCGTTGTTTTAAATTCAAGTTCTTTGTCGTGAACAACTTTAATTGCTATCCATAAGTACTTTCAATGTATAATTATATTATTACTAAGCTTGAATCCAAGAATGTTGGTGTTTCGAGTGCAGACCATTCCGTGAAAGAATCTCAAAGGATACACTTTAAAAGTACAAAAAAACGTTATATTGAAAAAAAAACATTGTCGCTTGAGTTTATGCTCGTGTACTGTCACAAAAGCAATAATTTATAAATCATAATTATACAATTATGATAATGAGTTAAAATATTGCTGACTATATAAATAATTAACATTAAACCATACACTGAAACGTATCATGTGACCAAAACTAGATGGAATTACTAAAATAAAACGCTCAGTAAACACTGAAAACACATAAAGTGTACTGCTAGAGCAAACAAATTATAAAACATAATTTTGCTTTCAGATAAGGAAACAGTAAAATATCACTAATAATCAATATAATATGTGAAAATATTATAAATATATATATATTTCCTACAATAAATAAGTGTTGACGTGATCATCGGCGAAGGGCCCGAGCAGTGGCGATCTTCACTCTTCAGATATTACACAAACGAAAGGCGACAATCTACTACACTTCAATAACACTAAGTGTATGATGATCCACGTAACATTAACACGAGTACCTTCCCACGCCACAATATAAAACTTTTCAAAACAAACATTCAGAGCAACCGAATCGAAATGTCTCCATTTGTGAAAAAATACATTTGAGCGTATTCATTAGAACTCTATACGATACTCCAGTTTAAGAAGTCATGCCCATTAACAAAATGCTTGCAGTATGACTTCATATTATGGCAATTACTTCCATAAAATATTAAAATATAAGTCTCTAGTATAACTTGTAAGAGTATCGTCTAGATTTCTATACACAAAAACGCTACAAGCCTGTAGGATGCTTCATATTTAATATATTCGTTTATTAATAATTATAATCTCAGCACCATAGCTAAGGCCCGCTAACAGGAACACAAATGCCACTGTCAAACAATCTTTTTATAATGTCTTATTGTAATGTAAGTGCATAATACAGTTTAGTTTGTGGGGTACAAGCCTGCCTAGACCCAAAAAACATTATTTTCGATCTTGGTGCTTTATAGTCCCTGTGACCCTCACAAACTAATCACACACTTAACGGGCCTCCTGCAATCAATTAGATTATTGTAGAACTAACTACTAATACCTATTAAATTATTAAGGTATCCTCAGTTTGTTCCTATCATTTAACAGGAAGGATAATTTTAGTCACAAACTTTTATTGTAACAAAAAATATATATCACATTATAATATCTGACAGTGCAGTATATAGATTAATAGTTACACAATGCTTCTGATCAATGACCTTAGCTACGACGCTGTGTATTTTGAAGATTATAAGGCCTAGCTTTCTATAAAATAAAATTAATATGAAATAATAGTGATAAGTTGAAATTACATTATCTTGAAGCAGTAAATTTCTAAGGATAACCTATATAAGGATGTTATATGGTTTGTTGATATCATATGAAAGGTCTATCCTAGCTAATTTACAACTGTAGTGCCAAATCACTCAATCACTTTTAGGACTTTTCCAATTGCGATGGTTTTGTCTGGAACAAAGAGAAATGTGCCATGTTAAATGTGTACCAATCACCATGAGTTTTATTATGTCACCAAAAACCATTTAAAAATAAATCATTTGAAACTGCCATCTTAGTATATAAAAATCCAGTGTCATGTTTGTTCCCAGTGAACTCTTTACCAAGCTAATATTCACAAAAGTTTGAGTATTGGTATAATTTGGACCCAACTTGAGAGATAGGATAGTTTATATTTCGATTAATGATATCAATACTTTCCAATTAACAACAAACTGATTGATAATGTTGATTGGTAATTCTCAAACATATGGCAGCTCAATATGAACTATAGACTACAGTTCAACCCAAACAAAGTTGAGAGAGGCAGCTCGTAAAATTAAACATAATCAGATTTTTTCAAAT
Organism: Ectropis crepuscularia; assembly: GCA_963693475.1. Taxonomy (NCBI): domain Eukaryota; kingdom Metazoa; phylum Arthropoda; class Insecta; order Lepidoptera; family Geometridae; genus Ectropis; species Ectropis crepuscularia. Next base: position 15,636,246 of record OY856345.1, read on the forward strand.
ATTTCAGGTTTTTATCATGACTCAATCCTTTGATACAACAAGCAAACATAATCCTTTTATGTAAAATTATGATCTTTTTGACTTTGGGATATAGATTAAATTGGCAACACAAATTAGCACACTGCTTGCTGACAGCCGCCTGCTAATTTATAGTAGGAGATGCTGCTATACAACAGCCATTACCAAGCTGGTTATTGGATGAAAAGTAGTTTATATTTAATTTAATATGTCAACAAATATATTGCAAATGGGTTGTTTAAAAAATTGCAGTCCAGGATATGATTCCATAACAATATTTTTTTTTAACATTTCACTTAAAATGATTGAATTTTTTTCATCCAATAACCAGCTCGGTGATGGTTGTTGTATAGCGGGATCTTAGACTATTATCTTGCCAATGTAATCTATATCTTAACATGCATGGCATAAAGCCCATATTTGAGTGTATTTTATTTGTCAGGTGGTAGCGGAGTTGTATAAGTGGGTGCAGACCTTAGTTAAGAAAAATACTCACTCTCATCTCTTAATGTGAATCTTCCCATTTGAGGGAAATTTTTAAATGGTTCTAAGCATATGATCCCTGCACATTCTATCCTCATGATGGCTACTTGGTCTTGTTTCACGAAACGCGGTCGTGTTTTCGATTTATCTCCGCTTTTCTTATCAACCAAACAGATGAGGGCCTGTAAAGGAAACAACATGTTTTATTTCAGTTGAATATTATTTATGACATAGTTTATGTTTTTATAGACTAGACTCTCCAGGCGTGTTAGGGTGAATCTTAGGGCTTCTGCCTTGCGATGCGATGCGACGCCACATCGGAGGAACTTGCGATGCGAATTCGTGCGGCAAACCGTTGGTTAGGGTAACCATACCTTCAACGGTAGTCAGCCGTGTTGGACGTGTTTTTCGGAAGCGTAACATGGATCGCAAAAAGATTGTTGCCCTGCTGTTATTGTTAAGTAGATATGAAAGAAATAAGACTTTGGTTTCATACTCATATTGAATACGATTATGAATGCTGCGATGCGAATCAAATCGGAAGTTCTTGCGATGTATTCGTGCGAATTCGCAGATATTTCAGATGCGATGCGAATTCGTGGTTTTGTGGGGAGCCCATAGTTGTTTGAATTTAATTTACATATTAGTAAAACATTTACTTTTACATTACTTGAAAAGTATGAATTGCAGCATTTTTCATCATATTGGAAATCACAATTTTTATGCTTTTAAGTTTAAAGGTAGCGGTTCGCGCGAAGATCGCGACAGGCACTTGACATTGTGGAATTGTATAGGCGCACCAGTTCGCGCCGAGACCACGACAGGAGACCGAGACACGTGTCGCGGTTGCGCCGCGAACTGGCATCCATACAAAGCTATAATGTCAAGTGCCTGTAGCTGTCTCGTGTCGCGGTCTCCGCGCGAATCGCTACCTTATTAAGACTATTTTTTATAATATTTTTGAACTTGGAATAAAAATGACTATGGCCGGATACATACCTTAACGGTGATTTCTTCAGCGGCACAATGTATGTGCATAACAGCAGAATAGCCAGCACAAATAATAGATTTGTGTTCCAAAATAACTACTTGAGCATCGAAAATCTGAAACAAAACACCAATTTATAAGTTTACACATTCTATTTCATTCACACAGTTAGAAACTGTGTGAATATATTGTAGAACCGTTTATTAGTAAAAGCTAATATAATTAAATCACCTACTAAGTTATTAATTTAATGCACAAAAATAGAAGGCTACATTTTATCCATCATGCATTAAATTAATTACTGATATTAGTTTAACAACCATAACCTGAGTTATGGAAATACAAAATAGTTCAAAATATTTGGAAATATAATTAAACGAAATGTAATTATCCGAACGAAATGTATCCTTTACGTATCACCACACATCCAGTATGATAAAAGTAATGTTTGATTTTTTTTAAATTAATGCAATGAAAATTATTTTTTACCTGCAAGGTGTGCAAGAGAGGAAACCTATTAGCTTCTCTTGCGAAATGACAGCTAATAAATTCCATACATTTAGCCCAGCCACAGGGACACTTTAGTTAAGTGCCAATTTGACTGTTATTTATAACTAAGCCTTTTTAACACGCTTTTATTAGCTTCACTTGTAACTAACTACGTATGTAAGAAAATCTTGGAATCTTAATTTGACCCACTTCCCGGTCTTCGATTAGGATGAAATTTCGCACACACTCTGAGTTCTGATGACAATACATGACTAGCTAAGAAACATCATTACAAATCCAATATGGTGGCCTCCCCAAGATGGCGGACTGGCTATTTGAAATCCACCCTATGGGTATCAAATGAAAGGGTTTGCTGTCAGGAATACGAAAAAAAAAATAGTCACGTGACTTAAATCCAATATGGCGGACAGGCTATTTGAAATGCACCCCATGGGTATCAAATGAAAAGGTTTGCTGTCAGGAATTTAGTGCGTGCTAAAAGCGTGTTTTTTATTTTTTAAACTATTATTAGTAAACAAAAAGGCTTGGAAACATTAGACATTGGAAAATTTAAATGAATTATAACTTATAACGTTAATATTAAGTATTTTCATCATACTCGTAATTTCATACTATTTAATTTGACAATGGTAGCTGATATATCATAATTTAAAATTCAAAACCATGTACCAAATTGATGAATAAATTATTGAATTATTTGTGTTAGAGTTTCACATGCTTACTCTTCCAGTAGTGATGGGGTTCTGGCTGTCGCAGAGAACAAAGCCGGGCGAGACGTCCTCCTCTTCGATTCCTTTGAGCTTCACTTTCACATTCTCGCCTGGACCGATGGATGTAACCTCAATGTCGTCCGACCATAGCTGATCCACGGTTACAGAACTCTGAACACAAAAATATTTGTTTTTTATGATAAATTAACAGACATTAAAAATAAAAAAGGACCCTAAAATGGTTGTTTTTTTAATTTTATAATTTTGATGAAGAGCTAGTTTCATCACGTTAGAGACTTTCACCATTCAAACAAAAAACACAAAATCGGTTCCTCCGGTCGGGTGATACGATACCACAGACAGACAGATATACGTACACGTTAGACTTATAACACCCCCTCATTTTCTCGTCGGGAGTTTAAAAATACATATACATATTAATCGCGGAATCGCGGTTATATATACGAAGAGTTGGGGCATGACACTGACAGTGAAAAATTATTTACCTGCTGTCATAATAATTTTCGTAAAAATATGTCCAGCAATTTTGGAGAAGTATGCACAACAACATTGTGTCATGAGATTTTTTTACATATATCAGACTAGCAGCGCCCCGCGGCATTACTCGCGTAGTACCCTTATTTTTTGGGATAAAAAATGCCTACGTGTTTTTCCAGACTATAATTTAACTGTGTTCCGAATTTCAGCCCTATCCGTTCATACGTTACGACGTGATGGATCAACATCCAAACATTGACCTTTATAATATTAATAGGATTGGTGAAACTTACCCTATTAGGCATGAGTAAAAGAGTGCTAGTCTTGCGAGTGGTGCCTGCTTCAACTTTCCCCATGACTACTGTGCCCATGTCCTTATATTTGTCCACAACAGGCATGATGAATGGGCCATCCATCTTTCTGTTTAGGGACGGGAGTTCATCAATCAATTGAATGAATGAAGGCCCTCTATACCAGGGACAAATTTCTTCAGATACCTGAAAAATATTAATCATATATTGTTTTACTTACAATAATTAAATGGCAATGGCAAACTTACTACATACATAGTATCTCTGTCTACTAGTTTTTTGATTTGGCTAGCACCAACTTCAAATAGATGAGTGAGTAGCGTTTTATAATAAGTGCCTATTTGTGGTTTCGAATATTGAGGTTTAATTTTTTTATTGAACATAATTTATTTTACCTTTTCTAGTGCAAATCAAGTTTTAATTTATGCATTTACACAATTTCGTGTTGACAGAGGATCGAATTTCATAACTTTTGTGAAATCTACAACCATTATCATCCAGACCAAATTGTTGGCAAATTTTAGTTTTTTCTTCATATTTCAAAAACCACCACACCGATTTCGATAAAAATTATATGGGACCATTCGAGAAGCATACCCATCTGAACACAGCAAGATATTTTTTAATCGGTTCGGGCGTTCTCGAGATATCGGGTAACATACATAAAAAACATGGTGTTCAAATTAATAACCTCCTCCTTTTTGGAAGTCGGTTAAAAAGTAACGTGGTTATTACCCATTTTAAATAAATACATGAGTTACCCACTCACGTTTGATATAGTCAGTCAAGTCCAACTCAAGTTTCGATCGCGTCCGGCGATCTTTTTCAAGGAGAGTGCGTTCGCAGCTCGTTTAGCACTGAACTGAGTGCTAAACGCATCAAAACGCATCAAAGAGATCAATGCATATTAGGGAGGGATGTTATGGATAATATATGATGTTTCGGATCTGGATATAGGAATAAGATTATATCGCTTTCGGATATGGTTATTTGGTTATGGATATGAGATATTACAAATCTATTAAACATAAACCTACATATATTATTTATAACTGTACATCCTAATACATAAATACGAAAATAACATAAACAAATATAAAAATATCATGTTTTACTAAAGGATATACAATAATATATGATATTGATATAAATTTACGATTTAAATAAGGGTAAGATGTATTAAAATAAAAAACATTTACGACTTCGCTCTTATTCACAACTATCTGAAACTTTTGAAACAGATATATTTTGGATATCCAAGAGTTTCGGATACGGTACGGAGCTCTGTAACATCCCTGATTCATACCTGCATTTTAACAAATATATTGCATATTTGATAAATTATTCTGAAACACAATCTAGAAACCATTCCCATTTTAAAAAGTTGGGCAAACTAAGGGCATCATCATCTTTATGTAGTTTATGAATAATAATTGTGAATAAAAAACTAGTACTTACTCTTTCCAATAAACCTTGTCCCGTTTGTCCTGATACAGGTAAGAATGATAGGTCCTTTGCTGGGTTGAAACCCAATTTCTTAAGATAAGGCAGGATTTTGTCTCGGCATTCATTGTACCTGTAATATTTTTTTTATATTCTCTTTAGCAAAGCATAACATAATTGAAACATTACCTTACTTAAAGAGTATTTTTGCAATCATATTTGCTGTACACCATATCGGAGCTGAGTTATGGCCTTTCAAAGTTGTTTTTTGGGCATTTTTATATATGGACTAGTGGCGCCATTTTCTATAGCGGCCAAAGATCTGTTGTCACTTTTGTGAAACATTACCTTACCTCAAGGGTATTCATGCAAACATATTTGCTGTAAGTCATATTGAAGCTGAGTTATGGCTTTCAACGTTTTTTTTAGGGTTTTTCTTATATAGACTAGTGGCGCCATTTGCGTTAGCGGCCAAAAATCTGTTGTCACTTTTTTTAAACATTACCTTACCTCGAAGGTATTCTCTGTTGTCACTTTTTTTAAACATTGCCTTACCTCAAAGGTATTCATGCAATCAGATTTGCTGTAAGTCATATCAAAGCTGAGTTATGGCCTTTCAAAGTTATTTTTTGGGTTTTTCTTAAATGGACTAGTGGCGCCATTCTCTATAGCGGCCAAAGATCCGTTATCACTTTTATGAAACATTACCTTACTTCAAGAGTATTTTTGCAATCATATTTGCTGTAAACCATATCGGAGCTGAGTTATGGCCTTTCAAAGTTGTATTTTGGGCATTTTTATATATGGACGGACTAGTGGCGCCATTTCCTTTAGCGGCCCAAGATCATCGGGACTCCTTGAATCATCGGGACTCCTTGAAGAAATTCCAAATGAAATATGCAGAGACACAACAACTGACGAAATGGGAGTGAAACTAGTATGCCAGCGACCCAAGGCCGTGCTCCGCTATTTTAAGGAGCTCGTCTGGTTTGGGTAGGCTGGCGGGGGGGAAGTGCACAATACACCCCTAGCGGGACGTCAGTGCAGGTCTATCACCCCCATTCTGAATTTGAATTAGAATTAGTGGCGCCATTTCCTTTAGCGGCCCAAGATCTGTTGTCACTTTTGTGAAACATTACCTTACCTCAAGGGTATTCATGCAAACAGATTTGCTGTAAGTCATATCGGAGCTGAGTTATGGCCTTTCAACGTTTTTTAGGGTTTTTCTTATATGGACTAGTGGCGCTGTTTGCAAAAGCGGCCAAAGATCCGTTATCACTTTCTTGTTACAATAAAATAGTCTGATGCTATCTGTGCAATCAGATTTGCTCTAAATCATATTAGAGCTGAGTTATGGCCTGTCAAAGTTATTTATTTTTTGGATTTTTTGTATGGACAAGTGGCATCGTTTTTTTTAGCGGCCTAAGATCTGTAGTCACTTTTTTTAAACATTACCTTATTCCAAGGGTATTTGTACAATCAGATTTGCTGTAAGTAATTTCGAAGCCGAGTTATGGCCTTTCAAAGTTGATTTTTGGATATTTTTATATTGACTAGTGGCGCCATTTTGCGTTAGCGGCCAAAGATCTGTTGTCACTTTTTGAAACATTACCTAACCTCAAAGGTATTTGTGCAATCAGATTTGCAGAAAGTCATATCGGAGCTGAGTTATGGCCTTTAAAAGTTTTTTTGGGTTTTTCTTAAATGGACTAGTGGCGCCATTTTCTACAGCGGCTAAAGATCCGTTGTCACTTTTTTTAAACAATATTGTACTCCAAGGGTACTTGTGCACTCAGATTTGCAGTAAGTAATATCAGAGCTGAGTTATGGCCTTTCAAAGTTTTTTTTTGGGAATTTTTATAGGGACTAGTGGTACCATTTCCTTTAGCAGCCAAAGATTTGTTGTCTCTTTTTTGAAACATTACCTTACCAAGGGTATTTGTGCCAACTTTACCCAAACTCCTTTAGACATTTATAAAATTAATGGGAATTTATATCTATGTGACATGGCAGAATTGTGAGAACAATCTAGGAAGTTAAATGAAATAATAAAAAATGTGCATCATTATATTTACTGTTATGTCCTGAATGAGTTTGGTCCAGCCTAGTTTTACCATCCTATCAAGTAAGATAGCGTTCCTGTAAAACATACAGATGCACTACCTTTTGCACATCTATATCATTTACCTTCTCTCTTCCCAGTTGACAGTGGGGTCATCCATCTTGTTGACCAGTGCAACCAGATGCTTCACTCCTGCTGTCTTGGCTAACATGGCATGCTCTCTTGTCTGTCCCCCTCGGTCGAAGCCGGTTTCGAACTCGCCTTTACGCGCCGAAATTACCTGGAATTGGGAAATGTTCACTTGTTTTGAAAATGTTTTACAAAAGATTTGAACTATACATTTTATTTTGTATCTTATACCTTTAAACGAACAATTGTTGTTTATAATACATTGAATATAATATATAATAATATTATAAATGCCAATGTATGGATATTTGGATGTTTGTTGCTCAATCACGTCCTAACGTATGAACGGATCGGGCTGAAATTTGGAACACAGATAGATTATAGTCTGGAAGAATATATAGGCTTTTTATCCCGGAAAACAACGGGAACGGGAACTTCGCGGGTAACACCGCAGGGCCCTGCTAGTACATTTATATAGAATCAGAATCTCTGAAACGATTCGTACGATTTTCATGAAATTAAGAATACAGGGGGTTTCGGGGACGATAAATCGATCTAGCTAGATTGCATTACTAAAAAAAATTACATTTTATGTGCTTTTTCAATTAAATAAATATAAATAAAGTAGCCAAGTGCGAGTTGGACTCGCCCATGAAGGGTTCCGTTGCAGCAAGTAACATAATATACATAGTACACATAGTTCTTGTAGTTCGTTGTAACTTTGATCGAAGTTTTAATAATAGTGTATTTATGACGCACTAAAAAAAAACTACTCATCAGATCGAGTTCAAACTAATTTTCGTTGGTAGTTTTCATGGTAATGTACATCATATATTTTTTTAGATTTTTCATTCTCTTACTTTAGAAGTGGGGGGGGGGGGGGGGGGGGGGGACGGGGGGGACACATTTTACCACTTTGGAAGCGTCTCTCGCGCAAGTTATTCAGTGTAGACAAAAATTATTTTAGAAACCTCAACATCATTTTTGAAGACCTATCGATAGACAAATAGACAACCCACACGTGTAGGTTTGATGAAAAAAACATTTTTGAGCTTCAGTTCTCAGTATGGGGGGCATCCCTAATTTTTGTTTTTTTTACAAAACTTTTGTAAAAATCTTAATGCGGTTCACAGAATACATCTACTTACCAAGTTTCAACAGTGTAGTTCTCATAGTTTCGGCAAAAAGTGGCTGTGACATACGGACGGACAGACAGACATGACGAATCTATAAGGGTTCCGTTTTTACGTTTTACGGAACCCTAAAAACTCCTACAATTTTCATTAGAATACGATAGCAAATTTCGCCGCTATGCGCAAAGTCTAAACAGCTCAGGCGATAGAAGGGCGCCCTTGGTATCGGGAGACCTTGGTTCGAATCCTGATGATTACTTTGTCGTCTTTTTTTTTTGTTCTTTTTTGTGTACCTATGTATGCTTAGATCTTTAAAACTACGTAACGGACTTTAATGCTTTGTTTTAAGAGGCACAATATTGTACACTACAATTTTGTAGTAGTTTTGCCAACTAGATGGTTTAGTGCAAAAAGTGTAGACCAATATTTATTCATTACTAGCTGTACCCTGCGCGCGTTGCTACGCCATCTGTAGAAAATTGGTTGTACCAGAAACCTTCTTTGGCACTCACCTCATGCACAACAACTTTGCTACAGATCATCACAATGATCAAATGCATAGTTTAAGATTCTATAAAGGGCATACAGACAAACATTATTTTTTTACATACAGATGGTAGTTGGCCTTTACTTTATAAGTAAAGGCCACTATACGGTTACTATATCTACCAACCTACCAAATGTTAACAAAGTTTAATGAGGGTTTTTCCAACGAGACAAAAAGATATGGTTTAATAAAACTATACTAGGAGGCGCTTGTAGGTCTTTCGGTTTGTTGTCAAAAGCGGTAGGTATAATGGGACTCAATTCATTAAATTTGCGAAAGCACGACTTCTAGTAATAAATAATGAACTACTTTATCCATGTACGCATTTTATTCGAATGAAAACTATATCAAAATTTATTTTTGGCTATGGATACTAATCCTTCAGCCGAGTGAGTATCTCTCTACTTAGTCTGTGGATAAAATATTGTATCAGTGTTGCTATTTATATCTTTGAATTTTCCTTCTATTTTGGCTTAGTTGGTATCTATGGGATTGGGAGTTCTAAAGATTTTTACTGAAAATGGATTGTGATCAGTAACGGTCTTTTATTACATTATCAACTTAATTGGCTATTTAATTCCCAATATTTTAAGAGTTTAACACAAAAGGTAAGAAGAAAAATTGTTTCAGTGTGAAATTCCTTCATGTATTTAGGGGTTTTTATAGAAGGTAGACATACCAAACTAATCAGCTGAGCTAAGAAGAAAATTATAATTTAAGTATCTAAAATAAATAATTGATGTGTTAACGAAAACTCTAAAATTTTAAATTATCACAAATAATTGATATTAGATTTTTTCCTTGAAAATGGGGAGGGGTTTCGTTGTGATTACACTTTTGAGAGTGAATGGTAGAGACAGATCTTGCCAAATCTACACTACGCCATCTAGTGCGTACGGTGGAACTATTTTTGTCTCGTCGGAAACCCTCTCATTGAATATGCTTCACCACCACTACACACTTAACACTATGAAAAATGTATTAATGTTAAAAAGTGCAAAATTTGAGCTAAGTATGTCATTTCAAATTTGTAAATTTTAGCAAATTGACTTAGATGCATAGTATGTTGCACTAAAAATAAAAATGATATAAGTACATTTATTTATTTTATGAAATAGTAGATAAATAAAGATTTATCTTTGCTTTAATAACAATATCTCTAGATTCATGGACCATGAAAATGTACACAGCATGCAAAATTTTATTAAAATCATTCCAGTAGATTCGTTTTTCATCATAGACAATCAGACGTGATTCGATTTAAAAAAAATATTTATTGTACTCACTAATACAGCAAGGTCGGCCTGAGCGGCGCCACCGATCATATTCGGTACAAAACTCTTGTGCCCAGGAGCGTCGAGGATTGTGAAATGCTTCTTTTCAGTCTCAAAGTATGCTCTCCCCACCTCTACTGTTTTACCTTTGTCTCTTTCTGTAACACAATCATTCACATCAGTATTAATTAGCTTCACTGTTAGAGCACTTGTATTTACTTCATTACAAGGTACCTTCTTTTTATGTAAGTGGCTTGCGAAGAAATGCTTGATAGCATTTTTAATGACTAATTTTACTCATTGTTTTTTGTAAAAATTTATACAAAGATACTTTTTTTAATCCAAATTATAATGGCAATATAGGCAGTGATATAACAATCTCTTATGTACAATTATCTTTTGAGAACCATATGTATCTCTTCATGATTAAATTGAATTTAAGACAACACAGGTATCAACATATAAACCCCTAGATTATTTATTTGGGTACTTTAACATCCTAAAGTTTTTATGTTGAATTTATGTGAATAATATGTAGTAATTGATTAATTTACAGTAATATATAACTCTTGCAGCGACAATTCAAATACAAATTGTTTTATTTGCCATAAGTTACATAGGTTACTAAAGTACTCATAGCCCCTGTGCCCATGCCGGTTTTGGTCACATGGAACAGAGTTCACCTTGCAGAGAAGTTGTACAGTACACTTAGGAAGACACTGCTTCACTATTGATGACAATAATATGGAAATAGTAATTATAATTTGCAAAATAAGGTTTTAAATGTATGTAAATAAATCTACATGATTTACCTTCTTGGTTAGTGTCAAGGGCCCATGACAAATACCAGGATTCTCTTGATTTCTCTCTCGCTTCTCTTTCGTATTTTTCCAATGTTCTTTTGTCGACCATTCCAGTCAGGGACATGATCTGTCCTCCAATCGTGGATTTACCCGCATCTGATATAAAATACATTTTATTAAACAAATTAGCTAAAAGATCTATGCTTGTGAGTGGTCATATTTGGAGTGCAGTAATCCATTAGAATTAGAGAATTATAGGTCTTTATTATTTGTTTTTGAATTACAAATTACTATTTTTGGTCAAGTAATATAGAGACTAGTGACAACAGCACAAAATTTAAGGATTAATAGCAGCACTTCACGGTTTTACCCATAGTTCCCGTTATTGTCTTGCAATAAAAAGTTGGCGTATGTGCTGTGACAGATAATAATATGTGAAAAATTTCAACAAACATCCAAATTTAGACATTTATAAAATTAGTAGGATATTATAAATATTAGGATACATCACTCGAAAAAATTACGTGTACTTATAACAGTACATTATATAGTGTATAATATATTATATAGTAATTGAGTACTTATTATATTATCAGAAACTCACCAACATGTCCGATGAATACAACATTTACATGCTCTTTTTTGCTCCGTGTGTCTTCCACTCGTGGTGGCTTCTTCTTGGGGATCTTCTTTGTAACTTCACCATCCTTTAACAAAATAGAAGAGAAATGTTCATAATTGTCAGAAATCTATACAAGGAACTTTAATCACAGTCAGTAAAGCTTGAATGGTTATAAATAACCAAATGTTACAGGCAAGTTCCATTCATTTTATATTTATTTCTTCATTCACTCATCAACATCAATTTAAAGTACATAATTATGTGGTATCATTGTCACTAGTAACTAGTACTATTGGCAGAGAATGTTAATAGACAAGTATTCTCCCTCCGAAATGGTACAGGCATACTTTTTATTTAAATAGAGTAAACTCATACTCTGTATTAAAAAATGGAGGTTTGAGTCCTGTAAAGGAATCCCTTTACAGGACTTTTTTTATACAAATGCAAAAAAGTGAAACATACAAAAACTTGCGCATGTTTATGATAATCATTGCAGATATATTTTTCTAACATGTCACAGTATTTTCTTCTACTCAAACCAGAGTAAACTTAATAAGCTTAACTTATTTGTGTCACAATATTTCTTTACTGGCACACAGGTCTGCAGCTTATGTCATACTAGTTCAGCCAGTTTACAATGATAGGTTGCCGACGGAATTTTCGGACGCGATACGTGCCATGTATAACAAATATTTGTATATGATATCATAGTGATCAACTTATCTATGAAACTGTTGAAATTAAATAACGAATAAAAGACGATTGGTTTAGAATGAAACTTCCGAAAGTGGCTCCACTAGATATTTCATAAATTAGTACTGTACTGTGGGAAACTATAACCGCATGTATGGTTGTAGTTAATTAGTTTTTCACACTTTAGAATTCAATTTGAAACAGTATTCCAGTTAAGCATGAGTAAGTTTTGCTTATTGCAGAGCCATTCAGTAATCTATTATTTTCAGTGAATCATACTCTCTGGGCTTGTCATTGTATTTTTTTTAATTGATGTGTAAATTGTACATTTATGAATAAAGAACTTTGACTTTGAGTTAAGTTAAGATTATTGTTGTTTTTGGTTCCTGAGCTTGTATCGCCAACAACCAAGAATCAAAACACATATTCAGTGAAATAACCTGACCATATAAACTAACTGAGATTTTGTGCAGTTGAGAGTCAAATTAAAATAGTTTGTGGTTTAGTTTTCGTAATTGGTCATCTGGAATCATGACCTATTGAATACAACTCTACTGAGTATAAAAGAAATTATAAGCAAGATGTGTTATGTAGTTTTGTTTTCTTAGCTCATAAGAAAATTCATATAGGTTACATAGGTACATAAATAGATGAGATAGGCTTCTAGATCTACAATTGTTGTTTTACTTCTCACAAGAATTTTATTCAACAACAGAACATGCAAAATATTGCATTACCAGTAATACTTAGCCAATATGGGAAGTATTGCTAACTTCAAGTTAGGATCAAATTTCATCTACAACCTACTGTCACATTGGAATTACTACAATCTCAGTTCTAATTTAAATCATTTATTTCCTGAATTGACTTTATCTGTTTATCAGATTGCTATAACTTGTTCAAGGATTTTAAGAACCAGTTAATTAATGGCCATTGATAGATTTATGTAGTTAAATTGTTAGCAGAACTTAACACACAAAATGATCAATGTGACATCATCATTAAAAAAAAGAGTTTTCTTTTATTTTTCCTTGTTGATTAATGAAGTACTGGTATCAATAAAATATGTAATAAGATTTGTTAGGTGTCAAAGTGAAATAAGATGGCCCAGAAAATTCAGTGTCATAGTGTAGATAGGGAAAACTTAGACATTTACTGGTTAAGTAAATGTTTATTGTTGTACATATTATGAAGCATAAAATTGTTAATGAGGAGGTCATGAACAAAAGCAGACTTGTCCCTTCAATCATAGAGGTAAAAAACTGAATGACAAGGAAAATTACCTTGAGTTCAAATTTTTTACATTTGCAGTTTGCATTAATTTATAATTGTATTTCCGTCTTATTTTCATATAAATGCAGGCCCATTATAGTTTTTTTTAAGGGTAAATATGTACTTCTAAATTTTATTAAAAATTTAAATGGACATGTCAGTTTCTGCTTGAAAACAGTGTTTGATGTTAAATTTCTGATTTGGAACTGGCTTTGATTGTCAATTTCTTCAGGAATTTGTAGATGGGTACAACAAGAATGCAAAATGAGAACAATTTTTTGTTTGTTTATAATGTAACATCATAAGACTGTAAACTGATTGTATTTATTCAATTCATTTATTCAAACCATAAATTAATAAGAACACTTGGTAACGTCATTCACAAAAAAGGCAAAGAATCCGTGTATATTGGTAGGAGATCCTGCTATACAACTACCTTCACCGAGATGCTTATTTGATGACACATATTTTATATTTAATTTAATAGGTCAATATAATATATATTGCATATGGGTTGCCTAACAAATTTTAGTCCAGAGTATGATCAATTAATCAATAAAACATTATTTTTTCACTGTTTTGATTATTAGACAAATTCTAAACCAATCAAAAGTATGAAGCCCATAGAATATGTAAATGTTAGGTTGCCTGTTCTTTTCCAGTCACAACTCTCGGGTTGCCAGGTATAAACAGGTACATTGATACTAGCTTTTTGCAACGGTCAGATTATTGGATTGAAATTAAATAAAATTAAAGATTATTTTATTATGAACACGGTGGTATAGGGTTGCCTGCGAAAAATCAGTCCCGAATTCCGGTTGCCGAACTTTTAAGAGTAAATATTGCTGCGAGGTTGGCCAATATCTCGGAAACTATAAACTTTAGGGCAAAAATTATTGAAGTTGTTATTGTAGAAAATAAAATTGTGCATCTTGTGCACTTTTGCACCGTGCGAAGCCGGGCGGGTCACTAGTAATAAGATAAAATAACAATGTCAAAATGAATAAAGCAGCTGTAAAGGAGCCTCATCTATTAAATGCAGCTGTAAAAAGGCTTTCTCAAAGACAAAATAATTAATACATACAGTAACAGTATACAGATACTACATGAGTACAACAATGTTACATCAAAAGTTTTATAAATCTACTAGCTGACCCGGCAAACATTGTTTTGCCATATAAATGATTAATAAAAAAAAAATAATCTAACATTGGTAACCCTAAACTTTAATAATAAAAATAAATGTTTATTCTTATAAACAATTTTAGATTTGACATAAGAAATTTTAATCGAAATAGAAAAACATTTACAAAAAAGATGATAATTGATCAGTTATCGAGTGGGATGATAAATTATTAAATTACTAAAATGGCTATTAAAAAATAGGGGTTGGTGATAAAAGGGTAAAAATGTAGGGTTGTATGTATTTTTTATGCCACATTATAAAAAAATAAAACAAGAAATTTTATTCAAAATTAAAAAAAAATATTTAGGGGTGAAAAACCCTTATACAAATAAGATTTGGTAAACATCAGTAAAGCTGTTTCGGAGGAGTAAGGTAACTAACATTGTGACACGAGAATTTTACATATATATAAGACTAGCTCACCCAGCAAAAGTTGTTTTGCCATATAAATTATTAAATTACTAAAATGGCTATTAAAAAATAGGGGTTGGTGATAAAAGGGTAAAAATTTAGGGTTGTATGTATTATTTTATTCCCACATTACAAAAAAATAAAAATAAAAAATGGTGTCAAAAAATTTTACAAAAAAAAATTTGCGGTGAACAACCCCTATCACTTGCAAGGGTATGATAAATAGATAGAGAGTAGCCGATTCTCAGACCTACTGAATATGCATATAAAATTTGTAAAAAATCAGTAAAGCCATTTCGGGAGAGTAAGGTAACTAACACTGTGACACGAGAATTTTATTTATAAGATTATTTTACCTTATTACAAGATTTTAATTTCGACACATTGCTCTTCTATACGTTATTGTCTTTAACAAAGTCATCTATATTATAATATGCCTTGCTCAATACATAGCTTTTTATTTCATTTTAAAACTTTAAGATGTGTTTTGACTGAGAGTGTTCTGTAAAATAAGGATATGATGAAGGGTTCTAAATAGTACCAGTTGCTCAATCTCCTCCTCTTCACCGTCATTGTTGTCTTCAGGAGTGAGGAGTGCATCATCTGCCTCAGCTTCCCAGCTGTCAACCGTTGGGGAGACGTCAGGAATGGGCAGGGAGGCGGCGTCTGTCGCGACAGCGGGCGGGATGGGAGGCGGCTCCTCGACTCGAGGCGAGGCAGAGGCTGCGCGACCATCGCTGCTCTCGCCACCACCGTCTCCGCAACCTGAAACCATAACATTTGTCCATCTAATTATCCATGCCTAAAATATGAGTCACATCTCCTTCTTTTGACTAATCATCTATGAGTCATTTCAAACAGGTTCATGTAACTAGGTAGCTACAAAATAATTTAGAAAAGGACTATTGCCTAAGGGATGCAGCATTTTGTAGTGATAAAAAGTAGCCCATGTGTTTTGCCAGACTACAATCTGAGATGTGTTTGAATAAAAATAATTAAAACTGTCTTCTTTATAATATGTAGAAGTAGATTTTTTTTAACAATGATAGGTTTATACTTGACCACCATCTTGTGTGATGTTGATTCCGACCCATCCCAAAGGTATGAAAGGTTTTGATAATCTCATGAACAAATTTCATTCAAATTAACTAATTACAACGTTTAAATGTTCATGTTCAGGTGTTTTTACTCTAGACATAATTGTTTAATTGTTTGGTAAACATAGTAGAAAGTCAACTGACTGATTTGTCTTGTAAATACAAATACCTACTGGACTCACACACATCTAAGATAAACATGAAGATGTGGATATTTCAGTATTGAGATTGGTAGTTTGACATTTGTTTTCATTTTATGCCAAATTAATGGATTATTATACTGTAGATGCAACTGGCATTTTGATATTATTTTTTTGTGCTTTATTGTGTCGTAAGTTGTATTTGTAATATCCCCAAAAGAAAAATTTTGCAGCTTGTACAAGTTATTACAGCTAAGTTTGACAACTTAGAAATTATGATTGTTGACCTAGTAATAAATAGTACTAGCACATTACTGAAAATTATTTCAAAATCGCATGTATGTGTAAGTCAAGCCTTTTCCACATACTTACATAAATTATTTCTACTTTATGTATCATTGTGGAATACTATATCTATCATACAGTTCACAGGATTCTCAAAGGTAGGAAATAACTTAACAGCACTCAGTGCTGCAATTAGGTCTCCATAGGCACCAGAGATCACTTACCACCAGGTAAACTATCACTTGTTTTGTAAATAATAAGTGTATATTCAATGAAATATTTCTTGATAGTTGACCATTCAGTATTTTAAGAAGCTGCTGCAATTTACCAATAAGCCAGCTAGGTAGAGTTATTTGGTATTTAAAATCTGTAACTAACAAGCAGGAAAAGTTACTCTACAATTAACACATAATTTTATAAAATCTACAATCATTTCATATATGTAATTGTGTAATGGCCTCTTCAGTCATCACAGGAATTTGCTGTAAGTGGGATGATGCCAATGATGAAATGTTTTGTGTGTTTAGAAACATACAAACATAACCAATAATCAAACTTATCCATGGGCGTCAGACTATTGTGTTTGTGTTATGATAAAAACTTAAACGCAGTGTGTGCCTTGGAAAACACAAAACAGGTATTTATAGGTCAGTCAGCTTCTTCTTCCACAAGACATCACCTGCTTAATATCAGGTGCTAATCCAAAGTACACCAACGTGCGAGAAACTATTTTGATTAAAACACACATGTACAACAAATTTTAACTGAAATACAATCCTTTGGTTAAGACAATTTTTTGCTGACTTAACTTTCAATAGTACAAAGTTTAGTAAAAACTTTAATTGAAAGACATTGTTAGAAACTGAGTAACAAAGAACTGTTTAGAAATTTTGTATTATTTCATACCATGTGTACAATGTATTCATGCAGCAAAATAAAATATCAATAACCAATACTGAAAGTCATGTAGTTTTCAGGATCTTAACAAAGGCTGTTGTGACAGTCTAACCAAGAACAATTTAACACTTCTAATGTCATTTGTAGTAAATAGTTGTGTGTGATACTATTGTTTTGCAGAAAACGTTAGTAACATTGAAAGTGGCAAGTGAAAGTATGCATTCCTTAGTAAAATGTATCATTATTTCCAATGTGTTTATGTCTAACCATAGGTACAAACCTTTAGCCATTGTTATTATCACAGAGAGACAATATTAACACAATTTAACACTAATTTAGGAGGAGAAAGTTATGAAACAGAATACCAAATAGGTAAAGTCGCACGCCGCGTGTCGAGACATAACCCGGTTTAAACTGGATTCGATGCGAAAAAAGTCATCGAACGTATGTTCCGCTTGCTAATAGGTACAGAATTGAGCAAAACTTGATTCGTTTGCTAGGGTCTAGACTTGTGTTGATAGCCAAATTAAGGTAATTATTGAAGCAGACTACTGATGGATGGGAATGACAAGTCCAGGTTTCGAGGAAATCACCGATTAGCTGGACTCTATACGACTTACCGTTCATAACAGGACTTCCCGCTGAATGGGATGTGGATGACCCGCTTCCACTGACAGATTTCTGGGGAGTGGAAGGAGACTCAGCATCCTCACTGCCAGAATCTTTACAAAAAGAAGGCACGAACTCCATGGCATTTACATTCAACGTGGAAAATTTAGTAGACACATCATTAGAGTCCTTCGCACCTTGTTCACCTATGACTTCGGCCTGAGTTTCCCAAGACTCCGGAGCACCGTTATTTGACATGTCGAAAACTAACAGTGTAAATTTAATAATTATTTAAGTCTTTTCCAGTTATTTTTGTAGTTATTCGCGTTCTTTTCTCAATAGGTCCGCGTGTGTCTTTATATTCCACCGGAAGTTCATGGCAATTTGCCAAATAAGTAGATTTAGTACTTCAAAATTGTATTATATTATAGAAAGAGTAATTACTTGAAATTAAAACATCGAATTATCACTTATATGTGTAATGAATTGATCATAACATAATAAAGATCTTTTTATCTCGTATTTATATTAGCTGCAATAATTAAATGTGATATTGGCGAACTATATCCGGTATTGTAAAAAAAAGTGTAGCTGGCATGAAGTTCTCTACACTGTCAGTTTTTACTTGTCAATACAGTCAATATTGATGTTGAATTTACAATGCGACAATTAAGAGTAGAAAATAAATGAGGGCGCCACTACCGCTCATGTGGCAACACAGTCAGTAAGACGCAACCAGTCTTGATACTTGTTTATTTTTATTTTTTGCCAATATTGTTTACTATGATGAATTATTATTTGTTAAGAAGCAAAATCGCTAGATGTTTATTGCTCTGTTTGAGTAGGTCAGATATGACAGTTGTAGATGCTCGCGCAAATTGTGATCATATTTTCATATTTTCATTCTCCTCCCGTCTTCTCTCTATAATAAAATATGATATCATCTAACCTTTCTCGTCTCACTAACTTATCAAATCTAATCCCCTTGCTTTATCCACATCTGTATACATATGTTATTAGTAAATATTATTTATATGTAAAAATGACATAAAACTACGACAGATTCTCTTTAATTTGTATATGTGTTTTAACTACAAAGAAAACAATAAAAAATATAAACAAGTTTTATTTTTGCACATAATCTCCACCAGACCAGACCATTGGTTCTTCGCTAATGACTGGCATTGTCTAGTAAATCGAAATCCAAATATTCCACTCCTTCCATGAGGTTAATTGATTCTTGCGATGTACCAGCCCCTAAGTTTGTTGTATGCGACTGTGCAATTGATCCGTTGCTATCTGACTCTGTGTCGTCGTCGGTACTATCTTGATCAACGCGAATGACAAATTCGTCTATGTCACTGTATAATGTTCTCCCACGATCATAATATTCTTTTTCAATTTTTTTAACGTGTTCACAGCAATTTTTCCAATCATCTGCAGTTATGGACTCGAATGCGTCTAAGGTCAACTTCTTTATATCTTTTGCACCAACGTTCTGTCCAGCGATCTTTCTCTTTGCAAGTGCCCAAATCAATTCAATTGGGTTCAAATCACAGTGATAAGGTGGCAGCCTTACCACTGTGTGCCCGTGTTGGCCCAGAATCTCATCTATTTCATAAACTGGTTCAGGCTTATTTTTCTTTACTAGAGCTAGAAGAGAAGGTTTCCGCAAATCAGGATCGAACGCCACATTATTTTCTAACAACCACAACTTTATTTCGTTTATTTTATTAGCTGCTGTTGGAGCTTTATTTTTTGAAGTGAAAACTTCTTTAGGCGCGCTATAGACAGAATTTTCGTGGGCTGTGAAATGGATTCATCAATCGTCACGCTTGGATATGATAATGGATCGGATCGGATATGAAATCATCGGGTAAACTCGGTAAAAACGGCCAGGTAGGTACCAGGGCAACAGAAACAGTAAAGAGTAAGAGTTTCGATTACCTACCTCCAACAGCCCAGCGTTTATCTCCAGATAACAGGACAACAGAAATATAAAAGAGTTGCGTTTGCCCCTAGGTACCAGTACCAGGGCAACAGCAAGTTTTCATTTCTATCGGCAGTTCCTATGACTGCCAATTTTTTTTTCACAGAGTGATAAGGAGCATTATCCATCACTATGATTGAAGGCTCTTTGATGTTGGGGATAAGCTTTTCTGTAACCCATTTAGTAAAATTACTTTGGTTCATTTCAGAATGGTAATCTTCTTGTTTGTTTACACCGCTGAAGACTAAAAGTGCATTAGGCACAAATCCTTTTTCAGTTCCAGCGTGAAATATAATCCATCGCTTCCCTTTCGATATATCCGTTATAACACCTTGAGTTTCAATGGACTGCCAACATTTTTTAAGCTTATAGCTTGAGTGAATATAGCTTTCGTCTAAATAAATTATATCTTTTTGAAGCTCTTCCGGCAAATTTCTATTTTCCATAACGGACTTCAAATATATTTCTCTTTTGTGTGCAATAATTGGTTTTTCTAGAAGAGCTTGCCGGTTTGTTCTGCATTTTTTGTACACAAAACCAATATTTTTCAGAAGTTTTCGCAAATGCTCACGACTCCCATCATAACCGATGTCTTCCTTTAATTGAGCTAATATTTTACGAAGTGTTGGCACTTCTTTTTTAACTGCATAAAAATAATGAATTTTTTAGCGAATCGCACACGTATCAAAATCGTCTAATACCTTTGCTGGACGACCCTTTCTATGTTTCACCGGTGTCGAGAATTTGCCGCCTTTTGCAATACCCTGCTCCACTATCCGACGGACTGTACTCTCAGAAAGCCTAAAACAATAAGAAAAGAAAAATGTACTAATAAATATAAACATGTGCATATACTGCTCGTAACATGTTCTACTCATCTTGCAGTCATTATCCAATATATTTCACTGATATGTATATAGCACTGTTATTATTACATACGTAGATACGTGAGAATAAAGGAATTTACAAACATACAAGATACGCGCGAAAAACATAACCCTTCTTTCAGTCGCGTAAAAAATCTTTCAAAACATGCAAAATAGGTATGTTACTTACATACACGTTAGTAAATTTATTACTTTCTAAACAAATTCTGCATGTTTCTTGCTTACATATTTCAAAGAGTAATGAAAAGAAAAATGCTCAAAATGCAGCAGTTGCGCTATAACTTGATAAAGTTTGTTTACATTAGTATAACCTCAAAAAATAAGTCGGAGTATGATATGTTGTTGTTAATCGTAAGAATATCTATTATCTGCATACATTAATGGTTCATGCCAGTGTTTTGTACAATTTTCTACAGTCACTTACCAGTAAAATCAGCTGTACGTTTGTAAACGTCGTCTAGTCCTGTTAAAATATTTCCAGCTTGATATTTGGCCATACACCGCATAAAAACTTTGTAAATTATTGCACGGGCACCGCCACGAATCACTTTGTTCATGATGACACTGTTTTTGCTTGGTTTTTGCTGTTCACGATTCGTAAATAACGCAAAACAATTATAAACACACGATTGTTTACGATTATTGACAATTCGAGTACTTTTTTTTTGTGTAGACAGCAAGATTGCATTCTTAGTTCCCGATTAATTAATTTCTATTCTAAAATGTCGCACTGTACGCAATTATTCTTTTGACTGATTAGTGCAAAGTTTAATTTTTGTCAAATGCGTTGGGAATCAGTACCTCCGTTAGTAGTGTAGAATTAATGTCACACCAGTGGTTTCTACAACTCTCGTGATTTTGACAAATTTTGATGAATTCAATATATTATGCACGCATGACTTTATATTAACGCATTGAGGGCAACACGAGTGGACAGATCATTTGTGTTAAGTGAGTTGCGAGGCGCACTAAATTCTAGATTCTAGCGCATTTTGTTATACTGGAACCGGACATCACATTAACACGTTTTGTATTATGGAGGGTAGAGGTAAGCAGTAACAGAGCAAGTGGGAGAAAATAAAAAAAAAGTGTGCAGTTGTAGGGGTGTAAGGGGGAAGCGCTAAACATCTAGTTTCCCCAAATGTCAACCTCTCCTGCGTGCGGTACACCCTGCTGCCAACTAACGAGGCTCTGACGACCGAACCAATGGCGGTATATCCATTTAAAAGCCAATCCTAAATTGACCTGGCCGATTACGGGCAGCGGCGTCATCGGTGCAAAGGACTGGCTCCGCGGTCACCAACCCGCCTGCCAAGCGTGGTGACTATGGCAAACACCCCCCCATATGATGGTCACAAAAAAGAAACGGCCCCTAGTCCCCGGCGGCTCCGTTATTTCAGGCGTTGGAGGCATATCCAATAACCCTCGAATCCGGCAACTTGTTCTACTACCGGGAGGGAGATCAACAATCCCAAAGGGGTCGGGTTTATCGTCCGCAAGTATCTCGTCAACAACGTGTTAATGATCGAGAGCGTGTCGAGCAGGGTTATATACCTTGTACTTAAAATTACCGACCGGTATTCATTGAAGGTCATACAGGTATACGCACCGACCTCGACACATCCCGACGAAGAGGTTGAGACCATGTATGAGGACATATCCAAAGCCATACATGTCTCGCCAACACATTTCACAGTTGTGATGAGAGACTTCAACGCGAAACTAGGCAAACGTAGCGGTGATGAGTTGAGAGTGGGACAATTCGGATATAGGCAGCGGAATCCCAGAGGGCAACGTCTAGCTGATTTCTTGGAAAGGGAGAGTCTCTTTATGATGAACTCCTTTTACAAGAAACAGCCACAACGAAAATGGACATGGATTAGCCCAGATGGTTCCACAAAAAATGAGATCGACTTCATTAGGACGACTAAACGGCAAATATTCAGCGATGTCTCTGTGATCAGTAGGATTAAGACCGGCAGCGATCACCGTATTGTAAGAGGCACGCTGAATCTTAACATTAAGTTCGAAAGATCACGTCTAATGAAGTCCACGCTCCGACCAAATTATGCTCAAATCGAAGATCCCGATAACTTTCAACTCGAACTTCAAAATCGCTTCGAAGCCTTAAGGCCGGTTTGCATTTAAATTATTGCGAGTGTGAGTGCGAGTGCGATTGCGAGTAACTGATTACTATGCACTCGCAAAAATCAATCGGTGTCCACACGTGTTTGCTACCAATCACTCAACACCTGCACTACTCACTCGCACGCGTATTAATCAAAATGAAAACAGGCCTTTAGATGAATGCGTAACGGCGGACAAAATAAACGACAGGCTGGTGGAAACTGTTCAAGCAGTTGGCAGGAAATTGTATAAGGGCCAACGCCAGAATAGAACCCAAAAGCTCTCCGATCATACTCTGAATCTCATGGCGGTTAGGCGAGATATGCGATTGCAGTCTTCGGTCGACATGACGGCATACAGACGGCTCAATAGACAGCTATCTACTTGTGTGCGACGCGACATACGCTGCTTCAATACTTCGTGTATTGAAGAAGCGATTAAGCGGAACAATGACTCGAAAGTGTTCGCAAGAAATCTGTCTCTTGGGCAAAGTCAATTGACCAAACTGAAGACCGACAGTGGTAACGTCGTCTCGTCGAAGCCCGAGATTTTGGAGGAGATTGAGAGGTTATATGAACAGTTATACACCTCTACGCAAGCACAACCTGTCGTTAGCATGGCAAAAGACCCCAGAGCCAAGCTGACCCGACACTTCACCGAATACATCCTGGAAGTCAGCCTATATGAGATTAGGATGGCCCTCAAACAACTTAAGAACAACAAGGCACCTGGCGATGACGGACTTACGACTGAGCTTCTGAGAGCGGGTGGGAAACCGGTACTTAAAGTCCTCCAGAGGCTGTTCGACTCCGTCATACTTGACGGTAATACGCCGGAAGTGTGGAGCAGAAGTGTGGTGGTGCTCTTCTTCAAAAAAGGTGACAACAACTTGTTGAAGAACTACAGACCCATCTCACTTCTGAGCCACGTTTATGAGTTGTTTTCGAGGGAAATCACGAATCGTCTCGCACGCAGGTTTGACGACTTCCAGCCACCCGAACAAGCCGGTTTCCGAAAAGGCTATAGTACCGTAGACCACATCCATACGCTTCGGCAGATTATACAGAAAACCAAGGAGTATAATCGGCCACTATGTATAGCGTCGATACAACATCAGGAAGGTTGTTCACGGTAACGACATCACTAACACCGAGCTGGTCGCAGTAGAACGGACAAAAAAGTTGCACATTTGCTTCCTTAAGCCGGACACTACCCCCGATGAATTGAAAAAATACATGACCAAAAAAAAATCCATCGACGGATTATTATGTTGAAAAGCTAACGTTAAAACATCGTTACTATGCATCATTTGCGGTGACAGTCCCCGACGGCAAATTTGATTATTTTATGAGCGCAGAAAATTGGCCGCAGCGTGTGGAGGTGAGTCCTTGGTTTCGTCGGGGCGGCGGGCGGGCGGAGCGCCCGTCCACCGACCCCGCCAACACTGACATTGCGACTGGCGGAGCGCCCGCCGGTGCAGCCGCAAGCGCAGCGCCTGCCGCGCGCCCCCGCCCCCGCCGCCCCGGTCTCACCCCCGCGGCCCCCTCCCGCACAGATCCAGCTGCATAATACAAATTCTGCTAATGACTGTTTACGTCCGAGCCAGCTGATAGTTTGTCAACAAAACATTTGCTCGCTAAATGAAAAAACGCAACGGTTAGAAGTATTGTTGGAAACTGAATTAAAATGCGATGTTTTGGCGATTACTGAGCATTGGGCAACATCCACTAATTTGATGGCTATCCATTTGAAAAATTTTAAACTTGGATCTAGTTTTTGTAGGTCGAGAACATTGCACGGTGGCTCATGTATTTACGTAAGCGATAAATTAAACTGTGTTGAAAACATCGACTTTACGCAATTATCTGTCGAACGTTTTTGTGAAATATCTGCGATTGATGTTTTAGATTTTGACCTCACTGTTGTGTGTATTTATCGTACGGGCTTGGCGCCAGTTAACGGTTTTTTAAATGCTTTTGAATGTTTGCTCGATAAGCTTAGCGACTCAGGTAGGAAATTTTTGATTGTTGGGGACTTAAACATTAACGTTTTAGATCACACCACGCTAGAATATAAAAAACTTGTAGACGTACTGAGGGCCCATAACGCGAGTTTAGTGGTAGATTTCCCAACCCGTGTTGTTGGTTCATCGTCGACGTCTTTAGATATTATGTTGACAAACTTGCAACAGGGAACAGTTATCGCTAGTCCGGTGCGTACGGTCCTGTCGGACCACCTCGCTGTTCGTGGAGTGGTGACTTTTGACTGCGTGCCGCCTCCGCCTCTCACTCGCCTCGCCAGAGATTTTTCTCAGAGCAACCGCGCTAACTTTGTGTTATCGGTTGACAGTATAGACTGGGTTGATTGCATTGACCGCAATCAAAATGCGGAAACGTTGTCTAGCGCGATAACTAATATATTAATTAGTAAATGGGATGTATGCTTCCCAATGAAACGTAAGGCCAACTCAAAACGAGACTCGTCGTGGGTTACTCCTGACGTTATTAATTTGAAATTGTTTCTGTTTGACATTAATAAATTGATAGAATTATTTCCAAATGAATTATTGACATTGCAACCAATTATGAACGATATTAGTATTAAATACAATTCTTCGATTAGCAAAGCGAAAGCTGACCATTACTCAAACGTGATTTTCACTAGTAATAATCCGCCAAAGGCGATGTGGAATATTGTCAACACTGAGAGAGGAAAAAATAATGTCCCCAAACTATTGTTTTCTGATATTATTAGAGATACCAACGGAGTCAAGTTTAGTTCGCCAAAAGTAGCCCTTCAGGCAATGAACGCTAGATTTTTATCGGCAGCGGTAGCCTGTGGGGCCCCGAAATCTAATCTTTCTTCGGTGGTCACACTACTGGCGGCGCGCCAGCTTCCTGATCGTTCTCTCCGATTGCAGTGTTTTTCTGCTGAAGAGGTATTCCGGATTGTCACTACACGAATACCTCCAAAGAAGGCTAAGGACGTTTTTGGACTTTCCATGGAGCTGTTGAAAATAGCAGTTGTGCCTCTTGCTCCTGTACTTTCGGAGCTGTTTAATAAATGTCTAAGGGAGGGATCATACCCATCATCGCTAAAAATGTCTAAAGTTTCGCCAATATTTAAAGGAAAAGGCAAGCGGGATGACATTGACGGTTACAGACCTGTATCCATCATACCGGCTATAGCCAAAGTGTTTGAGAACGGTTTAAGTGCGAGAATCGTGACGTACTTGGCGGACACAGACGCTCTCTCAGAGCGTCAGTACGCTTACCGCGAAGGACGGTCCACGACCTCGCTAGCTCGGGAAGTGGTCCGGTGCGTGATGGCTGCTCGTGAGCGCAGACAGCAGGTAGCTGTGCTATGCTGCGACTTATCGAAGGCTTTTGACGTAGCGGATCACGAAACCCTTGCTTTAAAACTTAGACACTATGGCATAGTCGGAAAATCTCATGCAGTGTTGGTGAACATGATGCGGGACCGCTTGCAAGTGGTAGATGCTGGGGATGGCCGTGAAAGATCAGACCCGCTGTCGGCCACGATGGGTGTAGCACAGGGATCGTCGGTCTCAAACATATTGTTCTCCCTCCTGTTGAATGATTTACCTGATGCTGTGAATGGTGCCGAAATCTTCATGTATGCTGATGATGTGGCAGCTATTGTAACAGCACCAGACATAGACAGGTTGGAGGAAGGTCTGAATCGTACTGTGACTCATCTGAATACCTGGTTTGGTGACAACGGTCTGGCCTTAAGCTTAAAAAAGACACACTTTATACACTTTTGTTTATCAGGACACGCAACAAGGCTGCTAAATGTAAAATTGAATGGCGCTGTAATAGAAC
Organism: Ectropis crepuscularia; assembly: GCA_963693475.1. Lineage (NCBI taxonomy): Eukaryota > Metazoa > Arthropoda > Insecta > Lepidoptera > Geometridae > Ectropis > Ectropis crepuscularia. Next base: position 15,663,216 of record OY856345.1, read on the forward strand.
AGGTGAAAAGCACCACCTTCTTAGGTTTCGAGATCGACCGGAGTATGACGTGGGAGTTACATATTGCCAATCTCTGCGGCAGAATAAGTAGTGCGTGTTTCGCGCTCAGGCGGGTATCACGAGTGGTGTCCCCGGAGGTGTCTCGCTCCTGCTATTTCGCCACGGTGCACTCCAGGCTGCAGTACGGCGCAGAGCTGTACGCACGCGCAGCCGACTGGAAGCGTACGTTCCGAGCGCAAAAACGGGCAGTGCGTGCAATCGTGGGCGTGACGCGATGCACTTCCGTGAAACCGCATTTTAAAGAGCTCGGTATCCTCACACTACCTTCCATATTGATCTTCCAGGTCGCAGTATATGTTAGGAAGAACCTCGACCTTTATAGTAAGCGTGGTGAAAGGCATTCGTGTCAAATACGCAATGCCGACAAATTGGATAGTGTCTCCCACTCCCTTTCCAAATCAAGTAAACTGACTTACGTTATGGGTCCTGAAGTATACAATAGACTACCAGATGTTGTGATAGCAGCACCGAGCTTGAGCAGCTTCAAGGGTAAGCTCAAACGCTGGCTTATCGAGCAAACGTTTTACAGTTACGAAGATTTTTTGAAAACCGACGGTAAAATTATAATTTAATTTAATTAGTAACATTTTTAAATACCATTTGACATTATTGTATTATTACTTATTATGATAATTTAATTGGTAATATTTTTTATATACCATTTGACATTATTGCATTATTATTTATTATGACATTGTATGCTTAATTTTTTAAAATGTATTATTACTTACTTAATTATTTTTTGTCTAATTCCGTGTTTACAATTTTATTCTAATTCGTATAATTACTGTTATACAATTTATTATGCCTGACTTGTAAATGTATATTTATCAATAAAATACTTTGACTTTTGACTTTGACTTTGACTTTGCGTATGTGGACTATGAGAAAGCCTTCGATTCCATCGAGACCTGGGTAGTGCTTCAGTCTCTCCAGCGATGCCGCATCGACTATCGCTATATCGAAGTGTTGAAGTGTATCTACAGCAAAGCCACAATGTCTATCCGATTACAGGACCAGTGCACAAAACACATCCAGCTACAGAAAGGCGTGAGACAAGGATATGTTATATCTCCGAAACTGTTCACTGCCGCGCTGGAAGATGTTTTCAAGTTACTGGACTGGAACGGACATGGCATCAATATCAACGGCGAATGTATCACTGTGCACCTTCGGTTTGCCGACGACATAGTCATTGTGGCGGAGTCGCTGGAGGACCTCGGTGCTATGCTCAGAGACCTCAGTAGAGTATCCCAACAGGTAGGTTTGAGGATGAGTATGGACAAGACGAAGGTCATGTCAAATGTTCATGTCTCACCTGTACCGGTTATTGTTGGGAATACCACACTCGAAGTTGTTGACGAATACGTCTACCTGGGTCAAAAGATCCAATCAGGTAGATCCAACTTCGACAAAGAGTTCCAACGAAGAATCCAACTCTGATGGGCAGCGTTCGGGAAACTTCGGCACATCTATGAGTCCAAAATACCCCAATGCCTAAAGACAAAAGTCTTTAACCAATGCGTGTTGCCAGTGATGGTTTATGGAACTGAGACGTGGTCCTTAACTGTGGGCCTCATAACAAAGCTCAAAGTCACACAGCGAGCTATGGAGAGAGCTATGCTCGGAGTCCTTTTGCGCGACAGAATCCGTAATGTGGATATTCGCAAAAGAACGAAAGTGGCCGACATAGCTCAAAAAGTAACCAAGCTGAAGTGGCAATGGGCAGGCCACATCGCTCGCAGAACTGACAACCGATGGGAAAGAAAGGTTCTCGTTCTCGCTGGAAACCACTGGTTGCAGGTTGCGCGGGACCGTTCCTTGTGGAAATCTAGGGGGGAGGCCTATGTTCAGCAGTGGACGTCTTGCTGCTGATGATGATGATGGGCAGTTGTATATTATCAATAACAGTTCAAAAATCTTCTACAATGGCACTGGTGTAGACAAAAGATATGGTATAAATGTAGCAATGGTAAGCAAATTGAAGTATTCCGAGATAAAACACAAAAATTGGCAGTCATAGAAACTGCCGATAGAAGTGAAAACTTATAACTCACAATTTCATAGCTTACTTTAAAAATTACGCGGGTGAAACTGGATGGCGTGGCCATGAGCATGGCCGTCTAGAAGGTCAGTAATTCTAGACGGCCAATGGCCATAGTCCCGACTTTACCCGATTTTTTTTATCATTCCCGAGCATAACGCTAGAATTCAATTCACAGCCCACGAAAAATCTGTCTGTGGTGCGTCAATTTTTCACTTCAAAAATACTAACTTAAGAAAAAGTTATGGTGTCTTGGAACACCGGGTAGGATCGAAGTTCCATTGGGTACAATATAAGCAATATAATTCGAAAATAAAAAGAAAATATGTGTGCTAAAGACCGCACTGCCGAAGTACCTAATATCCAAGCAGTGTGGTGGTTGTTATAGTTTGGTAAAACTTTGTGTGAGATTAGGCCAAGGTGGCCTATGACAATTGACAAGGTGAAGTGGCCAAGGCGAGGTGGCCGTTACTGATGACAGGTGGCCATGGCGGCAGGGTAGCTCCAAGTTGGTCTTAACGGCGAGGCGGCCGTTGACTGATGACATGACTCTACTAACAAGCAAGGTGGCTGTTGGCGAGCGTTGGACTGTAACTAAGGTGGATATAGGATATGAGAAAGGCGGTTAATGATGGATGAATGATGAATTATAATTCTTTTAGAATTATAATTATTTAAAATATTTACAAAAAAAACCTTTTCCCAAAAAAAAAAAACAGACCGATCCAAGTGGCCAATTTTCCCCATAAGTTTATTTTGATGCCGTTAACATCCCCTTAAAAGGATGCAGGGTGATTACCAGTAACCCTGTATATTCGCTCTCGGTTTTGCTTTCACTCTCTTACCGTTTACTCACATCAATTATTTGATTAATTAATGTTTAAAAAACGAAATAGGCTAAGAATAAAAAATATCTGTGTGCTTAAGACCGCACTGTAGAAGTGAAAACATTAAATAAAAAAATGACTCTTTAAAGCTTTTGAATTATTTTAATATCTTACTATAAATAAAAATTATTACACATACATTGAACATAGTAAATAGTACATACAACATAGTAGTACAAGATAGTAATGTACATCATAATATTATATACATTTTTTGTTTTATCATTCCCTTATTTTACAAGTTACAGGGACACATATTTTATCACTTTAGAAGTGTCTCTCGCGCAAATTATTCAATATAGAAAAAAAATGGTTGTCTGTAAAGTCGGGTTACTGACGTTAGTTGAACGTGACAACTTCAACTACGCCTTAGAGCGAGGTAACACCGGCGGCGAGGTAACGGCGGTAACGTTACATGACGTCATGTTTTGCGGGCGTGCAGCCGGCTTCATCGAATTATAAGACGTTGTCACGTCAAAAAATGGAAACCTTAACATCATTTTTAAAGACGTATCCATAGACGTCCCACGCGTAGTATGGATTTGATGAAAATAAACATTTTCAGTTTAAGTTTTAAGTACGTAAGGGGTGCATGGCCCCCGAAATTGATTGCTGTTTTTTATATTTTTGTGTAAATATCTTAACTCGGTTCATAGAATACATCTATTCACCAAGTTTCAACAGTTTAGTTCTTATAGTTTAGAAAAAAATTGTGTGTGACATACGGACGGACAGATAGACATGACGAATCCATAAGGGTTCCGTTTCAACGTTTTACGGAACCCGTTTTAATGGAGTATCAGAATTTAAGTCCTTATTTCTTGAGTTAGTACTTAACAGACGCTTAAAGCGTCTGTTAAACTAAACGGCCGACGGGAAGTGTCTGGGAGTATTGAGGCCTTATTGGTAAGGATATTGCCTATAACACACGTTAAATTTAGTTGTCAGAAAATAAGTGAAGTAAGCAGTGTTTCTATCTTCATTGCCCCATATTTCAAAATTGCCCGTCTAAGCAAGTTAGCTAAGAACTAAGAACACGTGCTTACCCAAGCACGTGTTCTTAGTACGTACTAACTCTACTCAATCGCACACATTTCGTTCATCAGAAAATACGTGACATCTGGCGGCTCTGGGAACTTGGACTATAACGCTCATTGTAAGCTAACACTGCATCTATTTTAACCCCAGACCAAAAAAAGGGGTGCTATAAGTTTGACGTCGATGACAGCTGTCTGTCTGTAGAGTTCAAACGGATACGCTGATTTCAATGGGTTTTTTTTTTATTTGAAGGTTCATTTTTGTGCGGTAGTTCTTAGCTATGTTTGGTTAATATCGATTAAAGATGGCCGCCTCCACAAACTGGCGAATTATATTACTTTTTCAATGTAAGTTTTAACGTTAATAAAATCTCGTTCAGCTTGTCCTCGCACTAACCAAAACTAATAAACTAAGAGCCCACGAGGGCCAGACCATCGTTACTTTATAAAGGCTGAAACTTCACCTGTGCATGTCCCCTATACAGGTAAGAACGACCAGGGACCAGGGACGCTGGCTGATGGCGCTTAACACAAATACTATGACCGCATTAAAAGGAAAAAGACGTTGTCACGTTCAACTATCGTCAGTAAACCGACTTTACAGACAACCATTTTTTTACCTATCATTACTCGTTGTCAACAACCAAAATAAGTAGAACCACAGCAAATCTCGCCGTTAGCGATTATAGGGGTCAAGTAGAGTGGTTGTTTGTAAACCACTTACGATACTCACAGAGACGCAGTTTAATACCAATTTCAAGGTGCTCAGGGCACATCCATTGATTTATATCGATGCTTTTAGTGATGTGTTGAACAAGTATGTGCAGATCCAACTACGTTTTACAATCGAAATTTGTGTAGTTTTGTTGTGAAATAAAAGTGTAATTTTAGTAAAAAGTGTTATCATGGGAGACACATTAATTTGTTTCGTTTGTAATAAAAGTGATGGTAAAATAATATTGTTCTCGGAGGAAACTCTAAAAAAATGTAAAACTGTTTTGAAAATCAGAAAAGAACATAAATATAAACACATTATACTGCCTGATGAGTATACAGAAAATGGTTATCACCGGGAATGTTATAAGGCATTTACAGGACTTATGAAGAAATACTTAACGTCTGAACCTAAAAATTCAACAAAAAACAGTGAAAAACAAAAATCAGCCAGTGTACCTACAGACCATTGCTTAACAACCTCGTCGTTGATACCTAAGTTGACCACAGAACCATCTCATTTACAGCCTCCCTCTACAGAATCTTCAATAACATTGCAATCAAGTTTAACTTCTGTATCTGATCGTAATCGCCTAAGCCCTCGCGCTTGCACTTACAGCGGACTTTCGATGTGTCTGACAAGATGTAAAAACCATTAAAACTGTCCAGCTGTTGAGGTAACATCTTTTCATAGGTCCCCAAGTAACATATATAAAATTTAGCTTTTATACTATAACAAAAGTTTAATGATAATTTATTAAACTTTAGGGGTGTCTGGCAGGGGGTAGCAACTGTCATAAATGTCTGGCAATGGATGACGAGATTTCTAAAGTTATCTTTAACAAAATATAAAAAAAATGAGCTTTATACGTTAACGAATGTAAGGTACTATTTTATACACCTTTACTACCGGTTACCTGCCCAAGTAACCACAACCCAAACTACATAGTCCCTGGTCGTTCTTACCTGTATAGGGGACATGCACAGATGAACTTTCAGCCTTTATAAAATAACGAAGGTCTGGCCCTGGTGGGCTATAATAAAAATACGCGTATTATTTATATTATGACGTATTCTAGGAATAGGAAACCATTGAAAATTCTCAATCGAATTACACAAAACTCTTAGAATTCTTTTTTCACAACCCCCTCAACAACTGAATATGGGTATCATATGAAAGGGCTTGACTAGTAAACTACTATTCACTATGACAACTTTCAAATCCAAGATGGCCGCTACCACAAAATGGCGAATTACATTTCTTTTTTCATTGCTTCCTCAGTATGAAAAGTATAAAGATATATCATTTTGGGTGCGAACGGGGTAGGTTAGAACTAGGTGCGTACATAATGTAGTAGTTTGCTAGTTTGTCTGAGACGCAAATGAAATTCCTTGGCTCAACCCTCCATAGTTTTATGTAGCGTCTATAGATATCTTAATTTAACCCATCAACGTGTGTAAGCTGTGTATACAGATTCATGTTATAACCAGAGAAAGGTTACTGGTTTACCATATGTAAAATAAATATTTTGTGTATAAATTCTATGGTCCGTTGTCATTGGTTCAACGCAAGTGTTTGATTTGATTGATTGAAAATGGCGGACGATGGCAAATGGCAATGGTGGAAGAACCTTGAATGAAATAAAGAATAAAGCCGCAGTTGTTACGTGTGTGTGACTTTCGCTAAAAGTACGCTGTTTACTGTTAAAATTGTGGCAGATTCGTGAAGCTAGTTACAATTTAACAGATAGTTTCAGTACTTTAAGACAGTTAAAAATAGTTGAGTGTGTGTAGTGGCAAGTCAAAATAAAGTCTATTCATCGTTGAATATAGCGTCCACATCTAAATCTTAAGAAAATACATTGGTTTAATGTACGGGAGTTAAGGAACTATAAACAAATGAATCCGTCTACATACGGAGATGTCTGTTCACTATAAATTTAAAAGTGCATTGGACTACGATACGGTAACGTTTGATGGGCTTCATATATCCGTTGGAGATCTGAAGGCGGCAATATCGCAGCAGAAACGCATTGGGAAAACATCAGACTTTGATTTAGAAATAACTAATGCACAAACAAAAGAAGGTAAAGAACTCTCCTCCTCTTGTGACCTACTTAACCTAAAAAGTTATAAAAACAACAGCTTGTTCTATTTCTTTTCAGTTTATGTGGACGACCATACATTGATTCCCAAGAATACTTCACTCTTGGTTGCTAGAGTACCACTCGCACAGCAGCCAAAGAAACAGTGGGAAGGTTCTAATAGCTTGTCTTCTTCAGTACACAAAGATGTGGCACCTAACAAGGGCTTGGCTGATCTGTCTCGCATGGAAGGTAGCGAACAGGATAAAATAAATGCTATGATATCACAATCTACATTTGACTACGACCCAAGCAAGTAAGCCTATTTATATTATGAAATAAAAATATTAGTTCCTATCATATGTATTTTAGGAAGGTGTTGATTTTGCTGTATGCCTTTTTAAACTTAATTAATTAAACTTAAATTTAATTAAAATGGTAGTACATTTTCTTTGTGTTGGAAGTATTATGTGCGTTTCTGTCTATCTGAATCTTTCCGTTTTCTGAATCTTATCGTGTGAGTTGGAGATGTTGTAGATAGCATGGAACAATCAGACATGTCATTGTTTTTCTCTTGCACGCAGCCATAGCTGGACTGTCTGTGGTCACTGGTTTACAGAGGTAACTATTTAAGTTACAATTTTTAGTGGAACCCCTTGCTAATAGGCAAACAATGATAGTACAATGATAACAATGTAGTGGTAGAATAGAGAATCCACTTTGGGAAGTACCAAATGTTTGCCCATTATTCTACCACCAAGCAGTGAATTGTACACTGCTTGGTGCTTACTGTTCTGGTTTAAAGGGCCGAGTTTTCAGTGAAATTAAGGAGCAAAGCAGTAAGTCATCTTTTATCTTTGGCTCTGGTTAGGGCTGTGTAGTGCTAGGCAGTGGTTTGAACTCTTCATGCTCCAGTAGCTGCCTGGCACCATGTTGTTTTTTATAGGCCCGCAAGTTGCTTATATCAGGCACACATTGTGCTCATCTCCTCACAAGTATTAAAAATATGTCTGCTATGTAGCTTTTACTACTTTCTTTCTACTATCTTTTACTAGATTTTCTTCACTTTCTATTGTATTTTATGTTCTTAATTTATTATGTGGCTATTAATAAAGAGTTTTCTTATCTTATCTTATCTTACTACTTATTGGTGATTTTCTGTTAAGTATTAGGTAAAGGCTTTTCCATGCCTATAAGCGGCCTTGTTTACTCTCCTTCTAAACATATTAACAAAAATGGCAATGTAGTTAATTTATATGCTGTAGAAGTAGGAGCCATAGGTATACCTGCAAAATCTCTCTATAACCTGCTGAAAGACCTTGGCTTGTCCAGGGTAGCGATTCTGAAACCATTCAGTTGCATCCGACACGGAATCTTATCTCTCGGTCTTTGTCATGCTAAACAGATAAGATAAAGACCGAGAGATGAGATTCCGTGTCGGATGCAACCGAATGGTTTCAGAATCGCTACCCAGAAGTGCAGTAAGTTCTTTACTAGAACGAGTATCTATAGCTGCACTAGTAGGTTCAAATCAGACTTTAATGAAGGTGAGTGTTGATGTATGTCGGAAAGGAGCCCCTTAAACATACACCCATGTCACAAGTCTTGGGATCTACTTGGGATTTGTAGAAGTAGGAGCGAGAGGTATACCAGCAAAATCTCTCTATAACCTGCTTAAAAGACCTTGGCTTGTCCAGAAGTGCAGTAAGTTCTATACTAGAACGAGTATCTAAAGCTGCACTAGTAGGATCATATTGGATTTGGCTGGGCAGGGAGAGAAATACGAGTAGTGAAGGTGAGTGTTGACGTACGTCACCAAAAGGGGCCCCTTTTAAACCTACGCCTGAGTCACAAGTCTTGGGGTCTATTCAAGATTTCTCTCTCTGCCACACGATGGACCCGGCACCCGCACGGTGAATGCATGGAGTGCTAAGAAGTTCGTCTCTCTCTGCCACTCGATGGAACCGGCACCTGCATGGTGAATCCATGTTTGGCTAAGAAGTTTGTCTCTGTCCCAATTCGCACACACCTGTGTTGTCTGCTGCATAATATATTTAATTCATTAAAGTTTAACCTTTTGACTGCCAGGACTAAATTGCATTTCCGTGCCCTGGATGCCAAGCGTACGATTTAAGTCACGTGTGGGATGTCTATCGATAGGTCTTCAAAAATGATTTTGAGGTTTCTAAAATCATTTTCGTCTACACTGAATAATTTGCACGAGAGACACTTCCAAACTGGTAAAATGTGTGTCTCCCCCCTCTAACTTCTAAAGTAAGAGAATGAAAAATCTAAAAAAAATATATGATGTACATTACCATGTAAACTACCAACGAAAATTGGTTTGAACTCGATCTGATGAGTAGTTTTTTTTTAGTTCGTCATAAATACACTTGTACCTGGGTGACCGAGCTTTGCTCGGTTTAAATACTAAATTTACTTAGATACCTACAGATAAAAGACTCCAAGAAATAGATTTTATTTAAAAAAACGAGTTGAAAAAAAAAGAGAACCCGTCTGGATTCGAACCCGGAGCTACTAATTCGTGACCGCTATGAGCGCCCCACTTCCCGTCTGAGCTAATTATGCTGTCGCGTCACGCGGCGAAATTTACCTTCACATTCTAATGTCTAATGTGATAGTTTTTTACTGTCTAAAAACGCGCATGATATGCGTTTTTTTTAATAACACTTAGTTAGATCGATTTATCGTCCCCGAAATCCCCTGCATACATAATTTAATGAAAATCCGTCGAGCCGTTTCCGAGATTCAGATTCTATATATATATACATATTTATATAGGTACAAGAATTGCTCGTTTAAAGGTATAAGATTATTGAAACTTCGATCAAAGTTACAACGAACTACAAGAACTATGTGTACTATGTATATTATGTTACTTGTTGCAACGGAACCCTTCATGGGCGAGTCCAACTCGCACTTGGCCACTTTATTTTTGTCAACTATAGACGTCGTTGGCGCACAGGGCTCACTCGCGCTTGTCAAGTATAGGTGACTGTGGCGGTCAAAAGATTAAATGTGTAAGCATAGCAGCGGCCAGCACTTGACAATTTGAAATATTGTGCAACAAAAAAATTGCTTACTTAAAACATTTAAAAAATATATAAAAAAAATACATATTCAGCATGCTACGTTAAAATGTTGAAGGCTGTGTACATTAATAAGGTTGTACAAAAATTCTATGTTGATTTGTTTTGTTTCAGTTATCAAAAAATTAGAGGACAAAACCAAAGAGGAGCTGTACCATCTAACTACACTTGCTACAAGTGTCAAAAGCGTGGTCATTGGATAAAAGATTGCCCTCTGGCTACCTCGGTATGATTTTATAGTTCTACTAATGGCGCCAGTGATAACAAATGCAAATATTAATTTGCTAAAAACATGTACAGAGAGGCTCCTTAGGTGTCAGTGATACTAAAGATACAATTTAACCCACTCTGCCTATCATTCTGGGCATCCCTTCTCTGAGCTTCTTGACCTGGAGGCCAGATATGGCCTGTCAGTGCTAGACAGTCTGTACAGAAAAGCTGTTTGTCTATGAAATGAAAGTAATTTATTCCAGATTAAAAATCTATAAAATTATAAATGTCAATGTATGGATGTTTGTTGCTCAATCCGTTCGTGTCGTGTCATTGGGCTGAAATTTGGAACACAGATAGATTATAATCTGGAAGAACACATAGGCTACTTTTTATCCCGAAAAAACTACGGGAACGGGAACGCCGCGGGTATCACCGCGGGGCGCTGCTACTATTACATATTAATTAAATTAAACTAGGCAAAGCCTGCATCTTGGGGCTCCAATGCAAGTTTGCTAGATAAAAAGTAGCCAATGTGTTATTCCAGACTATAATCTGACTGTGTTCCAACCTGTACAGCTGTCTGACATGACTGATCATCCAAATATCCATAAATCCAAACTTTAATGTTAATAATATTAGTAGTATACGTAATGTACATTGGAAACCATTTGTACTGTGCCCCTCCATCAGATTTAATTAAGATTACTTTCGTAGTAATTCTTTAGTTAAATTTAAAAACAATTGTAGGTAGGTATTGGCTGTATTATGAGGGTCAAAATGCACTCAAAACTATCTAACAATGCACTTTGGTCACAACAGTGCAGGGTCAGCTCTTTAATTCCTTTTTGACTTAGTTTTCAGTTTTGTTATGATGACCAGTTTGAATACCTATATTTTAATTTAATATACCTAATTTAAACAAAATTTAGTTATATCTGTATTATACAATTGACCTTAATTCCTATTTGTATATTATAAACACGTGGAAACCCTGATCTAATCTAATAGGGTAATCATGAAATGTACTAATAAAGACAAATTATCATAAATATGTCTTAATGAAAAGTTAAATTATAATTTTATATGTTTGGCATGTTCATTTATCATTAATTTGTAAAGTGTACTTGTAACATTTGGTTACTTTTTTGTGTATTTGTAGGCTGATCCAGTAGAGATAAGAAGAAGCACTGGTATCCCTCGGAGTTTTATGGTCCCTGTAGAAGGCCCAAAAGCACCAGGAGCCATGATGACCCCAAGTGGAACCTTTGCAGTTCCTGCTGTTGATCGGTAATGTTTTGTTTTCTTAATGCACTGTTTGAAATTAATATTCACATTTTTTTTATCGAGACATTGAAATCCATGATATGAACTCCAATGTTACAGATACAAACTACATATGTATAAAAAAAAAAGTGTATGATTTAAACATGAAGAATATTCTGATATTTCTAATTTATCCTACTGGTATTAAAATGTGTATATTCCGCGAGCAGTCTCAGCTCAGCAATTAGCACTCAATCAAATATACAAAATATACCTTTTGCAAAAAAAAATATTTCCCATACTTACAGTTTATTTTCAATTGGCAAAGTCAAATGCAGTTTTATAGCGCAACCTAAGTATCTTTTAGGCCAATAGTCCACGTAACCGCACGTTATACGCACGATTTCAAGACGAATCGTCAAATTGTCGGTTGCAAGACGAATGCTTGTATCTTGCGTAGAAACAATGAAATCTGTGTCCACGAAGCGACAACGTCGCGTCATCCACGCGAGATGCGTTCGTCATGAACAAAAGAAAACTTGAAAAAATCCGTCTGGATTCTAACCCGGAGCTATTAATTCTTGACCGCCACGACCTTCGACCCACGACTTTCCGTCTGAGCTATTATGCTGTCGCGCCACGCGGCGAAATTGACCTTCGCATTCTAATGTCTAATGTGACAGTTTTTCATTGTTTAAGAACGCGCAAAATATGCGTTTTTTTTAATTAAACCTAGTTAGATTGATTTATCGTCCCCGAAACCCCCTGTATACATAATTTCATCAAAATCGTTCAAGCCTATATATTGAATTGGAAGCACCTATATATTGAAACCCCACACGTGGTCCCTGGGTGGTGCTAATCGGGTGACAAACTACCGATAGTAGGCTTCGGCCGTGGTTGGTGACCACCCACTAGACTAAGTCACGACGCCAAGCGGCCTAGCCGTGTTCCGTCGTGTTGTCAAGTCTACTGACACCATTTAGGGAAAACGGGTCAGAACAGTTGCTGCATAACTGCAAGACTGGACTGTCACGCACCAATACTGTACATCGGGAAGCTAGTCATGGAGGTTAGCGGGATCCGAGGCACGGTTGCCGCGACCGACCGCAGATAGTTGGGGGCCCAAGTAGTGAGCTAGCCACTCATGAAAGGCTGCCCCGCCATCTAGTGAAAAATCCCGGGATGCGCTATCCTGCCGGTTGGCGACCGGATGACAAGGCCAGATAGACATCCCCGGGGGGGCTCGGGCGTCCCCGCAGTTTCCAGACTTTTTTTAATTTTTTTTTTTAATTTAAATTTTACAGCTCCACAGACTCCGGGGTCCGTGACCTTTGTCAATCGTTTTCTTTTTGTCACATGAATCTTGGATTGGAGAAGAAAAGGAAATAGGGGAGAGTAGGAAACATTTTCTTGCTAATTCTAGGACTATTTTATTTTCTAAGCCGCCTCCTCCCGGCTCAGCGCCTCCACCACGACTGCATTTCTATCCTTGATGGCCATCTGCAAATTGAACTCTCGGATGGTCTTCGGTGTTGCAGACAACGCTCGCCGCACGAACCGACCGATGGTGTCGTCGGTGTCGTCAGCGTAATATATAGCGAGTATATTTCCCTCAGCGCATTTGCGACGTCCATTGGGTTTCGATGTGTGCAGAGCATTTCCTGGCTGATCTTTGTTACCAGGTTCGGGCGGTGATACCTCATTTCGAAGAGATTTTCCCTATCGATATAAGGCAGTTGATTGACATCTCCGATGAGGACAATTTCGCCAGCACCAGACAGGCGTGAGACCATTACAATGGCTCCGAAATGGTTCATGAGGGCTTCATCCACCATGAGGCGACTGAAACTCTCTTTTCCGAATCCATTTACGAGAGCAGAAGCCATAGTTCGCACCCTGGTTTTGACCAGGTTTCCAATGCGGTGCGATAGCTTTTCTCTTAGATCTTTTGCTGCCTCAGTTGTTGTGGTGATGATAGCGTCCTTGTCCACGTCGAAGTGTCTAATAACCCATGTTGTCTTTCCACATCCCGGAACACCATTGACCCATTGTATTCTTGGTACCTCCCAATTTTCCCAAGCCGCTGTGACACTTGAGTTCCCTTCGATAATTTTGGCCATCTCTAGGATCTTGTCGTCCAACATAATTTTGGTGCATCGGGCGGTAACTACAATAGGGTCGTTTGGTGGTGTCGCATATACAGGTATTCCCGCGCGCTCTGTCTCTTTCTCGTTCAGTGTCACGAAGCCATTTTCTGCACTGTAGGCTGCCATATACTGTCCTGTCATGGTTCCCTTGATGACCCGGGAAGTAACATTGTTGTAAATGGCTGCTTCGGCCTCCTCGAGTTTCGCCTTTAATAGGCTTCCCAGCCTATAGAACTGCATGATGTTTTCGCAGGTCTTGAGGTTGACTTGTCTTGTCGCTCTCAGTGTGGCTGTGAATTCGATAAAGGCGTTACGTGCATGACTCCGCGGCTCAGAGGCCGTGACATAACGGGGCGGTTCCACCAGTCCCATGTCGGCTCTGGTTCGGCTAATTAGTTGCTGTGAAGCTGTTTTGAGGGTCTTTGACGTCAAGGGGTTTGATGATGATGAAGGGGATGAGATTCGGAGTACGCTCCTCGCTGCTGCGTTAAAGGCCGCCACGAAAGTCGTGTTGGTTCCTCGGCTGCTGCTTTGATTGGCTGCGGAGTTTCCAGACTAGCTCCCCACTGCTGTATTCGTCTTGTGTGTTGTGACCAATGGTCAGTAGTGTGCGGCCTCGTTCTACTGCCGTTTTCCCACCGTTCCACTCTCAAAATCAACATGAAAAAATCACATAATAGAGACAAGTTTAAAGAGCGGCCGCACGCCTTGTCGGTTAAAGTGCACCTCACTAACATTCGAGGTCTGCACTCAAATCTCACTGCAGTCCACCATCACCTCGAGACTGAGCAGCCGACACTCTTGTTTCTAACGGAGACGCAGATAGGTTGTCCGTCGGACGTGGCGTACCTAACGTATCCAGGCTATACCCTGGAGCACAAATTCCGGCCTCGTGCTGGAGTGTGCCTGTACGCCCGTGACGACATCTGCTGTCGGCGTCTCCGTAATCTTGAGGACAATAGATTTTCTGTTCTTTGGGCACTGATGGACACAGGCATAGACAAAATTATCTGTGCCTGTGTGTATCGGTCGCACAGCGGTGATCTGGAGGCGACTAGGCTCACGGATTATTTGAGTGAGGCGGCGGACGCGGCTCAACAGAAGTGCCCTTCGGCTCAATTAGTGTTACTAAGGGATTTCAACGGCCATCATTAGGAATGGCTGTACCCATACCGGGACACTGACCACGCTGGGCAGGAAACGAAAAAGCTAGCTTTATCGTTAGACCTAACCCAGCTGGTCCAAAAGGCCACAAGAGTACCCGACGTTGAGTCGCATACACCTTATTGCTTGGACCTTCTGCTGACAACTGATCCAGACCGTTATTCCGTGGCGGTATCTTCGCCGTTAGGCAGCTCCGACTACTGTCTGGTGAAATCTGTATCTGTCTACCAACCGCCTGATCCCAGCCCTAGAGGCAACCGGCGGATGTGGCGATACAAGTCAGCAGATTGGGACGAGATGCGCTCTTTCTTTGCGTCTTACCCATGGCAGTCATTGTGCTTCGCTTCTGGTGATCCCTCAGTCTGCGCAGATGCTGTGACTAATGTAATACGAACAGCTATGGAATATTTTATTCCATATTCCGACGTCCCATTATCCAGCAAAGCTCGCCCTTGGTTTGGTTCTCAATGCAAAAGTGCTGAAGCATTTAAACATGAGACCTACCTGGCCTGGGTTGATGCTCGACAGCGTAAGGCAAGGGACATACACCAGAAGAAGAAAGTGTTCAACAAGGCTGCTAAGGCAAGCAAAAAGGTTCTTCAGAGGGCTCGTTTTGACCACATTAGTCGAATAGAGACCAAACTAGCTTCG
The DNA here is from genome assembly GCA_963693475.1 of Ectropis crepuscularia. Taxonomy (NCBI): domain Eukaryota; kingdom Metazoa; phylum Arthropoda; class Insecta; order Lepidoptera; family Geometridae; genus Ectropis; species Ectropis crepuscularia. The sequence goes on from OY856345.1 coordinate 15,678,593, forward strand.
TACCCTGCGGGCAGCAAAGCGTTTTGGTCCCTAGCTAAATCGGTCGAATCGAACTTCTGCCGCCGCTGTTCGACTTTTATGTCAGAGATACATATTCGCCAAATGGAGGTTCGCAAAGTGCTACGCAATCTGTTCGTGAATAAAGCCAGTGGCCCAGATGGTATTCCTGCTCTGGTATTGAAGGCTTGTGCGCCTGAGTTGTCACCGATACTGACGCGCCTATTTAGACTCTCTCTCCAAACTGGGGTAGTACCGAATTCTTGGAAGCTTGCCAATGTGCAACCAGTGCCCAAAAAGGGTAGTCGTGCTGACCCTGCCAACTACAGGCCCATCTCGGTCACGTCCATACTCTGCAAGATTATAGAACGTGTCTTAAACCACAGGCTCCTTTCGTACCTAGAATCGAATGACCTCCTCAGAGACCAGCAATACGGGTTTCGTCGAAACCGGCCCACTGGGGATATTCTAGCGTACGTCACTCACATCTGGAGTGAAGCTATTGAGAAACACGGGGAAGCACTTGCAGTCTCCCTGGATATCTCGAAGGCTTTCGACAGGGTTTGGCATGATGGCCTTGTAAGCAAGCTTTCTAGTTATGGTTTGTCTCCTGGGTTCATTGCGTGGATATCGGACTTCTTGAGGGATCTCAAGAAGCTTCGAGATATCCAGGGAGACTGCAAGTGCTTCCCCGTGTTTCTCAATAGCTTCACTCCAGATGTGAGTGACGTACGCTAGAATATCCCCAGTGGGCCGGTTTCGGCGAAACCCGTATTGCTGGTCTCTGAGGAGGTCATTCGATTCTAGGTACGATCCATACGAGTCGTCATTAATGGCTGCTCGTCGGTTCAATTGGCTATCAATGCCGGAGTCCCTCAGGGGTCGGTACTTTCTGCGACGCTCTTCCTGCTACATATCAACGATCTGTTGAAGCCCGGTATCTTTGGGTACGCAGATGATAGCACCGTTGTAGAGAGTTACATTTCTAGCGCGAGAGCCAGTGGGCAGCAAACTCAGGTACTGAGAGAGTCTGATCGTGTGTTTGAGCTTGACCCTTGAGGCGGTGTCTAAATGGGGCGATGCCAATCTGGTCAAGTTCCACAAGAGTAAGACGCAGGCGTGTCTGTTCTCCGCTAAGAGGAGTCCTTTCGAACTGACTCCAACTTTTCGAGGTGTATCCGTGCCGGTTTCTGACCGTCTTGAGCTTTTGGGCGTTACTTTGACCTCTACGCTAAACTTTGGCTCGTATAAATATCGAGTCCAAGGCTAAACTAGCTGCCAAAAAACTAGGTGTCCTCTCAAAGGTGCGAAGGTACTTCAAGTCTGAGCAGTTGCTCACGTTATACCAAGCACAGATTCGCTCCTGTATGGAGTACTGTTCGCACCTTTGGGATGGGTCGGCTAAGTATCAGCTGGAGGCTCTGGAATCGATCGAGAGACGTGCTAAAAGTTTCATAGGCAACGACACTCTTGTGCGAAAAAGACTCCAAAGTCTTGAACATCGCCGAAAAATATACCGCCTATCGGTTTTTTATCGGATACACTTCGGAGAGTGTGCCACTGATCTGCATGATCTGATACCACCTTGTCCTTTTTTCTATCGGAATGCTTGTAGCTCGAAAAAGCGACATCGTTTCATGGTTGGTGTTCCAAAGACACGAACAAAGAGATTTGTCTCTACTTTTGTGATAAGAATGTCTAGGCTGTGGAACACGTTGCCTGAGTGGGTTTTCCCCGATGGTTCCAAGCTTAGTGTCTTCAAATCGAGAGGGAATCGGTTTTTTTCTAGGTGAACACGCTCCATCGTAGACCGCATCGTCGCTTAGCATCAGGCGAGATGGCGGTCAAGTGTAAACCTATAAAAGTAAAAAAAATATAAAAAAACTGTATGATAAGTTTTTCGTTAATTTCTGAGAAAATGTTAGAGTTCTATATATAGTATTTTTGTTAGGAAAACTTTGCGAATGATTAATGTTTTGTGCAGCGACGCGTACTTAGCGTCGGAGAGCGTGGGCGGCGGCGGCGACGGTGCGCAGGGCGCGCCCGCGGCGGAGGCAGAGGCCGCCGTGCCCGACGAGCTCATCTGCAGCCTGTGCCGTGACCTGCTCACAGACGCCGTCATGATACCCTGCTGCGGAAACTCTTTTTGCGACGAATGTAGGTTGAACGAAGGTTTCTGTAGTGGTAGGACTCTTGGCAAAGTCCGCCTGGGGAAGTACCACACCTTTGCCAGTTATGTATAATAAGTATGTATTTAAAAACTATATCAGTATTATAGTCCGAGATCCCGTGAAAATCACTTATTAGAAAATACGTGAAGTAAAGTAATGTTTGTTTGTACCCTCATTACCCAATATCTCAAAATTGGCCGTCTAAGCAAATTAGCCAGTAAGCATGTGTTCTTAGTACTTACAGGTCGTGGCATATAAGTCTATCGTTGAGCGAAGTGTGGAGGGGGTGGCTGCGCATGAGTTTAGTATGGCGGTCAACATGCGCAGCCCTCCCCTCCACAGTACCCTCAGCGCTAGACTTACGTGCCGCTAGTTGTACTAACTCTACTCAATCGTCCACATTTCATTCATCAGAAAATAGGTGACGTCTGGGAGCTCTGGGATCTTACTCTATTATATCAGCTATCTGGCCGCCATCATGCAAGCTTTGCTTAGTTTGGGGTCAGATGGTGTTGTGTGTGAATTGTCCACCAATATTTATTTATTTATTCTACCGCCAAGCAGTAATGTGCAAACATTACTGTGTTCCGGTTTGAAGGGCAATGTTTCCAGAGAAATTACAGGGGTTAGAGATATAACATCATAGATCTCTGGGTCACGAGCGCAGTGCAGTGCTAGGTAATGATTTGAACTCTTCATGTTCCAATAGCTGCATGCCACTGTGCTGTTATGTGTTGCAGCTGTGCCTAGCAGGACATGTGCCTATGGTAAGCATGTTGCTTACCATAGGCACATGTCCTGCTCGTCTCGTCACTCTTTAATTAAAAAAAAATATATATATTATCCAACTGTAAAAGATTTTTTTAATTTGGTCCAGTACTTCCTGAGATTAGCGTGTTGAAACAAAAACCTCATTAGGCTTTAATTATAATAGATAACATAATTCTTTATTACACCCCCAAATTTACACAATACTCATACTCACTTATTGCATACTCTCTGTACATGTCAATAAGTTATAGTAATTATAGTTACATTATACAATTTAATTATAGTTACAATAGTCGTATTATAGTTACATATTAAAAATAATAATTAAAATTTAGTAATACCACCTTAATAATATAAAAATTAAGAAGAAAAAAAAAATACAACATGTCAACCAAATTTATTCATATTTTAGAGTATTTAAAAATGAAATTTAAAGTACACAAAAGTTTAAACATTATATTTTTTTTGTCATATCAATATACCTACACAGTATTTTTTTTTTAATTAGCAAAATTTTAACAAGCTATGTAGACAACATAGCACATTGAAACTGTGCAATAAGTTTACTCCTAAGCTCAATATTAAACGATCTGTGACCAGTTGAAATTTACAAAAATCCTGCTTAAAAGTATGAAAAGTATGGTCGATTGGTCATGTTTTGTAAACAAAACACAATGAAATCAATGAAAAATCAGATTTTCGATTTATTTTCATCAGATTTTCGGTTGTTTTTCAGCTTGTTGTTGTGTTCAGTAACGGCAATAGATAATGATGATAAAATTTTGCTAATTCCAAAAAAATAACTGCTGTGTGCTATCTAATAATTTCTTTTAGCGTCATGCGCGGGCCGCGCGCCGCGTGCCGCCGCGGAACAAATTTTGTCAATAAATCTACAACTAAAGAAAAACGAAAATAAATTATGCAGAGCAAAGGACGGCCTTATCTCTCAAAGCGATTTCTTCCAGGCAACCTATGAATGGACTAATAGGAAAATCGTGTACTGTAGGTGGTGTAATTCAATATAAATATACATGTAACCAAATAGATAATAATACATATAGCCAAATACATAAATAATACATAATAGTCATAAGCCGATTGACACAGCTTAGGTAATTAGTCCGATACATACATATAATACGTTACTATTTGCCCGAATTGTCCCACTGCTGGGCAAAGGCGCTCCTCCCAGATAGCCCGATCTACGGTTCTGGTGCATCAGTCTTTACCGTGTGATTGTAGCTGCGCCTTCGTCTAGAGCGGCCCGGAGGTCGTTGAGTTCATGGACCACAATCTTTGATGGTCTATATCCAGCAGTGGTCCATCATCCAGTAAATGTATCTGCACAATTCCTCTTTATAGTTGTCCAGCTCTAAATCAGACATCCCCAATCTTGATTTTGGAGCCCTGTGTTTTATTTTTTATGGGATCGTTTGGTCTGACACCAAGAATAGTGTATTAAAAGTATGAGCAGTTTAGTTAAAAAAACTTCATATGTTTTACAGGTATCAGAGGAGCTCTGTTGGAATCTGAAGACCACGAGTGTCCAGATTGTCGTGAGAAGGAGATCTCCCCGGCTACGTTAATCCCAAATAGGTAAAGTTTCAAAACAACAGATTACTGTTTGAAAAACCCGTGTGATATATTCTTTGCTGTAGTCAATATTTATTGTATATTTTTGCGAGAATAACAGAATAGCATAATTGTTATTATTTCACAAATTTGACCAATTTGACATATTGTGTTTGTAAAATATTGGCACATTAGAACCTTTCAGTATCCAAACTAATAATTATGCTTAATCACATTGCAGGAACTAAACATACATATAAGGGTAAAATTTTAAACTCTGATAATAATCTTAAAAAAACTAATAGATTACATTATGCAAAAAAAGCAGAGTTCAAAGTAGACAACAGTCAGACTGTAATACTTTGCCAGAGTGGGTTTTTTCCGATGGATACAATATTTGCGCCTTTAACTCGAGATTGAAGCGATTTCTTCTAGATGCATGGTCGTTTAATGTTAAGCGACGATCAAGCGTAAGGCCATAAGCATACAAATGATAAAAAAAATATAATATAGAAATTCTGATTTTTGTACTTGAGTGCCGAGGTGACAACCCTCCAATTTTTGAAGATCAAATGAGGTTTGAGGATGGTAGTATTCATCACACAAATATTTGCTCGGGTATTGAACCTGACCCACGGCTCTGCAGGCAGACATACTGCCAACTAAGCCACTAGGCAAGTCCATTTATATCGTCGCTCTGTAATAGGCTACAATCCTAAAAAAGACAAACTAGCCCGTCAGCTAGATTGCAAAAAAATATTATACACGTATTTTTTCTTTTGTTTCACAAACAAAACATGACGTAGATATACTGCTTAGAAGTTTCGCGTGAAGTTACTTGTGGGTACGATTTTTACAGCAAAGTGACGTCACTCCCTCTGGAAGTTTGATGATCTACCTATATGCATATTTGTCGGTTTTTAATAATTTAATAAAACAAAAATACGTGTCCCATATTTTTTTCATGATCCAGCTGATGGACTAACTGGAATGGTTTATTTTTGATCCAGTCCGATATCCTATTTGTTGAAACTTAGTAATGGTATAATTTCCGCATGTTACAGATTTCTGCGAAACTCTGTGTCTGCGTTCCGAAACCAGACCGGCTATAGTCGGCGGATGCCGCACCGCGTCCCCGCGGCGCCACCGCAGCCACCGCAACCAGGTCAGGATATACGCTTTTTTTTAAAGTTCATTAGATTTGGAACTCAAAATATGTTTGTCTTTAAAGTCAGTTTACGAACGACAATTTTACATGATATTATCGTCATTACATAGCGTCACAACTCACAAGTCATGAATGCTTAGGGCGATCGTGCCTTTCAATCGCTACTTCGCTTTGGCGTTTTTCGGAACGTGACATTTTTGCGTTTGAGCAGCCGACGTAATCGCGTTAGAAAAAATCATAGAGTTTAACCACAAAGTATACTGATGATCTATAAATTAAGTTTTCAAAGCACATGTATGTATGTATATATAAAAATTCAGTGTTATGTTATTTGTTTCTAGTGAACTATTCACCTAGTCAACCGATATTCTCGAAAGTTGGCATTTGTGTGTAATTTGGTCCAACCTTAGAGACAGGATAGTTTTTATTTTTTATTTATTAAAATCCTAGTGAAGCCGGATTGAGCCGTTAGGTTAGTGAGGGTATAAATAAGTCAAATTATTGATGTATGATCATAAAATTTATCTAACAAAACGAAACGTTATTGCCACCTTTGGTGTAATTGAGAACTATTTTTATAACAGGCTTTTTGCATTCTGAAAAAGACTTATTGTAAAAATTAGTATTGTACAAAAATCATGCATCAAGCTCAGATCTCTGATGCAATGTGTTTAGACAAAAGTTTTAGAAAACTAATGCGGTTGTTACACATTTTCATTTAATTCACGGCTAACTCACGTGTGGGATGGCCGACCCAACAAATTGTCAGACTGAACTGGCCATATACAGGGTGTCCCAAAAGTCGACGTCAAGCCGAAGTCGCATGATAGGTAAGGTCATAATAGTTATCAGAAAAATATAAAAAAAAGAGTTAAAAGTTACAAATTACAAAGTAAAGAGTTACAAATTACAGAAGCACTATTCAGGATGAAATAAGTAAAAAAAAATGGCAAAACGTAAAGATTTGTAGCAACAGGAAAGTAAAAACTGTTACAGGGTGGTAAATTTTCCCGAATATTTTTTTTATGCAATCATTTTAAAAATAAAAGATATTTTTTAAATGTTTTTCTGATAACTGTTATGACCTTACCTATCATGCGACTTCGGCTTGACGTCGACCTTTGGGACACCCTGTACATCACAAATAACTTAACTAAAAACATTAAAGTTTAGTTCAAGTTACCTATTTATGATAAAACAATTCACAATCTACTTTATTCTCTTAGCCATAAATGATATATTGTGCTAATTTGTACATGAGTGAAGCGAGCTCGTATTGCTATGGTTGAAACATTTTAGATCCAGCTGCCATGCATCGACCTACGCCAAACGGTCCCTCGCATCACCCAGCAGTGCAAAACGCACCCGCTGTCGGTAAGTTCATTAGACATTACGCTTGGTGTGCTATGTCAATCGGGTTTCTATGAGCATTTTGAATTTAACGTTTGGCTCTTTACTTTTTAATGAGAAACATAAATACATACTAATGGTTTGTTCATTTCTGTTATCATAGACGGAATTTGTAAAATTTTTGCAACAATTGATTGAACATATTTGTTTCTGTTAAACAAAAAATGTTATTTCTTTGGATATCTAAATATTTGAAGAATGAAACTAAAATATACCTGTAAACAAAGGCCCTAAACAAAAATACGCCTTGTTGCGTAGTGTCAAGGAAATGATGTAATTTCAGAAATTGCATTTTGTAAAACCTACAAATTTAAATTGAAAAGTCCTATAAAGTTAGTAAATTATTCAGTACTTTATTATTGTTGTTTTTTGTTACTGATCTTATTTTCTATGTTATTATTTTGGGCACCCTCTGGCATCTTCTGCGATTGATATATAAAGTGACATTATAAGGGTGCTATAATTGTAAATTATTCTACTTTGGTTTGTTACTAACTGCTGGTTTTATATAACTTATTTATGTTTACTAAAATGTTTCATAATTGTGTTTTTTTTAGCTTACTTGAAAGCAAAATAATTGAATGAGGTTTTCTGCTACATAATATTTTACTCATATCTTTTCCTGAATCGTTCGCTTTTTCGTAGTATCTCATAACAAGGTATATTTCAACGTCCCCAACAAAGCTCCGCCCTGGGGCCTACACACCTCTAAATTCGGCCCTGCCTTTCCGGGCAAACAAGTTATGTCCAAGGGTCGATTGTGAGTTTTCGTATTCGATTCCGTTAACTACAATAATTTACTTGAGGTGTAAGTACCTCACAAGGTTACTCTTACTGGAATCAACGTATCGTTACTGTCGTATTACTGATCATAGATAGAATTATATTTACAGTTTAACTAAACGCTAGACCTTCAAAACAATGTATGTATAGTACTCTGTACACTGAAACAAAAATATGTTCACGTTACATGCATCATGTACGACATGCATCATATTCAAGGGTAAATCCGTGTACATGGCGCATGAAACTACATCGAAATATTGGTGAATCATTAAGGGCTTCCACACAAAACTGCGATGGGATGCGATGCGACGCCGCATCGGAGGAATGGGTCCCACACAAAACTGCGATGCGATGCGATCCGACGCCAATTTGCATCGAATCGCATCGCATCACAGTTTTGTGTGGGAGCCAATCCTCCTATGCGGCGTCGCATCGCATCCCAGTTTTGTGTAGGAGCCCTAAGACACTATTTATCCCGTAATTGATAATACTAGATTAGTAAACAATCGTAGTAGCTTCAAATAATGTTTTATATTAACGTTACCGCGATCATAGGAACAGTTGGCAGTCATAGGAGCTGCCGATAGAAGTGAAAACTTATAACTCGGAATTTGATAGCTCACTTTGGAAACTACGCGGGTGAAACCAGGGAGCATGGCCATTTAGAATTGCTGACGCATTTCTAGATAGCCAAAGGCCATGGTCCCGAGTCTACCCGAAGATTTCTTATCATTCCCGAACATGACGCTAGAATTCAATTCACAGCCCACGAAAAATCAATATATAACGCGCAAAAAGAAGTTTTCACTTCAAAAAAAGCTATGTAGATTATCTAGTCGGACCGTAACATGGGTGTTGGCACGTAGAGCGGCGGCGGTCGGTGTGCGACGAGTCGGACGGCTCCGGCGACGACGGCGTGACGGTGACGATGCCGCAGGCGCACGCGCGCCCGCCGTGCGTGCCCGTGATCCAACACCCGCCGCTCAGACACATGCGATACGGTACCCGTCCCGCGATCCGACCCTTACTCTGCATGTTGCATTACTTCACTTCGAGCCTAACTTCCACTTCATTACTTTATTTGCTATCTCGTCGTCGCTTCTTTTATAACGCGTTCTAACGATAGCTTGTGTCTAGAATTATAGGAGTATTGATTGTATAAGCTGCCTGGTTCCCATAATACAAGCTTGGCTTAGTATTGGCTAGATAATAGTGATGTGTGATGAATGTCCACAAATATTAAATATATTAGAAATTATTCGTTGATTAACATATTTTCACGCAACGCCACACTAAGCAAACCTTTTTATAATATAACAGTGACAGGATGAGCAACACAAACACCAGATAGCTCACATAATATTATTTTTTTAGTAGATACTTATAATACATAGAACACTCATCACTCAGGCACAGAACAAACATCAATATTCATCACACTTACGAGTCTTCGTCCTAGGTGACTCGACCACGACGGAGCCACGAGATATCAGTTTGAAGAGAAACCTGTATTATTTTGGGGTTACTAAGGTTTAGCAGTTGATCTCAAATGGCTTTTGGTGCCTACTTGACTATGGGATAGGGGGAAAGGAGCAGTCTCAGTGAATCGAAATGACATTTTGAAAGAAACCACATTTTCTTTTACACTACGATACGGATATTTTTCTGTTACAAAAACCGATTTTTGAAAGTGGAAGGTAGGCAAAGGTTTTTTGCGGTTGTCCTGTAAAGTTTATTTTTTAGTTTGCGTTTTGCGTGAGCATGTGTTTTATAAATGTATAAAAATGTTTAGAAATAGTGTTTAATATAACATTGTTAATAATGCATTTGTTTGTGTTTCTAATATGCTTGTAAGTTAATGCTGTAATAAGTGTATGCTGTGATAATTACAAAAATACGAAACTGTTTGCTAATTTGCATTTCAATTTATAAATTGATGTGAATCTGAAGGAAGATAAGGTTACATTATTAATTATTATACCACATAACATAATAATGGTTATTATTAGTAGGAGATAACTTCAATGCATGTAACTTAGTTCTATATATTGGGCCTTGGTTGCACAGAGTTACTATGGTAAATATCCTACCATTTATATTAAAACTAGCAGCGTCCCGCAGTTTTACCCTCGTAGCTCCCGTTCTAGCTATTTTACCGGGATAAAAAGTAGCCTATGTTTTCTTCCAGACTGTAATCTGTGTTCCAAATTTCAACCCGATCCGTTCATACGTTACGACGTGATTGAGCAACAAACATACAAACACTGACATTTCTAATATTAGGAGGATTGTATCATAACCGCTTGATATACCGAGGTAACTATATTACACCAAATGACGAAAACCAACAAACTTAACTTTGCGGGTTTTTATTTGGGAAGCCCATAAAGGACAATGCCCACGGCCCATACATTGAAAAACCTGGCCAACTTTTTTTGATTTCGAAAGTGTATAGAGATGAATAGCATCTAATTAGGATTGTTAATGCTTCTATAAACGTCTACTGTTGGTGTTTTTCATTCCCTAAATACCAAAAATGAGTTACAGTTAAACGAAAAGTAAGGTTATGTTTACTGTCAAAATATTTTAGAATTATGTTTTCTTTTGGATTAGAACAGAAAAGAAAAGAAAGAACTATGGTATTGTCTTTCAAAACATATTTCTTATGAGAATAAATAGGAATAATAGTACTTCTAACTACCAACTGATTACCATAAAATAGATCTCGGATGGAATTATCATAGGCTACATAAGGCTACTAACTAAGCGCAGTGCATGTTCTAATAATTTATGACACTGTCTTGTTATATGTTAGGCACATGTCTCACTCATCCTATCATTGTTTACTAAAAAAAATACTTAAATCAGTGTAGATAATACTGTTATTTAATAATAATGTTATACAATATTTAATAGCCCAAAACTACTACATAGCCAAAATACCCTGCTCGTGGATTTATGTGGTCCTGGTGTCTGGCCATCCTAGAAATCTCACGAATAACTCTGCAATGCAAGTACAGCAGTACTGAAAGATGGCCTCTGCTGGCTGTCCTTATCATTTTCAATTAACATATACATATTATATATATATTCTAATTGCTTCAGCAGTAGTCAGCTTGTGTCTGTCTTCTTTAAGCAACTCAGGGTTTTAAAATTGGTAATTGCAAATGTTTTGTAGCAAGTTAGCGCTCCCCCCGAATTTCCTGTAGAGTATGAATACTTCATTTGCATAGGAATATTGTCACAGAAGGGAATATCTTCATTGTGATATAAATATTTCATTATTTTGGTATTCAAGACAGTGGCCTTAGGAGGTCCATAACAATCGAGCGTTTCCATCAGACAACACAAGGATATATATGGTTTTATGTAATTACTCGTATTACCACAATTATGTAAGTAATAAGGAGCACTGAATCACATAATTCCCAGTTTTGTTAAAACCAATTTAAACAAGAAGAAAACCAAAGTTAGGAAGAAAACCATGCATTTTGCTTGTTTACTTTTTTTTGATTTGTCAATTTGACATTGATCTTTGACCAATTTGGATTTGGTGAAAATTGCATGCCACCTTTTTCCTCGTTTACATTACCAAAAAAGCTTTGATAGTTTCTTTGTCGCCGTATTTATATATATCATTATTTAAATATCTAAAAGTAGTAAATAAACGACATTGTGAAAGAAATTGATATACATAATATCCATTTTCAATTTCAATCTAACGCGGATCACTAAAACGAAACGCAGGTACCGTTTCGTTATTGCAATATTTTACAAGTCAGCTTTGTTGGTAAATGGTAGGTTTAATTTAAACAAATGCAAATTATTTTATTTTGGAATGTTAGAAAGCTATATAACTTCGCACACGAGTACAACAAAAAATCACCTATTTTTGAATATATAACTCATATGTCTACACGACAACTATTTTAGCGGGTCAAAAATGGGCATTGTCCTTTGTGTTTAATGGTATCGACTTAAACCAGTCTTTATTTTGACGTAAACCATATTAAAATTAAGGATCATTTATATAGAAAAATAGTAAAATAAAATAAAAAATTGGCTAGAAATGGTCTCAATGTATTGAAATTAAAAAAAAAAAACAATAAAATACAACGTATGCAGTTATTTTCATGTTTGTTATATCGTATACAATTAATTTAAAACAAAGTAACTATGTCATCCTTATAATTTAAAATGTAATAGCTCCTAGACCACCCAAGAACCCAAAAAAACTTCTACTCAAGTGTCAAAATTCTTAGTTTATTTATTTCAAGCACATACAATTAAAAAACAAACGATGCCGCTAGAAGTGTCTTGAAACGCCATTGAGAATAATGAGCAACAACAGGTATAAGTAAGGCACCACTTCATAAGCCGAAGCGTAAACAACGCACTTAGGTAACCTGATTTTCCAATTGAAACCCGAGCCGCCGCCACAGTATCAAGCGGAAGGTATAGGGATATTTTATTTTATTTATTATGGATCTGGTTGTTTGATGACTACTTTTGCCTTAGATTTAACTTATTTAATACTTAATTTTTAGTACAATTCAAGACTGCACAATTCCCTGATTATATTAGATATAAATATTAATTATAGCCGTAAATAAACCTGTAAGAGCCATAGCAGATTTTGAAAAGAAAAAGTGATCTGTTTCTACACGATATTATACAACGATTTGCATTCTGCTACATAAATTATGAGGCAGATAATAAATGAATGAGGCATTTATTGCATTTTATTGCTATTTTTCCACGATGATATTACCCTTGTTTTGTTCAAGAGTCGTTAGTATTGTTCAGCGTTCATATTATTTGCACAAGCATGTTATTGCCTATGTGCGAGTAGTTTGGTGATGGTAGCACGTGATAACAGTATGCAGAGAAGTGTTTGATGATAAAATTGAAATTTGTTTGTTTTAGGACCGCCACATGGCGTCAAACATCCGGGTTTAGATGGACCACCTATGAACGTAAGTGTGCTTACTATTGTAGTATTCATTCAAACATATTGAAAAAAAAACATTGTTGCAATTACATTAGACGATTTTTTTTATGAAATCAGATTTTGAGGCGATTCTGTGTAAATCGTGTTTTGACTGAAGATAAATAAATTTTGCAGCATCAAGAATTACACCGTCAAAAGTACAGCAAATGCACATTGACGTTTTCAAATTAGCATTTTAAATTGTTCAGAGGCAAAGGTTTATGTAGTAACATTTCTTCTACGATAAAGAAGAAGAAAGGGTTTTGTTTCAAACCTAGTGCTCGAAAAAAGAGTACGGTTTTGTTTCGTAGGTAACTTTCGAGAATTCATTACATTTTGCGTGCATGCGTGTTAAAATAATAATAATAGGTAGGTATTCAATACCGTAAGGGTGGAGAAATAAATTTGATGGTTTCTTACAGATGCCGCCTAGGCTGGACGAACAGCGCGCAAGTACCCCTACTGTCGACGAGAGGCGAGACCCTGTATCTCAGGTACTAACGTAACTACTGAACAGAATTCTAGTGAAAATATAATTATTGTTTTATTAATTTTAAAAATTAGAATGCTATTCACATTACTTCTAGTACGAAAACCGCCAGAATAGTTTACCAGGCGCGAATGTTTTTTAATCTGTAGCCACCACAAACCCTCGGTCCATGCTCTTTGTCAAAATTAACATTTTTATTTGAGCGACATGAGCAACGTATTGAAGGAAACAAACCAAAACAGACATACAGTGCGGCGAACTTATCTGTAAAATGTAGCGATTGCGCCACGATCGAAGAGTGCTGCCACCTATTACAAAATCAGATAACATCTGTGTCCGTGTTCTATGGGGTCAGTAGTTCCGCTTTTTGCCGTTCTACAGATAAAATGGTGGCACTATAAGCTCTAATTTCTGTATAATTTATATTATGTGTGTCACGAACTCTCACAAGCACGTTCACGAGTATAATACATGTGGCAGCCATCGCTTTCCTCGACCATATATTTGGGGGGAGAGAGCGTCCCGCTGGTCGCTCACGACACGACGCCACCGCAAGAAGAAGCAAGAATAATAATTAGTTAAAAATAATTTGAATTTTGTTTCAGCCACCTTATAACCGTGGTCCGGTGCCGGGGTTTATGCCTGGAGTGCCACCATCGTCGCGGCCATACAATAAGTAAGATATCACATTATTATCTTCCATTACAAATTTAAACAGAAGCTGTAACTAGCAGAATGCCTTTAGTAACGAAAATATTGAATCAAACTAACGTAGAACCCTAACCAGAAAATAGTATCTTTAATCTCACGAAGCGACGCGTGCTTTACTTGTGGTAACGATGTTTACAAACACGCTGTGGATGTGTGCGTGACCGCGGACGCTCTCAGTACCGTCCGTGTCGCCGGCGAAGGTTTTCACGCACACATACTTACACATACGGTATTTGTTTTAACGCATACTTACTTAGCGTGTTTTTACACTTGGTCACCACAAGTAAGATACGCGTCGCTTCCTGAGATAAAACTATCAAAGTGTGTTCATGTAACTATAACTATGTATGACATTGTTTTGTGTTTTGCAGCGTTCCACCGTTCGGACGGCCCCCCATCCGCCCTGGCGCGCCATTCCCTGACCGCTTCCCTCAGGAGCCCTATCAGCCTCCGCCGCCCGGGATCAAGGACTCTCCTAATGGGTATAACATCATGTTTAAACTTAACCGTCGCGTAATCTTGTAATCAGACAAGTAAAACTGTTTTAAAGAGTTTGAATTTAGTCGATGCTGGCTTTAATTACAGTACCATCTATGTAAGGTATGCTGAAAAAAAAAGTTACTCCACACACCACACTCACCTCTTCTGCAAATTGGTAAGACAAATTTCTATATTGACACAGTTTCCCCAAAAGATATAGTACAAATTACGAAAACGATGTACCCCTATACTTTTATGTACCATGAATGATAGGTTAGGTTAATGTATTTGATATGTTGTATGCATGTTACACTGCAACTGCCACAGACTTAAAACTACTCTACGCTGATTTATACATGAAAGGCAGGAAGTACGTAACTCAAACTCATTAAGGGCTCCCACACAAAACTGCGATGCGACGCCGCATCGGAAGAACTTGCGATGGCGAATTGCTCCGATGCGGCGTCGCATCGCATCGCATCGCAGTTTTGTGTGGGAGCCCTAAACTCGTAATTCACATATTTTGCTAATCAACCAGAATTTTTAAAAGTTTCTGATGCTTTTGGATGTCAATGATAATGTTATATTGGAACTTTAATTTCTTTTTCAATTCCAATGCTGGTTTTTTGGTCAAAAGTATTCACAATGAGTACTAAATCACAATTAGGTTTTACAGAAAATTGTAATCATAACACACATTAATTACGTGGCTTGTTGTTTGTCCGCGGACTCCTAAACTTCTTAATTAATTTTAATCATGTGTGCAGTTTGATCCAACTTAAAAGATACAATAGTTTTTATTTCGATGAATAGTCTTTATACGACAATATCCGAGCGTAGCCTTAACGGTCCGCTAGTATAATATATATTAATGTAATATGTATCAAATATATGTATATGTACTGCCAAAACCTTGTCCCTTTTACTCACGACGATACTTATAACAAGTATCACTCTAAAACAATCCTAGAAAAACAAATCACAAAAGTTTTTACTACTTCAGTATTCTGATATCTTTGTTGTTGTTCCACCAATGTTGAGAGTGACCAATTCAAGATGAGATATGGTTTTAGTTTTTATAGTCTTCTTTTGTTTATATATTGGTCATTATATTTAATTCCACATCCTTTTGTCCAATCTATTCATGATATTTCGTAATGGTGATTGATTATTTTTGAGGTTTTGTAAGGATTTGCCTTATATACTTTCTTAAACCCAATCACGTCTCTTACCAAACAGATATAGGTAATAGTTGAATAGTGAATATGCAGTTTCTTCATAGTCGTGGACTATTTGATTTGGGTTCCACCAAAACTTCAATTTACTTTAATCGTTGTTTGCAATAGCTGTAAGTAAGCAGTAAAATTACCAATTATGCTGTCATATGCTCCTAAAAATGCCTAAACCAAAACTCAGTTCCATGTGACTATTTTTCGCTATTGAAAATATTAAACTCTATTTAGTTAGAATTCCTATGTAGTACTCTGTATTTTTAATTCTATTAAATGAGCTAACTGATAGATATATAGATATATGCTGCCGCTGCATTATGTTTCACTCTTGGGTTATTTTGGATGTGAATCTGTTCGATTTTATCATTGATTGATATAAGTGACTGCACACGCGTGCTTTCTTATATTTGCTTAAACGCCGATTTTTGTTTAAATATCAGACCGTATCATAATTTTGTAAAATATTGTTTCCCACCAGTGAGATAGAAATCCAAAAATTCAATTTCTTTAATTTGTTTGCCACTGTCGACTTGTCGTTCATACTGGTTAGTTTGGTGTAGTACAGTGGTGGTGTATTGTCGTAGACGCAGCGACGATCCGTTGGAGGCTTTCAACCGGATGATCCGCGAGAAGGAGATACGGGCGAAGCGGCGCGAGCAGGAGCGGCGGCGCGCGCCGTCCGGGTCGCGGTCGCGGTCGCGGTCGCGCTCGCCGCGCTCGCCGCGCTCGGCCCGGTCGCGCTCGCCGCGCCCGCCGCGCTCCCCGCCCCGCTCCCCGCCGCGGCTGACCCGCTCCCCGCGCTCGCCCCGCTCGCCCCGCGCCAGACCCCGCAGTCGCGCCTCCAGCCGCATCCGATACTCTAGGTTCGTTTATAGTCGACCCGAACCCTTCTTTCGATCATTGGTCGATTCAATTGACGTTCATATTTGGTCACGACTGTAAAGCATATCACGGCCCAATAGGGTACTTGGTTGCGGTGTCTGAAATGTTGAGCGTCAATCGTATCACAAAATCATCGCAATAATAGTTGGTAATTATTTTGGTTGCAAAATCGATTCGAACCAGACAGAAAAATCTTTGTGTCGGTGCAGTAAATACACTCGTATTAAATGCCGATTTTAAACGAGTCTAACGAGTTCTTTTTGCTCTCACTGCATAGATCCTAGTGGTTTTTCTCACCGACTCAACTTCATGTCGAAAATTTTGGCCATTGCCTAGTTTTGCCTCCCGCTTCTTCATTTTAATTCCTTGTATAATCGGTGGTTGTTGTGCATGTGTCGTTTCGTTCCGCTTCTATATTTTAACGCTCGCTTTCCGTAACTCTACTTGTAGACGTGTTGTATCGTTGCTTGAATTGTCGTATTTTATATTCAACACACTTTTTTTTCTCATAATCGTTTGTTCCTAAATTCTGATTCACAATGTGTAAATAAATTCACAATGCATAAACATGATTTGTTTATCATCTATAAATTGCATGATGTAAAATACGAATAAATCCATCTCCACAATATCTCAAAAACTAAATATAAACTGGTTAATGGTGAAGGTTAGCATGCAAGATATTAAACAATCTCTTTTTAACTTTTAAAACAAATAACAGGATTTACACTTAATTTTGTATTAAAATACTTTGGCTACGGACACAACAGGACATCATAAAACACTATCCGCTTAACTTGCAATAAATCAATAACACACCTTTAAATATTTTTAGTTATGCATGTGCTAGCCGCTTGGATAAAATATTTTGGAGGTGCATATTAAAATTGGAGAATATTGCGGTCCTGGTTAAATAGGTGTTATAAAAAACAAGTTTTATGGTTTTCAAATTTTGAAATGTGCCTTTAAAATACATCATGATTAATGATTTTTAGAATGCCTTTTAAAATAGTCAGTGCTATTTGCTTAATGTTCAACTTTTCAGAATAAGATATAAATATGTGTTAATCAACGATGTATGATATCATAAGGTACTACAGTAGAACCCCGATTATCCGGACTCATTCGGCCGGCTCTAACTATATACCAATAATTTCAAAACGTTTTAACAGCGCAACGAGACATGTTACGATAAGTTTATTCCCGCCTCCGATCATGTACTCGGAGCTCTCATTTGTTTGCGGAATCGGAATAGTGTTTGTTTTGTTTAATTTTCTTTGACAGCGTTCAACTGATAGGCTCTCTTCTCTCTTTTATATTTGTTACGTTTTGTGTGGGAAATTTAAAATGTCCAAGCAAATATTAATAGAGTTAAAAAAATTGTGAATCTGGCAGTAAGTTGGCATTTAAGTGCATGAGGTGGGTACTTCTACGATATCAGACATACAAAAACATTGGGTTTAATCAAAAACTTGGGCATCAGTCACTTGTCTGCAATGAAAAGATGTGATTCATGACGTCAAAGCTCAGTAACAAGTTATTATGTAGGTAATTCTTTATCTATCGTTATGCTTGGTTTTTAGACATAGTATTATCTAAACTACGCATGAACCCATTACATAATGTAAAGGTATACATTTTTTAAATTTAAATATTGTTTGATTTGCTTTCAAATCGATTATCCGGATTTTCGATTATACGGAATACCCCTGGTTTTCATTGATCCGGATAATCGGGGTTCTACTGTACTAGGATACCTACTAAAATTATTACAGGCTGAATTACAGGTTAGAAGACTTAGCTTGTCTTCGAATGAATCTCATCTTTTTCAACAAGCAATATTTAGTATAAACAAAAGAAATAGTAATTCATTGACCTTATAATTAAATTGTCACACCAGCAAGCCATGCTACAGTTACAGGAGTGATTTCATAAGCCAGAAGGCAAAGTGTTGAAGGACCAGAACTACTATGCATATTTCAGTAATTATAATTATTTCAGTATATAAAAGGGATGTGTAGTTTGTACGAAAATATCGTATTTTTTTAATCCTAAAAGATAAATGTGACATTTTAAAGTCTCAAAAAATGGTACTCTTAAGGGGGTAAAATCTCTATTAATAGTTTAAAATAATGTAGTAAATATATAAATATGTCACCGTAAAATTGCAATCACGATTATTTTACGATATAACGCTGTTAGATTATAAATCCACGGTAGGTTAAGTTAGTAAATAATACATCGTCGATAGATTGTAATCTAATGTTTTTTACAATTTTACGGTGATATATATTTGATATTCCCGGCGCGGATGACACGCATCCAAGGGTCAGTTGTAACACCGGTCACGTCCACAGATCTCGGTCGGCGTCGCGAGGCCGCATACGTCGCTCGCCGCCGTGGTCGCCGCGACGGCGCCGCACCAGAGAGAGAACGCTCTCACTTACTCGGTATGTACCTTGGTTTTCTTGTTAAATGCACATGTGGCCTGTACTGTCTACAGAACTTTAGGCTAACCCAGAAGGCGAGGGGCCTACTATAGTAGTTTTATCTCATGAAGCGACGCGCGTCTTGTGGTGACCAAGTGTAAAAACACGCTAAGTAAGTGTGCGTTAAAACAAATACCGTATGTGTAAGTGTGTGCGTGAAAACGAATCCTTTCGCCCGCGTCTCGTTTGAGAGCGTCCGCGGTCACGCACACATTTACAGCGTGTGTGTGAACATCGTTACCACAAGTAAAGCTCGCGTCGCGTCGTGAGATAAAAGTGCTACACTCGATACATACCTTCTAAGAAACGAAACGCCACAAGTCACCAAGTCAGCTAACTGAGCTAACTTTACGTCAGTCGTTGTCTAACTTAGCACCTTACTGGCCGCATTGCGTACTCCCCTATTATGGTGTTTTGCGTCGTAATATCATGCAAAAATTTCAACAAAAAAATTAAAAAGAGAGATGGTACATCATATTTTCAGAAATCACATCATACTCTGTCAATTTAGGGGCGTTAATACTCTAAAAAGCATTTTATAAACAATAATTTATTCTACTTCAATTCCAAGTACCTACGTAACGTATACGATAGGGATTGCCATCCATGTTAATCTATTTCGAGCCCTAAATATTAATTTATTTTCATTCAAAAAGTAGTTTTATACATAGTTTGGACCGTGTCACCTCCGTCCGTGGGGAAGCACCTGTACACAGAAACCCCCCACACGTGGTCCCTGGGTGGTGCAAATCGGGTGACAAAAATACCTGTGGTAGGCTTTGGCCGTGGCTGGTGACCACCCGCCAGACTGAGTCGTGCCGCCAAGCGGCCTAGCCGTGTTCCGGCATGTATTCTGGTGACGCCGTTAGGGAAAACGGGTCAGAACAGTTGCTGCATAACTGCAAGACCAGATAGTTGCACACCAATACTTTACATCGGGAAGCTAGTCATGGAGGGTAGCGGGATCCGAGGCACGGTTTTTGCCGCTACCGACCGCAGATAGTTGGGGGCCCAAGTAGTGAGCTAGCCACTCATGAAAGGCTGCCCCGCCATCTAGCGAAAAATCCCGGGATGCGCTATCCTGCCGGTTGGCGACCGGATGACAAGGCCAGATAGACATCCCCGGGGGGGCTCGGGCGTCCCCGCAGTCTCCAGACTAGTTTCCCATTGGTGTATTTGTGTTGTGTGCTGTGACCGTTGGTTGGCAGTGTGCAGCCTCGTTCTACTTCCGTTTTCCCACCGACAATCACTCTCAAAAAATAATATGACAAGTAAAAACAGAAACATAGTGAAACAGCGGCTGCACTCCTTGTCTCTCAAAGTGCACCTCACTAATATTCGAGGTCTGCACTCTAATATCACCCCAGTCCACCATCACCTCGAGACTGAGCAGCCGTCACTCTTGTTTCTTACGGAGACGCAGATAGGATGTCCGTCGGACGTGGCGTACCTAACCTATCCAGGGTATACCTTGGAGCACAACTTCAAGCCGCGTGCTGGAGTGTGCCTGTACGCCCGTGACGATATCTGCTGTCGGCGTCTCCGTAATCTTGAGGACACCAGGTTCTCTGTTCTATGGGCGCTGATAGACACAGGCATCGACAAAATTGTCTATGCCTGTGTCTATCGGTCGCACAGTGGAGATCAGGAGACAACTCGGCTCACCGATTATTTGAGTGAGGCAGCGGACGCGGCTCAGCAGAAGTACCCATCAGCCCAATTAGTGTTACTGGGGGATTTCAACGGCCACCATAAGGATTGGCTGTACCCATACCGGGACACTGACCATGCTGGGCTGGAAACGAGAAAGCTTGCTTTGTCGTTAGACCTAACCCAGCTGGTCCAAGAGGCGACACGGGTACCAGACGTTGAGTCGCATACTCCCTATTGCTTAGACCTTCTGCTGACAACTGATCCAGACCGATACTCCGTGGCGGTATATTCGCCGTTAGGCAGCTCCGACCACTGTCTGGTGAAATCAGTATCCGTTTACCATCCGCCCGATCTCAGCCCCAGAGGCAACCGGCGGCTATGGAAATACAAGTCAGCAGATTGGGACGAAATGCGTTCTTTCTTTGCATCTTACCAATGGCAGCCACTGTGCTTCTCTTCTGGTGACCCGTCAGCCTGCGCGGATGCTGTGACTGATGTAATACGTACGGCTATGGAATATTTCATTCCATACTCTGACGTTTCATTATCCAGCAAAGCTCGCCCATGGTTCGGTTCTCAATGTAAAAGTGCTGAAGCATCTAAACATGAGGCCTACCTAGCCTGGGTTGATGCTCGACAGCGTAAGGCAAGGGATACACACCGCAAAAAGAAAGCGTTTAACAGGGCTGCTAAGGCATGCAAAAGGGTTCTTCAGAGGGCTCGATTTGACCACATTAGTCGAATAGGGAACAAACTAGCTTCGTATCCTGCGGGTAGCAAGGCGTTTTGGTCCCTAGCTAAATCGGTCGAATCGAACTTCTGCCGCTCTTCACTGCCTCCAATGCTGAAACCTGATGGGGCGCTGGCTCACACCGCAATGGAGAAGGCAAACTTGTTTGCATCTCAGTTTGCGGAATCTTCGCGTCATGATGCTGGTAGTGCGATTCCTCCTACTCCACCTGGCAGTCCGACTTTGATGCCGGAAATGCATATTCGCCAAATGGAGGTTCGTAAAGTGCTACGTAATCTGGACGTGAATAAAGCCAGCGGCCCGGACGGAATTCCTGCCCTAGTGTTGAAGGCTTGTGCACCTGAGTTGTCTCCTGTACTAACGCGCCTGTATAGACTCTCTCTCCAAACTGGGCAAGTACCGAAATCGTGGAAGCTTGCTAACGTGCAACCTGTGCCCAAAAAAGGTAGTCGTGCTGACCCTGCCAACTACAGGCCCATCTCGGTCACGTCCATACTCTGCAAGACTATGGAACGTGTCTTAAACCGCAGGCTCCTGGCATACCTAGAATCTAACGACCTCCTCAGTGACCGGCAATACGGGTTTCGCCGAAACCGGTCGACTGGGGATATTCTGGCGTATGTCACTCACATCTGGAGTGAAGCTATCGAGAAACACGGGGAAGCACTTGCAGTCTCCCTGGATATCTCGAAGGCTTTTGACAGGGTTTGGCATGATGGCCTTATTAGCAAGCTTTCTAGTTATGGTTTGTCTCCAGGTTTTATTGCGTGGATATCGGACTTCTTGAGAGATCGGTCCATACGAGTTGTCATTGATGGCTGCTCGTCGGACCAAATGGGTATCAATGCCGGAGTCCCTCAAGGGTCGGTACTCTCTGCGACGCTTTTTCTGCTACATATCAACGATCTGCTGAAGCCCGGTATCTTTGGGTACGCAGATGATAGCACCGTTGTGGAGAGTTACATGTCTAGCGCGAGAGCCAGCGGTCAACAAACTAAGGTATTGAGAGAGAGTATGGTCGAGCGTTTGAACTTGGCCCTTGAGGCAGTCTCTGAATGGGGCGAAACCAATCTGGCCAAGTTTAATGAAGGAAAGACGCAGGCGTGTCTGTTCTCCGCAAAAAGGAGTCAATTTCTACAGACTCCTACTTTTCGAGGTGTATCCGTGCCGGTTACTGATCATCTTGAGCTTTTGGGTGTTACCCTGACATCTACACTCAACTTTGGCTCATATATCGAGTCCAAGGCTAAATTAGCTGCCAAAAAACTAGGTGTCCTCTCAAAGGTGCGAAAGTACTTCAAGTCTGAACAATTGCTTTTATTATATAAAGCACAGATTCGCTCTTGTATGGAGTACTGTTCGCACCTTTGGGATGGATCGGCTAAGTATCAGCTTGAGGCTCTGGAATCGATCGAGAGGCGGGCTAAAAGGCTCATAGGCAATAATTCTCTTGTGCGAAAAAGACTGCAAACTCTTGAACATCGCCGGAAAATTGCTAGCTTATCGGTTTATTATCGGATACACTTCGGAGAGTGTGCATCTGATCTGCATGATCTAATACCACCTAGCCCTTTTTTCTATCGGACTTCTCGTAACTCGAAGAAGCGGCATCGTTTCATGGTTGATGTTCCAAAGACACGAACAAAGAGGTTTGACTCTACTTTTGTGATAAGAACGTCTCGACTGTGGAATGAGTTGCCTGAGTGGGTTTTTCCCGATGGTTATAATCTTGGTGTCTTCAAATCGAGAGTGAATCGGTTTCTTCTAGGTAAGCACGCTCCATCTTAGACCGCATCGTCGCTTAACATCAGGCGAGATGGTGGTCAAGTGTAAACCTATAAATGTTAAAAAAAAAAAAAAAAAAATAGTTTTTTTCTTTACGTTTTAAACACTATTTAATAATTGTTTTAATATTTGTTTTTAAACATGTGATTAAAAACACTGTTTAAATTCAAACTGTTTTAAACACTGATTTAAACATGTGTTAAACAACTTGTTTTAATCATGCCAACCCTGGACGCGCGTGACGTCACACGCCAGTAAACAAATCACTATTCTTAAAGGAACCGTTTACTGTAGATGGAATATTGACTGGCGTGTGACGTCACCAGCGTTGCCATCCTTAACAGTGCGTTTACGTCGAAGATAAAAAATCAGTATTTTTTAAATTTTCATTGGCGTATTTTACAAAAAATTTACTCAATGTATTCCAAAATGGAGTGAAATACGTTAATGTGTTATCTGATAGGATAGTCATAATTTATGCTATATTTTCAAGATTGTCAAATACCGTAGTATGAGAAGTGTGAGGGTATAGTGTCGTGTCGTGGTCAGGTCGCCGTCCCCGCGGCGCCGGCACCGCTCGCCGCTGCGCTACCGCTCGCCGCTGCGCTCGCCGCCGCGCTCGCTGCCCCGCTCGCTGCCGCGCTCGCTGCCGCGCTCGCCGCTGCGCACGCCCCCGCGCTCGCCGCCGCGCTCGCCGGCGCGCGACCCGCACCGTCCGCCGCGCGACGTGCCGCCCAGACCTGTCTCGCCGCATCGGTATGTACTTAAATAAATAAATATTGGTAGACATTTCACACACAACACCATCCAGGCCCAAACTTAGCAAAGCTTGTACTATGGGAGCCAGATAGCTGATTTAATACATATATATTTTAAAAATACAAAATAATGTATTAGGTAAACATAGAAAATACCCAGGCACAATAGACATATTTGTATTAATTATACAAATATTTGCTGGGCGGGGATCGAACCCGCGGCTTCGCAGGCAGACTTACTACCAACTAAGATAACAGGCTAGCCATCATGCACCTACGTGTTTATGTTTACACTAGATCAGTATAATATAAAGAGAAATAAATAAAGAAGCTTTAGTATTTGCTCGCGACTTTGTTGGCGTTGATTTTAGAGAATTTAAAAAATAAGTTGAAAATTATTGCACTATCTACATTAAGTCAATTAGGTTTAATAATAAGAATTTTAAGAATAGGTTTACCATTATTAGCTTTTTTTCATTTATTAACTCACGCTATGTTTAAAGCTTTATTCATGTTTTTTTGTGATTTTAGTTAATATACATAATACTAAATGATTAATAGTGCTACTACTACTACTACTCAAAAACCGTTCGCACTTACCTTTAGAACCGTTTACAAGTGAGTAGGGTTTTGCAACATGAAGAACCTATAACGCAAATAAATACTTGATTCAGTTTACCGTAATAGCTGCTGGGTACTAATGAAGAGGGGAACGAGGAAATGTGGGAAAAATGAAGAATGAAATAAGAAGGAGGTATGGGTACGAAAATGTCGATAGAAAAGATGAAATAAAAAATCGACTACCTACTACTAAATCACTTACTAAACTACTTGACTAAATTTTAATTGTTCAAACATGTTTAGTTACTAAATTACTACTAGACTAAATTACTAGCCTAATGCGAACTAGCCTTCAGTCTATTAGAAGTGCTAGTTGTCAGAGGGTTGAAAAATTAAAGATTACCAAAAGTTTTACGGGATTTATCTAGGCACGCGGTAGCGAAAAATCTAAGTTCAAGCTAACAGAACTGTTATGTTGTTACACACCCCATTACACGAACCATTTGGAGTCTCCATCGTAACTTAAAAACTATTTTACATAAACATTGTCATATTTATCATACATGTATTGAGAGTTGCAAGATACCAATATGCGCTCCAAATATGATAACCACATATCAAACGGTTCTTTAGATATTAACGTCAAAAATAGTATTTTTTATCACTGACTGACATATAGACTTATATTTTAACATGGTTCCAGAAGACCGAGAAAGTTGAAAATTGACATTCAGATAGATGATTTTCAGATAGACAAATTTTAACATTTTAGTATAATATTTTAATTAATTGAATTAGGACTATAATAAACCTATATTAAGACTATATAGTGCCTGTAATAAAAAAATGAGCAATGATAATCGATGACAGCCGGTCTGTGTGTGGTAACCGCGAGTTCCTCTTCGCTGCACTATGGTGACCAGGCTAAAGAGTCCCCCGCTTCGTCAATGCGGGTATCCTTCGGGGTTTGTCGCTTCTCTCGGCTTTGCTTTCTAGCCGACGACGATGCCGTTTTGCACCAACTTACTCCTTGGTCCCCGAGGGGGTTACGGTGTAACTTGAGTTTAGATGCGTTCGTGACGGGATGTGCCGAAGAGAAGGGCCCGGTACATCATCTCAGCAAGGCTAGGCAAGTAGTTAAATGTCAACGATCCAAGCTTATTGCTCTTTGATCAAATGGCTAAATGTCATTCAGGCCGCTAGTTAAACGACGTTGTTTAGTGAACAGGCTAGACTATTAATTGAACGGCTGTTTAAGATAGTTGGCTGCGACGTTGATACCACATCCAGCCCATTCCAGCGTAAATATCCATAGAGAAATGACATCTTTTTCTAACAAATAAACAAAACACATTATGCAAAAAACGGTTACGAAAATTTACATTATGACACTATTATTTAATATGCTATATTCATTATGACAAAGGAAAAAAATGCGTTTTAAATGGCACCCAATTGGTTGTTCCACGCTTCGGAATCACAGGAAAATGTTTCGTTTGCTGATTTTGAACATGAACCGCAGTCGTACCGGCTACCGGCGTCATATTTACATCTCATAAAAAGCTTTTATAATGAGGTGATCATTATGAAAGCTTTTTTTTTGTATTGTATGTACTGTAATTTTAATAGTTCGCTGGCATACATACATCTTTTTAATATTTTAATTGTCGATCGCGATCTTAGCATTACTCGCATACACGGTCATTAGTACTACACGGTCGGCATACAGCCGCCCCCAACTGCGCACTTCGTTGACATTGACAGAGACGCAAATGGCTATGCAAAAGAGGTATCAATGCCTCGCTTTTCATTAATAATGACGTAATATTTTTTTCGGTTAAAAACAAGATCGTATTTTTAGGCAGGATTTTCGTAAATTTCAACGATGCAATTTTTTTTTAATATCAAGTTTATTTCATAAACTTATTACACAGTTACAATGTGCAATGCTATCTACAAAGCCTATTAAAATGTTGCTAATGTAAAAAAAGTAGTGGTGTAAAATCTCGACATTTCGAACAGAGGATGTTTTTTGTCGTTCGGATGGCTGAGGCGGTATTTTATTTGAATGACACGTCTGATGTGGTCAATACGCAAGACACGCCATTCAAATGCTTACTTATCCGCTGTATCGATTTCCAATAATTTAATATTCTTCAAAATTACTTTCAACATTGAATGTTTTGTAATTCTTAAATAAAATTTCATATTCAAAATCCTGAATTGTATGAATCTTTATTTTATTGCAAGACTAATGTCTAAATACATATTTGTCTTCAGGTATGCCGGAGTATACGACGAATTGTTGTCGCCGCCTCGTCGTAGCGTTGAGCCGCCATACGGACCCAGGTACGAATGTAAATCTGTAACTAGCGGCAGCGCGCGTCCGCTGCGGACCATATGCCCGGCACGCCCCCTCCCCCTAACGTTGAAATTGTTGAAATTGCCTCGCGGATTGAACCTGTGTTTGCGTCTTATCCGAACTCGAAACCACGTCCACGAATATATTGCGGTTGCTGCGTGATTTACAGTTTAGGTGACGGTTTTATTTTCGTTCGTTGATCGCGTACGTCTAACGGCCAGCTATTAGCTACGGAAAGCTAAAACGGTACGCTACGGTGAGTATCCTGCCCAGTCATCATTGAACACCGAGCTTCGAGACCTTCGACGTATCTTCAAGTCTACGAATTCATCCGGAGCATTAGAAATAAGTTTAAAGTTTAACTTATTTTAAAACTGTACTCTTTAAGAAATTGTAATCAGTCGTGTATGAAATAAAATTTAAATATATTATATTCGCCTCTAGTCGTTAAGATTAAGTTTAAACGATAAGTGTTTTGTCTATTTTCTATGAGATTGAATTAAAAACTGTGATAATGATAATAATATCCAATGATGTGATTCTGTAAAAATTAAGTGTTGTTACATTTGCTGTCATCTAAAGTAAATGTTAATGAAGAATTAAGAATGTTTAATTTACAATAATGAAAACGTTGTAGTTCGCCGTGTTCTAATGAACATTGTCTAAGGGTATCACTTCACCCCGCGAAACTGAATCGCGATTTTGTTCAGTTTTCACGTGAAATATACATAAATGTTGTTACGTGTTGTTTTTGTACTGCTACTAGACTAGTTTTACATAATCAAGGTATCGGCCCGGCAGTACCAAAAATTTTGCGTGTCATCCGAATCACGATAGGTTATAAATTATGAATTTTTGATCACTTATCCGAATCTTTGACTCTAACGTCATTGCTTCATCAAAGTGAAACATCGCCAGATAAGTAACCCTAGAGTACTAAAATAAAAAACATGCTTCATTTTTTCTATGTACTCCATAGAAGCTTAAGATTATTATGTAAAAATAATTACTAATTATATTGAATTCCCGTGATAAACAAATTCTTAGTAATGGATTATAGAGAGACACGTGAACATAATTTATTATATTGGCGGATCATTACTCGTCAATAAATGAATGCTATCGCTCGATTAAAGTATTTGCGCCAGATATCAAAAGCGATTAAGATTATTCGAATTGATCGCGGAAAGTATTCCTTTATCAACGGAATTTTATCGTTCACAGTTCAGACATATTATCTGGCTGTAGTCACTCTAGGTATAGTAAATCATTTAAGCGTTTTGACATTACATTATCTTGGGAAAGAATCGCGTAAAGTCCGCAAACATGTCGTGGAGCATGTCACAGAACGTGTAGAAACTACTTTTGAACAGAGCTTGCTGCAATCGGTATTGTGCTATCTGTTATTACTTTGTTAAAGAAAGGGGGGAATTCTTACATCGATATTGTCTCAATCACGAAGATAGTAAGTTGTTATATTGGTCTTGACGTATCCGTTTGTCAACTTGACTAGTTCATATTATCTATCTTATTATGATCTCTTCATAGAATAATGGATCTCTTATGATGATATAAAAAATATATATAACATAGCACAGCACAACACGTTATTTCGGTTAGGTTTCATTAGGCAGTTGGTTTCATTTTGACATAAGAATTACTCAGTTACAGGACGGCTCAAAAAGTATTTTTATTCGGTTACGTGACTGCGCAATATACTCGTAATAAACTGTGTTTAACAGAATCAACGTATGCATATAATTTTATTAAGTTGTATGGAACTCGATTTATAGAATAATTGTGGACAAAACTCAAAAATATTCTCACACCTCAAATGTAATAATTAAAATGTAAAGAGAAAGTATGAAATCGTACTTATTTAATTTATATAATGCAATTCTAATGTTACGTCAATTTTATTCCACGTCAGTCCACTAAAAATGTAAAATAAAATTAGTGGAGCACTAAAACGTACCATGTTATGTAAGTATTTTTGTAGAGAAAGGGTATCTATATCTGGTATAATCGATGAGAAACATTGGCGAGTTGTTAACTAATAAGACAACAAATATTGCAATTATTTAAAGAGTTATAATTATTGGTTAATTGGTTCGACGCCATGTTGAGTTATTGAATTATGCCAGGTTAGAAACACCTGATGCTTTCATAAATATTATCTCTAAATATTAAGCTTATTCAGCTTAAATTATTGTAGAAAATATCTGAATCAGACAAAACCTTCCCTTATCGGATTGTTTTAAGTTTTGTCAAGAAGAAAAAGTTTGAGTAGAAAGTGTTGATGTTAAATTATGAAATGTTGTTTTTAATACGTGTTCGTTATTGTATTCCACTTAATTTATGTTGGTACCATAAAATAATTGTATGTGAATGTCCACTAACATACAATAAAAAAAAAATGTTTTACATTTGTAGTAAAAGTTAATAAAACACACATTTATCACCTTCTATACATTCTTAATTTTACAACTTGAGAAGTAAAAACCTATATAACGTAGGCTTAATATTTTATCCCGAAATACTACCTGTATCTGTAATATAGAGACTGAAACAAAAATGACAGACTGGAAATATTTTTTTTTAGTCAGCGGCGAGAGTTTTGTGGAGATTGATTGCTCAGAGAATTTTTGAAGTAAAACATTTACATTACAAAAGTATTTTATCGGCTTGAGCTCAACGCTCAAACGACATCTGTACGTTATAAAAACGTCGACTGGCGCTTTATTGGCGTTAAACTTGTATGTAACCCACTTAGCGAAATCGAATACCCAGTCCAAAGATGATCACATTTATTTTCAGAACTCATTTATAACAGATATATATACATTTAGTAATGTCATAAACAATTTTTTAATATGAAAGTAACTGTGTACTATGTAAAGAAGTAATTGTGTTTACAAAAAACAATAAAATGCATTTTATAAACTATTTTAATCGCAATGTAAATGGTTCGTCTTTTGTGAGATCGAAACGTTACGCGGAATGAAATTTGAATTGGTTATGTAAAACGGTTGTAGTAAACTGAAATGTGCGTAATGTTTTCATTATTAACAACTTATGCTTTGGCCAACTCTGAAATAACGTCATAAATGTAAAAACTGTTTCGGGCCTCATGTTTATCAGATGTTTTTTGAAAAATAATACCAATATTTTGTATGATCGTAATTTTTTTTGTCATTTTATAATTTGGCCCTATAGTGAATGTTGTTTATAATGATAGATACAGCATTATACAGAAATTCATCATGATTTTAGGGTTTTCATAATCCCCCGACTGAAATCAAAACAAAAATAATTATTTTTAGTAACAATGTTACAGTGTACTCACAACTAAACCAAACAAATTCATGTAAGTTAAGTACATCCTAGCTTTTACGATTTCATGTAAAAGTATGTGGTTACTGAAGTATACCTAATAAAAAATGTAACATTTTTGCAATGTGACGTAAGTAATGAGTTACGCAGAACGCCTGTGCTAAGCTCAAATGGTCGTATTATATTTATTTCCCATTACGAGAAATGAATCCTAAAATGTCGGAAAAAAAAAACAGTTAATCCATTTTTGTGAGTCCAAACATAATTTTTGTATAGAACAGGGATTTTTATCTGTTATTTTAGAGTTAGTTACACATATTGTTCATGGTGAGTAAATCACGACCGTTTTGGTTTAGTAGAAGCGGTCTACGAAACTCTAGTGTGTTTTCTCGTTTAACTTTAAATAACTTCCAAACACACAAGTTTGACGAATGCCAGACTTTTAGTATTATCAATTCCTCGACAAATGATGATTATTTTGTATTTTTTGTAATAAGTAAGACTGATTGATGGGTGGAAATCCATTGTGGTGACCGGCGATGTGTTTCCTATCTAATGATTTTTGATTATTATCCACACTTATCGAAAATGTAGTCAGATGTTAAATTATAATTTAATTCATTCATGAATCACCAATTAAGTCTTTAATTTAATTTTCTGTTGATGTTTTCGCTTAAGTATTCTAATAAACTTAAACCTTTGCACATTAAACTAATATAATCAATTATGGGATATTTATCGTCATTAAATGGTGAAGCGAGTCCCCGATATTTCAGTTTCATGCGCCATGCGTGGGGTTACATCCCCGGGGTAATGGGGATATGTCCGGATTTTTAGTCATTGGTCTACTTTGTCCGGCTCCCCTAATTTGTCCGGATTTTTTAAAATGAAATGGAATATAAGTATTAAAACTACATTATAAATATGTCTCAGTAAGATTGTAAACACCTTTATTTTACAATCTCACTAGCGAGATAGTAATCTGTCGAAACGTTTTAAACCGTGACATACTGTTACAATTTAACGCATATTTTTTTCGGTAGATTGTACATCATGTATCGAAGTGAAACCGTCAAATCATTTTCAACATCAAATCATTTCAAACCGTCAAAGTGAAACCGTCAAACTGACGTGTTGCTAGAATCTTTCGAGCTCATCCGTCTCATCCACCATCCCACACTGGGATGTGTGGTGGATTATGGCCTTGACTCTCCTTGCCAGCGAAGGCCCTGAGTCCCAGCTGTGGGAATATTTAGTGGGCAGCTAATGCACCATTCTCACGAGTAAGTCCATAGTGGATGAAACTGCACTGGAATAATGTGATACTCGCTCCACAACGGTAAATATGCCATAATTAAGAACCAACTAATGTATTTTAGGTACTGATTACTAAACGGGTAGTATAGACTAGATGCCTAATCAAACAAAACTATGGTCCGTAGAGATTATAGTATAATGGAATTGACTGTAACGGTTTCACGACAAGAATGTAGGAATGATGTATTAATATAAAATACAATTTTTTTGGTATCAGAGTTTCGGCCGTCTTTACGATGTCGCACTTCTATTGTCATACAAATGTAAAATATTACGAAGCCTTGATTTATTTTACTATTCTAATGAACGCTTTGGATCCGTTATTCCGTCTTGTTATCTTCATCAAAGTAGCGCTCATACCGTAGGGATCGGAAACAACATCAGCAATTTTAGTAGTTTAGTTCCAAATTTCATCTATCAGGCCTGTATTTTGCTGCTTGCATGGTAGATTGCGACCTTGACTCTCCTTGAATCTCCTTGTGAGAAAAGGTTGCGAGTCTCGAGAAGTGGGAACATTAAATGGATTGTTTACATCATCATCATCAGCCTTTATTCGTCCACTGCTGGACATAGGCATCTCCTATAATACGCCACTCAGCCCGATACTCGGTACTTCTCCAACAGCCACCAGCAGAGCTGTTTACGCTAGGTCCAAATTCGTACCAAATCTTCGACCCACACTTTTACCAATTTTGGATATCATTATTGTAAATTGAGGTATTAACCTTCATAATGTTCCAACCGTTTCTGCGACTTTTTCTTGTCCGGCGAATCGATTTTTGGTGTATCTCATCCAATCCTCCTGTATTTAATTATTTGTTACTATTAATCCACCATAAAACATTTATACTGTCATATGAGTAGTTTCGGTAGACTACTTACATAGTAATCGATCACAAGTAACAGCTTAAAAGTCAGACCGACGGACGGACAGACATACTGACACTGATCTACGCTGAAGTTGTAGTAATAGTCCTGGTAGTTGTAGCTAAATTGAACCTAAAATCATATTAATTGTATAAACGGTGACCACTGAATCATCTGACTATAAGACTTTTAAACCCTGTGATAATTTGTACTTTTCTGTGATATTTACAATAAAATAAAAATTTGAGCTGTATTTCTTTTATTTCTTTACAAGAAACTATCAGAAAATCTCGTTTGCCTACGTGTTACCCATTGTAGTTAAGATAACTTTTCCTCAGAATCACACGCAGTTTAACCTACCAGATACAAATAATTGTTTTAGAATATCTAAAATACTATAAACAAATTCAAATGTTTAAATCATCTGTAAAATATATCTAATCTCTGAGAGAGATAGTCGATATGCGTGTACACATTTAAACAACAATTGGCTAGATATTTTTCATTTTCACCTTTTAAACGTATTCTGCGTTATCTAGTGTTGCCTGTGTAAAATTAATCACCCGTCCACTATCAATATTGCAGCGCTAATTGTTCTGTTTCGCATGCTTTCTATTATATTTAATACAATTTTTATTAAATGACTAGGACCTACTCTATGACTTTGATATCATTAGCGCAAATAGCGTACTGAATACTATTTGCTTTTACTAAAGTTATTTAAAAAAAAATAAAACTTTCGTGATTGTGTCATCGAGATTTTAAATGAATTGACTTGTCAGCCACGCGCCATATGGGCCTGCTCTGAGCGCAGTTCTGCAATCTTTTAGCGATGATTTTGTATGAACATATCAACACTATAGTTAGTTATATGGTTTGAGGTAAACGCTTGAAGCCGAAAGGGGTAAATAAAGAATATTGTTGGGGTCCGTACAAAACAGTGTTTATTTTATTTCAATCTCTCAGACCTTTCACATACATGTTGAACTTCCCACAATTCATCCGTGTCTTTATTGGGCGCTCTGATTTCGTGTCTCGTGGGTTGTCCGCGATGAAGTCAGGACTTCATCAGTCTTAAACTACTAAGCGGCTTTTAATCAAATTTTGCACTTGAGATAATTTATTGATTCAACTTGAGATAATTTATAGCTCAATTTGTGATCGCAATTTTTTTATTACAAGTTATCTGTTTATTAGAGACGTACTTCTTAGCATTCCATGGATTCACCGTGCGGGTGCCGGGTCCATCGTGTGGCAGAGAGAGAAATCACGAGTAGACCCCGAGACTTGTGACTCGGGCTGTAGGTTTAAAAGGGGCCCCTTATATTGACGTACGTCAACACTCACCTTCACTACTCGTATTTCTCTCCCTGCCCAGCCAAATCCGATATGATCCTACTAGTGCAGCTTTAGATACTCGTTCTAGTATAGAACTTACTGCACTTCTGGACAATCCAAGGTCTTTAAGCAGGTTATAGAGAGATTTTGCTGGTATACCTCTCGCTCCTACTTCTACAGCGTATAAATTAACTACATAGCCATTTTTTGTTAATTCATTTTGTAGGTCGTAATACTTATTTTGTTTCATCGCGTGGTCTTTAGGTATATTAGTTTCCCACGGTACGGTAAGTTCTACCAGGACTATGCGTTTCGTAGCCCTAGAAAAAAGGAAAATGTCCGGTCTGGATGACGAAACACCTACATCCTCTGGGATTTTGTAGTGCTTTTCATACGTGTCCATTAAAATAGTCCAATCAGGTGCTGAACCCAGGATTGAGTAAGGCTTGTTCTTGGAGTTTGAAGTTGAGCCCTCTTTTACAAAGTTAATTTGTCTTTTGTTTATCGTCAATCCCTTTTGGGCTCTAGCTACCGAAAGGCTTACGGCTTCACGTATGATTTCAAGTACTCTGTCATGGCGCTGTGAGTAATGACCCCTATTAAGGAGCACCTTGCATCCCACCAATATGTGCCTTGCTGTACATATCGCCTCACTACAAGTATAGCAACATTTTTCAGAGGCTTTTCCCCACCTTACCAATTTGATTGATATTACCCGAGCAAAGCCGGAACAGAGGGCTAATTATTTGTTGTATTTTAAAAACTGTATGCAACCAATTATAAAATTGGTCGCATACATTTATTACCTACCTTGTCTGAACGGTTGAACTGTTTTAATGAAAGCACATCTCACGAAGATAAATATCTGTATATGTACATATATGATAGTCCGGTTATTTTATTTATTTTCATTGTTTTTTTTTTATCTTTTATACTTGATAAGAAAAACCAATAACATGTAACACTATTTAAGACAATAGTTTAGGTTAAATTCATCAATTAACACTACAATAAGGCCGCCTTTTGCCTTGCATTTTGTTGTTTGTATTTTATTTAAATTTTAGGCTTAATATAATGATTGTAATAAATCAGTACATTATTACCATTAACTTCCCACTAAGTATCGTCACAAACAAGGACGCGTTTGGTTAGTAAAAAGACTTGCTATGTTAGGAAAGCAAGGGATCTCTACTAAGTTTCAAAAACAATCGTAGGCTTTACTGGCCCTGCGCTTTCTGCGTTAGGCTAACGTTTGGTAGGCAGAAGAGGAAGGACACCAGAGAACAACTAATATACCGAGAGCTACTGGCAAATGTTGGGTAGGTATTTGAGGCAAGCTAAAAAACTTGGCACATAGCTCTCCGACATGGCTGGTGCGAGGCGGGGCAAAATGGATCCACAAAATTAAAAAAAAAAAAAATCAGTGAATTTGAGGCAATATGCAAGTTTTATATGTTGTAGTTTAATGTTTAAAAAAAAAATAAGCGGCGAAAATAAATAAAAGGCGCGTGCAAATATGTTTTACAAAAAACTAAAAAAATGGGTTTGAGGCAATTGGAATTTTTTTTTTTTTTTTTTTATAATCTTTATTTATTTATTTTAGAGGCTTATGTCGCCTAACGACAATGCCAGCCTCGTGAAAACACAATAATTTTCTACACATAGATATCGCACAACAATTTAAATAGTGTCCTTGCAGTGTCACTCGCAGGTGTACACAGGACACTTTGGATTATACCAATATCACAAAAATTCACACCATACTGAGTGAGCATGGCTGACCGTACAGACTGTGTTCGTAAACATTCTACTAGAATATGATGCACGTCCTCGATCTGTCCACACATGTCGCAGGAGCTGGATTCTGCTAATCGCATGAGAAATTTAAATTTATTTAGGGGTATATGTCCAGAGCGGAGTCTATGAGCCATCACTATCCATTGTCTCTTCATTCGACAATTGGTAAACCATGGTATTTTAGGCGGTTGTTGTATAAAAGTGTTATACCAGACGCCTTTCTCATTTGCAATTGCGCTATAATGTGCCTTCCACTTTTCATAAATCTTGGTTCTATAGCTACAGAGAATTTCTGAGATTTCTGGCATAACATATATTTCAGACCCAGTAAGTATAGCTTCTTTAGCTCTTTTATCGGCTTCGTCGTTACCTCCGATACCAACATGTGACGGGATCCATTGTAGCCTCAAATCAACATTTTTCGATCTGAGTGATAATATTTTTCGTAAAATATCATATGCTAACATGGCACCTTTAGAATTAAAGGCACACCGAGCAATATGTTGTAATGCACTTTTGCTGTCGGAAAATATTACCACTTGAGCAAAATTTAGACTTTCTGCGTACGACACTGCCTCTGAGATTGCAAATAGTTCCACAGACATAATAGAGTTATACTTGGATACAATTTTGTAACCTGCACTAACGTTCTGCCGTAAATCAACATATGCTGCACCAACACCGTTTCGTGTTTTAGATCCGTCTGTATAAAGTTTATACCATCCTGCATATTGAACATTTATCAAGCTTAATGTGTTAACCTTCAGTATAGTTGTATCGTATTTACTTTTTGCATTATCTATCCCTTCTACCTCAGTGTGAATAAAATCAATCATTAGCTTTGCAGGCCAAGTATGAAAACGGAATATGTTAAGAGGATTCTGTACCTTTATTTTTTCCGACTTTGTTTCAGAAAATACTTCTGCTAAAAGAGGTTTTTTTTTCCTAGACCAGTACTCTGTTTCCGTGCAATTTAAAAGTTATTTTAATGTATCAACTGTAGAGAAGGAAGAACGCTGGGTTTTTAGACAGTACTTTATTGCTAAGTACTGTCTTCGCAAGTGTAATGGATGAATACAGAGCTCATATTCCATTACGTGTATGGGTGTTGATCTTATAAATCCACCAATCACACGCATTGCAACATTCTGAACCTTTTGTAGTTTATATAAAATGGTTTTAGCTGCACTGTCGTATAGAAAACACCCAAAATCAATTTTGCTACGTAATAAAGCAATATATAATTGTCTCAGATGCTTAGGATGTATACCCCAAGATTGACCTGCTAAAGTTTTTAATAAGTTTATAGACTTTGTTACCTTTTTAACAGTTTTGTCTATATGTGTCTTCCATGTCAATGTTTTGTCTATCCAAATGCCTAAGTACTTTACGCAATCTACTGATGTTATATTATGTCCGTTGAGATTGAGTTTAGGTTGACTAACTCCTCTACACCGCCCTCTCTTAAACTGACAAACATTGGTTTTCGTATGAGAAATTTGCAGTCCCAATAGTTCTAACTCTTGATCTATTTTATTTAAGGCAGTTTGTAAAATCATGTCATTATCCATTATATCTTTGTTTTGAGAGTATAATACTATGTCGTCAGCGTATTGAAGTATATCTACATTTATTAAATCTTTTCCTATTCCATGTGTAACAATATTAAATAAAAGAGGAGCGAAAGGGTCTCCCTGGGCTAAACCTCTACTGGTCCATCTCATCTCATCATCTACACTTTGTTCTGGCTTTATTTTTAGTATTCGTGTATTTAAAAAATTTAATATGTATCTGCACATTTGATAACCTACTCCTAATTTGTCCAATATTTCCACAAGCTTATCAATCAGCACATTATTATAAGCATTTTCAATATCTAAAAATACTGCCAAAGTAGGTGTACGAGTAGTAAACCCTGTCTGAATACTAGATACAAGACGTGCTAAACTGTCCAAACAAGATTGATTTTTTCGAAAACCTGAAGTGTATTGTGGAATAATATTTCTACTTTCCACAAACCATTCTAAACGTTTACACATCATTGAGTGGAAAATTTTACACACACATGAGATCAGTGAAATAGGCCTAAACTTCGTTTCAGTATTGCCGTCAACCTTAGGTTTAGGTACAGGAACGATTTTGATATTTCGCCACTGATGCGGGACACAGCCTGTATTGTAAATTGCGTTGTAAATTTTTAGCAGAATGTGTTTGCCTTCTAGGGGCAGATTAAAAATCATAGAGTATGTGATTTTATCGTCACCAGGTGCTGTGTCTTTCTTTTTTAAACTATGCTCTAATTCAGACAGAGAGAAGTCATTATTTAGTGACGTATTATTAATATTAAGTATTGGTTGGGGTACAGCTACAAAGTCGGGGGCCAAAGATCTTAGCATTTCTTTTTGTTTATCACTTGTTATTTGATGGCTTTGTGGTTTAAAACCTTTGGCCCACCGCATTTTGTGCCACATATCAGAAGTGCTAATTTTTCCATCAACTTCTGTAAGTAGTTGTTTCCAATGAGCAAATTTGTACTGTCTATGGATTAATTGGGCAGCAGAGGTTTTTTTGGTTAACTCGTCAAGCATGGCAGGGGTAGGATTCCGTCTAAATGCTTTTAAAGCTAGTCTGCGTTCTGCTATAGCTTGTGAAATCTTTGGGTTCCAATAAGGTTTTGGTCTAAAAGTTTGTGTAGGATCCACGCAATTTTTAATAATAGGGATACTTTTATCGGCAGCGAAATTAATCTCACTTATGAAGGTTTCGTAAAAAGATTGAATATTGGAATGTGAAACTACAGGAAGGTGCACTAATCTATCTTTTAAAAGGTTTTGATATATTAACCAGTTAGCTAATTTAAAATTACGACGTAATACACACACGTAATTACATAATTTTGTAATTACGTAATATATACACGTAATTACAAAATTACGTGTATCCCGGTATTGCAAAACTATTTTAATAATTAAATGATCGCTGTTTAAGTTCTCGCGTGTTACTTTCCATTTCATGAACGCTGCTAAATCAGTTGACACGAATGTAATGTCCGGGGATGATTGTTGCAACCTGCCACTGACTAGTTTAACGCGTGTAGGTTCTCCATTATTAAGTGATATAAAACCATTATCTATAGAGGCGTCAAATATTTGTTTACCCCTACTATCATCTTTACATGACCAATTTGTATGATGACCGTTGAAGTCTCCTGCTATTATTGTTTTAGAGCTAAATTGTGTAAATAAAGAATCCCAATCACTCTGGACAGTCCTCGAGGTTTGCGGACAATAAATAGCAACTACATTTTCTAAATATGCACAATTCAGTATCTTAACGCATATTAAATCAATATTACCACGGAAGATTCGAATTGGGATTGGATGCGATTTGATGGACTTATGTACGTAAATGGCCACACCTCCGTAACCATCAGCCCTATCACATCTGTATATAGTGTAATTACTAACTCGCAGTAAAATATGTTCGGAGAGCCATGTCTCACTCAGCATAGCGATTCCAATTTTCTCCTGACTCAATAATAACTCGAAATCATATCTTTTCGGCATCAGACTTTGTGAATTCCATTGCGCAATATTAATAAATTGCGCAACGGAACCCCCAGAGCCCGAAGCCGTTGATGCGAAATTTACATGATGATTACTACTATCCATTATTGAGAAGGCCCAACAGTTTATTGAAAACATCTCCACAGTCAACTTTCTTAATAACAAATGAAACTACTTCGTCAAATATTAATTTCAACACTTCCTGGACCTTCTCTTCAAAGCAACTATCGGCTAAAACAATTTCCTTTAAACTATGTAAAAGATGTCTGAAATTATTCTTCTTATTCCTTTTATCTTCAGGTACTTCTTTCTGTCCTACTGATACTCTTGTACTGGCCAAGTTTTTCTTATTTTCTTCTTCCCAGTTGATATCAAATCTCTGTTTTTTGTGATGTTTTTTCTTTTTCTTTTCAACAGACGCGGTTTCTTCACTTTCTTCTTCGCTGTAACTTTCACTTTGTTTCCTTGGTATCTGGGTAGACTGTCGTAGTGCAGCGCTATATGACACGCCTACGTGTTCTGACATACGTGAGAATTTTGTATTGTTGTCATCTGGCTCAGCTTGATAGGACATATGGTCCAAGTACATTGATAAAGCCACTTTGTAGGTTATGTTATTCTTCGACATTATATCCCTAATTTTCTTTTCTTTGAGGAAAACAGGGCATAATTTGCTGAAAGCAATATGACGACCTTTACAGTTTACACAGATGAACTGAACGGAATCGCAGTTACTATGTCGTCCACCGCATTTTGGGCATATAATTTTACCATTAGGGCATGTTCGGGTAGTATGTCCATAACGCCAGCAAGAACCACACTGTGAAACCGGAAAAGTATATGGTTCAACCTTGAATCTACAATCATAACCATGTATGTATGCAGGCAGAGTCGGACTTTTAAATCCAAATCTCACGGTTTCACTAGCGACCCACTCACCTTTATCAGAAAGTCGTTTTAATCTTTTAACGGAAACTATTTGGCACTCTGCGTTAAAAAAATTTTTTAACTCGTCATCGGTTAAATCTTCTTCTACATACTTCACGACACCGTAACTTAAATCAACCTCCGTTGAGAAGTAGCAACGGTATCCAAGTTCCCCCAATTTTTTATTATTGACTAACTGCAACGCGTCCTCTCTTTTATCAAAGCTAATAACTGCTTTGTAGCCGTTTTTGTATTTAATTTTCGAAGCATTCGTGATGCCTTCACTTTTTAACATTCTTGCTAATCCTATTTGTTTAGGCAGCATCTCATACGAAGATAAACAAACATCGTTTTTATTGAATTCGTTGATAATACTTTTTTGTGTTCGTTTTGTTTTCTTACCAGCCATTATGAAGCCTTCCTTATCTAAAACTCCAGTCTCGGCCGGGCGGCCGCTTTCGTCGCTCTCCGTCTCGTGGTGACGTTTCGTTGCGTTAGTGCGAATGCGGGTAGGACTTATAACTGCGGGCGGCGGCTTGTTGCTAAGTGCTTCGTCGTCAATAATTGTGCAATCAGATCGTACCTCATCTTCACTCATGCTGGTTGACGCGGACGAAGGCCTGACGGCCTCGCCCATACACGCGAACACACACAATTACAGACGTACAATAATTTATTTTAAAAAGCGTAGATACACAAACAATTAATACGTGCAGCCGGTGTGACGCTCGGCGCGCGAGTGGAATTGGAAATTTAAATTGGGTGATATTATAATTAAAAAATAGGGATTCTCAAAAAGAGAGATCATTTTGGAGGGACTATCTACCTGCCAGGTGATCTAAATTGGGGGATTCGTTTTGCCCCGCTACGCACTAGCCAGGTCGGCACCTCCGTGTAGGGATATAATAAAAGTTTGAAAAGTTTTCAGCTTGCCTCAAATATCTACCCAAATTTTGCCTCTCGGAATATAACTGCCATATTGTAAAAAAAGTGACTTTTACAGCAGATATTGTAATATAATGTGAAACGAACACGATGATCTCATAATAAATTAAAATCTATACTAATAATACAAAGCTGAAGAGATAGGTTGTAGGACCACAGACTGCAGAAGTCAGGGGGATCCCAATTTTTTTCGAACCTTAAAGGAGTAACTTTGATGCCAGGTTTTTCATAACAATGAGAACTATTCTCCCCTTCCGGCTTCAAGAGCTTACACAAGGTTCATGTAATAAAGAAAGAACCTATGTTTATGATTTAATGTTTATTTAGTTTTCTAAGTTTTTAATTGTAAATATAAATACGAAGAAGTTCTAATCGATTTTAAGAAAACTGAATTTGATAATAGTAACTGAATTGTAATTTGTAATTTGACGCACTGTATTGTTATGTCCTTTAGATTTGTTTAAAATCTTGTCTATATAATTCATAGAGCAGTTTCTCATTTATTTGTACTGATAGAAGTTATAGTTTTATTACATTTTAAGATGTTGAGAGAAAAACAAATGTACTTAATAGGGCTTATTCGGTAGGCATATATCCTAATATAATCTTAATACTAAAATTAAGATAACGCCGTCTTGCTAACATTTGAAAAAGCGACAACGTTAACTTTCTTTTACAAAGTGTCATATATAGTAGGTACAAACAAATATTTATAACACATGATTAGTTTAATAAAATTAGTTATTTATAAACTGCTGTTAAAAATGTATGTCTGTAATATCATATTTGTATGAGCTATCGATGTTTTTTGCAAATAATGCTAGATTTAATATTATCCCTGTATTGTTAATTTTGTACGTGGTTGTATAGTATTACTTTTCAGCTGAAGACATCACGTAATAGGGTCCACAGCCCAACATCTGGATATTGAAAAGGTACAATAATTTTCATTGAGTTTAAATAGAAAATTGTTATTTGTAACTAATCGTAATTTAAGTTCTTGGTGATGACTAAATGCTCGAAGTTTATTTTATCACATGGTCTGGATCGTTATATATTTAATTGCTAGCTTATGCTTATAATTTTCCCGCGTAACTACGCACAATGCAATATATGAAAATGATGAATTTTCTCAGCGTAAAACATAAAAAAAATAATGCGTACTCCGATTCTATTTCTACTAGTAGGTATAGGTAAGGTAAATAAACGCACTGTTCAATTTCGGAGGAAACGAAAATACTGATGTACATAATTTTTAGATCTTTGTGAATTTTCCATGACCCGAGGGGTCGAATAGTTTGTAATTTATTAAAACCATGTGAGAAGTATTTTTCAAAGTGTTTTTGACGTATTCGAGTAAAACAAAAAATATTTCGACGAATTGAAACACTTTTTTATGGTATTTATGCTGTTGGTACTTACTATTACATTTTATATATTTTTATATTCACAGACTTGCGTGCTTAATACCCCCAAGTTTCATAATTAGTTAAACGACGCGACGTAACAAAGTTGTATTTGGGTTGCATATGCATAGGTACATTTATTAACGTACCAATATTCTACACAACCTGTCCTGTAGATTCGAGGCAAATTTGCTGTGAGAGATGGACAAGAACACGAGTGATCCTTTAAGGAGAGGAACTATTTGTCACTCGGTCGTACGAAGCATCAAAAACCAGTTCCATATTTCAAGAAACAGGTTATCACAGTGTCAATTGTCAGTTAACTATATTAGCTTAACATCCAATCATTCAAATAAACCAAAGTATAATAACGAGATAATAACATAACACAATATTTGGTCTAAATCAGACGACTTTGATTGGTGCTGCCGCGCGTGACGTGAACTTTGACCAACCAATCAATCCTAGAATATACTCGTAGTAAAGACAAGGAAAGAAGGAAGTCAAGGCAGCGAGTGCGAGTTCTAGCAGCCGGTCAACTGAACGGCCAGCGTAACTAGACGTCTATGATTTCGGAATTTCGGAAGTTTTGCTGTTGTTCCCACATCATTTCATAGAACTAAAAGACGGGATCCTGCATTTTCTCCGAAAATAGATTGGCCGATTATCACTTGCCA
This sequence comes from Ectropis crepuscularia, assembly GCA_963693475.1. NCBI lineage: Eukaryota > Metazoa > Arthropoda > Insecta > Lepidoptera > Geometridae > Ectropis > Ectropis crepuscularia. Next base: position 15,721,785 of record OY856345.1, read on the forward strand.
ACCAACGGTTCGCCTATTTTTCACTTTGACAACTTTTTCGTGTCATTTGGCAGAATTATTGTTAAGGTGATTATTTTATTTTATTAATTTTAATTTTTTTTATTTTATTATTATAATGACACAACACGTTAAGGGCACTTTGTCAACTCCTTCACTAGGACAGACAACTTTTAGATAAATAACGTTTCGTCAGTGTAACAGTTCCCTTTTCGTACATTTATATTTTGATAAAAATAAACTAATTTTACATGCAATTTTATAGCAACAGAAATCTACATACATATTGGCAAAATTTCAAAGTGCGGAACGAAGGACCCTAGGACTCAGATTGGACTCGGGAGCACCTCGACTCCACCTAGTCTTGTTGCTACTACCCCTAGAGTTAAATTTCGGAAGCCAGAAGCTCAAGGAAGGTCTTGAGTGGAGCGAACCATGCGAGGCCAAGTATGCGAGCGAGTGGAGCGCAGGCCGAGTATGGAGAAGCGACACTCAGGGCTGACTGCAGAGTCTCTGGCGGAAGCCCTCAAATTTCAGTGATAGACCTAAAATCCCCTGACAATGAAACGAAAGGGAATTTGTGGAATCTTGGTCCAAAAATCACCCTCTGAAATGTATGCACAAAAACTCCACTTCCCCTGGCAGAGTAAATCTAAGGGGATTTGTGTAATATGTCGAAGCGAGCGTGCCGCGGCAGCGGTCGGCGTAGTGCCAGAACCAAACCGCAGATACACATTTGCAAAAGCGTAAAGTGCGGAACGAAGTGTAGGTGAAATCTAAAGGATTCTGTTAGGTTAGGTTCGAACTGTGACCAACAATGCACGAACGAAGCGAGCGAAGCGAGCGTGCCGCAGCAGCGGCCGGCAAATGCCAGATCCAAATCGCTTTTGTTCCACTACACAGGACACTTGAATATGTGTTACATTTGTAAAATAATTATGGAAAAAATATATACCAATAATAATCACAACCTGTATATATATGTCCCTAATTAAAATGGCATCCTTGTAAATAAATTTCTTTGGTCGAAGGCTGAGTATAGCAGCTTTTTAGAAATCTAACACACATACTTACCAATAATATACAAGTATATGAATATTACTCTAACTGAAACATTAAATATTTGAAAGTTGACCTTTTGAAATGTGACATTATAAAAAGCCGACCAAACGTACAGTTGGAAACTGTTAGGAAATAAAACAAAATGATGTGATAAGTTTGGCAAATGATTATTCGGCGAAATAAAATTCTGCGAAACGTTAGTTGGCAAGTGATAATTAATCGGCCAAACAATTATCGGCAAAAAGGCAGCGAACCCAAAAAGACATGTTTATCGACTACCTTTAAAATAACACCTGTTTTTAAATAGAAACAACAACTAGATAAATAGAACAACATATCTAATGCGCCCAGGTCGAATTTCTGGTCACAATAGGGTACACTCCTCAAAAAAACGAAGTAGCCCGTTACTTAGATTGCCAAAAAATATTGTACACGTATTTTTTCTTTTGTTTCACAAACAAAAAATGACGAAGATACAGCGCTTCGAAGATTCGTGTGACGTCACGTGTGAGTACGATTTTTACTCACGAGTGACGTCGCGACCCCCACTCTCGAAGTTTGATGGTATATATCTTTGACGATTTTTAATATTATGAAAAAAAAAACAAAAAATACGTATCCAATATTTTTCCATGGTCTAGCTGACGGACTTATTAGGATGGTGCATTTTTGACCCAGTCCGGTACCCTATTAATCTTTGTTGCACATGCGCCGATTGATAGTTCCTCGATATTGCCTTATTGTGGCAGAACTAAGAACACCGGGACGACTCTCGGGGATATTAAAATTTATTCTATGACAGTAAGTTGGGTCTATTTTACAGGTTCAGTTCGCGACGCAATTTCAGTTTCACTCTATATTTCAAGTACAACGTATTTCATGCGCAAATCAATGAATATATTTCAAGTACAACGTATTTCCTGCGCAAATCAATGAAACATAAAGCTAAAATACCTGGTGTATTAAAATTTCGTTACTTTGATTTCAGATATGGACCAAGGAATAACGGACCGCCACCAAACTACCCCCCTTTGATGGGTACAAAAATGATACCCCCATTAATTCCTAACTTGGGCATTCCGCCGGAACAGCCACCAGGATTCCGTGGGCGCTATGATGGACCACCCACACACTTCGATGATATTCCCCCTGGAGTAGATCCTCCAGTTCCCGGTTTCGAACCGCCACCATTTGAAAAGCCACCATTCGGTCCACCGGGCACTATAGATCGAGATAGATTACCACCACCAAATTATAGAGATACGTATGCTCCTAGACCACCTTACGTCGACGGTCCCGGTGGATATCGTGAAATGCCAATACCGTCTATAACTAATGAAATACCTGTTCATGTTGGAGAACCTCCACGGTTTAGAGAGAATTACCGCCCCGGCCCGCCGTATCGGGATGGACCACTTCCTCAATTTAGAGACGGCCAACCGTTTAGAGAACCAGGAAATCCAGGACCGTTCCGTGAAGGTCCTAATTATAGAGGTGGACCACCTGGGTTCCGTGAAGGGCCATATAGGAATGTTCCATTCCGCGAGCCCGGATTTCGAGACGCACCGCCGCACAATAACTTCAGAGATGGTGTTCCATTCAGGCCACCTAGTACTGATCCAAGGGAGCAAATGCCACCTAATTATCACGACCCGAACTTTCGTGATGGCTATAGAGATGAAGTTAGAGAGCACGGTAGGCCTGGCTTTAGGCCTGGAGTTCGTAGCCGTGGTGGGCCAAGACGACCAAATATTGAAAATGATAAAAACAGAGATAGGGAAGCCCACGACCGTGAAAGATTTGAAGCTAAAGAAGTTGAACGAATGGAAAGAAGTAGAGATCCGGAGAGGAGAGGCCGTGAAGCTCGTCCTCGAGATTATGAAAGAGGACGGGATATTGAGAGAGAAAGAGACCATGAAAGAATATCACCAGATAAGAAAAGTCGTGGATCTCCAAAAAGGAGCAAAGATGGACGTGATAAAAGGCGAAGTGACTCCAGGGGACGCTCTCGTGAACGGGATCGTGATAATAAGAAAGAAAAGAAAGAAGAAAGACATCGCGACAAATCATCAGATGATAGAAATAAAGATCACAAAGAAAAAGAAAAGAAAATGAAAGAAAGGAAAAAGAAAAAGAGAGAAAAAGAAAAGGAGGCTGAGAAAAAGAAAAAACGAGATAAAAAAGAGAAGAAGGAAAAAGAGTCCGTTAAAAAAGAGGACGACGATGGTGATAAAACTGAAGACAAAGCTAATGAAACTGTACAACCTGAACAGCCGCAACAAACAGAACCTGAAAAGCAAAAAGAACAGGACGCAAAAACTAAACTTGACGAAAAAATTATTAAGAAAGAGCCATCTCCTAAAATAGAGCCCGTAAATAAGCCATTAGATGATTTGTACGGGGATGAAACTTCAGAAGCAGTTGATAAAGAAATTCTAGAAAATTACGTTAAATCTGACAAAGAAAATGAAGCTGATCAAAATACAAACGCATTCAGCGACAAAAATGCAGAAGAGGTTTCAGCCAAGGAAGAACCATTTGATGGTCTCGAGCTTCAGGTAAATGCCGAAGAATTAGATCTAAAACCTGAATTAGAAATTTCCAGTAAAGAAATGCTAGCTCCGTTACCTGAGCTTTCAAAATGGGAAGTAGATGACGAAAATATAGAAAAATCTAAAGAGCCTGGTGAAATCTCTTCCCCTGAAGAAGAAGAAGATGGTGGCAAAGTGACATCAGATGTCATAAAACGAGCCGAAAATGCGATTTTTGCCAAAGCAATAAATTCTTTACGTCCCATTGAAATAAAGAAAATCAGTAGTGACAGGTTAAAACTCTACAGCGACGAAACCACTAAAACTTCGATGAATAATATTCAGATTACTGTTCCTGTCACCGACTCTGATCAAAGGTCTATTGAAGTTCAAGAGAAGAAAAAACGCTATTCTAAAACACCACCACCAAGGTTGTCAGTTAAAGATCGTCTTGGTGGAAAAGTAGAAGATCCAAAAAGAGGCAGGGAACCCAGAGTGGTACACAGTACAGTTGAACGTGTCAAATCGAGATCGAAAACACCAAAAAAAGATCAACAACCGTATCGTAGAGTAACACTTGAAAAAGTTGAAAAAGATAGAGGGCGAAAACAAGATGTGGGATCTCGTCCTGAACCATCCAAAATCGAGCGACGTATAGCATCTGAAACCATTAAAATTCACGGTAAACATACCGGTCGCAGTCCTCGAGAGAAAAAGGAATCTGAAAGAATTCATAAAGAAGAGAAAAGAACACACGAAAGTGCCAGTCGGAGCCATGATAAGAATACACATCACGCTGCAAAAAGTGACACAGATCGTGAAAGAAAGAAATCAACATTGGATGAAGCTCACTTTGAACCTGACTATGATGAAAATGTTGAATCTGATAACGATACTAAGGAAGAACCAAATAAAAAACGTGAACGCTCATCATCACCTACAGGTCATGATGCTAAAAAGCCTAAAATTGAGAATGAGACAATTAAATTAGACTTGGCTAATGTTAAAAAGAAACCTGATACTGAAACAGATTCAACTAGTGATTCCGACGAGTCGTCGTCGTCATCATCTGAGGATCGTAAACGAAGTAAGAAGAAAAAAAAGCGTAGTAAGAAAAAGAAGAAGCGAGCTGCGAGCGAGAGCGATAGCGATACGGATTCCAGTTCCGATGACCACAAAAAGAAAAAGAAAAAACGCAAGCATAAGAAAAAGTCTAGTAAGAAAAAGTCTAAGAAGTCCAAACATAAGTAAGAAGTTTTCACTGAATTGATCGAGCCCGTTGTCTCACCTGCGTTACTTGCTTTCATGTTTAGCGTAACTAAGAGAGGATATTGTTCGAACCTATTCAAAGAATTTGAATGTTTAGTGGGCTGTTTGTAACACTGAATTAAGCTTGATTTATTGACGGTTACGGCAAAGCAATGTTTTATTTTAATTTCTTAACTCGTAGTTATAACTATAGAATAGGTAGGTATTTGTTGAATGCGTATAACTAGTTTTACTCTGTTTGTGAGCAGTACATAAACATGTATGTAAAGTCAGATGAAAATCCTAGAGTGTACTAATGTTTTAAGAAAGTATGGATTGTGTACGCTATATAGTAGGATAATCAAATAAACTACGCCTGATTTGAAACCGTGAGTTTTTATTTCCTTGTTATGTACCTATTATTCCCTAATCATGATGCAAATAAGTCAGCGTAATGCGTATAATAGTACATTATGGTAGGTACACGTGTGTAATGTTGATTGCCGCTGAGGCTTCAGAGAGCCAAGGACGGTAATCATCAATACACACGTATCATACACGTTTTTCGACGGACTTGTGAAGAATATAATAATAATAGTACATTATGATATAAGTGCGGTAAGTTGATAATTACAGCCGAGGCTTTATTGCTAAGCTCGAGCCGAAGGCGAGAGCTATAATTTAGCAGAGGCTGTAATTATCAAAGCGCACGTATGTCATACGTTTTATAACATATTTGCGAGGAAATAAACAAAACTCTGACGAAATTTTCAAATAAAAACAATACAGCGAAAAAAAAGGCGCGGAATAATATTTATTTGATCACAGATCACAGCACAGAGTAAGTAATCAATATGGATATTAGCAATGCGCGCGCATCGGCGCCTTTTTTTTAAGCAACGGCACAGAACCAGCCATTAGTAATAAAGTAAATTAATATTTTTGTGTTTTGTTACAGAAAAATTAAAGTAATTTAGGGTCAAAATTAATTAAATTAACGAATTAAATTTATATTTGACCTCTCAAAGTTAATTTTATTCATAAAATGTTGACCATACTTTTTTGACATAAAAACTTTACTAAGATTTTAAAAAGGTACCGTTCGTTTTAGACGGAGCATATCTCTCTACCTAGTCTGTGGACGGAGCATTTTGAAACCGTGCGTTTTACATTACACATTACAGCACAAGTACGTAATAAGATACATTACGATACAGAAATTGGTCCAATAAGAGACCCTTTACGAGCAAATATGTTATAAAATAATAAATTATTCTCAACAGTGAAAACTAGTGTGAAAAGTGTTTCGTTATGGCGAGAAAAAATAATCAGTTACCATATTTATGTGCGTGCATCTAAAGGTTCGCCTTGAGACCGCGACACGAGACCGAGACCGGAGACCGCAGACCGCGACAGGCACTTGACATTATAGAATTAAATGTCATTATTATACGCCAGTTTAATAGATTTACTCAGATATAATGTTATTTTCGCTGTAGTAGAGAAAACTATAAATTCCCCATTTTGTACGTGGCTAAAATGCAATCAGTGCACAGCCAAAAACAAAGGAACCTCATTCCTTTAAAACGACTACCCACGACCCCTGAAATCAGAGAAGTTACATAGAAGTGGTGGGCAATTGAAATCGGCTATTAAAAGGGGCTACATACAAACCCTGTTACCAGAGGAAGTTATGTAGAAGTGGTGGGTTGGTAAATTGCCTCAATTCCCTGTCTCCAAAAAATTGGACTGAATAATTGCCAACCGTGCGATTTAAATCGTATTTCTACGATTTTTTGGTTATGGTACGATATATGATCGAGTAATCGAAATTGTACACAAAACATTCTCTTAATGAGGCGTTTTCCGACGAGACAAAAAGATATGGTTTAATAAAACGATAATAGGAGGCGCTTATAGGTCTTTCGGTTTGTTGTCAAAAGCGTTAGGCATAATAGACTCAATTCATTCAATTTGCGAAAGCACGACTTCTAGTAAAAAATAATATCTATAAATAAATAAATAAAAAATAAATATAAATAAAAAGTACTTTATCCATGTACGCACTTTATTCGAATGAAAACTGTATCAAAACATCCAACTTTCAAAACAAATTCGTAATCCTGATGAAAGACAAAATATTTTTTTATTAATTTATTCTTGGCTATGGATACTAATCCTTCAGCCGAGAGAGTATCTCTCTACTTAGTCTGTGGGTAAAATATTGTCGTATCAGTGTTGCTATTTATATCTTTGAGTTTTCCTTCTACTTTGGCGCGGGCGCGGGCGCGGAAACTTCAAACATAAAGTCCGCGCTATCACTTAAGTTCTCTGACGAAACAGTTGAACTACTTTTATAAAATCAGTTTTGTTTATCGTTATCGTTGTAGAATGCAACAATGGCTCCACTCACGACCGGTCGTGAATGGAGACGTGGATCTACGAAACGCGCCTTTGTGTCCACAGTGCAGGCGGCCAAGCGCGGCGGGCTTGAGCGACTAAGCGGGCGGAGATGTCAAACGTTCATTTGTTCGCGCTAGACGTGGGTAAAAATGAATCTTTGGCGAGATTGAAACATTTGCATCTGGATCAGTCGATCAGTTGTAAAATGATGACATGACCATTTGTGATATTTGGAACACTGAGTCAAAATAATGATATAGATAGATAGATATGATATTTATAGATAGATTTACTATCTAAATCTTTACTATCTCAATCACATTTACAGTTTTTTACGGCCTTCTAAAAAAAGGGGTATAGTAAGGTAGACGCTGATGTCAGTCTGTCTGTCTGTAGACGCAACAGACAGTCTGGTGCACCAAAGTTCTCAAAAGGATGGTTCAATTTTGATGCGGTTTTTTGATTTGAAATTCAGTGTCTTTGCGGTGGTTCTTAGTAATGTTTGATTAATATAAGTTTAAAACGTTCGCCTGCATAAAATAGTGAATAGTGAATAGTGTGCACCAAAGATCTTTTCACAACCTACTTCAATATGGATATCAAATGAAAGGGAAAGTAGTAGAATTCTATAACAAATTCTATCAAATCCACGATATCAGGTGGAAATCTGAATATTTAATTATGTTCTTATATTTTAGCATTACTGTAGATTGTGTTGATACATACTATCATATTTTTCATATTCGTAGAAGTTTTATTTATAACGTAAATAAGAACAAACGATTTAAGCAATCTATTCAAACTTCGAAAACTTGGTTCTAAAGCAATGAAAAACTTATTAATTTAGTTTGCAAGTTGCAACCTATGCAATACGCACGACGTTAATTCCGTTTTGTTTCTCAATCTTATTACTACACAACGCAGTTTTATTTTTTTCACGCTTTGCCGCGACTTGATACTGCATTCGTAAATTATTGAATATTGTTAGCAATCATACAACATACAATTAATTCAAACAGTGACTGCTAACTCGTGATTGTGAACTAATTTCGTTCCAAATTAAACACTTTTACCAGGGCATCACCACTCGCTCAAGGTCGCGCGTTATTAGCCTACAACTAGACAGTCGGTTGTCAGACACACGGCTGAGCGCTCGCGCAACATGTTTCCCGTCCAAAATGACGTCGCGTGCATATTGTGTTGTATATGGATGCATGAGTCAAAAAACAAACAAAGAATTATAATTTTTTGCATTGCCTTTATAATTATATTAATCTGTGCTACAATGCTGACTACCTACATAACGGAAGCATAGAATAGATAATACAGATAGAACGGACACTCCCCACCCCCCGCCAGTTTCAAGCTTCCTACCCCTAAAAAACCTAAAAATACCTTTCCTAAAAAAAAAAAAAAAACAAAAAAGAACGCGAGAAGCACTCGACGAAGGGTTATATCGGACGACAATTTTCTATGATAATACGACCATGATGCTGTATTATTTAACAAAATGGTACCAAATTTTTCGTCTATTATACGAAACAAGAATAAGAGATTTTTAATTTCATAAGAATTTCTACAAAGATTGAATCATTTTTATAAACTGTGTTAAGCTATTCTGGTTAGAAGTACGCGCCAACACTGAAGTCCTGTGACGAAATTATTAAACTCGTTGTTTTTAAACTGCGGCTTTCGTTGTCAGAATTGAATTGTCAGAATACACTTACCCAAAGAGAAGTCTTTGGGTAAGTGTACTTAACTAAAAATCAATTCGTACATGATACCATTATTATCTCCTATTTTGTTTTATATTTTCGCCCTTCTGATTGTTGATGAAAGTTATATTTACCTACATTAAAGATCGAACACTAACTAGGTAAGATTGTAAGCCACAGGCAGGTGAACTCACGGGTCACAGCTATTCCATAAAATAATTTAGTAACCCTAGATGACACGCACACATGCGTAAATGTGTTCGAACGACATATGCGTAGTTGTGTGAGTGTAGGTATGTCGACTTCATCGTTTGTTTGGAGTTTAGGCCGAGTGTCCGGGGTGTGACGGAAGGTTAATTAGTTTTTTATTATATATGTCGACAACCCTTGCGCATCATTCCGCGTCAGACAGTGACAGAGTTACGCGTTAGAAGAGAGCGCAAGTGTTTAGGTGAATATCGCGATAGGCATTGAGCGCTAATGCGAGCTGAATTGCACTTTGTTGTGTCCCAACAAGAGTCGCTTTTTATAAAAAAAACTTTCGCTAAGTGAGTTTGCTGTACTTGTACTAATATTTATTTTGTGCTATTACCATCCAACTGTTCCCAATCATTCGGATCACAGTGATGTTTCGGTTCTGAGTCGTTTCAGTAAATGAGCTACTTACACACGTCTAGTTCAATTGTTTCGTCCTCACATCTAGTTGGCGAGCGAGCGAGCGACCTAATGCGCATGTGGCGGGGGTATCAAACCTTTTCAGTCTTGTCGCTTGGCGACAAGATTGACGTTTACGCGGCTGGATATATTTTTTGGTACAATTATGATAAATACTGAATTGAACTGTTTAAAATCTGTTTAATTTTTCCGCAAATTTATAAATAATTCCTTCTTAGAACTAAAACTATACAAAAGTTTGCATTTTCTTTGATGATTTCAGCTAAGTATATTTTTTTCCAAGGATCTATTAAAATGTTGTAATGGACATTCGAGCGTACTAAAAAAGCTTTTTGGGTGTTTCCCTGCAATAATGAAACAATTTACCACATTTTTCCCTGTTATAAATTATTTCATGTAAGTCATGCAAATCGTCGCCTATAGTTTGCGACACCTGACGTAGGTCGCGCGCCCGCTGCTCACTGTGGCCACCCACCCGCACCCACGCCCGCGCCCGCGCCCGCACCCGCGCCCGCGCCCGCGCCCGCGCCCGCCTTAGGCCCGTACCACACCCCGGACACTCGGCCTAAAATCTATACAGACGGTGCAGTTGACATACCTACACTCACACAACTACGCATATGTCGTTCGAACGCATTTACGCATGTGTGCGTGTCATCTAGGGTTACTAAATTATTTTATGGAATAGCTGTGACCCGTGAGTTCACCTGCCTGTATTAAGTGGCCTATAATCTTTTACCTAGTTAGTGTTCGATCTTTAATGTAGGTAAATATAACTTTCATCAACAACCAGAAGGGAGAAGATTTAAAACAAAATAGGAGATAATAAAGGTACCATGGACGAATTGATTTTTAGTTAAGTACACTTACCCAAAGAGAAAACTTTATTCTGACAATGTATTAATTAATCACTCCACATATCGCGTATTTCATTATAGGTAGGCTAGTCACAGAACATTAGATTAGGTACAACAACGTTCATAAGTTGCAAGGCGTTATCACAGTTCACTAGGTATATCAGAGTAGGTATCATACACTGCACAAACTAATTATTTACATCTCATGTCAGCACAGTAAAGAAAAACATGATTTTTCAACTCAAAACTCACAATTCAATTTTGTAAACAAACTACGAACCGGCCGGAAAGATAATGTTGCTAGTTCCGGATTTAATTTATTCCTAATTGCTTAAAAAATATTACTTTTGTATATTGATAAATAGTGATTTATTTATTCGCATTATAGTAAGGATCGCATAAAACTTTAAATAAGTATTGTGAGAATAGTAAGTGAGTCTATTATACTCAAATCACAATCATATTTGCGCCGAATAAACAAAAATCAGTTTTAATTTCAAATTAAATTCAGAAACTTAATTGACCAAATTTCAACGACGATCATAAAAAACTTGAACAAAAATAAACGAAAGTAATTTTTAGTTTTGTTTTCATATTTCAAAACTGTGACCTACCAAAAAAAAAGAAACATCAAAGGAGACATGGCCCAAATCGTACCCTGACCTCGGCACAAAATAATTGTATCTAATCTCAAAAAAATCTAATAATTGTATGTAAATATATTTTAGGAAAAAAATTACACCACTCCCATAACCCAAATTAGTGGCTAACATGTTTTTTTATCAGTGTAGTTTTGTAGGCGTTTTTTTTAAAGTTCACCAATACTGTTTGCAATCCGATGTAATCATCATCATCATCTTCATAACATCTTAGCATATACCTCTCTTCAAGTACCTACGCCTCATATCCCAGGCCTATGCTAGTGCTGTGCTTGTGCTAGTACTTGTCCAGATTTGACCCGCGATGTAAGCATACTGATAATTGAATACAAAGTCCAAAGTACATTACCAAAAATAAGTGTATTATCATGAATTATTTTACTTACACTCGTTAAATTTGAATTCCAAGGCCACCCATCGCGAAAAGAACCTAAGCATATTCGTGCATTGTTTGATATGTCTCTTTATGACTCAGCCGGTATATATTATTTTTCTATCATTAACACCAAATTATACAACATGTTTTGTTCCATAAAACGAGCTTTTGACACGAACTTTTACAAAACTTCTACATGCAAAAAAACGCAGGTTAGCCACTCAAACGGATGATGATGATAGTTTAGAATATTATTACTAATAACTTAAAATCCGAGGTACATCAAAAAACCCAGGTGTGGCACCTGGGTTTTTTCAATGTGATTTGGGCTTATGTCCTTTGTTTCACAATAAATGGAGCTATCACGTAACAAACATATAAACGAATTGAGATCCGTCTCCTTTTTTGAAGTTGGTTAAAAATTAAACTAAATCGTAGTAGTACCGGTAGTACTAGAACCGGTAAAGTTTATAAGTCAATGTCAAAGCCGTTAATTACTGAATAAGTTTTATTTTAAAAATATCGTTAATTTTTTTTTGGAACTATCCATTCCAATAGTCAATGTACTCGTATCCTGTTACTGCTTTTAATGAACGGTTGTTGCGAAATCTTAAATAAGCATACTAGGTACTAGATGAAATCCTATATTCATTGTTCACTATTGACCGACATAATATATACATGGACGCACATAAAAGTACAGATAGTCTAATATAGAACCTCTTTCTTTTTTTTGAGTCGGTTGAATGCTAAGAAATAATCACTTACCAATAAATCTGAATAGTAGCAATCTTAGTAAAAAAATCCACTAAATTGGCAACACTAGTGACTAAGCGAACTATACTCCGCGCCATCATTCGTTACCATACGTTATTGGCGCCACTAACGTATTTCACAACGATTAACGAAAGCCGCAGTTTAAAAACAACGAGTTTAATAATTTCGTCACAGGACTTCAGTGTTGGCGCGTACTTCTAAAACCAGTAGCACAGTTTATAAAAATGATTCAATCTTTGTAGAAATTCTTATGAAATCAAAAATCTCTTATTCTTAACTTAACATTGTGAACTTATCAAAACACAGTAGAAAAACGATTCAATCCTAGTACCTATATTATAGAAATTCTTATGTAATTAAAAATATGTTATTCTTGTTTCGTTGAACAGATGAAAAAATTGGTACCTAAATTTAAATAACACAGCAACACAGCGTCATGGTCGTATTCGCATAGAAAATTGTCGTCCGATATAACCCTTCGTTGAGTGCTTCTCGCGTTCTTGCGGGGTAGGAAGCTTGAAACTGGCGGGGGGTGGGGAGTGTCCGTTCTATCTGTATTATCTATTCTATGCCCGTACTGTGGTTGAGGCCTATTGGATCGGGAGTGCTAAAGATTTTTACTGAAAATGGATTGTGATCAGTAAGTTTTTTATTACATTATCAACTTAATTGCCTATTTTTATTCCCAATATTTTAAGAGTTTAACACAAAAGGTAAGAAGAAAAATTGTGTTATTATTTATTTATTTATTTATTGAGATAGAAACGGAATTCCAGTTACAATAATTATCTCACACTATATAAATTAACTTTAAAATTACATTTTGGACAGTGATACAAATGATACAATAACATTATTTCATTACATTAGGTACAAGTCAAGAATAACGAGACAAGTCAACACAAAACAAAAAACATTCAAAATAATAAATTATAGTCGTCAATTGATCTTTCGGTCCTCTCATTCTTATCCCACTGGTCTGTAAGATTTCGGTGTCGATGTCGTTGTCGATGATGTTCGGAGATGTCGGTGAAATTCCTTCATGTATTTAGGGTTTTTTTCTAGAAGGTAGACATACCAAACTAATCAGCTGAGCTAAGAAGAGAAGTATCTAAATTTAAGTATATCAATAATTGATGTGTTAACGTAAACTCTAAAATTTTAAATTATCACAAATAATTTAGATTCGATTTTTTCCTTGAAAATGGGGAGGGGTTTCGTTGTGATTACACTTTTGTGAGTCTATGGTAGAGACAGATCTTGCCAAATCTACACTACGCCATCTAGTGCGTACGGTGGAACTATTTTTGTCTCGTCGGATCGTCGGAAACCCGCTCATTACCCGACTGAAAGAAGGGCAAAGAAGGGTTATGGTTTTCGCACGTATCTTATATGTTTGTAAATTTCTTCATTCCCACGTATCTTCCAAACGGCTGGATGACAATTAAGGTATCGTTAGATTTGTCTCAATCACCCAAGTGTCCTTAGATAGTATATTGTATTATAATGTTTTTTGAAGCTGTTTTTTCAGTCGGGTTTTTAAAATTATAGATAGTTATTTATTTATCTTAAAATGAATATCCACTTTTTTGTCGTTGTACAATAATTAATAACATGAAGAGTGCTGGATGAGTATTATTTTATTGTAAATACATGTTGGTGTGTTTCGTTCCATGTGGGTTTCATTAAGGAGTAGGTACCTATGGTAGGTAGAAGGTATCTTCTTGTGTTTAGAAGATAGTGGTAAGACTTTTTGCAGAGTCTGTCTGAGGAAGTACCTTATATTTGCCAGTTATTCTACCGCTAAGCAGTAATGTGCAGACACAACTATGTTCCGGTTTGTAGGGCAATGTTTCCAGTAAAATTACCGGGTATAGAGATAAAACATCTCATATCTCTGGGTGACGAGCGCAGTGCAGTGCTAGGTAAAAATTTGGACTCTTCATTTTTTTTAAAATAAAGAGTGACGAGACGAGCAGGACATGTGCCTGATGGTAAGCAACATGCCTGCCACATAACAACACAGTGACACGCACCTATTGGAACATGAAGAGTCCAAATCATTACCTAGCACTGCACTGCGCTCGTCACCCAGAGATCTAAGTTGTTATATCTCTAAGCCCTGTAATTTCTCTGGAAACATTGCCCTTCAAACCGCAACACAGTAATGTTTGCTCATTACTGTTTGGCGGTAGAATAACTGGCAAAGGTGTGGTACCTACTTCCCCAGGCGGACTCTGCTAAGAGCCCTACCACTACTAAATGATTGTCACTCCATTCTATAATAGATGCGTGGGTATGTTTTATTTTTAATCGTTGAAATTATTTAAGTTAGGTCTATTTTATTTAATAAACCCTCCGATGCGGAATCTCACATCTCGTTCTTTGTTTTTTTATCTGTTTAGAATGACAAAGGCAAGGATTATCTTTCCGAATTTGAGCCGTTCGGATTGCGCCTAGAACCACTACCCAGTACTACTTTTATCTGCAATATAGATGCTTTTCAAGATCCATCATCATCGATGAATATCGATCATCCCTAGACGGTACTGACTTCATCTTTATGGTCTAAGATCCGGCTGCAGAATCTCTACGTTCATAGCGTTGTTAATCCAATTCACATTTGAACAAATATTTATGATTAGAATACATTAATAATAGGTTGCCAATCAATAAGTGGCCGCAAGTAATTTTAACTAAATTGATGTAAATTAATTTTCGAAAAAAAATTGCGCTCGCTTATTTTTTAAATAAAATATCATGCACATTAAGTTTATAGTTTCCGAGATATTGGCCAACGTCGCAGCAATATTTTACTCTTAAAAGTTCGGCAACCGGAATATGGGACTGATTTTTCGCAGGCAACGCTATGCAATATATTTATTGACGTATTAAATTATATATAAAATACGTTTCATCAAATAAGCATCTCGGTGCAGATCGTTGTAAAGCGGGTTCTCCTACCATAATCAGAATGGTATATTTTTGGCCCAGTCATCATCCCTATTAAAATAAGTAGTTAATTAGATTTTTTTTTGTCAGAATTCTAAATTATTTGAGACTTGTGTCCAATATCTTGAGATACATAAGTAGGCAGAGAGTAACTAGGAGCTTTCAAGCATTATATTCATATTCATATTGAGAGGATAATTATATTAAAATGTATTAAGATAATGTAAATTGGTCCTAGCGTTCCCGCCCTGTGATGCAAAGGTGGGGAAGTCTTAGGCGGTTGGGGGCACCCCTCATGGTTTCGAGTCCGACGTAACCTGACCGTCCCCTTTAGGTGGAAGGTTATGGACAAAAATACTTTCACGTATGCAAACCTAAACTACAAGATTAGGTAGGGTTCTCCAGACTACAAATGGATCCATTGGATGCTCAAAGAAAGCAAATAAAGTCGTCTGAGCCTTGTGTTCTTTAGGGCCTAGGTCATCCAGGTATGGATGACCGAGCTTTGTTCTGTTTTTCATTCCTTGTAAACACGGATAAAACGACGGGATTTTCGCGAAAATGCGAAATAAAAAGGTGATCCATACGTTTGATTAGGTACATAGGTACCTAGGTACTTACTTAGGTACATAGGTACTTAGTTGATTTTAACAGATAGGTAGGCACTACATGCATCTGCGCTAGTTTAACTTATCTAATTAAATATTTTTCAGTCTAAATTTAAAAAATAAATAAGCTAGACAGTAAAAATAATATCATTTATTTTTCATAAACATAATTGGTTCTTAACAAAGGTAATAGGAAAGAACATTGGCTATCAAAAATAAAAGATCGAATGCATCATACCATAGCAACCTAATGCGCCTCATGTTTTAGTTTTGCTCACCAATGCATGACCCTGTTCAATAATCTAACTTAGGTACAATAGCAGTATCAATAAAGGGCAATTAATAAATATTAAAAATAGAAAGCTTAATTTAAATTATCGAGATAGGAGCGGAGATACATGAATAGTTAATTTATCGTCGGTATCCACCGAACAAGCTGAGTACAATGTGGTGGAACCAGTTTTTCCTCTTGAGTTCGCGTTCGTACTTAGCGTCGCGTCTGAATTCCCGCCATTCTTCGCGCTTCTGAGCCTCCGACGGGCCGTACGTGGGTTTCTTCTGGAACGAACGCTTGATGAGCTGAAAATAAATAAATCTCATTAGGCATAACATCACACTAACGTATAAAATGCGAATGTTTGTGCCTTTCTTTGTAATGACTGAACGCAAAGATCGTAGAAATCAATCTTTGACTGAACGGATATGAATGAAATAAGTACTAAGTAGGTAAGTTGGTATATTACCTGGATTACACTTTTTATTAGTTACTATTTAGGCTACTTGTTATCCCGCTAAAGTTATGAATTCCCATGAAATACCAAATGATTCATATGCGTGAATCGTATTTCGATAAAATCTATATATATAAAAGCAAAAGGTCACTCATCACGAAATCTCAGAAACTACAAATGGTAAGAGTCTGAGATTTTGCATGGAGGTGTATTTTAACACGTAGGCGCTCGCTAAGACGGGGTTTTGCGAAATTCAACCCCTAAGAGGGTGAAACAAGGGATGAACGGTTGTATGAAAATTCGTGATTTACAACGTTATCAAATTTTGTATCTAGACACTAGACACGAAGCAATTAAATGTTTGTTCTATCAATTTTGTAATTTCAAACTGTACGGGGGTGAAATTGGGGTTGAAATGGGAGATGAATGTCAATATGGAAGTTCCCAACCGTTGAAGATAAAACCATGAAACTCTGTATATAGACACTTGGCACGAAACATGTTTGTTATATCAATTTCGTAATTTCAAACTAGATGGGGGTGAAATTGGGGTTGAAATGGGGGATTAATGTCAATTTGAAAGTTCCCAACCGTTGAAGATAAAACCATGAAACTCTGTATATAGCCACTTGACACGAAGCGAACGAATGTTGGTTCTAGCAATTTTGTAATTTCGAACTGTACGGGGATGACGTTGGGGTTGAAATGGGGTATGAATGTCAACATGGAAGATCCCAACCGTTGAAGATAAAACCATGAAACTCTGTATATAGCCACTTGACACGAAGCGAACGAATGTTGGTTCTAGCAATTTTGTAATTTCGAACTGTACGGGGATGACGTTGGGGTTGAAATGGGGTATGAATGTCAACATGGAAGATCCCAACCGTTGAAGATAAAACCATAAAACTCTGTATATAGCCACTTGACACGAAGCGAACGAATGTTGGTTCTAGCAATTTTGTAATTTCGAACTGTACGGGGGTGAAATTGGGGTTCAAATGTGGGATGAATGTCAACATGGAAGATCCCAACCGTTGATGATATAACCATGAAACTCTGTATATAGACACTTGACACGAAGCAAACGAATGCTGGTTCTAGAAATTTTGTAATTTCGAACTGTACGGGGATGACGTTGGGGTTGAAATGGGGTATGAATGTCAACATGGAAGATCCCAACCGTTGAAGATAAAACCATGAAACTCTGTATACATCATCACCATCGAACTGTATGGGGATGAAATGGGGGACGAATGCCTCTAACGGTTTCACACCAAAACTGAAGCGATTTCGATGAAATTGTTTGATAATAAGCTATTTTTAGTAACCGCAAATGTGTCTGGGTATAAAAATTGTTACTGCCAGAGTTACCTTAGTATTTATTTCGCGCCGACGAAGTCGCGGGTAACAGCTAGTAAATAATAATCGGAAGTACAGCTTCTAATAAAGGTATCGTAAGCATTCGAAATTAAGACGATTTGGGAGTAGGGTGTGCTTGTTTTAACGGATAGAAAGTTGGGTTGGAATTTACTACATTCATTAATTTCTAAACGTTTGCTTTTTGAAAATATATTTTTAATTTGTCTTTGCATCTAGATAGACAAAATATATTAGATCGTGTATGTTTTTATTATTATCTCTGTTATCATTAGGTGTGAGAGCGACATGTCCCAACGCTAATCAACACCCTACTCTTTTTACACTTGTATCATGACACAATCAAATTACAATAGGCCATTATTCCTTCTATCTAGTATGGGAATATTATGTCGTAGACCGTCAGTTATTAATTAGCCCTGCCGCAACGTCATTTTCGCTTTGGTTCCTGCAGAGCTGTTCGTGGTACCTATTGGGTTAAAGATCCACTTGAAATCTATCTTTTGGGTTACATCAGCTATTTGGATCGTGGAAGGCAGTACCTATGGTGTTTCTTTCGAGAATACTGCAATCTATGCCCTGTTGGTTTGTATCTACCTAACCCCGAAGTCGGTAATTTCATTTTGCTATTTTTAACCCACAAAGTTATTTAATAATGTGTAACGCTAGTAGTGAGTAAAAAAACCTCTTAAAGTCTGATATCTAAAAAAAATAAGGGGGTGTAAGGTGTCTGCTATCCACTTTGTGGCACTTTCAAATCATGATACGGCATGTTGGTGCAACATCTGATGAAGCATGAAGTACGTAATGAAGACTGATAGGTCTGTACCTATATCTAAGGGATAAACTTACCGCGATGATGTTCGGTTCTGATCTGTACTTGATGAATGCGACAATCATGAATATAGGAATCAAGGCTATTCCGATATACTGCAGCATGTTGCCGGCAACTGAAATAAATAACAATAACGGTCAATGTAATTCCTACATAACAATAAAATGAATGGTTCTACAAATATGCCGAGCAGTAGATACAGTAGGTATGATTTCACCTTTTGAGATTGTTTACTTCAATCAACCAATCAAGTCTTTAATAAACTACTGAACTGATTTTAATGAACTTTCTACTTATTGGACAACACCAAGATTTAACATTTCAAAATTTAATTTTCATATCAACTAATAAACTTTCAAATCTGTCTGCAAATGTCAAAATTAAAATAAAATTTAAAAAATACAACCGGATTGAGCCTCTTTTGAAATCGGTTTAAAATATCTACTGCGTTGTAATTTCGTGTAACTACTTAATTACATTTACCTACTCGTACCTATATGATTGACATGCAATAGCTTACCTAGAACTGATTCAAACAATTTTTAATTTGTGATAATATTCTGACATACCTACCTACTTATGAAACGGATTTTATTTTTTATAGAACAGGGCGTATTAAGTATAAGTATTAAGTATTACTTACTGTAGGCTTCTCGTGGGTATATGTATCCATCTCCGAACACAAGCGCCTCCGTGGTGATCATGGCGTACATGAAGACAGTGACCATCATCACGGGGGTGACGATGCCCCAGCAGATGCGCCAGTAAAAGCCGGTCTTCAGCCCAAGCATGAACTCGATATCCACGCAAATGTTCTCCAAACCTGACGAGAAAAATTTATTTCGACTTATTTTATCATCACTGTTGTCCTCGAATTACGAGTAGGTAAGTATATTTTGCTTTTCGATTGGGTTAAATTTCACATTAAATGTTAATATCTTAATAAATATACAATTCGGAATGTAGCGTAGATAAACAATAGGTATTTATTTACATTCTATAAATAGTTATTAAGAGATTAATCGATTATGAGGCGTTTTCAAATGTAGTTAATATTTATCCATAAAAATGAAACATTGGTGCCACCTATGGTAAAATTGAAAACCATCTTTGACAGGTCAAATTGCATCTCGGAAACTCCTCATTTAGTTCAGTCGGGGCAGACATAAAATTAGCCTGAAATAGAAAAAAATCCGGGGAGCGATTTCTTTTTTTTAAACGTCGAAGAGGGTGGTTGGAAGTATAAATCTCGATTTTCGAACTAATCCCGGTAGAGGGTTCGCCACCATCTTGTTTTAATGTTTTTGTGAAATTCCTCGTTAATTTTCAACTTTAGAGCAAAAATTATGGTCACCAAAGTTGTTGGAAATTTAATTTCTCACAAGTTTGGTCGAAGCAATTTTTACGCTAGGATCAATATTTGCAGTGTTATGCTATCAAGTTTATAAAAAAAATCGTAATGGGTGGAATTTTATTTTCTTCAACTTTGGTTGTCGCACTTCTTACGGCTCCGTACCCAAAGCGTAAAAACGGAACCCTGTTACTGGAACTTGGCTGTCCGTCTGTCCGTCCGTCCGTCTGTCTGTCACCAGGCTGTATCTCAAGAACGGTGATAGCTAGACAGTTGACATGTTCACAGATGATGTATTTCTATTGCCGCTATAACAACAAAAAAATACTAAAAATAAAATAAGTAAAAAAAAGTACGAAAACAAAAGTTGAAGAAAATAAAATTACACCCATTACGATTTTTTTGATAAACTTGATGGTATAACTCTGCAAATATTGATCCTAGCGTTAAAATTACTTCGACCAAACTTGTGAGAAATTACATTTTGGTGACCATCATTTTTGCTCTACAAGTTGAAAATTAACGAGTTATTTCACAAAAACTTTAAAACAAGATGGCAGCGAACCATCTACCGGGATTGGTTAGAAAATCGAGATTTATACTACCAACAACCCTCCCCGACGATTTAAAAAAAAATCGCTCCCCGGAATTTTTTCTATTTCAATGTCTGCCCCGACTAGGCTAATTGTACTTCAAGTAACTTAATTTCCTTAATAAATCAACATTCATAATTCGTTATTCGATACGACGCCGACGCGACGCGACGTTATTGCACCTACCCAACTACCTACCCATCCATATTTTTGTCTCAGTCAGTTGAATTATTTTTACGAAACTGTCTAGCAAGGTGGTAGATAGATTTAGTAGATACAATTTATAGGATATGTTTTAAGTCAATATACTATCCCTATAAGAGCTGATACATTTTTCGGGAAAACAAACAAATATTATAAGGTATGGGTAGGTACTTATCTCCTTACAAATTATACTTCTATGAGTATGTGACTCTTACCATAGATCCAGAAAACGCCAATAGTTTCGGCTATAGCAGCGAACAGTCTCATGAACGTTCCTCCATAGTAGTCCACCAATTCGAGAATGTATTGCCCTCCCTGAAAAGGCGATAGTATTTCATGAAAATGCGAACAGATTAGAAAAATTAGTTGACACATTGAACCTAGAAGCTATTTAAGATATTTTTGCCCTGTCAATTGGACTAGACTAAACAAGGGGAATAGATATTGTAGTAAATATTGACTTCAGGTTCAAAATAGCAGGATAGGGTGAGATCAAAGACAATATAGGTACCCAGGGTATTTAATCTATGGGTGATATAGACTATACTATACACTATATCATATAGGGTTTACTATATAAACATTATAGTAGTGCGCATAATTTTAAAGAATTGTTCGTGGTATCCGGTTAGATATAAATAATGCTCATCAATGAAAAAGAATTCCGCGAATTATTTATATAATAATCCATCGTAAACTTTATTGATCGTTATCTGTGTTTACTGTTTACGGTTATCCATTTTTTATTATCTATAAATTAATAAAGCGCGATGTTTCCTTTTACGGCTAATTTGTTGTAGTCTCACCCATATTTTTAAGTATCTAACGCACGTAACACGGATCACCAATAAGTTGCTTTGATCTCAAGGAAAATTACGTAAGGTAAATAAAAAAAAGTCTATTAATGTCTAATCACATTGAGATTTTAAAATGTAACAACAACTGATCGAATCAGACATTGCGGTCGATCAAACATTTTACGAAGCCAGTTTTTTTTAACTGTTATAGGTTCGCACTTGACCACCATCTCGCCTGATGTTAAGCGACGATGCGATCTACGATGGAACGTGCTTACCAAGAAGAAACCGATTCACTCTCGATTTGAAGACACCCAGATTGTAACCATCGGGAAAAACACACTCAGGCAACGCATTCCACAACCTAGACGTTCTTATCACAAACGTGGAGTCAAATCTCTTCGTTCGTGTTTTTGGAACATCAACCATGAAACGATGTCGCTTTTTTGAGATACGAGAATTCCGATAGAAGAAAGGGCAACGTGGTATTAGATCACGCAGATCAGTTGCACACTCTCCGAAGTGTATACAACAAGTTTCACTTTAGGTAGGCAGGCGACCTCCTGTAGGAATGAAATGACGCGTTTTCAGGATAGAAATAGACCTGTAAAAGTTAGTTCTCAATTTCTCCAAATGTGGCGACAATATTTCATTTTGCTCAATTTCTCTAACAAATAACAATTTTTCCATAGGCACATTTTTCCACCTATGCAAAAATTTAAAACTATCTTTGACAGGTCTATTTCTGCATCTTGAAAATGCATCACCAGCTTGCAACAGGAAAGATATGAAAAACGAAATAAAAGCGAACGAACAAAAGAAGGGTGAAGTTTATGCCGTGCAGTGAGTAGAGCTATTACCAACTATGAAAACAGAAACGAATGCTCACCGGAGTGACGTAAACGAGTCCAACGAGGAAGCCAGCGGTGCAGGTGACGGCGGACATGTAGAGGACCGGCACGCGAGGGAACGCGTCCATGAGGATTGCGTTAACGGTCGACAGGAGCGCCACGCCCGAGCCCACGCCCAGGACAGCCATCATCAGGAAAAACAGAACCGCGAACAGCTGAAACAGGTCATTTTTTCCTTAGGACATTTTTGAAGTGAAAACTTCATTTGGCTTCATTTAGGTACAGATTTTCCGTGGGCTGTGAATTGAGCTGAAGCATCACATTCGTAAATAAAAGAAATCTTCGGGTAAACTTGGATAATCTAGATTTTTTTTTAAAATAAATAATGACGAGACGAGCAGGACATGTGCCTGATGGTAAGCAACATGCCTGCCACATAACAGCACAGTGGCACGCAGCTATTGGAACATGAAGAGTCCAAATCATTACCTAGCACTGCACTGCGCTCGTCACCCAGAGATCTAAGTTGTTATATCTCTCAGCCCTATAATTTCTCTGGAAACATTGCCCTTCAAACCGGAACACAGTAATGTTTGCACATTACTGTTTGGCGGTAGAATAAATGGCAAAGGTGTAGTACTTCCCCAGGCGGACTCTGCTAAGAGTCCTGCCACTACAAAATGCCATAGATGGCCATGCCCTCCGGTTTCACCCGTGTAGTTTCCAAGGTATGCTATCAAATTCTGAGTTATTAGTTTTCACTTCTAGCGGCAGTCCCTATGGCTGCGTATTTTTTTCTATACTTACAAGATTTTCGATCCCCATAATCAGAATAATCTAAACATTTTATTATTTTGCGTGATATTCTTTTGATCGGTTATTTTTAAATCTAAATAAATGTGGTGCACATATGTAGAACATTTAAATATACTCACTTGAGGAACGAAAGGTGACTGTGCGATGGCATCAGGGTATGAGATGAATGCAAGACTGGTGCCTCCTGAGCCGATGACCTGGCTGACATCATCATAACCCAGTTGGTATGCCAAATTGCCCAAAATTCCGAAAATGGTGAATCCAGAAATCAGACTTGTAAATGTATCCAGAGTGGTCACAATCATTGAATCCCTGTAATAAAAAAATAGGTTGAGATTTCTTCGCAAATCATACATAAAATTTTCTTATTTTTCAACTATTTTTTTTGTTTAATAAAGAGTGACGAGACGAGCAGGACATGTGCCTGATGGTAAGCAACATGCCTGCCACATAACAGCACAGTGACACGCAGCTATTGGAACATGAAGAGTCCAAATCATTACCTAGCACTGCACTGCGCTCGTCACCTAGAGATCTAAGTTGTTATATCTCTAAGCCCTGTAATTTCTCTGGAAACATTGCCCTTCAAACCGGAACACAGTAATGTTTGCACATTACTGCTTGGCGGATAGGTATAGTTAAGAATAATTGAAATTGTACCTACTGAAAACAAGATAGAGTTGTTTTCCGTTTCTCGTGTTATTGGAGGAAAAGACGACCTCTACTTAAGTATAATAGGTATGATATATAAAAAAAATACGGCTTCATGGATAGTGGGAACAAGTAGGTAAGTATAGCCTAGCTATGTTTTTATAACAGTTTTGAAAAAAAATTGCAAGTTCAGCTATTATAGCTGTAAATACAGGTACGTAATAAAATCTATTTCTCATACAAACCTGTAAACGTTTTGCGAGAATTTGTTGTAAGATGCGAACATAATCAGGGCGCCGGAGCAAACTGAGAGCGAGAAGAATACTTGGGTAACAGCCGCATACCACACCTGAAAATTATAAAATATGAGAATATGATATTTGGACAGTTTCCCTAGCAATCAACCAGGCAATGTGGTAACAAAACACCTAGCCCTTGAGATGAGCTACCAGCTGAGTAGTCTCGACGTGGCAAGATTTCACCAAGTGCTGGCTGAGCCTGCGTCAGACGCGGCCAGAGATCTGTTCAGATATGTGGCTCACCTCAACTGACCCTCCTACATGCTGAAATAGCTCTTTACGCCTTACTACCATAATACCTAACCACAATTGTTATTAATAATGGGACCGTCATGTGATTAGTCATAAAAGTCCCAAAAAAAAACTGATTAAAAAAAAAAATACCTAGCCCATACAATGAACGAACGCGTGAAAACCCATGCATGGCATTGTTAAGAGAGTTGTCAAAGAGCCGACTTTTAGATATAGATATGTTTACCATTTCAAGGTCTATACAATTTACAAAACTTCCACCTTTATTTTTATTATTCAATTCAATTCCATTAATCGAACTCTGTCTTTCATACTGTACCCGGAAAGGAAGTGAGTAGGTAAAATATTTTTTGCATCGGATAGCCCAATTCATGGAAAAGACAATTTATAACATCGACGGCAATACCGTGGGCCATAGCTAGGATTGTATAAGTTATATTATTGCTAAGTGTAATACTACTGATTAGTATAATAAAAACTAATTAGTATAAATCCCGCAAAAAAAAAAATATTAGTAAATTTATCTACCAATCAATTGGTTTGTGGACATGTGCAGTACAACAAATACATACAACGATTGTGATTGCCATCAATATTTGATTATGTAGTTGTAGGTTCAATGAATGTACTGGGTTCAATAAATGATTATGGAGGGTAGACGTCTCATTTGGATACACTCACACTGATTTCCAAGATTTTATTCCAATCCGGTGTGATGAAGAACAATATGCCTTGACCAGCGCCCGGTAAAGTGGCAGCTCTAGAAAGAAAGTTATATTTTAGGATTATTATTAAAAATATTTGATTTAAAAAAAATCAAAAGGAATGTACATCAGCGGAACTCTACTCATACGTAACAAAGGTAAAAATGCATAGGTAGTAGGGATAACTTTTATAACTAGGTAGTAAAAGAAAAAAAAGAGCGAAAACTAGAGCTGTATTCGTGATGACAAATAGAAAAAAACACCGGTCCTATAATTTGACTTAGAATCGCAAAATAAATCTTGAGATAAACTTGTAGGTATTGGAAAAAAAGTTAATTATTCATTAAATATTTAATATAATACGATGTTGATTTTAAAGTTATACAAATATAAATGATTTTTTATTAAAACTTTTCTTAATATAATCATGTTATATCAAAAAGCTGATTGTGGCGACATCGACCTTATTAGGTATAGGTAAGTATTACTACCGGACCGTTCCGGTTCCTTCGACGTTCGGATATTGTCATATACCTAAATGCCATCGGAATAAATAGTCCATCGTGGACAAACAACATGACAAGTCGTTTATATACGTATTGAGGTTAAAAAAATTTGACTCACCTTATAAGCAGGATCGTAAGAACCACATAAGGGAACAGGGCGAGGAAGTACGCCGCTTTCCCTGAGCTCTTGACGCCTCGGGCGACAATCACGAAGATGACGAGCCAAGACGCCAGCAGGCACAACGTTAGGTCCCACAGCGGAGCACCTGAGAAAAACAATGGTTACTTTCAGTATTGTGTAAACATCACTGTGGTCCGGTTTGAAGGGTAATGTTTCCAGCGAAATTACAGGGCATAATAGGTGAAACACCTTATCTGGGTGCAGTCCTCGGTAATGATTTTGATTCTTCATGTTCTAATAGCTGTCACTGTACTATTATGCGCGTATTATGTCCTGCTCGTCTCCTCACTCTACACCGTTATTTCTTTTCCATTACCAAAATTTTTTACCTTTACCTTTATTATATTACCTTTGACTTAGACTTGAATGCACCTGTTCAGTATGATCTAGGCCAGGCGCACGATAGGCTGCGGAGAAATTGCATAATAAAACGCGAAATTGAAGTTAATAGCTAATAAAAGAAAATGTCGTTACTCACCAAGTCCATTTTCAATCCCATCTGACTGCTGTAGAACTGTTTGCCTGCAACATACAACATCTATGTAATATTTTTGTAATAATCACCTAAATCCTAGTAGGTAAGTACTCTCAACCCTGACGGCAAATGACGGCAAAATAAAGCGTATTTTTATTTACAAAATATTGTAACAAAACGAATAATTCAACGTAAATAGGCGTGCAACGGCAATCACACCTTTGGCACAAAATCTTCTTTGATCAAGAGGATTTTTAGTGTGTTTGTCATTTTAAGTGATTTAAGATGATTTCTTTCCATCAAAAATGTATATTTATATTAGATGTGTATATTTTGTATTTCAGAAAAGATAAAAAACTTAAATAATCAATTGTATTCGTAGGCTCAATTGTTTGAATCTAATCTCTTATACGATCAAGAATTTTGACCTACACTAGATTTTGCGTGCTACGCAGTCAGCGTAGCACATTTACTCCGTAGCGCGGCGTAGGTCACGTTAGTTCATTTAATTCGCACATCCCAACGTAAATTCTTAAGTACAAGAAATTCCTAAAAGTAACGCGGCAGCTACACACTTTATTTGTTTAACGAATTATTCGCATATAATATGCCTGCCCGTCTTATGTTTCAACCGCAATTAGGCAGTCTTTTTCAAAGGAGGTGCGCGCGCGCGACGACATGTACCTACTGCCGATTCTGTGCCAACGCAGTGCCAAATGAGACGTGATCGCGTGCACGTGGGTTATCGTTTTGAAAACTCAAGAAGGGTTAGACCGACCATGTTATACGCGAGTTACCCGTTAATTAATTTAAAGAGTAGGTACAGAACATTCTTGATCGTGTAAAAAAATCTATCTAAATAATTTGCATAAGAAATCTATGCATGTGATTGTTATTGCTCTGCGCAGCATGGAACCCTCAGCAGTTTTTGTGAAGTTTAATTCCAGGGCTTTCTAAACTCTTCTAATAGTATTATATTCCTAGTAATATTACAAAGACGAAAGTTGGTATGTATGGATGTCTGTTACTCTTTGAAGCAAAATGTACTGACGGAATTGCGATGAAATTTAGTACATTGATAGATAACAATTCTACCGAACCAAGAACCAAGAACCAAGGTAACCGACATAGCTCAACGAGTTGCTAAACTTAAGTGGCAGTGGGCAGCAGGACATAGCTCGCAGAACCGATAGCCGTGGGGCGGAAAGGTTCTCGAGTGGCGACGGCGTACCGGAAGACGCAGCGTTGGCAGGCCCCTCACAAGATGGACCGATGATCTAGTAAAGGTCGCCGGAAGTCGTTGGATGCGGGCAGCGCAGGACAGATCTTTGTAGAAATCTTTGGGGGAGGCCTTTGTCCTGCAGTGGACGTCTTTCGGCTGATATGATGATGATGATGAGATCACAATTCTACTAATATTATGAATGTTTGATTGTTTATTCCTCAATCGCGTCGTGACATGTAAACAGCCGATCCGTTTACATTGAAATCACTTTGTTTGATTTGATTGTTTACATCCGATGAAATTTGTAACTCAGATTATAGTACAGACTAATTATTATCCCGAGAAAATAACCGGAACGGGAACGGGGTAAAACCCCAGGACGTCACTAGTCTGGAATAAAACACAGACGAAATGCTGTGCCATGAAAATAACGGCATAGGAACTAAGTGGATGAAACCGCGTGATTAACTAGTCATTTTCATATTTGTAATAGCTGTTTATAGTTGAAAATCGCTTTGAATTTTAATTGTTTAAAATAGTATATACTCGTAGAGGTACCTCTATGGGCCTGATTGTAATTGGGCCCATATAGGTACCTCTATACCTAACTGACATGAGAATAGTTCAGTGATGTGAATTTTACTACACAAAATGAAATAAATATCTCATCACCTCATACGTCGATGTAAATGATTTTTAAATCGTTTTATTATTTTCGAATTGTTTCCATGTCGTTAGAAGTACTAGCTTACTATAGTGAATCCAACCATTTATTTTCTTTTTGGCAGATCTAATTTGTCAGTTATAGTGTTGTGACCAAGTATAAACAGGTACATCGATACTAGCATTTTGCAACGGTCTAGTTATTAAATTGAAATTAAATAAAATTAAAGATTATTTTGGCAAATAAGAACATGACATTTTGTCGGGTTG
This sequence comes from Ectropis crepuscularia, assembly GCA_963693475.1. NCBI lineage: Eukaryota > Metazoa > Arthropoda > Insecta > Lepidoptera > Geometridae > Ectropis > Ectropis crepuscularia. Next base: position 15,750,429 of record OY856345.1, read on the forward strand.
TCTGCGAAAAATCAGTCCCAAAGTCCGGTTGCCGAATTTTTAAAAGTAAAACATTGCTGCGAGCTTGGCTAATATCTCGGAAACTATAAACTTTAGGGCAAAAATTGTTGAGGTCGTTATTGTAGAAAATAATATTTTGCATCTTTTGTGGCCGGAAAACTTTTCTGTGACATGTAGCGTTTACGATTTATGGCCCATTTAATTAACCAGTTTTTCTATTGCAGCCGATAACTCTTGAAATATTAGATTAATCAATAAAACGCATCAGACCTTTTTTAAAGACTAGTTTATTTCCTACAACTTTCGTTTAATTTTTTTTTCTTATGTTCATACGTTTTGAGTTAGAAGAAGCTTAAATTCAATTATTCTGCCAAAAACATTATAAATTAATGAATTGTATTAAAATGAACAATTGTTTTATTTGTGGTTATGTTAGACGACAAAAACTCTGTACTTGTAAGAAAAAACAAATACTGAGTCTAATGAAAGCCAGCATTAGACGAAGCGAGAGAGAATAGAAAGCAAACTAGAAGATAAATAATTAACGGATTCAAAATGTCCATTTCAAACTACACAAATACATACTATACATTTGAACTATACAACAATGACGTTTAAAGTGGTGGCTCTCTACTAGCCAACTAATATTATAAAAGACTTTAAAAAGATAGAAACTCTTTATTATCCACAATATAATACTTAAACAACAGGGACTTATCCTAGAACTAGTGAACCAAGTGGCGACATTATCGCTAATAGCGATCTCTTCCAGGCAACCGAAATACCATGAGTAAATACTATGTTATGTCTAGCACAAACCCCAGGATACGCCATAAATGGCGAAAGATGCCCATACCCAGCCTTCTGGCTCGTTCTCACCACTAGAACTCGGGGAAAGGCCGTGGCCCGCCGTGCTGGTCCGCTGTACATGTCGCTGAAAGATGTCATCACATTAACATCTTCACGGGTATTGATAATACCCTAGACATTTCCGAGAATAAGGGTAGATTTGTTACCTTTTTTAAATGTTACAGACCGAATACACATAAGTATTGTTGCGGTAGTAGTATAATCATAGAAAACGAAGATAATTTGTGTGCTATCACATATTATTAGTCCCTATCTAAGAAAACCCGAATAAATTTCGAGTCATATTAAATAAATTTTACTTATAGCAGTTGCTTAACATCCTGTTATTGAAAAATTAGATATGTCCAGTCTATTGAAACAGTGCTATAGACGCACAACTAGTAGACGTAGATCAGGTACTAGGTAACTAGTAACCTTTGGGTGATTAAATAATACCCAACCGACTGATGAGACATTATTAAGCCAAATATGGAAATATTTTAACACATTAAGCATATCAGGTTAATTCATTTAGAAATTAACGAAAATGGTACATCATGTTCTTCAAAGTTTACATCAGACATAAATAAACTTTGTTAATTTATCTAACTACAAAATGTTATTTAACACTTTATTTTAATAAGTATTCAAATGTTTCAGTCATCATAACCTTGTTCTTTTTTGGATATACACCAGGAGATAAACACGTCTTCAAATAATGCAGCATGTTTTCCTGAGGCGCATCAATATAACGGTTTTACATAAAAATAAATCCGATATTATGTGCCGAGAACGGAAAACACCCGTGTAAAAATAGTTCATAAACAATATCGATATCTCAATCGTAACTTTGTAACATCACTATGTTGATAGCCATAGAACGTAATTTTTTAAAAACGTTTGTTATTTTATGGAATTTATAAAAAAACTACTGCACTTATAGACTCATTTTATGAAAGATGATTATTATACGGGATCAAGGAGCAAATTTAAGCAGTTGTCATATTTTTAAAACCTCGCATTTAAAAGTGAACTTTTGCGTAACATGACGCAGTTACGTTCTATTGGTGCTGTCAAAAAGAGGATAAACGGTTGGATCTACTATAACATTAGCTTGAGATCGTAGCTTGCAAAACTAGCCTCGTGTAGATCGGGCATAGGTTCGAAATAATAATTAGTCGGAGTGAAATAATAGTTGTTAATTAACAAAAAGCCTATTGACGTGACCCCCCGCCACCCTTAGTCTTAATAAGGACCCTCTCTTATTAGTCTTAAATGATTCAAGGAATATTTTATGTTAAAAAACAATAGTTAAATAATCATGGATAAATATGCTCAGTGATCACTGATCGTAAACTATTGACGTCATAAAATACTTTATATTTCATCAGTGCTCCTTTTTAAAGTGAGCGTAAGTGTAGGTATTTAATTGCTCCAATTACATCGATTTTGTCAAGTAATTACAGCTGATAAGACTGATAACTTATCAAAATAATCGTGTTATTATCATTCTTCGCAAAGATTATTGGAATTATCTTATTATTTTTGATGATAAAGCGATTGCAACTGACCCCGATAAAAATTTAATTCGTTTTCAAAGATAATAAAGTTTGAAAACACGTCATTACATACTAGCAAATACCGCGTAATGATATTCATAAAACGGCTCTAAATGAGGTGACCGACCTGACCAAAATATTTCACTGTTACACATTACGTTTTCAAATGAAATGAAGATTACTCACAATCGATTATCTTACTAATATATTATATCCTACGAAAGTTTGAATGTTTGTTGCTCAATCACTTCGGAAGGCCTGAACGGATCAGTTTGAAATATTTGGAACACAATTAAATTATAGTTTGGAGTAACATATACGCTACTTTTTATCGTGGAAAAATTACGGGAACTACGCGGGTAAAGCCGCAGACCGCAGCCAGAGAAGTATTTACAATTGTATTACAGTAATGCTTATGAAACTTGGGTTGTATATCATTTCTTTGGTTCACTTTTATCCAAACACTTCAAAACTCTATCTAGCTTTACTTTGTGTTTGGAGTAAATGAAAGAAATACACACTTATTATAATCGTAATTAATTATAAAAAATCACGAAAATTCGAAATCTACCATACGGTATAGATCAATTTTTTTTTTAGACAACTGTTAAATTAATTTTGAGAGTGAAGAGAAGAATAAACAAAAACAAAGAACAAGACAAAAACAAAGTGAAGAGAGGAATAAACGATTTCACAGAAATTAACGTAATTTTAGACATTGCGTACAAATGGTTTGATGCAAATAATCGTACTTAATCCAACTAAAACGAAATGTATAAAATTCTCACTCTGCAATGTGATGTGCGGTAAACTTGATATAAGACTGAAAGATGATGAACTCATCGAACCTGTACAACCTACTCGATTTCTGGGTATTTCAGTAGATTCAAAGCTTCAATGGGGTCCTCACATATACTCTCATATGGCTGACCGACTTAGTTCCCTGCCCACGCTGTTCGTCAAATTAAAAAAATATCAGACGTCGCAACAGCTAGGCTTGTTTATTTTGGCTATTTTCATAGTATTATGTTCTACGGGATTTTATTATGGGGTTCAGCTGCGGACAGAAACTCAGTTTTCATATTGCAAAAGAGAGCAATCCGTGGTCTATATAGTTTATCAGCTAGAGATTCAGTACGGGAGATTTTCAAAACTATAAACATATTATTAACAGTCCCTTCATTGTATATTTATGAATGTATAATGTAGGTATGTAAGAAAAAATCGAAGTAGACTGAAGAAACTAACTGATCTGAATCCAAAAGCGCACCATAAGCACAAAATTGTATTTCCTAAGTACAGACTTCAGAAAACAAATAACTCTTTCAAATGTAATGGTATTCGCTTCTCAATCCCTGCACAAGTCGAAGGTCTTAATGAAACAAAGTTTAAACATGAAATAATAAGCTACCTATTGAGCAAGGCATATTATAATATAGATGACTTTGTTAAAGATAGTAACGTATGGAAGAGAAATGTGTTGAAACTAGAATCTTGTAATAAGGAAAAATAATAGATTTATAAAACTTTTGATGGAACATTGTTTGTACTCGTGTAGTATCTGTATACTGTATGCATTAATTATTTGTTATTTTGTTTTTGACAAAGCCTTTTTACAGCTGCATTTGATTGACGAGGCTCCTTTACAGCCGCTTTATTAATTTTGACATTGTTATTTTATCTTATTATGTACACGGATTCTTTGTCTTTTTGTTAATGATGTTACCAAGTGTTCTTATGAATGTATGGTTCGAATAAATGAATTGAATTGAATTGAAAAAATGTACCTATACCTATTCGTATGGGATATGCATATATGTATTTCGGAACAACATTGAACCAAAAAACGCCTAAATCTCTGGATAACTAGCGAATATGCCAGTAAACATATAAAATGATTGACCATGTAGATACCAAAGCCATTCATTATTGAAAACTGATTAAAATACATCTAGGTATACGTTACGTGTAGAGCACAACACCAAGAATACCGATTTCTTGAGTAGGGTGCCCTGGATGTTACAAGTACCAGTTACGGTTAGAAGTAACTGGAGTTTACGTGTGACGGTGGTATAATATAGCAACTTAATATGAGCTTATAACAAAGGTATGTGAAAAACCAATATAAACGAATAAACTGATCTATTTTGGCGAAATTATGAATTATGATTGAATTACGTTTTTTATGGAACCAGTAGTTCAGTCCCCTTAAAACAGTTGGCGTTGCAACCTTGGGTTAGGGTCATTCAGTTAGATAAGGTTAGTTTTATGAATAAGCGTATAAACGAGACGAAGGCTTTCGATAAGATTAGGTAGTGAACATTGTAAAATAATAAAAACTTTTATTATTTTTAGAAGAGAAAAGGTCTCCACATTTTTTTGCCTAATACTAACAGTTCTCGAAATATCGAATTAAACGCGTTATCATCGAAATGACCTTGAGCTGACCTCGCCAGAATCCCTCAAATTGGAATATATGCTCAGAATGCACCCCCCTATCGATCCTTTACTTATTTCCGTAATTGCACTGGACTAAGTGTATACAAATACGATTGACAATAACCATTAGGTATCTAAGTTATCTAAACTTAGCGAAATAATTAACTATCAAAGGAGTTGAGTAACTTACATCTACGGATATTACTTGAGTAACCTTACATCTACGGGTGAAAACAAATAGCTAGATAGCCCTATGCTTATAAATAAGCAGGCAAATTTATACTACCTTTAGTCGCATATTTTGTTTGTCTTCCATCTCTATGGTAAAAAAAATCTAAATGTTGTTGCTTGGTGTTGCCAGTGTAGCATATTTTGACTGGCTATTATGATTGCTCCATTTATTTTCGCAGGTATTTTTGTCGCCATTTAATTGTTTTTATTAACATAACGATTATTGTCACTAAGTGACAATGTTAATACTATTTTTGTGGCACATCAATACGTTGTTCTAAGTACATCAAATATTTCTTTGGGCTCACGTTTTGTCCTTGGAGGCTTGATTACATATATTAAAACCACACGTGAACAGATAATCACTTTATTATTGCATGATTGCAATACTTATTTTGATAATAAGTTATTACTAAGCAATTATTATTGTTAAGTTAATCTTTATTCCTCATTATTGCTTGATTAAAATGAAAGAACACAGATGTTAAGTGCGAAAATTCCCAGCACGGATTTTCCAATAACTTAGCGGATTTTTTTTTCAGTTAGTAAGTTTCAGACTCTTCAGATTCGAGACGTAAATGGGATTAGTGTATTTTTGCCTGATAGAAAATTTGTCATCATTGATCAGTTTTGTGATAAGTAAGTTTGTAGGAAATGCGATAAAATGTTTGATTACATTCTTCTTAACACATACTACATTCGTTTTTATTTTTAATTCTACTTTTTATTATTATTGAAATTGATAGGAAATTACCAATGGTAGGAACTATTGGTAATATCCTATCAATAGTCAGGCCCTATGCTACCGGTAGGTATTACAAACAAAACAAGGGCCACCGAAAATCGAATAGGTACCGTGGTACATTCGAAAAAAAAAATAACAAGCTTCTGTTTGTGTTTATTTACATTAATATCTGCCCGTGACATTATCCAGATTAATTATTATTTCTAATAGCACTCTACATTCCTTATACCCACTCCTATAGGCCTTTCATCTGTCGCAGCTGTCACCGCACATCTATTCTCATCAGATAGTCATATTTATTTTATTTCAGTATTTTATATAGTATTGATACGAGTATTTATGTGAACATGTTTTTTTAAACTTTTATAGGTTATTAGTATTATTTACGTCATATGATACCCTAATCACCTAGAGTCATATGATATCTAAATTTTAGAGACAAATGTAGGCTATGTTTGTACCTACTATCTATTTGTGTTTCAAATTTCAGTTGTTCCGCTGTGATTGACCAACAAATGTCTAAACACCTAAATACCCAAAAAACTGAACCTGAAAAACCAAACTTTCTCAGTTACAATATTAGTAGGATGCGAGTATTTAAATGTGGGATTTGCTTGAACTGTTTCTATAAAGAACTGGACATTGGAACCATATGAGGAGCTTGTAATCATAGCTCTTTTTTTTAAAGGGACTTATGACAGTTTGGTCTTCTACTGGTTACCAAAATTGAAATCGTGATGGCATTTGAGAAGCTATCTTTACCCTGCTAAGCTGTCGTGACACGTCAATAGAACGCCGATAAGTGTGCCACTAAATCATTAAAGATACGTAATCTTAGGCATTAAAATGTTCTTTAAGATTTTGTCATATTTAGATTAGCAAGTTTCATCGTAAACCACATCATTGCTGCCAATGGTCTGTTTTATAAGAGTTATCTCTATTATGTACAAATTTAATGTCTCTTTTCATTATTCAGCTTCATACTCGTACTTTGATTTTCACTTCACACCAATAAAGTGAAGATGTGATTTCAGTTTTTTGATTGTCCATTATTGAACGTGAATACACGATTACGATATAATTAATAGCCAAACGAGGATTTCCAAAACACATTGCCTTCATGCCTAAACCATACCATGGCATGGATGAATAAACTGAATCCAGTCGAATTCTTCAATTCAAGCAGGTGCATTTAGAGATTTAATTTTAAAATACATTACTAGCGGCTCGTCTGTGCTTCCCTTGGATAATGTCGTAATTATAATTTATTAAAAAACTAATAATTTGCCATAAAAATACGACTGTGCTTTACTAACTATCCTATCTCTCAAGTTGGGCCAAATTATAAATAAATGACTAACTTTCGTGAATAACGGTTGACTTGGAGAAGAGTTCACTGAGGAACAAACATTTTGACATTGGATTTTTATATGTTGAGACTAGCGTTCCGTTCCGCTTCGGTCGGATATTGTTCTATAAATACCATTAATTCTAATACAAACATTCATACGTCTCAAATTGGATCAAACTACAAATAAATGCCAATTTTCGTGATTATCGATTGACTTGGTTAAGACTTCACTACTGTGTTCAAACATCATACCTAACACTATATTTTTATAATATCAAATGTATAAAATTATGATTTTTTACATTAATTTATACATCAATATGTAACTCCATATGACTTACGTGAAGTAAAGTTCGGCACTGCTGACCGCTTCTCCCTGTGCGATGGAAGCGTTGGCCGCCACGCCAGAAGGCACGCAGTTCACCCAATCGTCTTGGCACACCGACCACGGCAGCACGGATTGGAAGCTCACTCCCAGGTAGTACAGGCAAAGCGCGATGATAGACACGTAGTACGAGAGAACGTAGCTGGCTCCCAGTGCTTGAGCGTAACCGGTTCCTGTAACAAACGGAATATAAAATAAAGTAGCCAAGTGCGAGTTGGACTCGCCCATGAAGGGTTCCGTTGCAGCAAGTAACATAATATACATAGTACACATAGTTCTCGTAGTTCGTTGTAACTTTGATCGAAGTTTTAATAATAGCGTATTTATGACGTACTAAAAAAAAACTACTCATCAGATCGAGTTCAAACTAATTTTCGTTGGTAGTTTTCATGGTAATGTACATCATATATTTTTTTTAGTTTTTTCATTCTCTTACTTTAGAAGTTAGAGGGGGGGGGGGGGAAAAACATTTTACCACTTTGGAAGCGTCTCTCGCGCAAGTTATTCAGTGTAGACAAAAATTATATTAGAAACCTCAACATCATTTTTAAAGACCTATCGATAGACACCCCACACGTGTAGGTTTGATGAAAAAAAAATTTTTGAGCTTTAGTTCTCAGTATGGGGGGCACCCCTAATTTTTGTTTTTTTAAAAAACTTTTGTAAAAATCTTAATGCGGTTCACAGAATACATCTACTTACCAAGTTTCAACAGTGTAGTTCTCATAGTTTCGGCAAAAAGTGGCTGTGACATACGGACGGACAGACAGACAGACAGACATGACGAATCTATAAGGGTTCCGTTTTTACGTTTTACGGAACCCTAAAAATGGGTGTCTGATTTATTACAGGGATGTTATGGGATGTAATTAAAAATATATCCGTAACCGTAACTGTATCCGTTCCAAAAGTTACGGATTAAATCGACTTTTAGGTGATAAGACAGCAAAATAAGGTAAAAGTAAAGTAAAGTAAAATTTTATTTGCCATAAAAGAAAAACAATTTAAAATTATTCAGAAGACAGGTTTACAAGAAAAGTGATTCTACGCTATATAGCTTTTACAATGGACCCCAAGCTAGGCAAAGCCTGTATTTTGTTAAATTTATCTAGTTGTCCTCTGCTCAGTTTTAACTATTATAAGTATATTCAACCTAATATACGTAACCGAAACTATCCGAAACTAACGGATAATCCGAAATAATTACACATTCGTAACCGTAACCAAAATAATTTTATTCCTATATCCAAATCCATAAAATCCCTAATTTATTATACCCGTAGAATACATAGCATCTACATTAGATGTAAGCCATATCTCGGTAGAGCATGAACAAAGATCATTTGATCACCGATTGTAATTAATTACTATTATTAATTGTTGATACATTTAATGTATCTGTCACCTTTAAATTGTAGATACCGTCAGATTATAATCATCGTTAGATTACCTATAACTATAAACTATATTAACCTAACCTATCGTTGATTAATAATCTCACGCATTTTATCATATAAGTCACGGTATTAATATTTTTCTGTGACACATCTGATAAATAAAACATTTATTTAAAAGCTCAAGTTAAACCATGTCAAATAGCTCCATGAAACTGAAGAAAACAAAAGAAATACGTGAATTTTTTTGTTATTGTTGCAATACATAATTTTGTAATAATGGGATACGTTGTGAGTATTAACATGATTATAAAAATTGTACTTACATTGTTAAAATTATAAATTTGACCCTACTGCGGTATAAATAATCAAGTGGCATCAGGAAGGCTGCGAATTATGTCGATTTTAAATTCTGGTAGTTATTAGAAGCTCTAGACTCCAGATTATTACATTATTTATAAAACTGAATCACCATGAACCATGACTGTTCTATAAATGTACGTAAATAATAATTAGTAATTGTTGACTCAGTCATTATTCGTAACATAATGTTGGTAAACCTATACATGAACAAAGATGCGACAGAAATAGGTTACAAATCAGGGTTAAGGTTCCTTTCGTAGTGACTGTCTTGATTGTTTTTGTAAATGTCATTATTGTTACTGTATGAAGGAATTCGTACTACTGTGAAAAAGTCAGTGGGAAGAAACTCCTGAAAACGATGTGATGGATATTCTATGAATAATATGATCTACGACTGTTTCTCCACGAATTTGTAAAGTTAGGCATTTTATAGGTCGACGACATGCCGTCCTTTATCGTCAGGCGGGTTAATTATATCAGACACGGATCCATATACGATAAGCAACGTTTTAATACATATCTTGAAACTTGTGTTGACAAGCATAGCTTGTCTTTATTTTAGGTAAACGATCAGATTTACCTTCGTTTACAAAATAAACTCTAAAGGTAAAATTTCGCGCGGAGACCGCGACACTAGACCGCGACAGGAGATCGCGACCAGAGACCGCGACAGGCATTTAACGTTACAGAATTGTATGGGCGCTATTTCGCGCCGAGACCGCGACAGGAGGCGGAGACACGTGTCACGGTCTCAATGCGTACCTATGTCAAGTGCTTGTCGCGGTCTCAATGCGAACCGCTACCTTAAGCCTGGACTTAATTATATTAAGTAATGAATTATACGATTACCTTTCATAGCCGGAGATAAGGCCCATATTTTGACACAGTTACTGCTACTGAACTGTCCAAGCACGGTTTCCAAGTAGTACATAGGCTTGCCAATGACCAGCAACACGATGATGTAAGGAATGAGGAAGGCTCCGCCTCCATTCTGGTAGGCGACGAAGGGGAACCGCCACACGTTACCCAGACCCACAGAAGTCGCGATACATGACATCAAGAACTCGATCTGATTGTCCCATTTCGGACGCTCTGGCGTACCATCACTCTGCAAAAAATGGATCGCATTAGCATACTTTTGTACATTAATCATGTACAAAAATGCCAATATTTATACAACTGATAGTCAATCACCATTATCTTACCTAAATGTCAAATTACGACTGTTAAGTGTGCGATAAGCATTATTTATTATCAAGTTCTTTCAAAATAAGTGGTTGCAACATATTAGGGTATTTGTGTTGACCTTAGCCTCAAACAAACATTATAAATGTGTCGCAATTTGATAAAGAGAGAAAAGTTACGCTTCATTTTTAAACGACTTCAAAAAAGGAGGATATTCTCAATTCGATTGTATATTTTTTTTGTACGTAGGTATGTAACGCGATAGCTCCACCAATTGTGAATCAACTTTTATGGTTATTTTTTGTTTGGCAGATCATAGTTCAGACGAGGTGGTAGACCATATAAAATTAAGCAAAATCGGTGGATTGGTTTCTAAAATATTAACAAAAAACGAAAATTTACTTTCATATACCTTGTGTCTTAGTTATAGCTTCTGGCTATGAAATTAGGTCGAGTGTCTGAATATAATTTTAAATTGAAGTCGGTTTTATTTTTTCGGAAGAAATATTCTATAAGTTATAGTTAGTTTATGTTTTAGAATCATAATTATCGTAATTAAACATTACCAGGACCTTGAATTTGTTTGCGTAAAATGTTTACAGCGTAAATTATAATGCTCCATAAATGTATGTACTTTTATAAATATAATTCAATTCTCCGACGTTTTAGTTACGTTATTTGTTAATTTTATAATTATTACTTTGATTCTGTATTTAGGTAATTTTAAATGTGATTTTGTATTTTAAATTTATAGTTATTAAGTTGTAAATGGATCTATGTTATCTGACAAATAAATAAATAATAATAATAAAAATTATACAATTTCGATTAACACTTTTAAATTACCAATTTACTTTGTGAGTATCTACTAAAATATTATTTTATATTAAATAGGTAACGTGACAATAAATATCCGACCAATCAAAGAACTTTCATATGCCAATCAATATCTATAAAGAAAATGGAGTAAAAAAAGTTTTTTCAAAACATCATCAAATAAATTACGATAAACATGTTTTTTGCGGCTTTATTGTAGGATTTACTGAATTAATATCTTAATAGGAAATCAAGAGATAAGAAAATCAACAATTCGCCAAGTTGACAATTGCGCGATATTATGCGGATATAAAATAATCCTACTAATATCAAGAATGTGGAAGTTTGAATGTTTGTTGTACACTCACGTCGGAACGGCTGAGCAGACCGGGTTGAAATTTGAAACACAGATTATATATCTAGAATAGCGCGCTGCTAGCCCATACTTATATACACCTATAAGCGAAAGGTTACTTCATCACGAATCTCAGAAACCTCAAATGCTAGGAGTCTAAAATTTTGCATAGAGGTCCGTATTAGCACGTAGACGCTCGCTAAGACGGGGTTTTGCGAAATTCAAACCCTAAGAGGGTAAAACAGGGGATGAAAGTTATTAATGTACAGGGCAAACCAAGGGCTAGAAACTTAAAATTGCTCACACGTATTGCTTCTGTGATGGAGGGTTCTACTAAGGAAGAAGTTTTCAAAATTCTACACTTATTTTTATCTACCTAGGGTTGAAATAAGTGATAAAAGTTTGTTTTAAACTTTTTATTCGTTGTACATATAGGGGATGAAAATTCCATATGAACGGTTAGGCCTTACGTCAAGGACTTACAAAACGCGAGCAAAGCCGCAGGCAAAAGCTAGTTATCTATAAGACAGAAATTAATAATCTTATTTAGAGGAATCTTTTATCATTCAAGGTGTTGTAGAGTATTAAAGTTAGCTCGCGACACATGGCAATTGTCGGGTAGTAAACTACCAAAATGGATGGTCCAAGGAGTAACAACAACATTACATAAGTAACAACATTAGAGTTTTATAGACATCAAATTTTAATGTTTTTGCTCCAAGACCCGAACAAAATGTAGTGTACAATGTACAACGCGTTGTATTTTTTTATGGTAGGGAAATCAAGACAGTCGAATATAGCAGAAAAGCGTAAGTCCATGTTCCATAAATAATTGGTATTGATATCTATATGTTTACATATTATTTGAAAAGTATGCGTAACTCCATAGTGATATAACGCAAGCCAAACAAGAAATAAAAAAGAAGTGGCCAATCGATAAGTCTGAAGCACACGATCACTGTAGGTAGAATACGAAGATTATTGTACTGAACGAATAGCTCTTTATTTTAAGGTGTTAATGTAATAAAGTGCTTTGTACAGATAAAATAGAATTAAAATGAAAAGTTAATTTATTCTTAATCTGCAATATAATCAACAAATTTTAACATAATCATGTTTTATTTAGACCGAACATGCACATTAACATGAACATTGAAAGATAAGTAATAAGATAAAAAAAATCATACTCTTTGAAATACTTATATTAATTAGTTAATAAATATACTCTGTTATATACGAAAAGATTCATAATATGCAGGTATGATAAGTTTTGGACTTTGGAGTCTAAAGTTTGGGTTTTTGAGTTTACATTCAATTTTTAGTTTAAGTTTTAACGTTTTCAAAAACTAAATTAAGGAAACATTTAATTACTAACTGTTCAAATATCTTCTTGTTCTAAAATTAAATTATAACATACATCAATATTGTTTGCTTCATGTTTTGAAATAATTTTGTACCGGTGGCACTCACGTGAGATAATGAAAGAAAAAAAAAACAATAGATTCGAGTAATATACGAAAATTAGTGATGTCATAAAATTAAAAAAAAAAAACTACTTACAGTTTTGACATCAACATCGCCTTTTTCAGGTTCCAAGCCAGCTTTACTAACGGGACCGGGGTCAGATCCTTCCCCCGGTTTCTCAGGAGATGGGTCGAACCCATCGTTTACCTGTTCGCCATTTTCTGCTACTTTTACCCCGTTGGGTTCCTGAAATGTAAAATTAAATTTAGCTACTACCATGTATATTTCAGTTTATACAGGTTTGTTACCAAAAATAAAAGTACGTATTAACCAAGTCACGCACAGTAAACTAAATATATAGACCACACATGACTGCTTTAATTTTATTTTTTGTATGAATTACTAAATATTTTAGTTTCTTAACTATAAACATATCATAATGAATTAGGCATTCGCGAAGAAAAAATAATCAAATTACCATCGAATTGTCAACTGGATGAGTCTAGGGTAACGTGCACAACGGCATGTGCTGCTAAAGTGAGTAAAAACTTTGGCCACTTTCATTAATAAAAATATCAACTAGGTAATTAGATATTGATACCCTTATCTTAAATATTATCGATAGGCTAGTTTAATTTCATTAACCGATTTTTGGGCCGAATAAACCAAAACTTTAAAACCGCATTAAACAGGAACGCGAAGCTTTCTCATACTAGGTAACACCCACGACTTCGTTTCCTTGTCAGAACACTTCGATCAAATCGAATTATAAATATAACATTGTATTCCATTCAGAAACCGTGTGTCTACCTAATACAATAGAAATTTTGAAAATCGAAGAAGCTGATCTTATAAAAATCATTCACAAACAAACTTACAAAATAAAAACGCTACTTCTTTATAATGTTAGTACTTACTTACCTATCGTTACTTCGTAGGTGCAGTAGATATGGGCTTTGTGTGTAGGAATGTATGACAATAAAATAAGGATTGATGAAAGCTATTTAGATTGTTTTAGATCTCACATATGTACAGCTATTACTCGTAGCGCCTCACGGGTTTACCCGTGTAGTTCCCGGTCTCGTTAATATTCCCGCGACGAAAACTCTAGTCTATGTGTTATTTCAGACTTTAATTTGTGTTCCGAATTTAAACCCGATCTGTTCCGATGTGATTGAGCAACAAACGTCTAAACATCCAAGCATTGATATTTATTTATAGATAATATTAGTAGGAAGTAGTAAGGATATTTTCTCAAATTTTATGAGGACAAATCCGAGTATAACTACTGTACAATGTACATATTAACATTTACAATTAGCATAGATACGCAGAGCAGATTTAAGATATCTACATACGCATGCCTACACCACAAACATAATGATATATCAATGTGATTGTATGTAATCTATCGTAGAGATACACGTGCGTGCATGCCAGGGCTAACATATACCTTCATCGGATTTTCATTAAATTCTGTATGATGACGGCCATCACCATCAAAGTTTCACAGAAGGAGCAGAACGTTAGTAAGTTTCTTAAACTTTTTTAAATTTAACTTAGGTAGTGATAGGACTCGTGGCAGAGTCCGCCTAGGAAAGTACCTTTGCCAGTTATTCTACCGCCAAGCAGCAATAGGCGTACACTACTGTGTTCCAGTTTGAAGGGCAATGTTTCCAGAGAAATTACAGGGCTTAGAAATATAATATCTTAGATCTCTGGGTGACGAGCGCAGTGCAGTGCTAGGTAATGAATTGGACTCTTCATGTTCCAATGGCTGCATGTCACTGTGCTGTTATGGGGCTTACCATCTTAATGTTGCTTACCATCAGGCACATGTCCTGTTCGTCTCGAGACTACATAGTATAAAAAAAAAAAGATTTTATTTACACTTTTCATTTAAGATTATACATTTTAACTAAAAAGAGCAAAAAGATTTTGGAACAAGAAAGGTGCTTATTAATTTTGAAACACCCTCAACCCCCAACACTTGAGGATTCCCTCAAGGGTCGGTACTCTTTGCGACGCTCTTTCTGCTACATACCTATCAACGATCTGTTGAAGCCCGGTATCTTTGGGTACGCAGATGGTAGTACTGTTGTAGAGAGTTACATACATATCTAGCGCGAGAGCCAGTGAGCAGCAAACCCAGTTACTGCGAGAGAGTATGATCGAGCGTTTGAACTTTGCCCTTGAGGCAGTCTCTGAATGGGCCGATGCCAATCTGGCCAAGTTTAACGAGGAAAAGACACAGGCGTGTCTGTTCTCCGCAAAAAGGAGTCAATTCCAACAGACTCATTCTTTTCGAGGTGTATCCGTGCCGGTTACCGACCATCTCGAGCTTTTGGGTGTTACCTTGTCCTCTACACTCAACTTTGCCTCTTATTTCGAATCCAAGGCTAAATTAGCTGCCAAAAAAAACTAGGTGCCCTCTCAAAGGTACTTCAAGCCTGAACAGTTGCTTACGTTATTTCAAGCACAGATACGCTCTTGTATGGAGTACTGTTTGCACCTTCGGGATGGATTGGCTAAGTATCAGCTCGAGGCTCTGGAATCGATCGAGAAACGAGCCAAAAGGCTCATAGGCAATGATACTCTTGTGCTAAAAACTTGTGACTTCAAAGTCTTGAACATCGCCGCAAAATTGCTAGCTTATCGGATACACTTCGGAGAGTGCGCGACTGCTCTGCATAATTTAATACCACCTGGCCCCTTTTTCTATCGGACTGCTCGTAGCTCGAGAAAGCGACATCGTTTCATGGTTGATGTTCCAAAGACACGAACAAAGAGGTTTGGCTCTACTTTTGCGATAAGAACGTTTAGGCTGTGGAATGAGCTACCTGAGTGGATTTTCCCCGATAGTTATAATCTAGGTTTCTTCAAGTCGAGATTGAATTGATTTCTTCTAGGTAAGCACGCTTCATCGTAGGCCACATCGTCGCTTAACATCAGGCGAGATGGCGGTAAGTGTTTTTTGTATACGTTTGGGTAGGGCCCTGGAAGGTTTAGATTCACAAATCAGCCCGGCAGATGGCGCTGCAGTTAATATCTAGGCTATTATTCGAGCGAAGCCGGAGCGGGCCGCTAGTATACTATATAATATTGAACTGATATTTTTTTTAGGTTGGAAATGACCGTATCATATATGATACAGTAGGCTTATTCATGAGCACAAATAACGAAATCTTAACCAGAATGTCTTTATTATTACAAAATAGTACAGTATAATTTTGTGCTATAATTGCCCAGATTGCATTTGACGCATCTAGCAGAGCATAATTATTGATGACAGTAAACATTTTGTTCTTTTATTTTACGGTTTCCTGATTACATTTTGCAACAGTGGCCTTTTTCATCGAAACTAGTGTTCATTGTTAGCGATGGTCTGCTCGGACCAGGTTTACTACGCAATGAATTTGATTATATAGTGGAAAATCGATCACGTGATAACGCGCCAATAATTTGGTCATTACTTGTGTCAAGTGTGTTCTCCCAGTACATTCTTCGTCTGTTCACCAGATAGTAGCCAAAACATCACACTCTATTTTTTCTCTAATTACACATCGGCAAGCATATTTTTGCATTCCTTCATTCATCCTTGGATAGTTCATTATATTATAGATCAAGAGCCCGTGAACCCCAGACCTTCGTTATTTTATAAAAGCTGAAAACTTGTCAGCGCGTGCTCCTACCACAGGTAAGAGCGATGGACCATTATGAAGTTTGGGTCATTCTGGCTTTGGCAGATAAACGATACTAAGTTCCCCAGTCCCAGCAGTGGGAACTTTTAGTGGGCTGCTTATGATAATTAGGCTGCTAATTGTTACCCAAGTATTATGTATAAAAATCAGCGCGCATATTAAGACGCAAGTAGAATTATAATTGCATGGACATTAACACAACATGGGTGTCTGGCAAGTGTTTACCACGATGTTAAGTGTCTGGCAATTATTGGTGTGATTTTTAATAATATTCTGAAGGTATTACCAAAATATCAGACTTAATAATTTGACAAATTTAGATCGGTTTTTCATAGGTACACCTTTAGTACCGTTTATCTGCCAAAGCCAGGATGACCCAAACTTAATAATGGTCCATCGTTCTTACCTGTGATAGGAGCATGCGCTGCCAAGTTTTCAGCTTTTATAAAATAACGAAGGTCTGGGGTTCATGGGCTCTTAGTCCATTAGTTGTCTGACTTGTCTTTTTACTGAAAGTGGCGAAAAAGTTAAAATTTTGACGACGTAATAATAAAACATACCATTTTGATGCCATCTTGAAATCAAAAATGACAAATAACTTACAAAATCGATACATATATAAAAGAGGCAAGAGACTCAAATTAGCAATTCAATTCAAACATTTAAACAAACATACAGAATCGACTCATTTTTGTAATCTTGTTATTGTTTAAAAAATATGTATATCGCTTTTGACGTGATAACGTCTTATAATTCGATGAAGCCGGCTGCACGCCCGCAAAACATGACGTCATGTAACGTTACCGTGTTACCTCGCCTTATTACTTTTCGCACCATCTAGTGAGTGAAATGTGTATTACGTTCAAGGAGTCCATGTTTTAGAAAAGCGACGATATGAAGTTAAGAACTTGTGCTAGTACAATGATGTACCCAGAGATGGCGCTTTGAACAGCTTTTCAAAAAGCTTCAGAATGTTTTACCTAGATGGCGCTTAACACAAATTCCATCAGTATTTTCTTAAGACGTTGTCACGTTTAACTATCGTCAGTAAACCGACTTTACAGACAACCATTTTTTTTTTAAGATACCTAGTGAATGAAACTGCGCCCTGCAGTAAATTAGTAGCTAATATTTTATATTTATCTCACTGTATCATTAGTTTTTATAGTACATACTTACACAATACACATATTAATCTATTTTATACACGCGGCCCGTGAGACGCACGGTTTTTAATGGATTTTAAGAAAAGGAGGAGGATGTGGAAATGTTCCGATTAGATCCGCGTATAAGATATCTTTAACCGCGGATAAGTACCTACTTATAGGAATTGAGCCGCAAATTTTTAATCCCCAAATAGTGAAAACGCGAACATAGGAAGCGCGAATCTTTTACTGTATATGAAAAATATATATGCAGCGGTTTTTGAGACATCTAGAAGCTGCGTTTAACTATGAAGTCATATCGACTTTTTCGGGGTGGTGGACACCCCATAGCCCCACACGCAGCTTGATTTTGACAAGACACTATTTTCAAATATTACCTAATTTGCTGCTGAAGCCATTATATCAAATGCCATTTATATCAATTAACTGAACATACTCGTACATTTTTCTATAATATGTTACTAGAACTAGACTAATGTCGGCATTTTATTTTAATTGAAGTTCTTTCTCAACATCGAGGAGTTGTAGGTAAAACAGTGACGATTTAGTATGCGCCCCTTTTTTTTTTTTTTTTTTTTGTCTGTGGAAGGAAAATGCATTTACGCACGAATATCGGGATAGACAGTGTTGGGCTCAGCGCCAGAAGGGCACCACTACCAACTAAAAACCCACCACTAGATTTCGCCTACCATGGTGCAGTGTCAGAGTTGCGGAACCGCTTTCACACTCGCCCGCGCAACTCTGACACAACCATCCGCCCTTTCGGGCCCGCCTCGCGGGGGGTCGGAACCCCCGCATTGTGGCTCTCGGGACGCGCTGGAAATCTGTGAAACAGCGCGTCCCCCCCTCGGGAGGAGAATGGGCCATCAGGCAGTGCCCGATGGCCCAGGCCCTCCGAGCGGAGACGGGGTGCGAGCCCTAGTGGCTCGCCCGCGTGTCCGCTTCCTCCTACAAGGAGGAGCGAGAGGGTCAAGCTCCCTCTCTCGCTCCTCCGTCTCCCTCCGTGAGACAATAGTCTCGCAGAAGGAGACGAAAGCTTCCCATGATCTCTCATTGTCGAGCATCTTGGATAAGATGGTCGGCAATGAGAGATCTGCCCCCAGGACCGCGACCAGGGAACGTCGCGTGTCCTCCTCCCCCGGGCATGCCTCCAGTGCGTGTTGCGCGGTATCTTCCACGCAACCGCACCGGTGGCACACCGGGGTCTCTTCCCTTCCGGCAACCCTACACAGATACCTCCCGAAACAACCGTGTCCCGAGAGCATCTGTGTAGTCCGGAAGGTGAGTACCCCATGTTTTCTCTGGACCCACTCAGCGAGAAGGGGCCGTATCGCCTCGAGGAGCCGTCGAGCGCCGGCCCCCCGCTGAGTGGATCCAGAGAGAATCCGCTCCCTCCACCTTTCCAGAGCGATGGCCCTGGCATCGCTGCGCCACCGCACCACCTCCTGTGGGGCAGGGCGCAGCTCGTCCTCTTGGGCTCGCACCCGGCGCCAGTAGACCGAGGATAAAACCTCGGCTTCCAGGCACCAGGGCAGCGATCCCGCAAGGACGCATGCCACTTCGTGTGAGAGTGTGCGGTAGCCCCGACACACTCTCACGGCCATCACCCTCTGGGCGCTGTGGAGGAGAGCCTCCTCCCCGCGGCCCAACCTTCTTGCCCATATGGGAGCACCGTACATCGCCATGGAGCGCACCACCGCCATGTAAAGGTGGCGGCAGTGCCCTCCACAGCCTCCCACATTGGGCAGAAGCCGGCCCAACGCCGCCGCAGTCTGCGTCAACTTGGGGGTTAGTTGACGCAGATGCGGCCCCCAGTTCCATCTGCTGTCAAGCACGACACCGAGGTATTTCAGTGTCGGCTTGACAGGGATGGTAACCCCACCCACCACGATATTGGCGCCTGCAGGTGGCGCTCGCCGAGGGCCATCATGAAAACAGATGGCCTCGGACTTGTGGAGCGCCACCTCCAGGCCCAAACTCCTTATCCTAGCCACCACGGCCGCTACACCCGCAGTGGCTAGCATCGCCGCCTGGCGAAAGGTCGCCCCCCTTGCGGTAACCAGCGTGTCATCAGCGTAACAAATTAGGCTGATGCCATGCAGGTTACCGCACCTCAGCACCCAGTCGTAGCCGAGGTTCCACAGGGGTGGCCCGAGAGCAGACCCCTGTGGAACCCCTCGTGAAATGGGGCTCGACCCTTCCCCATCTCGTCTTGGGTAGACTATCTCTCTGTCGGAGAGATAGTCCCCAAGGAGGCGCCGCAGGTACCGGGGCACTCTGTGGTACCCCAGCGCCTCTTTTATGGTGATCCAGGGAAGGGAGTTGAAGGCGTTCGCTATGTCTAGCGACACCGCCAACAACACCCCATCCCCGGATACACCCTCATAGAGGTCGTTGACAAGACGAATAGCGTCGATTGTCGAACGACCCCTACGAAACCCGAACTGCCTTTCGGACAGGTTCGGGCCCACCCTTTCGAGGTGCTTGGCGAGGCGGGCAGCGATAATACGCTCCAAGAGCTTGCCCGCCTCGTCAAGCAGCACGATCGGACGATACCCCGAGGGTTCGTCCGCGGGCCGCCCCTCCTTCCGGAGGAGGACGAGCTTCCCCTTCTTCCATCGCCTCGGGAATCTCCCTTCGCGCATGTAGCGACTCAGGAGATCCCGGAGGCGAGGGCCGAGGGCGTCCTGAGCGAGGGCCCAGGCACGGCCGGGTATGCCATCAGGCCCCGGCGCCGTGTCCTTGGCCCTCATTCTCAGGACGGCGGCTCCCAACTCTCCCTCGGAGACGTCGAGAAGCTCGTCCTCCTCCCCCTCCTCCTCCTCGGCGGAGTCTTCGGTCCGCGCCACCATCGCCGTGGGAGGGACAAAGTCGATTCCCGGTCTAGCCGGGAACAGTCCCTCGACCACCCGCCGCAGGAATTGTGGCTCCAGCATGCTGGTGACTGGAGGCGTCCACGGGCGAAGCTTTCGCCTCGCCAGTAGATAGGGACGCTCCCACGGATCTCGGTCCAGTGTCTCCAGCAGCTGGTTCCACGATGCCAACTTGGCCTCGGCAATGGCAGTGCGGAGAGCCCGCGACGCCGCCCTGTAGGCGGCATAGCGGGCGTCCAACTCCGCCGGCTCCTGGAGCCTCCTCCGCCGGTAGTGCTGGTAGTGGCGCCTTCTCACTACGCAGCACCGCCGGAGCTCCGCAATCTCCTCCGACCACCAGTAGACCTGACGCTTCATTGGGAGGGCCTTTACGCGGGGCATGGCGGCATCGCAAACGTGCGACATCGCCATGCACAGCGCATCGGCCTCCGCGTCTAAGTCTACCGGTGGTGATGGAGCAGGGTTCCACGCCTGGACAATGGCTGCCTCCTGCAGCTTCTCCAAGTCCAAGCGCTTCAACCCCCATCACGGGCCCGTCACCGGCCGGGAGGCTCCCTGTCCTCCGTCCGCTGTCGATGGGGAGACACTGAACGATATGTAGCGGTGATCGGACAGTGTCTCCTCATCAACCAGCACCCTCCAGTTGTGGACACGGCGTGCGAGCTCCGGGGTGGCAAAGGTCACGTCGACCACCGACCCTCCCCATTGCCGCACGCACGTGTGCTCTGTGCCTCTATTGAGGACACAGAGCCCCGCTTCCGCGAGCCACTCCCCCAGCTCCCTCCCCTTTGCATCTGTCGTCGATGACCCCCACGCCACAGATTTGGCGTTGAGGTCACCGAGGACGATGACTGGGCGGGGGCGACTCCGTCCCACCAGGGTCCCTACCTCGCCGAGAAATCTCTCGAACTCGGCAAGGACCCTGTTGGGAGAAAAGTACACCCCCACCACCACGGTGCCTCCCACCTCAGTCGCGACAAAGCCACTTCCCCTAGTGACTTTGTCGAGAGTGGGCGAGAGGGCCGGCGACTGTGTGGTGATTGCCACCAAACCATCCAGGTCCCCGACCCAGTCCGACCTGGGGGGGACCCGGTATGGTTCGGCCACCACACACACCGTGATCAATCGCTCCGCCATGCACTGGAGCAAAAGGTCCTGTGCACGGGCGGAGTGATTGATATTGGCCTGGAGGAAAGTTAGTATGGGCGCCATACTAACTTTCCTCCATGCTGCCTCGCTGCTCCACCGTGGAGCCGGTCAGCTGCGACCCGGAGATGGTCACAGCAGACTGCCTCCTGGGAGCACCTGTCTTTGATGGGGGTTCAGCACAGGCGCTGGTCCCCGACAGGTGCCCCGCAGGCCTTCCCGCTACTGCACAGAGGGTGCAGTGCGGGGCGGCCGAGCAGCCCTTGGCCTTGTGGCCAAGTTGACCGCAGCGATAGCATTCTTCGCTGCGGTCAACTGCTGACTTGCACTGGGCCTGAACGTGGCCCAGTGCAAGGCAGCGGAAGCAGCGGCGTGGTCTCGCTTCCAAGAGCTTGACCGACGCCGCCACCCAACCCACCAACAGGCGCCCGCCGTTTGCCACCAATTTCTTGGCGGCAACGACGGGACACCTGACAAAGGCGGTGCCCATGCCACCTGGGCCCCGCCTTATTTCTCCCAGCTTAATTTCTGGCGCTGGGCATCCCCCTGCCCGCGCCAGAACTCTCGTCAACTCGTCGGAGTCGACGGAGTCGTCCAAACCACTCACACGCAAATCTGCGGTGAGGGTCGGGCGCGACACCGTCAACTCCTGGGAGTTGCCGAACACCTCCTTTAACTTGGAGGCCAGGCAGTCAGCCTTGGCCTCCCGTTCTTCTCCCGGCACCTCGAGAATGCGCGCTCCCGTCATGGTAGTGCGCATTCTCAAGGGCGGGAGGTTTAGGGCCGCGAGGTCTATTCGACCCCTGGCCTCCCCCAACACCCTGGCGTAGGAGAGACCCCTCTCCTCCGCTCCCGGCTGCAGCGTGATGACCACCGCTGCAGTACGGGGGGGGGCGGAGTTTAGGGGTCTTCGCCTTTGCCGGGGAGGACCGCGGCCCTTGCGCCGCCGCCTTCTTCTTCTTCTTTTTGGTCTTCTTTCTGGAACCGCGTCCGACGACTTCTGTCCAGGTCTCCAGCAAGGGAGCCGGACGCGAAGTCGCAGCCACGGTTTCAGAGAGAAGAAGATTCTCCGGCAGTGGGGGGGGCTGTGGCCTCCCAGCTTTGCGCCTGCGCCGCTTTGGCGCAGTCGCAGAGCCGGGCACAGGCCCTGAGGTGGTTGGCACCGGCGGCGGCTCCTCCCTGCGCCTATCCGCCGCAAGAGGCGGTCTGAGGCGTTGTGGAGGGAGCAACCGCTCCTTCAAACCCGCGAAGCGGGCGGAGATCATGGTGCCCACCTGCACCATGACCGCTCGCATCACGTCCTCCAGACGAGGCGACTGCCCAGAGGGAGGGGGCGGAACCGTAGCTGCCGGGACCGGAGTCTCCCGTGCAGCCTTCAGCTCCGCAAGCTCACGTCGGATCTCTGCGAGTTCCGACATGAGCTTTTTATTGGCCTCCCTCAGGAGAGCCACCTCCTCCGTGGCCGTACGCTCGTTGAGCTCCTTGAAGGAGGCATCAACCGCAGTTGCTGCCTCCTTCAAGGCGCGCACGAACGTGCCCTTGAGGTTGCCGGACCTGGTGGCCACCGATGTTATGGTGGCCACCGAGTCCTTCACCACCCTGGCGAGTTCGACGGAGTCAACTCCGCCGAACTCGGGGGCCTCCTGCCGCCTCGCGAAGAGGGACCTCGCCCTCTCGCTCCTCGCCTGCTGCTCGTCGGAGAGCTCCTCCTCGAGCAGCAGGCGCTGCTCTTCCGCCCTCGCGAGGCTGAGCTCGGCCCGTGATTTGGCCAAACCGACGAATTCGCCGCTAGTGGGCGGCCTGCCCCTGCCTCTCCCTCTCCCTCTCCGGGCAGTGGGTACCTTGGTGGCCGTTGGGCCCTCCAAGGTATCACTGGACCCGGAGCAGGAGTGGGAGCGGCAACTGTCGTAGCCCTCCCTCTCTAGGCTTCTCTTGCGAGAGTGTCCTTCGGAGGGAACGGGCAACGACAGCTCCGGCCTCCCACTACCGGTGCAGTCGTTGTCACTGTCATCTACCGTCGCCGCCGTCTCAACACGCGTGACCAACACGCGTGCCTCCCTCGTGCCAATCGTTATAAAATCGGTGTCCGGATTTCGTTCGCCATGGTCATTATTGATATCGATATTGTGGTTTTCGCCCCCCCCAGAGTACGCGGGGCTGCACGTCTCTTCCGAGACGTTGAGGGATTCCCCCTCTCGGGGACCCTCCTGGGTAAATCCTTTAAAACCACCTGTGAATTCCATATTTTTTTTTTTTTTTTTTTTTGTTACTAAATTGAGGTATAGCTCCCTGGGGGGGGGGGTCTAGCGGCCGGCTTCCCGCCGACCATGCCTGGATCGCAAGCCCGAGACCGCGCCCTTCCCTCAACAATATAAAACCTTTCGCCCTCACGCGACCCCCCCCAAAACACCCCACCGATCCAACCAAACAAACGTCAAAACGACTGCGGGGGCTCACATACAGCTCCCCTGCGCCCGCCTAGCCCAGGCCAGTCGGCGACAACCCTCCTTCCTCACAGAATCTCCTAGGAGATCTCCCCTTTTGGTCCACCTAGGAGCTCTCTGCTTAGCAGACAGCTCCCAGGGGGACCCCGCACCATGTAGGCTTCTACGCGCGGCCCTTTCGGGTCACGTGTAGAAGCCCTTCCGTCTCGTCCGAGATTAGCCATCACACAACAAGATGCCGCCGGGGCAAGTTGTTGTGTGATGCCCGGGGTGCACCACGCGGAGGTTCCCGAACCCCGCACCCCTAGTATGCGCCCCTATGGCAACTTAGATTAGCACCTCTACAACGTAACTAAAATATACATGTATGGTCTTACTATTATTCTCTCTATTTTGATCAGGTATTGGATTGTTCGGGTATGGACTATGGAGTGACCAGTTACTAGGGGCGGAAAATAAATAAATGGAACGCTTTTTTGTCGTGAGCTGAAAAACATTCGGTTGAGAATATATGCACGGCCAAGGTCATGCAGGGCTGCAAATCAGTATTAATAGTCGACGAAAAATAGTGTTAGTCAACACTGTACCTATATCTTTGTTAAATGTTATCTTTTTTGGCTAATCTTCCACGTGTTTTTGTTGAATTTATGAATATCGTTAAATCATCTCGCCTGTGTCATAAGGTGTACATTTACGAAATCGCACCATTCTGACAAGGAAGTAGGTACCTGATATAAGTACCTATAGCCCAGAGTATTAAGCAATTTACTAACCTCCAGCAAAATGTAGCTAATTTGATTTAAAATAATGGCATACAAGAACGATACATAGGTACCTATACATAACAAGAAGAAAATAGTAAATTTAAAACAATAGTAAACAAGTTCAGCTGAACGTTTATGTGAAATTAGACTATGTGTAAGTAGGTATTGTAGATATTGGTATTGACAACCAACATAAGTAGTTACCGAAAATACTTGTATTTGTGAAATTTACGGGGCGTAGCTTTAGCTAACTTATTAATACCTATATAATTGAAAGCAGAGACGCATCAGTACCAATAACCACCTTAAAGCCATGGAATTCCTTTGCTCTTCCCCGACGAATTAAGCGAATCATAAAACATAAAAACCGTCTACGTAGATTAGCTGCTAAAGAAACCAACCTTTTCAAACGTAAATTCTTAATTAGTCAAATTAATGCTCTGAAATATTTAATTAGCCAGGCATTAAGATCACATAATGACAACAACTGGAATAATAAACTTAACAAGGTAGACAACCCTAGTAATGATATCTGGCCGCTGGTGAAAAGTTTGCGTGCTAACAAGAATAGCATTCCACCTCTTAAGCAAGCAAACGGCTTATATACTTCAAACGAGCAAGATCAGTGTAATACATTAGCAGATGTATTCTTAAACAATATGCTACTGACTCACAGCTGGCCGAGTGATCGAATGTCCGAGGTAAAACTCTCCCTATCTCGATTAGAACAAGATTCTAGTACCAGTGATGAGCATAAAATGTCATTAGTCAGGCCGCTTGAAATTAAAAAATGCATGTCTTGTCTCAAACTGCGTAAGGCGCCAGGTCCAGACGACATAAAAAATGTATTAATTAGAAATTTACCGCAAAAAGTAATTGTTTTGCTAACTAAAATCTTTAACGCTTGCCTATTGCTTAACTACTTCCCAGCTCCATGGAAACGTGCTAAAGTAATAGCAATTCATAAACCCGGCAAAGACCCTGGAAACCCAACTTCATATAGACCGATTAGCTTATTACCTTGTCTTGGCAAACTCTTTGAAAAGATGATCTACAAGCGCTTACAGCGTGTGTCTGGTCACCTTATAATCAAAGAGCAATTTTGTTTCCGGGAGGGACACTCTACGGTCCATCAGCTAGCGAGAGTGGCCGAAGCCGTGTCAGTCAATCTCAATCTTAAACACTCTACTGGAATGTTTCTTTTAGACATTGAGAAAGCGTTCGACACGGTTTGGCATGAAGCACTCTTACACAAGCTTATTGTGTTAGGCCTTCCGTTACCCCTGATCAAAATCATAAAATCTTATTTAAATAATCGCAACTTTTCCGTATTTATAAATGGTTTCTCCTCACAGTCAAAGCCTGTCCCAGCAGGTGTTCCACAGGGATCAATTGTGGGTCCACCTCTTTTTTCACTGTATCTAAACGACATCCCCATCCAGCCGAGAACTAATTTAGCATGCTTTGCTGATGACACAGCATCTTATACATCATCTTCTGATACAGATTCAATAATTAGTAGACTCCAATATGCCATAGATGGTTTCGTTACTTTTTAAAACGATTGGAAATTAAAAATCAACGAAACTAAAACAGAAGCCATCATGTATTCAAGAAAACGTAGTTTCCCTAAAAGAACTTTGAAAATTTATGACTATTCTATTCCCTGGAGTCGCTCTGTAAAGTACCTTGGTATCACGCTAGATAACAAACTCAACTGGACTGAAAATTCTTTAAAACTTCACCTGAAAGGTGTCAAAGCCCTAAACGCTCTAAGTCCTTTATTGAACAAACACTCATGTCTTAGCAGTGCCACCAAATTACGGATATACAGTACTCTGGTCCGCCCATGCATCACATATGCTTGTCCTGTATGGAGCAGCACATGTCGGTCTAACATACAAAAACTTCAAACAATTCAAAACAAAGCCCTTAAATACGCATTTAGTACCCCATTTCGTACCAACCTGCACAAATTACATTTAAAAATAGGTTTGCCTAAAATTGACATCTACATTTATAATCTATCAGAAAAATTTTATTTACATAATCTACCTAATAATACAAATAATTTAATTAACAACATTTGCAAAACGAGAAAAAACAATTTATTGTTTATCGATAGTTACAACCGGTACAAATTACCACATCACTTGTTCTTAGAGCGTTGTGAATAGGCCGCATCGCGCGTGTGTGCGTCATCACGTTCCGCTGACGCTGACGGCGAGTTCTTGTTGTTTTCTACCTGCATTATGCCGCGCGCACGGCGCACGGCCTATCGACGGGCCGGCCGCCTTGTTTATGGCACATACCCGCAATTATTTTTATTTGCGATTTCTGGTAATAACCAACATTCAGTTTTTAAATACGTTTGTCTCAAACTAAAGCTAACGTAACGTAATAGATATCTTACGTAGTAAATGTATTAATATTTATTATGCACGATCAAATTGTAATTAACATATTTCTAAGTTTTTAAGTGAGCTACTGTACTCAAAAAACAATATTTAATCTCACATTATCTTGTACTGCTAGGATATATTTACACTGGTATTTGTACAAACTTTGTAAAACCTTTATATTTAATAAAGATATTTTGAAATGTAAAAATGTAATACCTATATAGGTACTAACTTGGTGTGAGTGAACAAATAATCTATACAGCCTATTGAAGCGCCGTCTGTTTTGATGAAACTCCATAACAATAAATATATTAAAAGTGAAAGCCGAGAAGGACAAGCTTAGCAAGTACCTTGACTTGGCTCATGAGGTTACCGCCATGTGGGATGTTGATTCGACGATCATAGTCCCAATAGTCGTGTCGGCAAACGGCCTTATAGGCTGAAAAGCCTCGAGCAACATCTCAAGAGGCTTTCGCTAGACGGTTGGAACAAGGGTCAGATACAGAAGGCAGTCATTCTTGACACAGCGCGCATCGCCAGGAGGTTCCTCTCTTTGCAGCCCTAACCACCGGTAGCTTGGGCCCTGCCCCGCTGCTGGCGGGACCCTAGTTTTTAAGTTTTTTATAATGTTTATTTTATATATATTGTAAAAAACTTTAAAGTTAAGAAGATCAATAAATGAGAATATAATAATAATCAATAACAATTAATCAACATTGGTAATCAGTTTATTGTTAGATAAATATTTGTAGTTGAGACACGCAAATGAAGTTAAAACTATGCTATCTCTCAAGTTGGACCAAATTAAACATAAATGCCAAGTTTTGTGAATATCGGTTGATTTAGTGAAGAATTCACCGGGAACAAACAGCATTACACTAGATTTTTATATATTAAGATTTACTAAACCGATTGAAAGTACAGAATTTTATCTTATCACGTATCAAACCCGTGCTTAGCTTATCTTTTTTATGGCTAACTCACAGATAAGGGGTCTTTACACACGGCGTTTTTTAAACAATCTGAGGACGGGGGTCCAACTTATTTTTAAAGATTGAATTTGCCCGCGTATGTCCTTCAATTACCACGGCTTACAAGAAAACAATAAATGTTAAGCTCTTACAAAATATTCTTTGTCGTTTTAATCTATTGCAGGACTGATAATTGAACTTGGCTCCCATTTACATCTCACTGCTTATGTTGTTGAAGTCAACAATCAAGCCATCTATTAGTATTGAACTTGGCTCTCATTTTACATTTATGTTTTTGATGGGATACTCAATACAGAACATACCCACATCTCACAAGTTAATGTGCAAATAGTTTTTAAGTTATGAAGAGGACAAAAGTAGCTCCAAATGGATCGTGTAATATTACACAGTCATGGTGCGGCTCGCCAGTTTACTTGAATGAACTTGGCTGGCCACACTGCCGTGTGTCTAGATTATTTCTACATCTTGTTGACTTTTTCATAATATTTATGTCTGGTTAAAAGATTACATAATATATTATTTTCTTTTTTGATGAATTGAAATAGGTAGTAAGGGGAAACACATATCTGGGTAGCAAAGCGTTGGTGATAAAGTGGGCCGACATTTTATTTGTTACACTTTTTAATAAATTAACACAGGTTACTCAGAATACCAGAACTATGTCGAAAGTTGGGATTGCACTCATTATTATGAACAACAGTTACCATGGGGTCAACCGTGACATTGCGGAAAAATTAACCGTATTGAGTATAGATTTTACAAAGTGCCCGCAGTGAGTTTAGTTTTGTAGGTATGGAACAGCTGATCTTTTGACGTATTTATGGTTTGTCCCGGAACAAATGTTCTCTTTTTAACTATTATAGGCTCACACTTGACCGGCATCTCGCTTGTGTTGCGGTCTACGAGTGTGCTTAATTAGAAGAAACCGATTCACTCTCTATGTGAAGGTACCAAGACACACCATCGAGAAAAATCCAATCAGGCAACGCATTCCACAGCTTAGACGTTCTTATTACCTACTAAGATAGAATCAAACCACTTCATTCAACTCTTTGGGTCGTCAACTACGAAACGATATCGCTATTTCGTGTTAAAAGCAGTCCGATAGAAAAAAGATATAAGATAAAGATAGCCGTATTAGATCACGCAAATCATTTACAAACTCTCCAAGATACCTATATATATTCGATATAAAACCGATAGGTAGGTAAACTAGATTTTTTTCGGCGATGTTCAAGAGAACTTTTTTTTCGGCTTCGTTCATGCGGTCTACGCAGCCCAGTTAAAAATTGACTACAGAATTGAAATCTCTAACAGTTAAGTTTGTTACGGTAAAGTTAAAGATAAGTTTTGAATATACATACACATGCCAAAACCAAATAAGTCATGGTATGAACTTGTAGTCCAAGATCCCAGAGCTGCCAGACGTCACCTATGCTCTGATGAATGAAATGTGGACGATTGAGTAGAGTTAGTAAGCACTAAGAACACATGTTTACTCGCTAACTTGCTTAGACGCCCAATTTTGAGATATGGGTAATGAAGGTACAAACATTACTTCACGTATTTTCTAATAAGTGATTTTCACGTATGTTGTAGGCAATATCCTTAAAAACAAGGTCCCAATACCCCCAAACACTTTCCGTCGGCCGTTTTGCTTAACAACTCCAAAATAATAATTTAACTTCACTTAAATTCTCATGCTCTATTTGTAAATATGTTCATCTGACAACAAGCTTTTTCCAATAAGATAGACCAATCTAAGGGGGCAATCATCCCCTAAACTCAATTGAATTGAATTGAAATTGACCCCATATCTCAAAATTGGCCGTCTAAACAAGTTAGCAAGTAAGCATGTGTTCTTAGTACTTACTAACTCTACTCAATCGTCCACATTTCATTAATCAGAAAATAGGTGACGTCTGGCAGCTCTGGGATCTTACTCTATTAGCCTCCTATTTAAATCGTAGACTCCCAATTGCCAACTCCCAACTCCCAAGTGATAGATGCCGATTGTATTGTAGAAATTGTAAATACCTCTAATGTAAACTCGAGTCGGATTGACCGACCTCATTACACGTGAGTTACCCGTTTACCTAATCAATATGTGTAACAACCACGTTAATTTTAATACTAAACTTAAATATTATTAATTTAGGTACGTCACTAGCAATGTTTCAGCGATCGTCGATAATAATGGTATAGAAAGCGGTTTTTGTTTTGTCATCCACTGTTAGCGTCTGGTTCGATTGATAAGAAGAGATGATGGTGCACTATTAATTTGTGGCGCGCTAATTACCGATTTACCTTAGATAACGTTAAAATCCTGTCAAGAGACTTAAATGGGAAACTAGTTGTACCATACGGTTTTATCCGTAATCAGCCATTTTTTACATATTCTAGATTACACCTACAAATAAATAAATACATATTAGTGGACCATTCACACACAACACCATCTTACCCCAAACTAAGCCAAGCTTGTACTATGGCGGCCAGGTAAGCTAAAAATAAACTTATATAGTTTTATAAAGATACTTATTATACATAGAAACACCCAAACAGAGTACAAATACTTGAATTCATCACACAAATATTTGCACTGGGCGGAAATAATACTGTAAGTCAGCAGCAGACTGCTATGAGGTAAAAAAATACGCACCTTAACAGAAGTTGGTGAGATCTTTCTTTATTGGCGGATTGGATTTAGTCTCTTGGAGGCGGTGGCGGCGGCGGCGGCGGCGGTGGCGGTGTGTCAGGGGGTGGGGCATCCGGGGGGTGCGGTGACTCCGGTGGTTGTGGTGCCCCGTCCCGTCCAGTGCCAGCGGATGGCGGCGCCCCTGGTCGCGGCGGTCCCGGTGGCTCCGGCGACCTGGGCGTTCTTGGTGTCCCCCGCTGTTGCGGCGACCCAGGCGGTGGTGACACCCCAGATGACGTTGTCGCTCGTGATGACCGCGACTCACGTTGTGACGAATCATGTCGCGTGGCGTCACTGTAATTTTCTATAGTCCTCGCCATACTCTTGGGCATACTCTTTGAACTAGTTTGGCTCTCGGTTACCTTACTCTGTTCACTCTTTCTTTTATGGATTTCAACGAGGCTTGGCTCTGTGTCTGTGGATCACAGAGTAGTTAAATAGATTAGACTAATAAGATTAAAAATATTGAGGAAACCTGTACTATTAGGTAGCTAATATTAGGTATTATAAAATACTAGCGACCCATCCCAACTTAGTTTGGGTGGAACAATTAATGTATATAGCCAGTATAGCCTATTGAGGCCATGTGCGGTCCTAAAGGGGGATATTAAAAGCCGGGTCACACAAAGGCGATCCGATAGCGATAGCGATCCGATAGCGATCCAGATCGTATCCGAGTATGGAATCGCGCCCGCTTGCTGTGTGTCAGGTTGCATACAAATTTGAACATTACAAAAATCCCGTCTCGGATCGCTATCGCTATAGGATCGCCTCTGTGTGACCCGGCTTTAAATTGAAAAGTCTAAAAAATGTAATAAGCTATTTTTTAAAGCCAAATATTTAGCGATGTCTCTGTGATCAGCAAGGTCAAGAACGGCAGCGATCAGCGGCAGTTAGGTTTGAAATGTAGTTGCAGTCTTTGGTCGACATGACGGTCTATAGACAGCTTAATACATATTTCTATAATTGTGTGCAACAGGACATACGCTGCTTGAATACTACGAGTATTGAAGAAGTGATCAAGTAGAACAAAGGACTGAAAGTGTTCGCGAGAGATATATGTCTTGGACAAAGCCAACTGACAACACTGAATACCGATAAAGGCAACATCATCTCGACGAAGCCCGAGATTTTGGAGAATATTGAGAGATTTTATGAACAGTTATACTCCCCTACGCAAGCACAACCTGTCGTTAACATGGCTAAAGAGCCCAGAGCCAAGCTGACCCGACACTTTACTGAAGATATCCCAAAAGTCAGTGAAGCAAAAGTGTGGTCATTATATAAAAAGGTGACAACGCCTTATTGAAGAATTTTACAGACTCATCTCACTTCTGAGCCACGTTTATAAGTTCTGTTGTTTTCGAGGGTAATCACGAATCATCTCGCACACTGGTTTGACGACTTCCAGCCAACCGAATAAGCCGGTTTCCGAAAAGGCATAGTACCATAGAGCACATCCATACGCTCTGACAGATTATACAATAAACGAAGAAGTATAATCGGTCACACGGTAAAGCGTATATGAACTATGAGAAAACCTTCGATTCCATCAAGATCTGGGCAGTGCTTCAGTTTCTCCAGCGATGCCACATCAACTATCGCTATATCGAAGTGTTGAAGTGTATTTACAGCAAAGCAACAATGTTTGTCTGATTACAGAACAAGTGCATAAAACATATCCGGCTACAGAAAGGCGTGAGAGAGGGAGATAAAATGTTTTCGAAACTGTTCACCACCGCGCTGGAAGACATTTTGAAGCTACTGGACCGGAAAAGACAAGCCATCAATATCAACGGTGAATATATCACTCATCTTCCGACACTTTACCAACGACATAGTCGGCGGATGTACATAGTAATTATGGCGGAGTCGGTGGAAGACCTCGGTGCTATGTTCAGGGAAAGGAGGGTATCCCAACAGGTAGGTTGTCTGAAGATGAAAATAGACAAGACGGAGGTCATGTCAAATGTTCATGTGGCATCTGTTGGAAATACTACACTCGAAGTTTTCGACCAATACGTCTACCTGGGTCAAAATATCCAATTAGGTAAATCCAACTTCAACAAAGAGGTCCAGGGAAGGATCCAATTCGGCTGGGCAGCGTTCGGAAACTTACAGCACATCTTTGAGTCTAAATTACTTCAATGATCAGTGCGTGTCGCCAGTAGTGGCTTATGAAACTGAGACATGGTCCTTAACTGTGGGTCTCAAAATCAAGCTCAAAGTCTCACATCGAGCTATAGAGAGAGAGCTATGCTCGGAGTCTCTTTGCGCGATAGAATCCGCAATGAAGATAATCGCAAAAGAACAAAAGTAGCCCACATAGCTCTAAGAGTAAGCAAGCTGAAGTGGCAATTGGCAAGCCACATCGCTCGCAGAACCGACAACCGTTGGGAAAAGAAAGGTTCTCGAATGGTGGTGACCACGAACCGGAAGAAGCAGTGTTACCGCTTTACCGTGTTACCGTGTTGTTAGAACCGCTAAAACACTTAATTAAACTTAGAACCCTAAAACCACAAAAGTCGCTGAAACTGGTTGCAGGTTGTGCAAGCCCGTTCGTATGGAAATCTAGGGGGGAGGCCTATGTTTAGCTTTGGACGTATTGCGGCTGAAGATGATAATGATGATGACATAGGCTATTTTTTACCACAAGAAAGCAACTGGAACGGCAACTACGCGGGTAAAATTACGGGATGCTACTAGTAAACTCTTACTTGACATACTGTTATATTATTGATGACACCCCCCCCCCAAAAGGACAATGCCCACGTCCCATACATTAAAAAACCTGTCAAACTTTTTTTGATACTGAAAGTGCGTAAAGATGAATAGTGTCTAATTAGGATTGTTAATGTTTCTATAAACGTCTGCTGTTAGTGTTTTTCATTTCCTAAATACCAAACATGAGTTACAGTTAAACCAAAAGTTTATGTTTACTGTCAAAATACATTAGAACAATGTTTTCTTTCGGATTAGAACAGAAAAGAAAAGAAAGAACTATGGTATTATCTTTCAAAACACATTTCTTATCAGAATAAATAGGGATAATATTACTTCTAACTACCAACTGATTACCATAAAATAGTTCTCGGATGGAATTATCACAAGGATTAAACTAACTAAGTGCAGGGCTAGGTCTGATGATTTGGACTTGTCTTCATGTTCCAATAATTTATGACACTGTCTTCTTATAGGCAAGCATGTTTTCTTGCTTACCATCACGCACATGTATCGCTCATCCTATCATCGTTTACTAAAAAATTACTTAAATCAGTGTAGATTATAGAATCCGTTTGTGGAATGTTTTGCCGGCCTCTTTGAGACAGTCACATAGTCACAGTTTCAATTTTCAATTTCAATCTAACGCGGATCACTAAAACGAAACGCAAGTACCGTTTCGTTATTGCAATATTTTCCAAGTCAGCTTTGTTGGTAAATGGTAGGTTTAATTTAAACAAATGCAAATTATTTTATTTTGCAATGTTAGAAAGTTATATAACTTCGCACACGAGGACAACAATAAATCACCGATTTTTTAATATATAACTCATATGTCTGCACGACAACTATTTTGAAGGGTCAAAAATGTACATTGTCCTTTGTGGCTCGCGCGAAGGGACCGCGCCTGATTGAGGCGTCGTCTATTTGAGACTTACTACAATCAATAACAACAATCCACATAAATATCTAATCAATTTATTGTTAACTAGCAGCGGCCCGGGGTTGTACCTACGTAGTTCCCGTTTCTGTGATTTTCCAGTAAAAAAAAAGGTTGCCTATGTGTTATTCTAGTCTACAATCTAACTGTACTCCAAATTTCAACCTAATCTTTTCAGACGTGATTAAGCAACAAACATCTAAACGTTGACGTTTGTAATACTAGCAGCGTCCTGCGGTTTCACCAGCGTAGTTCCCGTTTTTTACTCAATCATTTATTGCTTCATTATGTTACATACAGAAATAATTATACATTCATACTAGCGGCCCGTTCCGGCTTCGCTCGGATCTTAACCTAGACACTGTCTGCAGTGCCATCTGCCGCGCTTATTTGTAAACCATCTTCGAATCCACACAAAAAAAAAAAACATTCAAATCGGTCCCGCCGTGGTCCTGCCGCCCACCGTTTAGGAAGAGTTCACTGTCAAATGATTAAATTACTAAAATGGCTATTAAAAAGTAGGGGTTGGTGATAAAAGAGTAAACATTTAGGGTTGTATGTATTTTTAATGCCACATTATAAAAAAAATAAAAACAAAAAAGTTTGTCCAAAAATTAAAAAAAAAAATTTAGGAGTGAACAACCCTTATCACTTAGGGGTATGAAAAATAGCTAGTAGTCGATTCTCAGACCTACTGAATATGCATATAAAATTTGGTAAAAATCAGTAAAGCCGTTTCGGATGAGTAAGGTAACTAACACTGTGACACGAGAATTTTAAATATAAGATTTATTGGTAAAACCAGGGGGGCACAATAAGTGACGTCACGGCTTGCGGAAATGAGATAGTCTAATTATCTATCACTTGTGAAAAAAAGAGAAAGAGATACTGATTTTCCGTCCTTATCACCGTGGCCGGCTTTTTCTCTGGCTAAATTACAAATCTGACATGGCGTTGCCAAACAAAAGTCTGTTCAAAGCTCAGACTCGGATTTTTTATGTTATTTATTATAATATTGTGTGTATTTAAAGAAGATTCAAAGCTTGTTTGTGAAAGACTGTTAAGAGATTGGTGATATTTATGCTAAACAATGTGCGTTGTGTAGTGTTATAAGCTGCAATAGCCACTGTAAAAGAAAAATCTGTGGAATCTCATTTTACACGTAAGTAGACAATATTTGTTATGACGACTTGATAGAAATTGATATTTATGCATTCTAGATATCTACGTGAATTAAATTTATACAATAACGGCAGTATCCAATCCAAAATTTGCAAAATATGTAAAATGTAAACATAACCTTTAAAACAAAACAAACAAAAAAGTGTGACCAGTTATTTGTTACATAATTACCCATGAAATATGCAAGTAGGTACATAATGGATAGTTTTTTTACTGACCATTTGCTAATGCTACGTGCTAGATTTTGCCTGTGCCTTCGCATTTGTTCATTTTTGGAATTAAGACTTCCTTTGACGCACCACATACAGATATTTCGTGGGCTATGAATTGAGCTCAAACGTCACGCTTGGGAATGAAAGAAATCTTTGGGTGAACTCGGGACCATTGCCATAAATGCGTAAGCATTTTTAGATGGCTATGGCGTGTTACCATGGTTACCATTACGCATATCTAGTTTAAGTCCATGCTTAGAAGACTTGTGTAGATGAAAGTGCTTTGAAGATTTATTCTAGACTTGCAGTGCCCTCCGGTTTCGTTCGCATAGTTTCCAAAGTGTGCTATCAAATTCTGAGTTAAAAGTTTCTAGTTATATCGGCAGTCCCTATGACTGCTATTTTTTTTCCCGTTACCAATGCTTCAATTTCTGTTCCCACTCTTACTGCAATTCCAACTCTTATTTAATGGAGTGGGAATGGCATCAAACTCCCACACATTATCACTGTCCTTCTATTATTACAATTATCAATTCTTACTTACACATCCCGATTTTAACGAGATTAAATGATGCCTTTGGTAAAAGGTGACCTATTTTTTATTGTGCGAGAAGGTGTGAAGCTATGAAGTACTAAGCTTTAAAAATAAAACATTATTCCTACAAATTTTCACCTCTGATTTAGTTACATCCTTTTGTTGGAACTTTTACAAAAATAATTACGGAATTTGAATTTATCACTAGATTTCTGGTAATAATTTGGATTGTTTTATGTATTCAAATTAATTATCATTTTGCAGATGTGCCACTCTGAAGAAGAATAGGATAAAATATGGTGTGAATAATCAAGCAATATTTTTCATGAAGTACAAAATAAATCAATTATCCTGAATTACCACAACATCTAATAGTAGTATCTCTACTACAACAAGGGCTTCTAACATTGAAAAAGTTAAATGTTTTTTCTATACCTAAGTTCCGAGTTACCTGTGTGAAGTCTGGGCTAGCTGCTACTATATGGTAAAAATTTGTCAAACAAAGTTGTCAGAAAAGTACAATTTGAAATAAATGTTTTATTGTACTGTTTTTGATTATTCTCCCTCCAATTTTATTTACGTAACATGAAACCTCTTTTTAAAATCTAATTTTAGAATGGATAGAACACGGGCAGAATTCATAAAACCATCGCAGCACTACCCTTATCCAGTGGAATATTTTCTTTATGGCAATACCTTTTGAGTATTGAATTGAAAATTGAATTGAAATTGAAAGAACGAGAAGCACTATAGTAGTCAGGAACTTTAGGCATCTTGAGGTAAAACTATCTTTGGGTAAAACCGATTTACACGTCAAATTGATTATTATTACATAAACATGTCATAAACAACATTACTACATTAATAAAGCTTATGAACTTCCTAAATAATGATATGATATAGTTAGAAGGTACTGATTTGGTATAAAATTAAGTCGTAGCCACAACCTTTTTTTCGGGGATAAAAAGTAGCTTGTGTATTTTGCAGACTGTAACTTAAATGTGTTCGAAATATCAACCAAATCGGTCCTGAAGTTACAACGTGACGTTATTGAGCAACAACCATCAAAATATCCAAGCATTAGCATTTATAATATTAGTAGGATTATAAATTACTAGCAGTGCCCGACGGTTTCAATAATAATATAATAATAAAACTTTATTTCAGACTATTAAAATCCATAGAAACATTACACATTACATCACAAAATTATAAAAACATTAAGTGAACTAAAAGACATAGATAAGTTATTTTATCCCAATCAATAGTTTCGACCAATACCTCTGTATTGGACATTCAATTCTATTTGCTATTGTGCTCAAGATGTTATTGCCGCTGCCACGTAGCCTTTGTAGCACGGAATAAGCTCTTTTTCTCATCAGCGCGTAAACCCGTCTGTTCTTGTTTGAGCATACATTTCGGAAGCACTGCAGAAGCGTGGCAGCCCCAACAACATCCTACACCCATTGTTGCATTGAACACGTAGAGCGCTGTAAGTTTTTTGTGTAAATGACACCTATAGGCTACTTGATTAGAAGGATTGATAGAAAGCCTTAAACAAAGTAATTTTCACTTCAGTTGTGCATCGAGCAAACCTACGTGCAATCATATTGGATCTTACTGGCCTCATGGCTTAGTTGGTAGTAGCTCTGCCTGCGAAGCCGAGGGTCGTGGGTTCGATTCCCACCCAGTGCAAATATTTGTGTGATGAATTCAAATGTTTGCACTGTGTCTGGGTGTTTCTATGTATAATAAGTATGTATTTAAAATTATATAAGTATTATATCAGCTATCTGGCCGCCATCGCACAAGCTTTGCTTAGTTTGGGGTCAGATAGTGTTGTGTGTGAATTGTCCACCAAAAATTTATTATATATTATTATTCACTCATTTATTGATCTTCTTAATTTAAAAGTTTTTTACAATATAAATATAAAATAAACATTATAAAAAACTTAAAAACTAGGGTGCCGCCAGCAGCGGGGCAGGGCCCAAGCTACCAGTGGTTAGGGCTGCAGAGAGAGGAACCTCCTAACGATGCGCGTTGTGTCTAGGATCACTGCCTTCTGTATCTGACCCTTGATCCAACCGTCTAGCGAAAGCCTCTTGAGATGTTGGTCGAGGCTTTTCGCTATAAGGCCGTTTGCCGACACGACTATTGGGACTATGATCGTCGAATCAACATCCCACATGGCGGTAACCTCATGAGCCAAGTCAAGGTACTTGCTAAGCTTGTCCTTCTCGGCTTTCACGAGGTTCTCGTCATGTGGTACGGTGATATCGATGATCACAGCCCGGCGCTGAGACCGGTCTACCAGCACGATATCAGGCTTATTGGCGACAATAGTCCTGTCCGTGATGATAGAGCGGTCCCAGTAGAGCAACGCACGACCATTCTCGAGAACTGGCAGAGGTGCGTACTTATAGTACGGCACCTCGGACTCGACAAGGCAGTATCGAAGAGCAAGTTGCTGGTGGATGATCCTGGCTACTAGGTTATGTCTGTGCAAGTACTCGCCGTTAGCAAGATGCGAACAACCGGAAATAACATGACGAAGTGATTCGCCTGGACGGCGGCATGCCCGACAAATGTCGACCGTACCGTCCTTCATTATGTATTTCCGGTAATTGTTCGTCTTGATAACTTCGTCTGCAATTGCACAGGCAAAACCCTCGGTTTCTCCGAAGAGGTCCCCGAAGCGCAGCCAGTTCACCGACGCGAGTAGATTCACATCAGGTCCCGTCAGGGCCCGATAGAACCGCCCGTGTAGCTCCTTGCTCTTCCATACCTCCTTGCGATCATCAGTGCTGAGCACCGATGGTTTGCGCCAGTTCTCGTTTGCCATTGAAAGAGGCGTGAAGCTCCTGTCAACTGCCACAACATCGCGATGCATCCCGGACTCACTGTTGCGGAAATAATCCCTGAGACTGCATACCTCGCGGTTGTGAAGGTTCTTGGCATTTAAAAAGCCTCGACCCCCCAACTTCCGTGGGATATACAGTCTCATAACAGACGAGCGCGGGTGTAGCATGCGGTGTGTTGTGAGCAGTTGACGGACCTTTCTGTCCAGGGCGTCGAGCTCAGTCTGAGTCCATCTCAGTATGCCAAAGGAGTACATCAGCAGAGGCATTACCCAACCCTTGAAGGCTCGCGCCTTGTTACCGCCTGACAAAAGACTTTTAAGTACTTTTGTCAGCCGGCAAAAGAAGCGCTCCTTCACCGATTTCTTAATGTCATCTGCTAATATACCCAACGACTGTGACATACCGAGATATTTGTAGGTCTCGTCTTCGGAGAGGGATCTGAGAGTTATAGTCTCGGAAAGTTGTAAATTCTCTGAACTTACTACTTTCCCTCGCTGTACATGCATGACCGCACACTTGTCGACACCGAACTCCATCTTGATGGCGTTACTAAAAACCTCTGTGGTTTTTAATAGCTCCAACAAGTCTTGGCGTTTCGGTGCAAAAAGTTTGAGGTCGTCCATGTACAGCAAATGAGATATAACCTCACCTCCTCTACGAAGACGATAGCCTAACTCTGAATCTTTCAGCAGAGTGCTGAGAGGATTCAGACTTAGGCACCACCATAGGGAACTCAGACTGTCTCCCTGAAATATTCCCCTTTCAATCTTTATCAAGTCCTCCGAAACAAACGAGCTATCTACGCTACCTGGTTGACGAAGGACTGTGACCCACTGTCCCATGCATTTGCGTAGAAAAGATTTTAAGGTTGGATCTATTTTGTATAACCCTAAAACCTTTTCCAACCACG
The DNA here is from genome assembly GCA_963693475.1 of Ectropis crepuscularia. Lineage (NCBI taxonomy): Eukaryota > Metazoa > Arthropoda > Insecta > Lepidoptera > Geometridae > Ectropis > Ectropis crepuscularia. The sequence goes on from OY856345.1 coordinate 15,791,115, forward strand.
AATGGGGCATTGCATCATAGGCCTTCTTATAGTCAATCCAGGCAGTGGAGAGGGCGCCTTTGTTTCGTTTGACTTGGTGGCAAATGGTCGTGTCAATAAGGAGCAGCTCCTTAGTACCACGGGACCCAATCTTACATCCATTCTGAGAGGAGGCCAAAACGTTATTCGCGACAATATGCGTGTAAATTTTTGCTCTCAGAATGGATGTAAGCAGCTTATAGATGGTAGGTAAGCACGTAATGGGTCTGTAGTTCTTTGGTTCCGTGGTACTACCAGACTTATGGAGCAGGAAGGTGACTCCGGTGGTCAAGAAACTAGGAAGAGAACCTGTCTCGAGGGCTTCTTGGAATTGTGTTGCCAAACGTTCATGTGAGCATCGAAACCACTTTATCCAAAAGTTGTGCAATCCGTCCGGCCCAGGACTTTTCCAGTTCTGAGCCGTCCGGATGGCACAACTAACGTCCATAGAGTCTACCGAAACAGACTCCATGGGTTCGATATGTTCACATGCACGTTCGATAACACGCATCCAAGCTCCCTCCGTGTGCTCGACAGACACCGACCAGATGCCGCGCCAGAAGTTTTTCATAGCGTTGGCATCCGGTAGTTGCCCATCGTTCACACGTGGACTATTCTCTTCCCAGCTTCGGTACACCTTCCTTTGATCACTCTGGAAGTCGCGATTTTGTCGATATCGATTCACACGCTCTCTGTAGCGGCGAATACGGTTTGCCCACGCATAAACTTTCTGCTTCAGATAGTCAATACGTTCCGTAACATTGGCTAGATAGTGCTGGGGACTGATACCCGTCCCAGCAAATGCCTGTGTTACGAAACGCATGACTCGGGGACGACTGTTCCCCTGACTGAAGCAGATTAGCTTTGCAATAAGAGCCCTGAATATGCTGATACGCCGTTCTATTCGTACTTGCCATGCAGGTATATTTCCAGCGGTTCGCGTTGTACGGTTAGTGTCTGGAAACTTAACGCGTGCAACGCGACACGCCGTAATAGCACCGCAGTATAGAATAGAATGGGTATCAGTCAAATCTTTGCTAGTTCCTAGGTACGGAACTAGCAAAGTATTCAAGGCTCCCATCAAAGCTAAATTTCGTCTATGTGTAAACGTGGTATGCGCGGCCTAGAGTTTCGTGTGAATCTATATCGGAAGATTACGTCTTCCAGAGTGCTCCTTAGTTGCTCTGTTACCTGGTCGGATACATCACTACTCGCTGAGTCTTCCTCCTCGTTGTCGGGGTCGACCGGCGCCACAAGTGTCGCCACTGACGCTGGCACCGAGGCCAGTGTCCGGGTCGACGACGCGGCGGGCGGATCCCGGGACGAGGCAGAAGCTGGGCGAGTATGTTGTTCCTCCAGGCGTAGCCGATCAAGTGCCGAGGCATCCAGCAGTTTGCACCGCCAGATTGCTCTCACTTGATCGGACAGTCGTTGTGCGGACACGGCGACGGTCGGTTCGAGGGCCTGAAACAGAAGCAGCATCCTGGCACAGTACGCGGTCAGGTGGGTTCCTCCCTCTGTAGCCCTGTAATAGGCGCGCATGCAGTTCTCATTCATTTGCTGAGTCCATCGCATGCGACGCACTACACCACCGGTAGCGGGGGCCGGGCGCGAGGCAGAATGCCTCACAGGCCCCAAGCGTGCCGGCAGCGGCGGACGGCCACGACGTCCTGATCTTGTGGGCGGCGGGGTCCGCGGCGCGTCCTCGTCGCTCGTCGAGGCGCTCGTGTCGGGGGGAGTCACAAAAACTTCATCCGCTGACGAACTCGACGGCGACGGGACACGAACTGGTGACGAACGTGCGTTTGGTGGTTCCGCTCCATGTCTTCCTCTCGACCTTGTTATCATTGTATTTTATCCATTTCTTGAGTTGTTTGGCTATTATGTAAATGTTTTTGTGGATTTTTGGTTGACAGCCTATTGTCAAAATGCATGTTGGTTATTTTATGGAAAATTAGGTTTTATACGGTTATTTTTAAATAAGTTCTGTATTGCTTCGGGTTTTCCTTGCGAGTTCTTCGTAAATAGTGGGTATAAAACTAAAATAAAAGGATAAAACTCAATAAAATTCAACTCGGTATAAAAGGAACGACTTGCAAAGACAGCGGCTTTTTTTTTTTTTTTTTTTTTATTATTATTCACGTATTTATTTCTTTTCTTAAATCTAAGTTTTTACAATATTTATATAAAATAACATAAAAACATTATAAAAACTTAAACCTAGGTAGCCGCCAGCAGCGGGGCAGGGCCCAAGCTACCGGTGGTTAGGGCTGCAGAGTGAGGAACCTCCTGACGATGCGCGCTGTGTCGAGGATGACCGCCTTCTGCATCTGACCCTTAATCCAACCGTCTAGCGAAAGTCTCTTAAGGTGTTGGTCGAGACTTTTCGCTATAAGGCCGTTTGCCGACACGACTATTGGGACTATGATCGTCGAATCAACATCCCACATGGCGGTAACCTCGTGAGCCAAGTCAAGGTACTTGCTCAGCTTGTCCTTCTCGGCTTTCACGAGGTTCTCGTCATGTGGTATGGTGATATCGACGATCATAGCCCTGCGCTGAGACCGGTCTATCAGCACGATATCAGGCTTATTGGCGACAATAGTCCTGTCCGTGATGATAGAGCGGTCCCAGTAGAGCAACGCACGACCATTTTCGAGAACTGGCAGAGGTGCGTACTTATAGTACGGCACCTCGGACTCGACAAGATCGTGTCGAAGAGCAAGTTGCTGGTGGATGATCCTGGCTACTAGATTATGTCTGTGCAAGTACTCGCCGTTAGCAAGATGCGAACAACCGGAAATAACATGACGTAGCGATTCGCCTGGACGGCGGCATGCCCGACAAATGTCGACCGTACCGTCCTTCATTATGTATTTCCGGTAGTTGTTCGTCTTGATAACTTCGTCCGCAATTGCACAGGCAAAACCCTCGGTTTCTCCAAAGAGGTCCCCGAAACGCAGCCAGTTCACCGACGCGAGCAGATTCACATCAGGTCCCGTCAGGGCCCGATAGAATCGCCCGTGTAGCTCCTTGCTCTTCCACACTTCCTTGCGATCATCAGTGCTGAGCACCGATGGTTTGTGCCAGTTCTCGTTTGCCATTGAAAGAGGCGTGAGGCTCCTGTCAACTGCCACAACATCGCGATGCATCCCGGACTCGCTGTTGCGGAAATAATCCCTGAGACTGCATACCTCGCGGTTGTGAAGGTTCTTGGCATTTAAAAAGCCTCGACCCCCCAACTTCCGTGGGATATACAGTCTCATAACAGACGAGCGCGGGTGTAGCATGCGGTGTGTTGTGAGCAGTTGACGGACCTTTCTATCCAGGGCGTCGAGCTCAGTCTGAGTCCATCTCAGTATGCCAAAGGAGTATATCAGCAGAGGCATTACCCAACCGTTGAAGGCTCGCGCCTTATTACCGCCTGACAGAAGACTTTTAAGTACTTTTGTCAGCCGGTAAAAGAAGCGCTCCTTCACCGATTTCTTAATGTCATCTGCTGATATACCCAATGACTGTGACATACCGAGATATTTGTATGTCTCGTCTTCGGAGAGGGATCTGAGAGTTATAGTCTCGGAAAGTTGTAAATTCTCTGAATTTACTACTTTCCCTCGCTGTACATGCATAACCGCACACTTGTCGACACCGAACTCCATCTTGATGGCGTTACTAAAAACCTCTGTGGTTTTTAATAGCCCCAACAAGTCTTGGCGTTTCGGTGCAAAGAGTTTGAGGTCGTCCATGTACAGCAAATGAGATACAATACAATACAATACAAAATAATTTATTTCCAGAAAAAATGTGTTCATAACAAAATAAGTAACCCTGTCTGCTGCTTTAGCGTTAGCTGTGTTGCAGCAAACAGTGTCTTCCCAAAAATGTGCAATTAATTCAGGTATACAAATCATTATTTAATAGTAGTACATATAAAATAATATTAAGTAATTCTAAAGTTAGAATATTACAAAAATAAAAAGAAAAAAAAGAAGAAACCACACCTTTAAAACGTTTTTTAACATATTTTCTATCTTTCTATTCCACTCTCAGAAACAATTTCTCCAAAGCATCATAATTATATTGCTCAAGCCAATCCTTTATGGTAGATTTTAACTTATACATATCCGAGGACTTAATGTTATAAAAATAGCTACTTAGATGATTATATAAAATTGGAGCCATATGCACGTAATGTCTCCAGCCAATGGCAGATTTGTAGGCAGGTACTGGACACTTGCTACGTCTTTTTTTATTAGTGGGTAAATTTGGGACAATTTCTTTATGGTATCTTTTAATAGTTTGTTTTACAAAGATTTTCCGAACAGAAAACACGTCACATTCTTTGTAGAGGTTAGATGTTGGGTACTTAAACGGCAAGCACATAATTACTTTAAGTAAAGCTCTTTGTGCTCGTTCCACCTCTATCAAGTATGTTTTTGCAGCACTACCCCATGAGCAAATACAGTAGCCTATTATACACTCTGCCAGTGCCCTGTATGTTTGTAAAAGTAACCTTTTATCGGCTACTTGTCGCAGCAACTTAAACACATGGATGAGTTTCCTCACTCGTTTAGAGACTAAATTTATATGTGGTCCCCAAGTCATTTTGTCATCTATAGTGACTCCTAGATATTTCGTAGTCTCCACACGAGTAAGGACGCCACAACTGCAATCTACGTGTTCAAATTCTTTACGATTACAGGGAAAACAATGAGCATGTATAATAAAGTCTGATGAAATTTTGTCTCGATTAGTCTTTCTGAAACACATATACTTTGTTTTATCAATGTTCAGATTTAGAAGGTTGTCTTCCAGCCATGCAACAACTCGAGCCATTCCTTTTTCAACTATTTCTCGGATGCTAGTCCAAGTAGGTCCGTGAAATAGGATGACAGTGTCGTCTGCAAACATGAGAATGTCAGCATTACAAAGTTTTTGTTTACAAAGCTCGTTAATATACACCAAAAACAGACTGGGTCCTAGTGTGCTTCCTTGAGGAACTCCATAATTGCTAACAGCACCCCCACTCCTATATTCACCTACTCGAACTTGCTGTCTGCGATCACTTAAGTAGTCCGTGAACCATTCGTGTACGCTGCCCCTTATCCCAACAGCCTGCAGTCGTGCCAGAAGTATAGGTACGCAGACCGTATCAAAAGCCTTCTGGAGGTCTAAAAACGCACCTAAGCATTTTTGGCTAGTGTCTATGTATTTTGATGTCAAAGTTGTTAACTTGAGTACTGCGTCATCAGTAGACCTACTATGACGAAATCCATACTGGTTATCGGCTAAGATGTTGTTCTTCTCAAGGTAAGACATCAATCTCTTATTTGCGATTTTTTCTATGACTTTGGCTAGAGTTGGTAAAAGAGAAATAGGTCTATAATTGGAAGCAATTTCTCTCTGTCCGGCCTTGAAGATGGGACAGACTATAGCTTTCTTGAATACAGATGGAAATGCTCCCTTGGTGAAACTTAAATTACATAAATAGGAAATCGGTGAAGCCAGAATTTGTGAACATGATTTTAATAATGAAGAAGAGACGCCATCCCAACCAGGAGCACTATTACTTTTAAGACTGAAAATGGTACTTGTTACTTCCTTTTCATCTGTAAGGAACAGTGATAATGAACCAATTGGAATCGTGCTAGAGGTAGTACTAGCCGAATTTGCAAGTTCGGTTTCTGTCTTTTTCAATTTAAGCAATGTTACGTTGGCGATATCTTGGCCAATTGATGTAAAAAAATTATTAACATGATTAAGAGAATCAATTGGCGAATTTTTTATTTTTAACAAAGGTTCTGTATTTGATTTATTTTTGTTGTAGTTACACACTTCTTTGATAGTTTTCCAAGTATCTTTAACGTTACCACGACATTGTTCAAACTTGGTTTTATAGTAATTGTTTTTAATAGTTTTAATTAGTTTGTTACACGCATTTCGATATTTTATAAATTTGTTTTGTAGTTCTATATTTGTTGGAGATTTTTTCCAATCTTGCTGTAGGGCATTCCTGTGTCTAATACATTTGATTATACTGGTAGAGATCCAAGGTTTTAATGGTTTGTGTTTCGCGCTAATATTTTGAGTTGTGGTGTTGTCCTCAATCACTTGTCGTAGGATGGATACAAGTTGATAAGCTGCTTCATTAACGTTATCTACTCTATAATATTGGTCCCAACAATATTGTTCTAGTGCTTTTTTTATAGCTTCAATATTTGTTACCGTTTTGAATTTATTTTTACTTCCTTCTGTCATAGCTTCCGGGCCGGTTTTTATTCTGAGCATTATTGGAGAGTGATCAGTGAAACTGGGATAAACTAATGTCTGCCACGAATTTGCTATTTTTACCATAAAGTGGTCTAAACAGCTGGAATTTCTGGTAGGCCAGATAATGCCTTGTACCAGGTTATGTGAAGCCATTAAATTCAAATAATTTGAAACTCGAACTTTACTATTATTACAAGGTAGGGTATTGATATTCATATCTCCAGTTAGAATAACATTCGTTTTTACTTTGACATTACTCAGTACCTCATCTAATGAATGTAAATATGTTGTTGGATTTGGAAATGCACTAGGTCGATATGTACATATAATAGAGTAAATGTCATTAATCTCAAGGGTCAAAAAATTACCTTCGGGCAAAATAGATTCCTTAGAATGAACTTTGTGGTTTTTCAAAACGTACGCAGCAACCCCGTCATTTTGATTGAAATTATTTTTGGTATAATATAAATTATAATTATCAATTGTTGGTGGATCTCGTCTCTCAGTCCAGCACTCGGTAAGAACTATAACGTCGATGTTTACGTCAAAAGTGCTCATATAAGCTAGAAATTGATCAAGGTTCTGGTGAATGCTGCGTATATTTTGCGTTATCACTATAAAGTTATTCCGGTTACAGTATTGGTTTAATAATTGTGAGCATTTTGAAGGGTCCAATGTTTGTCTGCAGTCTACCGATTCTGGTTTGTCTATTTCACATAAAAGCTTATTATTTACTAAATCTGCCATAACTGTATTTGTATTGTATGATATAACTTCACCTCCCCTACGAAGACGATAGCCTAACTCTGAATCCTTCAGCAGAGTGCTGAGAGGATTCAGACTTAAGCACCAACATAGCGAACTCAGGCTGTCGCCCTGAAATATGCCTCTTTCAATCCTTATCAAGTCCTCCGAATCAAACGAGCTGTCTACGCTACCTGGTTGACGAAGGACTGTGACCCACTGTCCCATGCATTTGCTTAGAAATTTTTTTAGAGTTGGGTTTATTTTGTACAACTCTAAAACTCTTTCTAGCCACGAATGGGGCACCGCGTCATAGGCCTTCTTGTAGTCAATCCAAGCAACGGAGAGGGCTCCTTTGTTACGTTTGACTTGTTGGCAAATGGTCGTGTCAATGAGGAGCAGCTCCTTAGTACCACGGGACCCAATCTTACATCCATTCTGAGAGGAGGCCAAAACGTTATTTGCGACTATATGCGCGTAAATTTTTGCTCGCAGAATGGATGTAAGCAGCTTATAGGTGGTAGGTAAGCACGTTATGGGTCTGTAGTTCTTTGGTTCCGTGGTACTACCAGACTTATGGAGCAGGAAGGTGACTCCGGTGGTCATGAAACTGGGAAGAGAACCCGTCTCGAGAGCTTCTTGAAATTGTGTTGCCAAACGTTCATGTGAGCATCGAAACCACTTTATCCAGAAGTTGTGCAATCCGTCCGGCCCAGGACTTTTCCAGTTCTGAGTCGTCCGGATAGCACAACTAACGTCTTCGAAGTCTATTGTGATAGACTCCATGGTTTCGATAGACTCACACGCACGTTCAACAACACGCATCCAAGATCTCTCCGTGTGCTCGACAGGCACCGACCAGATGCTGCGCCAGAAGTTTTTCATAGCGCTGGCATCTGGTAGCTGCCTGTCGTTCACACGTTGACTAGTTCCTTCCAAGTTTCTATACATCTTCCTTTGATCACTCTGGAAGTCGCGATTTTGTCGATATCGATTCACACGCTCTCTGTAGCGGCGAATACGGTTTGCCCACGCATAAACTTTCTGCTTCAGATAGTCAATGCGTTCCGTAACATTGGCTAAATAATGCTGGGGACTGATGCCAGTCCCAGCAAAAGCCTGTGTTACGAAACGCATGACTCGGGGACGACTGTTCCCCTGACTGAAGCAGATTAGCTTTGCAATAAGAGTCCTGAATGTACTGATACGCCGTTCTATTCGTACTTGCCAAACGGGTACACCTCCGGCGGTTCGCGTTGTACGGCCAGTGTCTGGAAACTTGACACGTGCAACGCGACACGCCGCGATAGCACCGCAGTATAGAATAGAATGGGTATCAGTTAGATCTTTGCTAGTTTCCAGATAGGAAACTAGCAATTTCTCTTTCAATATCGTGGTTTTACCTGCGTAGTTCCCGTTCCCGTAGTATTTCCGGGATAAAAAGTAGCCTACGTGTTCTTCCAAGCTATTATTATCTAACTGTGTTCCAAAGTACAACCCGATCCGTTCAATACGTTACGAGTTACGACGTGATTGAGCAACAAACATCCGAATATCTAAACACTTACGTTTATAATAGGATTGACTGTCCTATGTCTCAAATTGAACCAAACCACACAGAAATACCAACTTTCGTGAAAAGGTACAATGGTACATATTGGTTGACTCGGCAAAGAGTTCAAGAGTTATGTATTAAGCTATTAAGATACCTATACCTACCTACTAAGCGGTATGGTAACGTTTTGAACGAAATCACTGTAAGGATAACTGATAAAATTCAATCTTACATCCTCACTTCAAGCATTTCTAACAACTTGCAAAATGTATAATTGCTCCTGTATGATAGACAACACTGGCAGCAAAGATGGAACCCCGTTGAGGTTTTAGTCGGTTCATCATGTCCGACAATGGTTTCGAGTCCGACATAAACCGACTGTCTCTCCCAGGTGGATGGGTATGTGTAAATACATTTCATACACGTACAAAAAAAATAACGATAGGAGTTAAGTCCGCCTCTAACATCCTAATCCCGTTAGTGGCAAGGCCAGTACGGTGCTAGGCAGTGGTTTAAGTTTCAGTCAACATTTAGAGATAAATGACATAATGAGATTGAGAAAATATGTAATATTCTGCCAACATGACAGTTTGGGTATTACTTTGGATACAGCAAAATTATTTAATTTTGTATTGAATAAAGATAAAATAAAGTGGCCAAGTGCGAGTTGGACTCGCCCATGAAGGGTTCCGTTGCAGCAAGTAACATTATATACATAGTACACATAGTTCTTGTAGTTCGTTGTAACTTTGATCGAAGTTTCAATAATAGTGTATTTATGACGTACTAAAAAAAACTACTCATCAGATCGAGTTCAAACTAATTTTCGTTGGTAGCTTACATGGTAATGTACATCATATATTTTTTTTAGATTTTTCATTCTCTTACTTTAGAAGTTAGAGGGGGGGGGGGGACACATTTTACCACTTTGGAAGTGTCTCTCGCGCAAATTATTCAGTCTAGACGAAAATGATTTTAGAAACCTCAACATCATTTTTGAAGACCTATCGATAGACACCCCACAAGTGTAGGATTGATGAAAAAAAAAATTGAGTTTCAGTTCTCAGTATGGGGGGCAACCCTAATTTTTCTTTTTTTTTAATTTTTCTGTTGAAATCTTAATGCGGTTCACAGAATACACCTACTTACCAAGTTTCAATAGTGTATGTAGTTCTCATAGTTTCGGCAAAAAGTGGCTGTGACATACGGACGGACAGACAGACAGACAGACAGACAGACAGACATGACGAATCTATAAGGGTTCCGTTTTTACGTTTTACGGAACCCTAAAAACAGCCTTTTAGTAAGTACTATTCGCATATGATCTTAATTTTTTTTGTTGTAATTGGACAGCTGATGCGTTTTGCCTCTCTATTTTCCTTTATCTTTCTCACACACACACAGTGTTGGCCAACAGTATGATGTAGAACGTACCAACCTCACGCAAATAGTGCCACTATTTCACAGCCATCTTTTATTTACGGTTTGTGATTATTGATCAAATCGTCTGAATTGTGTCCCAAATAACAAAAACAGTGATACATTGGGTGTGTTTTGTTACGATTTGCGTTCGAGTTCAGCTAACAGTAAATAAGGTTTTGCCTAAAGGCCTGTTTTCATTTTGATTAGTGCGAGTGAGTAATGCATGTGTTGAGTAATTAGTAACAAACACGTGTGGACAGCGATTGATAAGTGCGAGTGTGCAGTTACTTCCGTAGTGAAGTGATTAGAAGCGCGTTCTATTTTTTTGCGAGTAGCCTCCTCCCGCACACTTTTCCTTCCCCCTCATTCGCAGCTTGCCTGTCACTAAACAGTAGAATTGCCATATATTCCAGATTTCTTCGTATTTATACAGATTTTTAATGTGCGATACTTATTAGCATTGGATACAGATATGTTTATAGGGTGATTGGTAATCAACCTGCATCCTTTTAAGGGGATGTTAAGTACATTAAATACGTCTCCTTTTTTTCTACAGTTTTAAACATATCGTTTTATTTTTTTCCCATAGGTACAAAAGAAAAGAAAAGTGTACCTATTTGTCCGGTTTAAAAGCATCGAACTCTTCGTAACAAGAGCACATATCACACTCTTTAGCGCTCGATAAATGATGTGAATAAACACTAAACAGCCGCTGAACTGTGCTAGAGAGGAAAAAGAAACACACGTTTTTTGGGATATGTATTGAGCTTTAAAAAAAGTTCTTGAACAGAACTTGTCTGTTTAAATATACAGAACATGCCTTTAAACTGATGCAATTCTTCCAATTGCAAGCGCGCTTCTTGACGTTCATCCATACTTGCGGGCCAACGGCTGGCAACTCAATGAACTAAACACAGCTACTATACAGAATTGGACAGTACTCGCACTACACACCTGCACTAATCAATCGCGATTTCTTGCTCGCACTCACACTCGCATTCGCACTAATCAAAATGCAAAGCGGCCTTTAGAAACTGAAAAGGAGGGTAGTTCGATTTAATCTGTCCGTGATAAGTACCTAATTTTTATTTCAACTTCCGCCGTAAAAACTGGCACCAAACCTCTTCATTTGGATCTTAACGTCAACCATGAAACAGTGGCGGCTTCGGACAACACTGAACTACATAATCGAATGGCGATCTATACTAATATTATAAACCTGAAGAGGTTATTTGTTTGAACGCGCTAATCTCAGGACCTCTTGGACCGATTTCAATTTTTTTTTCACCGTTTGATATGTACGAGATCCTTGAGTGCTAGGCTATCTATTAAATACGACGGGCGAAGCCGGGGTGGACCGCTAGTTTGTTTTTTTAATATTTAATTTAATGTTTTTCTAATTTTTATTTATTTTAATCTGGTCAGGAAAGCAAATCCCAAAATCATTTGGAAGAGCAATTTTTGTCCTGATTCCTAAAATGCAAGAAGTAACTCATCCAAAAGACACCAGACCGATAGCCCTAACCAATACAATTTCTAAAATTTTTTTCAGTATATTGCAAACAAAAATGACTACATTTATGGCTAGCAATAGGTATTTCAGGCCCAACCACCAGAAAGGCTTCTTGCCTGGTATTTCTGGATGCCTGGAACACAATACATTACTAGCGGAAAGTTTGAAAGATGCCAGAACACATGAGAGACAAATAACAGTCTGCTGGATAGACCTAGAGAACGCATTTGGTTCCGTGCAGCATGAACTTATGTTATTTGCCCTAAAATGGTATAACTTTCCTGCTGTAATTATTGACATAATTAATTCATATTATAATCACTTAAAATTTGTTATAGCAGTAAACAAGGAATACTCAAAACCACTTAAATATAATGTGGGACTATTCCAAGGGTGCTGCTTATCACCAATAGTATTTAATATAGTTATAAATATTCTAGTAGATAAATTAATATCCCGTGAGAAGAAATGGGGCTACCGGTTTAAAATCAACAATAAGTACACTGAGTCAATTTTAGCCTTTGCGGACGACCTTGCAATACTTACACGAAATCCCAAACAGTGTCAAGAATTGTTGAATGATGTTGATGAGTTCTGTACATGGACGGAGGGAATGAGGACAAAACCAAGTAAATGTCATTGTTTATGTCTGGGTAGACGAGATACCAAATATACTTCGTACGATCCGGGACTCTCCATAAGTGGCCAAAGAGTTGCCACAGTTGCAGAGGCTGTGCCTTTCAAATTTCTTGGTAGAAAGATAGACTACAAAGGACGTACACCATCATTAGAGGTAGTTGTTGGAAACTTCATGAACGACCTCAATAAGGTAGACCAACAGCCTATCAGCAATATCAAAAAAGCATGGATATATGACAACTATCTCACATCACGTCTCACTTGGCCTTTCCTAGTATATGACATCGGTAAAACACTCCTGGCAAAACTAGATGCTAATGTCATAAAGATATTGAAGTCATGGTTTGGATTGGCACATCCGGCTGATCCCTCTACTCTCTTTAGGGATCACAATAGTTTTGGGCTGAAACTAAAAAAAACATCCGAACTCTACAAACACCTAAGAGTTACAAAAACGCATGTTTTGGGAAAGTCGAAAGACGAATTAATTGCATCTCTCCCAAAAGACAAAAGTGCTTCGGACCTTGAATCTAGACTTCAATTCCACAAACAATTTATGGCAGGTGCGCAAGTAAATACAGCTGGGTTGGGTGCGAGTAAGAAAAGGGAAGACCGAGACATGGTAAAAACCTTTCTACAACAAGACGAAAATGATAGTTACAAAGTGCACGCTATGAATTTAGAAATGCAAAGTGAGTGGTTAACCATAGGTGAGTTTTGTATCCCATTAGCTCTGAAGTGGCGCACCTTGCTATATGACTGGTCTCCTGCCTTATTAAAATTTTATCTGAACGCTTTCCAAATGACCCTCCCTGACCAGAGTAACTTGGTAAGGTGGGGAAAAGCCTCTGAAAAATGTTGCTATACTTGTGGTGAGGCGATATGTACAGCAAGGCACATATTGGTGGGATGCAAGGTTCTCCTTAATAGGGGTCATTACTCACAGCGCCATGACAGAGTACTTGAAATCATACGTGAAGCCGTAAGCCTTTCGGTAGCTAGAGCCCAAAAGGGATTGACGATAAACAAAAGACAAATTAACTTTGTAAAAGAGGGCTCAACTTCAAACTCCAAGAACAAGCCTTACTCAATTCTGGGTTCAGCACCTGATTGGACTATTTTAATGGACACGTATGAAAAGCACTACAAAATCCCAGAGGATGTGGGTGTTTCGTCATCCAGACCGGACATTTTCCTTTTTTCTAGGGCTACGAAACGCATAGTCCTGGTAGAACTTACCGTACCGTGGGAAACTAATATACCTAAAGACCACGCGATGAAACAAAAAAAGTATTACGACCTTCAAAATGAATTAACAAAAAATGGCTATGTAGTTAATTTATACGCTGTAGAAGTAGGAGCGAGAGGTATACCAGCAAAATCTCTCTATAACCTGCTTAAAGACCTTGGATTGTCCAGAAGTGCAGTAAGTTCTATACTAGAACGAGTATCTAAAGCTGCACTAGTAGGATCATATCGGATTTGGCTGGGCAGGGAGAGAAATACGAGTAGTGAAGGTGAGTGTTGACGTACGTCAATATAAGGGGCCCCTTTTAAACCTACTACCCGAGTCACAAGTCTTGGGGTCTATTCGATATTTCTCTCTCTGCCACACGATGGACCCGGCACCCGCACGGTGAATCCATGGAATGCTAAGAAGTACGTCTCTGTCTCAATAGATGTTTTTTTTCCGGAAATAACAAAAAAGAGTCACCAAACAAGGGATATACATCAGAACAGTTCACGCTGTCACATATGCGAGTGTTGTTAAAACCACACTCATTTGATGCCTACTAAAGCAGGCATGGAAATCGTAATTTATTCCATTAAAATAATTGAACAACAAGAAACTAAGCGTGATAAATATGTATCTTTCGTTTACCTAAATGTTGTATAAAATTGAATATTTTCGAAGATAAAATGCTGGCATCGAATTACTCTTCAATTACTCATTTTGGTTGACAAATTTTAGTATGAAAACTAACGTGGTTATTACACATTTTAAAACAAATACACGGGTAACTCACGTATAATATAGTCAGAACAGTCCGACTCGAGTTTTGATCGCGTCCGGCGATCTTCTTCAAGGTGAGAGCGCGCGCATGTTCGCAGCTCGGGCTAGCACGGGCAGTGGACTAATAGTCATTCCACCATTTTTATCCACCTGTCACTGTCAGTGGATATAATAATCATTTCCACCTTGCATAGCATGGCAACAGGGGAAAGGGATAAAATGTTTCCACTTGACGTTTGTCGTGGACATTATATCTCGCTACTCCCCGCTGTATAGCACGGACTCGGGAAAACGAAGATAAATACTCTTCAATTAACATATGACAGGGGACAAACTATCGTCTGATTTGGAGGTGAGGATATAAGTAAATCTCTCTCAAACATAATGTCGCGAGCATATTATAATTATATTTTTACGGAACAAATGGAAACAATGGCCCAAAAATTGCATCGGAGATCAATAAGGGATGCTAGTAATCCCTTTGAATTTCCCGACAATGAATTTAGACGATTATTTCGAATGCATAAAAACATTGCATTGTATTTGTGTGAGGAGCTAAACGGTGCCTTGCAGCCGCTAAACCCTCGGGATGGACTGCCAGTTCATAAGGTATGTGATTTAGATGAGAAAATGTTTTATAGTTGCTTACAAGTTAGACGCTGGCGAAATTACGGTAGCATTACCGAATGGAAGCCGAGACGAAAAACAAAGAAATAACCCAATGAAATTAGGCAAAAAAATGCAATAAAAAAACATTAAATTATGTAGTTTGGGGACTATAAAGGATCGATAGAAGAGTGCATTCTGAGCATATATTCCAATTTGAGGGATTCTGGCATGGTCAGCTCAAGGTCATTTCGATGAAAACGCGTTTAATTCGATATCTCGAGAACTGTTAGTGTTAGGCAAAAAATTGTTAAGACCTTTTCTCTTCTAAATTAAATTTACTAACTTTTACATTAACAACTTTTCTTTTTTTCATCAATATTTTTCAAGTTATTGCTTCCGAAAGGCAAAAATTTTACTTTTTTTCCTCCCTTTCGCCATTTCCTCCCCAACCGTTCAATTTTATGAAACTTTACTGATAATCAAAAGTGTACATCTTTTAATAATAAACAACTTTTTCCTTGCACTTTTTTCTGTAATAACAATACTTTCAGAGTTATGTTACTTTACCGAGCGAAATCCGCGCCACTGCGACACCTCCGCGACACTGCAAAAAATCCGTGACACCTCCGGGCTTAGGGCTGAACCCAAAATTCATTATTGGATTGTGTCGGTGGGTTTCTTCTACACAGGGTTATGTGGGACAACAACGTTACCTACTTCGACATATGCCAGAAATACGTAACATACGTAAAAAACACTACGGTACAGACGTGGTAATTGTATTCGATGGCTATCCCAAAGGTATTTCCAACTTTGGCACCAATTCTGCCAAACGGCTGCGCCGATCCCAGCTGAAGCCATGTGCGGATATCATTTTCATCTACAATATGACCGTCACCACAACTCAAGATAAGTTTTTAGGCAACGAGAGCAATAAGACCAGATTCATCTAACTACTGAAAACTTTTCTCATCAAATCAGACATAGAGGTGGAGCAAGCCGTAGAGTCCGGCAAAATTCTCTTAGCCGTACTGATAATCAGACCATCCGCATCCTCTACGGCTCGCTTCACCTCTATGTCTGATTGAGTGTATCTGAGTGTATTTCTGACATATATCGGAGTAGGTGACGTGGTTGTCCCACATAAGCTTGTGTAGAAGAAACCCACCGACACAAACAAACAATGAATTTTGGGTTCAGCCCTAAGTCCGCAGGTGTCGCGGATTTATCGCAGTGTCGCGGAGGTGTCGCAGTGGCGCGGATTTCGCTCGGTAAAGTAACATAACTCTGAAGGTATCGCCATTACTGAAAAAAGAACAAGGACAAAGTTGTTCATTATTAAAAGATCTACACTTTTGATTATTGGTAAAGATTTATAAAATTGAACGGTTGGGGAGGAAATGGCGAAAGGGAGGAAAAAAAGTAAAATTTTTGCCTTTCGGAAGCAATAACTTGAAAAATATTGATGAAAAAAAGAAAAGTTGTTAATGTAAAAGTTAGTAAATTTAATGTAGAAGAGAAAAGGTTGCAACAATTTTTTGCCTAACACTAACAGTTCTCGAAATATCGAGCTAAACGGTTTTCATCGAAATGACCTTGAGCTGACCATGCCAGAATCCCTCAAATTGGAACATATGCTCAGAATGCACCCCCCTATCGATCCTTTATAGTCCCCAAACTACATAATTTAATGTTTATTTATTTCCTTAATTGCACTGCATTAAAAGAAGTTGTTTACAAAAATAAATATATAGTCCGCGCCATCACTCTTTACCATTAGTTATTGGCGCCACTGACATATTTCACAACGATTACCAAAAGCCGCAGTTTAAAAACAACGAGTTTAACAATTTCGCCACAGTACTTCAGTGTTGGCGCGTACTAACGCAGCACAGAAAAAAATAAAAGTAAAAAGAACGAACAAATTTGAAGGTTTGATGAGTTGACAGAAAAACTGATGATTAATACGTCATTTTTATTTAATTTTCTTATAACGGCAATACTGAAGTGATAACGCTACTCCCGCCGTATATCCACCGTGGAATAACTATCCACCGGCGAGTCCGTGCTCTGAAAGTGGACAAAATTGACAAGGGGGAAAGAGATTATTTCCTTTCCCGGTGGAGTAATTATCCACTGCCCGTGCTAGCCCCGCAGATGGTCGTTTATCCGCTCTGAATACGGCTTTGTAGTCATTATTTGGCATGCTCTCCAAAGCACTCTTAAACAGCCTGACCAACGCATGATGATCATGAAGTAGTTGCCGCAGATCTTAAAGAATTGCTAATTACATTGCTGCATTTATCTCTTGACTTCGATCAAGTTGTTCCTCCATGTTGCCCATGAAGTATATTCGTAAAAATGTATGCTAAAGACGAGAGAAGTCGAGAGACGTAAATTAGATGGTTCTCTTTGACGTATCAAATCAACCATACTCAACCATAGACAAAATTATATTTAGCTGTCATTTCCGCTTTTGACGTGCCGTTTTATGTCACGTCACACGCGGTCGAACAGGGTAGGTACTTGTCGTTTTATGACGTCTCACGGGAACGTGATAAAAAGTGTCCTATGCCCTTCTCCTGGTTCTAAGCTACCTTCCCATCAATTTTTATCCAAATGCATGAAATTAACGAAATGAATGAAATTAACAAAATGAATGAAATTAACGAAATTAATGCCAACCATAACGTCACCACAAAATGACGTTTAACTGTCATTTTTGACGTTTCATGTATGACGTCACACGGAAACGCGGTCGAACGGGATATTTGTAGTCTTCTGACGTCCCACGGGAACGTGATAAAAAGTATCCTATGTCCTTCTCCTGGTTCTAAACTACCTCCCCACCAATTTTCAGCCAAATGAATGAAATTAACGAAATTAATGAAAGAAACAAAATTAACAAATTGAACAAAATTAACGAATTGAACAAACTTAACGAAATTAATGAAATGAACGAAATTAACGAAATAAATGAAATGAACGAAATTAATGCCAACCATGACGTCGCCATACTGTCTTGTAACTTTGATCGAAGTTTCAATAATAGTGTATTTATGACGTACCAAAAAAAAACTACTCATCAGATCGAGTTCAAACCAATTTTCGTTGGTAGTTTACATGGTAATGTACATCATATATTTTTTTTAGATTTTTCATTCTCTTACTTTAGAAGTTAGAGGGGGGGGACACACATTTTACCACTTTGGAAGTGTCTCTCGCGCAAATGATTCAGTGTAGACGAAAATGATTATAAAAACCTCAGTATCATTTTTGAAGACCTATCGATAGACATCCCATCCCACACGTGTAGGTTTGATGAAAAAAAAATTTTTGAGTTTCAGTTCTCGGTATGGGGGGCAACCCTATTTTTATTTTTATTTTTTTGTTCAAATCTTAATGCGGTTCACAGAATACATCTACTTACCAAGTTTCAACAGTGTAGTTCTCATAGTTTCGGCAAAAAGTGGCTGTGACATACGGACGGACAGACAGACAGACAGACAGACATGACGAATCTATAAGGGTTCCGTTTTTACGTTTTACGGAACCCTAAAAAAGTATCCTACTTCCTTGTCCTGGTTCTAAACTACCTCCCCACCAATTTTCAGCCGTTCTTGAGTTTTAAATAGTGTAACTAACATAACTTTTTTTTATATATTTAGATTTAAAAATGTAGTCCTATTAATATTATAATTGTGTACGAATCTGTTTGAAATTTGGAACACAGTTAGAATATAGTCAGGTAAATTATGAGAAAATAAAGGGAACGGGACACCGTGGGGCGATACTAGTAAAACATAAATACAACTATATATACGTAATCCTACTAATATTTTAAATGTCAATGTTTGGATGTTTATTGCTCAATCATGTCGGAACATCTGAACGGATCAAGTTGAAATTTAAGACATAGGTTATAAATAATCTGGAAGAGCACATTGCCTATTTATCCCGAGAAAATCACAGAAACGGGAACTAGGCGGGTAAAACCACAAGGCCCTTCAAGTACAATATATTTATTTGTGGAAAATACTATGTGTCACTATACCTTTTTTATGTGGGGAAATACATTTACGCATGCCAACTATACAGGGACATGGTGGGGTAAGTCAGGCTCGGCAGAGACGACATGGTGCCCCTACCGACTAAAGCCCCCACAGATTTCTCCTGCATGGCCAGGGATCAGGGTCAAGGTGTCACTTTTCGCACTCCCGTCAACGACCCTGACCCACCTGTCACTGTACTTGCGGACCCGTCTCGCGGGGGTCGTTAGTACCCTCGCATTTAGGTCTAGTGATGCGCTGGAAATCAGCAGCGCGTCACCTCCTCGTAGGCCTATCCCTAGGTTGGGCGTCGGACGGCCCTAAACATCCCACGCCACAGGCATTCCTGTGGAAACGGGGTGCGAGCCCAGAGTGGCGACTCTCTAGACTCGGTCCCGTGTCCGCTTCCGCCTCAGTTAAGGAACGAGAGGTTTCCAACTTTTGCTCCTTAACTCACAGGACCTCTCACTGCCGAGAGACTTTTCACCTCATTTCTCACGGTGATGATGATCGGCAGCGAGTGGTCCGCCCTCAACACCGCGGCTAGGGATAGCCACGGTTCCGCCTCTATCTCTATGGTCGCGGCCCGTGTCCTTCCACTGAGCACTATGCTCAGAGTACTCGAGGAGGACACTCATCTGGAAGACTCAGGAATTTTACTTGGTCGATATATCAGCCGAGTAAACTTCCCAAGTCTTCCAGGCTCCCTCCCCAACCTCTACACGCAATGCTCAAGGAAGAGAGGAGTGCGTGCAGAAGTTCCCAACCCCGGCCGGGATTCGCCATCACACAACAAGATGGCACCGAGACAAGTTGTTTTGTGATGCCCAGGGTGCACAGGGTGCACGTGGAGGTTCCCGAGGCACGCAATGTGTAATTGTGTATCTGCAAACGGGTCTAACAATCGAACGTACCTATTAAGCATCTACCTATTTGGGAAACGGAAACGAAATCGGGAAACAAAACATAAGTTTCAATCAATTGCAACCTACATAGAATTTAAACTCAACTAATCTAAAAGTCTAAAACAAACTAACTAACAGCGAACCAACTAAAAAAAAAAAAACACTCACCTATGCCGCCATGCCCTGTCTCTACTCCTTTCCTGTAACTACCCGTCAGAGTACACAAAATATGTTGCATCCTGGACTTCCTCATTGACTGTTGATATTCCAGGGCATCTGCTCTAAATTCTTTCCACTCTTTACGATCTTTTCGGTTCCGTGGACCCCACGTTGATTTTGGTTTCATTGAACTCTTTAATTTCTGTAGAAAATAACAACTTAATCAACAAGGATACATTCAATTAAAAATATAACGTAATTGTTTCAAATTTTAGGTCACACGTATGTTTGCAAGTAAAGTCTTATGATACAACTAAGATTCCTAACACAGCTTATAAAAGAGCTGGTAATTTTGAAATCGCTGAACCGATTTTGATGAGACAGAGCACATAGCTAGGAACACTGACAAACACACCGATTATTTCACCTTTCAAACAAAAAAATCTTTTTGTAACTTATTTTTAAATCAGTTTATCAGCTCGGGAGCTACGATGCCACAACCAGACATACACACTAACCCACACACATCAACTTATATTATAATACTCGGTCGTTTTTGATCGTGGATTGAAAACAGTCTAATTTTTTTCTGAAAAACTTCGTATTCGTTTTAGATAACCGTTACACCTAAATAGGATCTCCTTACCTCTTGACATTTTCCACCTTTCTGCTTACGCATATGAAGCCAAATGAATATGGGGACGAAAACAACTCCAGATAACAGTAATAAATAACCAAAAACTGAAATAAAATAAAAATGATTTATAAGTAATGTTCTTCACCTTCTCCTGCATTTTAAGGCAAATCACAACACTTCTCTTTACGACAAATCACTAAGTATGCAGTTATTAACATTAGGATGATAATAATTATGAAAGTTTTGGTGATGTGGAAATCCTGTAAACTACTCTGTGTAAAAAGTATCGGGAATATGTCAATAAAAAGACCCGTGCAAAAGAGGTCGTTCTAATTTGTTTACTGCATGTTGGTAGGTAGCACTGTACTGATTTAGCGCGCAAAGTTTGAGCGGGATCTGTCATTTAATTTGTTTTAAACTATACTTTTTGTTGGTCATAGTTTTGAGTTCTCGGCGATTTTTACAATGGAAAATATTGTTGAACAAAGAGTGTGCCTTAAATTTGGTGAATCACTAAAACTGTTGCGAAATACCTACGGCGAATCGTGTAAAACTATCGAAAACAAGGGCTTATGAATGGTATAAGGCTTTTAAAGAAGGCCGAGAAGTAGTAGTAGACTTGCCTCGTTCTGGTAGACCTTCAACCGCTACGACCAAAGGAAACATCGACAGAATCAAGAAGCTAGTGCTCGAAAATCGACGTATGAGTCTGAGAGTGTTGGCTAGTGAGGTGAACATATCTTTTAAGTCCGTCCACAACATTCTCATTGACATTTTAGGCATGAAACGCGTCGCCGCTCGTCTAGTTCCAAAAGAGCTCAATTTTGTTCAAAAAGCGCAGCAAAAATATGTCGCTGAAGACAGGGTTTCCCGAGCTTCTACGGATCCTACCTTTATGAAACGTATAATAACTGGCGACGAGACATGGGTACGACATGCAAACAAGCCAACAGTCTTCAGAATGGCGTCTCGAACACGAGCCGAAACCCAAAAAACCGCGGCAAAGTCGCTCCAAAATCAAGGTGATGCCGACAGTTTTTTTTTACTACCGTGGTGTGGTTCACTCCGAATTCCTTCCAGAGGGAGAAACAGTGAATAAAGAATATTATTTAGGCGTCAAAACGCTTCAGCGTTTGCGTGAGAGTATCCGCCGAAAACGTCCAGATATGTGGCAACACAACTCATGGATGCTGCACCATGATAATGCACCATCACACACAGCCATTATAGTGAAAGAGTTTTTAGCGAAAAATTCAACAAAAGTTCTCGACCAAGCACCGTATTCACCTGATATGGCTCCGTCTGACTTTTTTTTATTTCCCAAGTTAAAAGTTAGTGAAATTTTATTAGTAGGTAGGTACGGCTGACCTAGACTTATCTGTAAGTCAAGAATTGTAGTTTTAATCTGCTAAGGATTATGAAGTAAGACAGTAGAAAATATTGTGAATAGATAGATACTTATAGCCAAAAGACCTTTGTAATTTGATACCATTGCTAATGATAGGAATACCTATATTATCGGTTTCAGCGATACAAATCTTACAAAATAAGGTAATTATTTTTAAAAATTGATAAATAGTACTCGTATTAAGATTGAACTAATATACACACTGAGCCATAGAGTTTATAGATGTTATATTATACAGCTATAGAATGTATTCTTGGCCATATCCCTATACTCCTTCAGCCGCATCTGTCACTTTCGTGTCGCTGTGTTAACTATTTTCAATTTATAATAATGTAATCGTTTTCATTGCAGTGAAAACTTCTTTTGGCGCACCACAGACAGAATTGTCGTCGACTGTGACCTCAGACCAACTATTATATTCTTAGAGGACGAGCCTGGTTCTAACATACCCCTTTCGTGCCCATATGAGTGGCAAATGAGCTAGCTTGCTTTATTGTCAATAAAAGCGGCCGAGTGCGAGTCGAAATCGCCCATGAAGGGTTCCGTACCAGCAAGTAACATAGTAAATAAGTTCTTGTAGTTCGGTGTAACTTTGACCGATGTTTTAATAATAGTGTGTATTATGACGTACTAAAAAAAATTGGCAGTCATAGGAACTGCCGATATAAGTGAAAACTTGTAACTCAGAATTTGATAGCTTACTTTGGAATCTACACGGGTGTAACCGGAGGGCGTGGTCTCGCCATCATGGCATAGCCATCTAGAAATGCGTCAGCATTTCCCATTGACTCACGCATTTCTAGATGGCCATGCCATGATCGCGAGGCCACGCCCTTTCGGTATTCCCATTGGCTGACGCATTTCTAGATCCCCAATCGCCAAGGTCCCGAGTTTACCCGAAGATTTCTTATCATACCCGAGCGTGACGGTAGAATTCAATTTACACCCCACGAAAAATTTGTCTAGGCGCGCCTAAAGAAGTTTTCACTTCAAAAAACTACTCATCAGATTCAGATCAAACCAATTTTTGTAGGAAGTTTGCATGGTTCTGTAGGTACATCGTATATTTTTGTAAGTTTTATCATTCTCTTATTTTAGAAGTTAGAGGGGGGGAGACACAGATTTTACCACTTTGGAAGTGTCTCTCGCGCAAACTATTCAGTGTAGACAAAAATGATATTAGAAACCTCATCATAATTTTTGAAGAAGACCTATCGATAGACACACTACACGTATAGGTTTGATTAAAAAAATGTTTGAGTTTCAGTTCTAAGTATGGGGACACACCTATTTTTTTTTAAATTTTGTGTTAAAATCTTAATGGGGTTCACAGAACACATCTACTTACCAAGTTTCATCATTGTAGTTCTCATAGTTTCGGCAAAAAGTGGCTGTGACATACGGACGGACAGACAGACAGATATACATGGCGAATCTATAAGGGTTCCGTTTTTACGTTTCATAGAACCCTAAAAATGGTCAAACGCGAAAACGCGTTTTATAAAGCTAGTTGACTTCGGGTTTGTGACCATTTCGCACAGATCTTGGTAATCTAAAAAACTCCGAGAAAAAGGTTTCTTGTGTAGTAACGAAAAAGACCAATCTCGATAGCTTTGGAAAACAAAATAATTTATAGTAGGATGAAACCCATTGTAAATGGAAGAGAATATGACAAAAGTGAAAGGAAAAATAATTTATGGGCGATCTGAGGTCGGGAAGTGGAAGGGGGGGGGGGGGTCCGTTTTAAACGTAAAAACGGTTTATCCCGGTTTCTGGCAAAACTACAAATCCTATGGAAATAAGTTGTACGGCAAAGTTGTAGGGGTTAAAAAGATCTACAGCTTTTGTATTGACACTTTTTTCACATAACCGCAAAATTTATGAGAAAAGTTCAAATAAGTGAGTTTTTGGTTTGCAATTTTTTTCTTATGTAGACACACAAAAATTACGGTTACTCCCAGCAGACGGTGACGAAGGCGAACGAAATCAAGAGGCCTTCTAATGAAGAAAGTTCCACAAACTTGTGTGTTACTTCGCGCCCCTCCCCAGCAAAGAGAATCCTCGACCTGGATCCCTACCTCCCCCGTTGGGGAAAGGAAGAATAACGTGGTTATTTCTTGTTTTGTGATATTGGCGAATAAACCAACCAAACCTCAAAAATAAAGCCTCAGCTTAAAAATATGCAGATAAAAAGAGGAGATTTGATTGCTATGGTATCTCTAATTATTATCCATCTAATCTCTCTGCCTTTGCTCTGCCTTTGAAAAACGGCACTTTTGGCCCGTTATTGTCTCGTTCTTCTTCACAAGCTTTCAAAATTAGTACCCCGCCAGCATTTTTATTCACTTTCGGCATAATTAAAGCAATAAATGACTTTACAAATGAACACAAACCGTTACCGAACACAAACACACTCTTGACACCTGACGTAAAGAAGAAGATGACGGCACATGAATTAGTTCCGTATCTGGCCGCGGGCGAGTTAACTTGCGCGCGCTCTAGTTACTAATGATGAAATAACTGTTGGCCTACAGATTTAATGGTACAAGTTACCAGTTGCTAGAACAGGGTAGTGGTAATATCCGCCGAATACGAGGGCCTCGAAGTTGAAAAGCGAATAAGTAAAGACCAAGATCATCATACAGGGGGTGATAACGCCCCAGCATATTCGCCAGTACATTGTTGTCTTCTGGCCCAGCATAAACTCCACGTCTAAGCAGAGGTTCTCCAGCCCTGTGGAGAAGTAAATTTTCAATGCAAACATGTGGAGAGGTAAGCTTTCAATATAAACCGCAATAAGAGCACGATAGTCGTTAGTTTCTAAATACTTTATTCCGGAGCTAGTAACAAATTTTGCGTAGGTAGTCGTATTTGAGTCAAGCTGAAAACTTGTCACATATAGCTCTCCTATCATACCCCTACACGGAGGTGCAGATCTGGCTAGTGAGTAGCGGGGTAAAATTAATCCCCCAATTTAGATGACCTGGTAGGTAGAAAGGCCCACCAAAATGATGTGTCTGTCTGAATCCCTATTTCAGTCGTAAATTAAAATTTCAAATTGCCTGAAATAAGTTTTTTATATTTTTTGTAATATATTTTTGTACGCGCCTGGCAATGTTAAAACCCCGACTAAATCGTCTAACTTATTATTTTCACATTAAACTACAACATTTATAAATATTTCCTACATATTTATTGAACCAAAAAAAAATCACTAGCCAGGTTTGCATCTCTGTGTCCAGCTCTCGGAATACTAAGACAATAGAATTTAGCAATTTTACTCATTGTATCAAAGGAACAAATAGCTTGTTCTAACTTTGTCCAAGTTGAACAATCATTCAAGTCATTTGAATCAAACAAAGAAGACATAATGGAATGGAAAATAATAGAAATGGGAACTACACGAGTAAAACGGCGTGGCGCTGCTAATTCTACACAAATTAAAAAAATGACTGAATTTGTAGAGAGCGGACACAAACACATGAAAAGTTTATGGACGCGATGGACAGCAATGGGCGTCAACGGAGTAATGGTGAGCAGACCAACGTGTGGACGCTATTGGCCGACTGCAGAAGAACGACTTTGGTTATTGCACAAAAACCGATACCAATTTGAACTTGGTACATAGCTAGAAGGTATGCAAGTGACCCCGAGCGGCGGCGAGCGAGAGCGATGATAATTTACGCCAAATGACCTCTTCTACACACGTTTCAAATCAATACATTTCGATTATAAACATGATTTCAATACACTAAATCGAATAATTTTATATGATGAAAAGTTTCACTTAAAACTTAAAACTGGAAACTGGAACTGGAAACTGGACCATGGCATGGTCCAGTTTGGGGTGCGTGGCTCAGGAACCCCCACGTGGTGCCTGGGCACCACACAACAACTTGCCTCGGTGGCATCTTGTTGTGTGATGGCGAATCCCAGCCGGGGCTGGGAACTTCTACACGCGCTTCTCACTTTGAAGGGCTAAGTTTCTAGATAATGTGTGTGTTGGCATGTAATGGCACGTCAGTTGCTCATCCCATCACTCTTTGTTATTAAACAAATTAGTGGGTTTCATGAAAGTTATACCCCGTTTACATTATTACAGTCCAGCGATCGAATCCAGCGCTGGATTGCTTACTGGAATAATGGAAACCGGCACTGGAATGCATTGGCACTGGATTGATGCATTCCAGTGCCGGTTTCCATTATTCCAGTACTGGGATTCGCCATCACACAACAAGATGCCACCGAGGCAAGTTGTTGTGTGGTGCCCAGGCACCACGTGGGGGTTCCCGAGCCACGCACCCCAAACTGGACCATGCCATGGTCCAGTTTGAAAGGCTTACATTGTTAGGTTAGGTTAGGCTTTTTCATCACACTACATTTACTCTTTTAACTTACCGTAAATCCACATGATTCCAACGATTTCGCAGATCGCACAGAAGAGTGCCAGAAACGTGGCACCATAGTAATCAACGAGTTCTAAAATATATTGACCGCCCTGTAACCGAAAATAAATAAATTAATATTTTTACATATAAAAAGTAGATATATAGAAAAACTACTTAATGTTTACAAACACAAATATACATAAATTAACAAAAACACCATTTCTAAAACCAGTAAATTAAATGATGAGATATCGCTAAGAATAATAATTTGCAACCATCAGGAAAACGAGACTAGCACTACCGTGCGATCCTTAGTATTACTTGGCACCTTGGCAGTATGTATTTTTATCAGATTTATAATAGATGTAAATTATCTGTGTAACCCAAATTTCAATTATCCAGAGATACATTTTTCCTTGTAATTTCTTTTAAAACATTGCCCTGCAAACCGGAACAAAGTAGGTAATGTTTGCCTATTTCTGCTTGGTGGCGGAATAACTGGCAAAGATGGTGGACTCCGTCAATAGTGCTACCACTACATAATATAATATGGATTTTTAATGAATTTGATACTCACCGGAGTGAGATACACGATTCCCGATACAAAGCCAAGAGTGCAGCTAGCCAGCGTAATATAAATAGTGCGTATTTTCGTAAACGCATCCATAAACACTGTATTTATAGTCGAAATGAAAGCAACTGCAGACCCGATTCCAAGAACCACCATCATCAAAAAGAAAAGTATTGCAAAAACCTAGAAATAACAAATAGGAAGTTCAAAAGATTTAGTTTTATAAAAAATAGGTAAAAAAACTTTTTAAGTTTTAAACGGTTTTATGTTGAACATACATTGCAATGTTTAAGATAAATGTACTAAAAACCAAAAAATAATAAAATAGATACAGTCGTGGGAATTATAAACATATGCATAGACTAGACTAAAATAAAACCGTGGGGCACGTCAATTGTCTACAAATTATCGGCTTAATGTGCGATAGAAGAATCGTTTAATTCGTCGTTAGGCAGTTGGCCCGCAGACGGTGAGGAAATTACTTACTATTTTCTTGCTCATGGAAATTCCAATAGTTATACACTCCATGTAAATAAAAAAGATGTTTCAACTAGTTTATCGTTGGACATTCACACTGCTGGCTGGCGAGGAATCGTTTCACTGCTCGTAGTTTGTCTTTAATCGACAAAACATATGATAAAAGTACTACTCGCTCACCACTATGAAACCCTAAAACTCGCTTATAATCGAGCTTGCTAGCTTGTTTCCACATTCTAGCCCTACTTATCACACGTTCAACGATTGTAGACAATTGACGTGCCCCACGGTTTTATTTTAGTCTAGTCTATGCATATGTTTATAATTCCCACGACTGTATCTATTTTATTATTTTTTGGTTTTTAGTACATTTATCTTAAACATTGCAATGTATGTTCAACATAAAACCGTTTAACTTAAAAAGTTTTTTTACCTATTTTTATTTTCTAGTTTTTAGTTTTTATTTCGCATTCTGTTTAATTCATTTAGTTCTTCATTATTGCAAGGTTTCTATTCAAGCCCTTTTATTTGATACCTATGTTGATGGAATTGATAAAACCTAAGTTATCCGCCATTTTGTAGAGGCCGCCATCTTAGATTTTAATTTTATATAGTACATTGTATTCTACTGGTTGAGCACTTTCATTTGATACCCATATTGATGGGATTAATAAAACATAAATTATCCGCCATTTTGTAGCGGCGGCCATCTTGAATTTATAATGATAATAAATAAACATAATTGTATTGTCACCAAAATCCAAAGTGTATACAAAATTTCAGATTAATCGGTTGACAGGAAGAGGGTGAAATTTGAATTACTAAATTTGACCCAAGAATAAATCTTATATATAAAATTCTCGTGTCACAGTGTTTGTTTCCTTACTCCTCCGAAACGGTTTTACTGATTTTAACCAAATTTTATATGCATATTCTGTAGGTATGAGAATCGGCTACTAGCTATTTTTCATACCCCTAAGTGACAAGGGTTGTTCACTAAGGCAAAACAACGTTTGCGGGGTCAGCTAGTAATAAATAAAACAAACGGGATGAGCTAAATAAAACCGTTTAAAAAGCTTCTGGTAATACGTGTCTCTAAAAATTGAGGAATAACTTTCGAGCCCAAATGCCGTTACAACATAACAACCATTTTATAATTTACTAGCGGCCCGTTCCGGCTTCACTCTGGTATTTTAATATAAATAGGTACCATCAATAGAAAAAAAAGGTGTGTGCTTTAAGACCACACGGCAGAAGTGAAAACTTCATTAGCTGATTTTTGTATTAGGTAGGTATGTCGTATTATAATAAAATATTATGGATCGTATTAGTTGAATAAACGAGTAAAACAAGCCAGAAATTAAAGTAAATATTTATTGAAATTTTATTTATATACAAAGTAGCTGTTACCCGCGACTTAGTCCGCGCGAAATAAATACTAAGGTTACTCAGGCAGTACTTATTTGTATACCCAGATTGTATACACATTTATGGATAGTAAAAAAAATGTTCATGTTCAAAAAGTTGTTGGCCGGGGCCGGCTTTTTAAAAGTTACTCCAACTTTGTATGCTTTCACACGGTGCACCCCTATACGCCCCTAACATTGTCCGCTAAAAGGTTGGTGAGTGTAATAGGATTTTTGTTACCGACTTTCTCCTGTTCCGTCGATTCCACATACACTACACAGTCTCCACTACGATTTTCTGGGAATAATCTCTTTCTCTTATAAAGGGGTTTTCTAAATAGTTTGTAAGAAACATTTTCACTTGGATTTGGCTTCAATAGTTTTCTTTTTCTGGTCTGTTCGACGGGATCACCCCCGTCGCTAGCGACGCTCATATTTATTTATACTATTGACTATATACACAAAACTAAATATTTACACGAAAAAAACGAAATATTTACACAGCAAAACTAATTAATTTGATTATGAACATTTTAAAGCACCCGTCGTGTTTTCCCGCCCAAAGAAAAGTCTTTTGGAGTTGGTAGTCGTCAGTGTTGCCACTATGATTTTGAGCTTGTCGCCAAATAGTTATGAAACAAAGTCGCCGGTTTTGATTGAATGAATTATTAAGGGAATAATACATAAGCTGTTTTTATCCCGGAAATATAGCTGCTAGTAAGAGTATAAAATGGCACTGGTCTAAGTACCTACAATGTTAAGCAATTTAAATTAAAAGGAAAAAAGGGAAAAGGAAGAACTTAAGGCAATAATTAACATTATTATCATGTAAGATTCAACCGAAAATACAAATGATTTAATAAAATGTTAATAATATAATTGGGAAAGTTCCTGCTATAATGTGCGTACCTATATTTATCTGTATGTATAGAAATTGGAAGTAGAGTTTATGGTATTAACTGAAGTAGACTTCCATGTTGTTTATGTTTGAGAGAATGAGTTAATTTCCTTATAAATATGATCTGACTCCCAATAACCTTGTTTTTTCCTTCTCCAACCTTCTACACTACACTAGTATATTCCCCTTTGTCGGTAACACGTCGTCTAAATCCGCTAAAAGGTTTTAAAAATTCGCCAGTTTCAGCGACAAAGTCGCTAAGGTGTCAACACTGGTAACCGGTAGCGAGCAGCGAGAGAGAGAGAGAGAGAGAGAGAGAGTATCTATTGTCCCATGTCCTCCTCTAACAATTATCTTTCTCGGTCTGGCACGTTTGTTGACCTCATTATCTTTCTCGCTCTAGCATCCTGAGTTTACCCGAAATTTCTTATCATATCCGAGCGTGATGATCACGTGATCATGAATCCATTTCACAGCCCACGAAAATTCTGTCCATAGCGCGCCTAAAGAAGTTTTCACTTCAAAAATGCTACGATATCTCTCCAGTTGGACCAAATTACACATAAATGCCAACTTTCGTGAATATCGGTTGATTTGATGAAGAGTTCACTGAGAACTGATATCATGGCACTGAATTGTTAAATTTTAACATAATTCATTCACCTGAGGCATAAAAGTTTTGGAGATAGCATCCGGGTAGGATATGAAAGCGAGACCAGTTCCACCGGAGCCAACAACGTCCTCGATTTCAGACTTCAGCTCGTGGGCCAAGTTGCCCAGGATACCGAATATTGTAGCTCCGGAAAGAAGGCTTGTTGCAGTGTCCAGAGTTGTGACTATCATTGAATCTCTGTATCGAGGAAAGAAAACAAATCATACAGTTAGAAAAGTTAAAATTAAGCAGAACAATCATAGCTGAAACTTGAAAATGTGACGATGAGTCAGATCATCTGTTTGAACTAAGTTTATAAAGCACACTATCTTGCTTGCTCACTAAATGGCTTGCTGCCATTTGTAGTGTGTTCACAGAATCGAGTTAAAAGTTAGGAAAGATCTGGTGCCTGATTGGTAGATCAAGGACACTAAGCTTACGTCCACATTGCAGGTTTTAACCGACCGCTTCGTACCGTTCATACGTGTTTTTGTGTGTTGTGTTAGTCTCTCTCTTCCATAGTTGAGTAAACAGTTTATGCGTTGTGAATGCACTTCTACTTCTTATCACTTTAGTTGAACCCTCCTGATGGTTTTAACCTCTCTCTCTTTTGTATTGATTTGTGCGATAGAGACAGCGCTCATAAAATATGTGCGGATCATAAAAAAAAAAACAATGTGGTAATGGTACAACAACAATTATACGCGCCAAAAACGCGTGCTCACAATCGTTAGTGCGCCACTGACGAATGCACCGAGGAGGACAACATTCAAAGTTTAAATACTTCGATTTAATTTAATTCACGATATTATTTATTTAAGAATAATGCAAAACTTACTGACCTATGCACATTTGCTGTAAAACTATTGTACGATGAAAACATAATGATTGGTCCCGTGCCAACACTGAGTGAGAAAAACACCTGGGTTACAGCGGCGTACCAAACCTGGAAAATATTATATTTTTTATTTACAGCATTCGAAGTCATGAAATGAACTACACAAACAAATAGACGTCAGTATACATTGAACAACTTACAATTGACAAAATCTTCGGACGAAATTATCGGTACAACTTACCCAACATAATAAATCTGTTTGACTTCTGTTCGACTCTCTTCTAGATACAGGCTTACTGCTTACTGTTTAGCTTATTGTATGCCGTTTTTTGTGGGATTTGGGTTCAATAAAAATGTAATTTCATCTAAATTTCATGATGAATACTTTTGATTGAATTAATGATGCTAATCAATTTACTCTGGCGTGTTACTACAAGCGTTGTAGTGGCCTACTTTACATACCAAAGTTTTTGAGTACACGTACCGCTATAGCTAAGACTAAAAACTGATGGAACGGTTTCCAACTGCGCTCGCGAGCGGGCGCGGGCCCGTAACTAAAAACTCTCAGAGCCGGTTTTCAAGAAGCGGTTTCAAACCGCGCCCGCGCGCGGTCGCGGCGCCGCGCCGCGCGACGGTTTTGTTTCAATATTCACGAGACCGCAGGTTTTCGCGGTTTCTACTCCGGAAAGCTATTGCGCAAGAATCGCTCGCAGCCACGCGGGCGCCGCGCGGCTGCCGCAGCCGCCGCGGCCGTAAACCGCGTCGTGTGTTTTGAATTCAATTTTATATGGAAATACGCCGCGACCGCGCGCGGGCGCGGTTGGCAGCCGCGCCGTGAAAACCGGCTCTAACCCGCGGCGGATGCGAAACCGCGAAAATCAGCGGTCGCGTAAGTTTTGAAACAAAACCGTCACCCGCCGCGGTTCCGCACCCGCGCGCGGGCGTGCTTGGAAACCGCTCCACAACAGGGCCTTACTACTACTGTTATCTATTGTAGAGAAAGTACGTACATCAAGCTGTAGGAGTTTATCCCATTGTGGAGTTATAAAAAACAAGATTCCTTTACCAGCACCCGGTAGGATAACTGTCCTGTAAAACAACAGTGTGTACGACATCATGCAAATGTAATCATTGGAATCTAATGTTTTCAAACGATGCGACGTTTTTGCTACAATGGAAGGGTGAAACCTATATTTCCTAGGAAATAAAACCTTCCATAATATTCCGATAAATAAATCTTCTACAAAAAAGCAACAACGCATGCTGGTATGTACTGTGATGTATGTTAAAATATTGTTTCTCTGCTTTTAGCGGAAAAGAATCTTCTGAGATTCTCGTTACTTTCTATTTAATTAATCTAAGAGACGATTGAAAACTCACGAAATAAGTAGAATTAACATTACTGCATAAGGGAAGAGGGCAAGGAAGTAAGCTGCTTTCCCGGAGCTCTTGACCCCTTGGGCGACAATCAGGAAAACTATCATCCAACACACCAGCAAACAAAGCAATAAGTCCCAAATCGGAGCTCCTGAAAATGTTTCAAATCAGTGAGTATTATCAACACGATTAATAATATTGGATAATGGTACAAGATACACAAGACATTGTAGTTTTACAATGCATTCGAAATTCACTGAAATTAATGTCGGAACTCCCTAATGACTTACAGCAAATCTGATTGCACAAATACCTTTGAGGTAATGTTTCAAAAAAGTGACAACAGATCTTTGGCCGCTAACGCAAATGGCGCCACTAGTCCATATAAAAATACCCAAAAAGACTTTGAAAGGCCATAACTCAGCTCCGATTTTACTTACAGCAAATCTGATTGTACAAATTTTAAGTGGGCTGCTAGAACTGCTGCTAAAACTAAGGCAAACATGAAGCTGCACGAGAGCGTGCCCCATGGGTTATTTGCAATCTCACGCCACATAAGGACCTTCACATACTACGCTGACAACACCGACGACGGCGACGCCATCGGTCGGTTCGTGCGGCGAGCGTTGGCTGCGCATCATCGAAGATCATCCGAGAGTTTAACCTACAGATGGCCATCAGGGACAGAAATGTAGCCGTAGTGGAGGCTCTGGGCCGGGAGGAAGTGGCTTAGGCAAATGGCAATTAGGCAAAGACTCGATGTTGAGTCGACTACTATTGGAATCCCAACCGGTAGTGATCGGCTCTACAGACGAGCACTAAAATTAGGTTTAAAATGTACCCAACTGCCCCCTATTTTCCTCTTCTTCTCCTAATCAAAGAAATGTGTAAAAAATTACAATTTTAAAATTGTAATGACAAAGATCACGGACCCCGGAGTCGGTGGAGTGGATAATTTAAATTAAAAAAAAGTGGGCTGCTAATGATAATTAGGCTGCTAATTATTGTTACCTAAGTATTGTGTATAAAAATCAACTAACATACCATAACGTAATTAAATAAATAAATATTGGTGGACAATTCACACACAACACATCTGACCCCAAACTAAGCAAAGCTTGTATGATGGCGGCCAGATAGCTGATATAATACTTATACAGTTTTAAATACATATACATAGAAACATCCAGACACAGTGCAAACATTTGAATTCATCACACAAATATTTGCACTGGGTGGGAATCAAACCCACGACCCTCGGCTTCGCAGGGAGAGCTACTACCAACTAAGCCACGAGGCCAGTCAATTAGAATTTTATAATTGCATGAACATTAAAGGTAGACACTCTTTAATGTTCAGGCAAGTGGCTACCACAGTGTTAAGTGTCTGCCAATGAATGATGTGATTTTTATTAATATTCTAAAGGTCATACCAAAATATCACACTTTAAAGTTTGTCAAATTTAGATCGGTATTCTTCCGTAGGTTACCCCTTTAGTACCCTTTAGCCAGGATGACCCAAACTTCATAATGGTCCATCGTTCTTACCTGTGTTGGGAGCATGCACTGATAAACTTTCAGCTTTGTTTAAATAACGAAGATCTGAGGTTCACGGGCACCTAGGTCTATAATATGTCCAACTGAGTGCAGGTGAAGAGACGGGGTTGCAACCCACGATCTTTTCTCTTTGTCGCATGATTTTTGTATGGCGTTGCGGAATAATGGATTAGAATAGGTATTGAAACTGTATAGAACCAATGCCGAACACAATTAACTCAAACCAAATATTTTCTCGACAGTAAAAATAATTATTATTTACAATTTTTACAGTTGCAATACCTCTTCTAATCCATTATTCCGCAACGCCGCGCCGTACAAAAATCATGCGACAAGGGGAAATGATCGAGGGTAGCAACTCCCTCTCTTTACCTGCACTCAGTTGGACAGCTTACAACCTTACAAGTGACGGCTGAATTTTATTTGTTGCTTATTATTTTATACTCTTCTATCTTTATACATAGGTCTCCTTCTTGTACTTCAAATGACCCATCAATTTTGTATACGGTCCTGTGGTCTATATGAATTTAACTACTTTAAAAAAAAAAAAAAATATTAACGAACTCTACTAAAACCAATTTGTAATATGTGTCCGTATAGTTAGTTGTTGATTTGTAAAATTGATTTGAATATGTAATGAAATGTTCCATAGTACTAACCTAATCCCTTATCGATTCCATCACTTTGCTGTAAGACCTTCTTTCTGTGAAAATAATTACATCAGTTTTATTGCGTATTTTTGTTGTGTTCTATATATTTGCGTTTTATTGTAAACTGGCGGTGTTTGATATTTTACTGTCACTTGTAATACTATAGAGTCCATATGGATTTATTATTTATGTATTTATGGTATGTCTATACTATACACATACCATAAATACTGTGCCATAACTGTATCTCTGCCCGTAGTTTCACCCGCTTTTCAAGGGTTTTCTTTTTTTTCACGGACCCATAATTATTTTACTAGAATAAGCTTGTAACCCAGTTATCCTAAGTTATGTCTTTCAACATCAGATATCTAACAATGAATGCCCCGTCATAATCGGTCTAGCCGTTTCGGAGAACAAACCGACAGACAGATATCCAGACAGAAATTTTAATTTTAATTTATGCATATATTACTAAATATGTATTTTCATTTGAACTTAGTAAAAGTTCATATATAAGGCCAGTAATTTCTCTGGAAAAATTGTCCTTCAAACCGCAACACAGTAATGTTTGTACACTACTGCGTGGCGGCAGATTAACTGACATAGGTGTGGTACCTCATCAGTCGGACTTAGCAAAGAGCCCTACCACTAAAATAATTCTTAAAACTTAAAAGAACGAAAACATAGTGAGGAAACAGACTCGTACCTATCTAAAATCAAGTGTCAAGTGCCGACCCGCACTGGGCCAGCGTGGTGGATTCAGGCGCGGTCCCAGCCTCGAATTTTGGGGGGGGTCACCAGTACGCAGCCTCAGATTTAGGGGGGGGGGGGGGGGGGTCACGAGTAGAAATACAAGAAATCGAGTAAAAAAGACTTTACTAGTAGCGCCCCACGATTTTACCCGCGTAGTTGACGCTCCAATTTAGATTTTTAATCTAATGTACATGGGACACTCAGAATGTTTTGAGAAACTAAAAAACTAACTTGTATGAAAAAAAAAATTTACTAAGGCCCGGTTCACACGACGCGGCTGCCAACCGCGCCCGCGCGCGGGGGCGGCGCCGCGCCGCGCGACGGTTTTGTTTCAATACTCACGAGACCGCAGGTTTTCGCGGTTTCTGCTCCGGAAAGCTACTGCGCAAGAATCGCGCGCAGCCACGCGGGCGCCGCGCGGCTGCCGCAGCCGCCGCGGCCGTAAACCGCGTCGTGTGAATTGAATTCAATTTTATATAGAAATCTGCCGCGCCCACGCGCGGGCGCGGTTGGCAGCCGCGTCGTCTGAATCGTCTCTAAATCTTTTCAAAGAACTCTCCACCAGCCTCTATACAAAGTTTCATGCGTCTGAACCAATTTTCAAAACATTTTTTCCAGTCCTCCGCAGACACCTCTTCCACGGCCTTCTCAAACGCTGTTAGCGCGTCTACCGGCGATGAAAACTGTATCCCTTTGAGCTGATTTTTAATTTTAGGGAATAAGTAAGGAGGGTGCCCCAAGACTCTGACCGGTGTGGAGTCCAGGAAGTCCCTCGTTTTGATCGCAGCATGCGCGGGCGCGTTGTCGTGGTGAAGAAGGACCCCGCGGAGCCCGGTGTTCGGTCGCTTGTTTCTCATTCCAGAAAAAACTTCTGGCAAGCATTTTATGCTGGATCATTCGGCGTTGATACTGCTTTGGTCTCGAAGTGGAATTGAAATTAGGTACCCCGTCAAAGTGAAGAAATTAGCGATCAAAATTTTCCCTGCGCTCCTCGATCGCTTCACTTTCGTAGGTGTTGGTTCATTTTGAAACAGCCAAACTATCGACTGCTTTGTTTCTGGATCGTATTGATAAATCCAGGATTCGTCACCTGTCACAATGTCGTAAACGCGCCGTGACGAGCCTGCATTAAATTTTTGTATCATATTACGGCACCAATGTACACGTGCCTGCTTCTAAGCTTAGGTGAGGTTATGCGGCATCCAGCGGGAAACTATCCTACTTACGCGAAGGTGCTCGTGCAAAATCTTGTGAACACTTTCTTAACCAATCTTCAGAGTATGCTGAATCTCTTCGTACGTAAAGCGTCTGTTTTCTTGAATTAAATTTTTTACTGCCAGCATACTTTTTTCGGTGACAGCCGTCGTAGGACGACCACTCCTTTGTTCATCTCCCAAAGTAAAACGATCGCGTTTGAACTCGTTATACCAGCGGTAGATGGTTGCTTTTGGAGGCCCTTCATCCATAAAACCAATTCATCATCATCATCATCATCAGCCGCAAGACGTCCACTGCTGAACATAGGCCTCCCCCCTAGATTTCCACAACGAACGGTCCTGCGCAACCTACAACCAGCGGTTTCCAGCGACCTTTGTGAGGTCATCTGTCCATCTAGTGGGAGGCCGTCCAACACTGCGTCTTCCGGTTCGTGGTCGCCACTCGAGAACCTTTCTTCCCCATCGGTTGTCAGTTCTGCGAACAATGTGGCCTGCCCATTGCCACTTCAGCTTAGCTACTCTTCGAGCTATGTCGGCTACTTTCGTTCTTTTGCGAATATCCTCATTACGGATTCTGTCGCGCAAAGAGACTCCGAGCATAGCTCGCTCCATAGCTCGCTCTGTGACTTTGAGCTTTGTTATGAGGCCTACAGTTAAGAACCACGTCTCTGTTCCATAAGTCATCACTGGCAACAAGCACTGATTGAAGACTTTCGTCTTCAAGCATTGGGGTATTTTGGACTCCAAGATGTGCCGTAGTTTCCCGAACGCTGCCCATCCGAGTTGGATCCTTCGCTGGACCTCTTTGTCGAAATTGGATCTACCCAATTGGATCTTTTGACCCAGGTAGACGTATTCGTCAATAACTTCGAGT
The DNA here is from genome assembly GCA_963693475.1 of Ectropis crepuscularia. Classification (NCBI taxonomy): domain Eukaryota; kingdom Metazoa; phylum Arthropoda; class Insecta; order Lepidoptera; family Geometridae; genus Ectropis; species Ectropis crepuscularia. The sequence goes on from OY856345.1 coordinate 15,828,714, forward strand.
GTGGTATTCCCAACAATAACCGGTACAGGTGAGACATGAACATTTGACATGACCTTCGTCTTGTCCATATTCATCCTCAAACCTACCTGTTGGGATACTCTACTGAGATCCCTGAGCATAGCACCGAGGTCCTCCATCGACTCCGCCACAATGACTATATTCGAAAGACCAATAAAACCAAAAAAATAGATATAAAACCAATTCGAAGTCGATCAAATGACTCGTCAGGTTTTAAGCAACATTTGGAATCGTAAAAAATCATAGCACGAAAATGTTCTCGACGCAGGTCCATATTTTTATAAAACAAAAAAATTATTGGCTCTCAAAAAAATGCGGAGGGAAATTTGAAAAACGAACAGTTGTATTTATACTTTTAAATAATCGAAGTTTTCAAAATAATTACAAGTGTCTTATACATAAAAACTTTTTTTTGCAAAACTTTCTGAGTGCCCTGGTATATGATTTTGGGGGGGGGGGTCATGTCCCCCGTGACCCCCCCCCTGGAGCCGCGCATGGGTGGATTATGGCCTTGACTCTTCTTGCGGGAGAAGGCCCCATGTCCCAGCAGTGGGAACATTTAGTGGGCTGCTTATGCTATGATTACGATAATCGATTGCACTCACACGAAGTAATGTTCTGCGCTGCTCGTGGCGTTTTCTATGTTAATACCATGCACTATTGATGGATCGGAAGGCTTACAATCGGTCCATGATGGGTCGCACAAGGACCATGGTAGCGGTGACTTGAAGCTTATTACCAGGTAATATAAGCATAGAGCCACTATTGCAGCGTAGTACGACAGGATATACAAGATACAGAGGGATTGTGCGTAGCCCGTTCCTGAAATTGATCCGTGATTAACTGATAGCCGGAATAATCATTATAATCATATAGAATTAATTACATAAATGAATAAAAATTATAAAGCTGAAGAGTTTGTTTGTTTGTTTGAACGCAAGGATCTCGGAAACTACTGGTCCGAATTGAAAGATTATTTATCTGTTGGATAGTCCATTTATCAAGGCTATAGGCTATTTAACATTACGCTACTATCAACAGGAGCGGAGCATGAATGAAAAGTGTAACAAAAACAGGAAAAAATATAGCTTTTTGAGAGCTTTCGTTGTGTGACAGCATGTTTCTATCTTTTAAAGGTTGCGTCATTAGAACCTAAGTAAACCGAATTTGTTCAAAATTTGAATTGGTACGACCAATTTTCGATAGTTCGCGTAGCATCGTGCGCACGGATCAGCTAGTATAAGGAGTCAAATAGTAAGTAATATCCTCACGCTTTTGGATTTAAAAATAAAATAACTGTCATAAATACCCATCATCCCGGGTACGCAAGACCACACTCTTACAGAGTTTCTGGAACTAAACTGGCCCAAGATGCACTCTAAGTAGTACATAGGCTTTCCAATCAAGAGCAGTACGACCAAGTAAGGGATCAAGAAGGCTCCACCACCGTTCTGGTAAGCAACGAATGCGAAGCGCCACACGTTGCCGAGACCCACAGAGGTGGCAATGCAGGACATCAGAAACTCTAGTTGATTTCCCCATACATGCCGATCAGCGCGCTCTTCCTCTTCATCTTCCTCTAACTAGAAACAAAATTCTATACAAATTACTACATAATACAATGCTATATAAAATATTTATATTAAGGTGCTCCGTGCTCCCACACAGCAGTTATACAATAACGACTATCGGGCCGCCCCGGTTTCGCTTTTTGTATTGCATTAAAAAATAGCCTATAGGTAGCACTCGGGGATCATGTACATATTCAAAGGTGAAAGTTTTTTTGTTACTGAGATTAGCGCGTTCAAACAAAAAACCTCTTCAGCTTTATAATATTTGTATAGATAAACATTGTGTAACACTATACAATTTTATATCACAGTTTACTTTTGTTATAACATATGTGAAATAATGTTTTATATTATAAACAGTCCCACACTGGTTTAACTCGATAAATAACATCGCATAACATTATGCAACAACTTTCAGTGTGGGTCTGTCTTTCCAGGAATCTGGTGTGAAAGTGAATAGTTCAAAGAAGAGAGACCCAATTGGGTTGGCTTTTATTTTCTGTTTGAAAACAAAATACGAAAACGCGCTCTTTTCAGCCTACATCCACGATTTTTTTTTGTATTATAAAGTTTCTTTTTATGTTCAAATGCTTTGAAATCGGCCGGATGACTTTTGAAATATGAAACAAAAAACTATTTATTATAAAATTTGCGTACAAAAGTTATAAAATTCGACCCTATCGACACGAAATTGTGTAAATGCATTATTAATCAACATTTGTTTTGCACTAAAAAGGCTAAAATGAACTATTTTTACACAAAAAAATCAACTGACTTCAGTTCATTAAAATAATGCATGAAAAGCACAAGTGGGCGCTCAAAAGCGAAAAAGAAATTAATATAATTTTATTATTATAAGCACCACTCACTTATCTAACTGAAGTCGGTGCCAGCCAAGTCTCACAGGTAGTAGATAGGTACTACCTACATACGAGAATTTGCGCCTCACGATCTGAAAGTCTAAGTAGCACAACGTCAAACAAAGCGAAAAGTCTAGTGAGCAATCTGCCTAGTTAGCTAATCGCCCATGTAGCAAAACGTCTAACTATCATCAGGTCTATGTAACAAAACGTCTATTTAGGAAGTCGTCAATTTCTTAAAATGCCTGGACACTTAACCACAAAAATAAATATCATTATAATACCATGTGAGGGCAAGTATTACATACATGCAAACTCCTTGATTTGTTTTCTGTTGGCATGTAATCTTTTTAGTAGCGACACTTATTGTCAAGTGTGATATTTGATTGACATTAGGTACTCATGATTCCGGTATCGATTACTACTGCCATTCATAACCTGGCTACATATAAGTGATCGTGTTCAATATTATATGGTGATCTGACTTCCGAATTCTAAAAATGGATGAAAAACAAACATTTACTTTCATCGAAAGTCAAAAGAAAAGGCGTGTGCTGTTGCTGAGTGGTCATAGGTACAATTTAAATTTAACGAATAAAGGAGGGTCGACTCTATGGAGATGCTCCCAGCGTAACGAGTGTAGTGCATCTGTTACTATTAATAAAGATGAAAATAAGATAATTCGTCAGTTGAAAGAACATACCTGTAAAGCTAATTTTGATAAAAATAGAACGGACATAGTAATGGATAAATGCAAGAAATTAGTTTGCCAACACGCAAAGCCTGTTCAGAAAATATTTGAAAAAGAATTCGGAAAAGTGGATGAAATTGAACAGGTACCTGATTTTAACTCAAAGAAAGATACATTGTTCAGGGCCCGTCGTACATATTTCAATGTTTCAAAAACTGAGTACAAAAACTTAAATGATGTTAAAATTCCTGAAATTCTGGCCGATAAATTCCTTGTTTGTGAAGATGGTTGTAATAATAATAAAATCTTAATTTTTTCAACACCTATAAGTAGAAAATGCATTGAAACTTTGAAAGGAAAAATGTTTTTTATTGATGCAACATTCAAAGCTACACCCAAGCCATTCTATGAGCTCTTATCAATTCACGTTGATATTAATAGTTGTGATGAAACAACTTGTATTATGGGAGTTATATATGCATTGCTTCCTAACAAAACGCAAGATACGTACGAACGCCTCTTTGACCTAATCAAGCAGCATTTTAACATGGACATGTCGGTCATTAAATGCGATTATGAGATGGCGCTTATCAATGGAATAAAAAAAGCTTTTCCGAACACTCAAATAACTGGCTGTTACTATCATCTTAATAAGGCCGTTTGGAAAAAAGCTTCAACGTTGGGTCTTACTGAAAACAGAGAGTGCCGAGAAACTGTCAGAGTATGTTCAAATTTACCTCTGCTACCTTCTCAACACATTAGAGAATGTTGGACAAGCATTGTTGACAATGCCATCAAAAGTGAGGAAATGAATATTTTTTTACATTACTTTGAAAGACAATGGCTACAATCATTGGCAGATATAATAAGTTGTCCTAGCTATTATAATTTTCGCACAAACAACGCTCTCGAAGGATGGCACAGGCGGCTGAATACTAATATAAAATCAAAACCAACCTTTCTGCTATTCCTCAAAACCCTTAGAAAAGAAGCCCTTTGGCAAGATCGTAAATACAAGAATATTTTATTTGAAGGAAATAAGAGGAAAAAGATCGATATAATGTTTAACGCCAAATATAAAAGAGAACTGCATAAGCTTGAAGGTCAAAAAGTTAGCCCATTTGAATTCTTGATAAACATTGGCCATATCAAAAGAATATTAGGTGCGTAATTTAAAAAAATATGTTTAGGAAGACTTTATCTTTTGTTTGTTTACTTTTGTTTGTTGTGTTGAAGAAGATTATTTTAGTTTATTTCAAATAAAAAAAATATAGTTTTTATACGACTTTTACTAATTATGATCTTAAGTGTACATAATGAAAAACTAACGACTTCCTAAATAGACGTTTTGTTACATAGACCTGATGATAGTTAGACGTTTTGCTACATGGGCGATTAGCTAACTAGGCAGATTGCTCACTAGACTTTTCGCTTTGTTTGACGTTGTGCTACTTAGACTTTCTGATCGTGATTCGAATTTGCTTACTTACTACGTACATACCTAGTAGGTATGTAAGTAGGCAAATAGTGTAGTGTAGTGGTAGGACTCTTGGCAGAGTCCGCCTGGGGAAGGATCACACCTTTGCCAGTTATTCTACCGCCAAGCAGTAATGTGCAAGCATTACTGTGTTCCGGTTTGAAGGGCAATGTTTGCAGAGAAATGACAGAGGTTAGAGATATGACCACTTATATCTCTGGGTGGCGAGCGCAGTGCAGTATTAGGTAATGATTTGGACTCTTCATGTTCCAATAGCTGCGTGTCACTGTGCTGCTATGTAGCAGGCATACTGCTTACCATCAAGCGCATGACCTGCTCGTCTCGTTACTCTTTATTTAAAAAAAATTGGATCTACTAGCTTTTTGACCGTCACCGACTTCAAAGAGATGGCGCGTGGCGTTTAATTTGTAATGTAAAAATATTTTATGTATAATGAATTTGTGTAACATGAACAACAATTTATAACCTTTGAAAAAAATTATTTGATGTAATTTTTTTTTGTTATCTGTATATATAAAAATTAATAGCCTGTTCGTGGGTCCGCTAAAACTTGATAACGGCTGGGCCGATTTGGCTGATTTTGGTTTTGAAATGTTTGTGGTAGTTAACGGAAGGTTTAAACGGTAAGAAAATATTGAAAAGTCGCGAAAAATATAGTAAAAAACAACAATTTCATTTTCTCATATAAACTGTTCTACACAATTTCAAGTCAAACATTTGACATTACCGATCAAACATTTGACGTTGCCGATCAAACATTTTTTTTTCGAGATGTTTAATCAAAGAGTATATTTGATACGTTTGGGAAGTGAAAACTTATCAAAACGATTTTCTGTGGGATTTGTTGTGAATTGAATTGTAGCGTCACGCTCAGGTATGGTAAGAAATTTTCGGGTTAACTCGGGATGCTAGAGCGAGAAAGATAATACAGTCAACTGCTCTTCGCGTTCGCTGTTGTGTTCCTGTGTTTAGTATATTTAATTGTGTTTTTTTATCGCAACATTAACTTCTAGGTTGTAATGGTAAGTTTAATTGAAACTGTTACGAAATATTAAATTTGCATTTCACATATATTGCAAAGAGTTTTGGTTGTAAATACCTATAAGATAAACAAATACTAAATTTGCGAGTCAAACGCTATTTCCAATCCGCGTTAAAAAAAAATTTTTAATTTATTCTTGAGCATGGATAATATGTCATTCAGCCACATGTTACTCTTGCTCAAACAATTTTTTTTTTCGAGGGTTTTAATCAATGATTCTATTTGTACTATTTTTATTATTATGTATGTTTAATTTATCTCTATGTCGATCGATACCTCAGACACAAAGTGCATTCTTCTTTGTGATTTGTGAGTGACAATTACTGCTTTATCATCACTATCACTACGTAGTATAAAACAAAGTCACACGCATCTAAAACCACCAAACAGATTTTGATGCGGGGGTTTTAATAGATTAAGTGATACAAGAGGAAGGTTTACATCTTATACCTTTAAACGAGCAATTCTTGTATATTAATATGTATATATATATAGAATCTGAATCTCGGAAACGTCTCGAACGGTTTTTATGAAATTATGTATGCAGTGGGTTTCGGGGACGATAAATCGATCTAACTAGGTTTAATTAAAAAAAAACGCATATTTTGCCCGTTTTTAGACAATTAAAAACTGTCACATTGGACATTAGAATGTGAATTAAATTAGACATTGGACATTGTCACAGCGTAATAGCTCAGATGGGAAGTCGGCGGTCATAGCGGTCACGAATTAGTAGCTCCGGGTTCGAATCTAGACGGCTTCTCTTTTTTTCATGTTTTTTTAAGAAAATCTATTTCTTGGGGTCTTTTATCTGTAGGTATCTAAGTATATTTAGTATTCAAACCGAGCAAATCTCGGTAACCCAGGTACTGTACATATAATACGTGCATAAAATAGCATAGAAACACGGATTTTCTTAAAGATTTCTAATAAGATGGCATAAATAAATGTTTTGCGCTTACACTGCAAACGCTGACTGAACCCTATGAGCTAAATCAAAATAATGTAAGTACAGCAGTATTGTATCCTTTCAAAAGGTCTACAAAAAGTCTGCAATAATAATTATCTATCTCTTAGGAATAACCCACAATAACAATTTTTATTAGTAGGTATATTTAGTATCAGTATAGCACCCGTGCGAAGCCGGGGCGGGTAGCTAGTGTATCATAAAACTGCTGTGTAAGAGCACCTTAAACGTTCTAAAACTATAAGAAAAAACTATGATTATGTATAAAATTTATTACAGATACATTTTTTAAAACGGCTAGATCATTTGGCTGATTTCTCATTGTTATCGATGTATGTACATTTTCGGTCAATCCACAGGAAAATGAATACTGGCTCCTAATTAGCTTATGCATACTAACAGAGCCTAATAGCTACTGCCATTCTAGAATGTGTGTTTAATTTACCTCATATTTTCCCGGTACTGATAGAATATCGGAAGCCATCCGGTACCACTCTTTGTCTTCAGGGATGATGGTGGGTGGTGCCATGATCGGTAAATGAGATGCATTATTCTTTTTATCCACTGGCTTTCTTCTCTTTTTTGGTGCCATGGCTATTCAATAGTTCTAAAACTATGTCTAAAAATTAAAACTAATAAAATTAGTCGAGGAAAAACAGTAAACAAAAATGACAAGAATGACCAGTCAAGTATTTTTGATAAATATTATTTCTATCTATTGACAGAATAATTAGACAAATAAAGGACATTGTCAATGTTCTAACGAGGAAGGACAGGGAATTAGACCTCATTCGCACGGGAGCTTAAAAATCGTTGCGTTAAGGGGGCGCCTAAAGCCAGAAAACGAAAAAAGGATATTTTCAACGCCGCTCACTGAAGTTAAGAAACTAAAAACTATGACAAAAAAAATATTGACGTGTGGGTACAATCAAAAAGAAGCACAATAACCGAATAGAATTTTAAAAATAGATCAGAGTTTTTTACAATAAAAAAATAAAAATGACACCGAAAAAACCCGTTTTAATTCGAGTACTCGAAATTATCAGCGATGACCCCACATTATTTTTTGGTAATAAAATTCCTATTTGTACGTTCTAGTAAAGTAACCGAACACTTTTTTAAATTTATGTTTAGTTATTGAGTAATTAAATAAAACTTAGTCAAAAATGAACGCCTGATTAAATATTGATTTTTCCTCCAAACTGTGTCATGCTATTCTCGACTTTATGTACATCACATTAAGAAACGCGTCGCGCGGGTGAAATCTGATATTTTCCTGGCTTTAGGCGCACTCTTAAAACTCGGCGTTAGCGCTTTTACAACGTTCTCAATATGAGCATTGAACTCTTAAGGTGCGTCCCCCAGCTAAACGAGTTTTTTGTCCAGTTTTAAGAGCTATCTACTCATTAGCCAAAACAAATATCAACTGGTAAAAAATACATTAAATTTCTGCAACTTCTTGGTTTCAAAATGGTAGTTTTATTTTTTTTGTGAATGAACTTATTGTTTAAATAATCGCCTCCCAACGAAACCATGAAAAAATTAAATAATTGTAGTTATCCTCCTCGAAAATCGTCAATTATTTTGATTTCGTACTTACACCAACGGATAGACAATTCTATTACGAACATTTTGGTAGTTTTATTTCTGGATGCCTGGAACACAATACATTACTAGCGGAAAGTTTGAAAGATGCCAGAACACATGAGAGACAAATAACAGTCTGCTGGATAGACCTAGAGAACGCATTTGGTTCCGTGCAGCATGAACTTATGTTATTTGCCCTAAAATGGTATAACTTTCCTGCTGTAATTATTGACATAATTAATTCATATTATAACCACTTAAAATTCGTTATAGCAGTAAACAAGGAATACTCAAAACCACTTAAATATAATGTGGGACTATTCCAAGGGTGCTGCTTATCACCAATAGTATTTAATATAGTTATAAATATTCTAGTAGATAAATTAATATCCCGTGAGAAGAAATGGGGCTACCGGTTTAAAATCAACAATAAGTACACTGAGTCAATTTTAGCCTTTGCGGACGACCTTGCAATACTTACACGAAATCCCAAACAGTGTCAAGAATTGTTGAATGATGTTGATGAGTTCTGTACATGGACGGAGGGAATGAGGGCAAAACCAAGTAAATGTCATTGTTTATGTCTGGGTAGACGAAATACCAAATATACTTCTTACGATCCGGGACTCTCCGTAAGTGGCCAAAGAGTTGCCACAATTGCAGAGGCAGTGCCTTTCAAATTTCTTGGTAGAAAGATAGACTACAAAGGACGTACACCATCATTAGAGGTAGTTGTTGGAAATTTCATGAATGACCTCAATAAGGTAGACCAACAGCCTATCAGCAATATCAAAAAAGCATGGATATATGACAACTATCTCACATCACGTCTCACTTGGCCTTTCCTAGTATATGATATCGGTAAAACCCTCCTCGCAAAACTAGATGCTAATGTCATAAAGATATTTATTGAAGTCATGGTTTGGATTGGCACATCCGGCTGATCCCTCTACTCTATTTAGGGATCACAATAGTTTTGGCCTGAAACTAAAAAAACCATCCGAACTCTACAAACACCTAAGAGTTACAAAAACGCATGTTTTGGGAAAGTCGAAAGACGAATTAATCGCATCTCTCCCAAAAGACAAAAGCGCTTCGGACCTTGAATCTAGACTTCAATTCCACAAACAGTTTATGGCAGGCGCGCAAGTAAATACAGCTGGGTGCGAGAAAGAAAAGGGAAGACCGAGACATGGTAAAAAGATTTCTACAACAAGACGAAAATGATAGTTACAAAGTGCACGCTATGAATTTAGAAATGCAAAGTGAGTGGTTAACCATAGGTGAGTTTTGTATCCCATTAGCTCTAAAGTGGCGCACCTTGCTATATGACTGGTCTCCTGCCTTATTAAAATTTTATCTGAACGCTTTCCAAATGACCCTCCCTGACCAGAGTAACTTGGTAAGGTGGGGAAAAGCCTCTGAAAAATGTTGCTATACTTGTAGTGAGGCGATATGTACAGCAAGGCACATATTGGTGGGATGCAAGGTGCTCCTTAATAGGGGTCATTACTCACAGCGCCATGACAGAGTACTTGAAATCATACGTGAAGCCGTAAGCCTTTCGGTAGCTAGAGCCCAAAAGGGATTGACGATAAACAAAAGACAAATTAACTTTGTAAAAGAGGGCTCAACTTCAAACTCCAAGAACAAGCCTTACTCAATCCTGGGTTCAGCACCTGATTGGACTATTTTAATGGACACGTATGAAAAGCACTACAAAATCCCAGAGGATGTGGGTGTTTCGTCATCCAGACCGGACATTTTCCTTTTTTCTAGGGCTACGAAACGCATAGTCCTGGTAGAACTTACCGTACCGTGGGAAACTAATATACCTAAAGACCACGCGATGAAACAAAATAAGTATTACGACCTACAAAATGAATGAGGATCCGTAACGTTTTTAGTTGAGTATGCAGATTTATAGAGCTAAGAAATCCTTAACAAACAGTGTAAAAATTTTTGTTCTACGACAAAAATTGATGAAGTTATGACCGAATTACTAGCGAAGTTCAGCGAGTGGCCGTCGCGATAGCTGTGACGTCACTGTGACGGTCGCCGCCAGTTAGCCGTTGGCAGCGATAAGGCGCGCAGTGTTTTGTTTCTTTAATTGTGACTTTAAAACAAATTAAGTGTCCGATTTGTATGTAATTCACTTTATAAACTATGTATAAATATTGTATAGTGCCAAAATGTATAAATAATTCTATTAAAACGCCAGAAAAACTATTTTTTAACGTGCCGAAAGACCCAAAACTTCGTAAAAAATGGTATTCGGTTGTAAAAAGAGATCATAAAACTCCACCCTCTGCCCAGGCTACAAGACATTGCTGAGAAGATCATTTCGATGTGAGTACCTACATAACTATACCTATTATTTGGTTGATATTTATTAAAATAAGGTGGTACCTACTAGGTATTAAGTGCAGTGTACCTTTCTATTTATCTTATTTTAAGCTGCTGTATTAATAGAAACATACCTTCTTACTTTTTCTGAGTATTGTGTATAAACCTACGTACCTACATATTTGCCCGTTCTTATTTCTATGTAATATTCCAAGGTTAAAGCACAGAAACGTACTTAGGTAAAAATCAAAGAGTGAATGATATATTATTTATTTTTTAATCATCTACACAACAGCGGTGCATTTATGTTTCTGCCTCAGCTATGCCTTACTGTTAGAAGCAACTACATCCATATATCCTACTAATATAACACTTGCATAAATTGTAACACACGTAGCGCAGTCCGCTTGGTCGAACATAACCGATTACCAAGGTTTCAATCATCATCATCAGCGGGGCTTAACTAGTATTTTTATATTTCAGTTGGAAGAAGATATGGAAAATTACGTAAAGTTTAAGTTGGTTGGAGGAAAGCTTAAACTGAAGAAAGGAGTTTTGCCTCATAAGTTTGAATGTCAAAAGCCTCAAAAAAAGAAAATTGACCGACCAGGTTATAAGAAAAGACAAGATATAGAACTAGTAGTTTTGGAGAAAAATGGCAACATGGAACAAACAATGTTTGCTTCAGCGGCTCCTGGTTAGTTGTTACCGTAACACCTATCTAAGAACATGCACCAATCAAACCCAAACCCATAACTGAAAACTGCATCAAAATCAGACAAGTAGTCTTGGACAAAAATGGCGACATGAATTGCACAAACAAACATCCCCCCCCCCCAAACGCATAGACCGTCTGCGTTGCGTCGTGGGTTATAAAAATAAAACAGAAATAAAATATATGCATAAAAAATGTTTTTGCTTTATATTCAAGTCATCCTACCTAAGTACATACTGAACGAACGATTTGTAACAAAACGCGAGATGGCAAAAAAAACAGCCATGACATCTTATATTGGATTCTGTCATACCTAGATCAGCAAGTGAGAGAACCATGCACTAAATAAAGCGCAAGTAGGTTAAAAAATAATTCGCGAAATGATCTACACATGAATGAAGGAAAACAATTATTTCATTTACATTCGATAGTATAAACACTACTTTTAAGTTCTGAATATGTCCCTGTACCTCCTACACTTTACATTCACTTTATTACATAGGCAGGTGTAATAAAATGAATGTAAAGTGTAGGTACAGGGACATATTCAGAACTTAAGAGTAGTGTATATTCTATCGAATGTAAATGAAATAGTTGTTTTCGTTCATTCATAATATATGTAGATCATTAGATCATTTCGCGAATTATTTTTTAACCACTAACTAACAAATTAAAGATTACTAATAAGTACCTACGTACGTAGATAAATAAGCAACATCCTTACCTTTGTAGTTTCCAACCACGGATTTCAACGCTAGTGAACTTGGAATGATTACCTAGATAATCAAATACCATAAAAGAATCCACTTTTGGAAGATTATCTGACTGAGCTTGCACAAAACCCGCTTCTACTTTATTAGTACTCATATTACTTATGTACGTTTTATACTTAAGTATCACAAAATACACTCCAACAACACTTTATGTAAATAAATTGCCAAATATTAGGGACCAACAGAGTCGCGCATCGCCGCTGCTACGTCGAATGTACCGGCCGACCGGCCGGCCGCGCTCGGTTCCGTCACAGTGACGTCACACGCTCCCGCGTGCATTGACTTTTAGCGACAGGAACGGTATATGTTTATTATTTAATATCTTCGTAATTAATGGTCCGATTTGGATAATTCAAAAAGATATATGATCCTTATGTCATAAAGAATAACGTGGATGATAGATCTATTGAATTTGCTATAACTTTACTGATCCTCATTAACAAAAAATGGCTATGTAGTTAATTTATACGCTGTAGAAGTAGGAGCGAGAGGTATACCAGCAAAATCTCTCTATAACCTGCTTAAAGACCTTGGATTGTCCAGAAGTGCAGTAAGTTCTATACTAGAACGAGTATCTAAAGCTGCACTAGTAGGATCATATCGGATTTGGCTGGGCAGGGAGAGAAATACGAGTAGTGAAGGTGAGTGTTGACGTACGTCAATATAAGGGGCCCCTTTTAAACCTACGCCCGAGTCACAAGTCTCGGGGTCAACTCGAGATTTCTCTCTCTGCCACACGATGGACCCGGCACCCGCACGGTGAATCCATGGAATGCTAAGAAGTACGTCTCTTTCAAAAGACCAAAATCTGATTTTAAAAACAGTTTATTCTAAAATTTGAGCGTAAAACAGCGACAAATCCTACTGTTTCTCTCTTGCACTTTCTTGCGGTGTGCGATAAGGTAAGAAATACTCAAGGTCATTTGCTCGGGGTACGCCCTTAAAACACTAAGAAGCGGTACGCGCTCATCTACGATGGCAATGTAAAATCAGGTGACGTCTCCTGATTGAGTCTCAGTCGCAACAGGAGCCACAAGTTGAGTGGACGTTCGCTAACAATTCAATAAAATCCGATATGAGCCGTAATTATGTCTTATTCTGCTTTTGCAAGGTGCACAAACAGTTCAAAGATCAAGAACAAGTTCCATGGTATCACTTTTCATGCGTAAGTACACAAAATCTTTAATTATTTCCATAACAGTTCAATGATTATTACATCTAAAATTATTTTTCTGTTGTAAACAATTTTACAATTGGCCATTTCTAAAAAGAGATATACATACAGCGTAAGAGTGCAACACGACCGGCGATATGTTATTTGCGGCTATTTTGTCTCTTTCACGCCAGTGCATTTGTTATGTCTTTCTATTCTTGTTGTAAAAATATTTAAACAAATGTGATGTATAGCTATCTCATTTGCACCTACTGCCTACTTGTCATGATGTCTTGTCATTCATTCAAACGTCTCTCACGATGCAAGTGAAGCTGTGTGCACATTGTCATCTTCGTTTACTTAGTTTCATCCAAAGACGTCAAATGTAGTAAAAAAAATTCTTCATCTATGGTTTCATCAAAGAATATGACTGTTTCGCTTCTCGCTACTATAAGACATGAAAATGGTTTCTGCTAAATTACTTGCAATAGCGATTTGTGACATTGTACGAAGAGTTGAGTATATACAGATTTATTTTATATTTCTTTAGTTATTTTCGAATGTATACAAGGTCTCAACCAACAGATCTAAAAGTATTATTTCGCTAGATATTTTGCATCACTTCAAGGCTATCCCGTATCCCTATCCTATATTCTATCCGTATATTCTATCCCGTAGCAATATCAAGTTATCACTAGATAAAATGGTGACTAAGATGATAATATAACTACGTAGTCTTATGTCTTCTTAATTATTTTATTCGAATAATCTGGCAATGCTTTTGCATTTAGAAGTGGAGGATACTCCACCTCTAAAATTAGGACGTCGGGATCGCAGCCCAAACCAAATAAATGAATACGTCCTACCGCCAAGCGAGTTCGCGGCGCAATGAGATGCGCCGGCCATCGATATACTTAAATCAAAAGGTGCCCTGAGCACTTTGAAATTGTAAAAAAACTGCGCTTCTGTGTGTAGCGTGAGTGGTTTACAACTAACAATCAACTCGACCCCTAGAATCGCTAGTGGCGAGGTAAGTTGCGGTTCTACTTATGATAGTTATTGACAACGAATAGCGATAGTTATAAACGTCCGGCGTTCACCACTTCCAACAATCGACTAAAACTGAAAGAGTCAGCTCACTCTTCTCAACGATAGCATAATTCCGTGTGCCTGAAGTTTGGAAGGGCACATCCATTGATTTACATTGATGGCGCCGGCGCGGTTTTACCGCTCGTGAGAATAACAATACGACGTTCCATTATGATCTATTTTTTTAACGCCCAGCGGTCAAAATGCAACACTGAGCAATAAAAAAAATTGGCAGTCAGTATGAACTGTCGATAGAAGTGAAAACTTACAACTCAGAATTTGATAGCTTACCTTGGAAACTACACGGGTATAACCGGAGGGCGTGGCTTCGCCATCTAGAAATGCGTCAGCATTTCCCATTGGCTGACGCATTTCTAGATGCCCAATCGCCAAGGTCCCGAGTTTACCCGAAGATTTCTTATCATACCCGAGCGTGATGCTAGAATTCAATTTACACCCCACGAAAAATTTGTCGCTTTTTGAAGTTTTCACTTCAAAAAGCGTCGCGTTTTACAAGCGCTGACGTGTGAACAGGTACTTGGAAATACATTTGTTCTGTTTGAACGCTTATTGATGATATATCTTATTGATATAAATTACGTGTCACGTCGATTGTTCGCGACGGACTCCTAGACTGCGTAACCGATTTTAATCAAATTTGCACACCGTGTACTGTTTGACCCGATGTAAAAGATAGGATAGTTTTTAAAGTGAAAACTTATTTTAGCGCGCCTAGACAGATTTTTCGTGGGCTGTGAAATGAATTCTACCGTCACGCTCGGATATGATAAGAAATCTTCCGGTTAACTCGGGACCATAGCCATTGGCTATCTAAATGCGTCACCCAATGGGAAATGCTGGTGCATTTCTAGATGGTCATGCCGTGATGATCAGGCCACACCCTCCGGTTACACTCGTGTAGTTTCCAAAGTAAACTATCAAATTCTGAGTTATAAGTTTTCACTTCTATCGGCATTTCCTTTGACTGCCAATTTTTTTTGAGTGAATTTTTGCTTGATTCATGATATAGCAAAAGTGCATGGGTAGCAATGATACATGCTGTGATTAAATAAATATATTTAGTCAAAGCATGTACATAAACTAGACTATAAAGGCTTTCTGATGGATGGATGGTAAGGCCAGGATATCACTACTAATAGAATAAAAAGTACTGCGCCTTCTACTCATTAAAACTTTCACCGTGGGGCTAAATTTGAAATCGCGAATAAATAATTTTCCCTGTTCCATAGGTTTGAATAGGTGAAGTATATTTTCCCGAAAGTACTGCAAGAACCGGGATTTAGTTATTAAAATACCGGTTCCTAAACCGACGCCAATTCCCGGGATTTCCCGGTACTTTCGGTTCCGGGATTTCCCGGGACTATTCACTATTTTACACATCGCTCTCTATATTAGAAATTAGACACGGCAGTGTGGCCAGCCAAGTTCATTCAAGTAATAAAAATATTAACTTTACCTATATGAGCGTTTTAAAAAAAATTTGAATGTATTCCAAATAGTTTACATGTTACGACAAAGTTATTGATTAAGAAAACATATTTAAGGTAAAGAAGTATCTTAAAAGTTTAGGTATACAGACTAGGTACAATTCTTTTTGGATCCGTAATTTAATCATTGGATAAGATTGCTCTAACTACTAATGCCCTTCAAAGGTACCAGACAATGACCCGTCGTTAACATAAGCAAAAGTGTTATTGTACCCATTTGTTTATTTTATTTATTATATTTTTTATTGGAATTTGACATGTTTTTGTTTCTTGAGCACGAAAAAATTTAAAGAATCATCGTATTAGTTAAATCCCGCAACTTTTATGGTCTTAAATGCATATATACTTATTACTATCAGTCTAGTTATTTTAGTATATTAAGCTTTAGACTACAGGCCCGTGAACAAAACTTACGTAGTAAATGAACCACCAGGAGACCTATGTAGGATGATAGAAGGGTATAAAGTACCTAATAAGATTCAGCACTATGTCGTCACTTGTAAGCTGTCCGACTGAGTATAGTCGAAGAGGAGGGGTTGCAACCCTCGACCATCTCTCCTTGTCGCATGATTTTTGTACGGCATTGCGAAATAATGGATAAGGAGAGGTATTGAAATTATAAAAATTAAAAAATTTTAGTTTTTTAAACCTACGCCCGAGTCACAAGTCTTGGGGTCTATTCGAGATTTCTCTCTTTGCCACACGATGGACCCGGCACCCGCACGGTGAATCCATGGAATGCTAAGAAGTTCGTCTCGTCTCTCTATGTGGAAGTTCGTCTTTGTTCAAGATCAAGCCATGAATTAAACTTTGTATCTAGACACTTAACACGAACCCAATAAATGTTTGTTCCAGGAATTTTTATTATTATGAACTATACGGGGATTAGATAGGGGTTAAAATAACCCTGAAGTATAATACAAATACTGCCTGAGTTAGGTACCTTAATATTTATTTCACGCGGACAAAGTCGCGGGTAACAGCTAGTCAACGTAAGAAAAACTTATTAGTTTTACTTTAAAAAATGTGTGTGTGTGCTTATAAGACAACACGGCAGAAGTGAAAATGAAACAACTATTAAAAACTTTTGAATAATTTTATTTTAACTATGAATAATGTAAATTGAAAATAGGTAGGTACCTCTAGTTAACAGAGTTAACACAGCGACATTGCAGCGACACAACAGTGACAGATGCAGCTGAAGGAGTAGACCACAGACTTAGTAGAGTGGAGTAGACATGGCCCAGAATAAATAAAATAAAAACAAAATAAATAAGTTGTACGCCGAAAGAAGTTTTCAGTTCAATAAAAGTCTATGCTAATACTAAAGCAAACGCCTGCACAGTGCACAAATTTTCCTTTTATGCAGGCGTTTTAGACCAGTCTCGATAGCTTTTGAAAACAAAATGAGTAATAGTAGGATGAAACCCATTGTAAAAGGAACATAATATGACAAAAGGGAACGGAAAAATAATGTAGGGGGATCTGAGGTCGGGAAGTGGAACCTTTTATCTCGATTTTCGGCAAAACTACAAATATTATGGAAATAAGTTTACAACAAAGTTATAGGTGATAAAAAGATGTATAATTATTGTATCGACAATTTTTTCACATAACCTCATTGAACTCTTAAAACACTAAGAAGCGGCACGCGCTCTTCTACGATGGCAATGCAAAATTAGGTGACGTCTCCTGATTGAGTCTCAGTCGCAACAAGAGCCTCAAGTTGAGTGGACGTTCGCTAATAATTAAAATAAATCCGATATAAGCTGTAATAATTCCTTATTGTGCTTTTACAAGGTGCACAAATAGTTCAAAGACCAAGAACAAGTTCCATGGTATCAGTTTTCATGCGCAAGTACACAAAATCTTTAATTATTTCCAAAACAGTTAATCAAAATATTTTTTCTGTTATCTGTTGTAAACAATTTGCCATTTGTAAAAAGGGACAGATATACATACAGCGTAAGAGTGCAACACGACCGGCGATATGTTAGTTCCGGCCAGGGGGGCACAATAAGTGACGTCACAACTTGCGGGAACGAGACACTCTAATTACCTATTACTTGTGAAAAAGAGAGAAAGAGATACTGATTTTACGTCCTTATCACCGTGGCCGGGTTTTTCTCTGGCTAAGCTTTCAAATCTGACACCCGGTTCCCAAACAAAAGTCTGTTCAAAGCTTGGACTCTGATTTTTATTGATTTAATTCATCTATGTTTATTATAATAATATTTGAAACGTGTTTGTGAAAGACTTGTAAGCCATTTGTGTTTTTGTATATTAACATTGTGTGTTTGCTGTGTTTTGAGCTAAAATATCCGCAGTGAAATGTGAAAGTGAAGAAAAATCAATGGAATCTCATTTTACTCGTAAGTAGACAATATTTTCAAATGTCCACTTGATAAAAATTGATAATGATGCATTCTAGATATCAACATGACTTAAATTTATACCATAACGGCTGCATCTAGTCCAAAATTTGCAAAATATGTAAAATGTAAACATAACCTATATAACAAAACAAACAAAAAAAGTGTGACCAGTTATTTCTTACAAATTTACCCGTGAAATATACAAGTCGGTACATAATTGACAGTTTATTTACTGGCCGTTTACTAATAATAGGTACTAGATTTTGCCTGCGGATTCGCATTCGTTAGTTTTTGAAGTGGAAACTTCCTTTGGCGCATTACATACAGATTTTTCGTGGGCCGTGAATTGAGGTCAAACATCATGCTTGGGAATGAAATAAATCTTCGGGTGAACTCGGAGCTATGGCCACAAATGCGTAAACATTTTTAGATGGTCATGGCGTGTTACCATGGTTACCATTACACGTCTTTAGTCTAGATAGCCAATTGACTTGAGAGAAGGCTTATTTAGATGACAATGCTTTAAAGATTTATTCCAAACCAGAAGCGCCCTCCGGTTTCACCTGCGTAGTTTCCAAAGTGTGCTGTCAAGTACTGAGTTATACATTTTCAGTTCTATCGTCAGTATCTATGACTGCCAGATTTTTTTCCGTTACCAATCCCTACGCTTCAATTTCTGTTTCTTCTCCCATTCTAATGAGAACGAATGATGCTTTTAGTGAAAAGTAGGTCCATTGTGTGAGTAGATTATGAAGTACTAAGCTCTAAAAGTTACGGCTGCTCTAGTCCGGAGAACAGCGCCTGCCGATCCGGATACCCCAGGTTCAAACCCGACATGCACCACTCTTTTCAAAGTCATGTGCATAATGCGGCTTAATGCCGCTAACCTAAAACGGTGAAGGAAAACATCGTGAGGACACCGACATGTACCTAGAATCTTTCGAAGTCGTGTGTCGTCCACCAACCCGCACTGGGCCAGCATGGTGGATTATGGCCTTAACTCTCTCCTTGCGAGAGAAGGCCCCGAGACCCAGCAGTGGGAACATTTAGTGGGCTGTTGATGATGAAGCTCTAAAAAAAGATTATTCATACAAATTTTCACCTCTGATTTAACCTTTTGCAATTTCAATTACGCAACTTGAATTCATCACTACATTTCTAGTAATAATTTTGATTGTTTTATTCATCCAAATTAATTATCATTTTTCAGATGTGACACTCTGAAGAATAGGATAAACATTGTGTGAATAATAACGCAATATTTTTCATGAAGTACAAAATTAAACAATTATCCTGAATTACCACAACATCTAATAGTAGTATCTCTACTAAAACAAGGGCTTCGAATATTGAAAAAGTCAAATGTTTGTTCTATACGTAAATTCCGAGTTACCTGTGTCAAGTCTGGGCTAGCTGCTACTAAATGGTATACCTAAATTTGTCAATCAAACTATATTATTATAATATTGAATGTAAAGTACAATTTGAATTAAATGTTTTATTGTCCAGTTTTTGATTATTCCTCCTATTGACGTGACAACGTCTTATAAATTGGTTTGCCGGGTGACACTTCAAGAAACTGCGTTACGCTCCGCTCACGTTATGTGCTCACAATGAGAGCGAGTGAGAGGGACGCGTGCCTTTCACTTTTTATGTCTGTCTCTCTCGCTCTTAGGCGGGCTAACCATGCCCGAGTCGCCGATTCGCTTAGGCGCCTGCATACAAGTTTACACGTTGCCAGTTAATTGTAAAACGATTGTGTAGTGATAATGTGACAGACTACGAATGAATATTCACATTAAAATTATTTTACCACTCAAAGTCGTTGTCACGTAAAACTTTCGCCCGTATACCGACTTTACAGGCAACCAATTTTTTTATTTATATTACATGAAACCTCTTTTTGAAATGTAATTTTAGAATGGATAGAACACGGGCTGAATTCGTACAACTATCGTAGCACTACCCTTATCCAGTGGAATATTTTCTTTATGGCAATACCTTTTGAGTATTGAATTGAAAATTGAATTGAAATTGAAAGAACGAGAAGCACTATAGTAGTCAGGAACTTTGTAACTCTATATTGTATTCCTTACTCTAAGGTTCCGGCTATTTTGTCTCTTTCACGCTAGTACATTCGTATGTCTTTCAATTCTTGTCGATAAAAAATCTAAACAAATGTCATGTATAGCTATCTCATTTGTGTCTACTGCCTACTTGTCGTGATGTCTTTGTCATTCATTCAAACGTATCTCACGATTGAAGTGAAGTTGTGTGCACATTGCTGACACTGACACTGAGGCTGAAGGAAAGGGAGAAAATCGATGCACTAGAGATGTGGTGTTGGAGACGTATGCTGAAGATTCCGTGGAGTGCTCACCGCACCAATTCAACGATCCTAAAAGAGCTTCACGTCAAAGAAAGATTGTCGTCGATTGTCCAAATACGAATACTGAAGTTCTTTGGGCACATAACCCGAAATGAAGACTCAATGTAGCGTCTCGTGGTGCAGGGCAGAATGGAGGGAAAGAGACCCCGAGGGCGCTCTCCAACCAGATGGACAGACATCATCAAATCTCTCACTTAATCCAACCTGACCGACTGTTCCCACAATGCCTCTAATAGAGCTAAATGGAGACACATAGCAAGAGCCGTCATTCAACAGGACACACACATAACCACGACCACTCTGTCAAGAGTGCCTGACTGAGAAGGAGATTTCCAAAAAAAAACGTTGGAATGCAGTTTTTCGTGATTGCTATATAGGTACTATATACAAATAATTTACAACTAAAATGTCCGTTTTCATCTATGTAAAAATCTATGCCATAGAAGCCACTAAAAAATCCAATAACACTTATGCTCAAGTTTAGTATCAAACTTGTTAGTTTTGGAAAATCAGTATTATTTTTAAAAAAAACTTCAATCCAAGTTTTATTTATATCAAAAAGAAAAGAAATCAAATTCGTGTGGTATTTTTTTCTTTGCGTTTTCTGAGAACATTTACCATAGTGATGTTTTTTGTTTACATTATCAAAAAGAAGAGATTTCAAAGAACAACAAGCTTACCAACTTCATTGAAAAAACTAATATTTTCACGTGAGATTTTTCGATTGAAAATTGGGGTACTTTTTGAATATTAAGTCAATTTAAGGTGAAAAAAAAATTTTGTATCAATAAAAGTACAGTGTATAGTACGCGCAGTATAACTCTGCGCGCGACTGGTGTCGTACTTAATGTTGCCAGGTCAGGATAATAGGTTCCCTCCCCGTTAATTGAGAATTTTCAACTTCATAAAACCGCAACCGGTAACCGCAAAACTTCTTGTCCGTGTCCCTTTGACAGTTACTCTACTTGGTATTGTGGGTCTTAATTGTACCTCTTTTTTTTTTTACTTTTATAGGCTTACACTTGACCGCCATCTCGCCTGATGTTAAGCGACGATGCGGTCTACGGTGGGGCGTGT
Organism: Ectropis crepuscularia; assembly: GCA_963693475.1. Lineage (NCBI taxonomy): Eukaryota > Metazoa > Arthropoda > Insecta > Lepidoptera > Geometridae > Ectropis > Ectropis crepuscularia. Next base: position 15,850,373 of record OY856345.1, read on the forward strand.
TTACTAAGAAGAAACCGATTTACTCTCGATTTGAAGACACAAAGATTGTAACCAACAGGGAAAACCCACTCAGGCAACGCATTCCACAGCCTAGACGTTCTTATCACAAAAGTAGAGTCAAATCTCTTCGTTCGTGTCTTTGGAACATCATCCATGAAACGATGTCGTTTTCGTTGTCGAGCTACGAGCATTCCGATAGAAAAAAGGGCAAGGTGGTATTAGATCATGTAAATCAGTCGCACACTCTCCTAAGTGTATCCGATAAAAAACCGAAGGGCTAGCAACTTTTCGGCGATGTTCAAGACTTTGTAGTCTTTTTCGCACAAGAGTGTCGTTGCCTATGAGCCTTTTGGCACGTCTCTCGTCGTCTTTATTAGAGTAACTGCGGTTTTGTCCAACAATCGTCGAAATCTATTTAACTTTTCTTAAGCCACTTTTGACGTTCTGCTTTTACATTGCCAAGCGGCTACGATGTAGCCGCTTTATTTTTCTGAGTGCAGACCACTGCACTCAGAAAAATATCATACCAATGATGTGTTAAATAAGATCATACCAATGATGTTTTTTTTTTTTTTTTTGTTTTTCGTTCAGGAGTATTAAATAAATAATAAATAATTGTTTATTTCAATAATCGGTACGTTATACATGTGTGTCCCTAATTTCCCAAACTAGGTGTGAAACACACCTGTGTTTTGGGTATTAGGTCTATTCGTTTTAAATCAATTTATGTACATTTCGTCAAAATTAAACATGTTAAGTAAGTAAATTCGAAATCATTAAACATTTTAAAATTGAAAAAAAAGAAACAAAATAATCAAACAAAAACAATTGTCATTGAATATTGTTCAGAAGATGTTGAGTAGGTATGTCAATTTCATAGTTTCCTTCTCATAATTATTAACTTAAAATCAAAATTAATACCAAATTAAAATTAAAACATAATCAAAATTAAAATCATAAACAAAATAAAATCAGTATCAAGAATAAAGTCAAAATTAAAAAAAAAAAAAAAATCGAAATATGTCAAAGAAATGAAAATATGTCAATTTCATAGTGAGAGTCAATTTAGAACCAAAATTAAAATCAAATTGTAAACATAATCAGAGTAAAAATCATAAGTAATCAAAATTAAAATCACAGTCAAGAATAAAATCTAAATAAGAATACAAAATCAAAGTAAAAGTCATTATTTTTAAGACCGCAATCAGATGATATTTAGCGAATCGAATGAGTTTTCACAGTGCAATTGATGAGAAATCAAACCAAACATTAAGTCGATAAGGATGAGCGCGCGCGAGCCTAATGTGTTTGTTTAAGTGTGTGTGTGAGCGTTTGAGGTAGAGAAAGATACAAAATATTATGATATGTAGCATTACGAGGTGATTGCGAGTAAGTTTTCGGTGTCATTATAATTTAAGCTCCTCAACCATCTGTCAAGTGCAGTTTTGCATTTTATCTGATTCAGACTATAAATGTTTAATACCTTGTTGACCCGGTTATACAGTCGTGCACCAATAGCATTGTAGTGCCGATCAGCAAGAGCTGTCCGTGTGGGGACTATCGGGCAGACAGAATAGTTTCTACGTTTACTAGACAGATAGTATGGGAGTGTAGAGTGCTTGCGAAGAAGTACCTGTTTCACGTACAACTGTCTCACCGTGAGCACAGAACAGTCTGTATACAACCGTGTAGTCGGATACCTGCGTGGTTTACCGGTCATGATTTTTAAGACAGCTCTTTGTGCTCTCTCCAGTCGGAGCATATTGGGAACATAGGTACCTCCCCATGCCGTGATACAGTATGTCAATACCGATTGCACAAGAGCATAATACACGGTCCTTAAGAGCTCCAGTGTTGCAGCTGTTCTCAGTCTTTTAAAAATAAACATAAGCTTTCTGGTGCGGGCGGTCACGTTCTGCAAGTGTAAACTCCAATTTAGCGTATCGTCTATGGTCACTCCCAGGTATTTAGCGTGTGATGCACGTAAGACTTCCGGGCATGTACATACCTCGCCAACCCGACCACATGTGTGAGCTCTAATCTTTAGGGAGTCAGGCGTTGGTCGCATATTTGTGCTTGGTGAGAAGGCGATGTATAGAGTCTTACCTATGTTTAGGGTTAAAAAGTTTTCCGATAGGCACGACATCACCACCGCGAGAGCCCTCTCAGCATTTTCCCTTGCATTCTCCCAAGTAGTTCCGTGGACTATTAGTGCTGTGTCGTCGGCATACATCAAAATTTTGCAATTTGGAATGGATAGCCTACAAACGTCATTCACATAGCCGGTAAAGAACGTCGGCCCCAGCACACTGCCCTGCGGCACGCCACACGTTATACGTTGTTCACAGCTGATGACGTTATCTACCTTTACTGATTGTGTTCTGTTCGTTAGATAGTCCGTAAAAATATCCAGAGCCAAGCCTCGAACTCCCATGGTCTCCAGCTTTGTGAGCAGAAGGGGGATTGATACTGTGTCAAACGCTTTCGAGAGATCTAGAAGTATACTAATAGTCTTGTTTTTACATTCCAAATTTTCAACTAGACAGTTTGTAAGTTCCAGAACTGCGTCCTCAGTACTTCTCCCTCTACGAAAACCGAACTGATTATCCGCAATCAGACGACGCGCCTCCAAATAGTCTACAAGTCTCTTGTTTAAAATCTTTTCCAAGACTTTGGAAAGACTGGACAAAACAGAAATGGGCCTGTAGTTATTTACGTCCGATCTTGAGCCGCTCTTGAAGATAGGGTGTACAATTGCTTTCTTAAAAGACTTTGGGAAGATACCCTTGGAAATGCAAAGATTAAAGACATGGGTGACCGGCGGTACCAGGTACTGTTTGGCACTTTTCAGAATATTTCCAGGAATGCACAGTAGCACAGTCGTTACGGAGCTGTGTAATAAGGGAATCTACCTCTATGTGATCTGTGGGAAGTAATGCCATTGAGTCACCATTCGAGTTGGGACAAAGTCCCCTATGGCCATATAGATTATTTGCCACAATTTTATCCGCCAGTTTCCGACCCATAGCCACAAAGTGTTCATTTACTTGGTTTGCCGATTTACGCGGACTATCAGAAACCTTCAGTAAGTCAGTAGCGGGTGCGGAGTTCGTTCGCAGATTGGCAATACTTTTCACTATTTTCCATGTTGCTTTTGGGTCTCGCTTTACTTTTTCCAGTTCTTGACGCTCGTAGCTATGTTTAAGTTTGCGAAGTAGATTAGTGCAATAATTGCGATATCGACTGTATGCTAGTTTGAGCACCATATTGTCCGGGTTCTTTCTCGTTTGGATGTGCAGTTTGTCGCGGTGTCTTATGCACCTTAGTCCACCAGGTGTCATCCAGGGTTTTATCATAAGAGTTGTGCGTGAGAATTTCACCACTCTTGTGTGCCTTTGGATGACGCCTGCGATTGTTTCAATAAGCAGATCGGAGGCAGCCTCTGCATCATCACAAGCAAACAACGGCGTAAAATCAGTTTCTTTCATCTCAGTAGTTATCGCTTGCACATCTAGACGAGATCTCACGTGATTAGACGGCCTGTCAGATATAACAGAACAGTTTAAGTTGAGTAGTATTGGAGCATGATCAGTCATACCCGTGTCAAGTACGAGTGCCGTTGCATTATTGAACCTTGACTTCAGAAGTGCATGGTCTAGGCAATTATCTCCTCTTGTGGGTAGATAGTGTGTAGGCATTAATCCAAAGAACGCAACTGCATCTAGGTACATTTCCTTGAATTTATCCTTTACCTCCGGTTTTATATTTATATTAATATCACCTGTGACTACTATCGTGCTATGTACTGATAGAGTTTCCAGGAGCTCGGCCAGGCTATCCACAAATGCACTCGGGCAGGCAACCGATGGAGACCTATACACAGCAACAATAACCGTGTCTGGTTCACATTTTGCAACTAGGCAATTGCTGTCAACAGTGTTTGCTTCAGTGACACGGCAGTCTATACAGGTTTTTATGTACAGTGCCACCCCGTCATTTTGGTTGTGAAAGCTCGACTTGTAGCTGGTGTAGTTGTTTAAGGTAGGGAGGCTCGACACCTTACTCAACCAACACTCGGACAGGACCAGAACATCTACAGAAACCTCTATTTGAGACAGTAAGATCAGCAATTCGTCAAAATTACAGTTTATGCTTCGTATGTTGCAATGGAGTACAGTGAGGGACTTGGCGGACTTAGCTATGAATAACCTGCACTGCTCTGGCAAACAGGTGAAGGACTCTGCTACGCATAAAGAGTCAATATTGTGTGTGTGTAGTGTATTATCCATTGCAAATATAATCGAAGAGAGGACACAGTTCTATGACGCAGGCAACAAAACCACTACAGGGGACTTCATTGAAGGTCCATAAGTTAGTTGCTGCTAGCCTAAGGCATGGGAGGGCGCGATGAAATAATTCTAATATACGTCTGAATCCGATAAGTTTAGCTTTAGTAAATGTAAAATTGATTGTGTCTTGTGTGAACGAGAATTCATTAAGTTCTAGGTCGACCTTGCATGGGTTAACTTCTGGGAGCTTACAACATTGTAGAGTTATTATAGGGTTAATATATCTATACAATTTCATTGATAGTCATGCATTTACAGTCATATTTTCCAGATCGATTGTAGAGCAAATTTTTATATGCGGGGCTCCATCACTTTTTCGGAGGTAAATTTTACCATGTGAGCTCCAGCAGTATTTGTAGGCATTTACCTTGGCGAATTCACGAGCTTTAAAAAACAGATTCCGCATCTTTGGGGTGAGGTTTTCAGTGATGTAGACAGGATTCGGCGGACCTTCTATCTTCAGGTTACTTGTGTTTAGTTTGTTCGTTCTATATGTTGTATTATATGTTTTCACACATTGTAAGAACTTCTCTTTATGAAGAACGGTCGTAAAGTCCACTATGATAGGCCTGTGTTTTGTTTTGGAGTTGCCCCTAAAAATGTCTTTGATGTCTGATGTCACCAAGGGGTTCCTAATCACTTGACTTATACCTTTCAACAACTCCACCAACTCATTTTTGGTTTCAGCTTTGCTTGTAGGCTTGGGTATATTTCGGATTTCCACACTACTTGCGCGTTGATATTGTTCCGTGTATTCTATCTTCTCTGTCAGTTGTTGTACGGTAGCGAGATAGGTTTTACACTCCTTTTCCAATTTGCAAATCCTCTCTACAGCGGACTGGTGTTGTGTAGACATGATGCTTATTGTATCACGCATTGAGCTGATTTGTTCACCCATTTCATGAACCGTATCAACTAGAGAGGAGAGACTAAGTTGCTGGTGTTCTTTAAATTCTTGGAACATTTTTTTCATCTCGGCCATAAAATTAGTCAGCATGTCGTTCGTGTAACCGTCGCTATTCTTCCTTTTCTTTGCTCTGTTTATGTTTTGCACGTTATCTTGAGCGATTGGCTTGGCCTCGATATTAAGTACATTTGGAAGAGCGGGCGATGCAGGTGGGGTTCTCTTAAGCGGCATTGTGATTTATGCAACCGGCACGGATTTCACGGAACAGTCAACAATAATAAATAACCAATTGCGTGTATCCGAACGTAATTACGGAACTACGCGTCAAATAGGTACAAGTCCCGTTCAATCTACTTAGTCTATGGTCTCGTAAGCTCTAGTGTCAATTGTCAATTTCAATTTGGAAACAGTCTAGCTTGTCAATCTCAAATCTTTAGCCGCTTTCAGTTGTCACTTGTCAGTTGTGTTATTTCTATTTGTTATTATCGTTTTTCAATAAATTGTTCAATCTACACGTAATAGTTTTAAGTGTATCTAAAACAAGTTCAGGATCTTGGTTGTGTGCGTGAGAGTTTGAACTGTGCAACGATTAGCACTTAGTATTTGAGATGATAATCAGCAATGATACAGCTCACCCTGGTGGTCCTTTGTTGGGATTTCGTTTGCAGGTTATTTGTGATGATGGTTGATGTACTGTAAGTTCTTTTCACTGAGTTTATACTATTAAATCGATTTAAAAACGAGCAGAGTTCGCTATTAGTTGTTTACTTGGCCAGTGTTGCCAGACGATGTGTTGTCCATTACCACGTGCACGTGATTGTACGTTCTGTAACGCCTATAATAAAACATACAGTAATTAATACAGAGTAAATGATTAAAAAGCATCCAAGCTAACGTTGAAAGAAAAATTTAAGCAAAATTTATTTTGGCGTCCGCCCACAGATTTTCCCTTAGGTGGTAAATGAAGCTGACGCTATTAGGTGAAAGGCTCAATCGTGTGAACGTGGGACCACAGAGTGTACCTGAGCGAGAAAGATACAATCAGCTGCTCTTCATTGCTGTGTCACTGTGTTTCTTATTTTGATTTGTATAGAATTAAAAAAAAACATTTATGACTAGTTTCTCGCATTTGGTCTTAAGCACTCACTTTTTTTCCCCACGGGTGAATTGGCGATGAAAACTATCAAACCTCAAAAATAAAGCCACAGCTTAAAAATATGCCGATAATAGGTAGAGATTTTATTGCTATGGTATCCCTAAATATTACCCGTCAAATAACTGTGCTTTTGGAAAACGGCGCATATGACCCGTTATTATCTCGTTCTTCTTCACAACCACGATTGATTTTCAATAGCCATGCCCGACCAGCACTAATAATCACTTACAGCATAATTAAAGCACTTGATTACTTTAGAAATGAATAAATACATCGAACGTAAACAAACTCTTGTCACCTGACGTAAACAAGAAGGTGACGGCGCGTCAATTAGTTCCATATTTTGCTACGCGCATAGTTAAATTGCGCGCACTATAGTTAAGATACAAAAAGGCAAGTTTTTACTAAATTTTGTGAGCAATTTTTTTTTATAAAAAGTATTATGTAGGTAAAAGGTTGGAAGAAGGAAAACGATGTAACATTGTGAATATCTACTTAGAATACGCCGAGTGAACTGCAGTATAATACGGTGTTTGACAATGTTTAAAATATAGCATAATTTATGATCATCCTATCAGATAACACATTAAATAAACATATTTCACTCTATTTTGGAATATATAGTGTGTATCTTTTGTATAATACGCCAATGAAAATTGTACAAATACTGAATTATAATCTGCGACGTAAACGCTGTTTCTAGTCACGTGACGCGCGTGACGTCACCTGCCCGTAAATATTCAATCTACAGCAAACGGTTTCTTTGAGAACACTGCTTTGTTTACTGGCAGGTGACGTCACGCGGGTCACGTGACCAGAAACAGCGTTTTTGGCGGGGTTTTTGAACTTTTTACTTTAAACATTTATTTTTAATGGTAAAACAGTGAATCTTGCGGAAATATTCATGTAGTATGGTATATTGTGTAATCAAAAATCATTTAAACGGTTTTACAAATTTAGTCAAATACCGTATTATTATGACTCAATATACATAAATAATTATTTAACATAATGTAGTTAGGAAACGTGTTGACCCTGCGTGAATTTTTATAGATGCCAGTGGCCTTACTTACTTCCGATTGCAATAATAAAATGGTTTAAAAAGTGTAAGGTTAAGAGAGCAAGTTCAAGTAAAGATAGATAGATAAACTCTTTATTGCACATTTGTATTTAGAAAACAAAATAACGAAAATTTACTTTTCATCCCTCCACCTCGGAAATAGTATTTTTGCTCTTCGATCAGAGCGCAAAAGTAGTTTTTACCCTCTAGAGGTACCAAAGAGAATGTCAATTTCATTAGAACATCGTGTGCAAAGTGCTAAGCACAGACTAAGTAGAGATCACAGACTAGGTAGAGAGGTAGAGATATACTCAGCTAAGTTTTTGTGTTTCTATCTCCTTGGTGGCGAATTTATCATAATTTTTCTTTTAATTTGTTAAAACCTCAGACTCGGAACCTGAAGAATAGAGGTTAGGAATGTTGTCTCAAATGGTAGAACAATTAAAAATAATATGAATGAATCAATTTTAAACGGATTGAAGTATGCCAAGTTCAACAAGTTAATATTATAGTCGAATAAAATAGTTACTAATAGAAAAATTTCAACTACTTGCGTAGTACAAAACAATGTAGCAAATATAACATCAAATAATTACTATTTTGAGAAAACATGTAGCTAGAATATTTTTTTTATGAAATCTGAATAGTACTTGTATTTATTTAACTTAAAAATTGACCCTGGTGCTACCATAATTTAACGCATTTGGGGCCCACACTTTTTCATGTACACAGATGACACTCCTTACCTCGACCGGTCAACTCTCCATATTTTCACGTCATATTGTTATTGTTAAACCATGGTTAAATCAACTCAAACTCGCCAAACTCAAAGTTAAGACCTTAGGTTAAAATCAGTAAAATTGAAAACAAGTGAAAACCCGAAAATAAGTGATTCTATTGACTGAAATTGTTATTAATGCGCAAAGCGCTTAGTCATTTCCTCGCTGAGGTGGGATGAAAAGTTACGTGTTGCACTCGAGTGCAAAGATTTTTCACCTTGTGTTCTTTTGATTCCCTTGCTACGCTCAGGTTTCTAATTTTGAAGTGAAAACTTCTGTAGGCGCGCCTAGACAGATTTTTCGTGGGCTGCGAATTGAATTCTAGCGTCACGCTCGGGTATGATAAGAAATCTTCTGGTAAACTATGGGCCATGGCCATCTAGAAATGCATCAGCTAATGGAAAATGCTGAAAGGGCGTGGCCTGGCCATCATGGCATGGCCATCTAGGAATGCATCAGCCTATGGGAAATGCTGACGCATTTCTAGATGGCCATGCCATGATAGCCAGGCCACGCCCTCCGGTTACAGCCGTGTAGTTTCCAAGGTAAGCTATCAAATTCTGAGTTGTATTCACTTCTATCGGCAGTTCCGATTCCTTTGACTGCCAATTTTTTTCTATTAATGGTATGTATATAAAATATCAGAGTGAAGCATGAACTTCAATTTTAGAATTTTAGAATCCTTCGCTTGCTCAGTCATCAAAATTTAGCACGCGGTTAAAAATAAACTTTGTTCCTTGTACATATAACAAATAACTATAACAAATGTCAATCAGTTTCTGTAAATGAGTAATCTATTGTAATTGTTTGGTTGGGATTGTTAAAAATATACTACTTAGAATTGTATTTCCTCACTGTTCACCCCTATCGCTCCCTAATTTTCCTGCCTGTTTTATCTTATACTTTTATTGGTATTTCTGTGTTTAAAAATATCAATCTGATCCATTCAGCCGTTTCGACGTGATTGAGCAACAAACATCGAAACTTTCGTCATTTCTAATATTAGTAGCATTAAACAAAATAGTAAGTAACACTGCTTATGGTCATATGCCATTGTGGTTCTTCAACCATAGATGATTGATTTAGTACAAATTGTAACATGGATTTAAAAGTGATTCGTTATGTACCTATTACCTACATTTATGTACATTTTTTAAGTCATTTGCAAGCGGTGAGCGCGTGTCTCTTGAGAAAGGGCGCCAAATGTGGATGGAATGAAATCGGTCTTGACCATAGATTAAATCTTGATCGACCCTACCTGTGAGTTAGCTGTTTAATGATTTTAAATGTCAATACCTACTTACCTCTCTTACTTACTTAGTCTGTGGTACTTACTAATTACAGTAAAACAAATGTTATGGTACAAAATTAAATTCCTGTAAAATTAATTACTTAAAACCGGATGATTGATTTTTATTCTTTACATCCTTGAATGATATTTGAATTGAATTTTATTATTTCATAATCCCCAAAATCCCGGGTAGTTTTAGTGAAGTAATCAATAAATAGAAGATAAGAAAATAGTAGGTAATCGAGCAATAAAGCAGATTAATAAAGGTAAGATAAGTTATTAAATATCTAATCATCATTTGTTAGATCTCGTGATATGAATCATGTCTTAGCATTCCACGTATTCAATAATATATATACCTACAGGAATACGCAGGAAGTTTGTGTTAAACCTAACGTGTTTTACCTCCTCATCATCATGAACTACTTTACCCAGCGAGCAACACGGAAGGGAGTAGGCATGCACAGCGTTTCCCTTCTGTCAAAGTACAAGTCCGCGTGGACCATGGAGTTTGATAATAATACCTACCACGCCACAGCGTGGAATACATTGAGGGCGGGGCTGATTGGTGTTTTATTCTTTATGTGTTAGTGATTTGGCTGTGTGAGTATGATCGGCAATGGATCGGTACAGATATGTTTTATAGTGCGGCTTTGTGCTAGTGTGCAACTTTCCCCTCCCGCAGGAAATGGCAGAAAGATTTGAACAATATTTTGACGTGATAACGTCTTATAATTCGATGAAGCCGGCTGCACGCCCGCAAAACATGACGTCATGTGCCGTTACCGCCGTTACCTCGCCGCATGACGTCATCAGTACCATTCCATCAGTATTTTCTTAAGACGTTGTCACGTTCAACTATCGTCAGTAAACCGACTTTACAGACAACCATTTTTTTTTATCTAAGGCTACTTATTTCCTTCCGTGCTGTAAAAGGACCAGTGTGTAATGGACCACTCTGTGATCCTGGTCACGACTTTCAAATTGTACTGATTCTTGAGTGTGTATGAGTATTGAACCTAATGTTACCTACTAAGAAAAAAAATGTGTAAGTTTGATTTTACAAATGACTCGAATGAAGTGAAGTGTTATGATGTGATTCTCATAGACTGGAGAGTGTCCTTAAGAATTATAAAACTTTTCTGGGAGAGTGAACTCAGGATTTATACATATAGTTTTTCATCCTGGTCACCTCATCAAATTGTACTAGCTGAAGGCCATACAAAAAACACAAAATATAAGCTGAAGGCTTATAGAAAGAAATTAAAGTAAATAAAAAGTAACAAAATATGTAACAAGAAATCTAATGATGATGATGATTGTATGAATAATGTATGTATGTTGGTCCGGAGTAATAAACTAAGATTAAAGAAGTTAAATTGTAGAAATCAATTAAGATATAAAAGTAACTTACCCTGTAGTAGAATTAAAATCACCTTGTAGGAATTTGAATTGTGTTGTAGAAATAATTTACCCTGTAGTAGATATTTGAATTGTGTCGTAGAAATAATTTACCCTGTAGTAGATATTTGAATTGGCCATGTGATCGTCTAGTAGTAATATAGGACTCTACTTTGTGGTTCGAGATAACCCAAGCAAGGAATTTCTGTCAACCTAAGTAAGTATGTATAAGCCTAACAACTGCTACGCCTAACAGAAGCAAAATCTTGAACTTATATTCTACTTTACTGAAGTCTCCCAAATAAAGTTCTACAACAAAACATCAGGCAGGTATTAGAACTTATCTCTTAGAATATTTTAAAGTTGTAAGTTAATTGTAGTTATCTCTCACCAGTTTATTTAGAGACAATTACTATTAATTTATAACCCAAATCAGCTCTCTTATTATCAAGTCTTCTAAGCTTCTAACCAAGATAAATATATTATGAATATCCTACAGTAAAATCATATTAGTTCTCAAGTAATAATATAGGTGGCGTTAAATTAAAACATGTATTCATTTGAGTTACTTTCTCTGACTAAATCATGGAAAACTAATAATACCAGCGTAGAGAAAAAGGCACCAGACTTAGATAAAGTTATTTTCTATAAAAATGTAATATTGAGGTAAGATAAATAATCAAGTGTGCTTTTGAGAAAGTGACTTGTATGAACACTAGCTTTAATTATGAGTTCTATAGGATCAGAATAATAGTTATAATTAACAGCATGCAAAATTATGAATCCTAATTAAATACTTTTCTATTTAGGGAATACTAAGACATAATTCTTCATGTATTTGTGCTGTTAGTTAGAACTTTATCTATCTACTTGTAAAAGAAAAGAGTAATTGTTATTAGATTTGTAAATTTATTTATTTGATTTAGGTAGTAATTTATTTATATTTAAGTTTTATTGTTTTGATTTTATTTATTTGTTTCCCTACGGAAAATACCTCGAGAGAGTGTACATTTCCAATTTTCAAATGTTTATTGTAGTTTTTTTTTTATATTGTTTGCCCCTACGGAAGGTCTCACGAGAGTATATGCCTCTTCCGAATAAAAGACTCGACCACCCTTCTAAGCTAGACAACCAGAAAGAAGGGCAATAAAACTGGCGCCATCAAACGCGTATTGGAGCACGGGCTTTTTGTTTGTACGAATTATACAAATCAATTTGTTAGATAAGCCTCAAAGGTTAAGCTTCCCATGCATCCTTGAAGGTTTTAGCTTCTACTGAGCTGTTATATTACAATGTAGAGTTGGCAGACGTTCCCCATTTCCGTTAGGAAGATCTAACCAGGATGCAACCGATCCAATCAGATAATTTAAGGACATAACTTATAACTTCTTCAATCCCATTTCAGCTAGATATCCGAATGCATTCACGTGAATGACTATTAAAAGAATGTCCGAAAATTAGCAGACTTCTGCATAAAGTGATAAGTATTGTTAAACTTTTCAAGATACATGGAGAATCTCAAATCAGCGAGACTATCGAACAAAATTTTAAAATAATATTTTAATATTTTAAGAATTGGTATTAAGCTGACTATGGAACAACTTTATCTTCCAGCTCAAATGTACACAATTAGTATAAACGATCTCGTGACGTTAGCTAAACTATACTTGTAGCAATTTACGTTCCATCAGATAATCGGTGGAATTCAAATTTAATATTGATCAACATATTTATCAATACAAACAAACCAGTCAAGCAAAATAATAATCTTCATCAACGTTTAACATCATTGGATATCATGTTATACCTACATGATATTTTAAAACAGTTCCTAAGTTACTATATCTTTCCGTCAGATATACAGAGCAAAAAGTATTACATTCAAAGTAGTAAAATCTCAAGTAAGTGATTATAGCAAAATCATGCAGCACAGTAAGCAGATTCCACACACAATGGAAATCACATATATAAAAATAAGACACACTACACACTTTTTGTAGCGAGTTTCTTACAACGTTACACTTATAAACTCAAACATCAAATAGTATTACTATACTAGCCGTGTCTATACCACTATGTGGAAGTAGGTATGCGCTATACATCAGGCAATTAAACAAATTTTACACACAATGAAATCACGTATATGAAAATAAAACATACTACACACTTTTGTAGCGAGTTTCTTACAACGTTACACTTGTAACCTCAACCATCAGATAGTATTACAAAATTAGCCGTGTCTATACCACTATGTGGAAGTATGCGCTATACATCAGGCGATAGTGAAATTCCTTCAACATAGTTCTAACATCAATTAATTCAACGTTATGCTCTTATATAAAGTATATGTCGCTATGTCATTCCAACCACTCTCCATCAGGCAAACGTGGAAACATGAACTAGAGTTATGACGACAGCCAGCGTTATACTGTTATATTACCTATAGAGTTCTCCATTGTACAAGGATCAGTGAAATATAATTATAGATTTTTCAGCATATTATCAAGTTAGTCCAGGTAAAATACATAACCAACGCAGACTATGAGTACATCACAGATTTTAGAAGTGGAGCACATAATCAACTCACCGGAGTTCGCTTCTCGATGAATTTACCGTTTAAAACCAGCAATATATTGTCAGCAAGGCTTATGGTACTTTTTCTTTATTCTCTTCAGGTAAAAATAACTTTCTTTATCAATTCAAAAGCCAAAAATTTTCTTTGCTTCCATCTCGTGTCAGGCTTTTTCTAGCAATCCCCGACGGACTTCTTCTCGAATCTCCCACGGACTTCCATGTCATCAGCCAGAAAAACAAAATCCGTCTTTTCAGCTATACCATCATAGAGCAATACAGTAAAGAGGCCGACATTTCGTTCTGCCGTACTTCGTGAACTCTTACGCCCCGTCTTCGCCATACATCAGAGCAAGATCAATATCCAGATATCCAGAAAGATTTATCCAATAAAATAATGAATTTTATTCGACATTTCACTAATTAATTCATTAGTTTTTCCAATTTTATATTTTCTAATTTTTTTTTATTTCATCATACATTTTTAAGCTTGGCAATTCTCGTTCCGCTCTGTCATCTAGATTCGCGCTATTATTTAAACAAACCCAAAATAAAATTCGAGGGGTTTTTTCTTTATTACAGGAATCAATCCAAATATGTGAGATCTCCAATTTGTGAATAGTGCATAAATTGCTGCATTCTAAACTATGTACAGTATTGCATTCAGTGCTCATCAAATTCGCCAAGGACATCTCGCAAACTTCCTGGTGTTTTGTGAAACGTAAATACGCCGCAGATCAATTCGAAAAACAACGACGATATCTTCTGATACAAAGCAGGTAGGTACTCATCAGGGTAATTCTTCCGTTATATAGCTCAAAGTTCTCAATTAGTTTCAGCAATATACCCATTCCAATCATTTGTAATCATGGATCTAAACAATCATTGTATAGTCTGCCTTTGACTTCATAAACCCTCCCTAACAACTACCTACATAACAACAGATCCTTTACAATGTTACTTTTCAACGCATAATACAATAACAACCATTGCCAATACACAATACAATAGCAGGTTTACAGATCCTAATACATAGATCATTCCTTGATAACATATGGATTTAAATATGATGTATTGCCTGTACATTACTACATTACAATCTTTATACAATAAATTCAATCCTAGCTATTATACCAGTTTACAATTAATTTTACTGAACATTCATTCAGTTTTTGTATGAATAAATTCAATTATACCCAACTTTTAACCAAGTATCAATAGATTTCAGAACAGTTAATTTAAACTCACTAAAGTTTATACCTTTTGTGTCCACAGAATGAGTGTTCAAACAGTCCAACGTTACCCTGACAGTCACACACTGCTCTCCAGCCTGAGTCAAGCGGAAAGAAGCCATCCCTGCTTCTGGATCGCTCCAATGTCTACGAAGACTTAGTCATCCTCTAACCCCGGACAAGTCTTCATGTTAATATTGTTCTAACTCTGAGGAAAACAAACAATTTAAATATCACAGTATAAATATTATAAATATATTTATCTAATCAAAAAAAGTGAGTAATTATTTATTGTTAATTTTTCTTAACGGAACGTGAACATGATGGTAATTACTCCGTTCTTGTGCTCTATGCCCCTCTCTACTGTTACGTGACCACCTGGTACCGTCACAGCCAACCCCTAAAAAATTACGTAGACTTTAAAATTTACACGGAGTAATTTTTTCCCAAGAAAAATAACTTAATAAAAGCAAAGCACAAGAACAAAATCTAATAAAACGAATAGATTTGTCAAAATTCAAGTAACAGCAACAAAACTATGTGTAAATAGTGAAAATGTATCCCTACAACAATATGAATGTATTTTTAGACCACCCATGAACAATTTTCATGACATCTCAGACTCAAGATTTGTTAGTAAATAGCTATATGATATATTACTATCCAGTCGCATCTCTGCTCATCACTGGATAAGTAGAGTTGTGAGTTCTACTCTGTCCTAATGACATAAAACAGCCTCAAATAATTAAAACCCCTGTTTTAACTACGTGTTGCTGTCCCCTTCCGCGAATTGCAGAAATGACTCATGCATACAAATAGTAAGACACAATATAACAAATACCCCATCATGAGCCGTAGACCTCAATCAAATGGTCCTATAGTTGGAACATGTAAGTGTGGGTAAAGATATTAGCCGCGTGTAGAGTACCGAATTCAGGGAAACCGCAATTTGCAGTGAATTTTACCAATTTAGGTCTCTCTACCTAACACCAAGGTCTCCTTCCCTGAAAACGATTTGAAAAGTGTGGTTGCCGCTCCTCAACTTTTGACAAACTGTCTCATAAATCAACAGTGTTAACAATTTAATCCCCTCCTGTATCTCTATTAGTCAAAGTAGTTTATAGTCATAGTCATCCCTAATCCATTCATCTCTTCTGTCAAGCCCTTCACAATCATTGAAACACGCTGAACCAAAATGTCAACACTATCTCAGAAATATGAGACCGTTGAAGTTCCGCGCCCCACAAAATTCTGTTAACTAGCATACTGAAACAACTCAATTTAACCAATCCATTAAATGTTTAAACCCATTAAATATAGAAAGTTACCCTTTGTTTCCTGTAACGGGTACCAGTAAATAACCTAAGAATGTTACGTTAAAATTCTTTTAAAATTTTACAAATAACCAGGTTAAGAAAATATATCCCGCCCTTATTTGTTACTTATTCACATCCTTTAAGAAAAACCAACAACCAGTTTATCAAAAAAAATCTTCAAGATAAAAGTGATTGCTAATATAAAAATATTAAACAAATATAAAAGTTCAAAGTTAAACCAAGGTTAGTAAAGTTATGTAAATATGAAATGAATTAATTCCTGTTTTCAACACATATTATTTTCTCCTGCTCGTATTAGGTAACTCCATCCATATTTATGTAGTCCCTCTTATCCAGCTTTCTCACCATGTATTTGTTCCTTTAACCATTAGAACCTTTATTTAGAATATCTGAAACCTTAAGAATTTATATTAAAACACCTGTGGAATAACAACATATTAAAAGCTGAAAAGAAGAAATAAAAGTTAAAATAATAATACAACAGACTATCATAACACACGCCATTCTATTATTATGATCCATAGAACTCAACGAATACCATTATAAATTAATAATTATTAAACACGTTTATTTACTTTACTTTGATTAGATTATTTTATTTTTCCCAAGTTGGCAGCCCCCGAACTCTAATGAACGAATCCCCTTTGAACGAGTCTTTAACTTCTACTCGCCGCAAGATGGTGCTCTCAGCAGCCTAATGTCATCATAAATTGTATTACATCCAAATCGATTTTCCGATGATAATAAACTATCCATCTATTACTTTTTCTCGAATATTAATTTTAACCATTTAAGAGTATTTTTTAATAAATAGATTTGCATATATTTGTTGAAATTAAACAATTTTCGAACGTCTATATCTGTTGAGTAATTAAAAAAAATATACCGAATATCGTTTTACTAATGTCATTTAGGTTTTGATCGATCTGTCAAAGTCAATTTTACCGCGCAATAAAATAATAAAATCGAGTACATAGATAAAAACCTAATTAATTTTGAATTACTTCAAATAAATGAAAGGAAACTTAATTGTTACAAATAATAACATACGTACTTGTAAAATAACTAATTACTAAAAGGTAATTCTTTCTTACAAACGTGATTGGATGTAGATATAGCTAATATTGTGTCATGTGAATTCAGTGACGTTTGTTTACATAGTGTGGTGTATTGTATTGCATATAAACATCATTTACGTTTATTTTCAGGACTTGTGAAACCAAGAAACAAATGGATATCTTTACTAATATGCCGACTTGCCAAATAGTTGAATGAACGCGCTAAACTTTTGGTCCACTGAAGCTATTTAAAAATTCTATCACCGTTAAATTTGAACATGATTCCTGAGTGTTATATATTATGTACCACGAGCGAAGTCAAAGCGAATCATAGTGGATTATAAATACTGATGTTCAAGGCTTTCTCATTGCAAAACATTTCCAAGTAAGTATAATTTGTTAATGTTGTGTGCTATTAATAGTACAGATTTTTATTCTGAATAAATGTGAGTTAAGCATGTAGGTATGTAGTGTTAATGTGTATTTATGTAATATAAGTATGTATATGTCAGATTCCTAGTTCAATTTAAAATAAGCCAGAGTGTGCATAAAACTTTGTCTGTTCTATTATCTTCCTATGTATACGTGTATATTCACAATTACAAAATATATAAATAAGTATGCTTCAGCTCTCAAAAGGATTGTAATAGCAGTTTGTTTATATAAGATTAGTGACCCGTTCCTGCTTCACTCTGATCTTACATATTGACATAAAGATTAGTACTTGTAATATATCCTATCCTATAATCAATACTAGTAAAGGAGTATACCGTAGCCAAAAAATATTATGACACATTATCTATATGTATTAAAATTTTATTTGATTTCCACAATAAATTCTATTTCTTGAATACCATCAACCAATCTTATAAATTAACTAGCAAAACTGATGGTAAGTAGCTGACATATCAACTTTATTTTGTATATTGAAGTTTCATGCCACTATCTATACTTATGAAAAAGGTTTCAAGCAATGGTTATTCGGGACTTTCAAAATGCACTTGCATTCTTAAGAAATCTAATCAAGGCTTATAATTTAGAAATACTTATCTAGTTTACAAGAAAATGTTCTAAAGTATTGATTTTAAAACATTGTTTTTCATTGATTTAATCAAAATTTTCTAGTTAGGAAAACCAACTTATCTCACCTAATTGATTTTAAACGAAATCCCATAACAAAACATAGCTAAGATAATCTCATATCAATAAATTTTAAACAAGTAATAATTGAAGTTATAATTTTCTAACGCTATTTCAGATTAAATTATATAAATTCTGTATTGAATTTACACTGTTTGAGTTTTCCAAGACTTTATTTAATTGATAATGTTATGGAGTTCTTGCAAGTTAATTTCTGTTTAAAGCTTCTCATGTTACTTTCCATTATTATTATAGTAAGGTAGGAATATTGCTCCAATTGTTGATCAATGTACTAATATTATGTTATTATTGATTTTCAGTTCTACGACCTGACCAAGAAAAATCCAAGAACCAAGAACATCTTCAAGAATTAGAAAGTCAAACCCGCAAAGCAACAAGAAAAAAAAATAATTTATAATTAAGTAAACCTATTTTCTTGGATTATAAGTAAAGATTTTTCCATTCAACTGAAAATCTTTAGTTACTTAGTAATCAATGCATGAAGGTAATTCCAAAGGTTATTTTATCGACAGGATGTTGGTTAGTTGTTATGAATCAAGTCTCAAATAAATCTAACCATTTTAAGCTAAGTTTATTTGGTATTAGAAAATTTCTAGTACCTTATTATTATGTTTAAAGTCTTTGTAGTTTCTTTGAATCTATTATTAATTTTATTTTCATTTATGTATAATTTATCCGACTGTTAAAATTGAGCAAGCTGATTATTAACAATGAATTCATATTATTGTGACTAACAAGACAGCTTATATAGCAATGTAATAAATTCTGAATGCTATTCAAAAGTGTAGGCAATACCATGTTCCTATTTGAAGGGCAATGTCACCAGATAAATTGCAAGCATTTAAATAATTGATTCTAATCCTGCAGTTGTCAAGCTCATTATTATTGTTTCTATGTAATGAATTGACTCCTGCTTTTACTATCCACCATGTGTTCTGAACTTGTGTATCTCTTTAGTTACTATAAAATCTAGGATCAAATTAGTTATGATAGATATGTATTAAGTAAATTCAACTAGCTGTTAGAAAATAATTCATATATAACATGTGATTATATTTATGTTAATAATACAGATAGTATATTTAAAAGAAATGTATCAAGTAAAAGTACATATTATAAATATGTGTTTGTGTATTAAATATTATGTTATTCTGAGTGTAAATTTAGAAATATTAAAGAATATTAAGTGATTGTCAAACTAGTTTACAAAATTAGATAGGTATTAAGATTCTATTACAAAGTGTCCTATCTGATGAATTTATACAATGTTTAAAACTATAGTTTGTTAGTAAATTTACTGAGATTTAAATAGTTGTCAGGAAATTAGCTATTGTTTTATATTTATTAATTTTTGAATCCATGTGTTGTATCAGTATACAACCCCTCGCGTTTTAAAATTTTATGGTTTTAGATACTATAATATAAAGAGAGATAAAAATTTACAAATAACTTTAAAATAAATATGTTTATGGTGGTTGTGTTATTATTTAGATATATTTTTCAACCCCCCATGTTTTAAAGTTGTAGATCTTTATATAAGTACCTAGAGTAATTCTACTATAAGATAATATACTGCTAGACCTACTAAATTTAAATTGACAGAAATTCCACGCATCCATTTTCACGTACAACAAATTGTCCTGTTGAGGACTTTGTGTGTATGATTCTTGTCTGAGAGCAAAATGTGTTATTGAAACTAATATTACTAAAGAAATATGTATGAGTTTGTTTGGTTTTACAAATTACTTGAGAATGATTTTGGAAAACCTACTAAGTAAGTGAAGTTATGAGGTATTTCGTATCCTGGTCATATGGCAACTAAATTGTAAAAGGACCAGTGTGTAATGGACCACTCTGTGATCCTGGTCACGACTTTCAAATTGTACTGATTCTTGAGTGTGTATGAGTATTGAACCTAATGTTACCTACTAAGAAAAAAAATGTGTAAGTTTGATTTTACAAATGACTCGAATGAAGTGAAGTGTTATGATGTGATTCTCATAGACTGGAGAGTGTCCTTAAGAATTATAAAACTTTTCTGGGAGAGTGAACTCAGGATTTATACATATAGTTTTTCATCCTGGTCACCTCATCAAATTGTACTAGCTGAAGGCCATACAAAAAACACAAAATATAAGCTGAAGGCTTATAGAAAGAAATTAAAGTAAATAAAAAGTAACAAAATATGTAACAAGAAATCTAATGATGATGATGATTGTATGAATAATGTATGTATGTTGGTCCGGAGTAATAAACTAAGATTAAAGAAGTTAAATTGTAGAAATCAATTAAGATATAAAAGTAACTTACCCTGTAGTAGAATTAAAATCACCTTGTAGGAATTTGAATTGTGTTGTAGAAATAATTTACCCTGTAGTAGATATTTGAATTGTGTCGTAGAAATAATTTACCCTGTAGTAGATATTTGAATTGGCCATGTGATCGTCTAGTAGTAATATAGGACTCTACTTTGTGGTTCGAGATAACCCAAGCAAGGAATTTCTGTCAACCTAAGTAAGTATGTATAAGCCTAACAACTGCTACGCCTAACAGAAGCAAAATCTTGAACTTATATTCTACTTTACTGAAGTCTCCCAAATAAAGTTCTACAACAAAACATCAGGCAGGTATTAGAACTTATCTCTTAGAATATTTTAAAGTTGTAAGTTAATTGTAGTTATCTCTCACCAGTTTATTTAGAGACAATTACTATTAATTTATAACCCAAATCAGCTCTCTTATTATCAAGTCTTCTAAGCTTCTAACCAAGATAAATATATTATGAATATCCTACAGTAAAATCATATTAGTTCTCAAGTAATAATATAGGTGGCGTTAAATTAAAACATGTATTCATTTGAGTTACTTTCTCTGACTAAATCATGGAAAACTAATAATACCAGCGTAGAGAAAAAGGCACCAGACTTAGATAAAGTTATTTTCTATAAAAATGTAATATTGAGGTAAGATAAATAATCAAGTGTGCTTTTGAGAAAGTGACTTGTATGAACACTAGCTTTAATTATGAGTTCTATAGGATCAGAATAATAGTTATAATTAACAGCATGCAAAATTATGAATCCTAATTAAATACTTTTCTATTTAGGGAATACTAAGACATAATTCTTCATGTATTTGTGCTGTTAGTTAGAACTTTATCTATCTACTTGTAAAAGAAAAGAGTAATTGTTATTAGATTTGTAAATTTATTTATTTGATTTAGGTAGTAATTTATTTATATTTAAGTTTTATTGTTTTGATTTTATTTATTTGTTTCCCTACGGAAAATACCTCGAGAGAGTGTACATTTCCAATTTTCAAATGTTTATTGTAGTTTTTTTTTTATATTGTTTGCCCCTACGGAAGGTCTCACGAGAGTATATGCCTCTTCCGAATAAAAGACTCGACCACCCTTCTAAGCTAGACAACCAGAAAGAAGGGCAATAAAACTGGCGCCATCAAACGCGTATTGGAGCACGGGCTTTTTGTTTGTACGAATTATACAAATCAATTTGTTAGATAAGCCTCAAAGGTTAAGCTTCCCATGCATCCTTGAAGGTTTTAGCTTCTACTGAGCTGTTATATTACAATGTAGAGTTGGCAGACGTTCCCCATTTCCGTTAGGAAGATCTAACCAGGATGCAACCGATCCAATCAGATAATTTAAGGACATAACTTATAACTTCTTCAATCCCATTTCAGCTAGATATCCGAATGCATTCACGTGAATGACTATTAAAAGAATGTCCGAAAATTAGCAGACTTCTGCATAAAGTGATAAGTATTGTTAAACTTTTCAAGATACATGGAGAATCTCAAATCAGCGAGACTATCGAACAAAATTTTAAAATAATCTTTTAATATTTTAAGAATTGGTATTAAGCTGACTATGGAACAACTTTATCTTCCAGCTCAAATGTACACAATTAGTATAAACGATCTCGTGACGTTAGCTAAACTATACTTGTAGCAATTTACGTTCCATCAGATAATCGGTGGAATTCAAATTTAATATTGATCAACATATTTATCAATACAAACAAACCAGTCAAGCAAAATAATAATCTTCATCAACGTTTAACATCATTGGATATCATGTTATACCTACATGATATTTTAAAACAGTTCCTAAGTTACTATATCTTTCCGTCAGATATACAGAGCAAAAAGTATTACATTCAAAGTAGTAAAATCTCAAGTAAGTGATTATAGCAAAATCATGCAGCACAGTAAGCAGATTCCACACACAATGGAAATCACATATATAAAAATAAGACACACTACACACTTTTTGTAGCGAGTTTCTTACAACGTTACACTTATAAACTCAAACATCAAATAGTATTACTATACTAGCCGTGTCTATACCACTATGTGGAAGTAGGTATGCGCTATACATCAGGCAATTAAACAAATTTTACACACAATGAAATCACGTATATGAAAATAAAACATACTACACACTTTTGTAGCGAGTTTCTTACAACGTTACACTTGTAACCTCAACCATCAGATAGTATTACAAAATTAGCCGTGTCTATACCACTATGTGGAAGTATGCGCTATACATCAGGCGATAGTGAAATTCCTTCAACATAGTTCTAACATCAATTAATTCAACGTTATGCTCTTATATAAAGTATATGTCGCTATGTCATTCCAACCACTCTCCATCAGGCAAACGTGGAAACATGAACTAGAGTTATGACGACAGCCAGCGTTATACTGTTATATTACCTATAGAGTTCTCCATTGTACAAGGATCAGTGAAATATAATTATAGATTTTTCAGCATATTATCAAGTTAGTCCAGGTAAAATACATAACCAACGCAGACTATGAGTACATCACAGATTTTAGAAGTGGAGCACATAATCAACTCACCGGAGTTCGCTTCTCGATGAATTTACCGTTTAAAACCAGCAATATATTGTCAGCAAGGCTTATGGTACTTTTTCTTTATTCTCTTCAGGTAAAAATAACTTTCTTTATCAATTCAAAAGCCAAAAATTTTCTTTGCTTCCATCTCGTGTCAGGCTTTTTCTAGCAATCCCCGACGGACTTCTTCTCGAATCTCCCACGGACTTCCATGTCATCAGCCAGAAAAACAAAATCCGTCTTTTCAGCTATACCATCATAGAGCAATACAGTAAAGAGGCCGACATTTCGTTCTGCCGTACTTCGTGAACTCTTACGCCCCGTCTTCGCCATACATCAGAGCAAGATCAATATCCAGATATCCAGAAAGATTTATCCAATAAAATAATGAATTTTATTCGACATTTCACTAATTAATTCATTAGTTTTTCCAATTTTATATTTTCTAATTTTTTTTTATTTCATCATACATTTTTAAGCTTGGCAATTCTCGTTCCGCTCTGTCATCTAGATTCGCGCTATTATTTAAACAAACCCAAAATAAAATTCGAGGGGTTTTTTCTTTATTACAGGAATCAATCCAAATATGTGAGATCTCCAATTTGTGAATAGTGCATAAATTGCTGCATTCTAAACTATGTACAGTATTGCATTCAGTGCTCATCAAATTCGCCAAGGACATCTCGCAAACTTCCTGGTGTTTTGTGAAACGTAAATACGCCGCAGATCAATTCGAAAAACAACGACGATATCTTCTGATACAAAGCAGGTAGGTACTCATCAGGGTAATTCTTCCGTTATATAGCTCAAAGTTCTCAATTAGTTTCAGCAATATACCCATTCCAATCATTTGTAATCATGGATCTAAACAATCATTGTATAGTCTGCCTTTGACTTCATAAACCCTCCCTAACAACTACCTACATAACAACAGATCCTTTACAATGTTACTTTTCAACGCATAATACAATAACAACCATTGCCAATACACAATACAATAGCAGGTTTACAGATCCTAATACATAGATCATTCCTTGATAACATATGGATTTAAATATGATGTATTGCCTGTACATTACTACATTACAATCTTTATACAATAAATTCAATCCTAGCTATTATACCAGTTTACAATTAATTTTACTGAACATTCATTCAGTTTTTGTATGAATAAATTCAATTATACCCAACTTTTAACCAAGTATCAATAGATTTCAGAACAGTTAATTTAAACTCACTAAAGTTTATACCTTTTGTGTCCACAGAATGAGTGTTCAAACAGTCCAACGTTACCCTGACAGTCACACACTGCTCTCCAGCCTGAGTCAAGCGGAAAGAAGCCATCCCTGCTTCTGGATCGCTCCAATGTCTACGAAGACTTAGTCATCCTCTAACCCCGGACAAGTCTTCATGTTAATATTGTTCTAACTCTGAGGAAAACAAACAATTTAAATATCACAGTATAAATATTATAAATATATTTATCTAATCAAAAAAAGTGAGTAATTATTTATTGTTAATTTTTCTTAACGGAACGTGAACATGATGGTAATTACTCCGTTCTTGTGCTCTATGCCCCTCTCTACTGTTACGTGACCACCTGGTACCGTCACAGCCAACCCCTAAAAAATTACGTAGACTTTAAAATTTACACGGAGTAATTTTTTCCCAAGAAAAATAACTTAATAAAAGCAAAGCACAAGAACAAAATCTAATAAAACGAATAGATTTGTCAAAATTCAAGTAACAGCAACAAAACTATGTGTAAATAGTGAAAATGTATCCCTACAACAATATGAATGTATTTTTAGACCACCCATGAACAATTTTCATGACATCTCAGACTCAAGATTTGTTAGTAAATAGCTATATGATATATTACTATCCAGTCGCATCTCTGCTCATCACTGGATAAGTAGAGTTGTGAGTTCTACTCTGTCCTAATGACATAAAACAGCCTCAAATAATTAAAACCCCTGTTTTAACTACGTGTTGCTGTCCCCTTCCGCGAATTGCAGAAATGACTCATGCATACAAATAGTAAGACACAATATAACAAATACCCCATCATGAGCCGTAGACCTCAATCAAATGGTCCTATAGTTGGAACATGTAAGTGTGGGTAAAGATATTAGCCGCGTGTAGAGTACCGAATTCAGGGAAACCGCAATTTGCAGTGAATTTTACCAATTTAGGTCTCTCTACCTAACACCAAGGTCTCCTTCCCTGAAAACGATTTGAAAAGTGTGGTTGCCGCTCCTCAACTTTTGACAAACTGTCTCATAAATCAACAGTGTTAACAATTTAATCCCCTCCTGTATCTCTATTAGTCAAAGTAGTTTATAGTCATAGTCATCCCTAATCCATTCATCTCTTCTGTCAAGCCCTTCACAATCATTGAAACACGCTGAACCAAAATGTCAACACTATCTCAGAAATATGAGACCGTTGAAGTTCCGCGCCCCACAAAATTCTGTTAACTAGCATACTGAAACAACTCAATTTAACCAATCCATTAAATGTTTAAACCCATTAAATATAGAAAGTTACCCTTTGTTTCCTGTAACGGGTACCAGTAAATAACCTAAGAATGTTACGTTAAAATTCTTTTAAAATTTTACAAATAACCAGGTTAAGAAAATATATCCCGCCCTTATTTGTTACTTATTCACATCCTTTAAGAAAAACCAACAACCAGTTTATCAAAAAAAATCTTCAAGATAAAAGTGATTGCTAATATAAAAATATTAAACAAATATAAAAGTTCAAAGTTAAACCAAGGTTAGTAAAGTTATGTAAATATGAAATGAATTAATTCCTGTTTTCAACACATATTATTTTCTCCTGCTCGTATTAGGTAACTCCATCCATATTTATGTAGTCCCTCTTATCCAGCTTTCTCACCATGTATTTGTTCCTTTAACCATTAGAACCTTTATTTAGAATATCTGAAACCTTAAGAATTTATATTAAAACACCTGTGGAATAACAACATATTAAAAGCTGAAAAGAAGAAATAAAAGTTAAAATAATAATACAACAGACTATCATAACACACGCCATTCTATTATTATGATCCATAGAACTCAACGAATACCATTATAAATTAATAATTATTAAACACGTTTATTTACTTTACTTTGATTAGATTATTTTATTTTTCCCAAGTTGGCAGCCCCCGAACTCTAATGAACGAATCCCCTTTGAACGAGTCTTTAACTTCTACTCGCCGCAAGATGGTGCTCTCAGCAGCCTAATGTCATCATAAATTGTATTACATCCAAATCGATTTTCCGATGATAATAAACTATCCATCTATTACTTTTTCTCGAATATTAATTTTAACCATTTAAGAGTATTTTTTAATAAATAGATTTGCATATATTTGTTGAAATTAAACAATTTTCGAACGTCTATATCTGTTGAGTAATTAAAAAAAATATACCGAATATCGTTTTACTAATGTCATTTAGGTTTTGATCGATCTGTCAAAGTCAATTTTACCGCGCAATAAAATAATAAAATCGAGTACATAGATAAAAACCTAATTAATTTTGAATTACTTCAAATAAATGAAAGGAAACTTAATTGTTACAAATAATAACATACGTACTTGTAAAATAACTAATTACTAAAAGGTAATTCTTTCTTACAAACGTGATTGGATGTAGATATAGCTAATATTGTGTCATGTGAATTCAGTGACGTTTGTTTACATAGTGTGGTGTATTGTATTGCATATAAACATCATTTACGTTTATTTTCAGGACTTGTGAAACCAAGAAACAAATGGATATCTTTACTAATATGCCGACTTGCCAAATAGTTGAATGAACGCGCTAAACTTTTGGTCCACTGAAGCTATTTAAAAATTCTATCACCGTTAAATTTGAACATGATTCCTGAGTGTTATATATTATGTACCACGAGCGAAGTCAAAGCGAATCATAGTGGATTATAAATACTGATGTTCAAGGCTTTCTCATTGCAAAACATTTCCAAGTAAGTATAATTTGTTAATGTTGTGTGCTATTAATAGTACAGATTTTTATTCTGAATAAATGTGAGTTAAGCATGTAGGTATGTAGTGTTAATGTGTATTTATGTAATATAAGTATGTATATGTCAGATTCCTAGTTCAATTTAAAATAAGCCAGAGTGTGCATAAAACTTTGTCTGTTCTATTATCTTCCTATGTATACGTGTATATTCACAATTACAAAATATATAAATAAGTATGCTTCAGCTCTCAAAAGGATTGTAATAGCAGTTTGTTTATATAAGATTAGTGACCCGTTCCTGCTTCACTCTGATCTTACATATTGACATAAAGATTAGTACTTGTAATATATCCTATCCTATAATCAATACTAGTAAAGGAGTATACCGTAGCCAAAAAATATTATGACACATTATCTATATGTATTAAAATTTTATTTGATTTCCACAATAAATTCTATTTCTTGAATACCATCAACCAATCTTATAAATTAACTAGCAAAACTGATGGTAAGTAGCTGACATATCAACTTTATTTTGTATATTGAAGTTTCATGCCACTATCTATACTTATGAAAAAGGTTTCAAGCAATGGTTATTCGGGACTTTCAAAATGCACTTGCATTCTTAAGAAATCTAATCAAGGCTTATAATTTAGAAATACTTATCTAGTTTACAAGAAAATGTTCTAAAGTATTGATTTTAAAACATTGTTTTTCATTGATTTAATCAAAATTTTCTAGTTAGGAAAACCAACTTATCTCACCTAATTGATTTTAAACGAAATCCCATAACAAAACATAGCTAAGATAATCTCATATCAATAAATTTTAAACAAGTAATAATTGAAGTTATAATTTTCTAACGCTATTTCAGATTAAATTATATAAATTCTGTATTGAATTTACACTGTTTGAGTTTTCCAAGACTTTATTTAATTGATAATGTTATGGAGTTCTTGCAAGTTAATTTCTGTTTAAAGCTTCTCATGTTACTTTCCATTATTATTATAGTAAGGTAGGAATATTGCTCCAATTGTTGATCAATGTACTAATATTATGTTATTATTGATTTTCAGTTCTACGACCTGACCAAGAAAAATCCAAGAACCAAGAACATCTTCAAGAATTAGAAAGTCAAACCCGCAAAGCAACAAGAAAAAAAAATAATTTATAATTAAGTAAACCTATTTTCTTGGATTATAAGTAAAGATTTTTCCATTCAACTGAAAATCTTTAGTTACTTAGTAATCAATGCATGAAGGTAATTCCAAAGGTTATTTTATCGACAGGATGTTGGTTAGTTGTTATGAATCAAGTCTCAAATAAATCTAACCATTTTAAGCTAAGTTTATTTGGTATTAGAAAATTTCTAGTACCTTATTATTATGTTTAAAGTCTTTGTAGTTTCTTTGAATCTATTATTAATTTTATTTTCATTTATGTATAATTTATCCGACTGTTAAAATTGAGCAAGCTGATTATTAACAATGAATTCATATTATTGTGACTAACAAGACAGCTTATATAGCAATGTAATAAATTCTGAATGCTATTCAAAAGTGTAGGCAATACCATGTTCCTATTTGAAGGGCAATGTCACCAGATAAATTGCAAGCATTTAAATAATTGATTCTAATCCTGCAGTTGTCAAGCTCATTATTATTGTTTCTATGTAATGAATTGACTCCTGCTTTTACTATCCACCATGTGTTCTGAACTTGTGTATCTCTTTAGTTACTATAAAATCTAGGATCAAATTAGTTATGATAGATATGTATTAAGTAAATTCAACTAGCTGTTAGAAAATAATTCATATATAACATGTGATTATATTTATGTTAATAATACAGATAGTATATTTAAAAGAAATGTATCAAGTAAAAGTACATATTATAAATATGTGTTTGTGTATTAAATATTATGTTATTCTGAGTGTAAATTTAGAAATATTAAAGAATATTAAGTGATTGTCAAACTAGTTTACAAAATTAGATAGGTATTAAGATTCTATTACAAAGTGTCCTATCTGATGAATTTATACAATGTTTAAAACTATAGTTTGTTAGTAAATTTACTGAGATTTAAATAGTTGTCAGGAAATTAGCTATTGTTTTATATTTATTAATTTTTGAATCCATGTGTTGTATCAGTATACAACCCCTCGCGTTTTAAAATTTTATGGTTTTAGATACTATAATATAAAGAGAGATAAAAATTTACAAATAACTTTAAAATAAATATGTTTATGGTGGTTGTGTTATTATTTAGATATATTTTTCAACCCCCCATGTTTTAAAGTTGTAGATCTTTATATAAGTACCTAGAGTAATTCTACTATAAGATAATATACTGCTAGACCTACTAAATTTAAATTGACAGAAATTCCACGCATCCATTTTCACGTACAACAAATTGTCCTGTTGAGGACTTTGTGTGTATGATTCTTGTCTGAGAGCAAAATGTGTTATTGAAACTAATATTACTAAAGAAATATGTATGAGTTTGTTTGGTTTTACAAATTACTTGAGAATGATTTTGGAAAACCTACTAAGTAAGTGAAGTTATGAGGTATTTCGTATCCTGGTCATATGGCAACTAAATTGTAAAAGGACCAGTGTGTAATGGACCACTCTGTGATCCTGGTCACGACTTTCAAATTGTACTGATTCTTGAGTGTGTATGAGTATTGAACCTAATGTTACCTACTAAGAAAAAAAATGTGTAAGTTTGATTTTACAAATGACTCGAATGAAGTGAAGTGTTATGATGTGATTCTCATAGACTGGAGAGTGTCCTTAAGAATTATAAAACTTTTCTGGGAGAGTGAACTCAGGATTTATACATATAGTTTTTCATCCTGGTCACCTCATCAAATTGTACTAGCTGAAGGCCATACAAAAAACACAAAATATAAGCTGAAGGCTTATAGAAAGAAATTAAAGTAAATAAAAAGTAACAAAATATGTAACAAGAAATCTAATGATGATGATGATTGTATGAATAATGTATGTATGTTGGTCCGGAGTAATAAACTAAGATTAAAGAAGTTAAATTGTAGAAATCAATTAAGATATAAAAGTAACTTACCCTGTAGTAGAATTAAAATCACCTTGTAGGAATTTGAATTGTGTTGTAGAAATAATTTACCCTGTAGTAGATATTTGAATTGTGTCGTAGAAATAATTTACCCTGTAGTAGATATTTGAATTGGCCATGTGATCGTCTAGTAGTAATATAGGACTCTACTTTGTGGTTCGAGATAACCCAAGCAAGGAATTTCTGTCAACCTAAGTAAGTATGTATAAGCCTAACAACTGCTACGCCTAACAGAAGCAAAATCTTGAACTTATATTCTACTTTACTGAAGTCTCCCAAATAAAGTTCTACAACAAAACATCAGGCAGGTATTAGAACTTATCTCTTAGAATATTTTAAAGTTGTAAGTTAATTGTAGTTATCTCTCACCAGTTTATTTAGAGACAATTACTATTAATTTATAACCCAAATCAGCTCTCTTATTATCAAGTCTTCTAAGCTTCTAACCAAGATAAATATATTATGAATATCCTACAGTAAAATCATATTAGTTCTCAAGTAATAATATAGGTGGCGTTAAATTAAAACATGTATTCATTTGAGTTACTTTCTCTGACTAAATCATGGAAAACTAATAATACCAGCGTAGAGAAAAAGGCACCAGACTTAGATAAAGTTATTTTCTATAAAAATGTAATATTGAGGTAAGATAAATAATCAAGTGTGCTTTTGAGAAAGTGACTTGTATGAACACTAGCTTTAATTATGAGTTCTATAGGATCAGAATAATAGTTATAATTAACAGCATGCAAAATTATGAATCCTAATTAAATACTTTTCTATTTAGGGAATACTAAGACATAATTCTTCATGTATTTGTGCTGTTAGTTAGAACTTTATCTATCTACTTGTAAAAGAAAAGAGTAATTGTTATTAGATTTGTAAATTTATTTATTTGATTTAGGTAGTAATTTATTTATATTTAAGTTTTATTGTTTTGATTTTATTTATTTGTTTCCCTACGGAAAATACCTCGAGAGAGTGTACATTTCCAATTTTCAAATGTTTATTGTAGTTTTTTTTTTATATTGTTTGCCCCTACGGAAGGTCTCACGAGAGTATATGCCTCTTCCGAATAAAAGACTCGACCACCCTTCTAAGCTAGACAACCAGAAAGAAGGGCAATAAAACTGGCGCCATCAAACGCGTATTGGAGCACGGGCTTTTTGTTTGTACGAATTATACAAATCAATTTGTTAGATAAGCCTCAAAGGTTAAGCTTCCCATGCATCCTTGAAGGTTTTAGCTTCTACTGAGCTGTTATATTACAAT
Organism: Ectropis crepuscularia; assembly: GCA_963693475.1. NCBI lineage: Eukaryota > Metazoa > Arthropoda > Insecta > Lepidoptera > Geometridae > Ectropis > Ectropis crepuscularia. Next base: position 15,881,922 of record OY856345.1, read on the forward strand.
GTAGAGTTGGCAGACGTTCCCCATTTCCGTTAGGAAGATCTAACCAGGATGCAACCGATCCAATCAGATAATTTAAGGACATAACTTATAACTTCTTCAATCCCATTTCAGCTAGATATCCGAATGCATTCACGTGAATGACTATTAAAAGAATGTCCGAAAATTAGCAGACTTCTGCATAAAGTGATAAGTATTGTTAAACTTTTCAAGATACATGGAGAATCTCAAATCAGCGAGACTATCGAACAAAATTTTAAAATAATCTTTTAATATTTTAAGAATTGGTATTAAGCTGACTATGGAACAACTTTATCTTCCAGCTCAAATGTACACAATTAGTATAAACGATCTCGTGACGTTAGCTAAACTATACTTGTAGCAATTTACGTTCCATCAGATAATCGGTGGAATTCAAATTTAATATTGATCAACATATTTATCAATACAAACAAACCAGTCAAGCAAAATAATAATCTTCATCAACGTTTAACATCATTGGATATCATGTTATACCTACATGATATTTTAAAACAGTTCCTAAGTTACTATATCTTTCCGTCAGATATACAGAGCAAAAAGTATTACATTCAAAGTAGTAAAATCTCAAGTAAGTGATTATAGCAAAATCATGCAGCACAGTAAGCAGATTCCACACACAATGGAAATCACATATATAAAAATAAGACACACTACACACTTTTTGTAGCGAGTTTCTTACAACGTTACACTTATAAACTCAAACATCAAATAGTATTACTATACTAGCCGTGTCTATACCACTATGTGGAAGTAGGTATGCGCTATACATCAGGCAATTAAACAAATTTTACACACAATGAAATCACGTATATGAAAATAAAACATACTACACACTTTTGTAGCGAGTTTCTTACAACGTTACACTTGTAACCTCAACCATCAGATAGTATTACAAAATTAGCCGTGTCTATACCACTATGTGGAAGTATGCGCTATACATCAGGCGATAGTGAAATTCCTTCAACATAGTTCTAACATCAATTAATTCAACGTTATGCTCTTATATAAAGTATATGTCGCTATGTCATTCCAACCACTCTCCATCAGGCAAACGTGGAAACATGAACTAGAGTTATGACGACAGCCAGCGTTATACTGTTATATTACCTATAGAGTTCTCCATTGTACAAGGATCAGTGAAATATAATTATAGATTTTTCAGCATATTATCAAGTTAGTCCAGGTAAAATACATAACCAACGCAGACTATGAGTACATCACAGATTTTAGAAGTGGAGCACATAATCAACTCACCGGAGTTCGCTTCTCGATGAATTTACCGTTTAAAACCAGCAATATATTGTCAGCAAGGCTTATGGTACTTTTTCTTTATTCTCTTCAGGTAAAAATAACTTTCTTTATCAATTCAAAAGCCAAAAATTTTCTTTGCTTCCATCTCGTGTCAGGCTTTTTCTAGCAATCCCCGACGGACTTCTTCTCGAATCTCCCACGGACTTCCATGTCATCAGCCAGAAAAACAAAATCCGTCTTTTCAGCTATACCATCATAGAGCAATACAGTAAAGAGGCCGACATTTCGTTCTGCCGTACTTCGTGAACTCTTACGCCCCGTCTTCGCCATACATCAGAGCAAGATCAATATCCAGATATCCAGAAAGATTTATCCAATAAAATAATGAATTTTATTCGACATTTCACTAATTAATTCATTAGTTTTTCCAATTTTATATTTTCTAATTTTTTTTTATTTCATCATACATTTTTAAGCTTGGCAATTCTCGTTCCGCTCTGTCATCTAGATTCGCGCTATTATTTAAACAAACCCAAAATAAAATTCGAGGGGTTTTTTCTTTATTACAGGAATCAATCCAAATATGTGAGATCTCCAATTTGTGAATAGTGCATAAATTGCTGCATTCTAAACTATGTACAGTATTGCATTCAGTGCTCATCAAATTCGCCAAGGACATCTCGCAAACTTCCTGGTGTTTTGTGAAACGTAAATACGCCGCAGATCAATTCGAAAAACAACGACGATATCTTCTGATACAAAGCAGGTAGGTACTCATCAGGGTAATTCTTCCGTTATATAGCTCAAAGTTCTCAATTAGTTTCAGCAATATACCCATTCCAATCATTTGTAATCATGGATCTAAACAATCATTGTATAGTCTGCCTTTGACTTCATAAACCCTCCCTAACAACTACCTACATAACAACAGATCCTTTACAATGTTACTTTTCAACGCATAATACAATAACAACCATTGCCAATACACAATACAATAGCAGGTTTACAGATCCTAATACATAGATCATTCCTTGATAACATATGGATTTAAATATGATGTATTGCCTGTACATTACTACATTACAATCTTTATACAATAAATTCAATCCTAGCTATTATACCAGTTTACAATTAATTTTACTGAACATTCATTCAGTTTTTGTATGAATAAATTCAATTATACCCAACTTTTAACCAAGTATCAATAGATTTCAGAACAGTTAATTTAAACTCACTAAAGTTTATACCTTTTGTGTCCACAGAATGAGTGTTCAAACAGTCCAACGTTACCCTGACAGTCACACACTGCTCTCCAGCCTGAGTCAAGCGGAAAGAAGCCATCCCTGCTTCTGGATCGCTCCAATGTCTACGAAGACTTAGTCATCCTCTAACCCCGGACAAGTCTTCATGTTAATATTGTTCTAACTCTGAGGAAAACAAACAATTTAAATATCACAGTATAAATATTATAAATATATTTATCTAATCAAAAAAAGTGAGTAATTATTTATTGTTAATTTTTCTTAACGGAACGTGAACATGATGGTAATTACTCCGTTCTTGTGCTCTATGCCCCTCTCTACTGTTACGTGACCACCTGGTACCGTCACAGTGCTTGCGCGGAAGATCGAGTTGCTCGATGACTTTACCCAACCCAGAAATCGCGAGAGTCAACTTATTAATTTGACTTACTTAGTTTTTAACCGACTTCCAAAAAGGAGGAGGTTATCAATTCGACCACCATATTTTTTTTTATGTACCAATGTAGACATAGGTAAGTAGTATCTAGGTACTTATCTACTACCTGTTAGACTTGACTGGCACCGGCTCCAATTAGACGAGTGATTAGCGCTTATAAAAATTACATTAACTTATTTTTCGCTTTGGAGTGCCTATTTGTGGTTTTGAAGTCGGTTTACTTTTTTGTATAAAAAGAGTTTATTAAAATCATGGACGTATAAAAAAGTCGGACATAGTCTCGGTAAAACAAAAACTGTGTCCATCGAGTCGGCCACATATTATGCACGTGTGCGCTGTGACATACAGGCTGACACGCACACATCGGTGAGTCATTACACGCGCTACTTGTGTATTATACGTGTGCGTGTCAGCCTATCAGTGACAACCTGACAACGCACACGCGCAAATGTGGCCGACTCTAGTGACACAGTTTGTGTTTTAGCGAGACTCCGTCCGACTTTTTTATACGTCCATGATTACAATATAAAAAAATTCACATTTACTGTTATACATAGATAATATTTCTCGCAGCGCCCCACGTTTTCACCGCGTAGTTCTTGTTCCCGTTACTTTCCCGTGACAAAAAGTATAATACTTTGATACTAAATTCTAGTATTTAATATAAATGCGAAAGTTTGGATGTTTAAATGCTTATTGCTCAATCACGTTGGAACTCCACGTTGAACAGATCGGGTTGAAATTTGGAACACATATAGATTATAGTCTAGAATAATACATAAACTACTTTTCATTCAAAAAAAAATGTAGAGTTACTTAGTGTATAGTAGCCATTTTCTTAAATCCACGCGGTTGAAGTTGCCATGTAAGTTGCTTTTAATTCAATTTTAAAATTCCAAATTTAATGTTTCAAATAAGCGACACTGTTTCATGGTTGATATTTCCAAGACCCGAATAATGAGATTTGATGCCATTTTCGTAATATGACGTAGCTGTGGAATGCGTTGCCTGGATTTTCCCGATGGATACAATCTTGGTGTCACAAATGAATCGGTTTCTTTTAAATAAATACGATCCATGGTAGACTGAATCATCGTTTACGAGTAGGTACGTACTGCACGGACATCAGGTCAGGTGAGACAGCGGTAAAAAGTAAGACTTTCAGATATTTAAAAGAAGGCCACATATATAAGACTAGCAGCGCCCCATGGTTTTATCCGTGTTGTTCCCATTCCCGTTATTTCTCCGGGATAAAAAGTACCCTATCTTCTTCCAGACCATAATCTTATCTGTGTTCCAAATTTCAACCCGACCCGTTCATACGTTACGACATGATTAAGCAACAAATATCCGAACATTAACATTTATAATATTAGTATGATTATTTATTATGGTGAGTAGGTATGGCTTGTCTTTTTGACTTAGTACTTACGTAGCTTTAGCGAAACTTTTAACGAGCTAGTAGATTTTATTTTAATTAAAACCCCGCAGCATACGTAATATGCATAAGCAGCAAACTTTATGTTCTCGCTTGAATTCGGGGTGTACTCTCGCAAGAAGAGAATCAAGGTCTTAATGCATCACGCTGGCCAAGGTTGGTAGAAACCCCTCAGCCTGAGTATATTCAAATTACAGGTAGCTAGAAGTTGGATAATATCAGTTTAGGAATAAATAAGCGAGCAAGTAAATTAGTTTGTTTTTAATTTTCAACTTATAATTACAATATCATCTTCACAATTTGTACATTTTAAAAATACGTTCTAATATTTACAAATGGTTTTGTGTTTCTAGTTTGTTTGTAAAAAACTTTTAAAGATAGAGAAATTTGTACACATAATTTTACATAGTTTGCTTATGGTCTTTCTTTGCATACGAAAATTACCTAATGGTTTCAAAACAAATATTAAAACAAAACCAAAATAAAAATGCGATATTCTATTATTTGCAAAATTTAAATGTTTTTGATATATTTAAATAAAATTATAATGTCGTATGATGTCTGTCGAAAAAAATACAACTAGACAGACACACGTTAATTCAGTGATGTTCCAAACTAGGCTTAATTAACAAATAAACAGGTACCAAAATGTAAAAATTTAAAAAAAACACGTTATCTTTCTCCGAGCCTCATTTTTCCAATGTGTGTGATTCGTCAAAAAGATCAAAAACATCAAAACTCGTTTCTATGATTACACTACCACAGGAATCACAGCGCGAACAAAATAAGCTTAAATAACTTATATATAAAAATAAATATCAATGTATGTCCTTAAATTAATACTTACAAACTAATTAAAGCTTTTTCTGTAACCTCCCGTCAAGCTCAACCAAACGTGCTTGAAATATGACGTCCTGAGTTTTCCTCGGTCCGCCTTAGCTTCACTCTTGAAGAGTTGCCAGTCTCTGCGTTCCGAGGGCGACCGCGGCCCCCAGGATGACTTGGGTCTGAACGACTTCTTCACAGTCTGTTGAAACACGAATAAATTAATCAAATACTATTTACAAATTGAGGAAAAATTGTAACTGTTAGACAATCAAAAATTCGTCATTATGCAAATAATGACCTTCAGAAAACGGAATGAATAAGAGACGATTCACACGGCGCGGCTGCCAACCGCGCCCGCGCGCGGGCGCGGCAGATTTCCATATAAAATTGAAACACACGATGCGGTTGACGGCCGCGGCGGCTGCGGCAGCCGCGTGGCGCCCGCGTGGCTGCGCGCGATTCTTACGCAGTAGCTTTCCGGAGCAGAAACCGCGAAAACCTGCGGTCTCGTGAGTATTGAAACAAAACCGTCGCGCGGCGCGCGCGCGGGCGCGGTTGGCAGCCGCGCCGTGTGAACCGGGCCTAAGTGTCTACATTGCCTACGTACAAGCTTTAAGAATGTGTAAAAACACATACAAACTAATATTTGTTCCCAAAAAATGTCAAGGCACTTAAGAAAGTTTTGATTTCAATAACTAGAGCTATATAAAACTAGCGATCCGCCCGGCTATGCCTGCGGTACATACATAGCCTATAGCACTCAGAGATCACGTAAATAATAATCAACGGTGAAAGGGTTTTTTAATCGGTCTGGTAGTTCCAGAGATTAGCGCGTTCAAACAAATAAACTTTTCAGCTTTATACTATTAGTAGGTCTATAGATAGATATGTTTTAAAACTCACCTCCACGAAATTTCCAGTTCTGTATTTGTAGAATGTGATACACATAAAGATCGGCACTAAGAAGATACCGACCAACAGCATCATGTAGCCCGACACTGAAATAAATAAAACATTTAATTATACCTATTGCAAAATCACAGTGTATTCGACCAACTTGGTAGATAATTGATTTGGCCTCATGTTCTGTTCATATTATTAAAGTCGTTTAATATTATGTTGCAGAATGCTCAATGACGTTAATATGATTGAGTTTGCAACACCTTCATCTTGGTCAATGACATTATTTCCTAAATCGGTGATCTCGGTAAAGGATTTTGACGATGAATTTTTATTTATAACTAGCTGTGCCCCGCGGTTTCAACCGCGTCTATTTGAGGAAAATCCATACTAAAATATCCATTGCTGGCCACTTTATTACTTTTTACGGAACCCTAAAAATACGTAAATAAGCAACAATGCATTGTTGTAGAACAAATGTGATTACTTCAAATGACACAAACTTCAAATGTAGACACGCGCCGTCACAGACTTCAACGACCAAATAGAATTTAAATTCACGGAACTAAAGCTCAAGAAGTGAAATATTTTTCTCCGTTTTCTTTACATTTTTCACTTATACTCCGTACCTATTGATAGTAGCGTAATGTTATACACCCTGCCTTCCTCGATAAATGGAGTATCCAACAAAAAAAGAATCTTTCCTATCGGTCCAGTAGTTTCCGAGATCCTAGCGTTCAAACAAACAAACAAACTCTTCAGCTTTATAATATTAGTATAGATACTCTAACAACGCCCCGCGGTTATAACCGCGGTTATTATGTAACTGTATTCCAATTGTCAGCTAGATCCATTCAGACGTTCCGATGTGATTGAGCAACAAACATCCAAACTTTCGCATTTATAATATTGGTAAGATTAATCGTTCCAAAATCTTACAAAAATACTACTAATCGTCGAAGTGAGAATACCTACTGCATGTATTAATAAAGTGGCCAAGTGCGAGTTGGAGTCGCCCATAAAGGGTTCCGTTGCAGCAAGTAACATAATATACATAGTACACATAGTTCTTGTAGTTCGTTGTAACTTTGATCGAAGTTTCAATAATAGTGTATTTATGACGTACTTAAAAAAAGTACTCATCAGATCGAGCTCAAACTAATTTTCGTTGGTAGTTTACATGGTAATGTACATCATATTTTTTTTTTAGATTTTTCATTCTCGTACTTTAGAAGTTAGAGGGGGGGGGACACACATTTTACCACTTTGGAAGTGTCTCTCGCGCAAACTGTTCAGTGTAGAGGAAAATGATTTTAGAAACCTTAACATCATTTTTAAAGACCTATCGATAGACACCCCACACGTGTAGGTTTGATGAAAAAAAAATTTTTGAGTTTCAGTTCTCAGTATGGGGGGCAACACTAATTTTTCTTTTTTTTAATTTTTTTTGTTTAAATCCTAATGCGGTTCACAGAATACATCAACTCACCAAGTTTCAACAGTGTAGTTCTCATAGTTTCGGCAAAAAGTGGCTGTGACATACGGACGGACAGACAGACAGACAGACAGACATGACGAATCTATAAGGGTTCCGTTTTTACGTTTTACGGAACCCTAAAAATGTTGAACATTGAAAATTGTTTGACATTTTTATGAAGAGCCAGAAAGCTGTGCTTGTCCAGTGGCTATTACGTTTGATTTCACAATAGTAAAGACACGGTTGTAGGGTCTTAACTCAGATGTGAATCTAATTCGTATATTCAGTACGACACACTCACGAATACTTCTGATGATGTTTATGGAGATACTTCTTCTATAGCTTAAATATTTAAAAATGTTCCGATTCGAGTTAATAATCCAATTACTTAATATTAAAAATACGAAAGTTTTGTTTGTTGCTCAATCACGTCGGAAATTCTAAACGGATCAGATGGAAATTAGGAATACGGTTAGATTATAGTCGGAAATAACACATAGACTTATTATGCCCGGAAAATAATGGGAACGCGAACCGGTACTACCACGATGCACTGCTACTATAAATAGACATAGGTAGTTCTTCATCAATCATCATCATCAACAGCCCACTAAACGTTCCCACTGCTGGGACTCGGGGCCTTCCCTCGCACAGAGAGAGTTAAGGCCATAATCCACCACGCTGGCCCAGTGCGGGTTGGTGGATGACACATGACTTCGATAGATTCTAAGTGCATGTCGGTTTCCTCACGATGTTTTCAGTCACCGTTTTAAGTTAGTGGCATTACGCACATGACTTCGAAAAGACAGTGGTGCGTGTGGGGAACCCGGGGTCTCCGGATCGGCAGTCGCCGTTCTCCCGACTAAACCAGCCGTAACTTAGGTAGTTCTTACCGTATCCTAATGTAGGGTATGTGTAGTAACCGCCGAAGACGAGGGCCTCGAATGAGATGAGTGCGTAGATGAAGACGACTATCATCATAGCCGGTGTGATGATGCCCCAGCAGAACCGCCAGTAGACCGATGTCTTTCCTCTGCCCAACATGTACTCTATGTCCAGGCAGAGGTTCTCGAGACCTGAAAATTTTACAATAATAAGTTCCACGGTACGGGCTTGTATATTTTTTATATAGTATAGAATGACGAGACAAGCAGGTCATGTGCCTGATGGTAAGCAACATGCCTGCCCATAACAGCACAGTGACACGCAGTTATTAGAACATGAAAGGTCCAAATTATTATCTAGCACTGCACTGCGCTCGTCAACCAGATATATAAGATGCTTTATCTCTATGGTCTCTAATTTTACTGGAAACATTGCAAATGGTAGAAGCAAAGGTGTGATGCATCCCCAAGCGGACTCCGCAAACAGTCTTATTACAACAAATATATCTTAGGTACTTGTAGGTATAGTTTGATAGTACCACTATCGATATGCAAAATACAATTGAAGAATCAGCGATCATCAGAAAAAAACTGGTAAGATTTAATTGGCTCTGTCAATAATTATAAGTCAGCAGCTTAAAAATATACATGACCAATTCATTTTATAATAGTTCTTGATTTGTTTGTCAATGCATAACTTTGGATAATATAATTTATTTTGTTTCCTTTTAACGTTGACGAGGGATTAATCATACAGATTTAAACAATATGTTTATTGTCTTAGTTTGAACGATATAGTTTTTATAGATACTTTAAATAGCTTACCGTAGATCCAGAAGACGCCAACTATCTCGGCAATAGCACAGAACAGCACTAAGAAAGTACCTCCGTAGTAATCGACCAGCTCTAGAATGAACTGTCCACCCTGGAATGCACATACATTTGTTAAATTTCTTTACTGCCTGGTTAAAATTAACATTAGGTACCATTCTGCAGTTTATGTTACTCTCAAATGGTAATAAATAGATAGAGTAATTCGATTTTTATATGGGCCCAGCAGGTCTACTACGAAAACAAACTCCGAATGATCGGATCCGACCGACAGCTGAATCGGATCTGTAGCCTACCACGAAAAACACTCGGATCGATACATCTCGGTCGGAAGTTATAGACTTAGGTCGGATGAGGGCCGGATCGAACGAAACGGCCGATTCGATCAACCGATCGATTGTCTATCGAGGTAGGAAACGTCCATAAGTTCGGCCGATATATCGTTTATCGAACTTCGTAGTAGACCTGCAGTTGTTGAACGAACGCTAGACTGTGCTTTCAAATTTCTCATCTAAATATTGAGAACAAACTGATATATGTATGTTCTACCTATTAATGTTATTGCAGACATGAGGTAGACATTACTCCAAATGTAGTTTAGAAGAAATAAACTGATAATAGGTACATACAGTTTTCTTAACTTAATTTTAACAATAAACATTTATTTCAGAGTAGTTTAGTTCTATTTGTAGTACAAGCTCCAGAGACGATCATAAAGTTAATTATTCTCTCCGTTAAAAAATTAATGAATCAATAATGTAGGTATTAACAAAATTATTTAACGTAAAATTAGATTAAAAGTTTTTGTCTCCTTTTTTAAACCAATCGGGAACTAAAAACAATTTAATAACGACACATAGGTAATCTCAAATATGTGTTATTTAATTGTGTTATATGTATTGCTACTTGGCACAACCAATTTTTATCGAACTGGAAGCTAGAAAAAGGTAGCTTGTTTTTTATTAAAATGGAAACCTTAACAATTGAACACTTTATTAAAGCCATGATTCAGTTTGAACGAAAAATATAGTAAAAATTGTAAAAAACTTACGGGAGTAACATAAATAAGGCCTACGCCGAAGCCGATAGTGCAGCAAATAGCGGATATGTAGACGGTCTTGACCCTTGGGAACGCATCTAGGACCACTGTGTTGATAGTCGACAACAGAGCCACTGCGGACCCTACTCCCAGCACTGACATCATCAGGAAGAACAGGACTGAGAACAACTGAAACAAGAATTAATTTTAAATCACGTAGGAACGGATCGCAAAATTGGTTAGACACAAGGGACTAAATACGCTCGTTTAATTTTTTACCTAATTTACACAGGATGCTTGTTCAGGTTCCATCAGGTTCCGTAAAACGGAACCTTATTACGATGACTCCGTGCCTACACCGTGTCTACTTTTTATTTGAACTATACCGCACTTTAGGTCAGAGCAGAACACACAACATGTGCTCCCACGTGCATGAACGCTTTTTAGCTAAATTACGCACAGATTACACTGTACATTTTTCATTTTACAGGTCTTTACGTTTTCACAGGTCACAACTTACAGTGTACACTTTTTTATATGTAGACAAGAGACCTATGACATTTTCTCTCAGTTGACCGGCCGGTGGTAGTCTATCGAACTTTGGGCTCGCGCATAAGGCAAAGAACAGGACGTCTACTCTAATTCAACGAATAACGTAATTTCGAATTAAACTCGCGACTTTCCTACTCCTATTCTACTTCGATTCGTCCGATTGAACATTGTTTGACGTTTAAATGTTCTAAGCATACTCTAATTAGTGTAAGCTTAGAACATTTAAACGGACGAAATCGACGGGTCGAAGTAGAATCGAAGTAGGAAAGTCGCCATGGGAATGCTGGTCTGTCATATTTAGAGTGGCATTGGTTTGTTTACCTTTTATTCACGTAGATTTGGAATGAGGTATAAGACTTGAAGAAGTATCTTTCAGAAGTATCCTCAATTTAGATCACCTGGACAAAGTTCCTGCAAAATGATCTCTCTTTTTGAGAATTTCCATTTCTTAGTTATAAATGGAAATTATAACCAAATTTAAATTTCAAATTGCCTCAAATCTATTTTTAACGGATTTCAAAAAAGAAGGAGGTTCTCATTTCGGTTGTATGTTTTTACAAAACATATTTGCACGCGCCTGGCGATGTCAAAACTCCGACTAAATCGTATGGCTTATTATTTTTTTAATTCTTTAAACATTAAACTGCAACACATAAAACTTGGATATGGCCTCATCATTGAATAAAAAAAAAAATATGAAGAGCCCACTGTGTCCCAGTGTTGAGCAAAGGCCTAAATAAAAACTGAATAAAAAAAATTAAAAAAAATTGAATCCATTTTTTCCTGCCTCTCACCAGCTAGGTTTGCACCTCTGTGTTGGGGGATACCTAATAGAAGAGATATGTGACAAATTTTCAGGATACTTTAAGTACCTACCCAAAATTTGCTAGCAGCTCTCGGAATATTATTACAATAGTCATAGAAGTGACTCTCATCTTCACTTGTTAATTTTTGACAGATCACCCTTTTAATACCACTATGGAGCAACTTTTTTAGATATATCTAACATCACTAAAATGTCGTCACCTTTTATTAGTTTCGTTCACGTAAATTCAATGACTTAGTTCGTTAGTTCAAAGTCCGATTGGTAATTCAATATTTTCCATTGAAAGTAATTTTCCGATTAGAACGAATATGATTTATTATCTATCATATTCTTATCTTCAGATTATTATCTTTTTTGTTTATACTAATGATCTCTCTCTTGTCCACGAATTGATAGATAGTTACGTTTTATTGTATCGACGTCGCAGTCAAATGGCTTAATCAGCCTTTCAATGAACATCCTATGTTTATATATAATAGCTTCATTACTAAACAGCGTGATTTAACTAGCGGCCTAAATAATATTCAGCCGTAGCGTAGCCAGACAGGTTATTAAATGTTGTTACAAACGCAGTAGCTGAATATCAATCAGGAAACTGGTTAAACGGCGCTTTTAAGTAAAGAGGCTAGACTGTTGTAACGACTGATTAAGCTGGTTGACTGCGAAATCTACATAACAAACTGTTAAAAAAAATTACGGACAGAAGTAGGTAATTTATAATTGTACGACCCTTATTGCTAAATATAAGTACCTAATACGAGTAGTATCATCCGGTTAACTTTTAAAATTTTCATTAATGTGTCTGTACTCGTACATTGTTCTCCGACATGTTTCAATTAAATTCTTGTGCCACAATGTTTGTGTTTGTACCACCGAAACGGCACGACCGATTTTATAACCATTAATAAAAGAAGTTTTTCCGTAGGTATAATAACTAGGTCGTTTAGTATCGTTTTTGTTAGTTATTTTGTTATTTTTGGATGAAAAAAACCCCGATAGTTTGACCGTTTTGTATCTCTCTTCTTAGTACCTGTGTGACCGTTTCTCATCGACATAATATCATTAACATGAAGTGTCGTGTCACATTGACATTAAGTCTGATTTATGATTTTTATGATTTTTAGGATTCCGTAAAACGTAAAAACGGAACCCTTATAGATTCGTCATGTCTGTCTGTCTGTCTGTCTGTCTGTCCGTCCGTATGTCACAGCCACTTTTTGCCGAAACTATGAGAACTACACTGTTGAAACTTGGTAAGTAGATGTATTCTGTGAACCGCATTAAGATTTTTACATAAGTTTAAAAAAAAAAACAAAAATTAGGGGTGCCCCCCATACTGAGAACTGAAGCTGAAAAATTTTTTTTCATCAAACCTACACGTGTGGGGTGTCTATCGATAGGTCTTAAAAAATGATGTTAAGGTTTCTAATATAATTTTTGTCTACACTGAATAACTTGCGCGAGAGACGCTTCCAAAGTGGTAAAATGTGTGTCCCCCCCCCTCTAACTTCTAAAGTAAGAGAATGAAAAAACTAAAAAAAATATATGATGTACATTACCATGAAAACTACCAACGAAAATTAGTTTGAACTCGATCTGATGAGTAGTTTTTTTTTAGTACGTCATAAATACACTATTATTAAAACTTCGATCAAAGTTACAACGAACTACAAGAACTATGTGTACTATGTATATTATGTTACTTGCTGGAACGGAACCCTTCATGGGCGAGTCCAACTCGCACTTGGCTACTTTATTTTTATCGAGATGTAAGCCCGGTCGGGGCAGACATTGAAATAGAAAAAATTCCGGGCAGCGATTTTTTTTGTAAACGTCGAGGAGGGTTGTTGGAAGTATAAATCTCGATTTTCTAACTAATCCCGGTAGAAGGTTCGCCGCCATCTTGTTTTAAAGTGTTTGTGAAATAACTGGTTAATTTTCAACTTTAGAACAAAAATGGTAGGAACCAAAGTTGTTGGAAATTTAATTTCAAGTTTGGTTCTACTAGTTTTTATGCTAGGATCAATATTTGCGGAGTTATACTATTAAGTTTATCAAAAAAATCGTAATGGGTGGAATTTTATTTACTTCAACTTTAGTTCTCGCACTTTTTTGCTTATTTTATTGTTAGTATTTGTTGTTATAGCGGCAATAGAAATACATCATCTGTGTAAATTTCTACTCTCTAGCTATCACCGTTCTTGAGATACAGCCTGGTGACAGACGGACGGACGGACGGACGGACAGACAGCCAAGTCTCAGTAATAGGGTTCTTACCCTTTGGGTACGGAACCCTAAAAAGTGCGAGAACCAAAGTTGAAGAAAATAAAATTCCACCCCATACGATTTTTTTGCCAAACTTGATAGTATAATTCTGCAAATATTGATCCTAGCGTAAAGACTAATAGGCCCAAACTTGTCAGAAATTAAATTTCCAACAACTTTGGTTCATACCATTTTTGCTCTAAAGTCGAAAATTTTCGAGTTATTTCACAAACACTTTAAAACAAGATGGCGGCGAACCCTCTACCGGGATTAGTTAGAAAATCGAGATTTATACTTCCAACAACACTCCTCGACGTGTACAAAAAAAATCGCTCCCCGGAATTTTTTATATTTCAGGCTAGTTTTATGTCTGCCCCGACTGAACTAATGGAGAGCAACCGGATGGGTCTCACAGTAAACAGGAGTAAGACAAAGTTAATGGTAGTAGATCGTGACGGAAAACTATCCAGCACAAGTAACATCATCCCAGAGGTTGGCATTGTTGATCACTGTATTTATCTGGGTGCTCTGATCTGCGACGATGGCAACTGCGTGTAAGAGATAAAGAGACGTATTGGCATGGCTAAGGACGCGATGACCCGACTGAATGTCATCTGGAAGAAATCCACATCCAAGATCCGACTAGTGCGCGCTCTAGTGTTCCCAATATTTCTGTACGGTGTGGAAACATGGACAATACGAGCCCGAGAATGGCAAAGGATCGATGCATGCGAGATGTAGTGCTGGAGGCGGATGTTGAGGATACCCTGGACAGCCAAGCGCACCAATGTATCGATCTTTTCACAGCTTCGAGTCCAAACCCGCTTGTCTAAAATCTGCCAGCAGCGCATTCTGTCCTATTTCGGTCACGCAATGAGGAGGGGAGATGACAGCCTTGAAAAGCTGATCATAGTTGGAAATACGGAGGGTAAGCGAGCCCAGGGTAGATCCCCAACTAGATGGAGCGATCAAGTGAGAGGCTCTTCATCTACCAAATTTTGTACGGTCGTCAGAGACGCAATGAGCAGACACCAGTGGAAGCAGATTACAAAATCTAGGTGTAGAGCATCCACATCCAGCGATGACCACGAGCCTCAGTCATGAGGGAGCGACCACAAAGAGAGAGATGATTTTTATGGCAGAACAACGTTTGCAGTGACAGTTATTAATAAATATTATAAGCAGTACTTTGCATCTAACGAGTTACATCTACATGCAACTATTTAAGCTGAACACAAACTATACATTTTAAAGATAATAATAATATAGTGAGATAATTTTTATTACGTTATTAAATTTAACTGGGAATTTATTTATTGCATTTTTGCAATAAAGCAATCAATGTCATGCTTATTGTTTTAGTTCGTTTTGTTACTCATTTTGCACAGCGAATAAATAATAATTAACACCGACCTTCCTCGAGAATGACATTGGCCTGTAGGTAAGTAAAAATGTTTTCAAATCCAATTTACAATACAGATATTGTTGCGTGAATACTTAATGACATATTACTTACCATGTTTCATGGTTTCACTCGTCATTTTCATATTCATTTATGATTATTATCGTTTGCTTAGAATAAGGGATTTTCAGAATGACAGACGTGAGTGATAAATAGCTGAAAACCATCGATATAAATCAGAAGATGTGCCCTGAGCACCTTGATATTGTTAACAAACTACGTCTCTGTGTGTAGCGTGAGTGGTTTACAACTACCAATCTATGTTGCGGTTCTACTTGTTTTGGTTGTTGTTGACGAATGGCGATAGGTATAAACGTCCAGCGTTCACTGCTTCCTACAATCGACTAAAACGGAAAGAGTGAGCTCAGTCTTCCCAACGATGACATAATTCCGTGCGCCTGAAGTTTGGAAGGGCACATCCATTGATTTATATCGATTGTGAAAACATATTAAATATGTCAAATTATTTCTATAAATTAAAATTCTTAACAAAAATTAACATTGACGCCACTTTTAGCGAAGTTGACATTTATTTTTGACAGGTTATTTTCGTATTTTGCACTCGTCTCATTGGCTAATCAAATGCTTAGGTAAATCGTTTTTCAATTCATTCAATTTAAACAAACAAAAAAAACAATAGTTAAGATACATTTGAGTACAAATAAATACCTACAAAATAGTAGGTTATCTTTTGCCCTAGAAACCGTTTAGAACTAATGCAAAATAAAATATTTTTTTATATTGGTAATGTTTTTTATGATGGTAATAGGTGAAAAAAATCAGTCACACACGTCAATCGACAGATTATCATTTTTATCAAATAATGCCAGATGATATCATTAATGAATTACATTTTGCACACATTAAATGCGCATTCATTTATATTGGCGCTTACCATCAGGTGAACGACCTACTTTGGATTTATCACTAGTATGAAACACTAGCACGCAATATACAATCGATTATTATTATTTGACTGATTAGTGGTACGAGATAACATTTTTTGACAAAGGATCGCCTAAATACATAATAATTACTTGATTTAATCATTGAATAAACAAATAACTTCCTTCACAATCAGAAATCAGCAATTATTACTTCGTGATTCACGAAAAAATAAACACCAGACAAGTATTGTTTAGAGACGATAAATCGCGCCCTTTTCTTTAATCTCCTTTTGCCTTTTCTTTAATCTCCTTTTGCAAACGGTCCTGATATTTGTTCTGTGTCTAGGTGTTTCTATGTATAATACGTACAAGTGTACAATTATTATAGGTATTAGCTATCTGGGTCTGGCACTTACGCTTTGGTTGGTTTGTGGCAAGATTTGTGAATTTATGTTTTCACTAAAAGGTTTAAACGTTGTTTATAAGGACCGCTTACTATTAATCTTCATTTATCTTTGTTCGACCTTTTTAGAGATGTATCTTCTGAACCATAATATATTATGTATATTTTTTGTTATAAATTAACGCTAAATTAACAAATAAATAAAAAACTGCCTAGTGAAGTGCAAACTCTATTGCTTACAATTGTAGTATTAAACATCACTAATGTTGCACAATACGTCACCGGTATAGCTAGATTTATACTGCTATTACGCATGTTGGTGACGCGAAATCATTTTTTTTTTCATACCAAACATGCCAAACGAAGCTAAAAAAGTACAAAAAACTTTGTAGGTAGTATCGTTTTACCTGAGGAAGGAAAGTTTTGGCGATAGCATCAGGGTAAGAGATGAAAGCCAGCCCGGTTCCACCAGAGCCAACCACCTTCTCCACATCCGTGTTCAGCTCATAAGCCAGGTTGCCCAGGATACCGAATATCGTGAACCCGGATAGAAGACTCGTGAACGTGTCCAGGGTGGTTACTATCATTGAATCCCTGAAAATAACAACGTACCAATGAGGAGTGCTCGAAATTACAGTTATGAGTGACAGATGTGTGAAAAAAATGTCAATCTATTAACAAAGACGTATTAACGTTAACGTCAAATTATTTATTAACATAAGTGTCAAAGTTAAAGGGGCAGCGGTCTCAAGCGCGTTCTTTGCGGTGCGGTTGAAACTAAATTCGGACTGGACCGACCATATCACAGGTGATTTACTCGTGACTTGATTAATGTGAAAATTTAACTAACGTTAATTTTTACGATAAAATTGCCGTATGTTTGAATGTTATTGTAGTGTTACTCGTCGGACCGTTTGCTGAATTTGCCTGGGGATGGGATATTTGACAGGTATTTTACCATACAGTAACGTGCAAACATTCTGTGTTCCTATTTTGGCAATGTTTTAAAAGCAATTACAGTGCTGACTGACGAGCGTAGTGCAGGGCTAAGCAGAAATTGAGGTTCTTCAAGTTTCACCAGCTGCTTAGCAGTGATATGACGGGCAGCCCTGTCGCTTACAATGAGGAATGTCTTATTCGTCCCATCACTCTTTATATAGTAAAAAAATGTATATCAACTTCCACTAACAAAATTAAATATTAACGCCACCTTTGGCGCAATTGAGAACTATTTTTAACCAATTTTTGCATCACCTGACTCTCACTGAAAAAACCTCATTTCGTGTTCTAGTTATCGAATCAATACCAAGGACGTGCAGGTTATCACGTCAATTATACTGATAAAAATATTTGGTAAAACATAAGCACATACCTGTACACGTTTTGCCTGAATCCGTTGTATGAGGAGAACATGATAATAGCCCCCGTACACACGGACAGAGAGAAAAATACTTGCGTTACTGCAGCGTACCACACCTGAAAGCAAAATATTCTTTAGAATTTCAATTTTAGACAAGTATTTAAACCTAAATATTTACTTAACGGCCAGATTAAACAAGACTAATAATTTTAATTATCCCAAGGTTTTCTGGAAGAGATCGCAAAATAATTAAGTACATACAATTGGTGGATATTTTTCATTCAAAATAAACTATCTAGCCCAAACTGTTGATATCCAACTCACATCTAAATGTAACAGCTTGTCCCATTGAGGAGTAATGAAGAACAAGATTCCATCTCCAGCTCCGGGAAGGATAACAGTTCTGAAAATAAAACAGTTTTCATTAAGCTACTAGACTCGTGTAACAGAGAGGGTTGCTATTGTATTTAGTATATTTTGTGTATTTAAGTTGTGTTAAAAAAGACAATCCGTTTAAAAAAAAATACATTTAAAATATTAGTATAGTAGGATTTATACTTGGTCATACACATATATTAATTTTTATTTATTATGAGTTCTCATTGATAAACAAAAAATCACGATTCGCGTAACGCAAAAACTCGCAAACGGAGTGCTGTTCTAGATTTTACATTTTTCGCGCACTGGCTATGGGAGGAAGCGGAAAAGATTGCATTGCTTTCTCGTTTTCCTACAGTGTGATACAGACAATAGGCATGTACTACGAAACGTAAATAGCTATGAGCGAGAGAGAGAAAGAAAATGTTTGGTCGCCCATCTTTCTCTTGGCCTTTCAATAATAATTTACGAAACGTCACTGACTTTTATCTAGTTAACTACATTCTCCCACCTAACTTCCGTTCGCCTCGTTCGATCACACTTTTTGTAACGCTCTCGTCATGCATTCACCAGTTTAATCCCCAAGTGTAAGCGAGCACAAAGAAGATTTACTTCAAAAATTTCATTGAGCTTACTCCGGAATTCAAATCGTGCGTTAGATTTTAAGTATAAAAGTATTTATTTCTTCTAAAAACTACTCATAATGAAACAAGTATTACGGAGTCTCCTTTTAAGCACGGGTATACCTGTAGTAGGAGACTCCGCTAATCTCTACAATAACAAATATACGTATGAGTAGCCTTATTATTAAACAAAAATGGAAAAATAAAATAAAAACAAAATAATTATGGTATAATGCTTGATATAGCAGTTGACTCTTGTGGCTAGATATTGATGTAAATAACCATTTTCCTTATAGAGTTACTATTATCTCATAAAAATATGTTTTTTTTTTGTATCGCTACCCAATAAACAACTTCTTATTTTACTATTTTCTAAACAGGTATATTAATGAAATAAAATCAGGTCGACATAAATTCCCAGTTGATTATTGAAAATTAAGTTTGTTTTATTTTTATTTTTTGCCTGTTAGTCCTTCAATAAATAAATTTGTATTTGTTACGACTTGGATGATACTGTCCAAATAATAGATTTTTTGTACGGACTCGCAAATGGAACAACATTTAAAATTCTTTAATGGATCACTTTTGAGCTTTTGAAAAAACGGATGAGAAAATTCAAATCATATTGTGTACAAGTTAATAAATCAGTCAAAAGTGTTAATGAATACATACGTGATAAATAGAGTGATCATCACAACATATGGGAAGAGAGCGAGGAAGTAGGCAGCTTTACCGGAACTCTTCACACCTTGCGACACAATCAAGAAGATGACAAACCACGACGCGAGCAAGCAAAGAGTCAAGTACCAGATAGGAAGACCTGAAAGTACGATTAATATTTGTATGGTGATTGAATCATTTGATTAAAGTATTATAAAGCATGACAAAATAAGAAAGAGTTCTTACCCAGACCACCTTCGATTCCGTCACTCTGTTGCAGTACAGTTTTTCTGTAAACACAAAACATTGCTTTGTTATGTTGATAATTAACAAAGGAGTATTTTTTATCAACTATTTAAAGGACAAATGAATAAACTATGTATTCAAGTCCTTTAATGGATTCATTAGGGTTGACCTTATTTCTGAGACCAAGATATACATATTAATTTAGTCATTATGAATAATTAGAAAAACGAAAAATACAAATTTCAAAGAAGACTCAAAAGTTCTTACAAAAAGTAGAGTTCAGCGCTGCTGGATGCATTCTCCGGGGCTGGACCAGTTTGCAATGTTGGATCAGAAGGCACACAGTCTATCCATTCTGGCTCACACATTGCCCATGGCAGTGTGGATTGAAAGCTCATAGCCAGGTAGTACAAACACAGAGCAATGATCACCACGTAGTATGAAAGGATATAGGCACAACTTAGAGCTTGTGCGTATCCCGTTCCTGAAACAATTTTATCAATGTAAGTCAAAACAGTCTCATTTGTACATAATATATACCGAGTAACGAAGTTTTACCTTTCATAGCAGGCGATAAAGACCATATCCTCACAGAATTTTTAGAGCTGAATTGTCCTAATACACATTCGAGATAGTACATTGGTTTTCCGATGAGAAACAGCACAATAATGTAAGGAATGAGAAAGGCTCCACCGCCATTCTGGTAAGCGACGAAAGGGAAACGCCACACGTTGCCAAGACCCACTGAAGTGGCAATACATGACATCAGGAATTCAATCTGGTTACCCCACATAGCTCTCTCAGGTGTGTCATCTTCTCTCTCTAGCTTTTCTTTATCGGTTTCATTGCGAAGTTCCTGAAACATAAAATTGATCATTTTGCTAAAAGACTTATTAAAGAAAACATGACGTGTTTGAAAGAATATTTTTCAGATTTTAGAAGTTTGCTTTCTTTTTTCCATAAATAATTGAATCTGATGAGTATTTTAAAAGTAGTTGGGAGTGTTTGACCCTATGGGTGAATAAACTACAGATTATATAGTACCTATAACTGGCCCGTAGTTCATGAGAATTACTAATAAGAGCCGAGCATGCTTACCTTACTAGGACTTTTAAAGTCTTCTGAAGGGACACTTAGTGGAGGCGGAGGCATATCAGGCTTAGTCGATCGTCTAGGTTTTGGAGATCCATACACCTGGTCGTTAGAGCCGTTCATAGCATTCCGGTCTGAAGGTGGTTCGGATGGAGCGTCTGATGTTCCTTCGGGAGATATGTCGAATCCCGGGTTATCGCCAGAAGTGCTCTATAAATTTAAAACGAATAGTCAACTAAACCTAGACTGTCGTCGGTCTATGAATAATTTAGATGAGCTTAGTGTAAATACTTAGTTAGGTATGCAGTACAGTTTTCATTGTAAATATTTTAGTTTTGATAATTAAAGCTGTAACATCCTACTAATATTATAAATGTCAATATTTGGATGTTTGTTGCAATCACGTCCTAAGTTATGAACGGATTGGACTGTTTGGAACACAGTTCGATTATAGTCTGGAAGAACACATAGGCTACTTTTTATCCCGATAAAACAACGGGAACAATGCGGGGTGCTGCTAGTAAACAATATAAGCATAGAGGCATAGACATCCCCCTCAATGTTCACACTGCTAGGACACGGTGCCTTCTCTAGAGTCGAGGTCATAGGAGGTCGTAGGTCATAGAGTCGAGGTCATAATCCACCACATTGGCCCAGTGCTGGTTGGTGGACGACACATGACCTCGAAATATTATAGGTACCTACATGTCGATTTTCTCACGATGTTTTCCTTCAACGTTAAATAAAATATGTGACCATTCAAAAACCTAAATTTGTATAATTCCCGTAACTACACCAGATTTTGACAACACTGCAAATGCAATACGTAAATGTTGTTATTATAACAATTGCTGGCTTGGCAAAACTTTCTGTAGCTACACAAATAATGCTGTTGAGACATAACTGTTAGTACAACCAAAATACAACAAGGAACTACAGGAAATCAGCAAGTAATGATGATTAGACTTAATCAACACCAGAGGATAATAATTAGATTGTAACGAATAAGGATATTAGGTAACATCTAGCAATTCTATGAGATTAACGTACGATACGATTCGATATAACTAGCCTGCCTATATAATTATCGACGACCAGAAGAATTGATTGCGAAAACAAACAATAATAACTTTGATAATGTCATATATAAAATCAGGAACAAAAACCATGAAACACGATTTAAATAAACTTATCAGATATTAATTTACGGAAGCGTATTTATGTTTTAACTATTATTGTGCCCATAATTATGTTTTTCGCGATAAAAGGATGTTATAATCTATATGATTTTACCCAGTACTGCCGCCTCAATCTGAAATAATATCAGAAAGTCTTGCGGGCATTTTTCGTGCTTTTGAATTTAAAGCGATTTTGAAACTCGCATATTTAATATTTTTTTCTGGAAGCTATAATTACGTCGTCCAAATAACAGTAAGCGAATTTAAGTTTTTCGTTGATATTTAAAAAACCGCTTCGCCGATATTGATAATTTATATGGAATCACTTTTGAACTATTATCTACCAAACAAAACAAGAACCATTAAAATCGATTCGGAATTGGCGGAACTGTCGCAAAACATGCATACAAAAATTGAGAACCTCCTCCTTTTTAACCGACTTTAAAAAAAAGTAGGTTTCTCAATTCGACCGTATATATATATTATATAACGATTAAAAAGTTGTTAACTACGTTGATTGACTACAAGGTGCCTCTTTCAGCTTATTACTGGTTTTTTTTTATCGATAATTGGTTTGCACTTGGCCTCTATCTCGCCTGATGTTAAGCGACGATACGGTCTACGTACAGAGCGCCCTCACATACAAGAAACCGACTCACTTTAGACATGAACATACCCAGATTATTTCCATCCGGGAATAGTACTCAAACAACGTATCCCACAGCTTAGCTTTTCTTATTGCATGTTCTACGTTTCATGTGGTAGGTATCAGAGTAATGAATTTGTCTATTGAAATGCAGTAGGTAGATACAAAGTAATTGCAGTAGATAGTACGAGTAGGTAGATACGGTAGGTGTAGAAAGTCTACGATTTGATAATTAATCAAATAAATCAATTAAGCCGATAAAACCGTTATAAGAGGATATGAAGGATTTGATGTTAATGTCACTAATTGAATATTAAATCCAGCTTTAATAAACAAAGAAAAGCGTCAAATAGTTCAAGTTAACATTACACATATTTCAAACAACGAATTTAATAATGCATACGACTTTGAAAATCGTCATATAAATCTTACAAATCAGCCAGTCCGTTCATTAAAAACACCCTACAGATTCTAATCAACCAAATACATTTTTGCTAATGTTCAAAATAATTTCCATAAGAATAACCTAAAATTGTAACAAAACTAGGTATCGCATACATCATAATACGTGAAGCAAAACTTTGTATGTACCATTTTTTACGAAAATTGCGCAGATGGCGGAATATGAAATTTCTATACACTCATAGTTTATAATGCAAGCATATTTTGTAATTAAAAAAAACATTAAATTAATAAAAAGACATTATACACACTACCAAGGATTTGGCAAAAACGCATAAATACTATTTTGTTTATTTAAATTATGGTCAAATTTCAACCACAAGGCGACTACTAGTTCTAGTAAAATGTCTCACCATTTTCGCTTCACAGGACACTTCTGTTTTTTGCAAACTTCACTTAAGGTCATCCAAAGTTTCGAAGAAGGAAGAGAGAAAAAATCCGGTTGCTTCTGCATGAACACTGCGTTGTGCGAACAAGCAACACCAAAATGGGCCGTCTCGCGCGCGCTTCACCGATTTTATATGAAAACTTATCAAATGTGACGCTCTCGAGGATATCTTTACGAGGTAACGACACCAGTGTACCTGCCGTATGTTCAACACATGACTAAGCGTTGCCGGTGGAACATCATCACAATAAACAACACAATTTGTAAACAAAATTCTTTTATTTTTTAGTGGGAAGTGCATTGTGCCATCAATATCTATTATATACTCCAAGCTCAAGTAATGTCAAGTGGTTTAGTATTGTCTGGCATTAACATAGTCGATTGTTCTTATTTAATTTAACAATTAAGTTTAACGTTGATTAAAATTATTTTGCACCTATTTTTCAGGTTTATACCTCTGCACATGGAGTCGTTTGCGTGCTGCGTTTGAGAGCACAGTCTACACGTTCATGTAGTGTAATGTCTGTATTATTATATAAATACAATAATAATGTTCGATGTGTCACGAACTCACGAATATTGTTGTATGTATTCCGCATTTTGCACGCGATCAGTTTCTCTTTGTATTTTGGAATTATTTGCACAACTGTCAACTCCATAGCATATAGAGTTTTAGGTGAAACATTATTAACAAGTTAATAAAGAAACCGAGGCCAATTATCACAAACCATTGCTAAATTACGCTTGTAAAATATATTGAAACCTGCTTCCAGAAAAGTCTTACTTGTCTAGCTCTTGTAAATATCCATTTACAAATCTTTTCAAGAATCGATTGACAAACAATCGTATACAGCTAATTTTTCAAGCGCTGTTAATATCAGTGTTATAGATTAGACCACAATTTGTTAGAATTAATTTATAGTTAATAGTTTACTGTCAAATTAGCATTTTAGCAAAAACTACATTAAGCTGGTACAGACTTCAGACGCGCGACTGTTCGAAAATCCTGTTCCAATTTTCAATCTACAATACACACACACAGTTTACAGTAGGTGACTCTCTGCGACCAGAATTTGAAATTATACTACGCAAAGTGCGTGAATTAAGTATGCCTTGTAATTGTGTATCAAAATAAGGAAGCTTATATAGCTCAAACTTAGGCCGAGCACCTGATATCTCGGCTTAAATAGCCTTAACTACAATAACACTCAAGGAGATTTTCAATTCAGATAACTTAAACACTTAACCGATATAATTAGTCAATTGCTGAGTTTGATAATCCAATGATAATTCCGACCACTTATGTAGGTCTTTGGAAATCAGAAGTAGATGGCGATATAATTACGTTGTTCATTAACTCAACAAAATGTTACTAGCACCTAATTCTTCAACTTGACACCACTGAGCCCTACTTGAGATGGCTAGTTTTATTATTGGACTTACGAAAATGTTGTGTAAGAGATTCATCATGATCATCATCAATCGCAAGACGTCCACTGCTGAACATAGGTCTCCCCCTTAGATTTCCACAACGCGAACGGTCCTGCGCAACCTGCAACCAGTTGTTTCCAACGACCTTTGTGAGGTTATTTGTCCATCTAGTGAGAGGCCGTCCTACACTGCGTCTTCCGGTTCGTGGTCGCCACTCGAGAACCTTTCTTCCCATTGGTTGTCAGTTCTGCGAGCGATGTGGCCTGCTCATTAGCACTTCAGTTTGCTTACTCGTCTTGCTTAAGTTTAAATAACAAACTAAGTTTGAGTGATCGTGGCTTTATCAGGTACACAGCTACAAAGCTATGTAGCCCATTGGCTAGAAATGAAACTGATGTTAACAGTACTGTATGTATTTATGTTCGCATAGGAACAACAATATTCAACGGACTAGATAGGCTTAGCCATTATTGTTTTTACTGTCCATACGCTTTTGATACGCTTGGTGGTTCGTGGTTTTTCCAGGTAAGCACGTTCAGTGTAGACCATTCTAGGTAAACACGCTCCATCGTAGATCGCATCATCGCTTAACATCAGGCGAGATGGTGGTCAAGTGTAAACCTATAATAGTAAAAAAGATACTGTGGTATTTGCCCAGACCTGCTTGATTCACTTATTTTTCTAGATTAACTTCTTGATCAGCATGTATTACTTTCCACACCGTTGATTACAATAAATGTGGTAGTCAGACGTGGACCTAAGTGCGGTAAAAAACCGTCGCACTGCCACTTCAACTCACTAATCCGACGATCAATGCTGGAATCTTAGGTTCTTCGTTGCGAATAGTATCTGTCAGATAAACATCAAACGTAGCGCATTTTTAAAGATAATACGAGTATTAGGTGAGTAATCAAAATTACTGAAGTTTTTCTGTAGTTGAATTTCAACGCGCGTCTTTGACCTTGTGGATTGTTTTAGTAGATACCTATCTGTTTCGGGGTCATTTCTTGTAACGTGCTAAAATTAAAACTGGGCGTTCTATAGTACAAAGCTCAAATGCGTTTAAATAAAAAAATAATATAATCTGCGCTATTCTGGATCATAATCTGTAGTCCAAATTGCAACTCAATCCGTTCAGACCAAAGAGTTTACATATTATTCTTTATCTAAGGATCAGACGTTACAACGTGATTGAGCAACAAACATCCAAACTTTGGCATTTATAATATTAGTAGGATGACAGACATGTAGAAATGAAACATTTTCAAAGTAAGTCGTCTTTCGAGGAAATATTACATCCACCATATACCACACTTCGCCATTGTGGTGGATTATAGCGTTGACTCTTTCCTTGCTCAGAGGATACCCAAGACCAGTAGTAAAACAAGTCAGCGCATAAAAAAATTAAAAAGTATAATATCAGATAAGCTCACAAAATTGTGTACGTTGCCATTTAAATAAAAGACGAAACGAAAAATCTTAAACACGGTAGAGTAGGTAGAGCAATAAGATATTTATAAGATAAATGAGATGTAAGATAATTTACCAAATAGTGAGAACGGCAATCATAGATTAGTCAAGAGGAAATCCGAATTCCCTTATCACGTCGATCAGGGACAATCTAGCAGACTTTGTCAAGTTCCGAAACAATAAAAAATTCCACATCTACTGGAAGACGTATGAATCTATTTAAAAGAGTGTAGTAATTTCCTGGTGGTCAAATTTATATTTTATAGAAATCGAGCGTTTAAAAATTATAATTGGCCAAGTGCAAGTTGGCCTCGCACACCGCCGATTCCGTGAAAAATAAGTAAAACTTTTGGTATTTGGAAGTTCAAATTATTAAAAACTAGCGGCCCGCTCCGGCTTCGCTCGAATAATAACCTAGATATCAACTGCAGCGCCATCTGCCGGGCTGATTTATGAATCTAAACCTTCCAGGGCCCTACCCAAACGTATACAAAAAAAATCATTCAAATCGGTCCAGCCGTTTAGGAAGAGTTCAATAACTACGAAAAGTGGCATTGATTTTTATATATATATACTAGCGGCCCGTTCCGGCTTCGCTCGGACATAGCCTAGACACTGTCTGTAGTGCCATCTGCCGGGCGTATTTGTGAATTTAAACCATCTTCGAATACACACACAAAAAAAACATTCAAATCGGTCCCGTCGTTTAGGAGTTCACTGTCAAATGATTAAATTACTAAAATGGCTATAAAAAAACAGGGGTTGGTGATAAAAGGGTGAAAATTTAGGGTTGTATGTATTTTTTAACGCCACATTATTAAAAAATAAGAATATTTTTTTTTTACCAACGATTTAAAAAAAAATGTTTGGGATGAACAACCCCTAACACTTAGGGGTATGAAAAATAGCTAGTAGCCGATTCTCAGACCTACTGAATATGCATATAAAATTTGGTAAAAATCAGTAAAGCCGTTTCGGAGGAGTAAGGAAACAAACACTGTGACACGAGAATTTTATATATAAGAAGATAGATATCTTATTATATGATGTTTTTTTCCTATATCTGAGTTCACAGGAAGTACCATATAGTTTTTGATTCCCTTGCCAGTGCGAGTGCAAAAATTTGCAGCATAAACGGCTGTATCTTTTGATTGCGTTTGTTTAGAAGTTTGATTTATCACAGCTCTAAAGGACAGTAGACTTAAGTATTAGATAAAAACCTACCTATTGAGCAAGGCATATTTATTATAATATAGATGACTTTGTTAAAGATAGTAACGTATGGAAGAGAAATGTGTCGAAACAAGAATCTTGTAATAAGGTAAAATAATAGATTTATAAAACTTTTGATGGAACATTGTTCGTACTCATGTAGTATCTGTATACTGTTTGTATTAATTATTTGTTATTTTGCCTTTTTACAGCTGCATTTGATTGATGAGGCTCCTCTACAGCCGCTTTATTCATTTTGACATTGTTATTTTATCTTATTATGTACACGGATTCTTTGCCTTTTTGTTAATGACGTTTCCAAGTGTTCTTATGAATGTATGGTTCGAATAAATGAATTGAATTGAATTGATATGAATTTCAGTTTGAAACCTCCACGTGTTTGAAATAATTTTGTTTCTTAAGCTAACAACTGCAATAGGTACGCAGGCGCGCGTGATTTTTAACTTCTAAAACTCTATACATTTAAAGATTACTGAAACAATTTTTTTTTTATAGCATAGAGTGACGAGACGAGCTGGTCATGTGCCTGATGGTAAGCAACATGCCTGCCATATAACAGCACAGTAACACGCAGCTATTGGAACATGATAGTCCAAATCATTACCTAGCACTGCACTGCTCTCGTCACCCAGAGATCTAAGATATTATGTCTCTAAGCCCTGTAATTTCTCTGGAATCATTGCCCTTCAAACTGGAACACAGTAATATTTGCACATTACTGCTTGGCGGTAGAATATTTGGCAAAGGTGTGGTACTTCCTCAGGCGGACTCTGCTAAGAGTCCTACCACTACTATATCGTTAAATGCCATTTCTGAAACTTTATTCACTAATACGACGTTTTGAAAATGAAAGAAAAAGATGATGAATGGGTAAAAAGTATGCCAAAGATTATTTAACCTCTTGATTATTTTTTGCCAAAGATTGTTCTATGCATATAACTTGCACAAAATAAATTCGAAGTTAAAAAGACAATTTCAATAAAGTCACGTTGTTGTCATTAAAATATGCTTTTCAAATTACTCTTGAAAACAAAATTAAACATTGACACCAATAAAATTGTAACGCCATCGAAACCTTTTTAAACTGTCTTTCTTCTTCTTTGTTTTAAAATTCGTTCTGAAAATGCCTACAGTGACATGTTCTAATAGGGTACCGGACTGGGTCAAAAATACACCATCCTAACTAGTCCGTCAGCTAGATCATGGAAAAATATTGGACACGTATTTTTGTTTTTTCATAATATTAAAAATCGTCAAAGATATAAACCATCAAACTTCGAGAGTGGGGGGTCGCGACGTCACTCGTGAGTAAAAATCGTACTCACAAGTGACGTCACACGAAACTTCGAAGCGCTGTATCTTCGTCATTTTTGAAGTGGAAACTTCTTTAGGCGCGTCTAGACAGATTTTTCGGGGGAGGTAAATTGATTTCTAGCGTCACGCTCGGGTATGATAAGAAATCTTCGGGTAAACTCGGCTCCTTGGCGATTGGGCATCTAGAAATGCGTCAGCCAATGGGAAATGCTGAAAGGGCGTGGCCTCGACATCATGGCATGGTCATCTAGAAATGCGTGAGCCAGTGGGAAATGCTGACGCATTTCTAGATGGCCATGCCATGATGGCGAGGCCATGCCCTCCGGTTACACCCGTGTAGTTTCCAAGGTAAGCTATCAAATTCTGAGTTATAAGTTTTCACTTCTATCGGCAGTTCCTATGACTGCCTATTTTTTTTTTTGTTTGTGAAACAAAAGAAAAAATACGTGTACGATATTTTTTGGCAATCTGACTTACGGGCCACTTAGTTTTGTTGAGGATTGTACCCAATTACATTTCATTTTACTCTGATATTATTTTAGTCTAGTCAACAAGTTTAAAAACGTGCAAAATAGACATAAAGCTCCTAGAAACATGTGTGATACCTCATTCGATTCGGAATGACGTCTAGAAAAAAATGTTTTAACGGTTTTTAGCAGATACAAAATTGCGATAGTTATTAACAAAATAAGATTACAAAATGAAGGTATTTCGTTATTCTTTAATAATTTCGTAACTAATGATACTTAAGATATTTTGAATAAAGATCCTAAAAGAAGAGGAAATTTCCAACATAAAAATGTAACTCCTAGAACTCTATCTTTATTATTTATACACTTTTTTCAACGCTGAAAGTAGAGCTCCGCGTGGATGCTACGGCATAGACGCGGCGTCAAAAAAAACGGCATATCATAGAAAATATTGATTTTACAGTATTAAATATTAATATAAAATTTCAAAAAAATATAGTGTAATCTAGATACTTAAACGTACAAAACCTTGGTAAAAGAAATAAAATATGTCGATTTTTCATAAAGTTATACCAATGTTAATTAACTAATCTTTTTCCGGTATCTGTTTTTATAAATTACAGCATAAAAGTCGAAATAGTTGGTCTATACATTATTAGCTTCGTGGAGCTCTTCTCATTTAAGTATAAAATATATTATATCATAAAATAATGTATTTTTTTTTATTAAAGTTTATTATTTTAGCAGTATTAATCGTTTTATATCAACAAAATTGGTATCAAAAAATATTTTTTTAGTAATATCTTGCTAGTAATAACTATTGCTGATTTTGCATCTAATATTGGTATTAGTTAACATTACAAGAAAAAAAATTACGTCATTTTGTTAACAAATTGTTTATGGAAAAACCAGGATGTCTTGGGATTTAACAATATTTTTTTTTACCATCGTATTGCAGGCCAATGGCTATGGTCCCGAGTTTACCCGAAGATTTCTTATCATACAAGAGCGTGACGCTAGAATTCAATTCACAGCCCACGAAAAATCTTTCTAGGCGTGCCAAAAGAAGTTTTCACTTCAAAAACCCGGCCGAATTGATAACCTCGTCCCGTTGAATTCGGTTAAAAATCACGACCAACAGTTACAATCGTAATGACTAACCGAGACGTTATTGCATTCTGTTTTTATAATTTGCTAAATTAAAAATCATCCTTTGATAAATTATAGATCATGTCATTCAGCAAAAATATCTTAAACGTATAAAATTAAGTTATAATTATCATCAACATTTTTGTTTGTAAGAAATTGTATCAGGTAAATAAATTCTGAAATACGTTTTACTTAAGTTTGTACCTACTGGTTTTTATTAGATTTTCAGTCAACAAAATATCACAAAAAATGTTGCGAACAAGAAAAAGTCGGGATCAGTTTATATTTTATTTCACATTTTGTGTGAACACCTCCTTTATGGAAAATTTGCTACAAAATGTGGTAAACGGAGCGTCTGGCATCCGCTAGAAAGACGACCGAAGCAGATGGCAAAGTCAGACATTAGCCTAAACCCAGCAGTGCAGGGCAGGCAGAGGCAAGCTGTGTATGATAATGATAAAAAAAATGAGTCAGTCGGAACTCGTCAAAGTATGTCTAACATTAATTCCATCATATAACCATTAAATATATAAGATAAAATACTAAAATAATGGATATTTTGAATTATTACCAAAACCATGTTTTTCTGGTTTGCTCAGTGAAACCGCTTCGAAAAATTATTGTTTAGTACTTAATAAATAAATGTAATCGTAGATGAGGATAGAGATAAAATTGTTTTATCTTTTCAATAAGTTGATAAAACTCCATAACTTCGAACATAATTTAATAACAAGCTAAAACAATGAAACATTATGTAGATCCGTAAACTATATAGTACAGTCGAGGTAGACATAAAACTAGCCTGAAATAGAAAAAATTCCGGGGAGCGATTTTTTTTTATGAAACGTCGGGGAGGGTTGTTGGAAGTATAAATTTCGATTTTCTAACTAATCCCGGTAGAGGGTTCGTCACCATCTTGTTTTAAAGTTTTTGTGAAATAACTCGTTCATTTTCAACTTTAGAGCAAAAATGATGGACACCAAAGTTGTTGGAAATTTAATTTCTCACAAGTTTGCTTCATATAGTTTTTACGCTAGGATCAATATTTGCAGAGTTATACATTCAAGTTTATCAAAAAAATCGTAATGGGTGCAATTTTATTTTCTTCAACTTTGGTTCTCGCCTCCCCGACGTTTCATAAAAAAAAATCGCTCCCCGGAATTTTTTCTATTTCAATGTCTGCCCCGGCCGTGCTAATATAACAATTTGATTAAACGATAAGAAATTTCTTGAATACTTTTGGCGTTTTCGATGTCACAAATATTTTTCATCGATAACACAATAACTAGTGTTATTAAACCCTTTTTAGCGGAACTACAGGGCTTAGAGATATAACAACTTAGATCTCTGGGTGACGAGGGCAATATAGTGCTAGGTAATAATTTGGACTTGTCATGTTCCAATAGCTGCGTGTCACTGTCCTGTTATTGGCAGACATGTTGCTTACTATCAGGGACATGACCTGCTCGTCTCATCACTCTTTATTTAAAAAAAAACTACGTGTTATTAACTGATTAAGAAAACTAAATAATACTCACATTCATTTTCACTTATTGTGAAATCTTCTTCATATTTTAAACTCTGCTATTTATCTTGTTATGCTGTAGGAATGGTAATTTTTTTTGGACAAAAACTTGACGTTTTATTTCATATTATACAATTAGTGTCAAGCAGTAAGCATTTCATTAAATAGAGTTGAACCTAGCGCGAGAAAATAACACGCACACATACACACACAAAGTATTGGTTTAAATGAGTTATGTTATATAGAAGGCACAACAGATCGAGTATAATAACAATTATAAACTAAGGCTGAATTCATTCGCTCAATCCAAGCGTACGAGCAGGTATTGCGAAGGTTATATTACTTTCAAGATTTATTATGTGAGATAAATTAGGTACTTAGTATTTAGATTGTGTGCCGTTTAATAACTTAAGTCACAACTTCGATTCATGGTCATTAATTATTATACTCTGAAAGCAATATGTGATCACCTACGAATCATTAATGATTATACCTATCGGTCTTATTTATAAGTATTAAAAAATATATTTAAAAAAGTATTCCGACTAAAAGAAGCCTAATAAAAGTCTTATTTATAGAAAGTCTTTGCACTTTGAATCTTATTATTTTAAACGAGTAATTATTTTTAAGTAGCTAGGTTTGGCGCACCCATAATTATCTATTCACATCTTTTACTAATGGACAAACTCCAACTTTCGAAATATCAGCTATACAATACAAGATTAACCCTTAGGATTATGGAATAGGTATAGAACAGCCTAATTTACTGAAATTTCAGGGTTAATCACGTAGTAAACGTTCTTCATAATGATGAGTACCTTGACAGCTTAGTATAGACATTCTGTATATTCCTGTTTTTTTATGGAAAGCAACAAACAACCGTTTTGAGGTGAGACAAAAAATACATTCTGAATGTAGTATGTGTATGTCTTATTACATTTTGACAGACGGCGCTTATGTGACACCTAACATATCAGAAGCAGGAAGACATAATAATTATAACCCATACCTAAACGAATTATTTTTTATCCAAATCTATAAGCTTCGACCGATGATACTTATATTTTGACAAAATCATGGACTTGTATTTGACAAATTGTATTCCAAAAACTGACAAGTTTGTTTCGGTGTGGCTATAGTAGCTAATATGTTTTTGATTCTTTCTTTCCTTTTACGAAACATCTTATTTAAATATCCCAAAGTTAAGGTACAATCTGCAGTTCACGTGAAATTAAAGTAAGCAAGCATTTACTTCATTTGAAAACCCTAAGTAAATACTGATGGTGAGAATATACCTACTACTAAAACCCGCAACCGCCATCTAGAATGTTTTTGGAATCAATTTTGTATTCTTCTGAAAAAGCCTCATTCGTATTGTTCTACCGATCAGAACTTAAAAGAGTTTCTGCATAGGTACGTAATAACAAAGTAAGTTGAGATAAAGGTATTTTACCTAAAATACGCGTAAATCTCAAAGAATATCGAGCTAATTCAGTCCGCCCTGAAGTGGAAATGATAAGTTTGCTACTGGTATTCGTGTCAAACCAATGAATATTCACAGTTTATCAATAAGTATCTAGTTTTATCATGTAGATATCTATTATACGTTAACAATTAAATCAAATCCTCGATAAGTTTGCACAGCGACAAGCGAAGAAAGCAACTCACTTTTATTATTAAAGTAACCACAGCGGAATCACGCAATAACTACTAAATTAGTCATTATGGTTACATATTAGCATATTACGGAAATATCTACTAACTTTATATTTAATTAAGTCCACGGTTAACTGACTTGTGAAATGGTCGGTCCGATTTGACTCAAGTTTCACACTCTGGCACTCTGATTGTGCCAAACAGGCAGCGATCACGCCCGCGCACTCTCCTTGAAAGAGGCCGCAGGATGCGGCCGAAACTTGAGTCGGATTGGACCGATGAAATCAGACGTGAGTTACCCGTTCATTAAATTAAATATGTGTCACTAACTTTATAGTGATATGACGCCATCCAGAATCCGCCTGAAGTACCGCGCCTTAGTCAGTTGTTCCAGAGTCGAAATGTAATGTCACATAATTATTATGAAATAAATCTTATGAATATAAGTACTGTCTCAAGAAAAAATAAAAGAGCAAAGATATAAATCATCTTATATCTCCGGGTGACGAGAGAAGTGCAGTGATTTGCAATGATAGGTAGATGTTCGCATTTTTCACTACCGCAGTCTTACTTCTTTAACGGTGAGAGAAAACTTCGTGAGGAAACCTGCATAATCCAAGAAAGACAATTTCCAAGGACACATTTCGTCTGCCAAACCGCACTTACTACTACTCAGATCAGGCCCCGGATCCGAGCAAAGAGCATTAAGAGTCAGGACATACAGTAGACTGATTATAACTCTATCAACAAAAAAGCTCCTTGGTGCACGATAAAATGTAAATATGTATGCAATACATATTTACATTTTTAGTAGGTAGTAGATAATATAACAGCTGAGTTTAAAGTATTTCAGGAATAGTAGATTCGCGTAAAAGCTATAATTTTTTGTATAAAAATGTACAACTATATATTTTTTTTTTT
Source organism: Ectropis crepuscularia (assembly GCA_963693475.1). NCBI lineage: Eukaryota > Metazoa > Arthropoda > Insecta > Lepidoptera > Geometridae > Ectropis > Ectropis crepuscularia. Next base: position 15,916,904 of record OY856345.1, read on the forward strand.
TTTTTAACTTTTATAGGTTCACACTTGACCGCCATCTCGCCTGATGTTAAGCGACGATGCGGTCTACGATGGAGCGTGTTTACCTAGAAAAAAACCGATTCACTCTCGATTTGAAGACACAAAGATTGTAACTATCGGGGAAAACCCACTCAGGCAACGTATTCCATAGCCTAGACGTTCTTATCACAAAAGTAGAGTCGAATCTCTTCGTTCGTGTCTTTGGAACATCAACCATGAAACGATGTCGCTTTTTCGAGCTACGAGCATTCCGATAGAAAAAAGGACAAAGTGGTATCAGATCATGCAGATCAGCCGCACACTCTCCGAAGTGTATCCGATAAAAAACCGACAGGCTAGCAATTTTTCGGCGATGTTCAAGACTTTGGAGTCTTTTTCGCACAAGAGTGTCGTTGCCTATGAGCCTTTTGGCACGTCTCTCGATCGATTCCAGAGCTTCCAGCTGATACTTAGCCGATCCATCCCAAAGGTGCGAACAGTACTCCATACAGGAGCGAATCTGTGCTTGATATAATGTAAGCAACTGTTCAGACTTGAAGTACCTAAGTTTTTACTATAGGAGTGACGAAACGAGCAGGACATGTGCCTGATGTAAGCAACATGCCTGCCCATAACAGCACAGTGACACGCAGCTATTGGAACATGAAAAGTATAAATCATTGCCTTGCACTGAACTGCCTTTCAAACCGGAACGCAGTGTCTTCACATTACTGCTTGGCGGTAGACTAACTGGCAAAGGTTATACTTATACTTCTTCAGGTGGACTCTGCAAAGAGCTCTAACACTACTAAATCCCTCCACTAAATCTAATATCCTTTTCCCTTTAGCTTAATTCTGAATTTTCTCAGAAACCGTGTATACCAGTGACGAATACATACTTAAGGTGCATTCTACTAATGGTCCTACCTGCGTACATCCATGCACTAGAAAAACATTAACTGCCGTAGAGTATGTAGAGCCATTTAGAATATTTTTTCTGAGGATGCCACTAGTGTAATCAAGTAAAAAATATGAATATATTTCTATGCATTTTTTTTCGGTGCACTGGTACTCAGTTACACTCTGTCGGCTCCCATGAGCGCAGCGCAGTACAGTGTAGACAGTGATTTGGACTTTCATGTCCAAATCATACGTACTATATAGGTAGGCGTGTTGTTTAGCATACTAGTATTTATCTTGCTCATTCCATTACTATGTAAAAAAAGATAAATTAGAAGTTTCCTGTCAGCACAGTAGACCACGTTCTAGTATTACATGCTCACTTATCACATACCTATCTCCAAACCAATTAATGAAGATAACACGTAATCAATAATAATAAAGCCTCGTTCACATCATAAGGTAATTGCAAAATGAATGTAAACGATATTCCATGTATGATTCATGGCGAGGTTATGAATGAAGTCAAGTACAACTCATATCTCAAAAAAGATACAACCATATATCAAAATAGATAATACTCATATCTCAAAATAAATATATACACACCGCCTATAGATGAAAAAATTGGCAGTCATAGGAACTGCCGAAAGTGAAAAACTAAAACTCAAAATTGGATAGCTTACTTTGAAAACTACACGGGTGTAAACGGAGGGTGTGGCCTGGACACCATGGCACGACCATCTAGAAATGCGTCAGCGTTTCCCAATGGCTGACGCATTTCTAGATGGTCATGGCATGATGGGCAGGCCACGCCCTTTTAGCATTTCCCATTAACTGACGCATTTCTAGATGACCAATGGCTATGGTCCCGAGTTTACCCGAAGATATTTCTTATCATACCCGAGCGTGACGCTAGAATTCTATTTATAGCCCACGAAAAATCTGTCTAGGCGCGCCAAAAGAAGTTTTCACTTCAAAAATATCTAGGGATATACAGACGTTTCAGGGACAAAATAGCGCACTCAAATTTAACTTTTTAAATACCTAATACTAGCTGACCCGCTGTATCACTTTCTTTATACAGGTGATAATTGAAATACTATAAAGCGAAAGTTCGCGAGTATGTGTGTTTGTATACTTCTACAACGGATGGGATATTTTTTAGTAAAATTTTGAGAAGAAGGCAGTTGACTCCCTGGATGGGCACAACATCGTGACACCACGGAGCTGAGCAGAGTTGTAAATAAAAGAAACTAAAGTTCGTGCACCCCATATTTTACAAAGCAATGACGAAATAGTCTCCCTACGAGAATGAAACAAATACACATCATGGATAACCAAAACAAGATTTCCAGCCCTATTTTGCCCTGTTTTCCACACAAGTTCTACAATGTCACAATTAAACAACCAAATCAAGTTTAGTAATTTATTGCATCCATCTCCTAATCTCATTATCATAAGAATATCAAAACCTCATAGACAAACATAACTAAATATCTTCATTAGCAGCCATAGGCAGAAAACTATCATAACAAATACAGTAAGAACTTATCATAAAAGCATAATCACAACCAAAAAAAAATAACATTAATACATATCTACAGAAAGTGTTTGGTTCCATTTAATATATCTGTTGCCCAAAGGTAAATTCTGAACTATAATATGAAGACGAAAAACTGAATCTTTATCTTTATTAACCTGAGACCTAATTCAAGACGACTTATAAGAGGAGACAAATTAATATACATTTAGCCGACCAAGGAGGCGCGGACAGCGAGCTACCGAACTTCGAAGAACGGACCTCTTTCGCTTCCAAGCACTCTGGCTGGACAGACATTAATTACGTCATAATTTGACTCGATGATTAGTAAATTGGATGTGAGGTCGGAATTTCTTAATTAAATTGTGAAAATTTATTTTTGGAAGTTAAATATGTTTCAGTTAGTTTATTATACCTATATACGCCAGTTTAATTTGATCTACGATTGCACAGAGTTGCAATGACCCTCGGGATCTAATTTTATCAGCAGTCACATCCTTTGTTTTGCTTTTATGTCATCGTGAATCACGGCCACGCAGCAAAATTGTGATTTAAATACTTGCACTGCTCTCGTCGCGCAGAATTATAAGTTGATTGATCTCTATGCCCTGTAACTTCTCTGGAATCATTGTCATTCAAACCGAAACGCAATGTTATTAGCACGTTAGTGCTAAGCGGTAGAATAGTTGGCAAAGGTGTGGTACTTCCCCAGTCGGAATCTGCAAAGAGTCTTACCACTACTAAATACAAGTCAAATAGAAAAATATTTATAACACTGGAACCACTTTTAAAAGCTTTTGTGGATCATTTTTCCTACACACCGACCAGTAACATATCTGACTATCATTATGTTATAGGGTACAGTCCGCGAGGTATAAGCTGAGCTTCGCATTAGTGTGAGTGATCACATGCATACGCATCTATTACCAAAAGTACAGTCAGACAACAAACTCTTAAACAACAAGCTGACATTAACTATCCAGGATCAATATGGTCATTGCGAAAAGATGTATCTCTTTTAGGATTCAAATGGTCAAGGACAGAGAATAACAGAAAAATTTTAATGGAAAAGCATGAGATCCGTCACCTACGTATAACTTATTTACTTAAAATTTCCGAATACCGTATTCAGGGCAGGCCTATCGTTTATACCAATATACAATTGATACTGCATAATAAACAACGATTTATTGAATATAAAATTGACACCTTATTAAGAGAACATGGTCACAGCGTCCTGCGTCTGACTGTACTTTTGGTGATCACTCACACTAATGCAAAGCTCAGCTTATACCTCGCGGACTGTAACTAACTATTCTTTCTGACCACCAGCGGTTGATTTACATTAAACTCGAAAAATGTCTAAAATAACAGTCAAGCTTCATCAAAAACTAAATTTAAGGGCTTAACTATTTTAAGCCCTTAAATTTAGTTTGTTTTTTATACTCACGGATAAAAATAGTGTATAAATGTATTGATACCGGTCGGTCATTAAAACCTCTGCATACCTGGCAGCCTCAAATATATTCCTTCAACATTATTAATTACTTCTCCGAACATACAGCAACATAACAGAAACGCTTTCATTTCTTTACTTTGAATACAAACGCAAACGGTTCGTAATTCAAACCACATCCAAAGTGTTAAAACATAACATTCCTAAATGTCTATGATCACGTATTACATATGAGTAGAGCTGTGGCAAGCAGTAACAGTGGGATCGAAGTGTGCAGAGAGTTCCCAGAGGCCCTGGGTCTGGCCAACGTTACAGGCGGTATTTCGTCCGCTGGTTCTTCTAAGCTCTGAAGGACGAGTGTATCCATCGCTGCGTAAGCTTCGTGGACCACACGCTGTAGGGAAAAATAATTCGATTACAGCTAAATTACACTAATTCAGTCAACGCTAATATTTATTAAATATCGTAATCATCCTAATAATATCTTTATGTCAAAGTTTGGATATTTGTTGTTCCATTACGGGGTAACGGATGGGTTGAAATTTGGCACACACATTATAGTTTTTAGCAGACAACTTTTTATTGGGGGGAAAATAACAAAAACGGGAAATGTGTGGATAAAATTGTGGGGCGCTATACCTAGAGTCGTCACGTTTTTCTGTAAATGTTCAGTACTTAGTTGTTTGATTGTAGTGTATTCTCACTTCTTAGTCACTTTATTGTCCATGTATTCTCACCAAGAACCAAATACGGTATATCCAAGGTAAAACAAATAAATATTAGATTATTTTTTTGTTCAGTAAATAAACCCGATTTCTCACGGTTACATATGTTAATTTTGTCAATAAGCTGAGCGATCATCTATTTGCTATGATTTGTGATCAATCTACATTGTTTTTTTCTCGGCACAGATTTATAAATATAACTTTCGAGTCTCATTACTAAACTCATATTTTTGCAGACAATCTGTAATTTCGCCACAATTTCACAATAAGACTGTTAAATCTAGTAAGTACACACACCCTTAAAATATGTAAGTTTGCAGGGGTAAGGTCTTGAATCGAGTCGCCTGAATTTAGGGGGGGGGAGGGGTGGAGGGGGGTGGGGGGAGGGGAGGGGATCACCCCCCCACCATTTTCGCCTGCCGGAATCGCGTAGTTTTTTTTAAATTTAATATCAAAGATCATTTTATCTACTCTATTTAAACACGTTTACACCTAACTTTGGGGGAGGGGGAGTGGGTAGGAAGGGGGGTTAGGGGCAGGGAACCCCCCCCTGAAATTTTCCCCTGCCGGAACTGCATAGTTTTTTTTTAATTTAATATCAAAGATCATTTTGTCTACTCTACTAAAACACTTTTACACCTAAATTTAGGGCAGGGGAGAGGGGTAGAGGGTGGGGCTAGTTGTATCTGTCATTGATCTGGACCTAACAGGTCAGAGTTGGATTTGTCACTAATTGCGACCTAACCGGTCTAACTTGGACTCTGGGTGGGCTCCCGCCAGAAGCTCTTGCGGTCGCCCCTGAATGTTGCTTCGCCACACTCAGCCTTCGTTTCGCTACGGAGGTCGCCGGCTCGCTTCGCTCGCCACCTTCCCCCTTCGCTCAACTCGACTTCATGCGGCGAAGCAACATTCAGGACCTCCCTTGAGCTTCTGGCTCCCGCATTTTTTATAAACACTCTAGGGGTAGTAGCCACAAGACTAGGTGGAGTCGGGGTGCTCTGTGTCGGTTTTGTGACTAATTTCAACCTAACCGGTCTGAGTTGGTCTCTGGGTGGGTGGGTAATTTGTTAAGTATTGAAGGGAGGAAAACGATTTTAACAAAACGATGTACGAGTATTTATTTTAATTTATAAACATAGTTGATTACACTGATCATGATCAACATCAAAAAAAAACATTTAATTTTTTTTTACTTTATTGAACCTCAAAAATCGCGATCAAAACGTTTCGTTTCACGAACTTAGACATAGCAGACATTCAAATTTATGCAATATTTCCTGATATTGCGTTCCATTTCACGCATCCGCGTGTTTTTCGTGTGAATTTACAGAAACTTTAAATATTAATTAAAAATATTTTCGCGTAACTCCGGCAGCTAAAATCGAATTGGGAGGGTCAAGACAAAGCCCCTTGACCATTCCACATTAGCAGTATCCTCAAATTCAGGCGACTCGATTCAAGACCCGACCCGTTTGCAGATAAATTGAAATCGTAATCTGTGAATTAATTAAGGCTAACATGTCCAATCGTAACATGATTAATATATGCAATAATCTATACTAATATTATAAAGAGGAAAGATTTGTATTTTTGTATTTTTGTATTTTTGTATTTTTGTATGTATGTAATAAACTCAAAAACTACTGAACCGATTTCAAAAATTCTTTTACCAAAAGAGAGCTACATTATCACTGAGTAACATAGGCTACTTTTATTACGAGAAAAAATTAGAATTACTTTGATTTCTTTACTAAAACCAACGCAAGGTATAAAAAAAAACAGCCATAAAATGGCTTTCATCGCATACGCTGCGGAAAGTACCAATGATAGAACAAAACAATGTTCTACAATATTATAAAACGTATTAAAATCTACAAAAAACCTCGCGAGACCATATGTCTAACTACTGTAATTACGTCGCTACAACTGCTTTTTTACATTTTAAAAGAAGATAAAAATGCCGATCAAATTCAGACCATGTTATCCATACATTTGTATTAATTCTTATCCAAATAAACTATTTCGTATTCAAGATTGCTTTAATACCTACTGATTCCTTTTTGAATTATTAAAATCGGACATTGCATTCAAAAGATACTACGAAGTTAAAAAATTCCATCCTGTCGAAATAATAATAAACGACGCGACGGGCCGGCGCGGCGCGCCGACTGTAGCGCGGCGCGGCGCAACGTGGCGGTACATGCCATCGACACAAATCAATGGATGTGCTCTGAGAACCTTGAAATTGGTAATAAATTGCGTCTCAGTGTGTATCGTAAGTGGCTTACAAACAACCAATCTACTTGACCCGTACAATCGCTAGCGGCGAGATTTGCTGTGGTTCTACTTATTTTGGTTGTTGACACCGAATAATGATAGGTAAAAACATCCGGCGTCCACCTCGTCCTGCAACCGACTAGAACGGAAAGAGTGAGCTCACTCTTCCCAACGTTGACATGATTGTGTGCGCCCTGAAGTTTGGTAGGGCCTATCTTAGGTTCTACGATTTATGGTAATATTATTATTTTGTTTCCGCCGTAATACATTACAGCTAGCCGTTTTGAAAAACAGTGCCTTTTTGTAATGCGGCGGTTCAACGATTAGCCGCATTGTCATTGCGATACGTTCTTCAATAAGGCGGCCCACGTTCAGCCGTATTGTATTACTGCTTATATTATATTTTACAACATTTTACCTCTCTCATAAAGTTTGAAAGCCCATAAATTGATATCGGTGACGGTGCACCTAAGAAACATGGTGCACTTCCATAGACAAGGGTCTATCATCGAGATTTGACTCCGGGTGGGCTCCCGCCAGAAGCTCTGTGGTCAGCCCTGAGTGTCACTTCTCCATACTCGGCCTGCGATACACTTCGGCTACTTGCATGGCTTGCTCCACTCAGGACCTCCCTTGAGCTTCTGGCTCCCGCATTTTTTAGGGTTCCGTAAAACGTAAAAACGGAACCTTTATAGATTCGTCATGTCTGTCTGTCTGTCTGTCTGTCCGTCCGTATGTCACAGCCACTTTTTGCCGAAACTATGAGAACTACACTGTTGAAACTTGGTGAGTAGATGTATTCTGTGAACCGCATTAAGATTTTTACAAAAGTTTAAAAAAAAAAACAAAAATTAGGGGTGCCCCCCATACTGAGAACTGAAGCTCAAAAATATTTTTTTCATCAAACCTACACGTGTGGGGTGTCTATCGATAGGTCTTCAAAAATGATGTTAAGGTTTCTAATATAATTTTTGTCTACACTGAATAACTTGCGCGAGAGACGCTTCCAAAGTGGTAAAATCCCCCCCTCTAACTTCTAAAGTAAGAGAATGAAAAAACTAAAAAAAATATATGGTGTACATTACCATGAAAACTACCAACGAAAATTAGTTTGAACTCGATCTGATGAGTAGTTTTTTTTTAGTACGTCATAAATACACTATTATTAAAACTTCGATCAAAGTTACAACGAACTACAAGAACTATGTGTACTATGTATATTATGTTACTTGCTGGAACGGAACCCTTCATGGGCGAGTCCAACTCGCACTTTTTACGCTACTTTATTTTAATACACTCCAGAGGTAGTAGCGCCAAGACTATATAGTCGGTATGCTCCGAGTCGGATCTGGGTCTCATGTAACCAACCCGGTCGGATTTAGTCTTAACAAGGTGGACGGTGGAAACGAAATAGTTTCCAAGTAACACCCAGGGTGACAAGTGACACTCCAATAATATTGTGTACAATCCCTCCGAACTCCAGAATCCACTGTCACTTTAGCAATTTAGCAACACACTTACAGTACCTATTCAATGCCATAGTTGTTGTTATGTCAGGCAGTGCCATGAGTGTTAAGAATCGGAACTAAAAATTGTGAAAGAGGCGGCTAATCTCTCGCTTTATTACTTTACGGCTAGCCGTGTTGAATGACGTATGGCGTCGAATACATTCCGGCGGTTTTTTAATCAGCCGTATTCAATCCGGCTGATCGTTAAACCGCCGCTTTACAAAACGGCCCCCAACCAACTAAGCCACCAGGCCAGCCAGTTTAATGTTTTTACACTTTAAAGTTTTGGTTTCTAATTTTGATCATTTGGAAAAATTTGGTCATGTACGTTTCATTTAGCATACCTACTTAACAAAAAATATTGACCCCGTGCGAAGCCGGGACGGGCCGCTAGTATTTCATAATTGTGTTTACCGGTTTATCGAACGACCTTCCGCCTTGCTACGATAAGTGCTACGAAAGCCCTACGGAGCGACTACGGGCTATCAGAATTGACGTTGCATCCACTACTTCAAAATTTTTTTCCTAATCAGTCTGCAAAACTGACTTATCTGCATCTCAATTCTTTTCAGTATATCATAACCACCATATGTTACTCTGACTTTGGCATAAATTGCATTAAAGTCCATAAATTGTGTACATTTAATCAAGCGTTTGATAAATTTGAGCACCTAACGATAGTGTCAAGATTACACGTAGTTTTATTATCAGCATAATTTGCACGTGAGAATAAAATATCGACTTAATAATGTGCGTAAGTGGTGATAAGGAAAAGGGTCGAGGGGCGATGGTACCTCGGTCAAAATCTTGGAATTGAAGCTGTCTGCCGGACGGAACATCATTATGGTGAAGGTGTTGTCGACGCCTAGATGACCGTCCACCCAGTCTTCAATTCCACCCGCATACAGAGCTGAAAATTAACAAGGCCAAAAGTCCACTATTAGTGATACCTATTGAAGAATAATTCCAAATTTATTAATCAAAAACCAGCTTCATAATGCAATTCTCTCTTTCTCTCTCTCTCTCTCTCTCTTTCTGTGGGTGTGTAACGATAACAATTTCTTTTTTTTTTACTTTTATAGGTTTACACTTGACCGCCATCTCGCCTAATGTTAAGCGACGATGCGATGGAGCGTGCTTAACTAGAAGAAACCGATTTACTCTCGATTTGAAGACACCAAGATTATAACCATCGCCAACCCCACTCAAGCAACTCATTCTACAGTCTAGACGTTCTTATCACAAAAATAGAGTCAAACCTCTTCGTTCGTGTCTTTGGAACATCAAGTAATACTGGTTGCTGTGCGTGTTGGCTTAAGCTGTTGGCATAGCTAACAATTGTTTAAATAGATAAATAAACTATGAAAAAAAAAGGATAAAAATTGTTTATCGTGTTCTATGACGACGATTGTCTATACCGTCAGTATTTTTGTAATACCGAGTGCGATACATCTTCAATCAAATTAACATTGTTCCAACATTTGGTTTTGACATTCCATGCTACATTATCCTAATGATAATGTCTTTATCGTGAATAATTTCGCATTACAACAAAAACTCCCCGGTAGGTATTTGATAAAGTGTGATTTGACCTCGAAAGAGCCTATTCAATCACAAAGTGATTACCCGCCAAATAATACAAGTATAATATGGCATATTATTATTTAGTCAAACAATTTTTAAGTATCTGCAGTAACGTCCTTAAAATTGTTGAATTTCTTTTGATTGTTCCTTTACTCTAGATTCCCAACCGAGATAAAATATGTGATACATTTTTTTTCTGATCAGAACTCCTTGTAATTAAAACATATTAATTTTCCCACGTAGGTAATTGACAACATATGCAAAAAACTTTTTTTATAATTATGTAATTGTTATAGTAAATTTTAAAAAAACACGGGCTTAAAGCTGGACATGAACAGCGAAGTCTAATATTGAAAATAGAAAGTGTAAAACATATTTGTGATAATCTTCTGCGGCACTGTTTGTCTGGTCTGGTAAACACTGCAAGATACAATACATACAGTACTTATAGTGGCATGCAGCTATTTGGAAACAAAAAGCCTAAAGTACTGCCTGGCACTTTACTGCGCTTGACACTCAGTGATATATGACGATGTATCTCTTTACCCTTTGCCCTGTAATTTAATGGAAATATTGTCTTATCCGGGGCGGTAGAAAAGGCGGGGTAGGTACTTTCCCAGGACGAATCTGCAAAATGAAGTTGGTGTGAGCCGCTAGTTTTGATACAAACCTTTTTTGGATTTTCTGCGGCGATCTTTTTGTAAATGTAACAAAATTAATAACTTACGCAGGAATTGTGATGTCTGTCCGGCGAGATAGGGCCGACCACTTATACTGTAGGCTGCCGTCGCGGCGCGACTTGCTCTTTGTTTCTAAACACCACCAAGATTGAAACGTACAAAAATAAAAATAAATGAGAATGCGTGTAAATTACAAACAAAAAATAGTGTTAACGAGTCACTAAGTGTGTCGAAGTCGTTTACTTCGCTTCGCTCGCTCTTGCGCTGGAGCTTGACCAAAGAGATTGTAAACTTAGACATTGCAAATATTTTTCGAATGAAACAATAATTATTTTATGACCAAAAATATACATCATTGACTTTGTAAACTTAAGGATAGGTTACTAAAAGATATGTAACCTTTAGTGTATTAGTACGAGGTGTCCTATTTCACAAGGTGAGTTTTGATTCGCATATTTTTTTTCGTAAAGCGACCTATGTGAGTGGTCCTTGGCCGCTACTACCCGTCAAAATTTGGTCTAGCGCTTAACTACATAGCATAAGTAGGAAAATAGTTCAGTGTACAATTCGATGTGGTCTGTAGCATTCTTAAGATTTCTAAGCTTACTAATTACATAGCGTAAGTAGGAAAAACAGTTCAGTGTACAATTCGATGTGGTATGTAACATTTTTGGAGGATTTCTAAACTTAACTACTCACAATACCACAATGTCCAATTGCATGACACATACATACATATTATGTACACAATACCACAAAAACTCATGGTAAGAGAGAACGTCGTAGACAAACTTAGAATTGCAAATAAAAATTGTGTTATCATGAATGTCGTAATATTTTCAAATATGAACTTACAAAAATATGATCGAACGCTCGTTTTTTCCTCGTATGAGAATGTGGGTACATCACTCCCTGAAAAACGTTATGAGTTTTAGTTTCGCTGAACCGGCGCTGTCAAAATGTGTATCAGATAAAGCTATTACTTTCCGAGTAACCATAAAAATGGACAGAGAATGTGTGTCATCTGTAATTCATCGTAACAGTTATAACTAATACTCTACCAACAACATTATCTATCAATAATATTCAAAACTCTTTTTCCTTTTAATGGTTTAACTATAAATACACGACAAGAAAGTAAAGTCGTCATTATTTTCATAGTCTGAAATTCAGCAAAGCTTAGTTGGTGCTGGACATTCCTTACACAACACTAACTAACCCCAAACTAAGCAAACCTTGTATTACGATAGCCACAAAGTTGATATAATACTTATATACCTAATCGTAAATACAAACTTAAAATACATATAGGTATACAGAGAGCTGCCAGCAAATTTTGGGTAGGCATTTGTGGCAAGCTGAAACTTACTCAGTTAGGTCTCCTATTATACCCTAACAAGGAGGTGCAGATCTGGCTAGTGAAAAGCGGGGCAAAATAAATCCCTCAATTCATCACCTAGCAGGTAGAAAATCCCACAAAAATTTTGTCTTTTTGAGGATCCCCTTTAATTATACCTATTGATGATACCTACGTAATTGAAAACATGTAACAGGTTATCGATATCTGCTCCATAAAGTGGACAGAATGGCGTGGCAATAACGTGGATGAAATAGGTTCAGTGGTCAAAGTCAAAGTGGTAAAATGTGTGTCCCCTCCCCCCCCCCCCTCTAACTTCTAAAGTAAGAGAATGAAAAAACTAAAAAAAAATATATGATGTACATTACCATGAAAACTACCAACGAAAATTGGTTTGAACTCGATCTGATGAGTAGTTTTTTTTTAGTATGTCATAAATACACTATTATTAAAACTTCTATCAAAGTTACAACGAACTACAGGAACTATGTGTACTATGTTTACTATGTTACTTGTTGCAACGGAACCCTTCATGGGCGAGTCCAACTCGCACTTGGCCACTTTATTAATTTAAATATTTGTAACTTATTTTCATGTACAAGTTGGAAGATGCCACTGGCTTCCGAAACACAGTTCTAACTAGCTCGGAGCCAGTGGACTCCTGTTTTATATAGATTAATTATTTTTAAGTTCGAAATAAATTTGATTTGATTTGATTTGAATGTAGAAGAGTTTTACCTATACCCCGCAGTGGGTCAATTTAAGCATAAAATAAACTCTCATACCTTGACTCATCTATATTAAGTTTTGTAATAACTAATTGCATGGATAAATTAGATTAAGTACAGACTGCAGACAGAAAAAAAATTAACAACAATATTGTAGCAACGAAATTATATGGACGTGATTTAATGTCTAGGTACTTAGTTAACGGCTCAGGGTTACAACATAATTTATTTCATATGTAAGATTTTAATAATAAGAAAATGAAACCTCATCAATTGACATTCACAAATTGTGCCGATAAAATTGTAGATAAAATAAAGACCATGTAAGCATTCTCAGTACTCGTGACGATCTTTTATATCTATATTTATTTATCAAACATTAGCGTCAAACGTGATTGAATAACATGTGTTTTAAGGATTTTTCGTATTAATTTTATATTATACAAAATTCAACCACACCAGTTGAACCACACTGGGTTTTAAAACAAAATAACTTTAAGGTTACTAATTTTATATGTGGATCATGGTATTACAGTAACAAATATTACAAGACGGTTTAGGTCAACGAGAGAACACACACCAACAATCTAAATCGAAATATTTTGAATTCGGGTCAACAAACATCACGGTTTTTCTAAGCGGCTACCCATCCAAATACGTAGTATACCTAAATAGTACATAGGGTTAATTTTCTCTAAAAAAAAGACATAGTTCACATGCAGTTCCTTAGAGCACAAAGGTTTGTAAGTTAGTTACAACACTGACTTGCATTCACAAATTGTACACAGACGAAGTTGTTGGTAATATCTAGTTAGTCACAGCCCAGGCTTCTGTGCTTGTTAAGCTGGACAAGAGGTCAGTGCTAGCGCGATTCCTTAACTAGATCGACGATTACATCGAATGTTTAGTGCAAAAATGTTTTGGCGAAAACGTCATATTTCACACCATGCGTCGTTGGTTCGAACCCCGCCTACACTTTGTGAGGATTTCCAAGCGCAGAAAGCGCCGAGTGGGTTTCCCCGTTGGTTACAATCTTGGTGTTTTCAAATCGAGAGTGAATCAGTTTCTTCTAGGTAAACACGCTCCATCGTAGACCGCATCGTCGCTTAACATTAGGCGAGATGGCGGTCAAGTGTAAACCTATAACAGTTTAAAAAAAAGAAGTACAATTTTGTCGTAACTACTGGCTAAATGGCCAAATGATGTAAAGGAAAACACCCGATATATTCCAAGAAAGATGTATTTCGAGGGCATGTGTCATCCTCCATCCCACATTTGGCCACAATGGTGGATTATGACCTCCATATGAGATACGTTCTTGAGCCCCAGCAAATTCCCACTACTGGGGCTCATTATGCAGGCAGTTTATATGCCAGTTCTAAAATGAGTCACTATGTAAACCTACATTTACCTAACCCTGGAAATTTTAACAAGTGCAGGATAACGAGTATGTCATTCTAACTTGCCGTGCTAGTCAAGGAAAATAATTGGTTTTCCTGTGAGAAAAACCTGCTTGACAGCTAAGTTTGCACTTAAAAGGTAGGTAATAAAGTAGCCAAGTGCGAGTTGGACTCGCCCATGAAGGGTTCCGTTGCAGCAAGTAACATAATTTACATAGAACACATAGTTCTTGTAGTTCGTTGTAACTTTGATCGAAGTTTTAATAATAGTGTATTTATGACGTACTAAAAAAAAACTACTCATCAGATCGAGTTCAAACTAATTTTCGTTGGTAGTTTTCACGGTAATGTACATCATATTTTTTTTTTAGTTTTTTCATTCTCTTACTTTAGAAGTTAGAGGGGGGGGACACACATTTTACCACTTTGGAAGCGTCTCTCGCGCAAATTATTCAGTGTAGACAAAAACTATATTAGAAACCTCAACATCATTTTCAAAGACCTATCGATAGACACCCCACACGTGTAGGTTTGATGAAAAACAAATTTTTGAGTTTCAGTTCGCAGTATGGGGGCACCCCTAATTTTTGTTTTTTTTTTTTAACTTTTGTAAAAATCTTAATGCGGTTCACAGAATACATCTACTTACCAAGTTTCAATAGTGTAATTCTCATAGTTTCGGCAAAAAGTGGTTGTGACATACGGACGGACAGACAGACAGACAGACAGACAGACATGACGAATCTATAAGGGTTCCGTTTTTACATTTTACGGAACCCTAAAAATGTAAAAACCCTCCAACCTATAATAGACAAACATGATGACCTACGCCAATTTATCCTTTTATCCTTATAGGTCCGAAGTCAATTTTATTTCCAGTTTTTGTTATAGATTTACAAGCATTCGATATTGGGAGCAATCTTGAAGTTTGGATCACTATCGACTCGCCATAGGTATATAGATTAATGGGATATCCGGACCCAGCATATAGCTAATTTGCAATCAGTGAATTGGTTTATTCTAGATAGGTAACTACGATCTATTGTAGATCGCATTGTCGTCTAACTAACATCAGGCGATATGACGGTTAAATGCAAATCTATTTCCGAAATAAAATAAGACTACCATTGGCTGGCCTAGTTAGTGGTTTAGTTGGTAATAGGTAAGTCTTCCTGCGAAGAATAAGTCGTAGGTTCGATTCCCACCGAATGCAAATATTCGTGTGATTAATACAAATATTTGTTCTGTGTCTGGGTGTCTCTATACATAATAATAATTTATTATTAACACTGCATTCGAGAACAAGACGTATGGAACGATGTAATAGAATGTAGTGATATGGAATGAAAATGAAATTGATGAAATGAAATGAAAAATTAAATTCCATATCAAGTTTCTGTAATAAATAAATAATTATACTTACTAGAACTTCGCCTTCTTTGAAGGCTATGAATAAGAAAATAGGTCTGTGCTGCGAATGCAAATAGTTCACGAATGAACTTGTTTCTACTTCACTGAGCTGTCTCTTTCCAGCGTACAGGGTTCCGCAAGGGTGTTCCATTCGTAATTCTTCCGCTGCATAATAATGTTTTAATTACAACTTCAGTCGAGCAACAAAAAGGAAAATAAATAATGCTACTAATATTACTAATGCAAATGATAGTACAAATTTAATAACCAAAGCTTCTTTAGGTATTGAGTATAGAGTGTTATTCCAATCCCTGTAGGAAAAGAACGTGGTCTAGTACTCAACAATAGTCAGGTGGAGCGTGTAAGTAACTAGCAATGTGAAACTTATTACCTATTGCAGAGCGCTGCAAACTAATAGGCGATCGACCAAAGTGTACCTATATCTAATAGTTGTTGAAGGCCTGTGTGTTATAGGTAGTTTTCCCTATGGTTTACCGTGGATATCATGTGACTTATTCTCTGGGCAAGACAAATCATCAAGCAGCAAGAGATCATTCAAAAAACGAAACACACTACTCCTATTCTCTTTATAGAATAATTGAATTACTAACGAACCAGGAATCCATTGGTATTCAAAATTCCTGTCCAGGTTCACGCCATAGCACGGTTGTATGGTGCATCGAAGTCCAAAAGAGTCACACGACTGACATGCACCTCTGCCTTTGCACACGTCCCAATTTTGACGTAAATTCTTAGTCCACTCTCGCCGCTGTGATATAAAAAAATATTAATAATCATTGTCTTATCGTATGACATAGTTTTTAAATTATTATCAGTGATATCTTCACATTTACCTAATTTACAAAAAAAAACTAACATAAATTAACTAATTAAATTAAAGTCGTCCTTCGCAGAGGAAATCATTAGTGTTGAGACATTGAGCCAGCCGGGAGCATTTAGTTGACACGGATCGCGATCAAAACTTTGGCGTTAATTTAGCTCAACTTATAAGCCATTCATCGTGGTAATGCTGTCAGAAATCCTTGTTATATTTATGATGCTTAAAAAATCCAAAACTCCATAAAAGTTTAATTTAGTACAAAAAACTCTTTTTAACCGACTTCAAAAAAGGATGAGCTACTAAATTCGGCTGTATGTTTTTTGCATGTAGGTATGTAACGCGATAGCTCCAACAATTGTGCAGGGATAAAACGAATAATAATGATGTACTACGCGTATATGTAAGCAACTGGATAGCCAACATGCTCAATGGTTTACTAATAAACGTACGTGTGGAAAAGTCATTGCGTAATCGTATCCATCTGGGTTGAGCACAGGAATTATCCAGAACCTGAACTTTGAGAGTAAGTCACTGTGCTGGTCCGTCCTTTCGATCAACTGGTACAAAACATACATCGCTGCTGCTACAGCGTGATGATCTCTCCCTTGTATTCCTGAGACAATAAACAAATATTAACAATAAAGTGGCCAAGTGCGAGTTGGACTCGCCCATGAAGGGTTCCGTTGCAGCAAGTAACATAATATACATATTACATAGTACACATAGCTCTTGTAGTTCGTTGTAGCTTTGATCGAAGTTTCAATAATAGTGTATTTATGACGTACTAAAAAAAACTACTTATCAGATCGAGTTCAAACTAATTTTCGTTAGTAGTTTACATGGTAATGTACATCATATATTTTTTTAGATTTTTCATTATCTTACTTTAGAAGTTAGAGGGAGGGGGACACACATTTTACCACTTTGGAAGTATGTCTCACGCAAACTATTCAGTATATACGAATATGATTTTAGAAACCTCAACATCATTTTCAAAGACCTATCGATAGACACCCCACACGTGTAGGTATGATGAAAAAAAGTTTTTCGAGTATCAGTTCTCAGTATGGGGGGCAACCCTAATTTTTCTTTTTTTTTAATTTTTTTGTTCAAATCTTAATGCGGTTCACAGAATACATCTACTTACCAAGTTTTAACAGTGTAGTTCTCATAGTTTCGGCAAAAAGTGGCTGTGACATACGGACGGACAGACAGACAGACAGACAGACATGACGAATCTATAAGGGTTCCGTTTTTACGTTTTACGGAACCCTAAAAACTAAGTAAATACCAAATCAAAAAATAAAAAAAAGAACTTATCAGCTATTCATTCACATTATTGAGATTCTATAGGTATATCTGTCTACTCAAACTATTTCTTCAAACATTGAAAGCTAACTTCGGTTAGAATTTCATTGACGGCATTGAACCGGTTGCATAGCATATCCACCCCGCTTTATGGTCCCACTCCTGAAACTCGTGGCTTTCTTTTACACAGAGAGAGTCAAGGTCATAATCCACCACACTGTCCAAGGTTGGCGAATTACACATGTCCTCGAATGATCTATCGAGTATATCTTGGAACAAGCCAGGTTCCTCACGATTATCTTTGCCGTTAAAGTCAAGATTACAAATTCGTACGTGGAATTCGTATTTGGTAAAATACTCAGAGATGCAGGCGGGATTCGAATCTACGACCTCACAACTGTAAAACCGGAAGTTCTTGCCACTAAGCCCCCACGGCTTTAATTTACCGTATGATTATTATTAAACGGTTTGCCACAGCTTAACACCCACTAATTGGAAATTGTTGGGTTACATTAATCCTACTACTATTTTATAATAGAGGTATTTCAAAGTTTGAATGTTTGTTGCTTGACGTGATTGATCGCGTCGGAACTTCAAAACGGATCGAGATAGATTATTATTAGTCTGGAATAATACATAGGCTACTTTTTATCACAGGAAAATAACGGGAACGGGAACTACGCAGAACTAACCGTGGAGCGTTGGTAGATTAACTAACTACAATATTTCTAAACAAACCAACGAAAAACCTTCATTTATCGTACAAATTCCTGTGAAACATTACCTGCTACTATTACCACGGTTTGTTTGGCTGTAATAACTTGGCCACTACTCGGATCATCAACAATCATCATGTAAATTGGACGCTCCATCGTTGTTAAGTTCCCATCAGTTATGTCGACCCACTTCGCTACCGGGCTATCTTCTGCCCATTGTTTCAGTTTGGCTTCTATCTGTAATCAAATAGATCGACATAATTACTTTATTTATGAAATTTCTTTCATGACGATCAAAAGAAATTTGATTTTTTACCTCCGGTAAAGTTCTTGGAGCGTTAAAATTTAGCTCTCGGAGTTTCACCATGCTACAAATTTTTCTTCGGTTATCACGCAATGCGTCTTTTAAAGGCTTCAGTGGCGTTTTGCGTTTAGTCGTTGTGGTATGCTGGTAGACAGTAGTAGAAGTATCAAGTGATGTTTTATACCGTTTAGGTTCTTCTGGTATTTCATAATATTCTTGACTTGTAGTATCTTCTTGTACTCTTAACACATAAGTATCGCCTTCAGTTGTTTCTGAAATCTTGATCTCATTAATTTGTACTCGTTGATTTTGTTTATCATCGTAACTTTCAGTCGAAGCTTTTTCTTTTTTTTTCATACTTATGTCTTCGTAGCTGTAAAAAATACCATCTTCGGCGTCTGAATCTTTTTCTTCACTTTTCTTTTCAGTGTAATCGTCATTTTTGTCTGATGTCGGGAAGAATTCTGCTTCTGTTGTTGTGATAGTTGAGTCATGCCATGTCTTGACAGTTCTCTCAGGCTTCGCTTGTGTTACCAGTGTAGTCCTAGTCACATCATGTTGGTCATCATCAAAAGCATGTAAATTACCATAGTCTTCCATATTAGATTTTGTAGTAGCATATTCTAATATATCTTGCAATGGTGTTGATAGTATCATATTTGCGAATGCTTTTCGCATCATCTATAATAGAAAATAATTTCCTAAGACCTCCATTTCTCTAAGACTCGTACATTTCTCTCTACCAAAGAGGTACACATTATCGAAATTATTGTGTAATATTATATGTAAACAGTAGTAAATAATATTGTTGTGTAAATAAAGAATATTGTTATACGTCCTTAATAAAACATACATAAGCTCTGCTAAGTCCTTTTCCGGTGCAGAAGTAATCCTTTATCAAAAATGTGGTATAACCAAAGATAATATCGAAAAATAATGATTACCGAGATTCTTTTGCTCAATGGAACTGCTGAGAAAGCGAATAATTATGTAGTTTTTATTACGCATTGGATAACGCTTGATTGATATTCTGCTTGATAATGTGTTTGTGCTTGATAACCGCAAATAATAATAGAGTAGGCACAATGCCATTAAATAACTGTTTTTCTGCACTTTTAGTGTATCAAGTACCTATTAGGTACTACCTAACACTACCGAGAGTTCCTTTATGCTCAATTTGATACCATACCCAGCTCGGTATGCTAAAGAGAAAATTCTTTGTACATTATTGAAGAGCTAAATCGATTTACGACACAAGTGTGGGAATGAATATTGCTGACCAAAGAAATAAATAAATTTGTATCTTCAGACGACGAGCGCAGTGCAATGTTAGGCAATAATTTGGACCTTTCACATTCAAACAGCTGCGTGACTCTGTGATGTTATGGGCATGTCTGTAGCTTACCATCGGGCGTATTGTTCGTACTGTGACAGTATCTCAATATACTTGCCTCCCACCTACGAAAAACCAGTGTCATGACGTTTATTTCCACTAAACTCTTCACCAAGTCAACCGAAATTGATAAATTGGCATTTATGTGTAAATTCGTCCAACTTGATAGGTAGGATCATTTTATTCGGATCGCTTGATGGTATTATCTTATACCTTTAAACGAGCAATTCTTGTATATAAATATGTATATATATATACTAGCGGCCTGTTCCGGCTTCGCTCGGACATAACCTAGACACTGTCTGCAGCGCCATCTGCCGGGCTTATTTTTGAATTTAAACCATCTTCGAATACACACACAAAAAAAAACATTCAAATCGGTCCCGTCGTTTAGGAGTTCACTGTCAAATGATTAAATTACTAAAATGGCTATAAAAACAGGGATTGGTGATAAAATAGTAAAAATTTAGGGTTGTATGTATTTTTTAATGCCACATTATAAAAAAAAAATAAAAAAAAAATTGACCAAAAATTAAAAAAAAATGTTTGGGGTGAACAACCCCTAACACTTAGGGGTATGAAAAATAGCTAGTAGCCGATTCTCAGACCTACTGAATATAAATAAATAAATAAATAAATATGCATATAAAATTTGGTATAAATCAGTAAAGCCGTTTCGGAGGAGTAAGGAAACAAACACTGTGACACGAGAATTTTATATATAAGATATAGAATCTGAATCTCGGAAAAGGCTCGAACGATTTTGATGAAATTATGTATGCAGGGGGTTTCGGGGACGATAAATCGATCTAACTAGGTTTAATTTTTTTAAACGCATAAATTATGCGCGTTTTTAGACAATGAAAAACTGTCACATTAGACATAAGAATGCAAAGGTAAATTTCGCCGTGTGATGCAACAGCGTAATAGCTCAGATGGGAAGTCGGGCGCTCATAGCGGTCACGAATTAGTAGCTCCGGGTTCGACTCCAGATGACTTCTCTTTTTTGTCGTTTTTTTTTTTAAAGAAATTCTATTTCTTGGACTCTTTTATCTGTAGGTATCTAAGTATATTTAGTATTTAAACCGAGCAAAGCTCGGTCACCCAGGTACTGATGGTGTTTATTTGACAAATATCCGAACGAAGCCGGAACGAGCAGTTAGTAGGTATTACCATAGAATAGATAATGTATTACATAAAAGTTTAGCTTCAGTTAGCGTTTAGTTATGTCCAATAACAATACACATACAGAGGCGGCGGTGAGCGGCGGCGTGAGAGGTGAGAACTGCACGCGCGGAGAAAACGCCACGGGCGCAATGGGCGCGTATTGGCGCGGCGGGCCCGCCGGTGACCGCGGGATGAACTGCGGGCTCGCCGGGGGGCTCTCGTCGCGCTGGGGGTTCAGCACTACTCACACAAACACAATCAATATCACTTTACTTTTTTCTTACTGACACACTACTACAAAAATCAAATCAATCAAGCAAATTTTTGTCAAAAAAAATGTTAAATTGAAATGATGACTGGGTCAAAATATACTTCTAATTAGACCGTCAGATAGATTCTTATACCTTTAACGAGCAATTCTTGTATATATATATATAGAATCTGAATCTCGGAAACGGCTGGAACGATTTTCATGAAATTATGTATCTACTTATGCAGGGGGTTTCGGGGACGATAAATCGATCTAGCTAAATTTCATTTAAAAAAAAAGTATATTAGGCGCGTTTTTAGACAATGAAAAACTGTCACATTAGACATTAGAATGCCAAGGTAAATTTCGCCACGTGACGCGCGGGAAGTCGGGCGTTCGTGGCGGTCACGAATTAATAACTGCAGGTTCGAATCCAGACGGCCTCTCTTTTTTTCAAGTATTCTTTTTTTTAAGAAAATCTAAGAGTTTCCAAGTCTTTTTAGTATTTAAACCGAGGAAAGCTCGGTGACCCAGGTACTATAGAAAAATATGAAAAACGCATTTTTTGTTTTATCAAATGATTAAGTCGACAAAGATATAAATTATCGAAGTTCGGGATAGGGGCTTGTGACGTCACGTCTTCGTAAAAATTCGCACAATGTAGTGACGTCAGTCGAAACTTCTAAGCACTATGTCTTCTCTTCTTTTAATAACCTAATTGACGGGCTAATTAGTTTTATGGTATTCATGCTTATTGTTAGATGACTTACTAAGTAATCGAGATAACAGATGCCAGAATCAGTCAAATCAATAAGTTTTTATTAAAATAAAACGTATTCCGCTTAAATGAAGTTGTGCACAAATGCAACAACGTAAAATAATAACTCTGAATAGTAGTAGATATGAATTAATATACGACCACAAAACGCATCGAGTTGTAACTATTTTAAATATATACTTACACTTTGGGCCAAGGGCGGGTACATATTTCTCCGAACGAACAGAAGGCTGTCCAGGGCGCAATTGAGGCCGAAATATATCACCATCGACTCGAGTAGCCACTGTCGTTGGTGGCACAAACCGTGTGTAATCTTTCAATAAATCTGTTTCCAAAGTAGTTACAGTATGCTTCGATGTTGGTAACGTAATCATCGCTCCTCCTATGATAATTTTCTCCACGCTCTTAGTCACTGGCTGGATGTTTACAGCGATGACCTTTTTCGGTCTCTGTGAGGGCTTAGGTAGATCTTCATCTAATACTTTGACAATAAATTCCTGTGTAGGTTCTAAGTTAGCTATCCATCGTGTATATTCAATAGGTGTTCTCTTTCGTCGGAAGACTGAAAAATAAAACACAGGACTCCTTTATGATTGTAATTAAGGCGAAAAAAGTCAGCAATGCTGTAGAAGAGTGAGTTAGTTATAAGTTTCGGATTATCTCTAGACATTCATCGTCAGCCTTTTGAAAATACGAATACTTTTAGTACCAAAAAGCCATTATGAATAATAGTATCGTTATTCAATACTTGTAGCAGAGATAAATACTTCCTAGGGAAGTTAAAAATGGTTTAGTCGTCATAGTGTTGTCTCGTAATATCAAGTGTGTGCCACAAGTGCTTATGTACCTATGTTTTTTTGTTTTCTTGTATCGCGGCATAGTTCATTGATGAGCTTGTCGATTCCGTATAGGTAAGTATATCAGATAGATTAGGTTAGATCAAAAGAAAGTATCCTGTAAACTCCCACCAGACGCTGACATCTACCTAAGGACAGCTAAGGCCACAGTCGTTTGTATGGTCTACAAAGGGTATATCTAGGAAAATACGGAAAACACATGTAGGTAATCTATTTGTCGAAATATTAGATGTATAGGTACTTACATTTAACGGGACACTCAGCATTTGAATCATCAGTAATATTTTGATTGCAGCAGCATACGAAATGTGTAAAACTTGTTATTATCAAAAAAATACTAATTTTCATGTTAGCAAATTGCTCATTTTCGTTCGTATTTTGACATTTAATTCATAGCGTTTCATGACATGTCTTCGTGACTTTTTTCCAGATACATTACAGCCAGAATTATATTGACAGAACATTGAACTGTAAACTTCTTAGAAAGAGGAAATTTAAGAACTGATGTCTATTTACCAAAATTTTGATGAACTGTCGAGATCAATTTAAAATCGTTAAAAAATAAATCAGAATTATTCTGTAATTATATAACAATATAACAAAATAAAGAAAAAATATTTAAGCAAGTAACAAATTAAAAAAAAGTTAGTCTGATAATGCAAAAACCAAAGCCTAAGTTTTACTAAAGTCGTTACAGTATTATATCGCCTACCTACTATTATAGCGGCCTGTTCCAGCTTCGCTCGGACATTGTGATTTTGTAATATTAAGACTATTAATCGAAATATAAACTATCCTATCTTATAAGTTGGATCAAACTGCAAACGGTGTGCAAATTTGATTAAAATCGGTTAAGTAGTTTAGGAGTCCATCGCGGACAAACAACGTGACACGTAATTTATATATAGTACTAGCGGCCCATTCCGGCTGCGCTCGGATATTGTTATTAAAAGACTAATATTAATCGAAATAAAAACTATCCTATCTCTCAAGTTGGACCAGACTGCTCACTGTGAGTCAATTTAATTTAAAATCGGTTAAGTAGTTTAGGAATCCATCGCGGACAAACATCGTGATTGGAGATTTATATATATAGGACCTATGTTTATTAAGAATACTAGCTTTACCCAGCTGGCGTTGCTACGCCATCTGTCGAAAATTGGTCGTACAAACTCAGAAATCTTCTTTGGCTTATATACTACGACTTTGCTAAATATCATCAATGCGTAGTTTACGATTTTATAAACGACATACAGACAAACATTCGTTTCATACCTGTATATGATGGAAGATTAAATATTAAATTGATATTACATACTTAATTTCACAAAGCAAGTTCCTGATGTACTTAGGGCGATTTTTCATCGTTCATTGCAGCGACTGCCTCCGCCATTAAATGCTTAAATTCTATGGCAAGTTGTTGTGAAACGAATCACCCGTGCTTCTCATACAAACTTTCCCCGTCACTTGAAATCCTAAAACCAAAAATATGCCAAACAGACAAAACCATTTGACAAAACTGTAGCCAATGTAATAAGTACAATGGTATGTAGAGGTATAGATATATGTAAAGATGCTATGCCTTTTTATTTATTAGGCGTATAGGTATACCTGTCGCGGACCGGCCGTATGTGACCGACCGCTATGCGTTGACGAGCCTGGTCTGCCGGCAGCGAGAGGGGGAGAGACCTGTTGTAAGTAGGTCTCTTGAGTACGTGCCCTCTCGTTCCGACGGGCGCTGGTAGACTCGTCCCTGGGTTCACTTTGCGACCGCTGTGGGACAATCCGCGAATTCGTCCTGGATGTGAACTTGACCTTGGGTGATCTTGACTTGACCTTGTCTTCTGGTGTGATCCCCGGCGTGACCCCCGGCGTGACCCCCAACGTGACCACCGGCGTGATCACCGACGTGACCACCGGCGTGACCACCAGCGTGACCACCAGCGTGACCACCAGCGTGACCACCGGCGTGACCACCGACGTGACCCCCGGCGTGACCCCCGGCGTGACCACCGACGACCCCCGGCGTGACCACCGACGCGACGTGACCACCGACGTGACCCCCGACGTGACCACCGAAGTGACACCCGACGTGCCCTTGGCGACGACTCGGCGCTGACACGACGTGGGCCCGACGATAACTCGACGTGATCCCGACGTTCGCTCGACGAGATCCTCTTGGGCGGACCTTGAAGGGGAGTAGGGAGCGGGAGGTAGTGAAAAGCTAGTTGCTTGAGTCTTCCTTTTATTTTTCTTCCTTTTCTTGGTTGTACTGGAGCCGCTGAGAAGAGCATGCTCCGAACTGACTGAATTTTCTTCTTTCTCCCCCTAGGGGGGAAGACAGGTTCCGGCCCCGAGGAATATCCCTCCTTACCGGGGTAGGTCTCGGGAGCGCACTGGGACCCGGGCGGTTGCGGGGCCCGCCCCCTTGGTGGGCAGGCCTCTTCTGCCCCTTCGCGGAAGATCACGCGTAGGGGCGATAGCTTCGGCTGTTGTTTCGTTCCGCTATCCGTGCAGCCGTTGCAGGATAGCGGACATCGCTTGGGCCGCCGCGTTCTCCGGGTGGGTCCCGGACGCGACGGCTGTACAGGCGCCGCTCAGAGCCTCCCAGATAATGAAACTGGTCGACTCGAGCAGGGCGGCTGTCGGTGAATCCGCCAACAGGCGGGGAGGGCGCGGGGCGAACCCCGGCGGCGTTGTAAGCGGCGCCGGACCGGCCGGCCGCGGTACCGGGAACATAGGGCGTTCCGCGGTCCGCGGCGGCGTCACGGCGCTCGGTGGCGGCGGGGGTCCCTCCCGCTGCCCGACTCCCAACTCGAGTCGGAGTCTGGGTGTCGAGCGCGGTAGAGGGGCCCTTACTTGCGGCGGGATGAGCGTGCAAGCGAGCGCGCGTTCGCGCTCAGCTTGCCTGTCGCGCTCTAAGCGCGCTGCGGTTCGCGGGTCACGCGGATGGGCGCCGGCAGCACCCCGCGGACCCGGCGTTACCGGGGTGGAAGTTGTCCCCGGGATCGGGGGTGGTAGTGGGCCCTCTTCGCACCGCGGCGGGGACCTATCCGCCGCAGGAGAGAGCCCTCTTCTCTGCGCACCGCGTCTTCTTTTCCGCGCGCGCCTACGACGCCCCTGGCCTAAGTTAGGCTGGGGCGAAGGCGCGGGCGGTGCGGTGCGGGTTGGAGGGCAATTCGCGCGTCTAGCGCTATCGCGCGGCGCAGCGACAGCCCTTGTGCGAGGCGTAACAACGCCTTCCTTTAGAGGTGGGTCCCGGGGCGGTTGGCCCGGCTGTGTGGCCGGGACCGCCGGGGGCCCGCAGCTCGGGCTCTTCATGTTCTGGCTCTCTGCGCACCGCGGCGGCGTTCCATGTGCCGCCGCAGGAGAGAGCCCTCTTCGCTGAGCGTCCAACGCTGTTTCTCCCGTGCGCCTGCGACCTCCCTGGCCTGAGTTAGCCCGGGGCGCAGGCGCAGGGGAGGTTTGTTGCTCAGTCCGGGTTGAAGGGCCGACCGCGTGCCGAGCGCTATCGCGCGGCGCGGTGACGGCCCTCGTGCGTGGCGTCTTTTCTTGTTGGGCTTGTGGGGCTAGGGATGATCCCGTAGGCCCGTGTTTCGGGCTCTTCTTGTTCACAGCCGCCCGTGCCTGAGTCTCGTTCGGGATTGGAGGGCGCGAGCCAGGAATGGGAATTTTCCTGCGGCGCGCCTCGTTTCGAATGACTCGGCACTGGCGGCTGTTAGCTGCGTGATGCCCCCGGCAGTTCGCACAGCACAAGGGGGCATCCTTAGGGCGGGGGCAGTCCGCCCCGGCGTGTGGTCCGCCGCACTTAACACACCGCGGCGTGCGGTGACAGTGGGCGGACGAGTGACCGAAGTGCTGGCACCGGTGGCACTGCGGCACCGAGGTCCGGCCCCTCCACGCCTCGATGGTGATTCGAGGCATGAAGAGGAGCTCAGTGACGCAGTACAGGGCGTCCAGCTTCTCGTGTGGCATCTTCTGCAATTGTATGAAAAATATCTTCCGTCGGGCGTTCGGCCGGTGCGGAAGAGGTCGGCAATATGTGGCCGGGAACCCTAGGTCCTTCAGGGCTTGTACCACTAGGTCCGGCTCGGTGTTGTGAGGTAGCCCCCAGAGGGCTATCTTAACGGGCTTGTCTTGGTCGAGAGCGTAGCAATGGAACTCGCACCGTGGGTTCCTCGCCCGCTCCTCGACCAAGTATCGTTGAATTCCCCGAAATTCCTCGTCCGATTTGGGGAAAAATCTTAGGCCTTGTAAGTAAGGCCTCACGTTCGGTGTGAAGCCTAGGCGATCCTTAATCGCGCCGACGTGGACCTCCCAGTTGTCCAGGTGGTCCACGATTATCGGCGGGTGGTTGCCGCCGGCCTTCGTCCCGGCGGGTTGCGCGGGGGGCTGCAGCGGGGTGTGAGGGGGGGATGGCGAGTCCCTCCGCGAGGCGGGGGAGGCTGCCATCTGGCTGTAGGATGGCGCCGACGACGGAGTGGGCGACGGCGGTGGTAGCATGTCGTCGTCGCTGTCCAGCTCCGCTCCGGTGGTCGCGTCATCCTCTTCCATAGTGGGCCATGTTGGTTCAATGGTGTTAGATGTCAGCTCGGCGGGGTTCGCCGATGTCGGGCCAGACGCCGTCGTAGGAGCGGGCGTCGGCTCGGCGGCGGTCGCCGGCTCGGGTATGGGCCATGCTGGCCCAGCTGTTTGGGATTCCGGCATAGTGTCGAGCGGCTCCGTGGCCACGGGCGATGGCTCGTGGGCAGGGGCCGGCCCGGTAGCGCTTACCGGCCTTGAAGTGGTCCATGCTGGGCCAGTTGATGATGTTGACTGCACGGCGACGATAGCCGGCTCTGTAGCCGGCCCGGCGTTGCGTGTCAACTCGGCGGGCGTCGTCGGCCTGTCATTGTATGACGGCATTGCGGGAACCATCGGTCCGGCGGCACACGCCGTCTCGATGGGGGTCACCGGCCCGGCGGTACACGCCGGCTCGGTGGAGGTCATAACCTCCTCGTGAGTCGTAACCCTCGCGGAGGTCGTCGGTCCGGTAGGGGTCGCTTGTGCGGCGGACATCTTAATGGTTTGTTTCTTTTTTTGTAAGGCTTCTACTCTAGCTTTCATATCGCTGAGTTCTTGCGGCGTGGGCGTGAATTCGTCGTCAGCCTCCTCAAACTCAAGATCGTCGTCCGATGGGGAGTCGAGGACGTACTCACGGTTTCCATCCGGCGCCGTATTAGAGATGTGTGCATTTAGGTCGTATGACCACCTGTTCACGTAGGACGTGAATTGGTCTTGTGAAATCATTTTCCAATGCTTGTTCAGCCAACCGACCCATTGAAGGTTGAACGGAATGGTGGCATTTGACATTTTTCTGTATGTCGTGTTATTCGGGCATGTCTCGGGCCATGTAAAGGCATTTGCCCATTCGCCAAACAACGGAACGTTGTAAGGGTTAATGGGGGACTTCTTTTTCTTCGATTTGTTCATCGTGGCTTGGTTAGCTGCGACGTGTGCGGCAAATATTTGTACACTGGCGCAGTGCGTGAGTCGCTGTTGGGTTGTATGGGCCAATCACAGCTCCGCACGCTGCCTCGCTCTGATTGGTCGACGCGGCTCGGGCGTCCGAGCGTATATGTTCCGCGGCGATGCAGACCCAGCCAGGTGGAACCCGTACGGGAAGCCCAGCTAAGCCGATCGGCACAACGGAACACACTCGGGACGCGGGAACGGAGCCGCGGACCAAGCGACGAGGGGGGGGTGCGGGGTGCTGTGGAGGGGTGATTCGGGCGGGCCGCTGGCTGTCCGCCGCTTCTCACGAAGCGGGTTCAGCAGAGCGGAAGCGCCCGATGTGCGTGGCACGATGCGTAGGGTCCGCCCGGAGCTTCTACGCGCGCGGCGGAGCTCGACGGGACGGACTATGCGCAGGAATGTGTCTCCTGAGGCGGCGCGCTCTGCGGCGGGGAGTCAACTTCCCGCGGGGGAAGGACTCGACCACGGCCGACAGAGGTACTCGGGGCAGGGGACTGTAGTCCTCGTATGTGGTTGGTGCGACGGGGCGCGGAACACACACACGGAGGACCGCATGCTCCGAACAAAATCATGATCGCTAAGGTACCCCCTTACCTTTACCTTAAAGAGAGCCCCGTATTCTGGGCCCTCTTTTCGGTTCATTTTCACTATCGATTAGTCACTTTTTTTACCATAACTTTTCCATTCCTGGTCGTAGGCTAACGAATGACCACTCGAAATGTAGCCCACGACCAGTTCTATAAATGAACATAACTTCCTGGGGGATACCTTAGCTTACAGTTTAGCTATTTAACGAAAACTAACAAATTTTCCAACAATTGCCTAATTTAAGGTAAATAAATGGACACCCTACCTAATATTCAACTGAAAGTAAACCGAAACTATATTTATTACGTGTGCCCTACCTATTTCTACCTAAATAAACCTTATTTACCTTACAATTATACGTATTTTTATCAAAATTACAATTTTACCGCATTAATCATAAAACATACTAAAACTAGACTATATATACATTTGTTGATCGCCAACAATACCGATACATTTTAAGTAGGTGTGTCTTTTTTTTATATTAAGACTATGCTCGTATTCATAAGTTAGCATTTATCTGTTTTTAATGTCATTTGCACACCACGTCTTAGATATTTTGCCATCGTATGATGAAAGATGGAACAAATTACTATCACCGATAAGGTTATACAATGATACTTACAATGATATATTTTTCAAATTATGTTCCTATTTAATTCTAATTTAGTTTCAGTTGTTGACGCTACTTTGGTTCTGGCTTTATTTAGATTTTGATTCTAGTTTTCTTTTTTTATTTATTTTGATTATAATACTGATTTTGATTGTGATTATGATTTTCACTTTGATTTTAATTTTTGATTTTAATATTTAATTTTAACTTTAATTTGAATGATGATATTTTATTTTGATTCTGATGTTTTAGAGTTTCGTAAAACGTAAAAACGGAACCCTTATAGATTCGTCATGTCTGTCAGAACGTGTGGGGTTTCTATCGATAGGTCTTCAAAATGATGTTGAGGTTTCTAATCTAATTTTTGTCTACACTGAATAATTTGCGCGAGAGACACTTCCAAAGTGGTAAAATGTGTCCCCCCCCCCCCCCTCTAACTTCTAAAGTAAGAGAATGAAAAAACTAAAAAAAATATATGATGTACATCACCATGCAAACTACCAACGAAAATTGGTTAGAACTCGATCTGAAGGGTTTTTTTTTTTAGTACGTCATAAATACACTATTATTAAAACTTCGATCAAAGTTACAACGAACTACAAGAACTATGTGTACTATGTGTATTAAGATTTAAAAATTTTCAATCTAATGTTTATATTATTACGTATGACTTTTAATTTCTATTTTAGATTTGATTTTAATTTGAACTCCCACTATTATAATTTTTCTCAGCTAGTTAGCATAAGTTAATGATTGAATCTCTCATGTGTGTTTTTTCTTTAATGTATGTACGTAAATTGATGTAAGAACGAATAGGACTAATACCCAAAATACAGGTGTGCTATAGGTACACCTAGTTTGGGAAATTAGAAATATAATTGTAGAATGTACAGATTTTATTGAAATAAACAATTTTGATTTAAAGGCCGACGACGTCTGTCGCACTAGCTTCAGCTACGTATAATGTTTCAAATGGTGAATTATTGTTATTTTGGTTAAATGTATCTATCCACATATATTAGCAGACCCAATTGTAAATAGGACGAATTCTTTGTATGGGTTCTAGTTTTAGTCGTTTTCTTAAATTTGGGCGGAACCCAAAGATCTTTTTACCTTTTATATATTCGACGAGAATGCTAATGACTCAGACAAACTATCAAAGAGAATGTAAATTACTACGTATTTATTTACGTACGCCACCCACAGATTTCAATTTTTTTTGACGCCACCTAAACCTTTTTTTTACGGCAAACAGTAAACGGTGTAAACAAAGCGTAGTGAACAAGCAAGGTGGAACGTAAGAGGTAAAATTATCTTTGGTAAGCGCTAAAGACGACCACATCATTTGACTTTGACAAATTTCAGAAACAGAGAAGTTGTTATATTATTTTACAGCTTTCGATATTTTCTTTTATCAGAAGCTAGATTATTAAGAAAATGCTGTTACAAATTAAAGTTTATTTAATTGCTATTTTATATTTCTTTGGTGCGCTGTTTATGTTTTTATTCCCACCACGAAATTTTGTACAGTAAGTTTTTCTGACAAACGTGTGTACTTACCTAAAACGCGTTTATTCACATTATAGAGATGGTAACCTATTATTTTACGTACTACAGAGTAGAGTTACTCGACAAATCTGCAGAACAGAACTCTACACATAAAAAAAATACAGTTATTATCAGCACCTATTGTCCTTTTTTAATCAAAAGCTTCTTTTCCTTAAAATCCAATTGTCTGTGTTCCAGTATTGTGAGGAAATAGAACACTCTATCTTCATCTTCTTATAATAAAAAGTGTCATAAAAATGAGTTTAATTTTTAAAACCAAGTTACGGAGTGTTTGTTTCTAGTATCGTCTTTTTCAATTGCAATTTTGCAACTTTACTATTTCTCTTTAAATCATTAAATTTTATAGGTTTTACCGCTATCTTGTTTGATGTTAAGCAACCTTGTGATCTTTGATGGAGCGCGTTTATATAAAAGAAACCGATTCAATAGAGTCTCTATTTCTTCCTGTCTGTTTGTTTGTATTTATCTGGCGCCAGTGAAGGCGGCAGTTAAATTAATCTATGGTTATTAAGCTTCTGTAGTACTTTCGTCACACGAAGATTTTGCTTGAACGTCATCTCGCTAGCGACACAAAGGTCGGGTTTTTGGTCAAGAGTATAACGACATTTTTAGATCTGGTGCTAAAGTGAGATCAACAAGGAGTACAAACAACGCTACCACCCTTGAGTATCTCAATCCAAGTGGGATAGTAAGCGCAGTGGAACGCTTCGTCAAAAATGATCCGGAAGCCGCTAGTATGGTGCAACTGACACCAGTTACCGCTGAAAACCGCAGCATTGTAGCTTTGCAGCTGAGGAGCGATCGGCAGAGCAAAAAACCTGGCATTCTCATCGTTGGAGGTAACTAATACAACGTACATCTTGAGTAATTATTATTGCATTAGAATAATTTAAGGAGTACGTGCCAAGAACTGTGATTGATATATATCAAAAATGGTTGCCAATTTTCAGGCGTCTCGTACGGTGCTAAGTTACGATGCGATCTGAGATGGAGCACGCTTTTGCAAGGAAGAAACCAATTCACTTTCGATAAACGTTAAATTCCCGTAACAGCGTCACATAAAGTAAATAAATCGCAACAAAATAGTAAAATATTATGTAAACTAGTCTATAATTTGTAACCAATATCCAACAAAAAGTAATTAATGGTTGAGAAGTCAAACCAAACAAACAGTCCTCAACCCACCGAGCCTTGATCGAACGTCCTTAGAATACTCACCACTTCCTGTCATAATATAGTTTATTAAGTTGTGTATTTTCTGCATTACCAATATTTCTAGGGCTAAATGGAATGGCTTGGAATGTCCCGAAAACAATAATAGGATTGGCAGAAAAGTTACTTTACGATTCTAGCTATCAAACCCCTTTCTTCAACGATTACGACTGGTAAGAAACCAAGTTAATTTTTATTAAGATGTTTTTGAAAATAATCAACTTAAGCAACTAGTAACGAGATCGAAAGCAAATCAAATAGAGTCCGAAGTCTGAAGGATGATAATAATATACATTTTTATTTGTATTACTATTGTGTGAAAATTAAGATAACGCTGCTGTTTCGTTTATTAACGTATCATTATCAAACAAAACTATTCACAAATTCAGTTGCTTAAAATGTGTTAACAGATGCATTTAAAAAAACTAGCTAAATACCGAACATACAAATAAAAAATTGCATTTTCATCCTTCAGACATTTGACTCTACCTATGTGTTATTTTTATTTGCTTTTTAAATACGAAACTAGTTTCGATGTATTGTATTGGTATTAGAATTTGCAGTAAAAGTCTGTTACCGGCAGACAATAACAGACTTAATTTTTGCGTGTTTATTTGGGACAGGTATTTGATACCATGTGGAAATCCAGACGGTCTACACTTCACACAGAGTTTACGTAAATTTACACCTTTGGACGTAGAGACATGGTCAAAGAACCTTACGGCGAGGGAGAATAAGCGACCGGCACAATGGCATAAAAATATGGATAAGGAAACAAGCAATGAGTCGTGCTTCGGCACTAATATTAACCGAAATTTCGCGTTTCATTGGCAAGGTTAGCTGTTGTTTAATAATCAATTTGGCTGGTAAATCGACAAAAGATGCGATTAATAAGTTAAGAAGGTATCGACGATTACAACCGGATTTTTTGAAAGATAAGGAAAATATTTGAAATGTTTCTCGGTTTCCAAAATAAATACCTACTACATCAAACACGGTAGGTAAGTAAGTAATAGGAATTATTCTAGAATGTTTTTTTTTTGTTGTATTGTGTGACGA
Organism: Ectropis crepuscularia; assembly: GCA_963693475.1. Taxonomy (NCBI): domain Eukaryota; kingdom Metazoa; phylum Arthropoda; class Insecta; order Lepidoptera; family Geometridae; genus Ectropis; species Ectropis crepuscularia. The sequence continues at coordinate 15,950,638 of OY856345.1, forward strand.
GACGAGCAGCGATGGTAAGCAACGCTCTTGCCCATAATAGCACAATGTCGCACAACTGTTAAAACATGAAGAATCCAAATAAAACGAGCATAGTGCTCGTCACCCAGAGATATAAGATGATTTATCTTTATGAACTGTAATTTATTGAATAATTTCTAATTGAATTTAATTTCTCTGGAATCATTACCCTTCAAGCCGGAACACAGTGATGTGTGCATATCAGTGCTTGGCGGTAGAATAACTGGCAAAGGTGTGGTAATCCCCCAGATGGACTCTGCTAAGAGTCCTACCATTGCAAAATTCTAAGTCATTTAACGTAAAAATGGCTTTTATTTCTCGTTTTTACGCGTTTTGAGTCCTGCCCAAAGCGCTACTGTCCCAATTGTCTGTACATTGTCTAGTACCATAAATTGTTCCTTAGTTGACTACAACTAAGGAACAATTTATGGTGTCATGCTCTTCATATTAACGACACCCTGATGAGGGACGATATGGGTATAATATGTCGCTGGAAAAATGTAGGTAATCAAATAAAAAATAAAAAAGAAGGTAGGTTGTCAGATTATAAACTAATCTAACCTTAGGGTTATAATCTGACGGTGTTTACAAAATTATACGATGACATTTATAAGTCTAGTACTAACTATGTAGATAAGTCTGTTAGGAGTGGAGAACCTAAGATTGGAGGGATGGGTGGCATTAGTCGGGACAATTTTCGTCCAGTATAATGGGATAAAATTAATAATGATGACGGCGTGCAGCTTTTAACGAACTTCATATAAGGAACAAGTTTCCAGATTTACTGTGTTTATGATCATCATTATGTTTTCTAATACTTAACAAAATGAAGTCTAATCTTTTTGTCGTATGAAAAAAAAGTTCGACCAAAAGTTGTAGGGTAGTGCAATCTCATTGCAATAGGAATCCAGATATTCGCGATAAATCGATTTTATCAATTTTGACCTTATACCAATATCGTAAGACGCGGACATGATAGCATTTTTGAGACTTTTGACATTTAGGACGACAAAACAAATATTCATACCAATTTACAATTTACATCATTCATTCCGAGGTGAAACCCCTAATATGACTTGGCTATAGATAATATCTTCAATGCAAGAAGTATTAACCTAGAGCTTGTAACAATGTTACCAAAATATTGGCTAACTTCAGCGTGACGGTGTGTGCATCGTTAAAAATTACTCTCATAATTTTCCCTCCCGCACCAATAGAAGTAAGTAGGTACCTACAACTTCAATAAAACAATTCTAATGCAGGAATCGCATTATGTCTTTTTTGTGGGAGTAAATTTTATGAAACTCCTGATGTAAACTCAACAGATGACGTACACCAGACGCCGGAACGTTGCTCGCAGTTCTATCCAGGCATCAAACCGTTCTCCACCGCTGAAGCACAAGCGATTCGACACTACGTCGACAACCTCGGCGATGCCATTCAACTGGCCATACATTTGCATACGAGTTTTGTGCCAAAAAAGGTAAAAAATAACAGTAACAGCGAAAACGCAAAACGTTTAATGTAAGTAGGTACGTTGGTATGCCTTCCATCCTAAACGTGCGTATCCTACTAATATTATAAATGTCAATGTATGGATGTTTGGATATTTGGATGTTTGTTGCTCAATCACGTCCTAACGTATGAACGGATCGGGCTGAAATTTGGAACACAGATAGATTATAGTCTGGAAGAACACATAGGCTTTAGACACATAGGCACTTTTTATCCCGAAAAAACAACGAGAACAACGGGAACGGGAACTACGCGGGTAACACCGCGGGGCGCTGCTAGTTAATCAATAATTGTCATCCATACCTAATCTTTTACGCTTAATTTGGGCCCCTCAACTCTCAACTAATATCATCTAAAACCTTTTTAACATTGAAAATTTTTAGGAGTTCATTTTATACCCGTGGCGATACTCTTTGCGTCAACCAAGCAACTTCAAGACCCTGCAAGATATAGGAGAATACGCAGCTAGACAAGCGCGCATGCAAGATGGACGTCTGTATGAGGTTAGCAAAATTCTATCAAATTTAGCCGAAACTTAGCCCAATTGGGTTACTTTTAGAGTTTGTTAGGGGCTTAGCCAGAGTGGCTATTGCCGATAAACGTTAGAGTCATGTGGGTCAAGTGTGCGCATTTAAACTTTGATGCTTCAAAAACTCGAATATTATTAGTAGAATGAAACAAAACTGTGCTAATTAGTAAGATTGTTTATTTGTAATCAACTTAGACACAACAATAGTATTATCAGTAGCTTGTATTTTAAGAAACTATAGAAAACAAAGACCCTTTCATATGCGCACTTTTACCCCAGTATCGGGGTATGTATACGCAGCACTATGGGTAAGTGTACGCAACAACAAAAAACATATATTTAGAAAATAAACAATGCTATATATTATAATTACACAATTTTTCATCATAGTAACTAAAAGTAATCAACATAATAAACATCTTAAATCAAAAAATGAGATCAATTTGAACTTTTAAGATTTCTACAAAGTAGTTACGAAGTACCTACTTCGTCATACATGAATCACAAATAAAAGTGCCGTGTTCGGAGCTGGTGCACTGTTCGTGCCACCAGGTTCCACAAAGGCTACATTCAATCCAATCTTCAGTCGGTGGATCAGAATACTTTTCGCCACATAAGGGGCAGTAATACTCATTTTCGTCATTTTTTGGTTTCTTAAGAGTCTTATTTTTAACATTTTTTTTGGCAGTCACAGATGATTTCGTACTAGTTTTCTTAGTGTTAAGTCTTTCTTTCAAATCTAGTCGTATTTTCTTTTTTGCTAATTTCTCTTCTTCCTCTTTTTTCTTAGCTTCTAACTCAGATTTATAGGGACTATCAGTAGCAATGATTGACTTTTTGCCTTTTCGTCGTCGATTTTGTGACGTTGCTTTCGGTAGAGCTTGTATGGACGACAATGGTATAAATTCTTTGCTGGTTGAAGCTACGGATGTTGGTGTAGATGCAGTGATGGCTGAACTGATGTTTGTCACTGGATATGATTGAGCAATCTCTAAGAAGTTTTTTCGAGTTTGCTTGTCAGCGTTGGATGATGTCAATGTATGCTCAGTAGTCAACAGCAGATCTTGTGCAGGTTGACTGAATGATGTGGTAACTGTAAAGTTATGCATAGAATAATCTTGCTCTGATGTAGAAAGATTATGTAATATCGAAGGTGAAGTCGTTCCTGCAGTTTCAAAAACTTCTTGTGTTGGCTGTGTAGAAGAGGTGGATGCTACTAAGTTTGTCAAATGCTCTGCGCGTGATGGAATTGAATCTTCTTGGAAAGGTTCCTGTATTGCTGTAGTTGGCAACATCTCTTCTAAATTTTGTGCAGGAATCATGTCAGTTACAGACGCTGCCGCGAAGTCTTCATCCGAAAAAATATCTTTGTCTATTGGCCAGATTCCAGAAGCTTTGAAACCTGAAACCGCATTGCTAAGGGAAGCTGCTTTTTGGAATGCCTCATTTACCAATTGAGCTATTTCTGTTTGTCCAATCACGCGGCCTGGATGGTGGCTTAGCCATTTATCACATGCGTAAGCGAATTTCGTTTTCAGGGGCCCAAAAAACCCACGATCTAAGGGCTGCATCTTGTGGCTACTGTGAGGTGGGAGAGTAAGCATGTGAATACCATTAACACGACAAAACAGTATAGCATTCAGAGAGATGTGGCTGGTATGGTTGTCCAAAATTAACAAGACGGGATTGTCTTTGGTTGGCTGAACATTATCTTTGAAATGGCATAGGTATTCTAGAAACAGGCCCGTATTTATGAATCCTGAATCAGAAACCATTCCAATACTACCTTCGGGTGCATTGTTGAGCAAATAACCTTGCATTTTCTTTCGGGGAAAAATAAATGCTGGAGGGACATAGTTTCCTGTTGCACTCATTGCGCAAACTAGTGTAATCGTTTGGCCTCTTTCAGCAGAAACGATTTTTCCCACCAGCTTTTTTCCTTTCACCGATATTACTTTTGGAATTTTCTTTGGTACAGTATTGACTCCACTTTCATCTACATTATATATTCGGCTGGGTACAAATTTGTGTTTGTTGTAGAGGCTCTGCAAGTTATCATAAAATCTTGTAACTTGAGTTTTATTGAATCCCATGGCTCTGGCAATACTAGTTGGGACTGGCTGTCGCAATTTCAATTCAGGGAACCTTTTGAGAAATCCATATACCCAGTCTCGGCCAGCTAATTTTGAGGATGTGTTGAATCTATGAGTAATTTTATTTAGTTCAGCATACTCATAAATCAACTTCTGGAGGTTCTGCATAGTGAGACCATAATAAAGATCATCACTTTGTTTAATATAATTGTATATATCAGTCTCTTGCTCCTTGGTAAATGTCAAAGAAAATCTTCCCATGCTGGTTGCAGTCTTCCCAGCTTTTAAACGTTTTCGCAGAGTACTTTCATTAAGTCCGACTTGAGATGCAGCTTTTCTTTTACTGGCACCCTTTGAAATTAATAATTTGGCGGCTTCCAGCTGTTCATCTGTGACGATGCATCTATCCGGAGCTTTCCTTAGATAATTTCGAGGCATTTTGGTTTATATTTGTACTCTGAAACAAAACATAGCTACACATGTAGAAAGAAATGCAAGCGGGGTAAGTGTGCGCATGCGCACACTTACACGACAGGTTTCTGCGCACACTTAACCCAAACCATCGAAACAGGATTGTATGAATATCGTTGATTATTGCGTCATCATACCAACTTAAACACTGGCAAATAACAAACTTGATATTATGTTGTATTCAAATGCAAAAAGCATATTTTCAAAAAATGTACATGACTACACAAAATTACGCGTCAAATGTGACAAAATATCGTAAATATTTTAGCAAAAATCTTCATTTACCTGTCAATCCAAAATGGCGCGCGAGAGGCCGCTATAATACGAGCGCTTCGTAGGACATCCCGCGGGGTACTGAAGAGGGGAATTGCCGTTCCTTAGAGCTATATATTTTTCGAGATATTTAGAATGCGCACACTTAGACGCTGCGTACACTTAACCCACATGACTCTACGTTATAATTGTAGACCACTGGCCTGATAGCCTGACGACCTGAAATTCAACGGGGGGAAACACAAGGAAGATATCATTACTTTACAAAAAGTCAAAAGTCGTAAATACAGATGCTGACGTATAATGGGAAAACTTTTAATTGAACACTCATGATAATTCTCATCCTAAGTTCATAAGTAGATAAATTGAAAAGTGTTCCAAGTTTTCCGATAGCTTGTAAATGAATTGGCGTTATTCCCGTAACTGTAAGGTCCCGTTATTTGTATCATAAATAAAGGAAATCTGTGTATTTTTAATAAATAAGTAAACATAATTTTGTATTTGCGGAACATAATGATAAGTAACTAAAAACACACAGACGTGTATCAGTGTGTATAATAAATCAATCAATTATCACCTTATTATCCGGGCGCATTAACGTGACGCATCTTACGTCATACGCGGCCTGAGCTTGATTTTAATAGTTTAGATTCATCATTACGATCTGAACTCTACGTACTAATGTACTTGTAATAGTGACACTAGTATAAACCTACCTCATAACTAGAAGTAAAAAAAAATGTGGTGGACATTTCTTATTTGTGTGTCTTATCGACTATAACCTCCACGAGGTTCCACCTTTGCCGTTTACGCCGGGAACGCGGGACCGCTCTAGCATTCTGCGGCGATCCCGAAGCTGCGGCTTGCCCGTCTCCCAGACTTCCTCGCTTCGCCGTGGGTACCAGGCCACGGCTATTGAGCCCACCGCCTCATAAATGGGACCCTTCGGGGGGGTTGATGGACATTTTTTACACAAACCCCAAACTAAGCAAGACATGATCTATGAGATGGCGGATTTAATGCTTACCTATATAATTAATCTATTTTTTAGGTATATTCTTTAGTTTGGATTTCTCTAACTAAATAATATCTGTGGTGTAATTGCAATACCCTTTTTGTCGATGGATTTAACTGTAGCTTAGAGAAACTACACTTACTCAAACACTTTTATCACGTACTCAATACTCAAATATTTTCACATCATCCTAATAATATTATAAATGCGAAAGTTTGGATGTTTGTTGCTCAATCATGTCGTAACGTCAGAACGGATCAGGTTGACTTTTTGAACATAGTTAGATTAGTCTGGAATAGTACATAGACAACTTTTTATCACGGTAAAATTACGGGAACTACGCTGGTAAAACCGCTGTATGCTGCTAGTACATAATATAGAGTGACAAGGCTAACAAAATGTTAGTCTGATTGTAAATAACACACCCGTCTAAAACAGCACAGAATCGTTTAGCTATTTGAACTTGAAGAGTCCAAATCGCTACCTAACTCTACACTACACTCTTCACCAAGAGATATAATATGATTTAACTCTTGGCCTTGTCATTTATCTGAAAATACTGCCCTACAAACCGGAATACAATAAAATTTACTGCACTACACACAGCAACATTACAGCTAAACGGTAGAATAACTAACAAAGGTGTGGTATGTACTTCCCTATGCGGAGTTTGCAAAAAAATCTACCACTACACTATTTGTGGTTATTGAACGTGGCTCAGCCAGTGTCTGGAGAAGAAAAGTAGAGGATAGGGCTAAGTGGCGTATTATAGGAGAGGCCTATGTCCAGCAGTGGACTAGGCTAGGTTGATGATAATGATGACACGTGCCTCAGATATAAGAATATGTTTTCGTTGAAAAGAAATCAATGTTATCCAAAAGATATTGACGTATTAAAATTATTGTCTTTGTCCTCATCGTTGTTCGCCATAGATTGGGATTATTGATAGTCAACCCTAATTTTAGCCGATAATACATTAAGTAGTCTTTACCAATTTTAAAGCTTATGTATTTATGTTGATAAATCGATAGTATATATCGAAATCCGGTTAAAAGCGACTGATTATTGATGAGATCACTTAGGTACCTAAGATAGTTACTACTTAGCTACTTACCTACCTAAACCTATGTAGATAGACAGATTAACTCTTTATTATTATATTTTGTGTTGTATCTTGCATACATAACATCACGCCACATCTATGAAATGGCTGGGTATTATCAAATTTACAGATACTTTTCGAACTAATCAATAACATTGTAAAACGTCATTTTAAAACCCTCAATATAATAATTGTTGTCAACGTGCTTCACTTCACGTGTCTTTCGTGTCACTTCATGAGTTTTATTATTACCTACTAAGTAAATAAATATCAGTGAACGTTTCTGGCCCTGGTGTCCGGGCATAGAATGCGGCACCGGCTCTCCTCCTGCCTGTGGTAAGAGTCCACTATTGGAGGAACACCGGCTGATGGCGGTATAACCATCTGAAAGACGGCGTAGTTAAATTCCGGCCGATAGCAGCGTCATCGAAACAAGAAACTACGCCCCTGCGTTCGCCAACCCGCAAGCCCAGCGTGGCGACTACGGGCAAACCCTCCCAAAATGACAAGTCACAACAGAGAAAGGCCCCTAGTTCCTGGCCGCCCTGCTATTCCTAGCCAAGGCGGCGGCTATGGTTACGGCAGGGCAAGGGGTGCTAAGAATCCCCAGGCTACCGGAGGCCGCCGAACGACACTGACTCTGGCTACGTATAACGGACGAACGATAAGGCAAGACGACAGGCTAGTGCAGCTGGAAGAGGAACTTTCACGAATAAGATGGCATATTCTGGGGTTATGTGAAGTCCGAAGACAGGGGGAGGACACCATAACCTTAGAATCAGGTCATCTTTTATACTATCGGGAAGGCCATCAGTTGTCTCAAGGTGGAATCGGGTTCCTGGTTCATAAAAACCTCTGTAACAACGTTTTAGAAATCGCAAGTGTGTCTTCTAGGGTCGCGTACATTATTGTCAGGTTAACCGAGAGGTATACCCTTAAGGTAGTTATGACTTACGCACCCTGGGAGGGACACCCAGATTCTGAGGTGGAGACTCTGTATGAGGACATTACCAAGGCTCTACGCCATACCTCCAGAGCACACTTCAACGTTGTTATGGGGGATTTCAACGCTAAAGTGGGGGTAAATACAGGTAGTGAATCGGTCATAGGATCGTACGGTTTGGGTCGAAGAAATGAGAGAGGGCAAATGCTTGTCAACTTCCTCGAGAAGGAGGGGTTGTTTTTGATGAACTCTTTTTTCAAGAAGCAACCTCAAAGGAGGTGGACATGGCAAAGCCCCGGTGGACGGACGAAAAATGAGATTGACTTCATCATTGCGGACAAAAAGCGTATATTCCGAGATGTCTCAGTGCTCGACGAGTTCCAACCCCTTGAACAGGCCGGGTTTCGAAGCGGGTACAGTACCGTAGATCACATTCACACAGTGCGGCAGATTATACAGAAGACCAAAGAGTATAATCTGCCCCTATGCTTAGCGTTTGTAGACTACGAGAAAGCATTCGACTCGATCGAAACCTGGGCTGTTCTGGAGTCCTTGCAACGGTGTCAAGTCGACTGGCGATACACCGAGGTGCTGAGATGTCTATATAACGCCGCAACGATGACAGTCCAAGTCCAAAACCAGCAGACGAACCATATCCATCTTCGTCGAGGAGTGAGACAAGGGGACGTGATTTCCCCCAAATTGTTCTCTAACGCTCTCGAAGATATCGCACGCTTAATAATAAAGAGAAATAACTGAAAAATTGGGGAAATCGAGTTTTTGTAATAAAACGCAATAACAATACGAAAAGAATAGGACAGACTCGACAGCCGTTAAATTCGAACGATTTTGAGTGAAACGGAAGATCGATCGTCTCTTTCGTTCCAAACGGATCGGCCATGATGTCTGTCAAAAGTCGAATAATTGCTGTTTAAAAGTTAAAACGTGAGTATTTTATTTATTAATTTACAATCATAAAGTGCAATATTTTGATGTAACTTCATTTAGTATTTAAGCTTGTTTTATTGCCAAATGGACATTTGCACTTATTTCAGTCTTGTTTTAAAATATTTTGTTTCTTTTGTGAAATATTTTGAGATATTTCAGTTTATTATTAAACTACTAGGTACTTAAGTTTTGTCATAAACTGAAATAAGTCCGAGGGTTTTTCTTCTTTTCACTTTTTTTCAGGGTTTTCATAAATGTAGAATGGACATTGATATACCAGATTAAAGGTTAGGATTTCTACTTTTATCTACTCTTCTTTTGTTTTGAAAAAATACGACATTTATCAATTATTTTTAATATTTTGTGCTCCTGGTCGAACAGACTAAACTTTAAACGCCATTTCCCAAAATTCTTAATTTTTGAGATAATTCTCTTTATTATTAAGCGTGCGATATGTTTAAGACGCTGGATTGGGCTGGGCGTGGCATAAATATAAATGGCGAGTACATCTCTCACCTACGATTTGCTGACGACATCGTCATAATGGCTGAATCGTTGGAGGACTTACAGTCGATGCTGAATGGCCTAGTTGATGCTTCTCAACGCATAGGTCTCCGGATGAACGTGGATAAAACCAAGATCATGGTTAACGAACGTGTAACTCCGGGACCGGTTGCTATAAATGGCGTCCCTCTAGAAATTGTTCAGAAATATATGTACCTAGGGCTGACGCTCGAACTAGGCAAGCACAATTTCGAGAGTGAGGCCAGGAGAAGGATTCAGCTGGGCTGGGCAGCATTTGGTAAACTACGTCGTGTCTTCTCGTCGTCTATACCACAATGTCTAAAGACAAAAGTCTTTAATCAGTGTGTCCTACCTGTCATGACCTACGGTGCCGAAACTTGGACACTGACAGTTAAAGCGGTCCACAAATTTAAAGTCGCGCAGCGAGCTATGGAGAGAGCTATGCTTGGAGTTTCTCTGAGGGATCGTATTCGGAACGAAGTGATCCGTCAGAGAACCAAGGTAACCGACATAGCTCAACGCATTAGCAAACTGAAGTGGCAATGGGCCGGCCATATCTGTCGCAGAACCGATAACCGTTGGAGTAGACGTGTTCTTGAGTGGAGACCACGGATCGGCAAACGTAGTGTAGGACACCCTGAGACTAGATGGAGTGACGATATACGGAAGACAGCAGGCAGTGGATGGAGACGTATAGCCGAGGATAGGGCTGAGTGGCGAGCCATGGGAGAGGCCTATGTCCAGCAGTGGACTAAGATAGGCTGATGATGATGATGATGATGATGAACGTTTCAGACACACCACCATCCAAGGGCAGATCCAGCTTTGGCTCCAGGGGGAGGTCACATAATCGTGGTTAAGCCACACAACTGTGCGATAAGTACATACCTACATGCACGCTTTTTAATCAGTGGTCCACAGTACTGGACCCAGCCCAGGGGGGGGTCGTGTCATGACGCTCACGACCTCATGACTCTGTATTTGAGCTTGCCATCATCTCGCCTCAAATTAAGCAATGCTTGTACAATGGGAGCAAAGGTACAATGGGAGCCAGATAGGTGAAATTCGGAACAGAGGATGGAATAGCACATAGCTACTTTTTTCCCGATATAATTGTAAATGGAAACTTATTGTACACTAGCGACCCGCCCTGGCTTCGGCTTCGGCACGGGTGCAATGCTGATACTAAATAAACTACTAAAAATAAACGAACTACTATGTAACTGCTAAATCATACCCGTCTGTCTGTCTAGGCGCGCCAAAAGAAGTTTTCACTTCGAAAACGTATATACTCTTTTATTAAAACTATACATTAAACTCTTTGATTAAAACTCTAGAAAAAAAAATGTTTGATCGGCAAAGTCAAATGTTTGATCGGTAATGTCAAATGTTTGACTGGAAATTATGTAGATATGTAGAACAGTTTGTATTATGAGAAAATGAAATTGTTTTTTACTATCTTTTTGCGACTTTTCAATATTTTCTCACCGTTTAAACCTTCCCTTAACTACCACAAACATTTCAAAACCAAAATCGGCCCAGTCGTTGTCGAGTTTTAGCGGACCTACGAACAGCAATTCATTTTTATATTTATAGATTGAAACACCCAGACACACAAGAAATATTTATATTCATTAAGGGCGTACCCCGAGCAAATGACCTTGAGTATTTATTACCTTATCGCACACCGCAAGAAAGAGCAAGAGAGAAACAGTAGGATTTGCCGCTGTTTTACGCTCAATTTTTAGAATACACTCTTTAAAAAATCAGATTTTGGTCTTTTGAAAGAAACAAAATGTTCGTAATGGAATTGTCTATCCGTTGGTGTAAGTACCAAATCAAAATAATGTAAAATTGCACTACAAGCTCACAATCGCTAGTTTCTTTTTTTTATAATGTAGAATAATGCGAGTAGTGCCAGTAGTCCGGTTGCTAGTTCGGTTAACCGAACTACTGCAACTTTTTATTCCCAGTAGTTCGGTTGTACGTCATCACCGAACTATTGGCACTGTGGAGTGCCAGTAGTCCGGTTGCTAGTTCGGTTGACCGAACTACTGCATGATCTAATACCACCTTGACCCTTCTTCTATAGGACTTCTCGTATCTCAAAAAAGCGACATCGTTTCATAGTTGATGTTCCAAAAACACGAACGAAGATATTTGACTCTACTAGTGTTAGTTTGATAAGAACGTCTAGGAATACGTTCCCTGAGTGGGTTTTCCCCGATAGTTACAATCTTGGTGTCTTTAACGTAGCCCTTACATCGCACATTTTCGGTGTTATAATATTTGCAACGCCAATAGTTGCTTTTTGAGCCATATACTGAGATTCTATAAAACTGGTATTCAGAAAAAAGAAGCCCTGCCTCTTCCTTGCTGCATTATCTTAAAATCGGTGTTGTCGTTCATTTTAATGTAGTGTACTCGTATACAAGTATACTTAAGGTTTATACAATATAATTTTCAACTTGGAAAATAGCTAATATTTAATTACTCGTCAAACTGACTAGACATTGTCATTAAAGATTGATAAAAAATGAAACTTACATAAAAAGTCGCAAAAAGTTAGAATATTTATTTTTTATATACCGCTGAAATGGTGAGAGGGTCACTAGTTTTTAATAAACTGAAGCGGTCTATCGATAGATAGTTCGATGCTTAGATAAACCCGAATTTCTCTAAGTAATCAATAGTTCAGTACTACCAAACTACTGCAACTAAAAAGTTTATTTTTAACTATTATAGGTTCGCACTCATCATCCCGCCTGATGTTAAACGACGATGCGATCTACGATGGAGCGTGTTTACCTAGAAGCAACCGATCAACAACAAAAACTAACAACCGGACTACTGGCACTCCGCAGTGCCAATAGTTCGGTGATGACGTACAACCGAACTACTGGGACTAAAAAGTTGCAGTAGTTCGGTTAACCGAACTAGCAACCGGACTACTGGCACTACTCGGAATAATGGGACGGGCAACACACGCCTGATAGAGTGATAACTATAGGTACTATTGCTTGCATCTGCCCGCCCATAACAGCACAATGTCACGAAACTATTTGAACATAAAATATCTGGCCTCGTGCTTTAGTAACTCTGCCTGAGAAGCCGAGTGTCGTGGGTTCGATTCCCACCCGGTGCAAATATTTATGTGATGAACTCGTATATTTGTAATATTATATCAGCTATTTGGTCAGATGTCAAATGGTGTTGTGTGCGAATTGTTCACTAATGGGTGAAACATAGGAGGCCCCTCTGCGATAGAAACCAGATGAGTCGGACAAAAGATTCTACTCTCTAGCGAGAAGTAGGTAGATACCGTAGACTATCGTAATAATTATAATCGAGTTTAAAACAGGTCCATCAGAGTAGCAGCGACGAGCGCGTGGCGGGCTCGTTCAGTGATTACGTGACTGGGGTCGTGGGGGTCGACCTCGTCTACATCGTCAAGCCATACGACCAGCCGTTCCATGAGGACACCCGCAAATCCTCAGGTAAGGCCTTTTACTTGTGTAAATAAACTAGTAAATATTTAATTGAGTAACTTAATCTACTAAGTTTAAATTTTTTAACTTACGCAAACCGCAAACCACACGACAAGCATGTATGATCACATAAATTGTGTAAGTAGGTATACCTAATGAGGTTATACGATGATAGTTAAAGTTTTAAAGAAAAAAAATCTCTATTTCTTTTTAGAGCATCTAAGCTTTTTAATTAAAGGTTTTTTGCTTTTATTTTAATTCTAATCGCTGGCTAGGTATACCTACTAGTATACGAAACCAATATACCAATATACCTACGTAAGCATAAAAAACTTCAAATTCCGCCATATTTTGCATAAGGGTAATGTCAGAATAATTTCGTATTATTCTCGGCAAGCCATTTCATTTGATTCCCATATTGCAGAAGTGTATAAAAAATAGCTATTCCACCATCTTGGATGTTCTCCCACATTGGATTTAGAATGACGTCACATTCTTTTTCGACTTACTCTCAACAAGCCCTTTCATTATTTGATACTCATATTGTAGAAATGCATTGAAATTAACTATTCCGCCATCATAGATGGTCCGCCATATCGGATTTAAAATGACGTCACATTATTTTTCGAGTTACTCTCAACAAGCCCTTTTACTTGGTACCCAAATTTTAGAAATGTATTACAAATAACTGTTCCGCCATCTTGAATGGTCCACCATATTGGAATTAGAATGACGCCACATAGCTTATTGTGCATTGTCATCCAAGTTAAACGTGTAGGTATACAACATTTCAGCTCAATCGGTTATAGATATCTGCTTGAAAATTGAGTAACAAGATTCCACCCGAACAAACATACATTACCTATATATAAATAAGTTTTTTAGAAAAAGATCTCGGTGAAATAAAGGCATTACATGAATCTAATCTTTTAAAATTTCAGCGGAATCATACGAGCAGAAAGCAATGAAAGCTGTGCTGAGCATCGTACGAGGTTGGCGCCGTAGTACCAAGCTAAACACACTCTCTTTCTTTGGAAGGGACGTAGAGTTTTAACGCAATCGTGGATCGATGTAACTAAAAAACGAGGGGCTTCTTTGTTGAATCTTATCTCATTATTTTACTTAATTGTATTTATTTATAACTAATAAATCGCACGACGCATCTAAGTGTCTATATTCCTGTCGTGTATTAATGTTCCTTCTTCTATGATGTGGTGGTACTCGCAGATGCGACTTGAAGTATTTTTTTTACGAAAATAGTCAACCTCGTAATGTACCAAGTTAGTCAAGTGGCGTTCCTTATTTTCCTCTTCTTCTGCTAATGCTAATAAAATATGTAAAAAAATAAGATTTGAAATGACATAAGTCACGGACCCCGAAGTCTGTGGAGTGACAAATTTAAATTTAAAAAAAAGTCAAGTGGCGTTTTTCAGATGTTTTTTTTTATGGGAACATGCCATTTCCTCATGTTTTCCATCATATTTTTCACATAATCCGACTGGCAGTCATAGGGACTACCGATAGAAGTGAAAACGTATAACTCAGAATTTGATAGCTCACTTTGAAAATTACGGGTGAAACCGGAGGGCGCTACTAGTCTGGAATAAATCTTCAAAGGAAATCTAGACTAGATGGCATGGTCCCGAGTTCATCCCAACATTTATTTCATTTACGAGCGTGACGCTTGAACTCAATTTACAGCCCACGAAAAATCTGTGTTAGGTGCGCCAAAAAAATATTCACTACAAAAAAGTAACAGTAGAAATAAAACAAAAGTTGCAGTCTTTCTTGTCAACGATTTTATTTACAATCGTAAATAAATAAGTAACAGATTTTTAAATATCTTTATCAAATGAGCAAAATGTACACTATTTACAAAATCGATCACTTTATATCAACTTCGCCGACGATGCGGTTGCGTATCGTTTCTTAAGATCGATACATCGAAATCCCAGTTCTTAGCTAGACTAATTAAGGAACTTAGGAGCGAAAGTCGCTTGATACTGTCTTCGCTAAGGTCTTGCGCGTGTAACAGACTGAGATCTAGAGCAACTTGGTGTAGATGTTGCAATCTTTTGAACAGCGCGTCTTTTAGTTCACGGTTCTCTGTCCGCCTCCAGTATCTTAGATTTCTATCTATTACTGTGGTCACGTCTTCTCTTATGTCTCGTAGGCAGATTTTCTTTTCCACGTTAGACTGCAACAGAAAAATTATATTAGCGAAAAACCAGAACAATAGTTGTACAAAAAATGGATTTGAGATTGAATTTAGTGGTAAATAAATATGAATGTCTCGACGAGAAAAAGTTACTATCCCTAAACAATCGTATCTCATCAATTTATTGAATTAATTGGTCTACAGACGGCTTAATAGACAGATTTCTACTTGTGTGTGACGCGACATACGCTGCTTCAATACTGCAAGTATTGAAGAAGCAATCAAGCGGAACAAAGGCTCGAAAGTGTTCGCAAAAGATCTGTCTCTTGGGCAAAGTCAACTGACCAAACTAAAGATTGATAGTGGTAACGTCGTCTCGTCGAAGCCCGAGATTTTGGAGGAGATTGAGAGGTTCTATGAACAGTTATACACCTCTACGCAAGCACAACCTGTCGTTAGCATGGCTAAAGATCCCAGAGCCAAATTGACCCGACACTTTACCGAAGACATCCCGGAAGTCAGCCTGTACGAGATTAGGATGGCCCTCAAACAACTTAAAAACAACAAGGCACCTCTGGTGACAACGGAATTACGACTGAGCTTCTGAGAGCGAGTGGAAAACCGGTACCTACTTAAGTCCTCCAGAGGCTATTCGGCTCCGTGATACTTGACGGTAATATGCCCGAAGCGTGGAGCAGAAGTGTGGTGGTCCTCTTCTTCAAAAAAGGTGACCTTGTTGAAGAATAACAGACCCATCTCACTTCTGAGCCACGTTTATAAGATGTTATCGAGGGTTATCAGAGTAATCACGAATCGTCTCGCACGTAGGTTTGACGACTTCCAGCCACCCGAACAAGCCGGTTTCCGGAAAGGCTATAGTACTATGGTACTATATCCTTTCCACATCCATACGCTTCGGCAGATTATACAGAAAACTGAGGAGTATAATCGGCCACTATGTATAGCGTATGTGTACTATGAGAAAGCCTTCGATTCCATCGAGCTCTGGACAGTGCTTCAGTCTCTCCAGCGATGCCATATCGACTATCGCTATATCGAAGTGTTGAAGTATATTTACAGCAAAGCCACAATGTCAATCCGATTATAGGACCAGTGCAAAAAAACATATCCGGCTACAGAAAGGGGTGCGACAGGGAGATGTTATATTACCGAAACTGTTCACCGCCGCGCTGGAAGACGTTTTTAAGCTACTGGACCGGAACGG
Organism: Ectropis crepuscularia; assembly: GCA_963693475.1. Classification (NCBI taxonomy): domain Eukaryota; kingdom Metazoa; phylum Arthropoda; class Insecta; order Lepidoptera; family Geometridae; genus Ectropis; species Ectropis crepuscularia. The sequence goes on from OY856345.1 coordinate 15,966,941, forward strand.
ATATGGCATCAATATCAACGGCGAATGCATCACTCACCTTCGGTTTGCCGACGACATAGTCATTGTGGCGGGAGTCGCTAGAGGACCTCGGTGCTATGCCCAGGGACCTCAGTAGAGTATCCCAACAGGTAGGTTTGAGGATGAATATGGACAAGACGAAGGTCATGTCAAATGTTCATGTCTCACCTGTACCGGTTATTGTTGGGAATACAACACTCGAAATTGTTGACGAATACGTCTACCTGGGTCAAAAGATCCAATTAGGTAGATCCAACTGCGACAAAGAGGTTCAGCGAAGGATGCAACTTGGATGGGCAGCGTTCGGGAAACTACGGCACATCTTGGAGTCCAAATACCCCAATCCCTGAAGACGAAAGTCTTCAATCAGTGCGTGTTGCCAGTGATGTCTTATGGAACTGAGACGTGGTCCTTAACTGTGCGCCTCATAACAAAGCTCAATAACAAACACAGCGAGCTATGGAGAGAGCTATGTTCGGAGTCTCTTTGCGCGACAGAATCCGTAATGATAACGGATATTCGCAAAATAACAAAAGTAGCCGACATATCTCGAAGAGTAGCTAAGCTGAAATGGTAATGGGCAGGCCACATCGCTCGCAGAACTGACGACCGATGGGGAAGAAAGTTTCTCGAGAGGCGATCACGAAACCGGAAGACGCAGTGTTGAACGGCCTCCCACTAGATGGACAGATGACCTCACAAAGATCGCTGGAAACCGCTGGTTGCAGGTTGCGCAGGACCGTTCGTTGTGGAAATCTATGTTCAGCAGTGTACGTCTTGCGGCTGATGATGTCTTTACCTGTCCGTGTTAGTTAAGGTAAAGTCATAGTTGATAAAAAGTTAGCTAGTATTACGTTACATTGAGTGTGGTTGCGCGGTACCAAAAAAAAGTTACGGCTGTCGGCAGAACAGCGACTGCCAATCCGGAGCCTCGGGTTCAAATCCCACGCGCACCACTGTCTTTTCGAAGTCATGTGCATAATGCCGCTAACTTAAAACCGTAAAGGAAAACATCGTGCGGAAACCACCATGTACCTAGAATCTTTCGAGGTGATCATCCACCAACCCGCTCGGACAGTGTGGAGATCATGACTTGTCTCCTTACAAGATTAGTCCCCGAGTACGAGCAGTGTATACATTTAGTGGGCTGTTTATCCTGTTTATGCATAGTTGGTAAAAAGTTAAAAGTGTTACGTTACATTGAGTGTGGTTGAGCGGTACCTGTGTCTGTGAGCAGAGCGCGAGGCGCACGCGTATCGTGGCGGGCGCGCCGAGCGAGCGTAGCGCGAGAGCGGCCACGCCCGCCGCCGTCACACGCCGGCCAGGCGGCAACGAGCTACCTTCCCTACGCAACGACGCACTCTCACCCCTGAAACATAATAAAATCAGTCTAATAAACCATACACTCGTTCGGCGTATAGAGAGTGTGCCTGCGTCTAGACGGGGCAATCGTGCAGGGCGATGCGCGACAAACGCGCTCCCAAACTGTGAACACGAAAATGTTATCAGTTTGGGAGCGTGCTTCGGGGCTACTCGTTATTGTCGATAAAAAGTTGCTTGTTTTAAGACTAAAATTTAGCTGAGTTTTAAATTTCAACCTAATCTATTCAGACGTTACGACGGGGTTGAAAACATCCAAACTTTGGCAATTATAATATCAGTAGGATATTCTATGAATAGTGAATACATATAAAAATGTCGATAGTGAATATCGCGAACATAGTTAAGACTAAGACAGTAGGGTAAGTGACGGCAGTAAACACTGGCTGGCCTTGTGGCTTAGTGGGTAGTAACTCTGCCTGTGAAGCAGGACTAGGGTCGTAGGTTAAATTCCCACCCAGTGCAAATATTTTTGTGATGAATTCAAATATCTGTACTATGTCTGGGTGTTTCTATGTACAATAAGTATGTTTACAACTATTTAAGTATAATATCAGCTATCTGGCCGCCTAAAAGCTTTGCTTAGTTTGGGTTCAGATGGTGTTGCGTGTGAATTGTCTACTAATCTTTATTTATTCTATTTAAACGTACCGCTGCGTAGGGAAAACGAAGACAGTAGAGTAGGTCTCGACCGTGAACGTACAGCTGCGTAGGGAAGACGAGGACAGTAGGGTAGGTGTCGACAGTGAACTTAGCGCTGCGTTGGGCAGACGAGGACAGTAGGGTAGGTGTCGACAGTGAACTTACCGTTGCGTAGGGCAGACGAGGACAGTAGGGTAGGTGTCGACAGTGAACTTAGCGCTGCGTAGGGCAGACGAGGACAGTAGGGTAGGTGTCGACAGTGAACTTACCGCTGCGTAGGGCAGACGAGGACAGTAGGGTAGGTGTCGACAGTGAACTTACCGTTGCGTAGGGCAGACGAGGACAGTAGGGTAGGTGTCGACAGTGAACTTACCGTTGCGTAGGGCAGACGAGGACAGTAGGGTAGGTGTCGACAGTGAACTTACCGCTGCGTAGGGCAGACGAGGACAGTAGGGTAGGTGTCGACAGTGAACTTACCGTTGCGTAGGGCAGACGAGGACAGTAGGGTAGGTGTCGACAGTGAACTTACCGTTGCGTAGGGCAGACGAGGACAGTAGGGTAGCTGTCGACAGTGAACTTACCGTTGCGTAGGGCAGACGAGGACAGTAGGGTTTTTTTTTTTTTTTTTTTTTTTTTATTCAAAATTTGCTACTCCACAGACTCCGGGGTCCATGACTTTTGTTATTTCAAATCTTATTTATTTTTACATATTTCTTGGATAATTAGAAGAAGAGGAAAATAAGGGGGGAGTTGGGAACATTTTAAACCTAATACTAGTTAGTGCTCGTCTGTTGAGCCGATCACTACCGGTTGGGATTCCGCTAGTAATCGACTCAACATCGATTCTTTGCCTTATTGCCATTTGCCTAAGCCGCCTCCTCCCGGCCGAGAGCCTCCACTACGGCTGAATTTCTGTCCCTGATGGCCATCTGTAGGGTGAACTCTCGGATGGTCTTCGGTGATGCAGCCAACGCTCGCCGCACGAACCGACCGATAGCGTCGTCGGTGTCGTCAGCGTAGTACGTGAAGGTCCCCGTGTGCCGTGAGATTGCAACAACCGCATGGGGCACGCTCTCGTGCAGCTTCATGTTTGCCTTGGTTTTTATTGCGATTACCGACTCATATGTCAGTCCCTGAGCTTCATGGATGGTGAGGATACGTGACCCTGTGCCTGACCCATAACCCTGGTTTGTCAGGGTCTCCTTCTCCTCTTGAGTGTGAACTAAGAAGAGGGTGTTTGGTAGGGTGTTGGGTATTATCGCTCCCTTGTACCTTTTCTGCTCAAGGGACTTTATACGGGGTGCTGAGGAGTACATACCTGAGTATATTTCCCTCAGCGCATATGCAACATCCATCGGATTACGATGTGTGCAGAGCAACTCCTGGCTGATCTTTGTTACCAGGTTTGGGCGGTGATACCTCATTTCGAAGAGATTTTCCCTGTCGATATAAGGCAACTGATTGACATCTCCGATGAGGACAATTTCACTAACACTAGACAGCCTTGAAGCCATCACAATGGCACCAAAATGGTTCATGAGAGCTTCGTCCACCATGAGGCGACTGAAACTCTCTCTTCCGAAACCATTTACCAGAGCAGAAGCCATGGTTCGCACTCTGGTTTTGACCAGGTTTCCGATACGGTGCGATAGCTTTTCTCTTAGATCTTTTGCTGCCTCAGTTGTTGTAGTGATAATGGCGTCCTTGTCCACATCGAAGTGTCTAATCACCCATGTTGTCTTTCCACATCCTGGAACTCCGTTGACCCACTGTATTCGCGGTACCTCCCAGTTTTCCCAACCCGCTTTGACGTTTGAGTTCCTTTCGATAGTCTTGGCCATCTCAAGGATCTTATCGTCCAGCATAATCTTGGTGCATCGGGCAGTAACTACGATTGGGTCGTTTGGTGGTGTCGCATAAACCGGCATTCCCGCGCGCTCTGTCTCTTTCTCGTTCAGTGTCACGAAGCCACTTTCTGCACTGTAAGCTGCCATATACTGTCCTGTCATAGTTCCCTTGATGACCCGGGAAGTGACATTATTGTAAATGGCTGCTTCAGCCTCCTCGAGTTTCGCCTTTAAGAGGCTTTCACTTCCTAGCCTATAGGACTGCATGATGTTTTCGCAGGTCTTGAGGTTAACTTGTCTTGTCGCTCTCAGTGTGGCTATGAATTCGATGAAGGCGTTACGTGCATGACTTCGCGGCTCCGAAGCCAGGACATAGCGGGGCGGTTCAACCTGTCCCATGTCGGCTCTCGTTCGGCTCAGTTGTTGTTGTGAAGCTGCGTTGGGGGTCCTTGACGTCAAGGGGGGTGATGAGTGGGATGTGATTCGGAATATGCTCCTTGCTGCTGCGTTGAAGGCAGTCACGAAGGTCGTGTTGGTGCCTTGGCAACCGTTTTGATTGGCTGCGGCTTTTTCCGTGGCTGCCCTCTGCTGTGCTCTTTCGGAGCCGGTTTGGATGGTCGAACTAGGAACCGGATGTCCCCAGCTGTCAGTTGCATTTGTTTGGTCGTGCGAAGGGACTCTGAGAAAGCTCAGATTTTCTCCCCTATCTTCATATACGACTACCTCATGATGTTTAGAGGCCTCAATGCAACCCAGCCGGTCTGCGACTCGCGCTCTTGAGTATTCGATTGCCATCGCATCCACGCTTATCACCCGGGGTGTTTCACCTGCATTTCTGCTCAGATGTGCGAGCAGCGCACTTGCCTGTGTGAAAGGGGTCCGGCCTTCCGAGTACTCTATTAGTGCAATCGTTTTGTTTTTCGATCGCACCAACCGAAATCGGTGGCCGTCTACCTCACACACTGGCATGGCGTCGTAAGTTTTCCGCTTCATTGTAACTTTTGCGGTACTCCCATTGAGCAGGCAAGACAATCCAGGTGACAAACGGGCTCGTTTCCGTTCCCAGGCGAAGCAAAAGCTTATTCCGAATCTTTCTTTGTTGCTGTCCATGAAGAGAGCCACTCCGCGGATACGGATCCCTGCCTCTCCTCGGTCTGCGTTCTCCAGTAGTTGTTGGAAAGAGATACTTTTCGAGGAGTTATGTTGGGCGGGAACCTCATTCCACGTGGCGTCCACGGACAGCGGGTCAGGGTGTGGTGGCGAGGGGGGGCGTGTATTTGAGATTGTGGAGTTTCTTTTGGCCGCTATGCGGAATGAGCTCTCCATGAAGGACAGGAGCCGTGTTCTGTTATCTGGATCTGCTAAGATGTTATGGAGATCCGAGACAACCAGCTTTCTGTCGATCATAGATTCGAGTTCATGTCTTGCGACCATGAATCGGGGACAATCGATTAGCACGTGCCAGATCGTTTCGGGTTGGTCGGGGTCACACTCGCATGCAGGACTGCTCTTAAGCTTAAATCTGTACAGGTATTCTGCTATTCCTCCGTGTCCCGTCAACGCTTGTACCTGGAAGGGAGTCAATTTTATGGTTCTCATCATTCGATATGCGTTTGCTATATCGGGGAGGAACGTCTGGGTGACTTTTCCGGTGTCCGAGGTCTCATATCGATCTTGCCATTTCTTGACCGATTCTTCGCGGATTTTGCGTTTGACGTAGGACAAAGGGATCCCCTCGTAGTCTCTGGGTGATTCCGTGAGAGCTGCTGATTTGGCTAGTTCGTCAGCTCTTTCATTGCCGACGGTGCCCACATGCGCTCTTACCCAGAAAAGACGAAGAGATCTGCCTTCAGCTTTTATCTGTCCAATGTTTTCCTTTATACACTTTGCCAGGGGGTGACTCGTATTTGGGTTACTTAGCAGTTCGAGTGAAGATCTGGAGTCACTCAGGACATTGACTTCTGGGTCTTCGCTCATTAACACCATTTGAGTTGCCCGGCAAAGAGCATAGAGTTCCGATTGAAAGACTGTGCATTCGGAGTGGAGCTTGAAGGTCGAGCTCTTGACCTCTTTGCCGTTCTCCCACCATGTTAGAGCAGCTCCAACTTTACCCTCAATCTTACTGCCATCAGTATAAATTTGAGGTCCTTCTGGAAGATTGGAGGTGTCTTCTAGGAGCTCGTACTCTACGGATACCAGCGTGGACGGATGGGCTTGGTCCAAGTAGTTAACGTTTCGTTCGAGTTCCACTTCTGGTGGGAGGTAGTCTTGGGAGAGGTTCTTTTTTACTCTGTACAAATTTGCTGCTTCCTGTATCCTCAGATCCAGGGGGAGCAAACCGGAAAGGGCAAGTGCTGATTTTAGGGAAACGGTACGGTATGACTTACAGATTTTCTGGGCAAAACCTCTTTGGATCGCGTTCAAGTGAGACTTGTTTTCCTCAAGGTCTGCCGCTTGCGCCCATACACTTGAGGCATACATGATGATGGGTTCCGCCACAGCGACGTAGATCGTTCTCGTGATTTCGCCATTTAATCCCCAGGTCACCTTCGCTGCACATGCTAGCTGTCTATAAATGTTCGCCACTTTTTTACATTGGGCGGTCACATGTGCTTTAAAGTTGAGCCGTCGGTCGATTAGTAGGCCTAGCAGTTTGACTTCCTCGACCAGATCGAGCCGGACGCCGGACATGACTATGTTTGGAGGTTCGTACTTCAACTTTTTTGTGAAAAGCATTGCGTTGGTTTTATGCGCTGCAAAGTTGAGTTTGTTAATTTTACCCCATTCCACTGTCATGCTCAACGCCCTGCTCGCTTGCTGTTCGATGATGTTCGGGCTGCCTGTAAACACGAGAACGACGTCGTCCGCGAATGCTTGACAGTATACTCCCTCAGCTTCCAGCATTCGTAGTAATGAGTCTAGAATCACATTCCAAAAGGTCGGTCCACAGATTGAACCTTGGACGCATCCTTTAGTTGTTTCCTTCTCATAGACTGCTCTTGCATAGTTGACCTTGATTTTACGGTCGCTGAGGTAAGAGTTTACGATGTCGTAGAGGTTTGTTGGGCACCTCTTCTTCGCTAATTGATTTTTGAGGGCGGGCCACCATGCATTGTCGAATGCACCCTCTATATCCAGGGAGATTAGGAGTACGGTGTCTTTACTGTCAACTCCTTTTTTGATGTGCTCTACCAGGTCATAGAGGGCGTCCTCGGTGCCTCTTTGGGGCATGAAGCCGTACTGTTTCCTACTGATGGTTGGGAGGAGATGCCATTGGAGTCGGTTTACCAGAAGCTTTTCGACGATTTTTCCGGGAACGGACAGAAGACCTATGGGACGGTAAGATTTTGGGTGTGTGTAATCTGTCTTACCAGGTTTGCGTAATATGACCACGTGCGCCTCTTTCCATTGCTTGGGAAAGTGTTTCAACGACAGGCATTTGTTTGCTATCGCCAAAAAAACCTTCCATTCGCAACGTATAGCTGCGGCGCATATATCAGCGGTTATCCCGTCCGTACCGGGAGCTTTTTTTGGATTCAGAGTTCTCAATACTGATTCCAGTTCCGCTGATGTGAATGGTGGATCATTTTCCGGTAAGTCCTTAGGCGTTTCTGTGGTCCGCTCCCGTAGCTCTGTATGACACGGGTGGTCTGTGCTCTCAGAGTCGTCGGGATAGAAAGTTTTGGCAAGTAGTTCTGCAGATAGCTGTGGGGATAGAGTGTTCCCTTCGGTGTCTCTTAGGAGTATTTCTTCCTGTCTTGTCGAAGTGTTTCTCATCACTCTGTAGATCTTGTCCCACATACTTTCTTTCTCCTGATTAGTGCAAAACTCCTTCCAGCTTTCCGTCTGGGCTTGTTTGACTTTATCCTTGTAGTCTTGTCGAGCGTTTTGATACTGTTCGACTACAAGTTCAACTCTGTCAGGGGCGGCATTCCTGATCCGTCTCTTTCTTCTGAGAACTTCTTTCTTCAGATTTTCGAGCGTTTTAGTATACCATGGGGGGGTTGGATTTCCCTTCGGCGAGCTTGCCAATGGAATGGTGTGTTCGCAGGCTTCATGTATACTTGCTGTGTAGCTCGTAATCATCGACTCGAGTTCTAGTGAACTTTCACATTTCTCCACTGACTCCGGCGAGATGTTTCTTTCTTTAAGGGAAGATTTTAGCTGTGACATAAAGTTTGACCACTTTGCCTTCTTGGTGTTGTATTTGCGTGTTGTTATTGGCCTCTGTTGTTCGAGAGCTTTAACTAGTCGCAAAGTGAAGGTAATTGCGTTGTGGTCCGATGTTGTAATACTTTTGTCAACCTCCCATCCCTCGATTTTTCCCAGGAGAGACACACTGCACGTTGTTACATCAACTACGCTTGTGCAGAGTTTGCCTTCCCTGACGATCTCGAAGGTCGGTGTATCGCCGGAGTTGAGAATATTCAAGTCCATTTCGTTGAAGAAAGAGTTTACGGCTTCTCCTCTCTCATTTTGAGATGTGCTTCCCCACCAGTGGGACCATGCATTCACGTCACCGGCAACAATAAGATCCTTTGTAGCTAGTTTTTCGCTGAATACTTTGATCCTGCTGAGGTAGGGGTCGACTTTTTGGTCTCCTTCTAAGTAGACAGAAATCACTCCCAGTTTCAGACCTGTGCCGACCAATAGGACAGCCGCTTCCGTTTCGGTAACAATTTGAGGGTCATGGATTACCTCTAACCTGTCGCCGAAGACTATTATGGCTGCCTTAACTGGTTTTTGCCTATTTAAACTGCACTGAATAATGCGAGTTCCAGGATATTGTTTCATCGCGCCTTTATTACCCACATAGGGTTCTTGAACAAGGGCAACTGAAACCCCCCTTTCTCTCGCAACCTTCAGGAGTTCTGTCGTTGCATTCTGGGAGCGCTGCAGGTTTGCTTGGATGAAACGCAAACCTGGTTCGCCTACTCTTTGGGAGACTGAGCCACGTTCCGCATGAGTGCCCTTAGCAATAAGTTATTCGGGACCGCGCTATGCCATCCCATTTTACCCTTTCAGGGCACTCGCTACTAAAGGCGTTGTGAGCGAGTTCTCTGTTGAGGCTGTTGGGATGAGCAACCGCGCAGTTTTTGCATCTGGGTGGCAGGTCTTCTTTTCTTGCCTTGCATTGGGTCCAGGTGTGGGTTTTTCCGCAATGACTGCAAGATTCATCCCTTTCCCGGCAGATCGTCTTTGTGTGACCGAAACCTAGGCATTTGGTGCACTGTACCAAAGGCGAGTGGTCTGCCACTGGTCTCCTCTGGAGCCCAATGTAGACCTTTTCGGCGTCCAAAAACGCTCTGTGAATGCGAGGTGAGACCTCGATCACTGGATGGCACTCATGCTGGTTACGCGCCTTTTTCCTGTACCGAACTCTAATCGCGCTCTCTTGCAAATTAATCCCCTGTAGCAGATGTTTATTCTGCGCCAGAAGGTTTTCCACTATCTCATTGTCTTTGTGGTAAGACAGGACGTCTCTAATGATGATTAGTGGATTTCCCGCTTTCGCGGTCTCCACCTTTAATGTTTTGTCCTGCTGCACACAATTTCTAACCAGACCAAGGTCTTCCTCTGTGCTGCAACTCAGGATAACTTTCCTGTTCCGACCTTTGCGCACTCGGTCAACCCTTGCTCCGGTCGTTTTTGTGTCCAGTGCTACCGCTATCCTATCTATTAGTTTTTCGGCAGTCGTGGGAGATGTGGGATTCGCTGTTGTCACGATAAGAGTGTGGTTCGGTTTTGGCACGATTGGCTTAGCCGCTATTTTTGCGTAGTTGGGCTTAGATGGCTTGCCCGTCTCCGCTTGGCAGATTTCGGCCTCGATGCTAAGGGCTGGTGGGGGAAGAATTAGTTTTTCCTGCCGCATCGTCCGGAGTTCTGACGATACAGCTTCTAGACGTTCAGTAATAGGCAGCACGTGCTCATCGATGTTTATTCTGATTGGAGCGGAGGATGGGGGTGGCGTTTGTTTAGTCAGTATTTTTTCTATCGTACTTAATCTGTCTGAGTAATTTGGGGGGGTAGGAGGAGGAGGAGTCGAAGCGAGCTCTTTCAGAATTTTTGCGTTTTGGTGAAGGACCTCGATGGCTTCTGCCCTTTCTGCGTTTGAGTCTCTGTGAAGCTCGTCGACCTGTCTCCGAAGAATTTCAATCCCGGTTTTTAGACCGAGATAATTGTTCTGCAGTGGAGTCAAATCGACGGAGGCGTTTCGACTTGGCGCAGGTGACTTAAGAAAACCACTGATATCCCGCACCGCTTCGGCCGTTGCTTTGATATGTTGGTGGGGTTCTCTCGACTCAAAGCTCTGCCAGTCTCTAACGGCTTTGATCTCTTTTTGGAGTTCGCTGAGTGTTTGTCTGGCCAGAGCTACCTCCTTTGTTAAATCGTTGTAAATTTTTTGTGTTGATTTGGTGTGGGCCCGTTCCACCGAGAGCAGCTCCATGGCGTGTCGAGTCCGCTCCTGTTCGAGTGAGCTGATGTGACGATGTCTGGACTCTGCCAGGGAAAGGACGATCTCGAAGAGCGTCTGGAGGCTCTCGATCGCGGTTTGTTTTAAATCCCGTCTTTGATTGGTGGATTGTTCGAGAGCGTCCTTTCCCCGGAGTAATGCGTCGTTTGCCACCTTCGTGGCGCTGTCCATCTCGACCCCCGTCCGCTTTGAGCAGTGTGCGATCAGCATACTGGTCCTTTTGGATCGGGCGGAGGTCGGGAGTGACAACTCTGACACATTATCCGTTTCGTCATCCATCGTTAACACTTTTGGAGGTGATATTTCACACTGTTTCCAGTTCTCCACTCTCTCTATTGCGGCTAAGTGTTCTGGGCTCGACTCTGGCACTGATGTTACCGGCACAGAGGTTTCACTTACCGTTCGTGAGCATGGTGGCGATGGTACTCTTTCGACTGATCGAGCGCAGCGGGACTCTACCTCGGGAGCAGCTACGGGCACATCGGGGTACTCCTCCCTATGTTGTGTCGGCGGCAGCACGTCTGACGCGCTAGACTTAACATTTTTTTTTAGAATGCGCTTATGTAAGTTAGACGCTACTGACCTTACCGAGAGCACCTTTGGTCGTCTGGGTACATTGGCAGGGACAGAGATGGAGCATGCAGACGTGGAGGCTTTTTTGGTTGTGTCAGACATTTTACAAAGTTTTCTAAATTAGATTACGTATATATGTTATGCAAATTTACTTATTTAGGTTTTATTAACTCGATTAGGTTTAACTTATAGCTACTTATCCTACTCACGGGTATTCCTCTTCTTCTTCCTTCCCAAAAATTGAATTTGTCAATATGGTCACGTACACGCTCGACGGGTTGTTCTTCGGGCTGTCCAATAGATGTCCAGTCACCAGCAGTCAGTTTTTGCGCAGGGGCTGACGATGATGTTGTTGTCTCCTAAGTCCGCCTCTGAGATCGGTTAAGAGTGCAAAGGGTGTGACGTCACACTTGGCGGGGAAAGTGTCGTAGGCGCCTGTCAACGACGTACTTCGGGTTGGTGCGTACGGCGAACGGAACGTGCGGGCGGTGATGTTTATACTGACGAGATAAGGTATGCGACGAAACGTGTCTTTTGTTCGCTTCTCAGCTATGTGGTCTTCAGATATTTCTAGCAAACTAACCTTTGTTTCCAGTTGTTTGTTGGATGTTTTTGAAAATATCTCCTTATCCCGGGGGTCCTGGGGGCCGTATACACCGCTCTGGGGTCGCTGGACTGTTGCCGGTTACACTGAAACTACTGGACTGCGCGCAACTCGAAAAAATCCACTGTTTTGATTTTTTTTCTGCAGAGCTGACGTGAAGCGTGTACGTGTTCGATTTTTCTATATTAATATTAAGGACAGTAGGGTAGGTGTCGACAGTGAACTTACCGCTGCGTAGGGCAGACGAGGATAGTAGGGTAGGTGTCGACAGTGAACTTACCGCTGCGTAGGGCAGACGAGAACAGTAGGGTAGGTGTCGACAGTAAACACTGGCTGGACTCGTGGCTTAGTAGGTTCGATTCCCACCCAGTGCAAATATTTGTGTGATGGTTTGTACTGTGTACAATAAGTATGTATTTACAATTATATAAGTATTATATCAGCTATCTGGCCGCCATATTACAAGCTTTGTCCTTCAAGTTCGGGGTCAGATGGTGTTGTGTGTGAATTGTCCACCATTATATTTTATTGAAACGTACCGCTGCGTAGGGAAGACGAAGACAGTAGGGTATGTGTCGACGGTGTACTCCCACGGCAGGTCGTGTCGTCGCGCGTCGAGTCGCGCGGCGCGCGCCGGCACGCCGCACGCACGCAGCAGCCGCGCGGCAGCCGCGACGGCGCGCGACGTCGACGCAGCGCACGCGCCGCCGCACACCGACACTATCGTCAACTGGAAACAACATCACGCTCACGTCACTTTTTTAAGTGAAAACTACTTTTGGCGCGCCTAGACAGATTTTTCGTGAGCTGTGAATTGAATTCTAGGGTCACGCTCGGGTATGATAAGAAATCTTCGGGTAATGCTGACGCATTTTAGATGGTCATGCCATGATGCCCAGGCCACACCCTCCGGTTTCACCCGTGTAGTTTCCAAAGTAAGCTATCAAATTCTGAGTTATAAGTTTTCACTTCTGTCGGCAGTTCCTATAACTGCCATTTTTTTTGAATTTGATATTTAGCAACTCTACAGACTCCGGGGTCCGTGGCCTATGCCCTTTGTTTTTTTTAACTATTTTCCTTCTGCTAATTCAAGATATTATCTTGGATTCATCATTACCATCATCAGCCCGTGTTCGTCCACTGCTGGACATAGGCCTACAATACGCCACTCAGTCCGATCCTCGGTCTTACGTTTCCAATTATCTTTATCTTGGATTACGAAACGGAAAATAGATTAGTAGGGAACATTTTCAACCTAATTCTAGTGCTTTTTAGTCAGTTTTGCTATTTCTAAGTCGCCTCCTTCCGGCTCAGAGCCTCCACCATAAACGCTTTTCTATCCCTGATCACCATCTGGAAGTTGAACTATCGTATGTGTATCTCGCCGCTTTTTGTCGTGACGTCTTGTTGCCCTAAAGATAAAATAAGTTGGAACGTTTCCTGATTGTGAAAAGTGTTTGTAATTACTTTCATAGCGCATTAATTCATTAGCAGTAATGTGAAACATCATTGTGTTCCAGTTTGAAAGGCAATGTTTCCAGTGAAATTACATGGATATAAAACATCTTATATGGTGACGAGCACAGTGCAGTGTTAGGTAATGGTTTGGACTCTTCATGTTTCTAATAGCTGCGTATCACTGCCTGTTATGGGTAGGCATATTGCTTACCATGAGGCATATGTCTTGCTCGTCTCATCAATCTATACTATATTTAAAAAAATAAGTAAAAAGCTAATTATTTTGGCGAATAGTTAAATTTTATATGAGTTAAAATCAGAAACATTATTTAAAATTACTTTCCGCACATTCTTATTTATAAAGTTACTCACTGGTCCCGGTATTTTCACGATCCTTCTAAAGCTCTTAGAAGTAAGGTCCATAATGTCCATCCCATCTTCGTCTCTCTGCGACTGTCTTTTGTCTATCGACCCAAAGTAATGCGTATGCGCCGAATCGTCGACCGGAGCTCGTAAAGAACGCTTCAAACTCTTGTTGGTAAAATTGTAAATAAAATCTCGCAAAGATTTGGCACTTAACTCCTCTGACAGTAGGAACTGGCTTTCATGCTAAAACAAAATAAAATTCTAGTAAGATTTTGTATGGAACTTTTTGTAGACCTGTGTAAGTATACCAGATCTTTGTCTATAGTTAATAGTTATAGGTACTATCATCAGGTAGTTATACGCAAACATTTTATTAGTAGATAGTATACATAGTATTTCAACTTAAAAAGCAATGTTTCCAGAGAATTATAAAGCAACAAAAGATAAATCATGTTATATATCCGAGACACGAGAGTAATGCTAGGCTAGTGATTTGGATTCTTCACATACAATGAACTGCGAGCACTGTTTGTAATTAGGCAGGCAGGCGTGTTGCTCACCATTAGACTGCTATTGTTAGCTGCATCTCGCGGTGTAACCCGTGGTCATAGAATAGATAATATAGATGTAACAATCACTCGCTTTAAGGCTGTATGGTTCGTCAGATGGTCAGAAGGCGGGATAAAAAAATAGCCTACTATGTATTAATCCACGCGAAAAACGTGGGAAACAACATCCATACACAATTACAAACTTTTGCCTTTGCACTAAAAGTGTGATTTACTATTATTTTTCTACCTTTCTATCAATGGTGTGTTACTTTCAAACATCTAACAGTTTTTAAGGTGTATCTGCTTTTTACATGTCTTTTGCTCTTACCTGACTGTCCAAAATGACAACAGCAGTCATATCCTTCTTGCTAAAGACATCTACGCCCAGCGATTCCGCAAAATGATGATTATGCACGCTGTCGATAGCTATCATGTATAGACTGAAATTATTCGCACAAGCGAGCCCGTTTATATGCGTTAGGTTGTCCCTTTCTTCGTCTATTTTGGAGGGCGATATAGGCGGACTGAACTCTTGGGAGAACTTCATGAGTTTGCAGAAATGCTTCACGTTTTCTTGGATTAAATTTTCTGGCGACAACGGGTCGTTTTCCAAAGGCAGCATTGTGGTTTCTATACTGTGGAGAAAGATTTGTTTCTACAGGTAACTTCAACAAAAAAAACTTAAATTAAACGTTTTAATTAATTAAAAGCTGTGCATTAATAAAAGTTAAACATTTAACGTGGTATACGGGTTCTAGAGACTGGAGACCGCGACTCGGTAAACGTAGTATAGGACTCCCTGAGACTAAATGGAGTAGCGATTTATAAAAGGCCACCAGCTGCCTTCCATTTATCGTCTCGGAGCTTTCTACACTACGTTTACTAATTCCTAGTCTCCTTTCCAGAACCCGTCTACTTCATAATTCCAGGACGTCTACTCTCTTTCTATGAAAAACGTAATTTCCAAATAAACTCGCGACTTTCCTACTCCGGTTCTACTTCGTTTCGTCCGATCGATGTTTGACGTTTAAATGTTCTAAACCTACTCTAATAAAATTAGAGTGTAAACATTTAAAATTTAAATGGACGAAACGATGGATCGAAGTAGAACCGGAGTAGGAAAGTCGCGAGTTTATTTCGAAATTACGTTGTTCGTTGAAAGCGAGTAGACGTCCAGTTATCGGCTCTGCGACAGATATGACCGGCCCATTACTACTTCAGTTTGCTAATGCGCTGAGCTATGTTCGTGACTTTAATTATGTGACGAATTTTTGTTTACGATAATAGGTTTGTATTTCACCGCCATCTCGCATTGATGTTAAGCGACAATCAGGTCTACGATGGAGCGTGCCTATCTAGAAGAAACTGATAAGATAAGATTTTTTTACTCAATGGAAACTTAAAAAACTATTATAAGCTTGGCATTTTAATTGCCGGACTTGTTGCTGAGAGCAATCTCTTCTAGGTAACAGTGCTCGGATAGGATACTATACACAGCAACGCAGCCCTTAACATTTTCAGGTACTTAAATTAAAAAAAACAACACCCCATTCCGAATGCAATCCCTCAGACAAATCTAAAACATAGGCTCTTTCCATAGGCATAAATGCTACTCACTCATCATTATTCAAATCAACATCCTCAGGCACCAAATTAAAACTCTGCTCAAACATTTTGCACTGCTCATAATTATCATAGAAACTTCTCTCAGCCGGAAAAGTTTTACTGCTACATTCCTGGAGCCAATCCAACGACCATAAGTCCGACATCTCCAAGGGTTCATCTCTCGATACCCCAAGTCCCCTTTTACCGAAAAAGTTACTCCAAATTCCGTTTTTAGGTACCTTCTGCGTACTGTTATTCCACGGGTATAAACTATTCGATTCTACATCCTTTTTGAGGTTCTGTTTTATTACAGGTTTTTTGAATTTGAATTCTTGACAGAATTTGAGATAGTCTTTCTGTTGGTATAAAAGGCGTTGGACCCTTTGAAGTTTGATCAGTTCGTTTGTCCATGGACTACTCTCGTTGTTTTTGCAGTTATAATATTCCATTGCTATTTCGCGCATCTGTCGACAACACATACTTCCAATTTATTTATACAGAAAAAACAAAACATAGTAAGCATTATCAATTCTACATAAAGCCATGGGAAGCATATCTGACTTCACAAACGTAAGTCCGTTCTCAGTCTGGACAACTGAGCGCAGGTTTACAAGATGTACAAGTTTGTCATTACTAAGTACTCTCATCGGTAGATAAGGCATCGAGCCTTAGCAATCGGATCAAAGAGTGAGCTGTTTACGCTCTACGCATTACTAATAAACCAAATTTGATACAATTTAAAAAGTGGTCCGAGACAGACAAAAGTCCAAAAGCAACAAAAAATACACCTTTAATAAATTATCATTTTAATTACTGCATAGACTTTAGGTTCGACCCGATATTGATGATACGAGTATGATGAATCATGACGTTAAACTTTCTAATTATAGTTCTACTATTTCGATGTTTGTTGCTCAATCACGTCGGAACGCCTGAACGGATAGGGTTAAAATTACGAACGATTATGAGTGTTAGTGAGACGCCACATTTGTTCTGACTAAAATTATTTCGGAGAAAATTGTTAAGAACTTTATAATTCAATCATCAATTGAAGTTATAAGTTGCATTGATCATAATGTATTATTAAGATTCAGGAACTCACCAAAGCATAGTTTGGCAGCTGTTCATAGATCGGGTTCAGAGGCGTAAACATCATCAAAATGGGATTCCCGTCAACGTATCGCTCGAAGCTGAACGCTTTCTTCCACATGGGTATGATGCGAGCCACGGGCTGCGAGAAGTTCTCGAGAACCCATACCATGAGGGATGACTCGTTCCATGTGTTCTTAGCACCTTCCCCTGATATGTATTCCTGAAAATTACACAATAAGAATAGCATTAGGATTTTTTTAGAACAAGCAGAGAGATGGCGTCCTACCATTATTTTGTTGTAGACGTATGAACTAACGTTTTCATTCACGTCGTATTAAACGGTAGCAAAATTATAAATAAATTCCTCAAACAACATTAACTATATAGGCCCAAAAAACTAAGCGGACATTCATTATAGGAACCAGATAGCTGATACAATCCTACTAATATTACAAATGCGAAAGTTTGTATGTTTCGATGTTTGTTGCTCACACGTCAGAACCCCTGAACGGATGGGGTTGAAATTTGGAACACAGATTAGACTGCAATTACACGTAACGGAAGCGAGAACTACGCGGGCGAAACCACGGGGCGCTGCTAGTGATTCATATAAACACCCTAGTCTACTGAGCGCAATCATCGTTTATACATCGATAACCGTTACGTTTAACTTCGATTAGAAGAAGTAGGCACAAAGTTTTTCAAGCGCAACTAAACTTCTATTAAAAATTAGTGCGTAATTACTGATTTTGAGTAGTAGGTATTATAATTGTAATGCTTACTACCACATCTACTGAATTAAGTACGTTTACGACAAAACTACATTGAAAACTGCAGTATTCTGCAAAACGACAATTTATTCTGATCAACAGATTATTTCTCGTTAGTAAACGCCGTATTGCAATGCTTGACTATAAAAGATGCTCCGACAAAAAAAGTCTCGGGTATAGTTTAAAATACGAATAGAGAAGTGGCTAGTGGAAAAAGTTTATCCCGGGATAATGCATAATATAGTATTCAAAGGATACTGCATAATACATATAACATTCAAATAACGATTAACTGTGTACTCTTTTAATTTAGACATTCATCTTGGATTTTAATTTAGTGTAACATAATCATAAGAATTGTATTGCCATGTTTTTAGGGTTCCGTAAAACGTAAAAACGGAACCCTTATAGATTCGTCATGTCTGTCTGTCTGTTCGTCCGTATGTCACAGCCACTTTTTGCCGAAACTATGAGAACTACACTGTTGAAACTTGGTAAGTAGATGTATTTTGTGAACCGCAATAAGATTTGAACAAAAAAAATTTAAAAAAAGAAAAATTAGGGATGCCTTAATAGGGATGGGAATACTATTGAAATATATACAATATTTTCTAATAAAAGAACATTACAACTGAACAGTCGGGATCCATTGAACAATTACATTCTATGTCGAATAATAATGGATCCCGACTCTTCAGTTGTAATGTTCTTTTATTAGAAAATATTGTATATATTTCAATAGTATTTATACAATAACATATTATAGAATTCTAGACCACCAGAAATCTAAATGCTTGTTTTATTCTTTTCAGTTTTTTTTAGTATGCGAGTACGTAGTTTGGTTCACTTTTTACGCAGTCGGGTTTTTGAGTTTTTAAATTATATTTTTATATCTTCAACAGTTGGGAACTTCCATATTGACATTCATCCCCCATTTCAACCCCAATTTCATCCCCGTACAGATCTAAATTACAAAATTGCTAGAACAAACATTCGTTTCTTTCGTGTGAAGTGTCTATAAATAGAGTTTCATGGTTTTATCTTCTACGGTTGGGAACTTTCATATTGACCTTCATCCCACCCTCATTTCAAACCCAATTTAATTCCCGTACAGTTCGAAAATAAAAAATGCTAGAACAAACATTTGTTTGCTTCGTATCAAGTGTCTATATACAAAGTTTCATGGTTTTATCTTCAACGGTTGAAAACTTCCATATTGACATTCACCCCCCATTTCAACCCCAATTTCGTCCCCGTACATTTCGAAATTACAAAATTGATGGAATAAACATTTAATTGCTTCGTGTCAAGTGTCTAGATACAAAATTTGATAACTTTGAAAATGACGAATTTTCAGACAACCGTTCGTCTATATATAGATTGGTACGGAACCCTTCGTGCGGGAGTCCCGCTCGCACTTGGTCACTTTTATTTTTTTATTTTTAGTTTGTTTGACGTCTCAACTACCAAAATGTACGTGCAAGTCTACGTGCTCGCCCACTGCACCGCACGTCTCAGTCAGCTCAGTTTGTTAAATGTTTAGTAGTGGTAGGACTCTTAGCAGAGTCCGCCTGGGGAAGTACCACACCTTTGCCAAATATTCTACCGCCAAGCAGTAATGTGCAAACTTTACTGTGTTCCGGTTTGAAGGGCAATGATTCCAGAGAAATTACAGGGCTTAGAGACATAATATCTTAGATCTCTGGGTGACGAGCGCAGTGCAGTGCTAGGTAATGATTTGGACTATCATGTTTCAATAGCTGCGTGTTACTGTGCTGTTATGTGGCAGGCATGTTGCTTACCATCAGGCACATGACCTGCTCGTCTCGTCACTCTATGCTATAAAAAAAAAAAAAAAAAATTAATTGCGTATAGAACTGTCTATATTATTTCTATAAGCAAATAATTGTGGAAAATATACACTACATTTCACAATGAAATAAAAAAAATATACAAATATGTCAACATGAAATTGCAATCATCGTCATCAGTTACAGTCGTCATATAACGCGCGAGATTATAATTAGGTTAGGCTAGTTTAGAATATAACGTCGTTGGATTATAATTACCTAACAGTTTTTACAATTTTACGGTGACATATTTTAATTTATGTAAGTTTCGGTTACGGCCGAAATTGAGAGCCGGACCGAAAATTCGTTTTCAGTTTCGGCAGAAAACCTTGTTTCGATTCAACAACCAGACACTTTTTAATAAGAAAGAACCACTTTGAGCATAGAACCACCAATATTTAGGTACATACCTTAGTGTCATTCCAAAGCATTATACGTGCATTTGGCACAATTTCGACTCCAAGATCTACGGCTAACTCCTCTGACGTCACGGACGCGAAGCATATTTCGCCGATGACGTCATACTCGCGTGTCTTCAACGACACGTGGTACCATGTGTTGTAGTATTTGGACGTTTCTGATAGAGGAGTGTAGCCCACCGCCACCGCCTGAAAGATAACGTACTGTGGTGACGCAGCTTTTGCATAAATTGCATTCAGAAAAAACAAACGAAGGAATATGTAACCTACCTAAATGTAATTTAAAAATCTAATCATGTCCTTGAGGCCAAATCAGAGTCAAAAGAATTTTACGTTTTTGTAAATATATTTTCGAAATGTAGGTAGTAGGTACGGCCTTACTATTTCAAGTGATCAAAGAAGGGAATAAAGGTGAAGAAAGCAATCATCTTGAAATGGTTTTGCGATCAACGTTAGATTTAGATTAGGCTATTGAAATCGAGCGTGAATCGACTTCATCTGGGTAAACAATAAACATCCTCTATAATAGAAGAAGGCAAGGTGGTTAAGTGCATATAAGTGATTTGTATGGATTTAACTGATGTTCTACTTACATCACAGTAAGACAACAGATTGATGAGATCTTCAGTTGACGATACTCTTTTGAGTGGTTTCATCATTAGCTCCAAAAAGTTAACCATACTGTGGGCATCTTTTGGACCTGGAATTAAAAAAAACTACACGTCACATTTAGTACTTATCTTATACCTTTAAACGAGCAATTCTTGTATCTATATAAATATGTATATATATATATAGAATCTGAATCTCGGAAACGGCTCGACGGATTTTCATGAAATTATGTATGCAGGGGATTTCGGGGACGATAAATCGATCTAACTAGGTCTTATTTAAAAAAAACGCATACTATGCGCGTTTTTAGACAATGAAAAACTGTCACATTAGACATTAGAATGTGAAGGTAAATTTCGCCGCGTGACGCGAAAGCATAATTAGCTCAGACGGGAAGTCGGGCGGTCCTGGCGGTCACGAATTAGTAGCTCCGTGTTCGAATCCAGACGGCTTCTCTATTTTTTTCAATTCGTTTTTTTAAGAAAATCTATTTCTTGGAGTCTTTTATCTGTAGGTACTAAGTATATTTAGTATTTAAACCGAGAAAAGCTCGGTCACCCAGGTACTAGTACCTATACGTTACGTATACAGTATTTCACATTACTAAAAGGCGTAGAGAGTTAGCAATGATAGTTTTTTTAATCGTTGATAGGCTTACGTTTGACCACCATTTCGCCTGATATTAAACGAAAAAGGCGAGGTTTAGAAATATTCTGCTGATTTTGTATATAATTACTAGAACGAAGTTTTTCTCACACGGGAGGCTTGAAGGAGGTAGGGATTTTGCTGCGTGAGAGAACTAAAAAAATGTCTACAACCGTAAGAAAAATATATAACGGAAGTGACGCGTGTCTGCCCGTGACCAGTTTTGCCTGTTAGAATTATTATCATAATAATGGTTTAGCGCCCTCTGTTGCTGGCTATTTCTATGAATTTAGAATACTTTATAGTCTACTAGCTTTTACCCGCGACTTCGTCCGGGCGATATAAATATTAAATGTTAAGGTAACTCAAGCAGCGTTTTTATACTGATTTTCCAAAAAGTAAAAACATACAAATTTACATTTACTAAAAACAGCTTATACATTTTTAAATATTTTTGTACAATTTCATCAATATTATTTCAGTTGTTTAGGTGTGAAAACGTAACAAATAGCACACTTTAGAAACTACGCGGGTGAAACCGGGGGGCGCTGCTAGTCTGGAATAATAATAATAAATCTTCAAAGCATTGCCATCTAAATTAGTTTTTTAACCATGGCCATCTATCTAATGGTAACATGCAAGCATTGCATACATATGCAATATGAGCTTTGACACTGGGAAATTTTCGTCCTCTTTTAAAAAAGCTATAGTTTGTCCAATTTTTAAGGCCGGTGACAAAAATGATCCGTCTAATTACAGACCCATCTCTCTGCTGTCTACTCTTTCAAAAATACTGGAAAAACTTGTTAAAAAGAGAGTAACAAACTTTTTGATCAAAGAAAATTTACTTAGTACAAATCAATTTGGCTTTAGAGACGGAAAGTCTACGGAGGATGCAGTTCTGATGTTAACAACTAAAATTACGGAATACTTAGACAGTGGAGAGAAGTGCGTTGGGATATTTTTAGACCTCCAAAAGGCCTTCGACAGCGTATCGATTCCCATACTGCTAACCAGGCTAGAAAATCTAGGTATAAGAGGTCTAGTACTCGACTGGTTTACAGATTATTTAACTGATAGACGACAGCTAACAAAAATTGAGGGTTATCAGAGTGACAGTGACAGATGCGTTTATGGTGTGCCCCAAGGTAGCACATTAGGCCCTACGCTATTCCTTATCTACATAAATAGCTTGTGTGATACTATCTTGCCGGGACTTGACCTTCTCATGTTTGCTGATGACACTGTTCTCCTGATTCATGAAAGGACTTGGTGTAAAGTGTTAAAGTTAGCTGAGTATCATCTTGCAACAGTAACACGATGGCTGGAAAACAATCTTTTAACTTTGAATGCCAATAAGACGAAGTATATGTGCTTTAGCATCAATGAGTCAGGAGCACCTAAAGCAAATATGTCTTTAAAAATGCATGCATATCCGTGTAACTGTGGCCCGATACCCATACGGTGCTCTTGTAAAGTACTAATTAGGGAAGATTATATAAAGTATTTAGGAGTATGTATAGACAGTCATCTCAACTGGAACGTTCACATAACAACACTATCCACTAGAATCAGAAAACTTATGCATGTATTCAAGGCACTGAGGACTGTGGCTGATACTAAATTAATCTTACAGACATATAAAGCTCTTGGTGAATGCATTATTAGGTATTGCATCTGCGCATGGGAATCTGCAGCAAAGACCACCATCATTTCTGTTGAGCGAGCGCAACGTGGTTTGATTAAAGTTTTGTTGCACTTACCCTTCGGGCATTCTACAACTGAAGTTTACAAAATAGCTAAGGTTCATAGTGTAAGAAAAATATTTATTTATGAAAGTATACGGCGGTATCACAAAAAAACTGTTCCAACTTTACTCACCAATACCACAAAGCGAAAACGTCGTTGTCCAGTTCCGGGTGCCAAACGCAAATTTGCCCGTAAAAGTTATGCAGGAATAATTCCTCTAATATACAATAAAATTGACGCTAAATTCAAAATAAAACGTTTAAGTAATAATGAATGTAAAAGAATTATCTGGGCTTGGTTAGATGAATATGATTATGACGGAATTGAGAATATGTTAGTTGAAGTGGTTGCGCAATGTTGAACTACATTATTTAATAACAAGGTTTTTTTTTAAATTTATTTATGTCGTTTAATAATAATATCCTATAATCATATGATATAATATATACTATGACATTGTTGTCGAATATGTACTTTATATTTGTACCTACTTAAGTATAGTTGTGTTAAATAATGTGCATTTCTGAGAGAGTATATTTATGTATAGAATTATTTTTTGTGTACCTATATATGTATATGAACTACCCACGCTTAGAACCACACGCATAATTGCAGGTACATATGTAATGCTCACCTACACACATACACCCTCACATACTCTTAGATACACCCTCACACATAATCTCACATCCAAACTCACAAACACACACCCTCACGCCTCACACATACACACACACCCTCACACACACACCCTCACACACACACATACACACACGCCCTCACACACACACACCCTCACACACACATACACAAACCCTCACACACGCACGCAATTGGTCACCATTTGTCAGAAATTATGTTAGAACATTAACTAAATATAAGAACACGTCTTCATGGGAGAGGCCATTAGCTATCGAAACACAGTTTGAAACTAGTTCGGAGCTAATGGGTTCATATTTCAAATTTTAATGATGTTATTTTCTTTTGGACCAAATAAAGTTAATTATTATTATTATTTTATTTATTATGCTTATCAAGCATTTCGAGATGGCCATGGTCCCGAGTTCACACGAAGATATCTTTCATTCATGAGCGTGACACCTGTGCTTAATTCACACGGAAAATATTGTGTGTGGTGCGCCAAGAAAGCTTTCACAAAAAAAGGCTACAAGAGTTATTTTAGACCCCTGGTTTGTAATATTTCAAAAGTAGCACATTTGTATTATAAAATTGCTGACGAATAATTGCAAACCGATATGAAGTGATAAAGGACTATGTAAGTAATACAATGTTTGCATAAGGATTTACATAGCAGATAACTATGAACTATATGGGTCTGTTCTTTGAGTTGGTTTTGGCATTGTAGAGAATATACATAGAATTGGTTTGGGTGTAAAATACATGTGAGCTCTGTGCGCCTGCTCTTTGAGTTGGTTTTGGTTTAATAAATAATATAAGAATGGTTTTCCTGTAAAATAATAAGTATTTGACCCAACGTGAACTAGTTATCGTTGAAGTCATTTTAACATAATAGCATAAACAGGCCATTAAATGTTCCCAGTGCTGGGACTCGGGGCCTTCTCTCACAAGAAGAGAGTCAAGGCCATCATCCACCACATTGGCCCGGTGCGGGTTGGTGGATGACACATGACTTCAAAAGATTCAAGGTACATGTCGGTTTCCTCACGATGCGCTGTTTTCCTTCACCGTTTTAAGTTAGCGACATTACGCACATTACTTCGAAAAGATAGTAGTGCGCGTCCCATTTGAACCCGGAGCTTCCGGGTCGGCAGTTGCCGTTCTCTCGACTAGACCAGACGTAACTTTTTAATCCTTAAATTATTTAATTTTACCCTAAATTAGTATGTCGTTAATTTGACAAAAGTCTGAAAAACAACAGTTTTTCATAGAATTCCTTTAACTTGAAATGGTTTTTCACAGGCTAGTGAAGTACCACTCTTTTGTCAGTTTTCCAGTTTTCTCTACTATTATGTGGATTAGTATGCTTTGTTGTGTTCAGAAGGAAATATTTGAATTAATATAATGCCTATATAGAGTATATAGGTATTCATTCAAATATAAAATTTTCCTAAGTCCCATGCAATGACAATCAAAGTGCTTTCCCTGACAACTTAGAGCACAATTTTAAATCCTTAAAATCCTACTAATATTATAAATGCGAAAGTTTGTTTGTTGCTCAATCACGTGAACGAAAATAAAAAATAACGGAAAAAAACCGCGGTAAACGCGCTGCTAGTTTAGCATACATTTTGGTGATTTTGAGTTGGTGTAGTATTTCTTTAAACACTACTGTTACTGGTAAATAATCAGCCTGCATCCATTTAAGAACATGCTCTGTATATATAAAGAAACAACAAACAATTCTTGTTCTACAACTTTTGTTACAACAAAACATACCCAAAAAAAATATTTTTGTTGTCTGTCTAGCTCTATATACGTCGGCCACTTAATTTATCGAGTGTTAAAGAGTGCGTGCGCTCTAGTTCTAACTCTTCGTGAGTTGGATGTTTTTAGACCGGGCAAATAACTTTTTTTAACACGCTTTTATTAGCTTCACTTGTAACTAACTATGTTTGTAAGAAACTCTTCGAATCTTAATTTGACCCACTTCCCGGTCTTCGATTAGGATGAAATTTTTATTAAATTATTAGCTTCACTTGTAACTATGTATGTAAGAAAATCTTGGAATCTTAATTTGACTTATTTGACCCACTTCCCGGTCTTCGATTAGGATGAAATTTTGCACAAGCTCTGAGTTTTGATGACAATACATGACTAGCTGAGAAACTTCATTACAAATCCAATATGGCGGCGTCCCCAAGATGGCGGACTGGCTGTTTGAAATCTACCCTCATGATATGGGTATCAAATGAAAGGGTTTGCTGTCAGAAATACGAAAAAAAATAGTCACGTGACTTAAATCTAATATGGCGGACGACCAAGATGGTTTTTGTAATTTTTAGTGCGTACTAAAAGCGTGTTTTTTAAATTATTATTGCTTTTATTATTTTTTAATAGCAGACCCTTCTTACCACCATACTTTTTTTCGTAAACTTTTTCCAAATCTTCTGCTAACCTTATCCGGACAATAATAACGAATACATAAAACAAAGAATCCTCCAACTTGGTGCAGTCATTCAAAAGTTATGAGCGTACACCGTACATACATTTCGAAGATCTATTTTCATATTTAACACCTCCCTTGAACTTTTAAATATTAATAATAATAGTCCACGTGATTCATTAAATGTTTGCAACGAGCATTTTGTGTCTGTGGGTAACAAGCTGGCTAATAATATATTAAACAAAATGTCTACAACGCACGATACACTTATATCGTTATGTAATCCCGCTATCAGTATACCCAATTCATTGTTTTTGAGTCCGACAGATCCCTTTGAGCTATCGAAATTTATCCAAAAATTAAAGACAGATAGTGCACCGGGTCCGGACAAAATAACAGTGTCGCTGCTTAAAAAAACCCTGAGTTCTGTATTGACCCCGTTAACACACATTGTAAATTGTAGTCTGTCTTCAGGAGTGTTCCCTGATTGCTGGAAAATAGCCGCGGTATCTCCTATTTATAAGAGTGGAGCCCAAAACTTGCCTGAAAACTATAGGCCTATAGCTCTTTTAAATGTTATCTCTAAGGTGCTTGAGAAGGTAGTCAATCAACGTCTTACTTCGTACTTAGATAGATTTGACTTAATCTCAAATAGACAGTTTGGTTTTCGTAAAGGCAGATCAACGGAGGACGCTGTCACTTTGCTTGCCGATCTCATATCCTCTCATACAGAAGCAGGAGACAAATGTATTGCTGTGTTTTTAGACTTGGCAAGAGCATTTGACACTGTCTCGAGGGGTTTACTGCTTAAAAAGATGGAGTTCATGGGTATTAGAGGTACAACTTTGAACTGGTTTGACAGCTACTTGAGTGACCGTAAACAATTTGTCAAAGTGAACATGTGCACCAGCGATACTCTAAATATTGACTTCGGCGTCCCTCAGGGCAGTATTCTTGGACCCCCACTCTTCACTCTCTATATAAACGACATCGTAAACTCTTGTCTTGAAAATGCTGAAACCATAACCTATGCTGACGACACAGTAATTATATTTCATGGGAAAACATGGGACGAAGTATACGGTTTAGCTGAAAAGGGCCTTGCCAGAGTTGCGTCACTGTTAGACAGAAGTCTGCTGACACTGAACATTAAGAAAACTAAATACATCGCTTTCTCTAAGACCTGTGTAAGCAGTCCTGCTGAGGACTTGAGCTTGTCCAAATTACGAATCCTCAGATTATGAAGATTGCTCTTGCTGTCAAATTGAACGTACCAGATCTATTAAATATTTGGGCGTGACAATCGATGAACGTTTAAATTACATCGACCATATTACTTCGTTATCTGGACGAGCAAGAAAGCTGATATTTATAATGAAGAGACTTAGAGACTGTTCACCAATAGACACTGTCAGACAGGTATACCTGGCTTTATGCCAGTCCATACTGCAGTATTGCGTCTCGGTATGGGGAAGTGCATGTAAAACACATTTTAAAAAAATAGAGATAGCGCAAAGAGCCATTCTTAAAGTGTCACTGAAACATCATTTTAGATATCCCACAGACAAAGTCTATGAAGAGTTTAAAGTGCTTCGAGTGCGCCAACTCTATGTCTTCAATGCAACAGTTAAAACACACAAAGAGCTTCTAAATCGACAAGATTACGATCGGCTGACAACTTGCCGTGTATTCAGATTACCCACTCCAAATTATACTTCTCTGCTTGGACTCAGAAGCCCAAAATTTTCTCATCCTAACACTTATAATAATGTATGTAAAAAATGTGACATTCCTAGATGTAATTTAGCAGAGTGTAAGAAAATTGTTAGGACATGGTTACTCACACAAACTTACGAAGAAACTGAGACGTTGTTGCGTTACAAATTGCCATTATTGTGAATACAGTAACAAGTGATCCTTACTCTTTCAAAAATATAAATCAACACGGCCATACACACATACTCACAAAAATATACACAAACACAATAACAACCCAAATTCACATGCAAACGCACACAGCAAATCACACCTGCACACTCAACCTCACAACACAAGACACACTCTCACAACTCACATAACACAACACAAACGTATAGCCACATACTCACACTCTTACGCATTATTTACGCATATAAGTATTTCCACCTTGTATCATACCCACTTTTATAATTCTTATTTGTTTTGATTTTTGATTTTATGTTTTCAAAACGCTATGTACTGATTGTTAGTAGAATCAGTAGTAATCTATTAATCAGTTGCAAAACATTGTACACTTATTTAAGGTATTAGTACTCTGAGCCCTGAGATACAGGTCTATCACCTAGTTCGGGGCTCGCTGCTAAATCTGTATTTAGTAATGTATGTTATAGTAATAAAGATTTATTATTTTTATTATTATTTTTTATTAAAATTACATTAAAATAAAGTAGCCAAGTGCGAGTTGGACTCGCCCATGAAGGGTTCCGTTGCAGCAAGTAACATAATATACATAGTACACATAGTTCTTGTAGTTCGTTGTAGCTTTGATCGAAGTTTCAATAATAGTGTATTTATGATGTACAAAAAAAAACTACTCATCAGATCGACTTCAAACTAATTTTCGTTGGTAGTTTACATGATAATGTACATCATATATTTTTTTTAGATTTTTCATTCTCTTACTTTAGAAGTTAGAGGGGGGGGACACACATTTTACCACTTTGGAAGTGTGTCTCGCGCAAACAATTCAGTGTATACGAAAATGATTTAAGAAACCTCAACATCATTTTTAAAGACCTATCGATAGACACCCCACACGTGTAGGTTAAAAAATTTGAGTTTCAGTTCTCAGTATGGGGGGCAACCCTAATTTTTTTTTTTTTTTTTTTTTTTTGTTCAAATCTTAATGCGGTTCACAGAATACATCTACTTACCAAATTTCAATAGTGTAGTTCTCATAGTTTCGGCAAAAAGTGGCTGTGACATACGGACGGACAGACAGACAGACAGACAGACAGACAGACAGACAGACAGACAGACAGACAGACATGACGAATCTATAAGGGTTCCGTTTTTACGTTTTACGGAACCCTAAAAACATACCAAAATTATTTTTTACTGTAGAACAAAAGTTGACTGAGACGAACTTCTTAGCATTCCATGGATTCACCGTGCGGGTGCCGGGTCCATCTTGTGGCAGAGAGAGAAATCTCGAATAGACCCCAAGACTTGTGACTCGGGCGTAGGGCGTAGACTTTAATATATTTAGTATGCCCGTAAAAGGATGCAGGCTGATCACCAATAACCCAGTATGATTATATTGATTGGGCTAACCTTTAAATTCACCTTATCAAGTAATACAGGGTAGATACAAGTTTATACGTCCACACAATTATTCTTTGTTATTTTTATAACATACTAGCGGCCCATTCCGTCTTCGCTCGGATATTGTCATAAAAAGACCATTAATCCAAATAAAAACTACCCTATCTTTCAAGTTGGATCAAACTGGGCACGGTGTTCAAATTTGATTAAAATTGGTCAAGTAGTTTAGGAGTCCATCGCGGACAAACAAGGTACATTATAGGTGCTAACAAATTTCAGAAGGTACATTATAGGTACACTATGAAAAAATTAGAAAATTGGATAGAACATAGATAATATTAAGCCACGACAACATCTTCCTGAACAACAAGTCTTTTATTCAATTTGATATAGTGTATCTCAATGATTTTATAGAAAAAAAATAGTACTCTCTTTTTAGGCTAATGTGAATACTATTTACCTTTATAATGAATTCCTTTTGAAGACACAGTGTATGCTACTAAAATAGGCCATGATGGTATCTTGTGTTGTAACCTACATTCACTTCCTGGGTTCCAGCAATTTATGGCCATAAAATGTACCTGCAAAAAGCAAAAATATCATAGTATTTTATTTTTTTTGTATATAATGTCATAGTATTTTATAAGGCCTTTCCCTTTTCTTGAGGTTGACTAATTTAACATAGTCTACATTTAACATTTTTCAAACCATGTAGAGTTTTTTCAAGACCTTCCAGTGTATCTGGAGTTTATTTTAAACATAAAGCAACTTACAAAACTAGCACTTGTCTTTGTAATAAGGTATTTCGCACTATTAAAACGTTTTCAACAAAGTAAAGAAGTTTTCACTTCTATCAAAAAATCTCTGAATCAACAGTAGTTTTTTTTTCAGTTTCAGTGTTCACTTGAAAAATAATTCATACTGATTCATATACCACACCACTTGGGCTTAGTACATGTGTAATGTTAAACTATGCATTTAAATATAGTCTTAATATATTAAATAAACATATTAAGACGTTTGTATTAGTAATATATGTACCCTTGTGCATGCCACGACGTCAAACAACTTGATCTGTGAAGGTAAATAAAACAAGGGAATAGGCAGAAAACACAAAAACAGTGTAATTTTCTAGACAAAAACCTCATTATTATGCATGGTGATAAACATTTGCTTGACGTAACTATGCATGTTGACTAAACAGACAATAATACAATTTTATATAACTTTCATTTCACATAAGAAAATCACGGATAGTAAGAAATTTTACTAAGTCCAAGAGTACACTATTATACTTACTGTCATTTGGGTTTTGGGGAGTTTAAGATTCAACTTTTTGACTATTGTTAGGGTGGAATTTATTTGGTCAAGTTTTCACTACTAACCCGTAGATAAGGAAGATATGTTTATGTTTTGTGATATAGAGTAACGGGACAAGCAACTAATGGCAAGCAATATCCCTCTCATACAGCAGCTCATTGGCACTCATCTATTTGAACATAACGAGGTCAAATCAGTACATAACACAGCTTTTGTCACCCAGAGATATCGGATAATTTATCTCTTTGCTGTATAATTTATCTACGAAAATCGTAGATCCTTCAATCCAGAACATTATTGTTTGCACATAATTGATTGGCGGTAGAATAATTGTCAAAAGGAAAACAGTATCTGATACTTGCATTATTTGCAGGTTTATCCTTCACTTATTAATTACTGTTCAGTATTGTAATTAAAAAAACATTTATTTAGGATGAAGTCCAAAGGAGCATAATATGTAACGGTTCCTCAAAAAAGCCAAGCTGGAAATATCCAGAACAATAACATCCTCATAGGTTTTTCTAATAAGATATTTATTAGAATTCATTAGTGCCTTTGTGTTTCTGAAATTAAGTGTTAAAATATTAATGACTTTAATAAATAAATAGGTTATTACTTCAATCCAATCAAATCAGCTTATGGTCCAATGTCAGTCTGATATTAAATAATAATGAAAAAAAATCCAGCCAGGCTTCAACAGACTTGCATGGTTGTGTAGTATTAATATTATTATAGAGAAATGTATTAGGTTGAAAATTAACTAACACGATCACCAAGCACCAAAGCAGCCTTCTCAAACTCTCCTCTCACATACTGTGACTCGGCGTCCCACGGAGCATAGTACATTACAAAGGACACATCAGCTGTGTGCACCGACGCCAGCGCTTGAGTCAATTGCCCTTGATACCAGTCTGTTACTACTGAATCCGGTTTAAAAAACCTCACTGCTTGAGGCTGTTTTGATACTTTTGTTGGTCTGAAATTGCAGCAACATTATTAGTAATACAGACAGAATATACTTAGTAACTGTTTGTTTACTATTTATAAAATTTAAATTACATACGTGTTATGTAGAGCCCCATAAGTAGTGAGGGCGAGGGCGATGCAAAACACCATTTCTTTCAACAACATGTTAAGTGTTAACTCTCTGGTATTTTGTTGCGAAACCTGCGTGTTTTCAGACGAGTTGTGAGCATCGCTAGTTAGCTCGGACTGTGCAGCTAATGACGTGACCTGCGATAATTCTTCAGTATCCGACGTTGGAAACATTAGGTACACGTCATATGAAAACAATAATGATGCTGAACTTGAACTACGGGTAGAGTGGCATCGCAGTGAACAACAACTGTATTGTAAGGATTATGGGCACTTCTACTAGCTAATATATTGGGTATTAAAATCATAATAGATTTTCAGTAACTCAGTGTCCGAAGCTTTCCAATTTTCATTGAAGAAACTAAATTATTTTCAAACCACACAAACAAATCGCGCACGATCATCTGTAGAGTGACAAATGACAATGACAGTGATGACAGTTAACACGTTGGAAAAAACAAATTTTCAGTTCAAGGCAGCGATTCTAAATCCATTCGGTTGCATCCGACACGGTATCTTATCTCTCTGTCTTTGTCTTATCTGTTTAGCAAGACAAAAACAGAGATTGTCATTCCGATTTTGAACCATTCGGATTGCATTTAGAATCGCTAGGTACCCAGTTCTTGGTTGTCTGGGTAGCGATTCTGAAACCATTCGGTTGCATCCGACACGGAATCTCATCTCTCGGTCTTTGTCTTATCTGATAAGCATGACAGAGACCGAGAGATGAGATTCCGTCACACCCCGGACACTCGGCCTAAAATCTATACAGACGGTGCAGTTGACATACCTACACTCACACAACTACGCATATGTCGTTCGAACACATTTACGCATGTGTGCGTGTCATGTAGGGTTACTAAATTATTTTAGTAAGTTAAGTACACTTACCCAAAGAGAAAACTTTATTCTGACAATATATTAATTAATCACTCCACATATTTCGCGTATTTCATTATAGACTAGTCACAGAACATTAGATTAGCTATAACTACGTTCATAAGATGCATTAAAAGGCGTTATCACAGATTACTATATCAGAGTATTATACACTGCACAAACTACTTAATAATTATTAACACATCATGTCAGCGACTAGTAAAGAGAAAGCACATGATTTTTCAACTCAAAACTCCAAAATATATGTTGTAAACAAACATTGCGAATTGTTATCAACTATGGCCGATAATGTTGCTAGTTCCGGATTTAATTTATTACTAATGCTTAAAAGAATATTACTTTTGTATGTTGATAAATAGTGATTTATATTTATTCGCATTATAGTAAGGATCGCATAAAACTTTAAATATTGTGAATTTGCGCCGAATAAACAAAAATCGGTTTCAATTTTAAATTAAATTCAGAAACTTACTTGACCAAATTTCAACGACGATCATTAAAAACTTGAACAAAAATAAACGAAAGTAATTTTTAGTTTTGTTTTCATATTTCAAAACTATGATCTACCAAAAAAAAATTGGTTGCCTGTAAAGTCGGTATACGGGCGAAAGTTTTACGTGACAACGACTTTGAGTGGTAAAAGCGAATCGGCGACTCGGGCATGGTTAGCCCGCCTAAGAGCGAGAGAGACAGACATAAAAAGTGAAAGGCACGCGTCCCTCTCACTCGCTCTCATTGTGAGCGCATAACGTGAGCGGAGCGTAACGCAGTTTCTTGAAGTGTCACCCGGCAAACCAATTTATAAGACGTTGTCACGTCAAAAAAAAAACATCATAGAAGACATGGCCCAAATCGTACCCTGACCTCGGCACGAAATAATTGTATCTAATCTCAAAAAAATCTAATAATTGTATGCAAATATATTTTAGGAAAAAAAATTACACCACTCCCATAACCCAAATTACCAAGTGGCTAACATGTTTTTTTATCAGTGTAGTTTTGTAGGCGTTTTTTTTTAAAGTTCACCAATACTGTTTGCAATACGATGTAGTCATCATCATCATAACATCTTAGCATATATCTCTCTTCAAGTACGCCTCATATCCCAGGCCTATGCTAGTGCTGTGCTTGTGCTAGTACTTGTCCAGATTTGACCCGCGATGTAAGCATACTGACAATTGAATACAAAGTCCAAAGTACATTACCAAAAATAAGCGTATTATCATGAATTATTTTACTTACACTCGTTAAATTTGAATTCCAAGGCCACCCATCGCGAAAAGAACCTAAGCATATTCGTGCATTGTTTGATATATCTCTTTATGACTCAGCCGGTATATATTATTTTTCTATCATTAACACCAAATTATACAACATATTTTGTTCCATAAAACGAGCTTTTGACACGAACTTCTACAAAACTTCTACAGGCAAAAAAACGCAGGTTAGCCACTCAAACGGATGATGATGATAGTTTAGAATATTATTACTAATAACTTAAAATCCGAGGTACATCAAAAAACCCAGGTGTGGCACCTGGGTTTTTTCAATGTGATTTGGGCTTATGTCCTTTGTTTCACAATAAATGGAGCTATCATGTAACAAACATATAAACGAATTGAGATCCGTCTCCTTTTTTGAAGTTGGTTAAAAATGAAACTAAATCGTAGTAGTACCGGTAGTACTAGAACAATTAAAGTTTATAAGTCAATGTCAAAGCCGTTAATTACTGAATAAGTTTTAGTTTAAAAATATCGTTAATTTTTTTGGAACTATCCATTCCAATAGTCAATGTACTCGTATCCTCTTACTGCTTTTAATGAACGGTTGTTGCGAAATCTTAAATAAGCATACTACTAGATGAAATCCTATATTCATTGTTCACTATTGACCGACATAATATATACATGGACGCACATAAAAGTACAGATAGTCTAATATAGAACCTCTTTCTTTTTTTTGAGTCGGTTGAATGCTAAGAAATAATCACTTACCAATAAATCTGAATAGTAGCAATCTTAGTAAAAAAATCCACTAAATTGGCAACACTAGTGACTAAGCGAACTATACTCCGCGCCATCACTCGTTACCATACGTTATTGGCGCCACTGACGTATTTCACAACGATTAACGAAAGCCGCAGTTTAAAAACAACGAGTTTAATAATTCCGTCACAGGACTTCAGTGTTGGCGCGTACTTCTAACCAGTAGCACAGTTTATAAAAATGATTCAATCTTTGTAGAAATTCTTATGAAATCAAAAATCTCTTATTCTTAACTTAAAATTGTGAACTTATCAAAACACAGTAGAAAAACGATTCAATCCTAGTATATTATAGAAATTCTTATGAAATTAAAAATCTGTTATTCTTGTTACGTTGAACAGATGAAAAAATTGGTACCTAAATTTAAATAACACAGCAACACAGCGTCATGGTCGTATTCTCATAGAATATTGTCGTCCGATATAACCCTTCGTTGAGTGTTTCTCGCGTCCTTGCGGGGTAGGAAGCTTGAAACTGGCGGGGGGTGGGGAGTGTCCGTTCTATCTGTATTATCTATTCTATGATTCCGTGTCGGATGCAACCGAATGGTTTCAGAATCGCTATGCTGGGCTATACAAAAAAATTGGCAGTTATAAGAACTGCCGATAGAAATGAAAACTAATACCCCGTTTTACCCGTTTTACGTTTTACCCCTGGATTGATGCATTCCAGTGCCGGTCTCCATTATTCCAGTAAGCAATCCAGCGCTGGATTCGGTCGCTGGACTGGAATCATGTAAACGGGGTATTATAACTCAGAATTTGATAGCTTACTTTAGAAATTACACGGGTGTAACCGGAGGGCGTGGCCTGGGCATCATGGCATGGCCATCTCAAAATGCGTCAGCATTTCCTATTGGCTGATGCATTTCTAGATGGCCATGGCATGATGCCGAGGCCACGCCCTTTCAGCATTTCCCATTGGCTGACGCATTTCTAAATGGCCAATAGCCATGGTCCCGAGTTTACCCGAAGATTTCTGATCATATCCGAGCGTGACGCTAGAATCCAATTCACAGCCCACGAAATATCTGTCTAGGCGCACCTAAAGAAGTTTTCACTTCAAAAACATATTATGAAAACTCAGAAAACGTAAGACGTAAATAATAAGACACTCTCAATGTTCAAACGTTGGACGCTGGCAAAATTGCGGTAGCATTACCGAATGGAAGCCATGACAAAAAAAGAAGGAAAAGACTTAAATAATTACACATCCTATAGGCAAAAATGCATGTTGGTAAGTTTCGCTTTTCTGAAGTGAAAACTTCTTTTCGTGGGCTGTAAATTGAGCTCAAGTGACACGCAAATATAAATTTAAAAAAAGTGGCAGTCATAGGAACTGCCGATAGAAGTGAAAACTTATGTATAACTCAGAATTTGATAGCTTACTTTGGAAACTACACGGGTATACCCGGAGGGCGTGGCCTAGCCATCATGGCATGGCCATCTAGAAATGCGTCAGCATTTCCCATTGGCTGACGCATTTCTAGGTGGCCAATTGCCAAGGTCCCAAGTTTACCGAAGATTTCTTATCATACCCGAGCGTGACGATAGAATTCAATTCACACCCCACGAAAAATCTGTCTAGGCGCCCCAAAAGAAGTTTTCACTTCAAAAAGCTTCGGTCTTCGGGTGATCTTGAGACCATGCTTCTAACCATCCCATCTAGTCTAGGCACTCAAACTTAATGCGTGCTGGTTTTTGCGCCGGGACTTCATACGATAAAAATATTCGTGAGCTCGTGACGTGTGCTCAGACAGTATTGAAACATATATGTCTTGCTATATTAATACGCAATAATTCTAATAAATTAGGGTATATTGCTGACGTCACAAAAATATGAAAATATGTTATAGCTACGCCTGTGACGGCCTTTTTACTAAAGGAAAATGAAAGGAAAAGCCGAACGTTAAAAGCCAAACAATCTTCGCCACGTTAGGGGTTTTTGAGAAATTAAACATACAAATAGTATGTTTAAGCAAAGAAATCTAATTACTCAATGCTAAAAATATATTTGTAATTGCTGCCACATTTAGACGTTCCTTCTTTTGGCCACTTAACACACATAAGAGCATCATTTTTTGGCCACATAAGAGGCACTTAGCGCGTTTTACCTTTCCATTCGTTTTCATATGATAATAAATGTTCAATTAATCTCCTCGAAAAAGGCCGCCGGACGCAGCCGAAAGTCGAGTTGGATTGACTGACCATATTACACGTGAGTTACCCGTTTACCCAATAAATATAAATTCAATTAAATGTATTATTTATTCATAAATAAACGCAGATCATTAGATTAATTTTGTTAGTGAAGATGTGAGTGGTCTCGCTTAATCACCATTGAGATGCATTTCATTTTTTTCTTCCCCCTAACGTGTGTAAAAGACTCCAGCGTAACATAATATATGAAATATGAGACTAAGATCCTGGTTGACGGCACTAAATTGTACTGGCTCGGAGCGCCACCAACCGATTTATAAGCTTTCAAATTTTTTTTTACATAATTAATGATAGTTAAAGAACCTAAATGAAGAGAAGATAATTAGCAGAGGATAAATAGATTATTTAATGTGGCCAAGTGAACGTATCGTCTAGTGAGACCTATAGGACATAGGACCCATGTTGTATCCGCATTACCAGAGGTTCTACGAAAAGACCGGTTTACCTATATATTCCTAAGAAATAAAGAATCGCGACAAATCTTATAGTTTACTAAAATGCAGTTAGAGATAACTTTGATAAATACCTAGGATCCTGAAAGGAAGGTGATAATTCTGTCTACAAAGAGAGTATTATGGAGTATGGATATTTTAATATTATAGATCAAATTCACAAAACAAGAGGTTTTAGATTAATAGGTATTTGAAATTGAAAATCACCGTTTATCATAAATACAAATTGATTAGTTTTAATTAGCCTGCCTGCCTATAGAATTAAATAGCGAACTTCTTTCTGCTACAACTGGAAAGCTTGTATATGAATTTTAGTTTAGTTTATTATTTTCCGCATTAGTCGGACTCCACGAAGATGCCTTCGCTTCAACACTATTTCGCAATCCCAGCCGCGAGAAGAGAGACATATCTTAGCACTCTATGGATTCACTGAGCGGGAGCCTGGTGTCCATCGTGCAACAGAGAGAGAAAACAGAAAACTGAAGTAGACCCCAAGACTTGTGATTCGGGCGTAGGTTTAAGGGATCCCTTTGTGAAGTACTTCCACACTCACCTTAACTACTCGGCAGACCTCTCATCTGTTCAGCCAATTCTGACAAAAACCCATCCGTGCCCCGTGCAGTTTCAGAAACTCGTTCTAGCATATAACGTACTGCATTTCTGGACAAACTCTTCTGGAGATTTTGCTGGTATACTCTCGCTCCTACTTCTACAGCAACTTTCTATGTAGAAATTAACTACATTGCCGTTTTTGTTAATTTGTTTAGAAGGTTGTAATACTTAATTTGTTTCATCGTATATTCTTTAGAGATTATAGTCTAAATCTACGTTATTTTTTTTAGAAGGTTGTTGAAGAACTTATTCCGTCTCATCGCGTATGCTTTAGAGATTATAGTCTAAATCTACGATCATTCAGACAGAAACAAAATTAGTATTTTGCCCCGCAAGTCCGGAAGAAAAGTCTCAGTGTCAAATTCTTGTTCTGTATATGTAACAAGTTTTCGACGAGCTTTATTTTACCTGGCTCAAGGACTGACTTCGAAGCCTTGCAGACCAAAACGCTAACTCCATTAGAGCCGAAGTAGTATTAGTACTGATAACCATGTTCTGTATAAAATCCAATACATTATTGAACAACCGCTGTCGTTTTTTTTTAAACGGAGAACATCAAGACACAATGTTAATCATAATAGACTAACAAGATTACTCGAAGTTATTAAATTACTTACAATTGGTTATCGGGTTTATATTATGCTGATACTGAGAAACTATTGAAAATGATTTTGTAAGATATATATTGTAATTTTTTTTTTTTTTGTTTTTACATGGTAATTTTCATTTATCTGAGATTTTCTTGTTGTTTACTTGTTTTGTTTTGCAATTGCTTTAAGTTGGTCAACAAGTTTGATTTTGTTATTGAAGTGAAAACTTCTTTAGGCGCGCTATAGACAGAATTTTCGTGGGCTGTGAAATGGATTCATCAATCGTCACGCTCGGATATGATAATGGATCGGATCGGATATGAAATCTTCAGGTAAACTCGGTAAAAACGGCCAGGTAGGTACCAGGGCAACAGAAACAGTAAAGAGTTTCGATTACCTACCTCCAACAGCCCAGCGTTTATCTCCAGATACCAGGATAACAGAAATATAAAAGAGTTGCGTTTGCCCCTAGCTACCAGTACCAGGGCAACAGAAACAGTAAAGAGTTGCAATATTTTGTACAACTTCGTTCCATCAGAATGTCCCTTGACACCTCCCAAGTATTTTGAAGTGAAAACTTCTTTTGGCGCGCAGGCGCGCTTTTAGACAGATTTTTCGCGGGTGTGAATTGAATTCTAGCGTCACTGGCGTCACGCTCGGGTATGATAAGAAATCTGCGGATAAACTCGGGGCCACGCCCATTGGCCATCTAGAAATGCGTCAGCCAATGGGAAATGCTGAAAGAGCGTGGCCTCGGCATCATGCCATGGCCATCTAGAAATGCATCAGCCAATAGGAAATGCTGACGCATTTCGAGATGGCCATGCCATGATGCCCAGGCCACGCCCTCCGGTTACACCTGTGTAATTTCTAAAGTAAGCTGTCAAATTCTGAGTTATAAGTTTTCACTTCTATCGGCAGTTCCTATGACTGCCAGTTTTTTTTTATAATTTTGGTTTCTAACAGTATTATTTATTTGTTACTAAATTATAATAAGTTTTTTTTTTCTGTAAATTTTCTATTATAAACGTAAACTTAACAGGTTGTTGAACATTGTATATAGTTAAGCGAAATTAAGGAAGACGCTGCCTTTTGCACCACAGTGTTTACACTAATGCAGAAGGCAGAGCCGCAAAACATTTTTGTATCTCTATACTACTATTTTGATTATTGTACCAAAATCTAAACAAATTGAGCATCTCAGCTGGTACCCCCCTGCCTGCCATCTTTCCCCAGATCACATCATAATTGACACGATCGAAGGCCTGAGAGAGGTCTAAAAAACAGGCATAGACTGTTGTACCACAGTCAGTGTAGTATTAAACAGTATGCTTGAGACACAGTATGGCCGTTTTGGTTGATAATCCACGCCTAAACCCAAATTGTGAGTCATGGAGTTCCAGATAAAATTAAGTAAAGAAATTTATCTTTATTGTAAAAAGAAAGATCAAATGGAAAAAAGGGGTAAAAAAATCCATCAAATGTAAATACATACAAATACAAATGGAATAGTTGCATTTATGATGTAGCGTATTTAAACTCTGAATTTTTTAAACGATTACAGACATGTTTATCACTCGGGAGACACAATACCGGACAGACAAATATATATTTGGATAAAAAGGTTTGATCAGGGTAGCGATTCTGAAACCATTCGGTTGCATCCGACACGGAATCTCATCTCTCGGTCTTTGTCATGCTAAACAGATAAGACACCTACCCAGGGTAGCGATTCTGAAACCATTCTGCTACCCTGGGTAGCGATTCTGAAACCATTCGGTTGCATCCGACACGGAATCTCATCTCTCGGTCTTTGTCTTATCTGTTTAGCATGAGTTAAAGACCTACAAGCGCTGCGCTGCCTATCATCGTTTTATAGAACCATATCTTTTTGTCTCGTCGGAAAACGCCTCATTGATTGTACATTTGGCTAAAATTGATTTGGCTCTTTGGAAATGCCCGTATAGCTTTTGCATTATCATAGACATTCATTATTATATCATAGACAGATTCTGCTTTTTTTTTCAATTGATTTGATCCAGATTTGTCATTGTCAATGATTTAAGTCGCCATTTTAATTTTACAAGACGAACGAATCGAAGAAAGAAAAGAAACTTGTTTTGGATTTGTAACGACGAAGTTGTGTCACATTTTGTATTTGAACAGCCGATATAGGTATTTATTACAGAACCACCAATCGTAACAACTTCAATTCACTTATCAATCCATATACACATGTGTTGTTCAAAACCGTTGAAACAATTTGTTATGTTTCGATAAACATCCTTGGGATCTCGTTATTCGAAAGTCATTGAATCAATTTGATCATGGAATCTCATAATCAAGCAGAAAATGAGTCACTGGAGTACTGGAAGAAGCAGGCTAAAATTTATGAACAGAAGTAAGTATCCTTGTGAAGATTGCTTTGCTGTGTTGTTATTGGTTTGCATGACAACTACCCCAGACGTCTAATTACATGAATCACAATTTCAGGGTTATTGATATTCAGCAAGAATTGGATGAGTATACAGAGAACTCGGCACAATTGGAAAAAGAACTTGAAGCTTCATTGGTGCAAACCGAAAAACAGAACAGAGATTTGGAACATCAAAATCAGAGATTGAAAAATGAAATAGATATGCTCAGAGTGAGTTTTATACACCTTTTAATTCACAACAAAACACCAAAACCATTCTCACTTAGAGAATGGCTTTGGTGCTAAATGTATAATAGTAACAAATGTTTTGGTCCTCCAGTGCTATCCGTTTGCTGATTTGATTGGTTCTATGTAGTTGTCAAATTGTAGTTTAATCCAAGCAATTAACAATTTAAACACGAGTTTTCAATTCAATCAATTTACACGAATTTATATTATAAGCAAGTTTTTAAATTGTTATTGGAATGGGATTTAATGCCTGATAATTACAGTTCAATCAACTATCCAACATACATCAGAGTGTCATATTTGTTTATACTATAATTTTGTTATAATATTACGTTTGTAATATCCTAGCAGCAATGTGTTTTTACTTGCATGGTTTCTATTCCTGGTATTTTCCCATTATAAAAAGTAGCCTATGTGATATTTCCAGGCTACATTATGTGTTCCGCATTTATAGTAGTCAGGTCAAACTGGTCAGTTAAGCCGAAATTAAAATTTTGGTTTTTT
This sequence comes from Ectropis crepuscularia, assembly GCA_963693475.1. Taxonomy (NCBI): domain Eukaryota; kingdom Metazoa; phylum Arthropoda; class Insecta; order Lepidoptera; family Geometridae; genus Ectropis; species Ectropis crepuscularia. The sequence goes on from OY856345.1 coordinate 16,008,387, forward strand.
GAATACCTGCTAATATCTTCTCAATTTACTGTGATAAATTCTGTCATTCCTGGTGCAAATATTGACTAGCTATCACATGCATTACCTTTGTATAGCCCCATAGATGTGGTTAGCTGATAAAATATAAAATTTATTATAAAATATATACATATGAAACACAAAAACAACTATTTCACAGAACAAGTTGGAGAGAAGTCAACAAGAAACAAATGCATTGGAAGATGAGCTACAAGCCCTAAAGAAAGATAAAGAAAAACAGGCAATATACATAAGAGAACTGGAACAGAAGAATGATGATCTTGAAAGAGGTCAAAGGTAATTAAATAATATTGTGATTATTTATCTGGGGTTGATACCACATGATTCCATTGCTGATTTATTGTCAATAAGGTGGCATCATCGCTTAACATTGTTAATAATATTTATATGGTGGTAAAAAATATGATAAAAAAGACAAAAAAAATATGTTGACCATAATATGTTTCAGTTGTTTTTCCAAGCAAAATAGGATTGCATTCCACTGCAACTGCATGTTGACTGATGTTAACCAGTGATTTAACACAGGAAGTGTATACTAGACATATTATAGAATGTTATTTGTGTCAGATTACACTTGACATAGGTAGCACTTTGGGACAAGTCCTGTGTAAACCTCTTCTTTTATGTGTAAACCTATTTTAATTAAAAAAGGGCATGTCTTTAAAATCTATTCCTAAAGCTTGTATGTTTAAAATTTACAATATAGTTCTAAATCTGTACTTCTATCTAAAGGTTTTTTTTTGTATATTTTTGTTTTTTTGTCTTCTAATTAAGTGCAATATAGAGTTTGTCTATCTATGTATCTGATTTAATTGCAAAGTTGTTGGATATGTCACTACTCATACAATTTTTTTAAATATATGAGTAATATATGGACTATGTCTTATAAAATATAAGTTTCTGTTAACCAGTTGATTGAATATAACATTTTCCTGGGTTTATCATGCTATAATTTATGATGATACTAGCTGACCCCGCAAACGTTGTTTTGCCATATAAATAAAGGTATGAAAAATAGCTAGTAGCCGATTCTCAGACCTACTGAATATGCATATAAATTTTGGTTAAAATCAGTAAAGCCGTTTCGGAGGAGTAAGGAAACAAACACTGTGACACGAGAATTTTATATATAAGATATGCTTTATGTATGAAAAACAATTTATGTAAGCTGGGTATTGTGTTAAGAATTTACAAAATTAAATCCATATTATGCTATTTTTTAAGATCATCCAAAAACATTTTTTAAGTTATCATTTTATACTTTCCAGAGTCATATCAGAATCAGTATCATGTATAGAATCATTGTTAAACCAAGCATATGAAAGGAATGCTGTCCTAGAAAGTGAAGTTGATGAAATTGAAAACTTGAGAGTTAGATTGCAAAGAGCAACAGATGAAGCAAGAGGTTTGTAGTAATAACATTCAATTAGCTAATCAGGTGATGCCAGGTTGACTTTTTTAGTAATTTAATAAAAAAAAATCATAACTGAAATAACCAAAATAAATGTTTTTAGAAATGATTTGTTGAAACAAGTGATCATTCGAAATTTTGTTTTGGGTGCATATTAAACAGTGTCTGTCTATGGATCTAAGATAAACCATTTCAACTACATCAGCCTGATATACATTAAAACCTGTCTATTCATAGAGCTACCATGCCATCATCCAAAAAGTAACTAAACTAATAAAAACTCCTCTCCTTAACATCAGGCTTTTTAGCACCTGACTACAATGGTCTTGGCTTGAATATTGCTGTGCTCTCCCTTCACTTGACTTCACTTGAAAAAACCATAGCAAAGCTAAATTTTAGATCACATCTAATTTGGCAATAGTATTCTGTGCAAGTGTAATTGTCCTCATTTCTGTTCAATAATTAATTAAAGAAACATGTTTACTTAACAGGTTTCTGCCACAGTGATTTCTACAATAAAATTGACCTTATTTGGAGTCTTGGCATTTTATCACATTGGCAAAAACAGTCTTTAGTTATTTGGCAAGATATGAGTATGAGTCATAGTTTGTTTTATGCCCTAATAATATGCATAGATGATGTCACATTCAATGTAGTTGCATAACATGAAAATAAAAGTAAAGAAAACCTTTTATTTACTGAGTCTATTGGTAAATAACAGATACAAATATTCATGTATAGAAATGGAAAACTAGTTGGCTATGAAATTTTCCTTATTCGGGATAGCCTACATATTACAAATACTTTTTCACTGAATCAGCATATTATTAACTTATTATATTGAATACTGGACTAAATGTGTTGTTGTTATTATTTCCTCATATTTAGCTTTTCGATATTTTACATTATGATGTACCGATATCAAATATTGGATTTAATATTTACAGATCTGAAACAGGAACTGAAAGTAATAGATAAGCCACATAAGAAGGAAGATGACAGTACAAATGAGAATCCGGTGGTCAATGGACACTTAGCCACATCTCGGACTGTGGAGATTGAAACACAGACACCTCTGCTTTCACCACAGAAACGTAAGATTTACTGGTTTTTAAATATTAATCATGTTGTTATTGTGAATGCAGAAGTAACTGTTGTAATTTATGACATATGTGCGTGTGGTGTGAACACTGTCATTGCTGTAAAGGCAAGACATTAGCAAATGTTAGGATATTATTACAGTACATTTTAAGTCTGCTAGAGATGTTGCTAGGTTCTGATTCCCCATATATTTGCTAGCACTAGTGGAGACGATGGTACTCATATTGTGACTATGATTTAAAACAAGAAACATAATCATAATTAGAAAATAAACATTTGGTTTGTGACAATAATTGTTTATAGGTGTTTTTCACACAAATGACTACAACTTCTTAACAATCATATACTTGACTGCTTGCTCGAAAAACCAACATTGTTTGATGGAAAATGTTACAAAAACCCACACAAAAAGATTTGACTCCTCTTTCATAAAAACTTCTAAACTTGGGAATAGTTTGCCCGAGTTTGTTGCTGGATGCATAATATAATCTGTGTGTCTTCAAGTCTTGACTGAATTAGTTTCTTCTAAGTAAGCACCCTTCTCTTCTTAACCCAAACCCACATACACCAGCTAAGTTAAATAGAATAAGGAAATATAATTATGCTGCAATGCAGTATCATTTGTATAATAGTGTGTTACAAAATGCAAATTACACTTGAATTACAAATGCCATACTTATTTCGGTTTATTCAAATGTGTCTAGTTTAAATTATGCCCAATTTTCATAATTTAAATACTCATTTCACATTACATAATGCATATACCGACATAGAAATCTACTCTACCTCTTACGAAATATGTTAATTGCTATATCATGTAGCATGAAGCTAATGCCATGAATGTCTTATTCATGTAGTAGAGTAAGAACCCAGGCCCACCAGACATCACGTATTTTCTGACGAACGAAATGTGGACGATTGAGTAGTGTTAGTATGTACTTGAAACACATGCGTACCCGCTACCTTGCTTAGGCGGCCAATTTTGAGATATCAGGCAATGAAGGTTACTTACATAAAAAAAATACTTCCGCTACCTTGCTTAGGCGGCCAATTTTGAGATATCAGGCAATGAAGGTTACTTACATAAAAAAAATACTTACTTCACGTAAATTCTCTTAACTAATTCTCACGTATATTATGCACATTATCCTTAAAAATAAGTCGTCACCAGACACATTTCCCAAACACATTCCGTGTGCGATTTTCTTTGCAGCCGCTTTAAAACTCCCTAAATAATGACTTAACTTCACGAAAATGCTGATTCTCTATTTATTTATATACATATGTATGTCTGCCAGACAACTATTTCAAAACTTTTTACAAGACATACCGATCTAAGGGGTCAATCATCCCCTAAATTCAATTTTAAGACAATATACGAGTACCTATCCTAATACATGTCTCATTAGTCTCGCGCTCCTACCCACAGAGTCATTAAAATTGAGTTTAGAGGATGGTTGGCCCCGTGGATCGGTCTGTCTTCTTGTAATTTGTTTTAAAATAGTTGTCTGGCGGGCATATCTAAAAATGCAGCATCATCAGAGTTTACGTAAAGTTAAACCATTATTTAGGGAGTTTTAAAGCGTCTGCAAAGAAAGTAATGTTTTTATTTTCCTTCATTGCCGGATTTCTCAAAATTGGCCGTCTAGCAAGGTAGCGGGTATGCATACATAATATGTTCTTAGTAAGTACATTAGTACATACTAACACTACTCAATCGTCTACATTTCGTTCGCCAGAAAATACGTGACGTCTGGCGGCTCTGGGATCTTGGACTATAGGAAAAAGTCATTGTGACTAATATGTATTTCTGAACTTCAAAACTATCTTATGCAAGGACGATCAGCTTCAATGTGATTTTAGTTATTACTAACCCTCGACGATAAAACGACGGGGTGTTGATAAGTTTGACGTGCGTATGTGTGCCGTGTCTATAGCACCATAACTTCCGAAAGGACAAGCCGTTTTTATTTATTTTCTTTTTTTGTTTCAAAAGGTCAATTAGTTTTGGGAGTGTTTTTAACTATATTTCATCCAAATTTGTATAGCTGTTTCATATTAGCTCATTTGTCAGCTGCAATTGGAAATTTAGACGTATAATGGGCATTTGCGTTAGTTGTAAATAGCAAACGTAGATAGGTAGGTACTACGTGTGACTTAAATTTGAAATAATTGCATTGTCGATTTTTTTTTAATCCAAATAATCTAGGACGCAGAACAGCTGTAGGTACTAGTTTGAAAGGGATTGTATTCTATTCACGTCATTTTAAACGTGATTTGAAACTGCCTCACGATTTTGACCACCACGGCTTCTTTCACGTCGAGATAAGGTGCTGCATACATTATCGTATTCACGATTTCGGGGTTAATTGGATAAAAATGGATGAAATAATGTACCGAATTTCATCCAGATCCCTTCAGTAAAAAGTTTATAATATTAGTATTATTTATTTTATTTTGTTACGGCACGGTTATGAAATCCCGAAGCAAAAAAAAACAGCTGTTTTTTTTCATTTTGTGGTACAAGTATATTTTCGTATAGAGCGTTTGCTTTTTTCAGGAGTTTTTTTTTTACTTTTATAAGTTCACACTTGACCGTCATCTCGCCTGTTGTTAATGAGGGAGTTTCCGACGAGACAAAAATAGTTCCAACGGACGCACTAGATGGCGATTGTTCGAGATGCAGATAGATCTGTCTCTACCATATACTCTCAACAGTGTAATCCCTTTAGAGACCCTACCCGTTTTCAGGGAAAAAGTATAGTGTAAAAAGTGTCTTTTTGACGTGATAACGTCTTATAATTCGATGAAGCCGGCTGCACGCCCGCAAAACATGACGTCATGTAACGTTACCGACGACCAAGGTAACGACCGTCGGTCGTTAATACTGAGGTGAATATCGTGTGCGAGACAATTCACTTTTCTTGTTGTTTTCTATTGATCAAAATCGTCATAAGCTTTTAAGTATTTATCATTAGATATTTCCGGAAGTAGATTATTAATAATATGGATTATTAGATTATTATTATTGAAAGCGTCCAATTTGCTGAACTCCGGCATAATCATAGAATACATAATATAGATAGAACCACAGAAATCTAAATAATAAGGTAATAGAAATGGCATAACTCTCAAATTACTTGCAAAACGCTTGTCGCCACATTTTCCCTACCCCCGCGGTCACTACTACATGCGCGTACTATTCAAATACAGATCCACACACACAGCTATAGCTGCACATTATCAACCTGGGTCTGTGATTGCACCACACACATCCATAAACGCTTATCAGTGAACCTACTAATACATTGAAAAATAAACAATTTTTCACATATACGCTAGTGCTTGACAAAAATTAAAACATATCGATATTTCAAAGTACGGTCCAATTTTAACATTCGATAAAGGTAATTATTGATTTCATTAATTAGGTGTATTACACTACAACAAAGTCAATATGCCTACCTATAAAATAAGTGAGTCACATGGGGTATACTATTGTTTCGAAAACTGAACTATGTAATTCTGACACCACATGGGCTTAGGTATAGTTGAAGAACAAAGGTTGTTGTATATTTTGTACATCGAGCAACTCGATTTTCCGCGCAAGCACGGAAGGGAAGTAGCCTAAGCTAAAAATTATTGTTAAAATCTTTCTGTAATTTCTTGCGGGAGGGGAAAGTTGCACACTAGCGTAAAGCCGCACTATTACGTACAAAACATACCTGTACCGATCCATTGCCGACCATACTCACTCAGCCAAATCACTAACACATAAAAAATAAAGCACCATTCACAAATCTAGCCCCGCCCTCAGTGTATTCCACGCCACAGTATATTATCAAACTCCATGGTCCACGCGGACTTGTACTTTGACAGAGGGGAAACGCTGTGTATGCCTACTCCCTTCCGTGTTGCTCGCTGATTTTGTAAGAAAACTAATAAAGTCTTAAAAATAAAAGCTTACAATAGATAAATACTGCCTCAGTTATCTTAATATTTATTTTGCACGGACAAACAATCGCGCGTTATAGCCAGTATGTGTATACTTTTGTTAATAATGAATGAATTATGAAGTAATGTTTACCGCGAATTAAAAGATTGTACGTACGGGTGTAATGTTAATTGCGTACAATTTTTTTTATCGATTTATTATGTTACTTTATCGATAAAACTATGTAAAATTTAAAATAAAATTTTCATCGTTTATTTTTGGGCAAGTAAAATTGGACCGTCACAGCACTAACTCACAATCGCTACCTGCGGTTGTACCATGGAAGATTAGAGGTTATGACGATATCTTTAATTTTACATTACATTGCTGTTTATGCTTGTACCACTTTAGATGTTAATTAATGTATGCAGCAATGGTATGCAAAATGACGATCACACCAAAAATTTATAACTATCATAGTGAATCATTGGGCTCCGTTTATTTTATTAAAAAATACAATTAAAATAAAATACAATACCTATCAGTGAAATGTAATCTCATTATTGGTATAATTGCAAGTTGTGGAATAACTTCCACAGTTGTTTATGCTCCATAACACAAGGTTCAAAGATGATTCACGCCTGCCGGTTCGAACAAGACTAAACTACAATTCGAGCACTGGTGGCCTACAAGTCACCTGTGCGGCGACAATGTCACGCGGTCATGCGACTTCTAGTACCTTATTATTTAGATTTCTGTGGATAGAACGGACACTCCCCACCCCCCGCCAATTTCAAGCTTCCTCCCCCTCAAGTACGCAAGAAGAACTCAACGAAGGGTTGTATCGGACGATATTTTAAGTGGGGATGTAGCTCAGTGGTAGAGCTTTCGCTTTGCATGTGAAATGCCCCGCGTTCGATCCCCGGCATCTAAAAGCTTTTTTGCATTGTTTTGATTGAAAATGACTAAATTCTACTGATTACTTTTTACATACAAATCTATTAAACAAATGAAATTAAAATTTTCTTTTGAAAAATGCTACCATTCCATCAGTATTTTCTTAAGACGTTGTCACGTTCTATCGTCAGTAAACCGACTTTACAGGCAAACATTTTTTTTTAATTTTAAAATATTGGGAATAAAAATAGCTAATTAGGTTGATAATGTAATAAAAAACCGTTACTGATCACAATCCCTTTTCAGTAAAAATCTTTAGAACTCCCGAGACAATAGACACCAACTAAGCCAAAGTAGAAGGAAAATTCAAGGATATAAATAGCAACACTGATACGACAATATTTTATCCACAGACTAAGTAGAGAGATACTCTCTCGGCTGAAGGATTAGTATCCATAGCCAAGAATAAATTTTAAAAATATATATTTTGTCTTTCATCAGGTTTACGAATTTGTTTTGAAATTTTGATGTTTTGATATAGTTTTCATTCGAATAAAATGCGTACATGGATAAAGTAGTTTATTATTTATTACTAGAAGTCGTGCTTTCGCAAATTGAATGAATTGAGTCCCATTATGCCTAACGCTTTGACAACAAACCAAAAGACCTACAAGCGCCCCCTATTATCGTTTTATTAAACCATATCTTTTTGTCTCGTCGGAAAACGGCTCATTGTAAAGCTACGATGCGGTCCGCGATGGATAAAAAGTTTTTCGTAAGGACTCGTTCACAATACATACCTTCCTTTTCGGCTTAGCACAGGCACACTGTATAACTCTGTATATACCAGCAAGTTTTTCCCGTTTTACAGGCGAAATCAACGGCAATGCCATGACGCCTTCATCTCGAGTATCAGCTATCAACTTGGTCGGCGATCTTCTACGAAAAGTCGGGGTAAGTCACACGTTACATGTTATAGTTAAGATTATATGTGTCATCGTCGCTGTAGTGTTCACCATAGAATTATACACCTTATGATATTTATTTTATGTATATTTAGTTAAATATTACATGTTATCAAGTTTATTTTACGTATGTTTGGTGGACGAAAAAAGATGGTAGTGGGAATTTTAGGTGGTCGGATTTGTAGGCCAAATCACACGCGCGTGTTGCAATGTCGTAGATATAAAGATATGATTTGAGTCCTTAAAATGCAGCAAGTAATACCGAAATTTCAAAATACGGACTTATTAAAATTTGTAGATAAATTACCACTATTGGTGAAACATGATAAATAAATATTGGTAGACATTTCACACACAACACCATCTGACCCCAAACAAAAAAAGCTTGTACCTACTATGGCAGCCAGATAGCTGATATAGTACTTATACAGTTTTGAATACATACCCACATAGCTTTCCACACCGATAAAAATGTTACTATCTTATACCTTTAAACGAGCAATTCTTGTACCTATATAAATATGTATATATATAATATATATAGAATCCGAATCTCGGAAACGGCTCGACGGATTTTCATGAAATTATGTATGCAGGGGATTTCGGGGACGATAAATCGATCTAACTAAGTCTTATTTAAAAAAAAACGCATATTATGCGCGTTTTTAGACAATGAAAAACTGTCACATTAGACATTAGAATGTGAAGGTAAATTTCGCCGCATGACGCGACAGCCCAATTAGCTCAGACGGAAAGTCGGGCGCTCATAGCGGTCACGAATTAGTAGCTCCGGGTTCGAATCCAAACGGGTTATCTTTTTTTTTCAATTCGTTTTTTTTAAAAAATCTATTTCTTGGAGTCTTTTATCTGTAGGTATCTAAGTATATTTAGTATTTAAACCGAGCAAAGCTCGGTCACCCAGGTACTTACGAATAAAATGAAGTATACGTCATTCCGTTCAATTAACATTGGTGGTACCTACCTGAGATTAAGATAAAATAAGTCATGTTAACAGTATCAGATACGTATAATTTCTCAAAACTTTATAAACCAATTTTGTCTCGTCCTTAAACAATCTTATTTTTCATATATTTGCTAGCGTTCCGGCGATTTCAACGGCAGTGCTAGTATTCGGCCTTCACCTACTAGTTCTAGCACTTAAAAATTGTTCTATTGTGTTTGCACAACAAGCCATATATCAAAACAAAACTAAGCGCCCGCCAGGGACACATTTAAAATGGATTTGCTATTGTCGTCTGTATAATTTCGGCATCAATTTATTTATTCAAACTAGCAGTGCCACGCGTCTTTACCAGCGCAGTCTCTGTTCCCGTTTTTTTCCCGGGATGAAAAAATGGGCCTCTGCCTATATTTATTCCAAACTATAATCTGACTGTTCAAAGTTCAGTCCAATCCATTCAGCCGTTACAACGTGATTGAGCAGCAAATATCTAAACTTTGTCGTTCATAATAATAGGATAATAAGAATGACAAATGCTAATGACATTAAACTTTATTACATGGGAAAGCTTAGTTAAATTATACAATATTTATTTGTCAATAATAATCTATAAAACCGATTGTAAAAAAAAACATCAAAATTATATGCCCAGAAGTAACATAACATATGAAATAAAGTATTAGGTAAAATTACATTCACAAAGTTTGAAAAAAAATAATCTCGCCAAAATGAAATCAAGAGAGAATGATAGTAAAGGCATAACAATTTTGAGTGAGGCCTTAGAGGCCCAGGTATCCTTCATAATAATGATATTAGGGTCTTGCGAAGTTTGATATTACGCGTTAACAATTCAGTGCACAGTCAGTAAAACCAGATATTATATCAGCTTTCTTTCAATAAATATTTATGATTTGCTAAATTACTTTTTGTATGTAGCATTACCTACTTCATCTTGTTTCGTTCACTATAACTAGTCTAGTGCTATATGGGTATTGCAAAAAGGACATACATAAATATATAGCTTGCTATACAGCATTGGATGCCAGGTGAATATGAGAAGGTATACAAATAGGGTGCAAGTTGCAAACTTATAAAATACAGTAGGATTAATCCTGATAATAATATCCCAAAAACAGAGTTTCCAACTGAAGTTTCATTTTGATAAAATGTATGTATTCTACATACATTTTATCAAACTTAACCTTAACTGATTTAAATCAGTTACGGTTAAGTCCAGTAAGTCCTTTTTGCATAATCTGGTATTTTTATGCTTATTTTGTCATTTGAACTTGGTATTTCGTTCATCTATGTATTTATCTGTATATGCATATATTATTATTGCTGCACTAATTTATGCACATTATTTTGATGTCAAATGATTATTTATTATATAATTGAAATGTTTCATGAGCTTATTTGTGCTGTGGTATTAGCTGTTTTGAATATTGTTATTATTTGTAATCTGTATTATTGACACGTAAAGTACGAAGGGTGATATTGCATCCCCCATGAAGAAAATAATAAGATTATAAAGTAAACTATATAATTTCAACCTTAGTTTGGCAGGATAATGGCTACATTAGCTCTGAATCTGTGTTCATTACTGTGACAGTAAAAATGTTAGAAAGGTTTATATGATTGTAATGATTCCTATAATTTAAATTTCAATATTTATCTACAACATCCAAGAATATGATGTTTAAGTATTAGATAAATTAAAAGATCTTGTTTTGGGTTTGATCGAAAAATGTAAGAGAAAGAAATATAAAATTTATTTAATTAGAGTATCTTTATTTTATTGTAATACTGTAGACGTAGTTGCATGGCGTGTCGTGTAGTATGCATGTTGTTTATTGCTTACAGCTTGAAAGGTTTCTTTGCCGAGAGTGTGGTATGGTTAAATGCGACTGCAAAACTTCGCCTGCGGCCCCTAGCCCGCCTGCGTCGCCAGTGCCGAACCAAACCGCCGCTGAAAACGCTCAATACCACGAAAGTGTCACCAAATCTGACTCCATAGAGTATAGGAACCCAAAAGCATTTACTCGGCAATTGTCAGGACCAGAGAATAGCGAATATTCGAAAAAGCCCCCTATACCTATGAGCAGAGCATCGGAAACCCCTTTCGTTCGTTCCACCACAAACGAAAACGGGAAATTACGAAGATCGTTCGCCGTGCGCTCCCGTGAGGGACTCGAGAATCTCTTAAGCTTCGCGTCCGTAAGGAAAGGTCACGAGTCGAGCAAAAGCAAACAGCCAAATAAACAATGATGTTTTTATTTACTTTGAACTTTGTGATCTTTTGCATTTTTAGCTTTACATTGTAATAATATTTCTCATAGAATTTGTATAATTTTTTTTAATGTATAGTTTTTATTTATAATTTTTAGACAGTACATTGATGTAGTACAAATTATGCACTTGTGTAAATAATGATAGAGATCACACATTATGATGAACGGAATTGTCGTAAAAGTATTATTGTTATTTTATATTGTAAATAATATTTGATAATAATTTATCTTATTCTGCCTATAATGTGGTACAAGGGGCTTGTTGCTTTCTACAGTTGTGCTGAGATAGTATACCTGTGTTAGGATTACATACATATAAAATATTTAACCTGATGGCTATCTAAATTTTTACATTAGTTGAAGTGTCTGTCAGCGTAGATCTGTTTATGAAATAGTCCTAAAAAACATGCCTTTTCATACTGTACGTGTGGACAAAAACGCACTGTTGTTTCTCACTTCAATCTACTACTGTGCGTATTATAGACTAGTAAGTAACATCTAATATATATTGCTGTTTAACCAGCGTAGTTCTAGATTCCTTTATTTTTTCGGGATAGAAAGTGGCCTATGTGTCATTTCACAATATTATCTGTTCTGTAACAAATTTATATCCAAATCCCTTCAATGGTATTAGCTTGAGAAACATCAACATTTTCCCACTTATGATATTAGTAGGATATCTTTACACAACAGCTTTTATAATGTACTTATACATTTCTACATAAATATACAGACAACTTCAATGATATTATTCCTCTCAGCCATTAGAATTCTTCTCAGCACGGCTCGGGTACACATATCGCATTATAAGCGACAATAATACATCACAAGCTTGTTACTTAAAAAAGACGCTTTCTCCATCTCACTGTTTTATATCATAATCTAGTTGGTGACGGCCATAACTCACGTTCTGTGGCGCCTACTAATATTAACATCATTCATTTATCGTGTACTTTTTCTTCATTGTAGGCTTTGGAATCGAAATTAGCTTCGTGTCGCGGTACGGTTAGACCTAAAGAGCATTCACCAAACTCTGCATCGGATGTCAGTAAGGACTACAGGTGTGTACTCAAGACTAACCAGGTGTAAACTACGTTACGTTCAAGTTAACAGCACCGCGGCATCGCTTCGGCAGCTCTAGCTTTTAATAGTGTGATACTATATCGAAAGAATCTACTCAACATAGCTTATTGTCCTAGCTGATCATAACACTCGATGTACTGTGATCTATATCACATTTCCTACTTTAAATAAAATCTGTGATCATAATAAATTAGAATAGAATTTTGGTAAATCTATGTTTCGGCCTACCCACCGGTGACTCAAGCACAAGACGATTAGTCTCACGCATCTTGAAGTGTACGTATCGCATAATATTCATGTCTTCTGTCTAAAGTGTGATTGATCATAATCTCGAAAATTTAACCGTTCTTGCATAATGACTAAGCTTTATAAATTGCACCTTTATATGGAAAAAAAACCTTTTGTATATTGGTGGACAAACGTATTTTGGAATGATATTTATGTAAATATGTAGGGTAAAGAAGTATGTATGAATTGTTAACATTAATAAATTTTATCAAAATGATTTGCGTAGAGCATACGAATTTTGTCTGTAGTTAGGTTTACTGTACTTATATTTTTGTAGATTAAAGACAGTAAAATCCGAATGGATTCACTAGATTAAAGACAGTAAAATCTGAGTGGATGCACTCTGTAGTATTTTATAATGTTGTGAAACTTAGGAAGAATTTAAAGTTATTTAAAATGTTTAAAACAGCTCAATTCTAAAATTATTCCCCATGTAGTAGAAAAAAAACACCATTAATAGGTACCTATATCGTTTAAAATTCTTTTCAGGTACTATAAATTTGTTTTGTGGCTAACCATTGTGTAAAGTGCAAATTTGTCCATTGCATGTTTGTTCATATAATAACATCTAGCATGCACTAATTAAAATTGTTGGTATTTGTGTAACTATGTTTACAAAACAACTACACATGAGTGCCTAATATTTTACACCTTTGGTCTTCTTATACTTGAAAACTTATAATATACTGTATAAAGTTATAATTATCTATTCTGGTTTGCATCATCATAACCAGTCTTGCACGAAACTGATAGAGTAAATTATAGCCTTCTTTTAAGTCTATGTAGACCAAATTTGTATTAAATAAGATGATGAGCTAAAGCCGTCATCTTGTTGAAAAACGACGCTAACCTATGTTCTAAATCTAAAGGTCAGTCCAAACAATCCAATTATATTTATTTAAATTATATGTATTTTAAAATTAGCAATACGGCTGGCTTTATTAAAGACGACCTGAAAATGTGGATAAAACAATCAAAGTGAAATAAAAGGTTGTTATATAAACCTATCTTGCCTATTAGAATATCACAATTAGTTAAATGGCGCGTTTTCACAATCGCCATAGATATAACGTTTGAATCGGTAAGTTGTGTGAAGAAATATGCTAAATGTGTTAGAAAGATATCTTTACACAAAACACTTTTCAAGGCGTATCTATGTATACATAAACATATTGGGAGATTTAGAGGTGACAGTATAACTTAATTTGGTTCTGTACCTAATGGTACCATATCATGAAAGCAATACCTATGTATCAGTTTCCTTTCATTTCTATCCATTTATTACATAAAAAAACTGATTGCTTTGTGTAAGATATAAAAATTTGACTGGATCTGATTTTAATTTCGAAAGACCACAATGTTGTTTTAAATTATACGAATATCACCCCACTACGACCGTAATGAAGCAGTATTAACACCACAATTAATATATAAAAAATATAAAAACGCATAGCCCTTACTTGTACCTATATTGTCCCCGATGTAATAACGAGACACTATGATCGCGACAATTTATGAAGTTTGCCGTAAACCATAGTTCTACAAATAGTGTGCGTGTGTGTGTAATTATGCAGCTTGAATTTGTATTTGACGACTTGGCGCCTGCCGCATTGCTGCCACACTTCAATCATGTATGATTACAGACGCACACATAACGCTGCGCGCAGAAATTACTTGACGTATCTATACAACTAAAATACGAAATACGTTTGGGCGTTATTCAGATAATAGTGTTTCGTGTTCTTTTTCTGGGAAAATATACTACTATCGTGAAATTGAATGAGGTTGTGTCTCAACGCTACGACATTATGGTCCTTCGAGCCGGCATCAGTTCTCAAAAGGCAATGAAAACAAACCATTAAAATATAATACTGATACTATGATTACAGATTTTTAATATTCGCACGTATTGTTAGATGTATAATGGTAAATAATAATACATATATTGGTAAATAACTGCGTTATTTTGTACCAATTCATAGCTTGCGCCACATAACAAGAGATTACAATAAATAAATAAATCTACAAAGAGTTGATGTTAATAAAAATAAATGATCTAACAATGTGGCTAGTTTTCATTTGATAGTAGATTATACAAATAGTATTTTGTACTCTGATTGCCGTAAACACGTGATTAATTAGTTTTCAGAAATCGTTTTTAACTTATTTGTATTTATTCACATGTGTGGTGACCAAACGTTATAATTTTTCGCAATATGAAATATTGAACGATATTAAAAATAAGTCCAGACTAAATTGTTGTTTCATTATTCTATAATATTTGGTTTCCTTTTAATATATTTGATATTAAATTACTCCATTCAACTTGTTTAGGCACTTCCACAGGTGGCTTGAAGTTTTTAATCAGTTCAAAGATTGACTTGCTGAATAGTTTTACTTGCAGCACTAGATGGGATGACTGGTTTTCTTCAATCTCTATTAAAATGTTACCTGAAAATTGCAATACCACATTAAATACCTACTTACATATTTTAAGCAAGTTCATATTTATAACCTTAACCGTAATCTCACTATATTGAAGGGTGAGCAGTCAAATTGTAGTAATGGTATTCATTTTGCTTTACCCTGGTCTTATACCATTAAAAATAATTTCGCCGTCGCGTCAAAATATCGTGGCTTGGTTGTTAACAGTTATAGCATGTCAACTTGCCTGCTACTTTACAAGATCTCGTCAGCCATAATGTCGCCACGTAGAGTGGTAACGTCTGCACCAGATATATCAGCTTTGCTAAAATATGTTGCACAGCAAGAGATAGCACTCTGAACTGAAAAAAAAAAGAATATTTGACGAGCTGGAAATTAGGTGAAGAAGTCGCAAATTATAGTAATTGCCTTATGTTTACCAATATTATAAGCACAGCAGGCCTTTTTTTGGGGTCACCCTAATTCGCGAAAGTTGCAAGTCGATAATTTATTCAAGAACTCACTGGTGCGTTTAAAAAAAAACCCTATTGCACAGTATTGACAAACTTACGGCACTGAAGTGGAACTCAGTTCAGTTGCAAGTGACTACAGAGAGGATACGCTACTTAGCCACTACTAACTAGACCAAAATGTGTAATTATTCACTGAAAAGTGAAAAGAAAGCAGCAAACTGTGTGTAATACATTTATAGAGTTAGGACACTATTTAAAATTGAGGTGGTAAACTGTAGGCAACTATCCAAAAAGCAGACTGGAGTGGAGGACACAGCTTACACAGTATATGGTTGCTATACTTGCTATGATAAATCACTATAATGTGTGCACGTATTATATAATAGTCATCATCAACAGCCCACTAAACGTTCCCACTGCTGGGACTCGGGGCCTTCTCTCGCAAGGAGAGAGTTAAGGCCATAATCCACCACGCTGGCCCAGTGCGGGTTGGTGGATGACACATGACTTCGAAAGATTCTAGGTACATGTCGGTTTCCTCACGATGTTTTCCTTCACCGTTTTAAGTTAGCGGCATTACGCACATGACTTCGAAAAGACAGTGGTGCGTGTGGGGTTTGAACCCGGGGTCTCCGGATCGGCAGCCGCCGTTCTCCCGACTAGACCACCGTAACTTATCATCTTATATATAAAATTCTCGTGTCACAGTGTTTGTTTCCTTACTCCTCCGAAACGGCTTTACTGATTTTAACCAAATTTTATATGCATATTCTGTAGGTATGAGAATCGGCTAGGGGAGACCGAGGAGTGTTGTGACAATTTTTACTTAGAGCAACATATCTCAACAACGAAACATACCACAATTAAAAACGTTATACCAAAATGTATCCCAATTATTACTCTTTTGAAAATAGTAATTAAAAGCAATTAAAGTTATACGGTGACTGAGAAAATCCACAAAAACTGAATGTACTCCTATTGTCACAACTCTCCTAACACCGAGGTAAGTTGTAACAGGTACCAAGGTTAGTTGTGACAGCTATGTACTTAGACTACATTTGACAGATAAATATATTTTTGTAATAAGCAAAACATGTTTTTTGCATAAAAGTACTTTAATTTTCAAAATAATAGTAAGAAACAATAACATGAAGTACTAAACATCAAAATAACAAGTATACATTCTTTTATCAGTAGGTATTTAGTAGTGGTAGGGCTCTTGGCAGAGTCCGCCTGGGGAAGTACCACACCTTTGCCAGTTATTTTATCGCCAAACAGTAATGTGCAAACATTTCTGTGTTCCAGTTTAAAGGGCAATGTTTCCAGCGAAGTTACAGGGCTTAGAAATATAATAGCTTAGATCTCTGGGTGACGAGAGCTGAGCAGTGCAGTGCTAGGTAATGATTTGGTCTCTTCATCCAATAGCTGCATGTCACTGTTATGTTACGTGGCAAGCATGTTGCTTACCATCAGGTACATGTTCTGCTCGTCTTATAATATATATATATATATATCTATAATATATATATTAATATATCTATACTATAAAAAATGGTTACTTAATGAGATCAAAATCAAATCTAAAAAATCATAAATAATAATCTAATCTACAAACAGTTATGACAGATGTATTGTAGCTCGCCCCAAGAGCAATCTTCATGAGACCAGCCTTTACATTTCAAGCAATAATCAGCATTTTTTGCATCTTCTTTGGCATATTTTGCACTTTTCTTTTTAGTCTGCTTCTTGGTTTTTTTGGTTTCTTCTTTTCTTCATTTAAAACACGCTTTTTACACTTTTGAACTTTCTACTGGCTTCTATAGTCTATTTCATCTTCTGTAGGTGTGTCTGTAAGAATAGCTGATTTGATCTTGCGCGTCTATTAGGTTGGGTTTTTTTGTCTTAGTGGAGCCTTTGGCAACAGCTTGCTGATTCTGGCAAAAACATTTATCTCAAACTTAGGTTGTAAAAATTGACAAAAACAAACAAGCATACATATTATACAAATAAAAAAAACATTGTTGAAACCAATTAAAACAAAGCTATTCATAAAATAAACTTAAATAGGAGAGTTGTGACAGCGTGTCACAATTCTCCTAGATACCAAAAATTACGACTTGGTTAGAATAATAATTCATAATTTCAAAACATGATGGAAACATAGGAAGAGAATGTCACGCTTTGAAACATCAAAAACCACTCAACAAAAGGAAAAATAATGTAATCATGATAATGCAATATGTCAGTACATAGAAACAATCAAAATTTCGATAAAAAACTTACTTTTCGGTTTTTTTTTCATGCAGTCGTCGCACTCGCATAACCGTTTGCCATGCACCTCTGGCGCGTACCGTGTCAACTAGCGCGTCTTTAAAGAAACAATTGCGTGGTGTTACCAACTCGCTAACGGTCATAGGTTCCGAGTAATCGTCTTTGTCACAACTCCCCTCTGTCACAACCCACCTTGGTCTCCCCTACTAGCTATTTTTCATACCCCTAAGTGACAAGGGTTGTTCACTAAGGCAAAACAACGTTTGCGGGGTCAGCTAGTAGTGATATAATATAATAGTGATTCATCATAAATCTGTGTTGTGTCTGAAATAGTCAATCATTCATCATCATCAAACATCAATGTCAGAATTACGATTTGTGATTGTACTTGTACGTTTGTTTTAGGCCAGGCTAGGTAGAAATTCTGTTGCCTATACTTACCACAGTGAAGACAATATAATACATAGCAGTTGTTGGTAGTAACAGTAGTAAGATGGTGAAAGCCACTGTTCCCACAAAGAGCTCCTGATTCGTGTATTCACAAGAGTCTATTCCACCTCGCAATGGGTTGTACTTTCTCCCAACAAATAATCTTAATAATGCGATTAGTCCACATATTTGGATGTTAAAAAGCCTGAAAATGTAAAAAAAACAAAAGTAAGTAGACCTAAAGATGCTTAAGATCATAATACTACATAATACTTTTATTCATAAATGTACAAAAACCAAAACTTTAGATTAATTAGACTTAGCCATAGAAGAATAAGAATCGTTTTTTTTTTATTTCGTAGCCTAGATTGCAACTGATCAAGGTGCGAGAAATAAAGTAATTTGTGCCGAAACTTATTTTCTTTTGCACTGGTTTTTCGTTTTACATTATCGTAGCACAAGAGACCATATACTAATCTGATTAGAATGAGCTGCTTGTAATACTTTCACGAATTGGACTCGTATTGAAAAAGTTTGACAGAAAGAAAAATTAACAATAGGATCCATCCAAAATTTCAAAATAATCGTGTAATTTCCGTTCACGTTACTTTTTCGCGATGAAAAGTAGGTAGCTTATGTGTTATTCCATCTATCTATGTTTCAAATTTTAACACTACTATGTTATATACAATATTATGTTATTAATATAAAAATCTCCTGTCACGATGTTTGTCCGCGATGGATTCCTAAACTACTTAATCGATTTTAAATTAAATTGGCACACCGTGAGCAGTCTGGTCCAACTTGAGAGATAGGATAGTTTTTATTTCGATTAATAGTCTTTAAATGACAATATCCGAGCGCAGCCGGAATGGGCCGCTAGTGTTATTATAAATTTTAACGTTCCGACCTCATTGAGCAATAAATATCTAGACATCCAAACTTTCGCATTTATAATATTAGTAGGATGATTAGATCCTATAAAATATAATGATGATGACACTGATTAGCTTTATTTACCTTGCTGCATACACATAGATGCAGTAAGAGTGGAATGTAGCTAGACAAATCACATCTGATAGAACAGCTATTTGGAAAGTGAATCCAAAGTATCCAATGTAATGATAAACATTGAGAATCACATCTAGTTTTGTGCTGCAGGTATCTGTAACAAAGTTAATAAGGGATAAGGGCTCTGCACTTTCAGACAGTAGGTACTCCTAAATCCGGCAGGGAGTAGACGCTCCTGCAATGCATGCAAAACCATGCATAAAAAAACTTTGTTAAACCCACTTTAGACACTGTAGAGCATTGAGATATATTACTAATAATTACGCAAAGCTGTACAGATGGTTTCTTCGATATTTTATTTTTGGACAATGAAACCTTCAGTGCTTACAATGCTAAATATATTTTTTAAATTGAAGATTTCTATATCAATAAATCATTTATTTCATAATATTACAAAGCTGACAAAATAAGCTAAGTATATTATTATTAGAACCAGGGCCAAATAAATTATATCAAAATTGGATCAGATGTTATTTACAAAAATATTTAAATCTTGCGTAAACATGGTCATAAGTACTTGCTTTGATTTTTTCTTATGAAATTGAAGAGAGTATTACTAATTAAACCATAACCGATTAAGTAAGGCTGTCGAAAAGTAGGACTCGACACATTTATGTTATTCATTTCATGTTAAAAAGTTGAATATGTTAAAAACAATTAAGTGAAATCTTCTTTAGCTATAGGTATTGAATTGAGCACTTTTGGTATGGGGAAAGTGTTATGGTTCTGCGCCAATAACATTCTACTGTTAAGAGTAGGTATATATATATCTATAGCACATAATATGTACTGATACCAGACTGGTACATGAACAGCGGCCTGTGTACACAAATAGTACTAAACTTAATATTTATACAGGTGAGGTTTAAGTTGTAAGTTCTAAGTAAAAATGAACTTCTATTGGTTGTCCCTACATTTGCAATTTTTTTTGTAAAATAACAAGTGTATGAAATTATGAATTACCTAAAAATAACCACCATAATTGTACATGGTACGAAAAGTATTTTCCTAGCATTTTGTTGAATGCATTGTTCAGTTTTAGCCCCACCGGAGCGCCCATGAGCCAGGTCAGTAATGAGTACAGCATATTTATTAGGTTCTGAAATGTAGATAAAAGTAAAAATTATTTAAAAAAATAAAAAAGGCCTCCACACCTCTAAATCCGGCTCTGGGTATGGTCTGAAACTGAAGAGGGTCACAAAGGACATGACGACTAAAAGCAATCTCTTTCAAGCCAGAATGGAAATCTTTTTTTTTTTTTTTTAATGGCTCTATGTGGATTAGTCTCACAATTCCGCCAATGTCACGTTAAATGATAGGCCGTCAAACAAAGAGATAGGGGCCAGTAATAGGAATATTGTACAGTAAAGGGGATTTATCACGTATTTTATGTTTTACTAGGTCGCAAAAATTCAGAATGGAAATCGTTTTTACCAAAAAGTTAAAACACTACTTCATAAATGTCTTTATAATTTTTTTTATCAACTTGGCAGTGTCACCATAATATTGTTTATAGACTACAGATAGATAAGAAAGCATTTACTGACATATTAAAACATACATTAGAATCAGTAACAATTCCATTACATCTTAATGTATAATAAAGTAGCCAAGTGCGAGTTGGACTCGCCCATGAAGGGTTCCGTTCCAGCAAGTAACATAATATAAATAGTACACATAGTTCACATAGTTCTTGCAGTTCGTTGTAACTTTGATCGAAGTTTTAATAATAGTGTATTTATGACGTACTAAAAAAAACTACTCATCAGATCGAGTTCAAACTAATTTTCGTTGGTAGTTTTCATAGTAATGTACATCATATATTTTTTTTAGTTTTTTAATTCTCTTACTTTAGAAGTTAGAGGGGGGGGGACACACATTTTACCACTTTGGAAGCGTCTCTCGCGCAAGTTATTCAGTGTAGACAAAAAATATATTGGAAACCTCAACATCATTTTTTAAGACCAATCGATAGACACCCCACACGTGTAGGTTTGATGAAAAAAAAATTTTTGAGCTTTAGTTCTCAGTATGGGGGGCACCCCTAATTTTTGTTTTTTTTAAAAACTTTTGTAAAAATCTTAATGCTGTTCACAGAATACATCTACTTACTAAGTTTCAACATTGTAGTTCTCATAGTTTCGGCAAAAAGTGGCTGTGACATACGGACGGACAGACAGACAGACAGACAGACATGACGAATCTATAAGGGTTCCGTTTTTACGTTTTACGGAACCCTAAAAATCTCCTGTCACTATGTTTGTCCGCGATTCCTAAACTACTTAACTGATTTTAAATTAAATTGGCACACCGTGAGCAGTCTGGTCCAACTTGAGAGATAGGATAGTTTTTTTTTTTTCGATTAATAGTCCTTATATTACGAAATCCGAGCGAAGCCGGAACGGGCCGCTAGTAGTATTAATATATCTCGTCATTTGCAAAATAATATGAATATGAGTAATAAGATTCAGCACTATGCCGTCACTTCTAAGCTGTCCAACTGAGTGAGTTGAAGAGGGGGCGGGGGGGGGGGGGTTGCAACCCTCGATCATTTCTCCTCGTCGCATGATTTTAGTATGGCATTGCTGAATAATAGATTAATGAGATATCGAAAAAATGCATGATTTTCCTACAATTTACAGAGTTAATTTGGTCATTTGTTTATGTATGGTATTGGTTCCATACAGTTTCAATACCTCTTTTTATCCATTATTTCGCAATGCTGTACAAAAATCATGCGACAAGGAAAAATAATTGAGGGTTGCAACACTTCAACTGCACTCAGTTAGACAGCTTACAAGTGATGGCATAGTGCTGAATCTTATTACTTTAAACCCTTCTATCATTCTACATAGGTCTCCTCCTGGTGGTTCATTTGATCCATACATTTTGTTTACGGGCCTGTAGTCTATTATGGATTGCATACCTCCAACATATCCATAAGCTGAGTATTTATGTACTTGGAGTCTTGCGTGACTAGTTGTAATAAAAAGTACCCCAATATTACATCTGTCAATACTGCCAATATCAAGTTTCCTTGTTTTATAGATATCTGAAATAAAAGAAATTTGTAGCTTTCAAAGCACAAAGGATTTTTTATAAAACAATAGAACTACTATAAGTTGCATAATCATCCCACTTGATGCACACAATGTTGCCACTAGGATTCTGGGCCTTCTCCTACTGGGAGAGTCAAAGCCATAATCCACTATACTGGCCAAGTATGAGTTGGCTGATGTAATCATGTAATAATTGAAAGATGTCATTTTTTTGCCAGTTTCCTCCTAATAAAAATAAATGTTTTCTATTACCATTATGTGCATCTGCACTTGGAAAATAGATATATTGGATCAAATCCACTGAATGATCTGATCCAGCAAGCACTTAGCGGAGTTAATTAGTACCGACAACCTCAAGATTGTAAAATTTGACATTTTAGTCACTACGTATAGGTAAATAATATAATTTTGTGATAAAAATGTTGAATTCTGAATAAATACCCTCACCTTTTTATCTGTTCTAATGGTGTCTATTAACCATTTGACAAGATTTAAATAGTTACAAATATGCTGTAGGAACATAGAAAATGTTAACCAATATGGTATTTCTACACTAGGAATATATTTTTTTAATTTCGGGGATAATCCATTTTCTTCTAATATGATACTTTGCAGCTGTAGTATGCTGGAATCTGTAGAATTTGTAATTGTTTCGGAATCTCTAATCTTGGTGTAATCATATTGCATTATAATAACGTTGCTTGTAGGCTTGGATTGTCCATTCAGCACTAATTGCTTTAGAAATGTTCTCTCTTCATTGATTATAATATTGTTCGGATATCTATGGAACTTCTTCCTGGGAACGTTTTCTCCACAATATGCGTAAATATTATGGGCAGTTGATAAGCGTCTTTGAGTAAAATCAGTTTCTGTATAACCCTTTGTCAAATAGATAGTTGTTGAATTACAACTGTACGTAATACTGCCAGCAAAATACGCTTTCTTGGAATCGTATTTATTTGAAGGGACTAGAATTTTTATCAAACCTGGCGATAACATTTTCGATTTCGGGGAATATATTACTATGATATGAATGAATTAACGATGGAAACTTATTTTAATGTTAATAGGTACATAAGTTATAGAGTATCTAATTGCTAATTCCGAAAAATCCGAAATTATGAAACATTAACACAGTAACATTTCAAATATTTGTAAACAAATGCGACAAGGCGACAACGACAAGGAGGAGGCGAGCACAGCACAGACCACAGACAGCCATTCACAGAGTAAGTAATCACTACGTAGACTAAAGAGCTAAAGACCTACGGCGAGACGGCGACCCCAGGGTAGCGATTCTGAAACCATTCGGTTGCATCCGACACGGAATCTCATCTCTCGGTCTTTGTCTTATCTGACAAGCATGACAGAGACCGAGAGATGAGATTCCGTGTCGGATGCAACCGAATGGTTTCAGAATCGCTACCCTTTGCAGACCAGCCTAGCGATTCTAAAACCAGTCGGAGCGATCCGACACGGAATCTCTTTAGAATGACATAGACAAGTAATGTCATTCCGATTTTGAACCGTTCGGATTGCGTTTAGAATCACTACCCAGGGTAGTGATTATAAAGTCATTCGGTTGCATCCGACTCGGAATTTCATCTCTCGATCTTTGTCTTATCTGTTTAGCATGACAGATACAGGGATTATCATTCCGATTCCGAACCATTCGGAATCGCATTTAGAATCGCTACCTAGGTAGAGAGTGCGAGTTTTGTCACAGCTAAAGGCGTTATTACACCATTCGTTATTCAGACAGTCAAGTAGCGTAGTATAATATGCGTCAGACTGTTAGACTCTGAATTCAGACAGCAAGATCGGGTTCGGGGAGTCTTACTGGCGTACAGTCTGAATAAAGAGTAGTGTAATAATAGTCCATTGAAAAGTTACATTTGGGGTTGCGTTTCTTAGAGGACGCAATTTTATTGACGTGATAACGTCTTATAATTCGATGAAGCCGGCTGCACGCCCACAAAACATGACGTCATGTACCGTTACCGTCGGTCGTTACCTCGCCGCATGTTTGTTACAGTTGTATTAATTATTTCGACCAGTAGTTCAAGCGGGGATGTAGCTCAGTGGTAGAGCGTTCGCTTTGCATGTGAAATGCCCCGGGTTCGATCCCCGGCATCTAAAAGCTTTTTTGCATTGTTTTGATTGAAAATGACTAAATTCTACTGATTACTTTTTACATACAAATCTATTAAACAAATGAAATTAAAATTTTCTTTTGAAAAATGCTACTATTCCATCAGTATTTTCTTAAGACGTTGTCACGTTCTATCGTCAGTAAACCGACTTTACAGGCAAACATTTTTTTTTTAATTTGTAGTGGGTTCAGTGTCAAGCTTAAACCAAGTTTGTGGGGTCGCAACCCTTGTCCCACGGCTGCCATCTTGAAAATAGTGGTTGAAATGGTTTCTACGGTATATCTCTTAAACTATTTATTTGATTTAAAAAAAATGGGAACATTTTTTGTTGCAAATTTAATTCTCTACAACTTTGGTACAGTAACTTTTTGTCGTAGAACTATAAATAAAAAAGTTATAAGCAAATAGCTAATAAAAAGAATATAGTCATCACTGAAGTTTAAATCGTATCTAAAATTATTCGAAATCGTCTTCACAATTAAAAACAGAATAAAATACATCCGCACGTGGAGAAATATGTAGCACAACTAAAAGATATAGGTCAAGAGACAACTTCAACACAATGTTATGAGTTATTCTTACAATAACAGAGGTTAGGAATAACAATAACAATAGCAGGCAGCTGTTCTTTTGTTCCCTCATGCTCACTTGGGTATTTTCTACCTGAACAGTATTCTCGGTGACGGCTATCAGATTTAAAATTATTTTAAAAATCAATAATTTTAAATTCTGTTATGGAGTAAAAAAGAGTCAATAATTATTTTTTAATAATATAATAAAAAAGTTACAATACCAAAATAAAAAAAGTAACTGATTACATATTATAAGTACACACGTATAATATAGATATAGTTAAGAATACTGAAAAATTGTACTCACTTCGGAGCGCTGTAAAACCTTAGCTATTGACTTAATGAAAAAATAACTTTAATAATAATATAATTGCTTATAACTTTTTTATTTATAGTTCTACGACAAAAAGTTACTGGACCAAAGTTGTAGAGAATTTAATTTGCAACAAAAATTGTTACCAATTTTTTTAAATCAAATAAATAGTTTTAGAGATGTATATCTATCGTAGAAACCATTTCAACCCCTATTTTCAAGATGGCGGCCATGGAACAAGGGTTGCGACCCCACAAACTTGTTTTTAGCTTTACACTGACCCCCCCCCCACACATCAAATAAATAAAATTGCGTCCTCTAAAAAACGCAAGGTAAGGCCTAAAAAATGTAACATTTTAATGGACTATAAGACAAAAACAGATAGACCGACAAATACATGACGCTGACGTTGACATCTAGTCTAAAAATATCATCAGTGTGTTTTGTGTATTCGGAGTTCGAATGCCATAATTGTAATTTTGATCTCGCTGTCTACCTATCCCTGATACCTGATACCTATCTTAAATAATTCAAATTCTTTTTTTTTTTATTGGTACGAAGTTCCTTATCGCGCGTTGTGAAAGGGGCTTGACGGAAAAAAAACTCACGAAAAGTTGTAGGTAACGTTTTTGCTAAACTAGAAAACGATACTAGAGAACCACTTGAGCCCCAAGCGGCCAAATTTGGCCGCTGTGTGTTTAGTAGTATAGTGTTTTTATTTTATTTTTAGTATTTGTTGTTATAGCGGCAATAGAAATACGTCATCTGTGAAAATTTCAACTGTCTAGCTATCACCGTTCTTGAGATACAGCCTGGTGACAGACGGATGGACTGATGGAAGGACGGACAGCCAAATCGCAGTAATAGGGTTCCGTTTTTACCCTGTGAAATTATCAGTGCTTCTCTACTATGTTATGCATGTATTATACACAAACCTTTCTCTTGAATCACTCTGTGGGCATTCATACAATATTACATACCTACATACATACAAATATACATTTTATACACACATATATTTCACACATAAATATAATATAACTAATTTAAATTCAATATTATATTTATTTAGCAGTCCTATATAAATAAATATTTATTTATAAATACATATAAATAACTCCCATAATTTAACAACAATCTATGACATAAACACTCAAAGAATATCTATTTACTTTATAAATACTTATATTATTTATTCTAATCAAATTGCCGTTCAAATAATCGTATTTATCTATTACCAATGCAACGGAGTCATTGGAAACAAGCGCACGCGCCGAGTCTTTTGTTCTGATTTCAATAGCGGCCGGGCTCGGGCGCGACACAGCTTACGCGCTAGTTTCTACGGCACTAACCTGCCGCGGCCGGCGAGCCTCGCACGCGCTACGCCATCGCCAGTACGATGCAAACCGTCAGTAGTTCATCACCTCGTTAATACCTTACATTATATCGCAGAGTACTGTGCAGCGCCACTCACGCTTTTGTATTGCACCTTTATAAACTACATATTATATTATATTAAAATTAAATATTGGACGACAGTGTGTGAGGAGCCTTTACCAAATAAAATTGTACAAGAAGATTCAGCTGTTTGGTGTTAATATCCACACTCCGCACCACCGCGGCCAAACTGGTGACCCCATCAAAAGGAACACAGCAAAGATGAGTGACGAAACCAGCGGTGAGTCTGATCATTCCACTGTAAAATCGCATGATCGCAAAGAGAACATTACCACGCGGCGATGTCACAAAATGCGCGTGCCCATTATACCAAATCTAGACGTCACGAGAATTAAAGTTCCGTCATTTTCACCGGACGATCCCGAGATTTGGTTCGCACTTTTGGAAGGTCAGTTCGAGAATTTTGGCGTGACGGACGATAAAGCGAAATTCAATTTTGTAATATCAAATCTTGACTTACACCACGCCAAGGAAGTGAAAGACCTTATCATCAACCCGCCGCCCAGTAACAAATATAATAAAATAAAACACGAGCTTATTCGACGTCTATCAGCATCACACGAAAAGAAGGTCAAACAGCTACTGTCTCATGAACAGCTAGGAGACCGCAAGCCTTCGCAATTTCTTCGACACCTGCAAGACCTAGCCGGACCAGCTGTCCCGCAAGAATTCGTCCGAACTATATGGAGCAACCGCCTACCCAGCTGTATCCAGACTGTCTTAGCGTCGCAAACATCACAGACCATGGAGGAACTCTCGGACCTAGCTGATCGGATCCAGGAGATAACGCAGCCGAATAACGTCGCAGCAGCCTCAACAAGCACCACGCATGCCCAGCCGTCCAGCGAAATCGCGGAACTGAAGCAGATGGTGGAGCGCCTGTCCATGAAGCTCGACGAACACACCCGCGGAGCGTGCAACATCAGCAACCGATGCAGACCTCAGCAGCAGCACCATCCGCCATCCCGCCCGAGGTCAAGGTCGAACTCCAGCTACCGGAAGTACCCCCTGTGTTGGTACCACTCACGACACGGCGTCAACGCTCGGAAGTGTATCAAGCCATGTGACTTTGGAAAGTCGGGAAACGCTGCGGGCAGTCGCTAATGGCGGCTGACGATTGCCCTACGTCATCAGGTCGCCTCTTCGTCACCGATCGCAGCTCCAACACTCAGTTCCTAGTGGACACTGGCAGTGACCTGTGTGTTTACCCTCGATCTGCACTCCGGGAGCGGCGAAGCAAGACGAACTACCAGCTTTGTGCAGCAAACGGGACTAACATCGACACCTACGGTTATATTGAACTGAGACTAAATTTAGGCTTAAGGCGCGATTTTAATTGGCGTTTTACTGTTGCTGACGTTACTAAATCTATCATTGGTGTAGATTTCTTAAGCCACTTCAACTTAATGGTAGATTGTCGAAATCAACGACTCATCGACAATACTACGACGTTAACTTCTGTAGCAACTAAGGCTCACACTAATGTTTGTTCTGTTAAAACTTGGTCAGGTGACTCAAAGTACCACGCGATCTTAAATGATTTCCCAGAAATTACCCGCCCTTCCGGCACACCAATGACTCCGTTACATAATACTAAACACCACATTAGAACGACACCAGGCCCACCTGTATCATGTACTCCCCGCCGACTAGCTCCAGATAAACTCAAGATAGCTAGGCGGGAATTCGAACTCATGTTAAGTAACGGAACAGCACGACCATCTGAAAGCCCGTGGGCTTCGCCATTACATCTGGCACCTAAAAAAGATAACGGCTGGAGACCTTGCGGCGACTACAGACTACTTAACGCCCGCACTATCCCCGACCGTTATCCCATCCGACACATCCATGATTTCGCGCATAGTATTTCTGGTTGTAGAGTATTCTCTACAATAGACCTCGTAAAGGCCTATAATCAGATCCCTGTGTGCGAAGAGGACATCCCCAAGACCGCCATCTCTACCCCATTTGGTCTCTATGAATTTCCCTTCATGACCTTTGGGCTGAGAAATGCTGGACAAACTTTTCAGCGATTTGTGGATGAGTTAACCAGAGGTCTAGACTTCTGCTTCTGTTATCTAGATGATTTTCTAGTATTTTCTAGAACAGAAGAAGAACATGAAGCCCATCTTCTGGAACTCTTCACACGTATGAAAAAATATGGTATCTTACTAAACACATCGAAGTGTATCTTCGGAGTTAGTGAGATATCATTCCTAGGGTATCGCATATCAACCACTGGCACGAAACCCTTGGAAACGAAGGTTGAGGCTATAAGGAATTTCCCCCCTCCAAAGACTGTGAAAGAACTAAGACGTTTCTTAGGAATGCTTAATTTTTACCGACGATTTTTACCAAACGCCGCAAAAATTCAAGCACCTCTAACTACACTGCTAACTGGCTCAGTGAAAGCGTCTCACCCAGTTCACCTATCTGGAGACACTCTTATAGCCTTCGACCAGAGTAAGGAGAACCTCGCAAATGCTGCACTACTGGCACATCCAGACTGTCAGGCAAAACTTGCCTTGGTCACTGATGCGTCAGACTTTGCTATGGGTTCTGTCTTACAACAACTAGTTGACGGCGTTTGGCAACCACTTGCATTCTTTTCTCGCAAGCTAAGTTCTGCTCAGAGCAAGTATTCGCCATACGACCGTGAACTTTTAGCCATTTACGAAAGTATTAGATACTTTCGTCACATGGTAGAAGCTCGACACTTCGTGGTGTATACAGACCACAAGCCCCTCAGTTTTGCTTTTAGCGAGAGAAAAGCGAACTGTTCTCCACGTCAATTTCGACATCTCGATTATATCTCACAGTTCACTACCGACATCCGACACATATCTGGCAGTGACAACGTCGTTGCCGATACGCTTTCGAGGATCGAGGAACTGCAGATGCCAATTGACTGGGACTTGCTGGCAGCATCACAAGCTTCTGACACTGAAATGGCACAGCTTCTGAAAGGCGAATCTTCTCTTCGCCTGGAGAAATTGAAACTACCTCATTGCCGTGCCGAAGTCTATTGTGACGTAAGTCTCAATTCACCGAGACCATTCGTGACCAAATCGTTTCGAAAACAGGTTTTCGACAGTCTACACAATCTAAGCCATCCAGGCGCAAAAGCCAGCGCTAAATTAGTAGCCGAACGTTTTATTTGGCCTGGAGCGCGCAAAGACTGTCATCAATGGTCACGAACATGCCTAGCTTGTCAACGAGCTAAAGTAAGTCGACATGTAACATCTCCTTTAGGCACTTTCGATTTACCACGAGCTCGATTTGCTTATGTCCACATAGACATTATCGGACCTTTACCAGTATCCCAAGGCCAGAAATACTGCCTTACTGCAGTAGACCGATTTACGCGCTGGCCGGAGGTAACGCCGATGCCAGACATGACAGCTGAGACTGTCGGTAAGGCGTTGATGTCATGGATATCCAGATTTGGATCACCAACCGATATCGTGACCGACCGTGGGGCTCAGTTCGAATCAGCCCTGTTCCAGTATCTTGGAAAAATGGCTGGATTTAAACATCGCAGAACAACAGCGTACCATCCAGCGTGTAATGGTTTAGTGGAGCGCTTTCACCGTCAACTGAAAGCAGCAATAATGTGTCACGCCGACAGTAACTGGGTTGATACGTTGCCTTTAGTACTTTTAGGCATAAGAAGCGCGTTCAAAGAAGAACTACAGGCTTCCTCAGCAGAACTGGTCTATGGCGAGCCATTACGTCTACCATCAGAGTTTCTGCAACCAACTCCCTCTAGCAGTACTGACATTTCAGACTTTACGACTCGCTTACACCGTTTCGTCAACAAGCTGCAACCTAGACCAGCTTCACGACACACCAAAAACAAAATCTTCATTTTCAAAGACTTAAGTAGCTCGAGTCATGTCTTTTTACGGGACGATACAGTGCGAGGTGCACTAAAACCTCCCTTTACCGGCCCTCACGAAGTGCTCGAGCGGAGCGACAAAGTTTTTAAAATACGGGTAAAAGGAAAGATCGTCACTGTCTCAATCGATAGGCTGAAACCAGCCTATATTCTGACAGACGCAACCCTTACACCCGGTTCTACCCTCACTACCCCGGACCAACCTGACCCCAGGCTAACAAGACAACAAAATGTCACAGTCCCGCAGTCAGCACCAGTCCCAACTGGGCCATTAGTCCCAGTCCCGACTGTTATACCAGTCCCGGTCCCGGACCAGGCCGCAAAAAAGACTCGTTCTGGACGCGTAGTACGATTTCCCAACTACTATCGACCGCACTAACGGTCTGGAGGGGAGTGATGTGGGCATTCATACAATATTACATACCTACATACATACAAATATACATTTTATACACACATATATTTCACACATAAATATAATATAACTAATTTAAATTCAATATTATATTTATTTAGCAGTCCTATATAAATAAATATTTATTTATAAATACATATAAATAACTCCCATAATTTAACAACAATCTATGACATAAACACTCAAAGAATATCTATTTACTTTATAAATACTTATATTATTTATTCTAATCAAATTGCCGTTCAAATAATCGTATTTATCTATTACCAATGCAACGGAGTCATTGGAAACAAGCGCACGCGCCGAGTCTTTTGTTCTGATTTCAATAGCGGCCGGGCTCGGGCGCGACACAGCTTACGCGCTATTTTCTACGGCACTAACCTGCCGCGGCCGGCGAGCCTCGCACGCGCTACGCCATCGCCAGTACGATGCAAACCGTCAGTAGTTCATCACCTCGTTAATACCTTACATTATATCGCAGAGTACTGTGCAGCGCCACTCACGCTTTTGTATTGCACCTTTATAAACTACATATTATATTATATTAAAATTAAATATTGGACGACAGTGTGTGAGGAGTCTTTACCAAATAAAATTGTACAAGAAGATTCAGCTGTTTGGTGTTAATATCCACACTCCGCACCACCGCGGCCATAACTCCTCCATCTATAGCAAAAAACCGCATCAAAACCTGTTATGTAGTTTATTTAAAGATCTAAGTACTTATACACGACGCGATGGCTGGACGAGTTGCAGTCCCTGGAACAGGCTGGGTTTCAAAATGATTATAGCAACATAGATCACAACCACACGGTGCGGCAGATTGTACAGAAGACAAAGGAGTACAATCGGCTCCTTTGCGGATGAACTTGGACAAAACCAAAGTCATGTGCTACGATTTTGTTGTTCCGGGACCGATTGCCGTGAATAGAATCACTCTAGTGAAGACAAAAGTGTATAATCAGTGCATCCTGCCAGTCATGACCAACGGTGCTGAAACGTGGACAGTGGACACTAACAGTAAAAGCCAGTAAAAGTCCCTCAGCGAGCTATGGAAAGTGCTATGCTTGGAGTTTCTCTGAGGAAATGTATTCGTAATGAAGTCATCCGAACCAAAGAACCAAAACCAAAGTTACTGACATAGCTCAGCACATCAGCAAGCTGAACTGGCAGTTAGCTGGTCATATCTGTCGCAGAACCGATAACCGTTGGGGTAGACGAGTTCTGGAGTGGAGACCGCGAATCAGCAAGCGTAGTGTAGGATGCCCTGAGACTAGGTGGAAAGATGATTTACGAAAGGCAGCTGGTGACAGTTGGAAACGTAAAGCCGAGGATCGGGCTGAGTGGCGTATCATTGGTGAGGCTTATGTCCAGCGTATACCCGTTTACCTAATCAATATGTGTAACAACCACGTTAATTTTAATACTAAAATTGTAAACCTCTACGGGGAGATAGGACTAAGTGAAGTGAAACGGTTTGCAAAGTTAAGAATAAAACGTAATAAACTTGAATGTGGTTTGGATTTCCTAAAAAAAAGGTGTGTGCTTAAGACCACACGGCAGAAGTGAAAACTTCATTAGCTGATTTTTGTATTAGGTAGGTATGTCGTGTTATAATAAAATATTATGGATCGTATTAGTTGAATAAACGAGTAAAACAAGCCAGAAATTAAAGTAAATATTTATTGAAATTTATTTATATACAAAGTAGCTGTATTAGTAGTACCCGCGACTTAGTCCGCGCGAAATAAATACTAAGGTTACTCAGGCAGTACTTATTTGTATACCCAGATTGTATACACATTTATGGTTAGTAAAAAAAGTGTCCATGTTCAAAAAGTTGTTGGCCGGGGCCGGCTTTTTAAAAGTTACTCCAACTTTGTATGCATTCACACGGTGCACCCCTATGATGCCCCTAACATTGTCCGCAAAAAGGTTGGTGAGTGTAATAGGATTTTTGTTACCGACTTTCTCCTGTTCCGTCGATTCCACATACACTACACAGTCTCCACTACGATTTTCTGGGAATAGTCTCTTTCTCTTATAAAGGGGTTTTTAAAGAAACATTTTCACTTGGATTTGGCTTCAATAGTTTTCTTTTTCTGGTCTGTTCGACGGGCTCACCCCCGTCGCTAGCGACGCTCATATTTATTTATACTATTGACTACTATATACAAAACTAAATATTTACACGAAAGAAACGAAATATTTACACAGCAAAACTAATTAATTTGATTGTGAAAATTATAAAGCACCCGTCGTGTTTTCCCGCCCAAAGAAAAGTATTTTGGAGTTGGTAGGCGTCAGTGTTGCCACTATGATTTTGAGCTTGTCGCCAAATAGTTATGAAACAAAGTCGCCGGTTTTGATTGAATTATTAAGGGAATAACAGTCTGGAAGAATACATAAGCTTTTTCCTTCTCCAACCTTCTACACTACACTAGTATATTCCCCTTTGTCGGTAACACGTCGTCTAAATCCGCTAAAAGGTTTTAAAAATTCGCCAGTTTCAGCGACAAAGTCGCTAAAGTGTCAACACTGGTAAGCGGTAGCGAGCAGCGAGAGAGAGAGAGAGTATCTATTGTCCCATGTCCTCCTCTAACAATTATCTATCTCGATCTGGCACGTTTGTTGACCACATTATCTTTCTCGCTCTAGCATCCCGAGCTTACCCGAAATTTCTTATCATATCCGAGCGTGATGATCACGTGATCATAAATCCATTTCACAGCCCACGAAAATTCTGTCCATAGCGCGCCTAAAGAAGTTTTCACTTCAAAAAGTGCTTGTTGTCGAGTGTTGTACCAAGATTTTTAACAATAAAACCAGTGAATTGCATCCAATTATATAATAAATGGAAATGTTTGGAGATTTGAATGTCAGAATCACGTTGGTACGTCTGAAGGTCTGAACGCATCGGGTTGATATTTGGAATACAAATAGATTATAGTCTGAAAAACACGTTTTATCCCGAAAAAAATAACGGAAACGGGAAATACTGGAGTAAAACCGCGGGGCACTGCTAGTATATGATATTACTAGGATGTCAATGTTTAAATGTTTGTTGCTCAATCACGTCGTAAAGTATAATCGGATCTTGTTGGAATTTGTAACACGGTTATATAACAGTCTCGAAGAAAATATGGGCAACTTTTTATCTCGGGAAAATAACAAGAACGGGAACTGTGCGGATAAAACCCCGGGGCGCTGTATTACGACATAATCGTGTGTATTTATGGTTTTTCTTTGATAAATACAGCGACAATTGCAGTTGGCAATGTTTTGGCATTTTTTGCTCCAAGCATTGGCAGGATTTGGCAGGATTTCACCCGCAGTATGGCAGGATCTGTGATTTAGAGATGGTCACACTGCCCGCAGTGCCAAACGGGAAGCCATCGGGCGCGTACACTCTCCTTGAAAAAGGCCGCCGGACGCGGCCGAAACTCGAATCGGATTGACCCACCTCATTACACGTGAGTTACCCGTTTACCTAATCAACTATTCAATAGTTTTTAACAGTTATTTCTAATGGGGCGCTTTCCAGATGAAGATATACTTGTCAAAAATAGTTCTAAGTGTGGCACCACTGTTTGTTTTTGTGAAATTTCTCTAACAAAATGAAACATTGGCGCCACTTATGGTGAAATTGGGAACTGTCTTTGACAAGTCTATCTTCATCTGGAAAACGCCCCATTGTAATTTTCATTTCTGTCATGCGGTCTTGCACACACATTTTTATATGTATAGTTTTATCGATTGATAATGACTCGTATATTATGCAACAGCGTGTGCAGATTTTCTTAACGGTTGCGTCGTGTATGGTGCTCTTAAATCAGGCCAGCCTCTTTTGTTTTTCCGTCGAGTTGAATAACTGCTTGAGCTGGCTTGGCTATGAGTCTCTCTACTTCTACTTAGTCTGTGGCTATGAGTTGGGCAGGGACTGGTATCCCTGAATCACTGATTGATTGATTGAAATAAAAAAAAAGTTACGCCATTTTGAAAAGTTAAGTTGGTGCTGGCGTGTATTGTATTTTGAAAATTCTGAAAAGTCCTCTGAACCTCTGATGTATTGCTACATCCAATTTTAATTTGTTTTTAGCGCTATAAGTTCCTGCATAATTTTGCTAGGATATACGTTTATATCA
Organism: Ectropis crepuscularia; assembly: GCA_963693475.1. Taxonomy (NCBI): domain Eukaryota; kingdom Metazoa; phylum Arthropoda; class Insecta; order Lepidoptera; family Geometridae; genus Ectropis; species Ectropis crepuscularia. Next base: position 16,044,038 of record OY856345.1, read on the forward strand.
AACTTCCTTCACCATGTCCGCTCACGAGCAAATGAGGGCGATGTTGGATCAATTGATGGGCACTTCTCGAAATGGTAATTTATTCGTTTATTTCCTGCCAATTTACAATATATTATTCATTCGAGATTTACGCAGCTGCGCCTGAGTTCACGATTTACTACATTGACTTGCTATTATAAATCTCCTAAATCTGTTCAGCACAGGCCGCCTGGCGAGATTAAAAAAATACCGAACAGACATCGATTGTGTCGTCAGATTTTATACTACTGATTACTAAGTATCAAAACAAGCTACAATGTAGTTATGCGAGCAGTAATGTCACAAGATAATTTAAAATTTATCAAGAAATAATATGCTAAGGCATTGCTTACCATGAGATGCTCAACTTCTTTTGAGTCGCTTTATAAAAAACTAAAACTTAAAAAAAACATCATACAACGATTTTAAGTAAATCAAACTAATTTTTAAAATACAATTTAATTATGTTTTTAAAGATAAAGCTACATACTTTATATGATGTTAAATTGAAACTAGGAATAGAATATAAATTTGTGTTTTAGGGGAAGCCGATAGACATGGCGTTAAGTTTTATGATGACTCAGTTTGCAAATCATTTCTATTGCAATGTTGTCCTCATGAAATTCTATCATCAACGGTAAGACAATTGTTTCTTCAATATATTCATTGGGATATCATATATTCATCTATTTGAAGCAATCATGGTTGTGAATTTTAAATGTTGGTATAAAATCTGAGTGATTTGGTATTGAAATAGTGAACATTTCACTCAGGACTCAATTGATAAAACTGCAGCTAGGACATGTAATATCGGAAGGGTTTCAATTCCACAACTGGGTTATGATACTGGATACCCAATATCGGAATTCCAGAACTGTTCCGAAATTGGAAAAAATATTTGGATTCTAAGAATAAGTTCCTTTAATCAAACAAGTTTCTTTATATGTATCAATTCTTAAACAACCTATACATATTTTTCAATCACATGAGAAAAGTTAGAAACAAAATATTGATATCGGAACAATATTGTAGTGTTTCAATTCCAGGATTGATATATCAGAGAAATCTATCTTGCGGTTTCGAAATTTCACAATTCCAGAATACATGCCCTAACTGCAGCTGTATTGCCTTTTTAATTTGGACAAATGTAAAAATAAAAAATACAAATTTAGCATTAATATCTTCAGGGCACACATTCGATGCATAAATGAAAAAAAAAACAATATCATTTACATTATAATTAGTCACATTTATGAATTCAGAAGAATAAAACTAAACAGAACAATCCATAAAGAAATGTAATTCAGATTGCTTTAAATAGTTTGATTATTTATTATACTAAGGTACCATGCAAAAATGGTATCTTTGGTGTTACAATTTGGGATTTGAAGTGCTTATTTTTTCAACCACATATGTCACGATATGAACTCTTTAAACTTATGGTTTTGCAGCTGTTTTTATGTAAACACATTATTATGTTCAGTTGTTTCATTTCATTTCTCAATGTTAAGCAAATACAAAAGGTAAACTTGCTATGAAAGAAGTTGTCAAATCTTTGGTAGGCTACTAATGGACATACTCAGAAGTTTTCTGTTGTAATTTTTTTTTAAACCATACAAATCAGACAAAATTATCAGTCCATCATTTGTGAAGTTGCACTGCTTTGAACACTTTTTTGAGTGTATGATTTTGCACATGTTTTAGACAACACGCAGAACCATATTTTTACAATTAAACATTAAATAATATTTGTTTTTAACATGTTTTGTAAAATTATCCTGATGTATGTGGTCCTCTTTTCTATCTACATCTATTGCCTTGCGTTATTGTAGTATTGCTGGTAAAATGTTACATCGGAGTGGCATTAACTGTGGTGAAATATGCTTTTCAGAAATTGCCCAACACTAGTCTTTATTGCTCATCACAATTAACAGATGAGGGATAGATTGTATGAGTTAGGCTGTTCTGTAAGTACCATGATGTACGTATAAAACATTTATAGATAGCTGATTGTATTTCTACTGCTATGCAGTGTTTAATTTTAATAAGGCTCATAAATAAATAAATTTATGCCACGGTTGTTACGCTGCTTTGGTGAGTACATAATGAAAAATTTTAGGAACGTGGAAAATTGAGCCCGGTGTGAATATTGGTGTTATTCATTTACTACATTGGGTACGTACAGCTATGGAAACGGGTAGACAGTTGGAAAATATTGCATGTGTATTGAACACAAAACTTTTTGATTTCAAATTTAATATTATTTTCTAACATTATATGGAATAGGTATTTGAAAGACAAAACCTACCAATTTATATGAATTTTTAAATACTTAATTAATAATAATATATTTGAGATAATTTTCTTATTACTTTTAAACTACCTTTGAAAATTTGGTAATTAATATTTTTGCTAAAATATACAACTGTTTTCTATGTCATTGATGGAGAGTAATATAAGATGTAGTTTTTTTAAATTACTGAACAATCAGCTAATAGTCTTAGGATTTTGTGGGTTTATCTAAGCTTTGTTCTTTATTTAACTTGTGTTTTTTTAATTATATTGAAACTTATGAATATGGGATAATGAAAATGACAATTAGGGTGTTTTAGTTAGGCAGGGAGTGTCACAAGGTGTTTCCGCTATGGTTTTGTAAGTATTTATGATAAACTACTAAACTGTCGGGTGACATGGGCCGTGTGTGTGAGCAGTTGGTGAATTAGTATGTATTTTGAATTATTTTCGAATATGAAGATATATTTGTGACCTTTATTTGTTGCACTGTGTATTTATTAAATATGTGTAGACAATTCAGAAAACTTTCGGTTTACCACATTAAACTTAATGAAGTGTTATTATTGTATCTTTTAGTTGTAATAGAATCTATTTATTAAGGTACAATTGTTAGATGAGTATCACAACTCATTAGTATAAGACTCCCTTGGTTTGGAGGATGAACATACTCAAAAATTATAACAGTTTCTAAACAGACTTAAGATTTATCATAAGTCTAGATCGATGTTTTATTTTCAATTCCTTTTTATGCTGTATCTAATGAAACACTTACAAAGTGAGATGTATGAACATGTTCATGATCCTTTATTTTTAGCATCTATTTTTATATTTATTACAGTAAAGCATTCAAAATGGTTTTGGTATTGGAAAATTAATCTCGCCTATTCAGATAAATCGTCAATAGACTATTTTAGACACATCCTTAACAAAATCTAAATTATCACTTTCAATAAGTTTAATTTATAAAAACTAAAACTTTCCGAATTGGCTATTTTGTTTAAAAGTAACAGGGTATATGATTTAACTATTTTCTTTTCAACCAAAAAATAATGTATTGTTCCACTGCTTTATTTTGAATCAGATGTTGTTTATTTGGTGTATTTGATTGCAGCGCATGGACTTAGGTGAGTGCCCAAAAATACATGATCTGGCTCTGCGTGCGGACTTTGAGCTAGCATCTAAGACCAAAGACTATTTCTATGACATTGATGTAAGTATAACTATGTTCTACCATTTCTTAATTTTGTACAAATATAATTCCATGAAACTCGAACTGCACTATTTGTATCATCTTTTATTTATGTTTTACCTTTGGTTTCTGCTTATATGTTATGTGTTTTTTTATTTATTTATTTAATTTATTATACAATGGAACTAAATGCAATATCAAAAATAAAAATATCAATATATATTTCATTAAAATACAATTAATTGCAGTTCAGACATCTAGACTAGATCTCTGGCATCATCAATTGAATGTTTATTTATAGGATAAATTGAAAACTGTTTCTCAGTTCCAAATTTGGTAAGCAGCAATGCTCATTCAATTTCAAACAATTATCCATGTTTCTGAATTTGATTTTGCACTAGAGATAAGTCGAGCAAAAACAAATGCAAGTGTTGTACACTGTAATAGCCTTTACTCAAATTATATTTTTTGTTTGCAATTAATTATATATCTGACTTTACTGAAAATCTCTGTAGGGCCATTCGGTAAATAAATCCTTTCAATAAAACAGAAAATTTTAATTTGTCTATAGATTACATGTTACATAATGATATCACTAACCAAAGAAAAATCTCCACATTTTGTTTGAAGTGCTATTATAGCTTACAACTATTTTTGTACAGGCCAGACAAAATTAAGTTATGAAATTTACTGATGTAACCATATTTAATCAGGTGGTATAGTATCACTAGTCTCACGATTTCCTAATACGCACAGGCTACGGAACATTTAGAGGCGTTCATCGCTGACTGCGATCGTCGGACCACCGCTGCCAAGCAGCGTCTAGCTGAAACTCAGGAGGAGCTATCTGCGGAGGTCACTGAGAAGGCGAATGCTGTTCATGAACTTGCTGAGCAGATCGGTCAAAAGCTCGCTAGGGCCGAGGCTCTCGGAGAAGAGGGTATGGTGGAAGAGAGTGTCAAACTCATGGGAGAAGTAAGTAGCAGTTGTAGTATAGTCCTCATAGTATTCAATAATGGTGACTGTTTCTGAGCATATATTAAATATATTATGTGGCTCGCAACACCAAATATGTATAGGATTTTAACACTCTTTCACAGAATTTGCAGATTCTGTACCATAGGAATGATCCTCAGTATTGATTGTTAATGTAACAACAAGAGGTCTTGGGTCTATCTTTGTGTAACTGTATAATATAAAGTCTTTAGTTTATTTCAAAGCATATTTTACAGGATCTGAAAATCAGAAAAGAAGTTGAAGAAAATACAAAACCTCCATTTAAATGTCCATTCTTTCCTCTCATTTACAAAAAAAAAAAATTTAACGTCGGTAGTTTAAAAAAAAAGGTATAGATACGAAAGGGAAAAGAAAATACATGCGTACATGAAAAATTTGCAAGAGATTGCAGCGATGCTGTCGCTAGAGGTCTTGTCCACGCCACGATTCACACGCCATGCAAACGCGATTCTGTAACGCCACAGCGTTACAGTTGCAAGATTGACTCGAGTCGAGTCCATCTTACAACTGCAGCGACCTAGCGACGCGTCGAGTCACTCGACGCAGTAGCGCGTTGGCATCCCTTCTGTAGTGCGTTGCAAATGCGACTATCGCGCATTAGTATCCAACAACTCAATAATGTCCACCGGTAATTAGCATTCTTATTTTCTGGTTTAGATCGATGAGCTCCGCAAAAAGAAGGCTGCGGCGGAACAGGAGTACCGTAACTCCATGCCGGCGTCGTCTTACCAACAGCAGAAGTTACGCGTCTGTGAAGTCTGCTCGGCTTACCTCGGCATCCACGACAACGACCGGCGTCTGGCCGATCACTTTGGAGGGAAACTGCATCTCGGATTCATAACTATACGTGAGAAATTGGCGGAGCTTAAGGTAAGTTTTGATGGATAGTGACTGGGTCAAAATATATGATTCCAATTGTATTGGTCCGTCAACTAGATTATGGAAAAGTAATGGACACGTATTTTTTTGTTAAGTAAATCAACTTAAAGATCATCAATCGAAAGACGTAGATTAAACTTCAAGAGACTTGTGACGGCACGTCTCCTAAAAACCGTACAATCTAAACTTCTAAGCACTGTATCTTCATAAACTTTTGTTCGTGAAACTCAAGAAAAAAATACGTGTAAAAATTTTTTTTATAACGTAACTGACGGGCTTAGTTTTTTTTTCACCTTACTGCGAATTTATAAGTATTGGATAACAGGTAGTAAAATAATGTGATTGTCGTTTAGAAAACAGTAGACAAGCGTCGCGAGGAGCGCGGCGCGTCGGAGCGCGAGCGCGGTACCGGCGGCGGCGGGCGGCGGCACTACGTGGGCGGGCGCGAGCTGGACCGGCGCGCGCGCCGCCACCGCGAGACCGCGCGCGACCGCGACCGCAACAAGGAGGACCGCGACCGCGAGCGCGCCGACCGCGCCAAACCCGACCGCGAGCGCAAGTAACTACACCTATAAATGTTCCTCCTCTCTCTTCTAACAACTACCGCCACCAATGTTCCCCCTCTCTCTTCTAACAACTACCGCCACCAATGTTCCCACTCTGTCTTCTAACAACTACCGCCACCAATGTTCCCACTCTCTCTTCTAACAACTACCGCCACCAATGTTCCCCCTCTGTCTTCTAACAACTACCGCCACTAATGTTCCCCTCTCTCTTCTAACAACTACCGCCACCAATGTTCCCCCTCTGTCTTCTAACAACTACCGCCACTAATGTTCCCCTCTCTCTTCTAACAACTACCGCCACCAATGTTCCCCCTCTCTCTTCTAACAACTACCGCCACCAATGATCCCCCTCTCTCTTCTAACAACTACCGCCACTAATGTTCCCCTCTCTCTTCTAACAACTACCGCCACCAATGTTCCCACTCTGTCTTCTAACAACTACCGCCACCAATGTTCCCCCTCTCTCTTCTAACAACTACCGCCACCAATGATCCCCCTCTCTCTTCTAACAACTTCCGCCACTAATGTTCCCCTCTCTCTTCTAACAACTACCGCCACCAATGTTCCCACTCTGTCTTCTAACAACTACCGCCACCAATGTTCCCACTCTGTCTTCTAACAACTACCGCCACCAATGTTCCCACTCTGTCTTCTAACAACTACCGCCACCAATGTTCTCACTCTGTCTTCTAACAACTACCGCCACCAATGTTCCCACTCTGTCTTCTAACAACTACCGCCACCAATGTTCCCACTCTGTCTTCTAACAACTACCGCCACCAATGTTCCCACTCTGTCTTCTAACAACTACCGCCACCAATGTTCTCACTCTGTCTTCTAACAACTACCGCCACCAATGTTCCCCCTCTCTCTTCTAACAACTACCGCCACCAATGTTCCCACTCAGTCTTCTAACTTCTAACCACCGAGTAACTAGGAGCTGGACCTGCGCGCGAACGCAGTTACTGACAATATTGTTGACCCTACAAGCCCAAAATACAGTTATTGCCATCACTCTTGTAAGTTATAATTCCGAGAGCTTGCACAATTTTTGGATATTCGAGGGAAGCTGAGATGTCACACAGTTCTCCCATTATACCCCAACACGGAGCTGGCAGACCTGGCTGGTGACATTTTTTGAAATAAATGTGTGTGTGAGGTAATATGCTATTTTATATTGCAGACTTAATGCTAAGCCAAAGACAAAAATAATAAGCCAGACCATTTAATCGGGATTCAACAATGCCAGACGCATGCAAAAATGTTTAGCTAAAACATGAAAAAATTGACAAAAGGAAAGAAGGACGTCTTATAGTTGACTATAAACGCACTATACTAAAATATTGTGTGTAATATATCAGTTAATGACAGCACATTTTTTTTTTAATTTTGTGCTATGGTTTACGCATGGCGTACTGGGCACGGAGATGCAATTTTGTCCTGGGGGTCAAAAGGTTAATAGCGATATTGAATCAGCGGGTCCGGATCGGTTAGGACCATCCTTAATTTACTAGACCAGGCGTAACTTGTCTGGCTATAAGTAAGCAGTAATCACATATTATGTATTTTCTCTTCACAGGCATACATTTTCTGTTGTCTAGTATTACTTATAGGTACTTACTTTATCTATTTTCTGTACCATGCGCATGACATTAAACGTAGTTGTAAAATAGTTATGAAACTACCTATAAACATACGTATGAGCGCGTGAATCGATTCGACGCAGTTTACGGCCGCGTGTCGAAATAAAATTAATATTGACTCGTGCTTCGCGGCATCGTTCACATGACGAAACAGTTAAGTACTCACATGACCGTAACGTCCTAAATGTGAGATATGAAACAGCAAAAGATTTTTTTTCAAAATTAAAGACTTTGTTATGTGCATTCCAAACGTATCTGTCTGTTATTAGTATTAATTTGGATACTTCCGAACAATCCTATCTGTGTAGCCATTCCAACGTGATTGAGAACGAAGTAAAGATTTTCGATTTTTTGACTACAGTCGTATGCATAAAAATTTGTTTGCACGTCCACAGGCGAAGTCGTTCCCGCAGTCGCAGCAAACGCGAAGATTCGCGCGGCGCCGACCGCGAGCGAGAGCGCGAATCGCGTCGGAGCCGCTCGCACCGCTCCGGGTCACGTGACCGGCGCCGCGAATAACGCTCGCGACCACGTAAACCGCATTAGGGCGACACGAAACATACTTTCTGTATAAAGTTTATGGAATACATTGTCGCGATTCTAATGTGGTCTTACGTCAAGCCTCCTTCCTCAAGGAGCTTATGGACCACGAAGTATGTTATGAAAGGACAGACAACCACAAATGCCGGACTTTTAAGTAGTGCAGTGTTTTAAACTTAAGCCGTTATCGAGATATTGACACTAACAAAGCAGTAGCGTTTACTGAAAGGTTTTAAAAACATTGTTTCATCGAAAGCCATCCAACTGATCTATGACTGATTATTAAGACTAAAAAATGTCTAAATAAACCTTGACTTCATATAAAAATGAATACTGACTTCCAGATAAAAAGATCGATCAGTTTTTGTGTTGTCTTTGTACCTCTCTAGTCTGTGTGTGGTAATTTACATATGATATGCTTGTTTTAAGAATAATAAAAACCTCACTCTTGTTAGAAATCATGAATTTTATTTGTGACCATGACAGTGTCTCATTCTCAGCTTAATAAGGGAATTGTTGGTGTTTATTATTACTGCTGTTAGTTTAATTATCATAAAAAAATTATATTAAATATCTGACTGCATCGAGCATAGCAGAGTTATCCTATTTTCAGCTTAGAAAAAAAAACTGATGGTTCCTTTTCATGTCAACTTTATTTTGTATATAAGATAAAACAATCTTATTGATCTTTGTTTTATAATTACTCTTCTCTAAACAGTTAATTAAATATTCCCAAGTAACATTTTAAAATTAGAGAGCTATTAAAATGAAGTCCTCATCAAATATACTTCTGAAAAGATAGCATTAGCATAGTTACAAATTAATTTGAAGAACTGCTGTTAAGTGTAATTTGCACTGATCAAGGACAGAGGCTGGTACAAGCACAGTGGTGTACAAATGTTATTTACGCCACTCTACTTATCTATGCTAAACACTTGACTATTGTGAATGGACCTTTAGATATTAGACTGAGCATCTGTCGACTGACTTCTTACACTATTTCTGTTTGGTTATTATTTCTTAAATGTTTTGATTCTTAGTAATCTAGATCTTAAAACACTGAATGTTGGACTCAGGCTTAGGAATAACATTTATTAGATATTATAAGGATTTTAAATAAGTAGTTATTATTTTAAGAAGTAATTTAAGTAAGTTCTATACTGACGCCTCAACTGCATGGCTATCATTTGAAGAACCTTGTGATTGTAATATGATATGTAATCTTTAACTTGATTAGAAGTTATTTGGGCGTTTTCACAAAAATGTACACCCCTCTTCTCACTTCAAGAAATATGTATAAATAAATCCGAAACATTCCATTTTGTGATCGGATTTTGTACCAAATTTGTTTAACACACAAATTTTTGTGAACGCCCATTGAAAGCAATATTTTTTTAATCAAACCAGGGTTCACAGAAATCGTTCCGATATTCATAGTATTTATAATTTGTAAACATTGCGTGAGTATAGAACTTAGTTTAACTGTACAGGAGAAAGATGTAGATAATTTTATTATCACAAGATGTGAAAACGCCACAATCAACTAGGATGTATGAATTGGTATTCTTTTTGCGTTTAGTTTGTTAAATTGTAATAAAATGTTTTATGAAAATAATTGTTTTATTTAGCCCAAGAGTATCATACCAAGTTACCAAGTAATAATCTATCTACATAAGTTACGGTGGTCTAGTCGGGAGAACGGCGGCTGCCGATCCGGAGACCCCGGGTTCAAACCCCACACGCACCACTGTCTTTTCGAAGTTATGTGCGTAATGCCGCTAACTTAAAACGGCGAAGGAAAACATCGTGAGGAAACCGACATGTACCTAGAATCTTTCGAAGTCATGTGTCATCCGCCAATCTGCACTGGGCCAGTGTGGTGGATTATGGCCTTAACTCTCTCCTTGCGAGAGAAGGCCCCGAGTCCCAGCAGTGGGATCGTTTAGTGGGCTGTTGATGTTGTTGAATCTATCTACAATAAGATGAGCTATAAAAAAATAAAATCAAAATTGACCATCTAATCTTATGAGACTATTTTAACTTTAATTAAAACCAACGTGGTTATTACACATTTTAAAACTATCATTCTAGTTTAGTCCCGTCCCGGCGTGTGTCGCGCCCTCTCTCCGCTTAGGCACTAAGTGCTGAACTTGGTTTCCCGGTAAACGTTATCTGAATACCATACATCGCTATAATAAAGTCATAGTAACGTTATAATAACGTTTACTAAACGCGAAAATGGCCCCAGTTATACGACCTAAATGGTCGTATAATGGTCATACAGAAAGCTCGAGCCAACTTCGTTAACGTCATTCAACAGTCGTACAAATGTTATGTGATAACCACTTTCGTCCCGCAGTAGTCGCATCCTAACTTTTTGTTCGAAGATTTAATTTAGTGTAAAATAAAAACATACTACAACTTACTGCAACTGGGAAATAATAAGGTGAGTGTTATTTAATTTTCATATCTTGCTTACTTTGTCTGTCTCTCATGCTATTTAGTTTGATTGGGAACTGAAGTTTTATGATAATATACCTATGTGAATACTATTCAGATTTTAATGCCCCTTCGTAATTTTGTGTTATAATCATATTTTCATTAACAAAAATAGTTTTATTTTTTTCTAAAAATGTCTGACTGTTGCTTTTGTCGCACACTTACCTCTGTACGACCTGATAATGATGATGATGGTCGCCATGACAGCTAGCTATTAGAGTTCCTCAAAAACATTAAAACCCTTTTCGTATTGTCAATGTTCACCAAAATTTATTATTTGTAAATCTATTTCAGGAAAGAACACTTCATAGTGCAGTGCGGTTTTTCGTAGGAAAAATTCATCAAACTTCCGTAAATATGGCCGTCTAATCATTATAAAGTCAAAACCTGACTTAAATGCGACTGCAAGTTTGATTAAAGTCAGGACAGGACTTTAAACGGACATCATGTAATATAAAGGTTATATTTGAGTAGTCAATAAACAACCCAGTCATTTAAGAGTATTTAATTGACCGTTGTAAAACAAGGTACTGATTGTTATATAAACGGCACTATGAAAACGTCTATATAACATCCACGTTGTATAAATGTTGTATATAAAGGTTTTCCAAAAACATAATTTGGTGTGTTCAAAACGTTTATTGGACTATAACGTTAGTATGACTATTGCGTTGTCGTTCAAACGTTTTAGCTAAGACTGTAATATAACGTCGTATCGTTTAGTCTCCCCAACGTTGCTAATACCAGTTTACTGTGACATATTCGTCGACTAATTAGTTGCATTAAAGACATCTATAGGACCTGGTAGTCATCTCATTACCATTGTAAGACTGCTATCCAACTTTAGGTCGTACAAGTCAAGACTTATACGACGTATTTGTTTGTTGGGTAGAGGGGCAGGTGGAAGCCCGAGCCCAGGCCGTGCCGTCCGAGGCGCCATCGCGCTTGCCGTCGTAACGCGTCACTGCTCGCAATGCGAGTACGGACCGATAGCACTTGCCAGATCGATTCGAATAATTCGAGGTTAGCTAGGGCTTAGTGCGAATTATTTTTCATGTACCTATCAGCTTTAAGCTAATTAGCGTAGGTAAGTTAGAGGTTTCCGGTCCTGTGCCTCCGCGTCAAACACCGTCCACCTACTGAGACCACCTGGATGAATCGTGGAAGGTTTTTTTTTACAACGGCTCACCTTTGTCCAAATGGTGTTCCTTGGGATTAGTTTCCACACCGTCTACCTTGTTAAATAACCAAATCGACCCGGTTATGTTACATAGGACCCAGATCCGACTCGGAGCATCCCGACTCCACCTAGTCTTGTCGCATGTCGCCACTACCTCCCTAGAGGCCTAGACTATAGACTATGTATATTAAAAATACGAGACCCAGAAGCTCAAGGGAGGTCCTGAGTGGAGCGAGCCAAGCGTAGCGAAGGGGGTAGGGGCAGGTGTTCTTGGAAGACGGTAGGTAAGCTAAGAACTGCGTTAGGTAGTAGGGGCACCCAGCTACTATACAATAGGCGTGCGATCTGAGTGCATGCCAGTTTGGTGCGGGCGCATCTCCCCCCGCTCGTCTACACCACAGTATAAATAAATACTACCACTAGTTCATCGCCTTTGATCTTGGGAGATAATGTCTAGACACGGGTAGGGTTGTCGCAAACAAAAATCCTTTAAAAACGTGGCACCAAAATAAAATTAAAACATACGGAAGACGACAGCCCTGAGCCGCGCTCCTGCCATACTAACATTGTAATTTTGTAATGTAGGCAATGCATGAGCGCGCTTCCCGCGTCTCACCCCGCACGATTGGCCCGTCTAGACTGCTTCGTCGAACGACTATGATTTAATAGACTGTGATCTACACATCTCACCGCGGCTGCCTATAGTGTAATCACTTACACACACACACACACACACTAACATCACTAGCGCATTCCTCAGAGCTGCACTCAGATCACGAGCGTACTATAGGTCCGTTAGAAAAAAAGTTAACGTTATAAGTCTATGAAATCTATTTTCTCCTGCAATTAATGTAAATTCAAATATATTATTGTGGTGATAATTTAAGCTCCCCCAAATCTAAGGAGATGTTGTCGAGTAGCTCTCATTGTTCATCCACGCCCTCCTGAGCTCCTGACAATGTCATCCAAGTGCCAATAGATCCTTGTACTATTACTTGTACTTAGCACTATCACTATTATTTATATAATAAACTAGCGGCCCATTCCGGCTGCGCTCGGATATTGTCATTTAAAGACTATTATTACCTAATCGAAATAAAAACTATCCTATCTCTCAAGTTGGACCTGACTGCTCGCGGTGTGCCAATTTAATTTAAAATCGGATGTAATTTAGGAATCCATCGCGGACAAACATCGTGACAGGAGATTTATATATATTAAGATATGTTTTGACGAATTACGTTCCTAAAACTGACAAGTTTCTTTTGCTAACTAGTTATCTACGGTTTTGATTCTTTTTTAACCGACTTCCAAAAAGGAGGAGGTTATTTTTTTACGTATGTTGCCTGATCATTTTTAGGAACGCATCAAGACATTCAAAACACTTAACCAAGCAAAAGTGAAAAATCTGCTGTTCATGTGAAATGTACCTATGTAGTTTTATTCAAATTGAAATAAGTAACTATTGGTAGTGAGTGAGTAGGGAGTAGGGACAGATAGTAGGAAATCTGTTAAATTAAAACACCGAAATCAAATTCTACTTTTTATTGAATAGTTAGCTAATTATGCATTTCATGCTTAGGTACTAACTAGATATCTACTAAATTAAACAATGGTACATTTTTATAAATAAGCACCAAAGACAATAAAAAAATGTTTCTAGTTCTGCCAGAACATAAAGAATTATTGTCTGTTCTGGCAGAGAATAAAAAAAATCAGCAAGTATAAACTTGAGGCCGCTACACTAACGAAGTTGTCGACATTGATAAACTGAGTTAGCTTTAATTTTGTTAAAAATTTTAAAATTTTAACCTATAATTTTGTTTATAATTTTGCTATAATTTTGTTTATAATTCATGCGTCTTCAGAATGGCATATTCTGAGTTAGAAATGGTTAAAAAAATAGATTGACCTATGCTCAAACTTCATCAAAACAGATAATTAAATATTAACGCTACTTTTGGCGACTTGAGGTATTTTTAGGATGCATGTACCTATTTGCAATTTATCAAAAAAAATTCAAAAAATCAAAATTGCAATTTGCAATTTATCAAAGATAGTTCTCAGTTTCGCCAAAGGCGGCACTAATGTTACACTTTGTTTGAGAAATTAAACAAAGTGCATCCTGAAAACGAAAAATCATTTATTTTTGAGAGGATTTTTTCATTCTGAAATCGCGTCATTGGCAAAATATGTCAATTGCATCCTACAACTTCATTAGCGGTGCGTATTCTACTAACTTAGGTACCTCTAACATAGGCCCAGAATCTATATTATCTATTCTATGCCCAGAAATAAGTAGGATGATGACCGTCGACATAGAAAATAATAATAATAGTTCATTAAATTCTTTCCCAGTGAGGCGTTTTCAAAATGCAAAAATACCTGTCAACTAAAATTCTCAATTTCGCCTAAAGTGGCGCCAATGTTTCATTTTGTTAGAAAAATTTGGTAAACAAAATGTAAATAATTTGACCAATTTCTTCTAATATGGGTTATTCTGAAAACGTCTCATTCAACATGGTTAAAACGATCAAGATCATCACATGTAAAAAAAACTGTAAATCTATTCTAATAATAGCGGCCCATCGCGACTTCGTTTGGGTTGAACAACTTTACTAATACCTAACAACGACTGCAGCGCCATCTGCCAAGCTGATCTGTAAATTTAAACCATCCCATGGCGCCATCTAAACGCATACAACGGTTGTACTAGTTAGGAGTCAGTGACATACACACGTACAATAGAATTATAATAAGTATTAAGATTATTAAGAGAGAACGCAGTTTCTTATTCTATATTTATAGGTACGTGTGAGGTAATCTTCTTCTAATATCTGTTTGAAAGGAACAGTTCTCCAGGTAGGTAATGTACGAGTAATGTTTTATTAGTATAAATTCAAATTAAACAGGGACAACGTCGCATTGTACGAAGTCGGGACGAACCGCTAGTTAAATAATAAGGTAACAGTAAAGTTTTAGTAAAGATATGGCTTTTCAAGTTTTCTATGTTAATCTAGGATTCAGTTAATTAATTTCTCTAATTTCTACAGACCTGTATTAAGAAATAGTGTGAATACACTATTTCTATAACGAGATCAACATGAATTATGTGTAGGTATGTACCTATATTGTGAAAAAGTGCCAGAGACTTAGAACAATGTAACTATAGGTATTTTGTACCAAGGTATTATTTCAGATATGGAAAAGACTATTGACTTGGCCCAGTCAGTTGGTTCAACGAAACTTAATTAAATTATAGGTATAGGGTTATTTTCAACTACGAAAGTTCCAAAATGGTTTCGAGTTTCGAGCACAAACATCCAAGTGACTGGTCTAATAAACTCAAAATCAATATTTTTTTCCAGAATTTTGGCACAAAACAAATGACTCTTACCTATACTAGCATTTTAGAAAATATTAACAATTTGACAACAATACTAGCTAACAATTATTAAGACTGGCCTCGTGGCTTAGTTGGTAGTAACTCTGCCTGCGAAGCCGAGGGTCGTGGGTTCGATCCCCACCCAGTGCAAATATTTGTGTGATGAATTCAAATGTTTGCACTGTGTCTGGGTGTTTACTGTTTATATGTATAATAAGTATGTATTTAAAACTATACAAGTATTATATCAGCTATCTGGCCGCCATCATACAAGCTTTGCTTAGTTTGGGGTCAGATGGTGCTGTGTGTGAATTGTCCACCAATATTTATTATTTATTATTTATATAATTATTAAGAGTATAAAATAGCTTACACCGATTAATCTATTTCATTGTTTAACGTATTTTTTCAATTTTATTATGGCAGACTGTGAAAGAATAATAGTAAATGAACCAAGTAAAAAAATGTTTGCCTAGTGATTAAACCTAGTGATATTCCACTATAACAAACTAAATAATCCAGGTTAGTTCTGGAGCTATATGGCTTCGCGGCTGTCCAAGTGTCCAGTGCCAGCGACCTTGTCTTTATAGGAGACGTCAACCAATTTCCTTATATTCACAAAATCTTTTTTTGATGTAGTACGATTTAGGTACGGTCGCCCAAACCTGGTAATGGACATCTGCCACGAGTTTTTGTGCACACACGGGTGTACAGGGAATACAATTTCCAGATCGGAACGCAGCGGTGGGGGCTCAGAGTCGAGGGGAAGTTTTAATATTTTTTTACATAGTAAGTAGTTTAGAGATAAAAATAGACGTAGTATTGAAGTCTTTCACCATGCCCAATGCAAAAAAAACGTAAGCTTAATCCTCATATAAAAGTTTTTTGCAATTTGTCTTCACTTATGATTTAAAAAAAATTGTCTAATATAGAAATATTAGGAAATTACGAGAATAACAGTCTAATAAATTCTAGTAAAATCTAATAAGACTACAAGGGCTGAAGCCCTTGTTGAAGCTCAGTTAACTAGTTCTAGAAAATTTCCTCTCTATAAGTCAGAAAGAAACAGTCATCGCCAAACTTTGTAAACATGTAAATCCTCGGTTTTTTTACTGTTTTAGATGGATGAACAAATAAAGTTTAGAAGTAAATTGAATTGAAGGTAGGCAGAATACGTATAATATTTATTTGTGTTATCTTGTGTATATACGAACATAATTCATTCTAACCGCTGCTAAAGACGCAAGCGGGAGTGCGATGTGGCAAAGGTGAAGTGTCCTACCCTATCTTCTTCCTCTTTTCTATGACATATTTACAGCCTAACTCAGTCCCTACTAAGTGTACTGTTCAGTCACTCTCGCATATTTCCCAGAGCTCATAAAGTTTTACGCGAGTAATACGGCGATCGTTTTGTATACCAATATATTTATACGTTTTTACAAAACATAGTCCAGTGAAATTGGGAAATTAGAATCTTAGTTTAAGTAATATTTCCGAGTCAGATATTCTATACACTCATCCCGAATCAGAAGATAATACTATTAACGTAACAGTGCTATTTGAATAGTCTAAAGCCATCCATTACTTTTCTAAAAAAATCTAGGGTTAATTCAATAGTAAATTTGCTGAACGGCAGAAAAATCTACAAAATGTGACAAAAAAATGTGTCAGGAAAAATTCGAAATTACGATTATCTCCTCCATATTCCGTCTATTTAAAATCTAATTTTATTGTACAATGGGGGGGTAATTAAAGGGGGGGTAATGGATGTCTTGAATACATTGCGATTGGGATAGTTAATGACATGTCATTCGCTTTTCACGTCGTGAATATTCTAGATATCAATTCCTGGTTCACACCTCCTCGCGGTCCCCCTCGGTAACTGTGGTGAGTGACGCAACAAACAACTTCTACCGAGTTGTATGTCGCGTCACTGGCCCAGGCTAACGTGACAGGAAGAAAACACTCGCCAAGACGCACTGGCCAGCGTGGCGTTTTATGGCTAAACCCTCTCTTATGAACGTGCCAATAGAACCTCGGCCCTCAGTCCCCAGCGGCCCCGCTAATCCGGACTCCGGCAGCGGTCCTGGTAACGGCGGGGCAGAGGGTGCTAAGAATCCCTGGAAGAGATCCGGCTGCCACAACACCACGACCCTGACCCTGGCGTGTTACAACGCCAGGACGTTGCGAACGGACGACCGATTACAGGCTTTGCTTTACGAATTGGAATCTGTCAAATGGGGCATAATAGGTTTATCAGAGATAAAGCGACGTGGAGAGAATATGATTCGGCTTAACTCTGGTGACCTATTTTATTACAACGGACCTGAAAACATCACCTATGGAGGCATTGGGTTTCTTGTAAAGAAAGAGATAGTACCAAATATCCAGAACTTGAAGAGTATATCCACAAGAGTTTGTTTTATGATCTTGAAACTTAACAAACGATACTCATTAAAAATTATCCAAGTTTACGCTCCAACGTCATTTAGAGCTAAAACGAATGCCAATGAAGTAGAGGAACTTTACGACGATATAGAAAAAGCCCTTGACGATACACCATGTCATTTCACCACCATAATTGGCGATTTCAACGCAAAAATCGGCCCACCACTATCAACAGAAAAATCAATCGGCAGGTTTGGATTAGGAACGCGAAACGATAACGGACAAACCCTAGTCAACTTTCTTGAAAAGAGACATCTTTTTGCTATGAATACATTTTTCCAAAAGCGACTGTCAAGAAAGTGGACATGGGTTAGTCCTGACGGAAAGGTTAAGAATGAAATTGAATTCATTATCAGTTCACACAAATATGTCGTGCAAGATGTTTCAGTGCTTGGACGATTTAGAACAGGTAGCGATCATAGAATGATCAGAACAACACTCAAATTCTCCTTCAGGAAAGAAAGAACTAAGATGATATCAAGAAAACAGCGACGATACGAAGCACAAGAACTGGCTATGCTTGATGATTCATTTCAAATCCAACTGAAAAATAAATTTGAATGTCTCGATGAGTCTAATTTAGATGTAGACCAAATTAATCAAAATTTATGTGATATTCTACTAGACACAACCAAAACTCATTTAGGCCGCGAGAACAAAAAAAGGAACAGATTTTCGACAGAAACAATAAAACTAATAGAAGAACGAAGAAATATGAAACAAAATACATCATTAGATCATAAATTGATTCTAGCAACAAATAAAAAGATAAATAAATCTATTAAAAAAGATTTGAGAAGATACAGTGCAGATACAATTATCAAAACTATAGAGAAATTTAGAGGACCAAAGGTATTTCAAAGAAAGCTCAGCACTGGCCAAAATCAAATATTAAAGCTTAAAAACGAAAATCAATATATAATAACAGACCGACAGGAAATTTTAAATGTGGTTGAGGACTTTTATACAAACCTATATACATCCCAAATAGCTGGCGCTTCCTCCTCTCAAGATAATCCTAGACCTAAAGAGTACCGTGACACCGAACAACTACCAAAAATTATACCAAGTGAAATACGAAAAGCTCTCGTACAAATGAAAAGTGAGAGAACACCGGGGCAAGATGGTATAACTGTAGAGATGCTCCGAGCAGGTGGCGAACCAGTTCTAAAAATATTATCAAAACTTTTTAATGAAGTAATGATTACATGCCACACGCCTGAATCTTGGAAAAATGCCATTGTTACCATTATACACAAGAAAGGGGACACCACAAAATTAAGTAACTATCGACCTATTAGTCTCCTTTCACAAATATACAAACTGTTTGCAAAGGTCCTATGTAACAGAATTAGTCGTCAGCTTGATGAATGTCAACCTATCGAACAGGCCGGTTTTAGGAGCGGTTTCTCCACTATTGACCATATACATACGGTAAAACAACTTATGGAGAAGAGTCAGGAGTTTAACCGTCCTTTGTGTATGGCCTTTGTCGACTACGAAAAGGCATTCGACACTGTCGAGCACTGGGCGGTGTTTGACTCACTGGGGCATTGTTCCATCGACGTTCGATATGTGGATTTGCTCCGTGAATTGTATGCTTTAGCAACGATGCAAGTAAAACTGCATGACATGACAAACCTTATTTCGATCCAGAGGGGGGTGAGGCAGGGAGACACCATTTCACCCAAGCTTTTTACAGCGGTCTTACAAGACATCTTAAAACTGCTTCCATGGGATTCATGTGGTATTAAGATCAATGGTGTTTATTTGTCTCACCTTAGGTTTGCAGATGACCTTGTAGTTTTTGCTGAAAATTTAGACGATCTCCAGAACATGATCCAACAACTTTCGGATGTTTCTTTAACAGTAGGCTTAAAGATGAATATGGCCAAGACCAAGGTGATGTCGAACGTTTCTGGAAACTCAAACACAATTACGGTTGGGAATGAGAGCCTAGAGATGGTCGATAGTTACGTCTATCTTGGTCATACCTTGTCTTTTGGTATAGAACATCAAAAAAAGGAGATCTCTAGACGTATACAGCTTGGATGGGTAGCTTTTCGAAAACTGGCCGACATTCTTACATCCCGACATATACCACAATGTCTGAAAACACGTCTTTTTAACCAATGCATTCTGCCCACCATGACATATGGTGCTGAGACGTGGACGCTCACACACGAAGCTATGTATAAGATCAGGGTAGCACAGAGAGCCATGGAAAGGTCCATGCTCGGCATCAAACTACAAGATCGAGTTCGAAACACTGAAATCCGACGAAGAACCAAAGTTCAGGACGTCGGAAAAGCAGTGACAAAGTTAAAATGGAGTTGGGCAGGACATATTATTAGACGGTGTGACGACAGGTGGACCAAAACTGTCACAGAATGGTGGCCGAGGCAGGGAATGCGGAGCGTTGGACGTCCACCAGCAAGATGGGTCGACGATATAGTAAATATCGCGGGTCGAACCTGGACTCGATTGGCACAGGACCGAGGCAGATGGCAAAGTAAGAGAGAGGCCTATACCCAGCAGTGGGATAGAGAAGGCTGTGGATGATGATGATGATGATGATTGTACAATATGCCTAAACTAACTGGACTATAAAAAAATACAAAATGCAAAGATACTGGTAGCCCAGAGGATAATTGATTTGACCTACTTATACTAATAGCTACATCTCAGCTTTACTGCTGTTCCTCAAAAACTGTTAATTTTTCAGGAAGAAAAACTAATGTCCAAGCTTCTCAGTACCTTAAAAATACATCAAGTTACAAGGAACCATGTAGAATGCTTTATGTCCCATCCACATTTCTGTGCATAAAGCTATAATACTAAGAGTGTTTTCTCATATTTCTGTTGTACATAGATCAAACACTCTTCGTACGCAAGCTCCGCACGCACTGCGAACTACTAGATAGAGCTACTATATGATTTGACCGTGTTCGACGTTGCTATGATGAGATGACGAGAATGATAACTAGACCATATATCATAGTTTTTAAACTTTCGCGATTTGAGGTAATTAAATCATAATCAAATCGCGATTAAGCCCGGTGTAAAAATTTTCAATATTGCCAATGCATTGTGTTTAAAAATTCACAAATTCTTCGGGCTCTAAGTCTATCATGGTCAAAAGTTTAAAAACATTCATTATAAAGTGCTGAGTGAATTTAATGAGGACGTCGGAAGCAATGATCTACCTATTCTACAAATATTATACATTTTGATATCCTAAGTGTAAGTACTACTGTGGTTACCAGTTTCATTTGACCTTAAATGTCCTTACCCCTTACTATACTCTATACCTCTATAGGATTCTGGGATCTGTAACTGACCGACCACCTGAGATCTACAATGTTTCTGCAACCTTAATACTCTTCTTTGATAATATCTATAAATCTTACCAATCGATTCATTTGATTTTAATCTTATGTAGTTTGAGTTTGAAACCGAGCATATCAGAGAGGACGCCGGACAGAGCTGACAAGATGACAACCTTCGTGATGGTGTAGATGTAGTGGTTCGTCCAGAAACCACTGATCTTGAAAGGAGCATCAAGTTCCTGAAATAAAACAAGTATTTAACATAATTATTTACACCAAATAAAATATTTTTAAAAAATCCCAACGAAATTGCTCCAAATTTTAGGTTCTGCAAGAAAAGAAAATATCAATAATTCATTTAACATTTCTACCGCAGCGAACAAAAGAGACGATAACTTTAAAAAGGCTAAACAAATTTTGACGAAACTTAGCTCATTAGCTACGTTACGTTATTACGTTAATTCACCTTTCGAACAAAAAACTAACGAAAAATAAAATCGGTTTATCCTTTCGGGAGCTACGATGCCATAGACACACAACACTGGAAGAGAAAAGGAATAATAAATAGGTCAATGTATGTGACAGTCAACTGGTTCCGTGCTCCAGAGGTGGTGATGAAAGAGATCGAAAGTCACATTTATTGATCTTAACTAAGGTCTAGTGGTACGACTCTTGGCAGAGTCCGCCTGGGGAAGTACCACGCCTTTGCCAGTTATTCTACCGCCAAGCAGTAATGTGCAAACATTACTCTGTTCCGGTTTGAACTTCAAACTTTGAAGGGCAATGTTTACAGAGGAGTTACAGGGCTTAAAGATATAATATCTTAGCTCTCTGTATGACGAGCGCAGTGCAGAGCTAGGTAATGATTTGGACTTTCATGTTCCAATAGCTGCGTGTCACTGTGCTGTTATGTGGCAGGCATGTTACTTGCCATCAGGCACTCTATGCTATAAAAAAAAGTTTACCTTGAGCAAGTCAGCAGCTAGTTTTAATACGTTGTTAGCGACGGTCAGCTGTTCCTTGCATTCTGGCCTCTGCTCCATGGCCAAGTGCAAGTTGATCTGTTCGGTGATGATGGCGGAGAGACAGCAGCGGTACTTGCGGTTGACGTCGCTGCCGAGGGTCAGGAGGCGCAGCAGATAGATCCCGAGGCAGAGACACCACACCATCGCCTCGAGGAGCCAGAGACGCTCCAGGATTAGCGAATCCTGTAATTACAGGTAAGTCTGAAACATTTTGATTTTTATAAGCTTTATCCTACTAGTATTTTGAATACGAATTGTTTGTTGCGAAGTCACGATGGAACGGATATTGTTTAAATTTAAAACACAGATAGACTTTTACTATAAAATTATTATAGTATGGGATACTTTTTACGGGAACGAGAATCATGCGGGTAAACTGCTGTTAAAGTTATACAAAGACGGTAATTGAAACTAGTGCAGCTCTGCAATTTAATCAGCATTTTTTTAATTTTCGTTTCCGTAATCTTCCCATTTCGCAAAAAGTAAAAGTGACCCTTTACCCCATTAGGTACGCCAGACTGTATAGTTATCTGACGAATGATTTAATTGCGGATGCAATCCTTCAAAGAAACCCCAAGCATAGCCCTTTCCATAGCTCACTGAGCGACATTTAGTATTATTATGACTGTCAGTGTCCACGTTTCAGCACCGTAGGTCACAACGGGTAGGACGCACTGATTGTACACCTACTTTTGTTTTGAGACTTTGTGGGATTGATGACGAGAGGACTCGACAAAGTGTTCCAGCGACTCTGTCATAATGACGATGTCATTTCAACATTGTTTTCTAACACAATAAAATTATTTATGCTTCATTTTGCGCCATCTGTGCACATCTGAAAAAGTTTGTACTATGGGAGCCAGATGGCTGAAACAAGTAATTGAAGCAAGAGGTACAAATATGGTTATTGAATTACTAACCCGTAATAGTTGAGCGCTGACGCACGCCAGAAGAGTGACGGTGAGCATGAACGCCGCCGACACTATCACGTCCACAGAGCGCTGCGGCCCACGCTTCTGCAATGTATAGGAAATTCACATTTTTAACACGCGTTTACATCGAACTACGGTTCTGGCTTTACTGTTGTTGGTCCTTTCAAGCGGAAATATAGAGTTTTAGAGATAGGGGTATAAAAGGCAAGATAATTTTAGTTAGGCGGTTGACCAACCGAAAATAAATGCTATAAAGATGGACGTGTAAAAAAGTCGGACGTAGTGTCGCTTAAAAAAATATGTGTCTAAAAGTCAGCCAGTGCTCTGTCACATACAGGCTGACACCTTTTTTTTTTTTATACCATAGAGTGACGAGACGAGCAGGTCATG
Source organism: Ectropis crepuscularia (assembly GCA_963693475.1). Classification (NCBI taxonomy): domain Eukaryota; kingdom Metazoa; phylum Arthropoda; class Insecta; order Lepidoptera; family Geometridae; genus Ectropis; species Ectropis crepuscularia. The sequence goes on from OY856345.1 coordinate 16,067,373, forward strand.
TGCCTGATGGTAAGCAACATGCCTGCCACATATCAGCACAGTAACACGCAGCTATTGGAACATGATAGTCCAAATCATTACCTAGCACTGCACTGCGCTCGTCACCCAGAGATCTACGATATTATGTCTCTAAGCCCTGTAATGTCTCTGGAATCATTGCCCTTCAAACCGGAACACAGTAATGTTTGCACATTACTGCTTGGCGGTAGAATATTTGGCAAAGGTGTGGTACTTCACACCCACACCCACACATAGACACAACAACCGGTTATTACACGCGCAAACTTCTGTATGTGACAGCCACACACGCACACATACACAGCGCACTGGCCGACTCTATACACAGTTTTTGTTTTAGCAAGACTACGTCCAACTTTTTTTATACGTCCATAGCTATAAAGAACCAAATATTGTATTATTAGAGTATGAGACGCGACCTCTATAATTGAGCTAATGTTAGATCGTACAGAACATCCAAATCTCACCCGTAAATAAGACCTCGTAGACAGCCAAGTCTTAATATTTCTGACAGTGTTGAGCCTGAAGTGAGGCAGTTCCGACTTCCTCGCTCGTCGCGCCGATGTGAGATGGGAGAACAGTTTGGCGTAGAGGAAGCGTTGCTTGTAGGCGCGCTCCGCCACAGAGAGCAGGAAGAATACTAGACCACTCAAAGCGAAACGGAGCACGCATGATAGCACGTTCGTCGATACATCCCTGAAAACGATTTAAGGGATGTTAAAACTATGTTTTACTAGCGGCCAATTCTGGCTTTGCTCTGCTGCGTGGCTTTGCACTGTTATGATAAGGTGTGTTACTATTAGTTGCATGTCACTATATTTAATATAAAAATACACATTTAATAGGAACTGACATGGCCGGTTCAGTCCGACTAAAGGCCCACTCATACGACTCCGCGTATTTCCAATCTATACAAGGCCAGAACGCAAGGGTATGAAACTAATCACGTATAGATTGTAAATAAGTTTTTTTTACTAAGATCTTCCAAACCATACAAGGCCAGTACGCAAATACTCGCGTATACTTTGTAGTAACGTAGAAGTATTATGCTGATACAAAATATACAGCGCCAGTACGCATACGGACTAATCGTGTATGTTTTGGAACAAGCGCGCGAAGCTTTATTGTAGATGTTGGTTTCCCAGATCCGACTCGGAGCACCCCGACTCCACCTAGTCTTGTCGCTACTACCCTAGAGTGTATATAAAAAATGCGGGAGCCAGAAGCCCTGCGGTCAGCCCTGAGTGTCGCTTCTCCATACTCGGCCTGAGCTCCACTACGGAGGTCGCCGGCTCGCTTCGCTCGCCACCTCCCCCCTGCGTTTCGCTAGGCCTCGTATGGCTCGCTCCACTCAGGACCTCCCTTGAGCTTCTGGCGGGAGCCCACCCAGAGTCAAATCTCAGCATCGGATCGACAACATAGACAATCAGTACGAAAAATTATTGTATGCATCGTAATAACAGATTTATAACAACATTACAATATAATATACTCGTACGCGAACAGTTTCCTATGGCTGCGTTCTGGCGTTGTATAGAATGGAAAGACGCGACGCGAGCATCCACGTTACAAACTATACACCATCAGTACGCAAAACTCTTGTATGGTTTGTAATAACAGATTTTAAAACAACATTACAATATATACTCTAGCAGTTTTCTATGGCTGCGTTCTGGCGTTGTATAGTTTGGAAATACGCTACGACTCCGCTCCTACCCGACAAATAAAATTCACTCAAAAATGGGCTTTATTTCATGTCGTTAAGATATAGATTACATTGGCAATATAAATTAGCAGACGGCTGTTAATCAGCGGTCTGCTAAGTTGTGTTGCATAATGTAATTTGTATCTTAACCGACATGATATAAAGCCCATATTTGGGTGAATTTATTTGTCGGGTGGTAGCCGAGTCGTATAAGCCGGCGCAGACCTTTAAGCTTCGGTCGCATCCGGCGACCTTTTACAAGGAGAGTGAGTGTACGCGCGATACCGCTGCTCGTTTGACACTTACTAACCCATTAATTAATTAAAAATATGTAGGTTATAACCTTATAACCACATTTTTTCTCTATCTTTTATAGGCTTACACTTGACCGCTATCTCGCTTGATTAGTATTCATACTAAACATTTACGAAGGTCTATAGACTTCCTAACCGTATTAGGAATCCGCGATATCTTCCTTTTACGTGATGCGACTAAGTTCGTGCGCGAGCATGTGACTGATAACCGAGTTTGGCTTGAAAAGTTCGTGCTCAAATGAGACAATAATAGTAGATTGTATCACAAGACAGCAAAGTAATATTTTTTGAATCCAGAGCGAAGTGAAGGATTCTAGTGTAGAATCCAGAGCGTAGCGAGAGATTTTTTAGTAGAATCCTGAACGTAACGAAGGATTGAAAATTCGCCGCTAAAAGGATAATTTCAAAAATATGTGTAGAAAAAGCATTATTACATCACTGATTTACTGATATTTTTAAATTCATTTACCGTAATAAAAAATATTACACGCATTCTTATCAGTAGTGTAGTATGTGAAAAGAAATTGAAGAAGAAAACTTACCAAACGTTATTTCCGTAAGCCCCGCTCAAGAAAGTGAGCGGCGATCCTTGTGTGTAGTTGGCCACCGTGGAGGCCACATAGGCCACTGACGACATGGCCTGTATCTCATCCTCCGTTCTCGAATCTTGTTCTATTGATACCTAAGGTATACAGTATAAATCATTAGAACAAATATAGTGTGTTTTGAACCTCAACAAAAGTTATACCTACATATGAATAAAATAAATATTGGTGGAAATTACTCACCATGTAACCCCAAACCAAAGCTTGTACTATGGGAGCTAGATGGCCCATATAATGCTGGTTGCCTGGAAGAGATTGCTCTAAGCAATAAGGCCGCTATTTGTGGTACTAGTTCGTAAGTGTTTTAGTGAAATATTTCTGTTTTTGTGTCACGATAAAGAGTTATCTATCTATCTATAATGCCTTTACATTTAGTTGTAAATACATACGTAGGTACCTATATTACATAGATTTAAAAAAAAAATAGATTATTATAGTTCCAAATTAACAGCACACTTAAGTGCATTTGAGAGTGCTAGCGGTCCGACCCGGCTTCGCCCGTGATACATATATTGCCTATAGCACTCAGGGATCACGCACATATCTAACAGTGAAATAATTTTAGAAATCAGACCAGTAGTTCCTGAGATTAGCGCGTTTAAACAAATAAACTCTTCAGCTTTCCAATATTAGTATTAATATACGGTACTTCCATACAAACTAATTTTTTTTCTTCTCTATATGTCCGTCTCTTTGTTCTGGTTTCTTAATAGGTAAAAGCCAACTTGGTAGACACGTATATACAAGTAGGTACATATATACCTGAAGTAGTCTCAGATGTGGCGCGAAGAAGGCAACAGCGGCGGCCATGCACAGCGCGGCCCACTGCGCGCCCGACGCCGCCATTGCCCTCTCGGCGCGCGCCACGACGTACCAGCTGATGTCGACGGCAGACAGTTCGGCGCGGAGCGTCGAGCCACGTTCCCACATCGTGCATTTCACTGTGGAATTATAAACTTTCAATCTAATTCGTTGTATGAGTGTCCATTAATCACGGTGTTTAAGTGGGTCGAGTCCAATCTCACACAAATACAAAAATCATGCGACAAGTAGAAATGGTAGAGGGTTGCAACCCCCCCCTCTTCAATTACACTCAGTTGGACAGCTTACAAGTGACGGCATAGTGCTGAATCTTAATACTTTACACCCTTCTATCATCCTACAGGTCTCCTGGTGATTCATTTGACCCGTAAATTATGTACGGGCCTGTAGTCTATTAAAAGAACGGATATCATTGTCAAAATTACGTTACGTAATTTATAGATTTTTAATAGGTATAACTTTTATTTCCCGTAATTTATGGATTTTTAATAAGGATTTAAGCACCTACTTATCTACTATCTGTTAGCCTATACAATACTTGCCTACGCGAACATAGGAACTTTAGGGACTGCCTATAGAAGTGAAAAGTTATATAACTTAGAATTGTAGTATTATACAACACTAATGTTGGACAATACGTCACCTGTATAGCTTCAGATATACTGCTATTACGCATGTCGATGACGCGAGCTCACAAGATGTCATCCATCAAAAAAGCATCTAACGCGCACGTCTTGCTCCGCCGCAGTTTCGACGCTATAGTACATTTACATAACGCGAACCCATATGAGTTCCTTCTACCAAAAGTGCTCAACACGCTTAACGCATAAGCTTTAACTTTAATAAAAAATTTAAGTGAATGAGATGGTGGTTTGGTGGTATAGATTATAGATATACAAAGATTAATATGAAATCCTAAACGACGATTTTATCTTAATTTACCTGTATCACTAGTAGGGTCCAGTATAGCGAAGGGGTCCCAGGAACTATCAGCCGCATAGTGGAACCCAACGTCAGAATTCCCACCCTCAGACTGTGAGCAGTAACTGCTTTCCTCACCTACAGGCGAATAAAATTATCACCACAAAGATCGGCACAAGCTAAAGCGGAAATAAGGACACAGCTCATTAGATCCACTCGAGGACGGAAAACAGTCCAAGAGTGATTGTTGCAAACTGTAAATATTTCGTTTCAACATTCATCATTTGACACAGTCAAAGAGTGAATGTTGATTGTTAAAGGTACACATTGCAATTTGTGCACATTTCGTGTCAACGTTTTCTCTTGGACCACGCGCGGTACGATACATATTGCAATTTGTGCATATTTCTTTTCAACGTTCACTCTTTGACGATACACTAGTTGATCGTGGGTGGTTGATTAATTGGCCACATCTTTTTCAGCGCTGTTTCCATCTCTGCCGCCAATGACCCCTAATGATAAGATGAGGCTGGGTGCTGGTCGATTGCCGAGTGGATCTAGTGAGCAGTGACTTGTATTTTAGTGTGTACATTAGTTAAGTGCATATAAGGACCGAAAAACATTCAAAGCAATTGTCTAAAATGGTACCGATAACAAATTGTTAGTTTATGAAAGAATGAGAATGGTGTTGATTCCGTTGCACTATACAACAAGTTGATTACCTTCGTATGAAGAGTACTCAGTTGTTGTTACAGTCACGAACAACAGCTAAGCAACTGAGTATTTAATGATGCAGTGGGCATCTTGAATGTGGTGAGCATTCGTAGTTGAACTTTGATTACTGATAAAGTTGCGATAGGCTTAGCATTTAACATTAAAGTTATAATTTATGCTCATTCAATAAGTTATTTTTTTTCTCATTTCATTGCATTGCCATGTATTTGGATTATTTGGTGCTCTCAAATAAAGTCAAGTAGACACAATTAAAGATTATCCAGCAGAATCAACATCTACGAATGGTGTTTTTAAATAAAGCGTAGAAAGTATAGCTTGGGGCTTATTTGTGAATTACAGTATAAACAGTAGCATATATTTACAAGCAGGGCCGGATTTTATATTCATTTCCTTATAAACAACAGTACTAAATTAACGAGAGTAAGTCTGACGCCTGATTAAAAGGAACAAGTCTGTAGCAGTATAATGCAATCCAGTACATAATACTCGTATGTTCGTAAATTTTCAGAATACCAAGACTTCAAGTCTCTCTAGCGTCATTTCGTTGTCTATCCGTGGTGAAATTTACGCGCTATAAATATTTACCATTAGTAGGCGTCTAATTGTAATGTGTCCTACTTTTGTCTCCTATAAATCAGGCCCCATCTAAAGCTTCGACCATACTGGAGATATCTGCGTAGCGGGATCATTTACACTGAATCCCATTATTTTTCAACAAAAAATATGAAATCTATGAAGCATTTTCAAAATGTAGTGATTCCATGTCTTATCACGTGATCTAGGTTAATGTCATTATGTCACACAGGAACAATTTTATTCATGGCTAAAAGGCCAAAAGAGCCAGAATAGACAAAACATGTGCCTATTCTCTAGCGATTATGACACAGTCTCACTCCATAACAACTGCAGAACTCACGAAAAAGTAGTAACTTTATAAGCCTATCAAATCGAAAGTGATTTAGCATGAAACGACAGAGTTTATATCAGGACATCGAGTTTGACCTCATTGTAAAAGTATAAAGACACTCTTTCGTGCGTTTGTCTTCGACATTTTCAGTATTTGAAACGGTCCCGCTTCGAAGATACTACCAGTTTGACCGAAATCGCTCAACATACACTATCTACCAGTAAAACAGAATAATGCTTACTGTTAGTAGTTTGCCCAACCCAATCAGACATGGTATGATGCGAGGGGAGCGCGATGCTAGGCGCCGATGCCGAGCATTCACCCTCAGACGACGAAGTCTGGTATTCTAGCTTCTACGGAACATTGAACGCATTAGAAACTAATATTAATACTACCGACACAATAACACGTTTTCAGGCAAGACAAAAAATGTTAACCTCAAATTGTGATTATGGATTTAAAAAATATTTAAGTCACGCATTGGTGTCCTACTAATACTATACATTTGAAAGTTTAGATGTTTGTAACTTATTGACATCGGAACGGCCCAACGAATTAGTTTGAAATTTCGAACTGTGGACAATTTATAGTGTGGAATGGCAATAAGCGCCGCAAACTCTAAAGATATAGTAATTAACTAAAAAATAATTCAATCCTATGCGGTCCAAATCTCGAGTAAAACATGTTTGAAAAGATACGTCCTTTAATAGGGTTTCTTGTCGTATAAAGTGTCATCCATGAAATGAGCAATGAATCTAAACTAAACGTACAAATATACCAGCACCATCAACCAGGATTATTACAAATAACTAAATAGTACAGAACGATTTCAGTTTGTTACACCACGTTTTGCAAATGTACAGGAATTTATCTCAGAAGCTTGGCATTAGAATATAGAAGCGTTTTCGCCACGCCCGTGGCTCGTATCATGCGTTATACACGTCACAATGCTCGATAGCTACCTTGATCGAAGTGCTGTAAATGCCTGCCTTCTATCACCTACGTTAAAAATTTGATTGTTAATAATGTGTTGAATTTCACGTGCTGAATAATGATTTCTTTGGGTGAGATCGCTACATACCTTTTTCTTTTTGATATTCCCAAATATTTCGTCACTGGACTCGTGTTGCGAGTCCTGAGTCCATTTGCCCCTATCTGTCCATCTGACACCGACGCGTTTTGCTGAACTCGGGCTACTCATTGGAACAGGACCTTCCGAATCTTGATCCGATTTGTCCTCGTCATCCTTTTTCAAATTCCCTTTAAGTTCATTAGTTTTCGAATCAATTGGTTTTTGAGTCGATAAGTTATGTTTAGAAACTTTTACCGTTTTAGCGTCTTCATTTCCTTTTGGCTGTTCAGTCTTATTCACTTTATTATCATTATCACTAGCATTAGAGTTGTTTTCATTGCCATTCAGACTTTCAAAACCATCATCGCCGTCTGCGAACATTGCTCTAGCTATATTGACTTGTTGATTTTGCCTAACATTGAATGATTCTAAATGTTTCTTCGTTAGCATGCTAAGTTTATATCGAAGAGATGAGTTTGGAGTAGCTTCATCAGGCGGTGGGGTGAATGTCACTATAGGCGCGGTTTCGGGCTTCTTCCAAACCATGTAGTCTTCATCATCAGAGTCTTTAGCCTTAACTTTAATCAGTGGTTTGTTTATAGGAGCTTCTAGGTTTTTTATCACATTTTCTTTAGTCAGTTCCTTCTTCCGCTTTCTGGAAGGAATTACTAAATATTTAAGACTAAAATTATGAAATGTCAATGTTGGCGCTAAGTATACAAAACATGTTTTTACGAGTACGTGGCGCGCCTATTGAAAGGTATTCGTTTGCATTTATGGTATACAGAAGGTTCACTTTTTACCCAGCAGGCTTCCACGTACATACACACATACATACTAGGGTAACTGTTTGATGATGTAATAGTAGTAAAGTGGCTAAGAAATTATTCTTTTTAAATGCTGTTAATTTACATTTAAAGGATAAATTGAAGGTCTTAAAGTCTGTTGCGACAACTGTCAGATTTTAAAATAACAATTGACATTTCATTAAAAAAATTAGAAATTTATATGGTCTAGTTTATAAGTTGCAGTAAAGAGTACCTCAGTCCGTTCTCGACACCTTCTGATCGAGATTGTCTGCGCCTAAACTTGGACGGTTTAGTCGAAGTAGTCTTGCTTTGGCTAGAGGTGGCGCCACTTTCGGCGGACCCACCGCCGCTACCACCGTCACACTCCGATCGCGGGCCACCTCGCCTGCAGCATCAATTTAAATTTACTTTTTAAAAGAAATACAGATATATATAGCTGTAACGGATAAAGGCACAGTTTTTTAATTATACATCTTTGTATTTCAGCCTTAAGACACGTCTATAGAAACGTTAAAACTAAAAGAAAGTTACGTTATTATCAGCCCACATTAGTCAACAGCTATACATAATTGAAACCATTCATTATTCTCTTTATTAGACTTGATTGCGTTCTAAATTATTATTTTATTATCTCGACATTTCGCCAACGTTACGACGGCCGTGGTCAATACAAGTTCTGATCGCGAAAGTTTTAGAACTATATATCTAGATATAAGATCCTCTCATGGTGCGTCGTTCACCCTATTTTCTGCTTAAAGCATAGAATAGATACATTAAAGTCTAAGCTCATTTCTGATAGAAAATCTACTAATATTATAACGCTGAAGAGATTGTTTGAACGCAAGGATTTCGGGAACTACTAGTCCGAATTTAAAGATTCTTTCTATGTTGGATAGTCCATTTATCGAAGAAGGACATTATCTACCCTACTATGAACAGGAGCGGAGCATGAATGAAAAATGTAACAAAAATAGGGAAAAATATTGCTTTTTGAGAGCTTTCGTTACGTGACAGCATGTGTCTATCTTTTAAAGGTTGCGTCATTAGAACGTAAGGTAACCGAATTTGTTCAAAATTTGAATTGGTACGACCAGTTTTCGATAGCTGGCGTAGCAACGCGCGCATGATTCAGCTAGTAATACGATATGTTTAGAGCGGCCTACGGCATATGGACTATATTGCCTCTGTTGCCTACTGGGCAATTGAGATCAACAGTGGTTAATATACCAGCTACGACGGTACGAAAGGTGTCTAATAGTTAGAAAGTTAGTTCACAATCATGCGGTCGCAGATTCGAATCGCCTGCGCCTCTAACCATTTTCCTGGTGCAGATGTACATGTTTATCATCACCACAGGCTATAATCCTAATAAAAACTAATTAGTCCATCAGTTGCAAAAATATAGATATTGTACATGTATTTTTCTTTTGTTTCACAAACAAAAAATGACGAAGATACAGCACTTAGAAGTTTCGCGTGACGTCACTTCTGGGTACGATTTTTACCCACAAGTGACGTCACGACCCGCCCCCCACCCCTCTAGAAATTGTATGATCTAAATCTTTGTCGATTTTAAATTATTTGATAAAACAAAAAATACGTGTCCCATATTTTTCCATGGTCTACCTGACGGACTAATTAGAATGGTTTGTTTTTGACATGGTTCGCATCCCTATTGGCTTAACGGTGAGCAAACCGGGATGTTCGAAGAATATTTCGAGGTTATGCATCATCCACAAACTGGGCCAGCGTGGTGGATTATAGTCTTGAGTTGCGAGAGAAGGTCCCAAGCCATAGCAGTGGGATAATTTAGTGGGCTGTTTATGTTAATATACCTGAAGTAGCGCGGCAGTTTCCGGCGATACGTAGCCCGCGGCCGCACCCGCGCTAGCTCCAGTTCCGTCGTGCTCACTATCTGAGAGTGGACTACGCTCAGCACCAACATCAGACCGAGTGGCACCAGCCAACAGTTAGGCTGCAAAAAAAATATGTTTTAGCATTCCGGTTACGTCATAGAATAATAACGCCTAGAAAACTGCGCAAGAAAAGCTGAGACAAATCATAGTGAGCCATATTGGTTCAGTCCGTGCGAAACCATCAGTTGTCAAGGTCCAACGCTCGTGCATGCGTCTCCGACAGTTAACACATTATGATGATTTGTGTGGTCCGTCACTGTACTTACTCCACGACAATAAAGTTTTGTTTGGCGAACTTCAGTAGGTACATAGTGCTTACGCCGAAATCAATCTGCTTTTTGCCTCACTTAAGATGAAGCATTTGTTTGAAGATTATCGATCTAGGCGTTATTAACCTATGGATTACGTTTACGTTTTGGTCTTGACTGTTACGCACACAATGAAATAAATTTACACATGATTATCCCACAAAGTCGTTTTTTTTTTACATAATAGGTATACCTAGTCGGAACGGATAAGACATGCGCCTGTAGTAACACGCCTGATCATAGCACAACAGTTATTTAAGTATTGAGAATCCAAATCATTATCTCGCACTGCATTGCGCTCAAGGGCGAGTCCATTGGGTCATGGGGGGCATAACCCAAAACCGCGTTACAGCCGTTCGTCGTAAAAATTGACGCTATATAAAAAAGTGTTGGTTATGATCTCATTTCAATTATTCAAACTAGTCTCTTGTCTCTCTGTCCAAATTGGTTCGGATAATCGAAGTTCTTGTGTCTTGCATGAGCCATATATTGAGTAGAAAGTTGGCTCAAGATAGGGTGCTCTATATCATCTAATGTCGACCTTCCATTATCTCAAACTTGTCGAACAGAAAGGTACTCACATCGACGTCTAACCCATCGGGTGCCGCAAAATACAAGGTGATATTAATAACTTCCATAATCCACAGGGAGAGCAGGAACTTGGCGCACGTGGGGGAGGTCTGCTGCGCCCACCACTTGGACAGCGCCGGGAGGAACACGAGCCGAACTAGAGCGAACCACACCACGCGGCGCATGCCCAGAGTGGGCTTCGCTTTGGGAAACGAGGAACCTGGTAAACAATTATAACAATTTTAGTATGAAGCACGAAACGAGCAGGACATGTGCTTGATGGTAAGCTACCTGCTTGCCACACAACGGCACAGTGACACTCAGCTATTGGAACATAAAGAGTCCAAATCATTACCTAGCACCGCACTGCGCTCATCACCCATATAGATATAGAAATATATCGTGTTTTATCTCTTAGCCCAGTAATTTCACTGGAAACATTGCCCTTCAAACCGGAACACAGTAATGTTTGCACTTTACTGCTTGGCGGTAGAATAGCTGGCAAAGGTGTGGTATTTCCCAGGGCGGACTCTGCTAAGATTCCTACCACTACTAAGGGTGTAACTACTTAATAAACGGGTAACTCACGTTTGATATAGTCAGTCCAGTCCGACTCAAGTTTCGATCGCACAAGGCGATCTTTTTCAAGGAACTCTCCTTGAAAAAGATCTCCTTGCGTGCAGTGCTCAGTGCTAACCAGCGATCACATGCGCGTACTCTCTTTGAATAAGATCTCCGGAAGCGACCGAAACTTGAGTCGGACTGGAATGATTATATCAAACGTGAGTAAACCGTGTATTTATTTAAAAAGTATATTTAATTAAATTGTGGAAGTGTCATACTTTTGTCGCGGCACATCACTTTGTTTCCATAGCTAACATACTCCTCATCTGCTTACGATTGACACAAACGAACCGTGCGGAAAAACCTGATCTACTTACTTATTCTTTATCTAAAGGCCTACCACTACCAAATACCAGAATAGTAGTAGGAAGTATAGATACCTCTGACTAAGTCAACGTCGATGAGGTAAGAGCGGCCGTGCGTGGTGAAGTCTACGATGCGTCGCCGGTAGGTCCCGCGCATCAGCAACTGTTCCACCATCGTCTCCCATTCTTCCTTGTCGTACGAACTTATCTTCTTTTGATACCTGCACGTCGATGCATACAAACATTTAATGTATAGCATGTCACCGTAAAATTGGGATGAGGTCTGGGTAAAAAATATACAGTTCTAATTAAGTCTGTCAGTAGTCTAGTCAAGTGCTTTTTGGGTCGATTTTTTTTAATTCTCCTAACATTAAGATTGAGGTGTATTCGATTCGGAATGAAATTTAGATGTATTTTGAGAAAATGCTAAACAAAAATTGCAATTGTTATTAACAATTAAGTGAAAATAAAAAAGGGGTAACCCCCTTTTTTATTTGTTTTCGTTACTTTTCGTTTTGTTTCGTTACTTGCCAATATTTCAAAAACTATTTGAGATAATTCCAATTTGGAAAAAGATTAAAAAAGTAGAGGAAATTCTCTAAATTCTATTATATATTATAAACCGACAATTACAACGCGCGACAAGTCCACAGTTCCACACACACACACACACACTTCTTCCACAACTAACCACCGCACCGGTAGATTGAATCGTGATATCATTTCTTTTTCTTTTGACAGTGTACTTATATGATGAACTACCACTTTAGTCAAAAGGTTCAGTTGTAAATACATTTTTTTTTAAATATTACTATTGAAATCGGTAATGGTACATTAGCAAAATAAAAAACAGTTGTGGGCCTCTCCTCACATAACACAAATTAGCCCCAACCTAAGCAAAGTGTGTATTATGGCAACCAGATAGCTGATAAAATACTATAATTGTAAATACATACTGACTATAAATAGTAACACTCAAAAAAAGATAAATATTTATATTCATCATACAAATGACCCAGGTAGTGATCTAACTCAGGACCCGTGGCTACGTGAGTAAACTTACTACCAACTAGGTTATGAGGCCAGTCAATAAAAAAACGTGTTGAAAAAACAATTAAAATAAATGAAGTCCTTGTGAAATATTTTTTTCAGGAAGTTACACTTTTGGTCATCTTTATTGTAATATGAACATAGAAGTTATTATAGTCATGTGATACTTTCAATACCATTGTATTTAATACAGAATATTTATAGGAAACAATGAACACCCCTTAGTCATAACATAACATAAAACACAATGTTTTGATAAACAATGCCTTTGGATCTTCTTGTTATTGATGACATAATTATAAAGCATGCAGAAGACATGTCCAACTAATTACTGAATATTGTGAATTAGTATAGGTCAAGTTTAGGTACTAAAACAATAAAAACATTTGACTTATCAACCAATAAAAGTTTTAAATAAATACACAAGTAGCTCACATTTGATAGTAAGTCCAGTCCGACTCAAGTTTCGATCTCGTCCGAAACAAGCTACGATCACACGCGCGCACTCTCCTTGAAAATGGTCGCCGGATGCGATCGAAACTTGGATTATATCAAACGTTAGTTACTATTGTAAATATCCCATAATTAAAAAGGCAGACTAAGCAAAGGTTTTATTATGGGAGCAAAATGACTGATTATAATTGTAAATACATACTTAAATACTTATCATACATAAATGTATTGTTGTGTGAATTGTCCACCAATATTTATTATTATTTATAAAAACACCCAGACATATGACAAATATTTGTATTCATCACACAAATATTTGTCATGAGTGGGAATCAAACTCACAACTTCCGGCTTTGCTGACAGGCTCACTACCAACTAAGCCATGAGGCCAGTCAAAGTATATAGGATTGATAATAAACAGGCAGAACACTTACCATGCAGCCAGCTGCTTCATAGTGACTTGAATGAGTAAAATTGGCAGACAATAATACAGTAATTGCACTCACTCTTCGGAGCTGTTGACAAAATATTCCAAATTTAAAAAATTTGCTTTACCTACTCAGCCTAATAGAGTAAGATCCCAGAGCTCCCAGACGTCACCTATTTTCTGATGAATGAAATGTGGACGATTGAGTAGGGTTAGTAAGTACTAAGAACACATGCTTACTCGCTAACTTGCTTAGACGGCCAATTTTGAGATATGGGGTAATGAAGGTACATTACAAACATTACTTACTTCCTGTATTTTCTAATAAGTTATTTTCACGTATGTTGTAGGCAATATCCTTAAAAACAAGGTCCCAATACTCCCAGACACTTTCCGTCGGCCGTTTTGCTTAACAACTCCAAAATAATAATTTAACTTCACTTAAATTCTCTCATGCTCCACTTGTAAATATGTTCGTTAGACAACTATTTTAAAGCTTTTTCCAATATAATCATTTGGATTGGCACATCCGGCTGATCCCTCTACTCTCTTTAGGGATCACAATAGTTTTGGCCTGAAACTAAAACCGCGACCGCGACCGCGAACCGGAAGACGCAGTGTTGGACGGCCTCCCACTAGATGGACAGATGACCTCACAGAGGTCGCTGGAAACCGCTGGTTGCAGGTTGCGCAGGACCGTTCGTTGTGGAAATCTAGGGGGGAGGCCTATGTCCAACAGTGGACGTCTTGCGGCTGATGAATGAATGAATGAAACTAAAAAAACCATCCGAACTCTACAAACACCTAAAGGTACAAGTTCGCGCTGAGACCGCGACGCGAGACCGCGACAGGAGACCGCGACCGGAGACCGCGACAGGCACTTGACTCTATGGAATTGTATGGGCGTCAGTTCGCGTCGAGACCGCGACCGCGACCTGTCTCGGTCTCCTGTCGCGGTCTCTGCGCGAACTGGTGCCCATATAATTCCATAGTATCAAGAGCCTGTCTTGGTCTCGGGTCGCGGTCTCGCGTCGCGAACCGCTACCTTTAGAGTTACAAAAACGCATGTTTTGGGAAAGTCGAAAGACGAATTAATTGCATCTCTCCCAAAAGACAAAAGCGCTTCGGACCTTGAATCTAGACTTTAATTCCACAAACAATTTATGGCAGGTGCGCAAGTAAATACAGCTGGGTTGGGTGCGAGAAACAAAAGGGAAGACCGAGACATGGTAAAAACCTTTCTACAACAAGACGAAAATGATAGTTACAAAGTGCACGCTATGAATTTAGAAATGCAAAGTGAGTGGTTAACCATAGGTGAGTTTTGTATCCCATTAGCTCTGAAGTGGCGCACCTTGCTATATGACTGGTCTCCTGCCTTATTAAAATTTTATCTAAACGCTTTCCAAATGACCCTCCCTGACCAGAGTAACTTGGTAAGGTGGGGAAAAGCCTCTGAAAAATGTTGCTATACTTGTGGTGAGGTGATATGTACAGCAAGGCACATATTGGTGGGATGCAAGGTGATCCTTAATAGGGGTCATTACTCACAGCGCCATGACAGAGTACTTGAAATCATATGTGAAGCCGTAAGCCTTTCGGTAGCTAGAGCCCAAAAGGGCTAAACGCGGAAGCTCGTACGTAGTACCAAACATCCAAAGACCTAATGATCCTCTAACAAACTTTCAAAGCACTCCACCTAGTGAAGAGGAAGTAAACTATCAAATTAAGAAGAAAACTACTAAATCAGCTCCAGGCCCTGATGGCATTCCTTACATAGTGTATAAAAAGTGTCCATCAGTTCGTAAACATATCTTAAATATATTCAGTAAGATCTGGTCAGGAAAGCAAATCCCAAAATCATTTGGAAGAGCAATTTTTGTCCTGATTCCTAAAATGAAAGAAGTAACTCATCCAAAAGACACCAGACCGATAGCCCTAACCAATACAATTTCTAAAATTTTTTTCAGTATATTGCAAACAAAAATGACCACATTTATGGCTAGCAATAGGTATTTCAGGCCCAACCACCAGAAAGGCTTCTTGCCTGGTATTTCTGGATGCCTGGAACACAATACATTACTAGCGGAAAGTTTGAAAGATGCCAGAACACATGAGAGACAAATAACAGTCTGCTGGATAGACCTAGAGAACGCATTTGGTTCCGTGCAGCATGAACTTATGTTATTTGCCCTAAAATGGTATAACTTTCCTGCTGTAATTATTGACATAATTAATTCATAAATTATAATCACTTAAAATTTGTTATAGCAGTAAACAAAGAATACTCAAAACCACTTAAATATAATGTGGGACTATTCCAAGGGTGCTGCTTATCACCAATAGTATTTAATATAGTTATAAATATTCTAGTAGATAAATTAATATCCCGTGAGAAGAAATGGGGCTCCCGGTTTAAAATCAACAATAAGTACACTGAGTCAATTTTAGCCTTTGCGGACGACCTTGCAATACTTACACGAAATCCCAAACAGTGTCAACAATTGTTGAATGATGTTGATGAGTTCTGTACATGGACGGAGGGAATGAGGGCAAAACCAAGTAAATGTCATTGTTTATGTCTGGGTAGACGAGATACCAAATATACTTCTTACGATCCGGGACTCTCCATAAGTGGCCAAAGAGTTGCCACAATTGCAGAGGCAGTGCCTTTCAAATTTCTTGGTAGAAAGATAGACTACAAAGGACGTACACCATCATTAGAGGTAGTTGTTGGAAATTTCATGAATGACCTCAATAAGGTAGACCAACAGCCTATCAGCAATATCAAAAAAGCATGGATATATGACAACTATCTCACATCACGTCTCACTTGGCCTTTCCTAGTATATGACATCGGTAAAACCCTCCTCGCAAAACTAGATGCTAATGTCATAAAGATATTGAAGTCATGGTTTGGATTGGCACATCCGGCTGATCCCTCTACTCTATTTAGGGATCACAATAGTTTTGGCCTGAAACTAAAAAAACCATCCGAACTCTACAAACACCTAAGAGTTACAAAAACGCATGTTTTGGGAAAGTCGAAAGACGAATTAATCGCATCTCTCCCAAAAGACAAAAGCGCTTCGGACCTTGAATCTAGACTTCAATTCCACAAACAATTTATGGCAGGTGCGCAAGTAAATACAGCTGGGTTGGGTGCGAGAAAGAAAAGGGAAGACCGAGACATGGTAAAAACCTTTCTACAACAAGACGAAAATGATAGTTACAAAGTGCACGCTATGAATTTAGAAATGCAAAGTGAGTGGTTAACCATAGGTGAGTTTTGTATCCCATTAGCTCTAAAGTGGCGCACCTTGCTATATGACTGGTCTCCTGCCTTATTAAAATTTTATCTGAACGCTTTCCAAATGACCCTCCCTGACCAGAGTAACTTGGTAAGGTGGGGAAAAGCCTCTGAAAAATGTTGCTATACTTGTGGTGAGGCGATATGTACAGCAAGGCACATATTGGTGGGATGCAAGGTGCTCCTTAATAGGGGTCATTACTCACAGCGCCATGACAGAGTACTTGAAATCATACGTGAAGCCGTAAGCCTTTCGGTAGCTAGAGCCCAAAAGGGATTGACGATGAACAAAAGACAAATTAACTTTGTAAAAGAGGGCTCAACTTCAAACTCCAAGAACAAGCCTTACTCAATCCTGGGTTCAGCACCTGATTGGACTATTTTAATGGACACGTATGAAAAGCACTACAAAATCCCAGAGGATGTGGGTGTTTCGTCATCTAGACCGGACATTTTCCTTTTTTCTAGGGCTACGAAACGCATAGTCCTGGTAGAACTTACCGTACCGTGGGAAACTAATATACCTAAAGACCACGTGATGAAACAAAATAAGTATTACGACCTACAAAATGAATTAACAAAAAATGGCTATGTAGTTAATTTATACGCTGTAGAAGTAGGAGCGAGAGGTATACCAGCAAAATCTCTCTATAACCTGCTTAAAGACCTTGGATTGTCCAGAAGTGCAGTAAGTTCTATACTAGAACGAGTATCTAAAGCTGCACTAGTAGGATCATATCGGATTTGGCTGGGCAGGGAGAGAAATACGAGTAGTGAAGGTGAGTGTTGACGTACGTCAATATAAGGGGCCCCTTTTAAACCTACGCCCGAGTCACAAGTCTTGGGGTCTACTCGAGATTTCTCTCTCTGTCACACGATGGACCCGGCACCCGCACGGTGAATCCATGGAATGCTAAGAAGTACGTCTCTGACGATAAACAAAAGACAAATTAACTTTGTAAGAGAGGGCTCAACTTCAAACTCCAAGAACAAGCCTTACTTAATCCTGGGTTCAGCACCTGATTGGACTATTTTAATGGACACATATGAAAAGCACTACAAAATCCCAGAGGATGTGGGTGTTTCATCATCCAGACCAGACATTTTAATTTTTTCTAGGGCTACGAAACACATAGTCCTTGTAGAACTTACCATACCATGGGAAACTAATATACCTAAAGACCACGCGATGAAACAAAACAAGTATTACGACCTTCAAAACAAATTAACAAAAAATGGCTATGTAGTTAATTTATACGCTGTAGAAGTAGGAGCGAGAGGTATACCAGCAAAATTTCTCTATAACCTGCTTAAAGACCTTGGCTTGTCCAGAAGTGCAGTAAGTTCTATACTAGAACGAGTATCTAAAGCTGCACTAGTAGGATCATATCGGATTTGGGTGGGCAGGGAGAGAAATACGAGTAGTGAAGGTGAGTGTTGAGGTACGTCACCAAAAGGGGCCCCGTTTAAACCTATGCCCGAGTCACAAGTCTTGGAGCCTATTTGAGATTTCTCTCTCTGCCACACGATGGACCCGGCACCCGCACGGTGAAGCCATGGAATACTAAGAAGTTCGTCTCTCTACCTTCAGTACCCCGTATCTCAAAATTAGCCGTCTAAGCAAGTTAGCGAGTAAGCATGTGTTCTTAGTACTTACTAGCTCTACTCAATCGTCCACATTTTATTCATCAGAAAATAGGTGACATCTGGGAGCTCTGGGATCTTGGACTATAACATTCTAGGTGTCCCTTCATGGAAGTGTCCGACCTGGCGGCCAGATATTATCTCTTAGTGCTAGACTGGTAGCATTATAATTCATTAATTAATCTATAGTCTGTAAATATAATAGGCAGTTGAAGTAAAAATAACCAATAGGAGCTAATAGTCCAATAGATTAACTCATTATTGTCTGAACTCAAAAGAAAACTTACAGTCATTTCCAGGCAGTTATATGACAGAAAAGAAAGACAGCAGCTCAAATAAATTGGGGTATTGAATATTTTTCTTTGCATGAGAACAAAGAGGACTAAATTTATTTTCATGATATAATCACATACCATAAAGAAAAATGTGAACTGATTACAATAAGGAATAAATCTATTTCGAAATATCAGAAATTGTGATCACTGGTTAAATCTGAGAGATGATCTGCCAAATAGTGGGTGACATTATGATAACTAAATTAATGATGTCATTAATATCAGTCCAAGCGATATGGTTTTTTTAATTAAATTGAATTACAATATGTAGGTACCAATTTAATCAATACATGAAGCAGACAACTCACCATTTGGGTTATTATAACAGCTGCGGAGATGTTAATTGGAAGTCCCAAGTCACAAAACTGATTGTATCATCTGAAAACATGGATATTTCCAAAACTAAATCTGTAAAACAAAGGCGTTTGCATAATAAAAGGTCAACAAGCGTACATGCAAAGAGCGATGCTGTAATTATTTTAAATGCACAAGTTTCTCACTCAATTTTCGTAGATTGACCTAACTTATTGTACCTGCAACTAGGTCATTAAAGAAAATAGAAATAAACAATAAAAACGTCGGCTATTTACCGTTATCATAATCCTTTCCTTTTATACCGAATCATTTAAATTTCACACAGAATGGAAGCCCTTCTTTTTACTCTTTCTATTCGATCATTTAATTGTATGACAATAAATAGTGCAGCTAAGTGAGTCTAACGATTTTGCACAGATTTCGTTTCCATTTAATTAAATAGTTACAAAATCAAAAATCATTTACAAGCAACCGCAACCCACCCAGCTGTTTTCTCACGGTGACTATCAGTGCTGCCAGATGCTATTATTCAAATTTGAGAAAATAGTATTTTCGTAACTTTGTAGTATTTCTAGGTACCTATAGGTACTTTGTACACAAATAATCATGAACATATTATTTATACAAACATTTTAACGTAGTAACAGTTTTTTAATATTTTTTTACCTATATCTTGCATGCATCATCATATTAGACAAATAGCATTCATTGGAGGGTAGTGATTCTAAATCCATTCGGTTCCATCTAAAACGGAATCTCATCTCTCGGTATTTGTCTTATCTGCTTAGCATGACAGAGACCGAGAGATGAGATTCCGTGTCAGATGCAACCGAATGGATTTAGAATCGCTACCCTGGACAAAGACCAGCAACAATTATCTCCACAAAGACCGGCTGGATTGCGCCGCCCGCATCCAACGATTTCCAGCGATTTTCACTCAGCGAGCAACACGGAAGGGAGTAGCCTTAGCTAAAAAATATTGTTCAAATCTTTCTGTCATTTCTTGCGGGAGATGAAGTTGCACACTAGCGCAAAGCCGCACTATTAGAAACAAAACATATCTGTACCGATCCATTGCCGATCATACTCACACAACCAAATCACTAACACATAAAAAATAAAGCACCATTCAAAATCAAATCTAGCCCCGCCCTCACGCCACAGTATATTATAAAACTCCATGGTCCACGCGGACTTGTACTTTGACAGAGGGGAAACGCTGTGTATGCCTACTCCCTTCGGTGTTGCTCGCTGTTTTCACCAGATCGTTGGTCCAACTTTGGTTCAATGTTGGTCCGACAGGTAGGCCTGCCAACGCTGCGTCTTTCGGTACGTAATCAGATAATCACCACTCGAAAAAAATTCCGCTGTTTTATATTTATTCATGTATTATGTAAAATTCTCTGCCAGTGTAGTGGATTACCCATCAAAAACCTTTATGTGTCCGAAATCCCCTCAAGTTTTCCCCTGCGAGGGGATTTGTGGAAAAAAAACCACCAATTCTTTTTTATATCGCTGGCAGGGGATTTTTGAATTAGTGTAAATAGTTATTATACATAATTGCTTCATTAAATGACTAAATTGTTTAGGCAACGTGAAAAATCTATCACTTTATTCAGAGATTTTAAATAATAGCGGGTTGAAGTTAGTCAAAGTAATAATTATCATAATTAGTTCCCGGTTATTATTGACGAATCGGACCAGTTAGGTTACTTAGGACTCAGATCTGACTCGGAGCATCCCGACTCCACCTGGTCACAACTACCCCTAGAGTGTATATAAAAATGCGGGAGCTAGAAGCTCAAGGGAGGTCCTGAGTGGAGCAGGCGCGGTCCTAGCCTCGAAGTTTGGAGGGGGTCACCAGTACACAGCCTCAGATTGGAGGGGAAATACAATAAATCACGAGTAGAAATACAATAAATCGAGTAAAAAAGACTTTATTAGTGGTTTTCCTTTGCTAAAAAATAGTCTATGTACTATTAGATATTTTAAAGATTTTTATTGTAACATTTACGATTAGGGGGGGGTGCGGTCATGCCCCCTGTGATCCCCCCCTTCCCCTTTGGACCGCGCATGGAGTGGAGCGAGCCATGCGAGGTCAAGCTTAGCGAAGGTGGCGAGCGAAGCGAGCCGGTGACTTCCGTAGCGGCGCCCAGGTGCCCAGGTCGAGTATGGAGAAGCGACACTCAAGGCTGACTGTAGAGCTTCTGGCGGGGGAGCCCACCCGGAGTAAAATTTCAGTGATAAACCAAAAATCCCCTGCCAGTGAAATACGAAAGGGGATTTGTTAAAATTTGTCCTTGGATCCCCTGTGATCCACAAATCCCCTGGCAGGGGAAAACCTAAGGGGATTTTGGGAATAAACCGTTCATCCTTGTAAACGATGGAGCAACAGAAATGCTTTCGAACTCCATCACCATTCACCACCGCCCGGGCAGCACAACATTTGTGACAATAACTCAACGTTCATCTAGATATTTTCAAAATTATTTTAATTTATTTTGCGCAGCGTCCTCCTTGCAGCTGTAAAGGTAACTTGAGGATATTGGTTAACTGTCAGCTATGTACACAAGAAGCATATTTGCTACAGATTATAAATCCTGTTTGTCGAACACGCTGTTTAGTGTCCTTTTAAACGACTTTCTTTGAGCCATTAAAATGCAGAAACGTTTATATTCGTGGACGATATCGCCGCGGAGATCTCTTTTTCCCATCCCAACCCATCGACAATTTTGGAGTTGGAGAAGTTACTCCATGAAGTGGCTACCGACCCCAACTGATGGTTCAGAATAAACGGTATGGCCCTAAACTTAGGAAAAGCGTGCTTCATAAATGTTCAACGTTTCAACGTTTAATCTAAATGGCAAAACAGCCAACCATTTCTCGGTAGCGATAGCCAATACCGCGCTTCAACAAGTCCAGAGTACAAAACTCCTAGGTTTTCATATTGACGGCGCGTTGACGTGGGAGAAGCTCATCGTCGAGCTGTGCGGTAAGCTGAGCCGGTCGTGCTTCGCAGTCTGGCGGCTCGCGGCCACCACCACCCGCGATGTCGTGCGCTCCTGCTACTTCGCGACCGTCCACTCCAACATCACGTTCGGGCTGGAGCTGTGGGGCCACGTTGTTAACTATAAAACAACTATTTATACTAAAAGAGTATTTGCTATGCAAAAGAGAGCCGTACGAGCAATGGTTGGGGCACCAAAGACACATCATGTGCAGAGCTCTTTAAATAACTGCATATTTTGCCACTTCTGTGAACACATACTCCAAACTTGTATATTTGTTCATAAGAACATAGTGGTTCCAGCAGAGGGGCATAAACCCTAAAGTTAACCTTAGGAGTAATAAAAAACAACACCAACTAGTGACTCCGCCCCACAGGTTGAGTAAGTCTGACAGGTCAGTTGATGTTGGAGGGCCCGTGATACACAACTTCCGTCGGTTGTACGGGACGCACCATTTCAATTAATAAGTAATTTCTCGCTCAATCAATATCAGTGACATGAATGATTAACTTCTGACTTGTAACTTGCCGTTATAAATAAATTATTTTTATAACATATTTGCTCGTAAAGGGTCTCTTATTGCACCAATTTCTGTATCGTAATGTATCTTATTACGTGCTTGTGCGGTAATGTAATGTAAAACACACGGTTTCAAAATGCTCCGTCTGAAACGAACGGTACATTTTTAAATCTTAGTAAAGAGTTTTCATGTCAGAAAAGTGATGAACATTTTAAGAATAAAATTAACTATAATAGATAAAATATAAGAGATATACTTAGTTAGAATTATTTAATTTGTTAATTTCATTAATTTTAACAATAAATTACCACAATTGATCTATAAAAAAACACAAAAATATTAATTTACTTTATTACTAATGTCGTAAAGTCATACAGGCTGGTTCTGTGCCTTTGCTTAAAAAAAACAGCGCTGATGCGCGCGCATTGGTAATCTGTGAACAAGAAATACGTCAGCCAATGGGAAATGCTGAAAGGGCGTGGCCTGGTCATCATGGCATGGCCATCTAGAAATGCGTGAACCAATAGGAAATGCTGAAGCATTTCTAGATGGCCATGCCATGATGACCAGGCCACGCCCTCCAGTTACACCCGTGTAGTTTCCAAGGTAAGCTATCAAATTCGGAGTAATAAGTTTTCACTTTTATCGGCAGTTCCTATGACTACAAATTTTTTTTATTTGGAAATGTCATCAGAATTTTGATTTATTTCCTCGCAAATATGTCATAAAACGTCGTATGACATACGTGCGCTTTGATAACTACAGCCTCTGCTAATTATAGCTCTTGCCTACGGCTCGAGCTAGCAATATCGCCTTGGCTGTAATTATCAACTTAGCGCACTTATATCATAATGTACTATTATTTGTAAACTATCTGTGTTTTAAATTTAGGTAAACCAAATCTGTTTAGCCGTTCATGGAACGGTTTCGTTCTGGTTAATACTTTTTAGCCTTGAAGGTGAAATTATTAAAACATAATTCGTGAAATGATTAAACCAATTTGCTATTCCAGACTATGTACTATATCTGTGTTCCAAAATTCAACTCGTTCCACTAAGTCGATCCGACATGACTGAGCTGCAAATTCAAATTTATGCATTAATATTAGTAGGATGAGGTGTAAAAGTAAATTGAGAATTAGAAACAATGCTGACCATAATTTGGTGTCAGTATTGTAGTATATAGTATATTATAGTAATATGTACCGAAAATATCTGTTTAAAGAATGTAATTTGTCAATATATAAATAAAGTTATCAACCCGTTTTCTAATCATTTATCTTTAGATATTTGATTTGGAAACATAATATTGTTACAACTTATTATATGTGCAAATCGTGTGAGGTAGATATTAGTTAGTATTTCATTGTTTCAGTTCTAGTAAGTACCTATGTTGCGTAGGCCTACGTTACTTATTGCAAAGAAACTGGCAGCTTTGCTACTTTTTATTGATGTGTCTGTTGACAAGTTGACATTGACGTGCTAATGATAGAACAAACCAAGAAACCATTTTTTTGCGTTTGATGATTTGATGCAAACAACGATCTCATTACTAATTCAATGTTGTGAAGTATCAACCGTTTCTGTGCACCACCACCACCAGGGCCGTCTTTCATCTATTAGAGGCCCTGGGCACATTCGGATAAATGGACCTATGTGGTCCATTTATAAAGCATTATTATGTTACAATCACGGACGTATAGAAAAGTTTTTATACGTCCATGGTTACAATATACAAAGAACGTAGGTATGCAATGTTAGCTTAATTAGCTTTATTTTAATTTCTTTACAGCTAAATTAGCATAAGGAGCCCACTAAATGTTCCTACGACGGGGACTCGGGGCCTCTTCTCGCAAGGAGATGTTTTAGGCCATAATCGACCACTCTCGCCTAATGGGGGTTGCCGGATGACACACGACCTCGAAAGGTACTAGGTACATGTCGGTTTCCACACGATGTTTTCATTAATCGTTGTTAAGTTAGCGGCATTACGCGCATGACTTCGAAAAGACAGTACAATAGTGGTTATGCGTGTGGCGTGTGGGTTCAAACCTGGGGCTCTGGATCGGCAGTCGTCGTTCCCGACTAATTTGATAGGTAGGTATGTGATCAATGATTTGAACCCCTTGGTTCAAATCACACGCACTCCAGTCTTTCCCAAGTCAAGAGAGTATTTCAACGTCCAACGTCGCTTGAAGCCACGACCCCGGGGCCTCCACACCTCTTTTCGGTCCTGTACATCTTATATTACAGTGCTAAAGGTTTTACATCAGCGCGCGCTGATTGAGTGAATAATTGGGCTGATGACTGGATTACGGCTGCGACTGAGTTTCCTAAAATGACGGCTGGTCAAGTCGGGAGAACGCTGACTGCCGACCCGGAGCCCTCGGGTTCAAATCCCACGCGCACCACTAGGTAGTAGTAGGACTCTTAGCAGAGTCCACCTGGGGAAGCACCACACCTTTGCCAGTTATTCCACCGCCAAGCAGTATTGTACAAACATTACTGTGTTCCGGTTTGAAGGGCAATGTTTGCAGATAAATTACAGGGCTTAGAGATATTATATCTTAGATCTCTAGGTGACGAGCGCAGTGCAGTGCTAGGTAATGATTTGGGACTTTTCATGTTCCAATAGCGAGTCACTGTGCTGTTATGTGGCAGGTATGTTGCGTACCATCAGGCACATGCCCTGCTCGTCGCGTCACTCAATGCTATAAAAAAAACACTGTATTTTGTCGAAGTCATGTGCGTAATGCCGCTAACCTAAATCGGTGAAGGAAAACATCGACTGCACCTAGAATCTTCGAGGTCGTGTGCCATCTACCAACCCGCACTGGGCCAGCGTGGTGGATTATGGCCTTGACTCTCTTCTTGCGAGAGAAGACCCAGAGTCCCAGCAGTGGGAACATTTAAGAGCTTATTAGACTATGCGTTATTCTTAGTGATGGATCATCTCAATCCTGATCGAATTTGGTACAAAATAAAATACCTAGATGGCGTTAGCGTCAAGATAGCTGGCGGTGTTGCTTTGTTGCTCGTCTATAATGACTACTTTCTTGTATTTTTACAAATTTCCCAGTGTTTTTGACATAGTATTGCTATTTTAATAGTGTTTTTGAAAGTGTGAGCTCATTGCAAATTATAGCAGTGCTCGTCACGCGTAGTGATACTATACTATAGTTTACGAAGTAACTATTTTGTGATCTGTGCTATAGTTATCTACAGATTGAGTGTCTAACAGTACAACTAGTAGTTGTACACAACTAGTTTGGAATTAAAAGGGTACTTATAAAAAAGATTATTATTCTGTTTTTTGTAACTTTTATTTAGATCAAATAATTTTTTATTTAATTTCTAGACCTTAACAAAGTAATATCATCAACCTTTTAACAGTTTTAAGATAGTTGTAAGTAGCCAAATAAATATGCCTATTATTATTATTTTACATACAATAAATACATTTTATCACATCTGCGAACAAGTATTGGGTGTTTTAGTTAGGCTGTCTACGCTGGACTTGATAATAAATAGTAGGTTGATAATGATTGCTAATGTATTTAATAGAAATTGCGGTGTCAGAGGACAAACAATTTAGTAGCTGTACCGGGGTTATAAAATTAAAAGGCAAGTTCATGATTTTTGGTCAAAGTAACTAAACTTTATAATAACCATTCAAATTTACCTTATGTTAGGTACATGGTAAGGAGATGACAAACGTAAGCCCATTCAGTATAAAAAAAAACATGATTAATGACTTTGTATGATGAAAATATTGACAAATAAATCAATTGTTTTTTCTTTTCAGCAAATATCTACTTGATGAGTAAGCATAGGTACAGTCCGCGAGGTATAAGCTGAGCTTTGCATTAGTGTGAGTGATCACATGCATCTATTACCAAAAGTACAGTCAGACAACAAACTCATAAACAACAAGCTGACATTAACTATCCAGGATCAATATGGTCATTGCGAAAAGAAGTATCTCTTTTAGGATTCAAATGGTCAAGGACAGAGAATAACAGAAAAATTTTAATGGAAAAGCATGAGATCCGTCACCTACGTATAACTTATTTACTTAAAATTTCCGAATATCGTATTCAGGGCAGGCCTATCGTTTATACCGATGAAACATATATTGACACCACTCACACTTCATCAAAATCATATTCAGATGGCAGCACTTCTGGTTTGAAGAAACACCTTATTAAGAGAACATGGTCACAGCGTCCTGCGTCTGACTGTACTTTTGGTGATCACTCACACTAATGCAAAGCTCAGCTTATACCTCGCGGACTGTACATTAGTATTACAGACAGTGCTATGACGCTGAAATAGGCGCAAATAAATATCTATGGAGTTCAAAATGTCACGATGTTATTAGGTCGCAACTAAATAAGTCGTTAGGTATTCACTACATTAATATACCTATTTTTTATTTTATCAGTGCGACGTGCAAAGTAATCGAGACTAGACAACTAATTCTTAAAAAATATATGTTATTATATTAAAACTATGTTCTTAAAATCTACTTTGGTATAATAAACTCTATATATATTTACAAAGTCTTTGTTAGCAGAATGTTTGATGTGTACAATTTTACTTAGGAGTACCTACCTACTTAGTCTCTATCTACAGTTACCGAATTCACTGAATGGTGTATAATTCATTAGATCTCTACATAATTTGCGAATGTTGGTGGTATAAATCTATAAATAAGTAGGGGTACCTATCAATGATTTTTAATCGTCTATGAGGGATATTCGCCTATTTGGAAAATCAATTTATGCAAATAAAAATGGTATGTTAGTAGTATTTATTACAATCTATGTAACTACTTTTAACAATAAATCTATTTTTTGATTTTACCTTTTTGAGTGTCATCAAGTGCATTAATCGATAATCATTATAATTACATCACCCTGTTTAGTGATTCAAACTTTTGGGTTTAAGGCTCATGAAACGGTGTCGTGACGCAAATGATCGTGCTATGAGTGCCTAGGTATCTAGTAAATAGGAAGTTCTAATTTGGCATTGTTTTAAACTACCACGGTTATTCATAACACTAATTATAAATTACGAGTTATTCACCGTGGTTATGTAGGTAGTGGAACGAGTCCCGATATTTTGATGCAGTTTCATTCACCATGTTGACGGGCTATGTGCACTACTATTTGACTGGCCTGGTGGCTTAGTTAATTAGTATGTCTGCTTGCGAAGCCGAGGGCCGTGGGCTCGATTCCCAGCCAGCGCAAATACTGGTGTGACCGTATGATGAGTACAATTATTTGTTCTGGGTACTAAGTAGTATAGAAAAGTATGTATTTACAACTATATAAGTAGATATACTATCAGCTATCTGGCTTCCATAGTTCAAGCTTTGCTTAGTTTGGGGTCAGATGGTGATGTGTGTGAAATGTTCACCATATATATATTTATTTATACTAGCGGTCCGCCCCAGCTTCGCCCGTGGTACATAATATATAGCCTGTAGCATTCAGGGATCAAGTACATAACCAACGGTGAAAGAATTTTAAAAATAGGTCCGGTAGTTCCCGAGATAAACAAGTTTGAACGCTCAAATTAACTCTTCAGCTTTATACTCGTAATATTAAGTAGAAATATAGATATTATGATTTTGACGTGACAACGTCTTATAAATTGGTTTGCCGGGTGACACTTCAAGAAACTGCGTTACGCTCCGCTCACGTTATGCGCTCACAATGAGAGCGAGTGAGAGGGACGCGTGCCTTTCACTTTTTATGTCTGTCTCTCTCGCTCTTAGGCGGGTTAACCATGCCCGAGTCGCCGATTCGCTTTTACCACTCAAAGTCGTTGTCACGTAAAACTTTCGCCCGTATACCGACTTTACAGGCAACCAATTTTTTTGTCATAATATCTTTACAACTACGGGTAATTTCAGTATACCTGTGTGTACATGGTGCATGAAACTGCATCGAAATATCGGGTACTTGGTTCACCAAACACCTACGATAAATATCGCGTAATTAAAAATATTGGTGTACGGATAGTCGGATAGAAGCACCAAAAACTTCATAAGTTAGCAATGAAGGTAAAATACTTAAAGGTATATTAAAAAGTAGGGTATTTTAACTTACTAACGACACGTAGTATTTATTTTGTACTTTTATAAATTAAAATATATTTAATTCATCATGGTTAAATTAGTTCGTTGTAGACATTCATTATTCAGTTCGTATCGTGTTCGAATTGTTTTTACGATCAGTTTAATTTATTAACATTGTAAGATAGTTTTTTAGCCATTTCACATTGATCAAAGTATCGATTTAAATTTTTGCAAAGATTTCCAGAATTTTCAGTTTCAAAATTTTTTTTCAAATTTTTTAAGATGCATGGAATTCGACAATTGCGATTCGATACTTAGAAGTAACGTATTTTCGTGGTAGGCAATTCGTTTTATCGATAGTTTTTTCTTTCAATTTCAGTCTAGACAACCAATCATCTTCCTTCCTAAATTTTTCGGTGGTCAAACAATTCAAACTAGTGATGCTTAATCTATACTATCATAGTTCGGTAGTCAGTTCGTCCTGCGGTCGCCTCGTCATTTCGAAGAGTTCATCCTCCACCCATACGCTTTCTCTTCTCACAATCGGTCTCCTCTCCCAAAGGTCTGAGAGGTCGATTGCTTCTATCTCCCGTTCGATCTGGGAGTAGCTAGGGGGTCTAAGGTCGTTCCACTCGCATCCCTCCTTTTCTAAACTGCTGTCGTATGAAGTAGGAGAGTACGAGGGGGGTTTGAAGGTGGAGAATGACTGGGTGGTCTCCGAGTCGGATCCACGACTCGGCGGCGATGGCAGGAAGTTCACCAGTTGGTTGTCTTGTCGCTGATTCACGTTCATGCGGCTGAAGCGTTTCAGTATCCTGAAAAGAACATAAGAATAGGTGAACATTTTGTAAGATAACACAAAAAGATAATTTTATTTAATAAGAATTGGATGGCGTTTATGGCATAGTGGCCGACTGCACCTCTGAGTCTACGATCAGATCTACAAGTATGTCTTCAAAACTGGTCTTCAAAAAAAGAAGGAAAACGTGGGGAAACCGCCACGATATACAATCCAATTAATATATTTGCCATCTGTCAATCCGCACTAGCCCAACGTGGTGGATAATTGCCTAAGCTCTCTTATTGTGAATGAAGGCTCCAAATCCCAGTAGTAGGAGTATACAACGGGCAGGGAGAGTCATATGTTTTGTGAGAGATAGAGTCATATGTTTTGTAAGAGATAGATTCATGATGGATCTTGACCACCATCTCACCTGATATTAAGCGACGATGCAGTTTACGATGGAGCGTGCTTATCAAGAAGAAACCGATTCACTCTCGATTTGAAGACACCAAGATCGTAACCATCAGGTAAAACCCAATCAGGCAACATATTCTAAAGCCTAGACGTTTTTTGGATGGGTGAAATCTTCTGAGTTCACGTCACTGCCATGCGTTATTGCAGTAGGTACCTATATCTGTAGCTATATAGTTACACGTAGGTAACCTATTACTATTAATATTAGTAAGTACTGCTCAGTATTAATATTCTAAGTATTCTAAGTATTCATTTTCGGTTCTATTAGCCGTCCCTATGACTGCAATTTTTATAATTACATATTACGTAGAGTAATGGGATCAGAGACTCGCGCCAGATGCTAAGCCACACACCTGCCCATAACAGCATTACTTGAACGTTTCTAAAGGTTGCAAGGTACACAGATTCGTATTTAATTAATTCCATTGATGGATGTCAAGATCGCTACTTTGTAATCTCACCTTTCAGCCCAGCTGGCGAGTCGCGGCCATTCATCTGGCACCACAGGAACTTGCTGCTTATTTAGCAGTATCAACAATTTTGCTAGGTCACTCAGGATGCAGCTATAACAGAAAACATATGGCTGAAAATCTAATTAAATATTTCATGTTAATACAGGGATGTGGGTAGTTATTTAAAATGATGTTTTGAAGACACAGTACGGCGTACGACGCGACGGGAAGACAAATAATAAAATGATGATAAGCAATACGCCTGCCATAAATAATAAAAATAATAAATACAGCACAGGGTAACGAAGCTATTTGATCATGTAGATTCCAAATTACTGCCTAGCACTGCATAGCGCTCGTTAAGTACAGATTTAAGATGATTTATTTCTTTGCCCAGTATTTCTGGAAAAAATATCCTTCGAACCAGAACACAGTAATGTTTGCACATTACTGCTTGGTGATAGCATAGTTGACGTTGACAAAGGTAGTATGTAGGTACTTCCTTTTTTCAGATCACGTGATTGAGATAGATGGCCTGATTTTTCGAAGGCTGTTTAATGAAGACTTATAAATAACACCAGATGCGTATTGCACGTATTTCCTGTGTAGCAAGTAAGTACCTATTCATGATCTCTTTTGATCTCTTAGCAACAATCTGTTGCTTACTTTTGCTTACGTTTACATGTTTAATATAAAAATCATGACCACAGCCCAAGGCACAGATTAGCAAGGCTATTTTTTTACATGTCGTATAGATTTACGAGAGGAGCAGAACATGTGCCTGATGGTAAGCAACAAGCCTACCCATAACACATAACCACAGTGACACGCAGCCATTCGGACATGAAGAGTCTAATTAGAACTCTAGAGATATAAGATGTTTTATCTTTATACCCTGTAATTTTACTAGAAACATTGCCCTTCGAACCGGAACACTACATACTGATTGGCGGTAGAATAACTAACAATGTTGTTGTATTTCAGGCGGACTCTGCAAAGAGTATTACCACTACCACTACTGCTGTCATTTTATATAAGCGAGTAGTATGGAGGTGTTATAAATTACCTACATAATATATGTGGACTTTTAGATACAATGATTTACTGAAATAGCTAATCTTTTGAATACTTTAGAGTGGTATTATACTCGTTGGTAGCAACGTGGATGTGACTAAATGTTCATGCCAAATTAAAAAAAGGACTCATGTAAAATCTCGGTGTGTGAGACTGTGTGACTATAAATGTTTTAAAAGAGATAGTAAAGTCGTGGCTTCAAAAATAGTGATACGAAAGAAGTCCAAACAGCCTCAGCTGGATAAATTGATGTTAAAGCTCTAATCGTTAACCTTATCTAATAGATTAAATAAGAGTTTGATAGCTTTAAAAGTAAACACGAGGTCGATACGAGACGAAGTCAATATTAGTCTCGGTTTTTTGTTGAGAGGCAAAAACTGAGCACACATGTTCACACTTGCCGACAAAAAATCAACCGTGACTTGATTGGTTTCGTGGGATATTGGATGTTAATTAACTGAAGAATTTTATACTTTTTACGTACCTAATGGAAGAATCAACGGTTTTATCTCTATAACGTTCTATGGTTAATTTCTTTTTTCTGTATTGTATACGATCTTTTGTAAATGTAGTTTTCATTTCTTTCCCTTAAATTGTATAAGAATTTAAGGATACAACCTTGTGGTATTCTATTTTGGGATCAGGGCATCGTTGCGTTGAAACAAATTGTATTGTCAACAGAAAAAAAAAATGTTCAGACTTTGAATTAAATGAGTAGGTACCCAACCTACCCAATCTACTCTATAATTTAGATATATTTTTGCTTGAGAAGGAAGTACTTTTGTTAAAAATAATATTAAAAATTGATTTAGTTATCAACATTCGTCTCATTGAATTAAAATTGCTTGCATAAAATCTAAGATGTCCTGACAAAAAATGTATGATTAAATTAATGCACTATGATGAGCACCAAATTGGAGGCAATGTGTAGATATGAATTTCGACATACATTCAAAGAAAATCGAATATATATTTCAACTAGAAAGTTTCTTATGGTAGCTCACCTATAAGCCATCGCAGCGTCGTTGTTCCCGAGTTGATATAGCTCCCGCACTTGATGCCGCGTATGATTTAGAATCGCCAGCAACGTGTACGCATGAGGCTGTAATACAAAATAAATTCGTAAATAGCTTTTAATAAGAAAGAAAGCCGAGGAAAGACTCATCTTCTTTTTTAGAAGGTAGAGAAAGTTAGCAGGCGGTCTAAGTTCTCTCAATTGTAAGTATTAGTAGACTTGAATCTTGTAATTTTATTTGCTTTTTATAATGTAGCTACAAATTTCTTAAATTGATTATGGTGATAGTGATATGGAATAACTGATTATAATGTTCTTTCACTCGCCTACAACAATCGAGCTTATATCCTCACGATTTCGCCCAAGCCATATATACATAAACCTATAAATATATTTTTTTAAATAAAGAGTGACGAGACGAGCAGGACATGTGTCTGATGGTAAGCAACCAAGCCTGCCACATAACAGCACAGTGACACGCTGCTATTGGAACAGAAAGAGCCCAAATCATTACCTAGCACCGCACTGGGCTCGTCACCCAGAGATCTAAGTTGTTACATCTCTAAGCCCTGTAATTTCTCTGGAAACATTATGAATTCCCGGAGGAGTTTGGATTCAATTATAATACCAGATTGGCAATATGTACTTACACGCCTATTTTAAAATGTGACCCTAATCCCTAATGTCTCTAGCGACAACACCACCCACACATTTAAGATAACCACAAAACACGTAACTTCTTCTATGGGAAAGTAGAAGAAACCACAAGAAAAGGCATAAAACATTCCTCAAATTCCCGTTTTACCCAGATACATTGCAAATAGCGTCTTCATTTAGCAGGGCAGTGGCTCGCATTGCCTCACGTACCAGCCCACGGCCCAAAAGCGGTTTCCATAAATTTTGGTTCCACTATTACAACACAGATTGAATAACAGTTACTATGTGTTATGTTGATGAGTCAGAATTCAGAATGCACGTGCGTGTCCAAAACTGGTTGGGAAGAGCATAACCGCTTAATAGAACTGCATGATGTCGATGAAGATTGGATTTGTGAGAATTTGGGAAAGGGTCAGAATTGCCGTGTCCAATTTCTAATCTTACGGTTGAAAGATCCGTCGAAAGAAATAAAGACGCAAGCGGAGAAATTCTTTTGATAAAGAAGTAAGCTTTCGTATCAACTCCTTCCATTCGTCAGTTTAGCTGTTAACATTGTGTATGAAATTGCATCGTAATATCGGCGACTCGCTCTACCACAATACATATATAACCAGGTTATATAATCCCGTAATCCTACTAATATTATAAATGCGAAAGTTTTGATGTTTTGTTTCTCAATTACGTCAGAACATCTTAACGGATCGGGTTGAAATTTGGAATTAGATCTAGTAATATAATAGGCAACATATCACGTAGGCAACATATCACGTACCTAGGTAACATATCACGGGAAAATAACGGGAACTGGACTAGTAGCTAGTTAACAATAGATACTTGTTCAGTGAACAACCGAGATTAAAACAATGTTTGATGTAGCGATGTTTACTTACTCGTAAACAGTCGAGCTGTTTGTGAAACTCCCGGAGCCTGGTGTCGTCGTCGTGGTTGGGCTGAGGTAGCGGGTGCGCGCGCGCACTGGCGCCGTGACGACACCGCGCGTACGCCGCGCCCGCTGCCACCAGCACTATGCAGGCCACGGCACCACACGCTCCGCCCACAATCAACTGTTGAACAAATCCCATCTTAATATAAAACAAGGAAAAAAAAATAGTATTAAAATTAACGTGGTTGTAACTTGTAACACATATTTATTGGGTAAACGGGTAACTCACGTATCAATATGGTCAATCCATCCGACTCGAGTTTCAGCCCCCTTTTTCAAGGAGACTGCACGCGCGTGATAG
This sequence comes from Ectropis crepuscularia, assembly GCA_963693475.1. Lineage (NCBI taxonomy): Eukaryota > Metazoa > Arthropoda > Insecta > Lepidoptera > Geometridae > Ectropis > Ectropis crepuscularia. The sequence continues at coordinate 16,101,850 of OY856345.1, forward strand.
CTGCCCGTATGGCACTGCGGGTTGCGGCGCGGCGCGCACCCGTTTACCCAATAAATAAGGAGAAAATAAAAACATACCTAATGTAACTTTAATCAATAGACTGATTTACAAAAAAAATGTGTTGAAACTGGTCAGTAGCTAAGTAAGGTAATGTTAGTTATGTAAGTTGTAACATAGCCATAAAAATAGTAAAGGTCCACATAATATACATCGTGTCCTACATTATGTAGTGTTCGTTTTATGAAATAACATTTTTCCGTCTAACATCCTCATGAAACAAAAGAACTTTAGAAATCTGAGCTAACGTCACGTCATAACAAAGTAGGCAGTACCGCAATTTGTTTATATGCAAACAGTAATCTAGACAAGTTTACCTAACATCAATTATAATCCAATCAGAAGCCGGACGTGATGAAGTAGGAAGACTTTGACAACCGATTGATGTATGCGATCTAAAGATACTTTTTCTAGAGAAAGTATGAGAAGCCGACAGAAAGTGAAGTGAACTTTTGAAGTTACGACAAGTAGTATTTCTTTGAAATGAGTTGCTGTAAAAAAGCATAGAAACGTTAAGCTGAGAATCGGGCTGAGTGGTGAGCCATTGGAGAGGCCTATCTCCGGTAGTGGTCTAAGATAGGCTCTGATAATTAAGATTGAAAGAGTAGGCAGTTATATGTCAGTACTGTACTCGTCAAATTCGGCAGTAGAAAACACTGATTACCTACCTATGATGCAATACAAAACAGAGAGATGACAATGGCCGCATCGAAGTCCTCTAATCGAGATTAGCAATACGCAACGCATTGAGTAATTTCATGTCACTACATTAATCTGATTCACTAGGTTCTTAGTTGGTACGTTGGTAGGTACTTTATCAGTTCGCCCATAGAACGTTGTCAAGTTTGACTATAGTACTGTTTAAATTGTAATTTTAGGGTCGTTTTAGAATTGTTTTCTTCTCTTAAAATGCACAATAGAAAAGACAGGCGCTGCAAAATTTCAAGTAATTTTGTGGTTTGGACGCGATTCTTTAGATATTTTTTTTATCAAATTTCACTTTATGTGGTATAACATATTGTCCTCACGTCTGCTTCCGCTATGCATCTCGTACCTATCATTAGTTTAATCTGAGTTAACACTTCGCAATCATGTCCTATTTCACAATCACAAAATCCCACCAAACTTTCTTTGGATTACTTTATACTTACTACAACATCCATCCACTCTAGGATTGTGGATCCCTTCGCATAGTTTTGATAAAACTTTCGATTGAGACTCATAAAATTATTAGATTCAGAAGGTAATTAAAAACACTAAGATGGAGATTAAGGGCTCCCGCACAAAACTGCGATGCGATGCACATTGCTCCGATGTGACGTCGCATTGCAGTTTTGTGTGGGGGGAGCCCTAAATCCTACATGATGTTTTTAATGTCGTTTTACGAAACAATATCAGAAAACAAAAGAACTTCAGCGTTCTGAGCTAACGTCGTAACAAAGTGTTTCATCTCAGCAATGTCGCAACTAGCAACATATCTACGGAAGCCAGCAACCATAAGTAGAAGAGAATACGACGTGCAAGCATCTCAAAACAATTTTAGACTGTAGCAAGAGCACAGATTTACGTTAATGACTTAAAAGTTGCCTCACTGCGCATCAAACGTTGCATCATTACCATCGGCACGAGGCGTTGCACTTTGATGGCTGACACCGTTTCTAAGGTTCAGGGACTGCCCTTAAAATAACTTCATCTGGCGAATGGTAGGGGAACGGCGTCTGTGTTCTGTTTCCTTTCACGTTTCCCATGTTGATGAGTAATTGTTTATCGGAATGTCAGAGGGGTTTTAAATGGAATTTCGTTTTTATTGTCGCATAACATCTATTGCGGTTCCATCTGTACACTTAATATTCAGTATTTAACGAAACATCTTCCCGTTGTGCGCAATGGAAACTTTCTAACTAGTCCATTTATTTTTGTAACAGGATAATAAGGAAACCAACAACACTCTTTGCAAACTTTGTGCGGCCGAAAGGTTAACTATTGTTGTTGAGATTCAGGTTTACCTCGGTAAGGGCCAGAACGTTCACCTTCCAAACGAGTAGAGTCTTAAAACGGTCAGAAAAAGACCACCAACTAAGAAACGAGGCCAGTTTTGCTTCATTCCTAGATCCGAACCCAGCTGTGGGATGCATGTACAATTTCATGTAACGCCGAACGTAATGATATATGATTATTTTGTTAGCTAATGTAGGGATACATTAAATACATAACAGAATGTTACGAACTATTTTATCATGCCGTACCCGTGTAGGTTAGCAATAAATATATTAACAGCTAAAAACCACTGAACAGAATGCAGAGGAAGGAAAGTGACAACACGTTTGTACATTGTAAACAGCGGGAAACTAGATTCACTTTGTGGGGTGTTGTCATTTTCACAATGTTTATTTATTTATTTATTTATTTATTTAATTAGGCGTACATAACAGATTACAGTTAATGTTAATTATCAGATAAATTATAATATTGTGATGTTCTAAACTGTTATCTAAAGCATGCACACACAACTTAACTAGAATATTGAGGCAGTCACTAAATTAAATACATGCAATATAAATCAATAACTTTAACTTAACTCATACCTACATGCAACTAAAACTATAACATAACTAAAATATGTAAACGCAACCAAGAAATACTTTATAATTTGAAAACTTTATAATAATGAAAATCGACTTTAGCGAACATATGCGATTACATAACATTTTAATGTAATCGCATTTTATGTTGCACCGATTCGTGGCCTACTCTCACCAAAAGAGATTCAGGGGCTACCTCACCACGCTGGCCAAGTGCAGGTTGGCGGATGATCATCTCCTTTAAATTTGTTTTTTCTTGGAACACGCCGGTTTCTTCATCACGTTTTTTTTCACCGTTTAATCATTTGAAAAAATACTCAGAAGTGTAGATAGGGATCGAATCGGCTACCTCACAATTGTGTATCGGACATACTAGCCACTAACTACGCCACCATGGACGTAAAACAGAGTTTGCTTAAACCTAAGGTGACTAAGATCGCTGACATCACTTAGTGCTTTAGCCTTTAGCAAACTAAAGTAGTGGTTGGATCAGTCACATCTGTCGCTGAACCGACAACAGAAGGGGCAAATATGTTCTGGAGCTCGGCAAAGTAGATATAATGGGAGACTCAGATGCTCGATGTAGTTTATTGACAAATTGAAGCGAGAAACTGAGTATCGAGTCAATTTTATAGCATACCTACTAACTGACCCGGCGAACTTTGTTCCACCATAAATGATCAGATCCTAATCCGTTGAAATCCTAAGATTTCGACGGCTAGACTGATGTTTTGACCAATACATTTTTTTATTGAAGAATTTATATTTTAAGATTTATTATTCTATTCCGGACGAACCTTTGAGAATTTAGGCATAGGATGCACCTAGTTCTAACATGCCCCATTCGTGCCCATATTATATGTTATTTTCAAAAAAGCAATTTGCGTTTTATAAAACTGACCTCGGGTTCGCGGCCATTTCGCACCTCAGACAAATGACTAAATTCTCAAAGGGACGAAGACAAATCCTAAATCGATTGGTCAAGCCGTTCTTGAGTTTTCATATTTTAAAATACAATTTTCTTTACTTTTCTTTTAATACTAAAACAAAAGTTACTTTTAAATACCTACGTATAATAAATATAGATGTACGCGTATGTCTAGTAACCCTTACTATTACAAGCATATGTGATTTAATGACGCAGAATACAGACCTCATTGTAAGAATGGTAAGGATAGCACACTCGGCCCATGAGTTGATCGTCATGTGCCCAGGACTCTCGCGTGCCTGACGGACAGTCTTGTGCACATGTCCCTTGTGGCAGGATCAGAAGACGAGCACACTTCACGCAACCGTCTGCTGAGCACCGTATGCAGTCTGTACCACATCCTGAAAAGAAGATATTTTTCATTAGAAATTATACATAGTCAGTTTTTCTATTCGAGTATAGCGCCAACATGAACCATTTAATGGACAGACACTAAGCTAGCGAAAAAAACAGTTTCGGGATTTATTTAACTTAAATTTAACTTAAAGAAATTTAAATGCAGATTGTTAAATTAATTCTCTATTAAATGTAAGAATATGATTTGTACGTCTTTCCAGATTGTTACAGTATATGTCAAATTGTTCCATCAACAAAAGCTCAAAACCGAAATTTTATGAAAAAAAAACAAAAGCCGTCTTCAATTTAAAATAAAATTCAAACAACCGACGAAATTTCAAAAGAAGCTATGAATACATCAATCAGAAAAAAAAAAAAAAAAATTTTGATATTTCGAAAACCGCCATACTGATTTCGCTAAAATTAAGGACCTCTGAAGTATTTTCCCCCAAACAAAAAAATAGCGGAGCGATAGCGTACCATAAAAACAAAAAAAACATACTACCAAACTTCTCCTTTTTTGAAGTCGGTTAAAATGTTTGTTGGTGTTGTATTTCAAATGTACTGAAGAAATGACTTAAAATGTATCCCACTTATTGCGTTATTACTTTGCCGCGATTAGCTTACATTAAAATGACGCTGAAATTTCTTCATATGCTTACGTGTATTTTGGATTACGAGCTATTGTCTTGCGTTGACCAAGTGCGGGTTGTGCTATTCGTCGAGTTGTATTTGGCACGTGGTGAATTATGGACTTGATTTTCTCTTTGTGAGAGAAGACCCTTAGTGCTAACAGTAAGTAGGCTTGCTTATGTTATCCTTTTTGCAGTAAGTATGGCTATGCCACTGCATTATATAGTAAGTATAGAGGTATACCTACACAATACCTATAACGTAATAAAGAGCACGACTTCGACCTTTAATTTGAATTGTAGCATTGTTGCTGGTTTCAAAGAGCACTTTATTTAGAAGCTTCGTTTAAACTATTATTAGATAGTCATCGACTCTACAAAATGGTCCAAATTATTCACTCAGTTATAAATATGCAAAGTATTACCGATATTCACGTGGAATATCACGTGAAAACCGATATTCAGATGGTACATCCATTTGGAATCACATAGCCACAACTTTTCCCAATTTATTCCTAAAGAGAGCATAATCAACCCACTTTTTGTTCCCTGCTGGGCTTCGAGAGCCTTCTTTCAGAAGGAGAGAATCAAGGCCATAATTCACCACGTTTACCAAATGCGGGTTGATGTACGACACATTTATTCCAAAGATTTTTTAAATATGTTGATTTCCTCACGATATTTTCTTTCACCATTAAAACCAGTAGTGATAACTTTCTACATCTTTCTGAGGAAAACTGCTCAGAAGTGCGACCGGGATTCGAACCCACGACCTCACAATTATCAAATTCGACGTTTTCGTCACTAGGCTACCACGTCCACTTCATGTTTATCCGAAGAAGAATAGCTGCCTAACCATAGCAACCCAAATGCCTAAGCATAAACCACTAAATGTTTCCATTACTGGGATTTGAGGCAAAGGGAATGTCAAGGCACCACGCTTGAACAGTAGGGGGTCTACCGCCGAATGAAAACTGTCTTAGCTTTGATGTTTCTCTTTCTTTTCTTCTCGTTTGAAATGATAGAGGTGGCAATAGCAAAGCCAAAGCCGATTTAGCCTAGAAGGCCGGCACTTCTACCGCCTAACTAAATCGGATATCGCTTTGCTAATGCTGTCTCTATCATTTCAAGCGAAAAGAAAAGAGAGAGAAACATCAAAGCTATGACATTTTTCGCTCGACGGTAGACCCCCGGGTTGGTGAATGACGCATGATGAAAGATTCCAGGTATGTACGATTTCTCACCATATTTTCCGTCACCATTCCCTCCGTGACATGATTGTCCACTATTTTTAGAAGAAGGTATAGTTATTTTTTTCTAATTTATCCTAGCTCGCAACTCTCCATTGTAAAATTTAATAAAAAAAACCAAATTACAATTGCGGTTTTCATTGAGAAACTCACATGTGAAATAGCGAAAGCAATCGCATTGGCATATAATTGTTACAAGCTGTCGTAAGTAGGTTAGGAGAGATTAATTTCTTACCCAGTTGCTCATAAACTTAGCAACTGGCAGTTGCAACACTGCATACGTTAGTTAAACAAACGAAATAGGTATTTGTCTTGAGAGTTACCGATTTCACGCGTCCAACTACTTTGTTAAGTAAATAGTTAAGTTGGCGTAGTCTCTTGTCCACAACTGTGAGTAATATTAGAGGAATGAAGTAACCGTTTAGTTTCGAAGCAGGAAAATTGATTTTATATTAATTACCTACACATTAATTTCAATTATATCGACAAATGAATAATCAGTAGGTAATGGGTGTTTCTATGTTCAATGAATCTATTTATATAAAAATGAATTGCTGTTCGTGGGTCCGCTAAAAATCGACAACGGCTGGGCCGATTTGGCTGATTTTGGTTTTGAAATGTTTGTGGTAGCCAAGGGAAGGTTTAAACGGTGAGAAAATATTGAAATGTCGCGAAAAAGATAGTAAAAAACAACAATTTCATTTTCTCATTTAAACTGATCTACATAATTTCCAGTCAAACATTTGACGTTACCGATCAAACATTTTCTTTTTCGAGAGTTTAAATCAAAGAGTATAATACCTATTTAGTTTTAATCAAAGAGTATATAAGTTTTTGAAGTGAAAACTTCTTTTGGCGCGCCTAGACAGATTTTTCGTGGGCTGTGAATTGAATTCTAGCGTCATGCTCGGGTATGATTTAGTAGTCTGTAGTTGGTTTAGTAGTTTATTTACTATTAGCATTGGACCCGTGCGAAGCCGGGACGGGTCGCTAGTGTGTTTATAAATTGCATAACAACTATGTCATTTGGTTTTATATGTAGAACAAGCTTTGCTTAGTTTGTGGCTATTGGGGTCCTGTGAAAAAGTATCGTAAAGTACATGGCAGTGAGTAGAATTATCTACTCACTTTAATTATAAAGGAAAAGATAAAGTAATCTGGAACGGGGTCACGGAATTCCATCTTTGCTGCAAAGAACGGGAACGCGGTGACGCTCTCGTATTTTTTTGCGCTTTCTGGGCCCACTTCACGGGCAACGGTCTGCTACCGGTGCATTTAAATACCCAAGACATACTTGGACCACCTTGTGGACCATTTGGTAAGTGGATTCTAGAAACACTCAAGTCGTGACACTATGGGACAGATGGACGATTACCACAATCAGGTTTTGGGAGGAGAATGGCACACCACAAAACGCCGATTACCGGTGGAGGTACAGATGAAGAGGTGTGCTGACACCACTTCTTCTGTAGTTCCACCGCGTCCACCATCTCAACGTTGACGACCACGGAAGGCCGCGACGTGGAGGGAGAACAGCGCACGGTAATAGGGGAACTGTTCTCCCACTGTCTCTTCGCGACTGCAATGTCCGCTACATCGCATCCTCAACTTGGTCGCGCCGGCACCTCCTGCGCCACAATTAACCTAAGCAACTGCTAGCCCGGCTCCACCTCAGGTTTGAAGAACCACACTCTACGCCTGAGCGTTATTCTGCAAAATACCTGTTACATTCCGATAGGTACTTATGAAAAAAAATCCAAGTCCAAATCGAAAAAGCCAAGTCTTCCAAGTCTTTCTCTATCAAGTCTCACCTGCCCCATGAACCTTTTCACGCACTGCTTGATGAGCGAGGAACATTAAGATGCCTAATCCTGGCGAAAAGCTCCTAAAGCTGACCCGGAAGAGATTGCTCTCAGCAAAAAAACCGCCATTAGTGGCGCTAGTTCATTATTGTGCATGAGTGGCACAGCGTTTTACTGTAAAATTTTTGTTTGTTTGTGTCCATTTAAAGAGTTATATTTATCTTCTCTATCATTTCCATTTGACAATGATTTGCAAATATTTTGTACAATAAATTATAACAAAACTCATAGTAAGCTAGTTGCATCTATTCTGTATCTCGACAATTTCCTAAACATTGATCCCCTTAAGAGCATGACTTGTTAAATCAATCAAGAAGCCGGTTCACCGTTCATTTGGCAGTGATTCGTTACTTTCCAAAGGGAAAGCTGAGCAATATGCGATTAGTGCGGTGTCCGACGGTGTTCAATTAACGGGACTGGCCGGACTAGCCGTGCTTTGTTTACGTAAATTGCGTTGGGATAGCCGCTGCATGGAAATGAGGATTGTTTATCGAGAGATTTATTACTTTGCACTGCTTCTAGCACCTGCAGGCATAACATAGGTTTAGAATATAGCATTTTGTAATGGTAGGAGTCTTTGCAGAGTCCGTCTGGGGAAGTACAACACTTCCAGGTAAATAACAGGACATGATTTTAAATAAAACACACGGTTAACTCATTGATTGATATAGTCAGTCCAGTTAGTTTTCATACTAAAACAAGGCATAAATGTATTAAAATATCTTATATCTCTGGGAGATAGCGCAGTGCAGTGCTAGGTAATGATCTGGTCCAATAGCTGCGTGTCACCACAGATCAGAAAATAGTTACGTGTCACTGTGCAGTTGTGGGCAAGCATGTTGCTAAACATCAAACACATGTCCTGCTCTCGTTACTCTAAACTCTAATAAAAATAATGCTTCGATAGTACTTTTTTTTGAAATTGCGTAATTAACAAACCTAAATTACAATGACAATACACCAAGAAAACTATTTACACTAAGCCCATCTGGATTCTACACAGACCGATGAAGGTCTAAGAATGCAGGTGATAAGCAAATGACCAAGACTCCTACCAGTTAGAAGAATGTCTATGCTGGCAGAATCAGCACGCACTGGCAATGCACGTTGCATTGCCATTCAGTCAAACAAACGTCAAATTTTCGACAGCATCGATCAAACGCTGGAAAATTTGTGTTTTAAGTTGATGACAAGATGCGAAGTAAAACGTGAAATAAAATAAAAGATTGATGCATTTGCTACCTATTTTATTTTACCGCAAAATTAAGGATTACAGAGTCATAAAACAATATTTACAGAAAAATTACTACAAAAAAAATTGAATAAGAAATGTATTATTCGGATTAAATGTATCCGCATGATTCGACTAGACAATACATTTACGCAAATTACATATTCACAACACTTTGTAAAGTCCGTTACATCAGCTGTGACTGTGTTTTGCCATCCTCGTCACGTCATCACAACATGAAGGTGATGTGGTCACGCGAGCAATTTACACGAACGTCGTGCCGTATGGAGGCTTGGAGACTAATTCGAAAGTGGCTACAACTGTGCGTGCGGCATCAATTACAAAGCAATATTGGTACCATTATTAATTGTTAGAAGTGACACAAAAGTGGCAAGGGATTCATTCCATTGAGAGCCGGAAAATAATGGTTTATATCGAGAAAAAACTTACCTAAGTCTAAGTTGTTTTACGTGGAGTAGTATCTTGTGTGTACAAGTGTAGGTTATTTTTACAAGTTCAGAATGGTGATTGCAACTTTACGGCGACAACTGCTCGTCGCTGCGTGTGAGCCTAAAATTTTACTCTCCATTTTTCCGTTGCGTCAAAAAAAGTAGTAAGTACTTTCAAAAAAAAAAATAAGACAAGTATATTTGGAACTTGCCTCATATACAGGGTTATTAGTAATCATCCTGCATCCTTTTAAGGGCATGTACTTAACATAACGTAATGTACTTAACATTAAATGTGTCATGATTTGTTCTGCAGTTTAAAAAAAATCGGAATATTTTTTTCCTATAAAAAAACTGTATTTACCTACCTGTTATAAAAACTTTGAACTCTTTGTAACAAAAGCTCGCACACTTAAACACTCGATAAATTAAGTGCCGACGCGCATAGAGCACAGTGCTAGAGAGGATAACAAAAACTATGTTTTATTGGGATATGTATTGAGTTTTAACAAAAGCTGTAAAATAAGAGTTGTTTATTTAAATATACCCACAGAATATGCTATTAAGGTGCGTCCCCGAGCAAATCGAGTTTTTTGTATTAGTTTTCAGAGCTCTTTATCCAAAGCATATATCAACTGGTAAAAATGTAACAAACTTCTGCAAAATCTTAGCTGTAAAATGGTAGTTTCTTTTTTTGTAACTGAAGTATTGTTTAATTATTAATGTCAATCTCAATCTCATAACGAAACCATAATAATTAGAAATAATTTTAATTATCATGCATCGACTCGAAAAGCCGCCACTATTTAGATTTTGTACTTAGAACAACGGATAGGCAATTTTATTACAAAAATTATGGTAGAAATATTTTTTTCAATACTTGATGTATTGAAAAATGTATTGAAAAAAATCTGATTTTATAAAGAGTTTATTTTAAAATCTGAGCGTGAAACAGTGACAAATCCTACTGTTTCTCTCTTATCTTTCTTGCGGTGTGCGATGAGGTAAGAAATACTCAAGGTCATTATCTCAGGGTAGACCCTTAATTGGATGCAGGCTGGTTACTAGTAACCCTGTGTAGTGAAGTATGGACTCACTCACGTGTATCGTTGTTGGCGGGCGGAGCGTCGGCCGGCGGCAGCTGCGCCCGCGCCGCGCCCGCAACTAGCAGCGCCAGCGCCACCAGCGCGGCTCGCGTCATCGCACCGCACTGCCCATGCTTCAATCTGCAAAACAAGTGAACATTAGGAAACTCTTTTAGTTTTAAAATTAACGTGGTTGTTACACATTGGGTAAAACGGATTAAACACGTTACGTGTAATATGGTCGGTCAATCAGACTCGAGTTTCGGCCGCGTCCGGCAGCCCTTTTCAAGGAGAGTGTACGCGTGCGATAGCACGCTATGGTGCCAAACGAGCAGCCATCGCGCGCGTACACTCTCCTTGAAAAAGGCCGCCGGATGTCTATACGTGAGTTACCTGTTTTACCCCATAAATTAGGAAACTCCTTCGTGTCGACAGTTCTAAAATATACCGTATCTAACGTGAAATGAGACCACAATTGGGATGACGACTGGGTAAAAAATATACTATTCTAAATTGTATTAGTCCGTCAGGTACTCAGGTAAGTAGATTATGAAAAAAATGTAGAACCCATATTGTTTGTTGAAGTGAAAACTTATTTTTTGGCGCGCCACACATAGATTTTTCGTGTGCTGTCAATTGAATTCTAGCAGGACGCTCGGAAATGATAAGAAATCTGCGGGTAAACTCTTGGCCATGGTTATTGGCCATCTAGATATGCATCAGCACTTCCCATTGGCCTTCTAAAAATGCGACAGCATTTCTAGTCATAAGTTTTCACTTCTATCGGCAGTTCCTATAACCGCCAATTTTTTTTTTTTATCCAATTATTAGAAATCGACAAAGATATAGATCATCAAACTTGCGGAGTGGGGGTTGTGACGTCACATCTACATAAACATCGTAAATACGTGATATCATTTTAAACTTCAAAACACTTCATTCGTCATTTATTGTTTGTGAAACAAAAGACATAATACGTGTACAATATAATCTTATATATAAAATTCTCGTGTCACAGTGTTTGTTTCCTTACTCCTCCGAAACGGCTTTACTGATTTTAACCAAATTGTATATGCATATTCTGTAGGTATGAGAATCGGCTACTAGCTATTTTTCATACCCCTAAGTGACAAGGGTTGTTCACTAAGGCAAAACAACGTTTGCGGGGTCAGCTAGTATTTTTATAATCTAACTCGCAGACTAATTAGTTTTATTCAGTCACCATGTCTATTGAATGTACGTAACGGGTATTGTCATTTTTAAGTATAGACATTTTGTTTTTCTAAATTAGTCTTAGTTAGTATTTTTTTTGCGTGTGAAATATACCCTACACGCTTGTTAGTTACGATAATATGTTCCATACGTCCTACTAATATTTTAACTGCGAATGTTTGGATTTTTCGATGTTTCTTGCACAATCACGTTGGAACTTCTGAACGGATCGAAATTTGGAACATAGTTAGTGATAGTTAGATTATAGTTTGTAATAACACCTATGTGAACCGTTCCCGTGTCATCAGCCTATGTTGATGAAACGGGAACTGTGCTAGCGCTGCTAGTGTCAAACTAAATTCAAAACTTTACAACAATTATTATTATTTTAATTTATGTTTTTATAATAAGAGTGACGAGACGAGCAGGTCATGTGCCTCATGGTAAGCAACATGCTTGCCACTTAACAGCACAGTGACTTGCAGCTGTTGGAACATGAAGAGCCCAAATCATTACCTAGCACTGCACTGCGCTCGTCACTCAGAGATCTAAGATGCTATATCTCTAAGCCCAGTAATTTCTCTGGAAACATTGCCCTTCAAAAACCGGAACACAGTAATGTTTTCACATTACTGCTTGGCGGTAGAATAACTGGCAAAGGTGTGGTAGGTAGTTCCCAGGCGCACTCTGCCATGAGTCCTACCACTACTATTATGCCCTTGTCTGACCGAAGTTACGATAATTATGTTCTTTTAGTTAAATTATTTGTTTCGATTTTATTTTCTTTGTATTCAGTTACAATGTGGTCTAGTCGATGGTACGGCAACTGCCTATTCGAAGCCCCTAGATCAAATCCCACGTTCTGTACAAATTTCTTAAAGTCATGTGCGTAATACCGTTAACTTAAAAACGGCGAAGGAAAGCCGCACGAGGAAATCGACTTTCAAGAATGTTTCGAAGTCATTCGTCATCTGTCAACCCAGAATGGGCCAGCGTGGTGGATTATGCCATTGACTCTCTTGCCCTTGTGAGAGAAGGCTGTGTGTGTCTATTCATTGAGTTGTAATTTTTTTTTGTAAAGATTTATTTTTTAGTTGTGTTTTGATTTAAACGAACTCCAACTAGGTATGCTTGTTTACCTATATGATATACTAGCAGCGCCGCGCGGTGTTCCCGGGAAGTTCCCGTACCCGTCGTTCCCGTTATTTTCCCGGGATAAAAAGTAGCTTATGTGTTCTTCCAGACTATAATCTAACAGTATTCCAAATTTCAGTCTGATCCGTTCATACGTTACGGCGTGATTGACCAACAAACATCCAAACATCCAAATATCCAAACATCCATACTTTGACATTTATAATATTAGTGGGATTGATTACATTACATGTATGACTGTTTTTTTTGTACGTAGGTACGTATGCTATTTTTATATCAGTATATATGTAGCTATACAAATTCACGTATTTAGCAACATTAATGCCGTCTTCTATCAGCAGTGTCTGTAACTGCTATTTTTTTCTTCTAAACTCAGAATAAACGTAAAGCAAAGGTGATAACGTGTTCAATCAGCGCAATCTGTGGCACCGCGCAGCGGTCCGGAGTCCGGAGCGTATGTCAAGAAAAATTACAAATCCTAAGGCACCTAGATCAACTACGTGCTTTGAATTTAGAATGAAACAATGCTCGGTGCTAACTCGTTCTTCTGCGGAGTACCGGCGAGCGTTGGTACATGTATCTTTTAACTGTACATGTTTTTAGGGTTCCGTAAAACGTAAAAACGGAACCCTTATAGATTCGTCATGTCTGTCTGTCTGTCTGTCCGTCCGTATGTCACAGTCACTTTTTGCCGAAACTATGAGAACTACACTGTTGAAACTTGGTACGTAGATGTGTTCTGTGAACCGCATTAAGATTCCAACAAAAAAAATAAAAAAGAATAAAAATTAGGGTTGCCCCCCATACTGAGAACTGAAACTCAAAAAAAATTTTTTCATCAAACCTACACGTGTGGGATGTCTATCGATAGGTCTTCAAAAATGATGTTGAAGTTTCAAAAATCATTTTCGTCTACACTGAATAATTTGCGCGAGAGATACTTCCAAAGTGGTAAAATGTGTGTCCCCCCCCCTCTAACTTCTGATCTGATGAGTAGTTTTTTTTTAGTACGTCATAAATACACTATTATTGAAATTTCGATCAAAGTTACAACGAACTACAAGAATTATGTGTACTATGTATATTATGTTACTTGCTGCAACGGAACCCTTCATGGGCGAGTCCAACTCGCACTTGGCCACTTTATTTTAGAATAGATTGACGAGACGAACAGGACAGACATACAGACAGACAGAAACACTCTATTATGCACACCAGTAAAGTTAAAAAATAAATAAAGAAACATATTACAAAAACAGAAAATACTTATAACTAGTGCCATAAATGGCGGCCTTATCGCTAATAGCGATTTCTTCCAGACAACCATTAAAGGCAGGACAAACTTAAAAAATAATAATATACATAATGATGATAGGGTGTGAGGGAAAAACAAAGCAAAAATAAAAAGTCGTCACTTAATTACTAGAATATATATATAAACTACGTAATAATACTACATAGGACATATCTGATGGTAAGCAACATGCCTGCCCATAGTAGCACAGTGTCACGCAACTATTGGAACATAAAGAGTCCAAATCCTAGCACTGCACTGCACTCGTCACCCAGAGATATAAGATGTTTTACCTCTAAGACCTGTAATTTCCCTGGAATATTTCCTTTCAAACTGGAACACAGTGATGTTTTCCCATTGCTGCTTGGCAGTAGAATAACTGGCAAAGGTTTTACAACAGATTTTTGCTAAACACCGTTTCTATATTTTTAAATTTATTTATATAAAAAATGCATGCATATATTTTTTGGCATCCATAACTAGAGAACAAAAATGTATTAGAGTCTGCATAAAGGGTGCAGCAACTGCCATACTTTGGTCGTAGTAGCTATCATACTCGTAGTAACGTTATAGTTGATTAAAAACTAAGATAATTAAAAAAAAAAACTAATAATACTATAAACGTGAAAGTTTGTAAGAATCTCGATGTATGTTTGTTACTCTTTCACGAAAAAACTACCAAAGGGATTTGGATGAAATTTGGTACATAGATAGATAATGAACAGGAATATCACATATAAATATACTTATGCTTTATTTATTTCAAGAAAATAACGGGATCGGAAACTACGCGGGTAAGACCGCGGAGCGCTGCTAGTTAAAATGTTATAATACCGATTTTTCTATCCGTCAACTACTAGATTTTTCCGTCGATTTTTTTAACATACTTTCCCTTTATTTCCGCCGTTGCCTGTAAGAGATGCCTTTTAGCGATAAGGCTGCCAATTATTCCCAAATCTTTATGTTTTGCACAATAAAGAGTGTTCATCTAAACATTTCTAATACAAGCTAACAACCTCAAGCTTCTAAGTGGTTTCATGTTTTTTAATTGTTCTTTTTCTGCGAACGATTACGTGTGCCGATCAACCGGGAGCCACACATAGTTTATATTGTTTAATCTGCAGAAATGCGTTGGCGAGGCATGTATGGAGGCAAGCGTGGGAAAATCTTTCTTAATAATTTTGCTTGTGGAAAGAGAAATCGCCCACGTCTCAAAATGTATCGTATATTGGTATCGATATTGAACATTTTCGATATATTTAGGTTATAGATTGCCTATAAGAGACTATGGTAAACAGGTATAAATGGATTGTTTTCATGTATTTTTAACGGATGTTCTTAAGTATAGGTACTTATATTATGTATAGTTGGTAAGTTTAGGTCAGTAAACCCTAGCTAGCGCTTTCTGCGCTAGTCCAATGATCGATAGGCCGTAAAGTCCACCTGAGGCCGACTGCTATAACAGGTCTCGTTATTAAAAAAGGTTCTAGAATAGTTTTATTCTTTTGACGATGTAGCTATATCCATTGATATACCTACTAATCTGAAGAGTGTCTGTTATGTGTATAAGTAGGTATGTCTGTTTGTAGACGTTATTCTGTGAACCTCAGTATCAGATATTTAATCAACATATTGACATTAGATTGTACATGTTTTGAGGAAGGTTCTAGAAAATTTAACAACATAATACCTAGGTTCTACTTTTAAAAGCGATGTTTTATAAATTAACATTCTACCAATAACATCCACAACGTTTCAAAAGAATTTTCATCCCACCACCTCGGAAGAGTACTTTTGCTCCTCGATATCAGGGCGCAAAAGTCGTTTTTACCCTCTAGATCTAGAGGGTAAAGTAAATTTGAATTTAGAACATCGCGTGTACTGAGTAGAGGTTTTAAATCGAAAACATAATTTAACCTTTTTATTTCTACCTCCTTGGTGCTGAATTCATCATATTTTTTTTAAATTCGTTAAAATCTCAGTCTCGGAACCTCCTTGGTGTACTTTTTTTTTAAATCTTTTGCGCGCAATTTTCTTTTCACGTATGGAGGACAGAGGTAAGGAATGTTATTTCAAATGGCAGAACATTTTAAAATGCTATGAATTAATCAATTGTGATCAAATTGAAGTTTGCCGATTTAATAAATAAATATTATTGACGACTAAAATATTAACTAATAGACAACTTCAACTACTTGTGCAGTACAAAAGAATGTAGTAAATATAACATCAAATAAATAATTACTACTTATTTTGAGAAAACATGTAGCTACAATATATTTTGAAGTGAAAACTTCTTTTGGCGCGCCAAAGACAGATTTTTCGTTTGCTGTCAATTGAATTCTAGCGTCAGGGTCGGGAACGATACCTAATAAATCTCCGGGTAAACGCAAGACCATGGCCATTGGCCATCTAGGAATGCGACAACTTTTCCCATTGGCCACCAGCATTTCTAAAAAGCCTTGCTCATAGCCACGCCTTCTGGTTTCACCTGCGTATTTTCCAAAGTAAGCAATCAAACTCTTGAGTTATAAGTTTTCACTTCTATGGGCAGTGACTATGACTGCCTATTTTTTTTTTCATGAATTCTAAATGTTTATTTATTTCCTTTAAAATTTACCCTGGTGCTAACTTAGCGCTACTATAATTTGATGCATTTGCCCGCTCGGACACTTTTTCATGTACACGGATGAAACTCCTTACCTCAATCGCTCCACTCTCCATATTTTCACGTCATATTGTTATTGTTAAAACCATGGTTAAATAAACTCAAAGTTAAAAATAGGAAAATTGAATACAAGTGAAAATCCGAAATACCTAAGTGATTCTAGCGACCAAGAAGTTTTGACACCAACAGAATTGACTGAAACTGAAAATGCGCAAAGCATTTACCTAGTAATTTCCTCGCTAAGGTGGGATGAAAAATTACGTATTGCACTCGAGTGCAAAGATTTTTCACCTTGTGCCCTTTTGATTCCCTTGCTACGCTCAGGATTCTAATTTTGAATCCCTCGCTACGCTCGTGATTCAATTATATAATCCTTCGCTTGCTCGGTCATCAAAATTGAGCACGCGGTTAAAAAGCCACTTTGCACTCTTGTACAACAAATAACTATTCTTACATACTTAATGTAATTTGTAGTGGTAAAACTCTTTGCTGAATTCTCCTGGGGAAGTATCACTCACACCTTTGGCAGTTATTAACGCCAAGCAGTAATGTGCAAACAATGTTTCCAGAGAAATTGCTGGGTATAGAGACAAATCATCTTAAGGCTGAGACTCCACTAAAGCGGTGATGTGCGGAAATGTCTGAAGCGGAGACGAGAAGAGATGTTTTCAGCTCGGGCGACGTCACCGAAGCTGTGCCTTACGCCGCACGTCGTCGCCGGCGTACATTTCTCGTCGCCGCTGTACGTTGGTGAGGCACAGATCACATCTCCGCTTTCATCGCGCCATACAAATATAATACATCTCCGCTTAGTGGTATTCACTAGAGCTGAGCGGAGACGAGATGTGTGAATAACGAAATTCTATTGGTTGTAAAAAAATCATCTCGTCTCCGCTCGCACATCTCGGCTTTGGTGGAGTCTCTGCCTTAGTAGGTATATCTTTGGGTGACGAGCGCAGTGCGGTGCTAGGTAATGATTTGTATTCTCCATGTTGCAATAGCTGCGTCATACTGTGCTGTTACGGGAAGGCTTGTTGCTAACCGTATGTCCTGCTCGTCAGGTCATTCTGTACTATACAAAGACGTTTACAAAAATGGTGTCTACCTAACTTCAGTGCCTCGGTTTTTCCAGACTTTGTGCGAACGCATCGAAGAAATTTACTCTCATAATTTTTCCCCAACGCGAAATAAGAAGTAACTATAACTTCGATACAAGTTACGGGTGGTCTAGTCGGGAGAACGGCGCCTGCCGATCCGGAGACGCCGGGTTCAAACCCCACACGCACCACTGTCTTTTCGAAGTCATGTGCGTAATACCGCTAACTTAAAACGGTGAAGGAAAACATCGTGAGGAAACCAACATTTACCTGGAATCTTTCGAAGTCAAGTGTCATCCGCCAACCCGCACTGGGCCAGCATGGTGGATTATGGCCTTAACTCTCTCCTTGCGAGAGAAGGCTCCGAGTCCCAGCAGTGGGAACGTTTAGTGGGCTGTTGATGATGATAACTTCAATATAATAGTAATGATTCAATGAATATGTCATTATAGAGAAGTCATGACTGCTAATCAGGCGTCACTAAATCTGCCCACACTCCGCGCAAGCATTATGCATTAGAACACTTTCTCCATTATGTACAACATGTAATGTCCATTAAGATTACGCGTAAGATCAGCGTGATTCTGTTATGGTGACGTAATAGAAGAGTTTAATAGCCAATGGCCAATATCAAATGTAGAACTACGATCAAACGAGCTCGTTGACATCCTTTTGCTTCGAAGATTAGCTCTATAATCACTCTACAATCTATTTCCTTATTTACGTTTTAGATATTAATTTGTCCATGGATGAAGTTTTTTATGACTTCAAAAAAAAGCAGGTTCTCATTGTGCAACCTATTGTGAATATCGATTTTGATGGCTATTGTTTTGTTTAGTAAATCATAGTTTAGATGCGGTTCCATAAACATTTTATCGAAATCGGTGTAGTGGTTTTAAATTTGGAATATCAAAACAAAAAACTAAAATTAGCTTTCATGTACTCGTTATTTTTAGACGATATGGCGAGAGATACCTATGTACATATGAATAACAAATAATTGAATTAATTTGAACAATTTTACCAGCTATTACTTTTGAAATTTGGTCGAGTGTCTGAATTTAATTTTAAATTGAAGTTGGTTTTTCGGAAAAAATAAATGAAATATTATTCACGATAGGATTACCATTGATCATAATAATTTATTTCATAAAACCAATTTACATGTCGGAATTGTAGGCCTTAGTTGGTCTTAGTAGACAAAATATTAAAAAAACACTTCGGTATATCGTTACACAACACAGTATTAGCAATAAAGAAAATATTTGATTTGATTGACATCATACAAATATTATAAAACCGAAACTTTGGACGTTTGTTGCTCAATCACGTCATAACGCCTGAACGGGTCGAGTCGAAATTTGGAATATGTATGTACATTGTACAGCCTACCTATACCTACTTATAGTCGGGAATTACACAGTGGTAAATTGATATGTCCTAGAAAGATGTCTTTTGTTTCTAACACGCCTTTCCTCGCGATGTTTTCGTTCACTGTTAAATGCAGTGATATTAAATTAGTTGATCGACCTCACAGCTACATAATATCGGAGAGTATTATAAAATTTAATTCGTGAATTCTAATCTATAGCACACATAAGTTTAAGAAGAAAAATGTATTTGTGTAGTTCGTTTAGAGTGTAACCAATTCGCTATGTATTTTTATATAAGTATATCTTTATTATTAAGAAGAGAAGTATACGTAAACGGGTATATATTTATAGGAATAAATTGTTTTCCCGGTTATTGGTTTCGTTTAAACAAACTAAACGAAAATCAAAATGGAGGTTGGTTCATGCATTTGTGATTGACTGGAAGACAGAAATGTATAAGAATTTCAAACTGTGTTATGACGTAATCATATTTTAAATATGGAATCATAAAACCGGCGATGGAATGGAATGGAAGCGTATCTGGGTCAACTTATTTTTATTTCGCAATTTTGAGGTCTAAGGTTATCTGGCTAATGGATTATTTCCGCAAACCGGTCTACGTATTTATGCTCAAAACATTTTAAATGCAAAAAGAAGAACTCTATTAAACTGGTTTAAAGTAATTCGTGATTCGAATATGCATTATTGACTATATTTACCTATTTTAAAATTAGTTTTAAAAACGTCTAATAGTTGATAATCTTGTCCTATTTTCTTAATCGACTATTACGCACTTTTTACAAATATATGTATTATGTAAATCTGTATATCTAAATTTTATAAATTCTTATAATACAGCTGCCAGAGTGACGGGACAAGCAAGAAGTGGGCAGCAAGCAAGAAATGCGCTACCATTTGAACATGAAGAGTTCAAATGACTGTATTGCACTTATCATGCAGAGCTATAAGATATTTATCTCTTTGACCTGTAAATTATCTGCAAACATTGCCCTTCAAGGCGGAATACAGTTATATTTCTCGTTTCTGCTTGGCGGTAGAATAACTAGCTAAGGTGTGGTACTTCCTCAGACAATGACAATTGACAAACGTTTATTGAGACATTAACAGAACTTTTTAATAATTACTAGTTATGTTGATCGACGACAATGCATTATACTATGGAGCATGCTTGCCTAAAAGACACCGATTCAGTCTCGATGAGGACACGAAGTTTTTAATTCCACTCAGGCAACGCATTCCATTCTAACCCCAGAAGTTATTTATTACAAAAGTGGCGTCAAACCTCTTCGTTTATATTTTTCCAACGATCATCATCAACCATGAAACGATGTCGATTTTTCGAGCTACAAGAGGTGCGATAGAAAAGGGTAAGGCGATATCATGCAGATCAGTTGCACACTATTCGCAATGCATCAGATAAATAAAGTGGCCAAGTGCGAGTTGGACTCGCCCATGAAGGGTTCCGTTGCAGTAAGTAACATTATATACATAGTACACATAGTTCTTGTAATTCGTTGAAACTTTGATCGAAGTTTCAATAATAGTGTATTTATGACGTACTAAAAAAAAACTACTCATCAGATCGAGTTCAAACTAATTTTCGTTGGTAGTTTACATGGTAATGTACATCATATATTTTTTTTAGATTTTTCATTCTCTTACTTTAGAAGTTAGAGGGGGGGGGGGACACACATTTTACAACTTTGGAAGTGTCTCTCGCGCAAATTATTCAGTATAGACGAAAATGATTTTAGAAACCTCAATATCATTTTTGAAGACCTATCGATAGACACCCACACGTGTAGGTTTGATGAAAAAAAAAATTTTGAGTTTCAGTTCTCAGTATGGGGGGTAACCCTAATTTTTCTTTTTTTTTAATTTTTCTGTTGAAATCTTAATGCGGTTCACAGAATACATCTACTTACCAAGTTTCAACAGTGTAGTTCTCATAGTTTCGGCAAAAAGTGGCTGTGACGTATGTCACAGCCACTTTTTGTCCGTATGGACGGACAGGCAGACAGACAGACAGACAGACAGACAGACAGACAGACATGACGAATCTATAAGGGTTCCGTTTTTACGTTTTACGGAACCCTAAAAACCCGCTAAGCTAACAATTTTGCAGCGATGTTCAACATTTTGAAGTTTTTTTAACAAGGGTGTTAAAAAGGGTAAGGGTAAGGGTGTTGCCTATGAGCTCTTTGGCACGTCCATCGATCGATTCCAGAGCCTCCAGCTTGTTCTAAATAACTTTTAAAACTATTTATTCTATTATATGTATACACATATAACTATATTTATAAATATTGTATTCTGAACACTTGGTCTAAAGAAAGACACCATCGCTTCTAATAATATGTGCAACCATCAAAATATGGAGCTGATTGTAGGTACTTGAACAAAGTAGCTATATACTATAAACACATATTTTGTTTTGTCGTCCACTCACAATCAAGTGGCTGTAAAGTGTACATCAATGACTCAGTGACGTCACCGAAAACACTGGTACTAAAAAGGAGTCACCTTATTAGATAATACCTTAACTGATGTAATTATAGTTGATGATTACAGTCGATGTGGGTCACACAGCCGTACAAAAATTAGGGATGGGTATAGGGAAACGAAACGACTGGCTATAAGCAGTTTTTAAATAATGTGTAAACTATGTTCCGGATACCCTGTGTATTATGTAGCTGCATAGGTAATAGATATTATTTTACTTGAATTTAAATTGTCATGTCAAATGGAACAAACCAAGATTAAATTAATATTACTGCAACCTTACAAATGGAAGTATCATTTATCCAATTTAGTAGGTACGAAAACTAACATGGTTGGTGTACATATTTTATCAATATACGACTCACGTATGATATGTTCAGTTTATTCCGACTTAAGTTTCAGCCGCATCCTGCGGACTATTTCAAGGAGATTGCAGGAGAGTGTGACCTCTATTCGTTCGTCAACCATATTAAATAAATAAATAAATATTGGTGGAAAATTTACACACAACACCACCTGACCCCAAACTAAGCAAAGCTTGTAATATGGCGGCCAAATAGTTGATATAATACTTATATTATAGTTGTAAATACATACTTATTATACATAGTAACACCCAGACATAGTACAAGTATTTAAATTTATCACACAAATATTTGCACTGGGTAGGATTCGAACCGACGACCCTCGGGTTCGCAGGGAGAGTTACTACCCACTAAGCCACGAGGCCAGTCAAATAATATAACACGTGACTTACTCGTAAATTGATAATATATATTTTTAGGGTTCCGTAAAACGTAAAAACGGAACCCTTATAGATTCGTCATGTCTGTCTGTCTGTCTGTCTGTCTGTCTGTCCGTCCGTATGTCACAGCCACTTTTTGACGAAACTATGAAAACTACACTGTTGAAACTTGGTAAGTAGATGTATTCTGTGAACCGCATTAAGATTTTTACAAAAGTTTTTTAAAAAAACAAAAATTAGGGGTGCCCCCCACACTGAGAACTGAAACTCAAAAATTTTTTTTTATCAAACCTACACGTGTGGGGTGTCTATCGATAGGTCTTCAAAAATGATGTTGAGGTTTCTAAGATAATTTTTGTCTACACTGAATAATTTGCGCGAGAGACGCTTCCAAAGTGGTAAAATGTGTGTCCCCCCCCCTCTAACTTCTAAAGTAAGATAATGAAAAAACTAAAAAAAATATATGATGTACATTACCATAAAAACTACCAACGAAAATTAGTTTGAACTCGATCTGATGAGTAGTTTTTTTTAGTACGTCATAAATACACTAATATTAAAACTTCGATCAAAGTTACAACGAACTACAAGAACTATGTGTACTATGTATATTATGTTACTTGCTGCAACGGAACCCTTCATGGGCGAGTCCAACACGCACTTGGCTACTTTATTTAGAGTTTAGGGAAACTTGGAATCCAGTTTGCAATGAGGCATTATTAGTCAGATGAGTCCAAAAACATGTTTAGGTAACATAATAGTTCTTATGTGTGCCATAGATAACGTCAATGTTTTATTATGTTGGAAAGATTATACGTAAGTCAAATATTTTTTTTTCTATGATAGATATGAGTAACGTATGGGTGGCTATTTATCATTTAGATCTGTCATTCTAAAAACGCTTAAAAGCGTTTTGCGCATAGTTTCGCACGGCAAACTTCTTTTATTTTGGTTTTATTTTGTTAAAGACATTTGATATGCATGTGAGCATTTCAAAATTTAAATAATTCGTCACATATTTTCATCCATTTATTACTCATATCTGTCATTAAGAAAACGTCTCTAGTGCAAATCCAGTTATTTTAAATGATCTATTTATGTATCATGTTTCATGTAGATCCCTTTAGCCGTTTTTTCTTGAAGGAGTTTTTTACTCCTTCAAGAAAAAACGGCTAAAAACTTTCGCATGTTTAATATAAGTAGAATCACAAAGATATGTTTGTTACGAATAAACTCTAAAACCATTAAACTGGGGTTTTCAATTTCTTCAGCATTAGAACTATACTTACATTAGAGATTACAGGAACACTGCAGGAACCTAATGTTTTTTTATGTAGGTTATTGTAGGTAGTACCTACGATTATTAAATGTTGACACTTGGTTTTCATTACAAGCAAGTTTTGTCAACCCTAGAAACGGATTTGCAAACTGTGCTATTGTCATTCACTACGGATACAGAGCCACGCGACTCTTTCAACCCTATTGTTTATTGAAAAGTTTTATCAACTTCATTTGTGTAGAGAAAAAAAACATAATAAGGACGTCATGACAATCGCGTCGTCATTTCTACATTAATTAGTCGATTTTTTTAATATACATTTGAGTTACCCTTAAACATTTGTAGTGAGTTAGTAAGATCATTTCATTTTGTAATCAAATTGCAATGAAAATTTAAAAATTCTAAAATTAAAAAAGTTGAGATGCGATTCCAATTCAACGAACATTCAATCAACACTTCGGTATTTTAATTCAACATAGGTAGGTGGAAGTTTTGTTATTACTGTGTTTCAGTGTTTTTTTTTCGTAATCAAAATTGTACAGGGATTACAGATAAACCATGATTACTGCAGGATATAGACTTTTTTATAATTACGAGTATCTTACTTGGTCTTGTGATAATCACCCGTAATGAATAGAGGGAGAGTCTGCTTTTTGAGAACAGGGGTATTTACTTCTTCCTCAATAATTAAGGATGTGTCAATACCTACTATTTGTACTTTTCTAATCAACATATCACACGTTATTACTCCGTCAATTAAATTGAAATAATCCCTGGTTATTTAATAAGCTAATCACGAAAAAAAAATCATGAAAGTACGTTTCAACGACATACGCTAGTTTTATTGACCGAATGACCCGTTCATCCGAGTACTTTTAAATCGTGGCATGGCAGTTAACTCGGTATTTATTCTATTCATTAAACCATAAGGCTTGAATGTCAGCAGTGACCTGAAAGTCTAGTTGTTATTCTGCGTACGAAGAAAGCTAGGCTTGTCGGCGGCTAATTTAATAAACGTTCTACTTACACATTTCAAATTTCGAAGTCGTGGCGGCCCTGTACAGGAGCGTGAACACATATTTTTCAAAAGTGAGGTTGTAAGTTTGAACTGCAGAATGCAGACATCTGCACTTTTAAGTATTTTTTTAGTGAAAATATAAAAGATTGTCATCATCACTGTTTTTAAAAATAGAGGAAAATTTAGTGAGGAAAATGGCATATTCCAAGAATATTTCAAATTCAAGTGTCATCCGTCAACTAGTAGGTACATGATACTCTTCTTGAGAGAATAGGCCTCACTCTCAGCATCGGGACAAAAAGTGGGTTCTGCTTTAGACTAATACTCATGCTTTACGAAAATAACCTTCTACACAAACCACATAGGTAAATCTGGGGTAGTGAGACGTACTTCTTAGCATTCCATGGATTCACCGTGCGGGTGCCGGGTCCATCGTGTGGCAGAGAGAGAAATCTCGAGTAGACCCCGAGACTTGTGACTCGGGCGTAGGTTTAAAAGGGGCCCCTTATATATTGACGTACGTCAACACTCACCTTCACTACTCGTATTTCGTATTACTTTATACTTTTATTTTACTTGTAACAAATTAGTATTAAACAACAAAAAATTACAATTCCTGATCAAATAAAATCTCTACTAAGCGCTGGGCTTCGTTAAAAGGTCTCCATTAAGCTGCCTGCTGATTCGCCATAGAAATCAAACCAGTCTAACCGAGGATCTCGCCATTTTTTCAGAAGGCGGTGACCGAGGTCCAGCACGAACTTTCAGGTCTCTTCAGATATACTGCAAGGTTGCTTAGGAAAAACATGTAGCGATAACGTAGTCAGCTGTCGCAGTACCTTTTAAGATTATCTGTATGTCTACGAAGCAAAGTAAATAGATTTTTGAACTGACATTCATTTTCTTAAATCTTAGAAATACGAGTATGTTTATGGATTATCCTTATGTTTTTAAATTCGTAGTGTTGTTATCTAATTGAGAAGAAAGCCTTGCTATAAAATTTGGGTTAAAAAAAGAGTAATTGAAAATGATCTCTTGATGTACAAAAATAGCTTTTCATAACAATTCTTTAAAATATCGGTGTTAATTATAATTACAGAGATTTCCTTCATTAGTATACATAGTATTGAGTATTAAAATAACTATCAAATAAATTACTTGTCTTATCGTTACAATATTAAGGAAATAATAAGTTAACGTTGTTATAATTATAAGCCTGTAGGTATCTACGATTTGGAAGTAATGAATGTTCAATGTTACAATAACGAGACCGCGTACCGAGTTTAAAGTAAATCTAGTAATACTGTAGTTACTTTGAGTAATATACAATTATATTGCGATTAAATCCTAGCCATATAACCTAGATCCAAATGCATAATTCTTGACGCATTAGCCTACATATTTGCGGACCAGTTGCATGCGCAACATTCTTTGCAAATCGTCTGTTTATTTTAATTACCCTAAACTATCACAACTTTACATTTGTTATGTCATTTAATGGATCAACATTGAACTACCTTCTAGTAGGTATAGATTTATGAGTTTTAATGAGATAGCGATTTAAGGGCGTACCCCGAGCAAATGACCTTGAGTATTTCTTACCTTATCGCACACCGCAAGAAAGAGCAAGAGAGAAACAGTAGGATTTGTCGCTATTTTACGCTCAAATTTTAGAATAAACTCTTTATAAATTCCGATTTAGGTCTTTTGAAAAAAATAAAACTACCAAAATGTTCGTAATCGAATTGTCTATCCGTTAGTGTAAGTACAAAATCAAAATAATGGACGATTTTCGAGGAGATGCATGATAACTACAATTATTTAATTTTTTCATGGTTTCGTTGTGAGGCGATTATTTAAACAATATTTATATTTATAATAATTAACTAATTACCAAAAAAATGAAACTACCATTTTGAAGCCAAGAAGTTGGAGAAATTTAATGTATTTTTTACCAGTTGATATTTGTTTTGGCTAATGAGTAGATAGCTCTTAAAACCGGACAAAAAACTCGTTTTGCTGGGGGACGCACCTTAAGCAGATGAATTATTAGTTATAAGTAGCACAGCCAGACAGACTACATAATATCTAGACTAGACCCAAGCGTTATCGGTATATCCTACTTCCTATTTCCTATCCTACTATTATAAATATTAATGTTTGGATATGTGGAATGTTTGGATGCTCGTTGCTCAATCAGTCGTAACGTGTGAACGGATCGAGAAATTTGGAACACAGTTGGATTATTATTGTCTAGAAGATATATGCTATAAGAAAACATATGCTACTTTTTATCCCGAAAAAAAAAACGGGAACGGGAACTACGCGGATAAAACCGCGGGTCGTTGCTGGTGTTAGATATTCGTAAGAGTCGTAACAAGCGCTTATTATATTAGAATATACTTATTATTATCGTACGGACTGCAAAACTGTGGATTAACTACTCTATATATTCTCTACTCAGGATACAGTAATCTGGATGTTTTCAAATCAAATTGAATATAAACAGATACTTTTTAGGTAAATGTGTTACATAGTACTAGCCCGTGATAGTAGTGGTAGGATTCGTGGCAGAGTCCGCCTGGGGAAGTACCACACCTTTGCCAGTTATTCTACCGCCAAGCAGTAATGTGCAAACATTACTGTGTTCCGGTTTGAAGGGAAATGTTTCCAGATAAATTACAGGGCTTAGAGATATAAGATCTTAGATCTCTGGGTGACGAGCGCAGTGCAGTGCTAGGTAATGATTTGGACTCTACATGTTCTAATAGCTGCGTGTCACTGTGCTGTTATGTGCCAGGCATGTTGCTTACCATCAGGCACATGTCCTGCTCGTCTCCTCTCTCTTTATTTAAAAAAAAAAGAAATTGTTAACGAATTATGTTCAAAAGAACCTGTACCTGTATTTCTTACACAAAAAAAGATAAATTCAATGTTCTTAGATCTACTATCATTAGGTACGATAAACCCATTTCCTTTGCTAATTAGTGCATAGTGCCTTCTTGTTGTTGTCTTGTATTTGTTAATGTCGCCGATAATGACGACACAAAGTAGGCACTTATTTTCAGATTATAGCCGTTATTATTTAAATGAACGTTACTAGTGGTATTTTCAACTGAGTTCTTATTCTTAGCGTAAAGTTCCCTGGACCAATCATTTCAAAGCTATAACAATATAAAAAGGGGTTGTCTCATTTCTCTCTTCGTCTTGGTCATCGCTGTATTTAAAACATAATGCGTATAATGACATACGGGAGCCTAAACCCTACATTATTACATCGGTATAGATTTGTTTTGTTGTTCACGACGTCCAATGATCTCAAAGTAGCAAAATTGAGCATGAGTCACGTTCTGTATTACATCAGTTAATTTAGGCATTCTATGACATATTAACCTTTCTAGTAAATAATCAACAAACGAGATAAAACACACATACACACGTAACACACCGAATACATTTAGTAAACCACATTCAAGCACGCGCCAACTTACAGTGTATTCCACAACACAAGTCTAACCTATGGGATTTTGAGTTCTCGTGTTGAAGTCATAATTGATAATAATCCATACCCATAGCCTTAAATAAAATAACGGCTACATTTATAACGTTTTAGGAATATTTGTTTACACAATGCATACTCGCATACGTATCCAAATAAATAGTTTAATTTAAAATATAAAACCAGGGTTTGTGCTAATGGAACGGGTCG
Source organism: Ectropis crepuscularia (assembly GCA_963693475.1). Taxonomy (NCBI): domain Eukaryota; kingdom Metazoa; phylum Arthropoda; class Insecta; order Lepidoptera; family Geometridae; genus Ectropis; species Ectropis crepuscularia. Next base: position 16,130,395 of record OY856345.1, read on the forward strand.
GGTACGTACTGCGTGCGGTTACCTCTGCGTCTGACGGCTTGCGGTGAAAGTTGCTAGTGACGCACTTTTGTATTCACTTACTATACTCACGGCCGCGAGTAATTTACGCCACCACTTAAACGAGGCCCCCCTCCTACCTCCCTATCAATTCTCACGCACTCCACAGAATGGGATCGGAATTGAATTCTGGCAGCTCACGTTAGAGTTGTCGTTTTGTGAGATAAATCGGCGGTCATGGCCCGCAGCCTCTCGTACTAGTACAGACGTGCGGGCCTCGAGTCGAGACCGCGCATCCGGGATGCCCGTTGTGTTCAAATTCCATTTATTAAATCAAAAATGTAATGTCGATATCTAAATAGGATGTCTGAACATTTATTGTGGCTATAAATCTTTACTAACATCAAAATGCAATAGTTTGTTGGCGAGTCTGTCGCTTTGTTTATTTTACTTTCAAGTTGCAATTGTTTTAAAATCAAGAGGGACAAAGTGCACAATGAAAAGGCAATTTTAAGATGATCAGATATGATCTATTTCTGTGTGAACATTGACCGACGGAGTTTCATCTTTTGCAGTAGTCACCAAGGAGAAACTTTATTGGCAAAAAATCTCCACCAAATAAATTTGACCTTCATGGTTGTATTAACAGAGGTGAAACTATTTTGACTTATATTCCTAAAACGGGATTTTTGGACCTCCCCTGCAGAATATTATTTTACACAAAAAATTTAAGGCAGAAGTGACTCACCCAATTTGATTCTTTGCGAATTCGAAATTAGCTGGCCACATGTGCTACCAAAATTAAATAGTAATTAGCTTTTGACCGATATGAAAGGCCCACCGCGTTGCACTATTTTTATATTATTAAGTTCTTATGGCTTTAGTTTAAACCGATTTTAAAGGCAATGCAGGCACTCAATTTGAGTTTAGCTATCTATTTTTTTATCTATTACTAATATTATATAAAGCTGCAAAGGTTTTTGTTTGAACGCGGCAATCTCAGGAATTTTTGGATCGATTTCAAAAATTCTTTCACCTTTGGATTTGTACGTGATTCCTGAGTGCTATAAGTCTATATATTATGTACCACGGGCGAAGCCGGGACGGACCACTAGTGTTGCTATATTCGCTGATGTCTTTGCCAATTACGAAATAAACTCAAGTGTCAAACATTTTTGTTTACATTTTAAGTAGGTACATTAATAAAATTATAAACAAACGATACCGCTAGAAGCGTCTTGAAACGCTCTTGAGAATAAATGGGCTCAAACGGATACAAGTAAGGTGGCACTTCATATGCCGAAGCACAAACACCGCACTTATGTAACCTGACACCCGTTTTCCCCGCCAAAATTGTAAACGAGAAGTGCAAGCGGTGTAGCAAGCGGATAAATATTATCAAATTAAAACTATTTAAAAAAGATAAAAGTAGAGACTATGCTCTTAAGACTTGAGAGAATGGTCAAGGGCAGCTTAAATTCAAAATAAATACCAAATCGACGCATTCGCAAGTCATATAAACCTACAGCACTTGAGCAAAATAAACTAATCGAAGGTAAATGTAATAACTGCTACATTCAAATTTTTGTAATTGGGTATTTATTAACTTATAAGGAATTTCCAGACGAGCAAATACATGATGAAAAAATGTGTACCATAATATCTGAGATTTTATTCTTAAATTGGGCTTATCAACGATTTTTGACTAACATACTAATATACTCCCATCTAGTCCGTTGTTTGGGCAAATTCCCTTTCTTCTGAAAACACCTAATTTTAAACAGAAAAATAGAAGAATATTCGATTATAGATAATTTTAATACAGACAATTGACAATGTTGAAACAATGTTTGAAACACTTATTAAGTAAGCAAAACAAAACGATCACTTGAACGTTATTCCAACACCTAAGGAAGTTGTACTAGGTGTGAGACCTTCTAAGCGGCTCAATTCTTCGTTCACTATTTCAAAATATTTTTCTTCTGTATCACGAAACTCTTCGTCTTCGTCAGGAGAAGCTTCTGCCGGCTGGGGTTCTTCCATAGCAGCGGCTGCTGCCTCTTCTTCTGCTCTGAGTTTTAAGCGTATTTCTTTCATTCGTGCATCCAAAATATGCTCCCGCCGAGTCTGGCGTTCATATATCTGGGACATAAGTGCTTTATCACGAGCAGCAGGATCAATCATAGTGTCTGACAAATTTATAAGATACAAAGAACCCGCAATATCTCCTATAGCAACCGAATGTCCTTCTGCATGGGGAGTAATTTTAGTCAACTCGTTCTTTGATACTTGAAGTGTTACCAATGGTTCATCAGTTTTACGAAGAATATCCCAAAAATAAAACCGACCTCCTGAACATATCGACATGTAACTGGAATATCGTAAGGGAGCCCATACAGCGTCTTTTACTTCGTATCGATATAGCTTGGTTACAATAATAGGTGCTGTACGAACTTCCTCGCTCCACACCCGAACTGTACTGTCGCCACAACTCAAAAACATTCGAGAAGTACACGGGCTTCTATGAACTGAGCGAACAGGACCAACGTGTGCTTTCCAATATGATGACAACTTATCATTATGTTCCCTACCCATTTTATTTACGTTTAAAATTAGTCCTGATTCGGTACCACATAAAACTTTTGTAGGTAATATAGGATCGAATTCTAAAGAACTCACACCTTCTGCATTGCTAAAAGTCGGGAGATCAGTTAGAGGCTTCCGAATCGACATCATGAGTCGTTCAACAGGCTTTGTTAAGTTTCTACTATCCCACCAAATACACTGACCGTCCGGAGAGCCAGTGAAAAATTCAGTGTGAGTACGAGAGTGACCATAAAGTAAAGAAGTCACTGGCCCACGATGAGATGTGAAAATAGAGCTGCTCTGTACACATTTTGAGCTTTCCCTGGTATCAAATACGCACACGGTACCATTTTCGAGACCACAAAGAAGAACTTCGGGATCTACAGGAGAGCATGCCAGCTGCCAACAAGAAAAATCAGGAATAATTTTACCGACAGGTTCCGTTTGGCTATTAACATCCCACAAAAAGCAATCGGTTGGTATTTCTGCTTCAGGTTCTGGAGGGTACTTTTGGAAGCTGTAGGCTACAGCTAGCTTGGGATTGTGCTCATTTGTCCATTGGACACAGGAAATCGGCCTCTGATAAGCATCTCTAAATACATTGGCAATCCGAACGCTACATACTTCTACTGGCTGTTCAGCATTCATGTCATTGAAGTAAGCTTCGTACATTTCAACAGCATTATTTTGATTCAAGTAGTGTTTTACCGATGGTGCGAGATTCATAACAGTATGGACATAGTTTTCTTCATGCATCACACGGCGGCAATACCGCGTTGTGGACTCTTCGTTAGAAACGTGCACGTCCCGTGGCCAGCCACCTTCGGTGTGCTCAACGCCTTCTTCGTGAGTGACCAACCGTTTGGTGTTTGCATCGTGAGTCGCCTGCGAAAGCGTGGCTTGCACTTCGCGATGCACTGGATTCCGTAAAATATAATCTTTTTGTTCTTTCTTATCAGGAAGAATAGAATCTATCATATGGGCAGGCACATCCTGAAACAAAGGTTGTCTGCCAAAAGTTTTCCGTGCCTTAGTATATTCGTATGTTGCTTTAATAAAAGGCATTACGATAATATTTTCTTTCAATAACGATCGTGAACGATGAAACAATGTCAAAGGTAAATAAATGAATCCACGAGGCCGCGACGAACAAGAATATTGATGATGGAATTATAATATCAAGTGTGACTAAGCTGTCATGACCGTCTGGAAACATATGTGTCCTTGTTCGGCTTACAACTTGTTTCCAACAACTGTTCCACTACTTCGTAAACTACATAAATACAAATGAAATGGAAATCGTTCCCCATTTTATAACGATTACCGTACATTACCACACATTACAAAAGTCTGTCGTTCGCATTGCTTATTTTTTTTTAGAAATTACTTCATACGTAATTGCCTATTTCGTTATGCTTTCCATAATGCAAATGAAACTTTCCTATAGCTATGAGTTTAACAACGGAACTGTTCCTAGGTAGGTATTGCTTTGGATTTGTAGCAGACACGTTCACCGTGTTTCTCGTTTCTATAGCATACCAGGAAGTGTTGCAACCACATTGTGGAGGCAAGGAGTCGTTGTGTGGTTTTGCATTAATATGCATCGAGAACGCATAACCATACCTACACATTTATATGTGACCATATAATGGTACCATATACGGGAATATTGCGATGTTTTTCGATTTTGTCATTCTGCTTCTCAGTCTAATAAACTTGTTTCAACACTACGAACAAATTTCATTATACTTACACCAAATATAGGCAGCAATTGAAAAAATATTATAAACAGTTGTCGTAATACTTGAAATGTTGTTCCTTCTTAACTATGTAATAATTAATGTTGCATAACGCATGAATGAATACGACAGTAGGTAGGTTCTAATTTATTTAATAGTCGATTATGGATATTACATTCCAGGCACGACCTAAATCTACGTAATCATGTAAGATGCATGTCAATGCAAACTTTTTACTATTGTTTTGATCGTTACTTACGTGCTGCAAGCTGCAACCAAGGATTGAACATCTGGACATCAATTTCGCTGTGTAAGCTTGCGTTACATTTATTACACGGTATCTTGGCAGGTAAACCAAGATGTTTTATTTTGTAAACAATAGCATCATTAAACGCTCCATCGTAGACCGCATAGTCGCTTAACATCAGGCGAGATAGGCGAAAGCAAAAAAAAATCGAAAATACCTACTTTAAGTAAATTGGGACTTTGATAAAAAAAAACTCACCATAAAAATCCAAAGACCGTGATCCGAGCCAGTACGGCACCACTAATCACATGTTTTCACAACACTTCACATCAAATAAAATAGCAAATTGATATCTCGAAATATAATCTATATTCCGTTACGAATCAGGCACAACACTTTTTGAGTCACGTTTAGAAATTTCCGAATTCGAATTTCGAAGTGACATGCACGATGCGCGCGCCGCGGTCGCACGCGCAGGCGTTTCACCGGTGACTGGCGCGTGACGACTGGAAGTACGCGGAAAGAGCTCAAGCGCCGAGCCTCAGGTTGACAAGTACCTACTACAACTGGTTTGCCGTTTGTTCCCTACGATGGATGTGCTGAATGATGACTGTGACCACAGCTGGATTAGGCGGGTTTACAGCTATGTCTCCATTGGCAGCCGTGCTATTTGTCAAACGTGGCATTGACTTGACGGCCGAACCTACACACCGTTCACTATTTACATACAAGTTTTTGACCTAGTAACTCGGTTATGTAAACAGTGCATTTAAAATGTGACAGATGTTCCAAAACTTTTCAGCAAAATGTGTATGCAGTACTCCTACAGCTGCCATAACGGCAGTAAAGTTCTCGCGTGTAATAGCAAAATCGCATTACCTTTGTGTTAAAGGAACAACTCCGGAAATAACCGAGGATACAGAGCTAAATGTTTAGGTTCCTGCTTACGGTCGCAGGGAAAAGTGTACTCTGCAATGTGGGCCAGCGGTAATGACCAAGTCACGACAGTGCAAAGCACTCAACGAAAGCGAGTAGGCAAGTATCCAAGTTTGCTTACTGCGTACGTGAGCACCAATTTCGTTATTTTCTATTTACTATCAAACAACTCAATCGATCAACTTTGCCGTGAATAAAATCGAAAGTATGACTCAGAGAGTAACGTACGGAGTACAATGTGGTCGTTGAATCGGGCGATTTAAGATAATGTGCAGAAGCGAAAGGGTTGAACGAAATTATAATGGTCAACAGTTTAATTGGTGTAATTGATCATTAGATGGTTGGATGGAGGGGAGTTCCTGGAGCTGATTACCAATTAACTGACCCGAGCTTGCCCTTGTGCTCCTAGTTATTATGATCTAGCTGAATAGGTGAGTCTATTAAGGTCGGCGGTTGTTTCTTGTGCGTACTAACCAGTATGTTTCGTAATTATGGTGTAGCGTAACTTTTTTGACTTAGCATTTGATGGTGAAATCGTCATTTGTGCTTTGGTATTTACATAGCGGCCTTGCGTAATAAAATGTATAGTTTCATACAAATTCTTTGTTCAACTCGAGTAAAAATCTAGTCATTTATTTAAAGGGCTTATTTTACTTGCTATTTTAACCGACTTTTGTAAAGCAGTGAGGTTTTCAATTCGGTTGTATATGTTTTTTATTTTAGTGTTTCTGGATTCCTAGAAAAAATAAGGTATTACGACAGGCGCAAAAATTTTTTAGAATACAAAGAAGTTTTTTTTTCGTTGCGCAATTTTTACGCATAAGTATGATTGTTTATTTTGTAAGTAAGATTAACTTTCTTCAGTCTCACGTATTCTACGCTATCTCAAAAAAACGGCGAAAACCATCTCAGGCTGACTGCAATTGGCCCATCCGAAAAACCTGAGCAGCCTGAGCTTGTTATCTTTGCCTTTGTTCGGTTAATCATTTGTTATAATGATGAAGTACTTCTAACGTCATAATTGATGGCAGAATCAGAACATTCAATTAAGGCATTAATCACAAACGCTATGTATAATTAAACACAGACCCTGGCGCTGATTGGTCACGTTTAATTAGTTAAATAATTTTGTTACTCAATGCAGCGGACAAGTTGCAGTGAATATTTTAAACGTTGTGTTAACCATTTATTGACCTGGATCTATACTAATAAATAAAATTGAACAGTTTCATCTGTGTTATGTGTTAGTTTCAATTATCTATCACTTGGATTAAAAAAAATGTTTTTATCTAAAATCATACATTACAGGAAGGCTAGATTTTTTTATTGAAATAACTTAGTTTTAAGTTTTAACTCTACATCATACCGGGGTTCCAGCATAATATTACGATGTTAATTAAGTAGGTAGTATAGCTGATCTGTGCCTTTGCCAATACGTCTAATAATTCTGTAGAACAATCCATTGTAAGTAAGCTTTACGAGTGGTAATTTTCGTTGTCCAAAGTTCTCATTTGACAGTAATTGATTACATCTGAATGATGTGGTCATGTTGTTGGTATTGTAAGAATGAACCGTGACAGATGAATTAACTTATAGCCTGACTCTCGGTAGCGCATAGTTGAAAACGCCAAACCAATTACCTCAACTAACGATATAATACACAGATCTAGATAGTAGGTTATTTTACCTATATAAACAATACCAATATACATATGGCGATGGTGATATTATCATATAATATAATGACATTTTTGAAGTCAAAACTTCTTTCGGCGCGCCTAGACAGATTTTTCGTGGGCTGTGAATTGAATTCATTCGTCATGCTCGGGTATGATAAGAAATCTTCGGGTAAACTCGGGATTGTGGCTATTGACCATCTAGAAATAAGTCAGCCAATGGGAAATGCTGAAAGGGCGTGGACAGGCCATCATGGCATGGCCATCTAGAAACGCATCAACCAATGGGAAATGCTGACGCATTTCTAGATGGCCATAATATGCCAAGATGACGAGGCCACGCCCTCCGGTTACACCCGTGTAGTTTCCAAGGTAAGCCATCAAATTCTGAGTTTTAAGCTTTCACCTTTCACTTCTATCGGCAGTTCCTACGACTGCCAATTTTTTTTATGCCCTTGTTAATAATCTCCCTGCTATTTCAAGCTAAATTAAAGAGCCCTCTCTTTAATTTAGCTTGAAATAGCAGAGATAGATATAATTACTATAAGGAATTCAGTTTGCTTTTTTTATATATACCTAGGTAGGTATGTCATATCTTTCCATAATATATTGATCAAACTCACTTACGAGTACCTACTACATCTCATACCAGGACTAGCGTAAGAGCATCTCACATGATACGATTAGCTTGGGCTGCCGCAGGTAGTAAACATTAAGGAACGACTTGGCATCACCGAAGGCGGTGCTCTACGCTCTACGGCCTTAGCAAGAAAAATGAGAAAAACAGATGAGAAATGTAGAATTATGTTGCTTTGGGCAGCAATTTGTCATATAGGCGAGTATGGAAAACTACAAGATATTGTCAATCATAAAACATTGACAGGACCAAAAAATTACCATTACCAAGACTAAAAAATTGACCACAACATCTCAAAGGTTTCCTCTGAGAATTTTGAACGATGGAATCTTATGACAAATAGATAACTTACGGGGTGAATACACGCTAAAAAATTTAATTCAAAGCGTAGTTTATTACTCCAGCGCATTGTGTAAAACTAAACATGAATTCTAAAATGTTTCCTTCGCTATTTGTTCGGAAACAATAGTCTGATGATAAATCGACACGTCGCGATCTTCATTTCGCACAAATGAATGAGTTCTTCAGAGGAACAATGAACAATGGAGCGGGCAGAGGTCCGGCGTGCGGCGTGAAAGCGTTTTGTTAGCGTAGGACTTGTCCAACCACTCGGCCGTGCAATATCTTTGAAACTATTCACTTTATCTATGCGGCTTGACGCTCGTCCGATATTTTGTTCTTTTAACATTTTGTCGTAGAAAATAATTGTGATCATATTCTTCATTGCTATTAAATTAGGACCATGAAAAATGGCGTACAATAGTTTTATTTTCATATTAGCAGTGCTCCCTGGTTTCACTTGCGTAGTTCCCGATTCCGTTATTTTCCTTGAATAAAAACTAGCCTGTGTATTAATTCAGACTATTATTTTAAACTTTGAAAATTATAAAAATTATATGCTCTTTCTTTTGTTTTTGTTTTTATTTTTTATTAATTGACGTGTAAATTGTATTTACATTTATCAATAAAGAACTTTGACTATTATCTATGTATCAAATATCATTCAGATCCCTTCAGTGGTGTTTGCATGAAAGAGTAACAAATTTTTGTGTTTAGTAGGATACTGATACCGACCGACACGAGAGCAATAAGCCGGAGATCACAATTTTATATTGACAATAGCAGACGACACAGCGACTCAAACTGAATAAGACGAATGGAGAAAGGGAGAAGAAGGAGGAAAGGATTTTAGAAAAGAGCCGCACTAATGATGATGATGTATTTCGGCAAAAGGTAGAAGGTAAGGTTTTAAGCAAAAAATAATTAAATTTGATGTACCTCAATATTCAGTATTGTAAGCATCCCGTAATTTTTTCCCGCTCTAAATTTTATACATGTCAAAATCAACTGACACATTCCATGTTGTTCCTTTTATATCAGCCCAGCCTGAATGAAATTAATGATCAATATTCGTACGATAGTCTCTCTTCTGTCTAGTCTAGTTACGTCGTAGATACGCCACGCCGCCACGCACACATTGGTCCCCGACCTTGTAGTCCGTGCCATCTCTCGTAATTGACCCTTTGTAGTCGGTTCAATCTAATAACACGACCGCCTGTCGAGAGTTCCTGTGCCCCATTTGTCAGTGATCGGAAACATTGCTTCCATTCCAAACAAAGGCTCGCCGGCTGTTCGGTAACAGACTCTGTAAGGTTTGGAACAACAGCCTTGATTAAGCCTATCGGGGCTTCGGAGAGATTATCTTATTCATTATTTATGTTCCCTCAATCCTAATTGCTAACTAACACGCAAGATAAAGTTACATAGGTATATCTGTGTATAATTTTCTGTCAGTAAAGAGAGACTGATTTGTAAATTGATTTAGTTCCTTCCTTCCCTTGAAGATCCGATGCTTGTGCGTGGCTTTGCAAAAAACAGTTCACGTAACATGAAATTTAACATCAATATTTATAATTTGAATGTGAACAAAGTTGAAAACTGTTATTTAGGCGTGGTTTGCCGTACTAATAGTATAAATGCGTAAGTTCGTGAGTATGTAGTTATGCATGTTTCTAACTCTTTCACGGAAAAACCACTGAAAAGACAATGGACAAGAGACGAGAGAAAAAAAGCTGAATAGTGAACCTCTTCCTTTCTTGAAGTCGGTTAAAAACTCATTGTTAGAGAGCAAAAACATTCAATTTAAAATAAAATAAAAAAAAGAAATTTCAATTGGCGGCCACATCGCTTAGAGCGCTCTCTTCCTGGCAACTATAGCTAATTTATACGTTACTAACTACTTACATTTATAACAACTATTACTGAACTCTTTGATCTGTAATTTCTCTAAAAACTAGGTTGAAAAAAGTGAAGGAGAATGTTCCGTCTAGCATAGGATTCATAAAAGATTTACAACTTGGATATGAAAATAACAGTAGGTATACATTACTTGAATACAAGCGCTTGAAATAGATAACCTGTATTGCATAAAAAATATAATTATTTACTTTCATTATCAAAAATTAAATGTAACATTTTTGTCCCACCACCTCGGAAAGAGTATTTTCGCTCTTCGATATACGATCTACTTATGTCTTCGATAAATAATTATCTGAACGCAAAAGTCATTTTTACCTTCTAGGGCGTTCTAGGGAGTAGAGTAAATTTGAATTTAGAACATTGTGTGCAATGAGTTTGTGAATTCAAAACATCTTTAAACCTATCTACCTCCTTTGGCGCCGAATTTATCAAACTTATAACTTTTTTAGGGTTCCGTACCCAAAGGGTAAAAACGGCACCCTATTACTGAGACTTGCCTGTCCGTCCGTCCATCTGTCACCAGGCTGTATCTCAAGAACGATGATAGCTAAACAGTTGAAATTTTCACAGGCGATGTATTTCTATGCCCGCTATAACAACAAATTAAAATAAAACTAAAATGAAATGAATATTTAAGGGGGCTCCCATACAACAAACTTGTTTTTTTACCGTTTCTTGCTCGATTAGTCCGTCCCAAGCAAACTAGATGGCGCTACTAGAAGACTAAAACTCGGTATCGAATTAGTCGTTAGAACTATTACCTAAAATCAAAATTTTAGTACAGCTTCTTGGATGAAAGCCTGTCCGCGGAAACTGCGATAGTCTATGTATACGGAATTCGGAATAAAGCCATAGAGGTTTTCACCGTTAATTTGCTAATGGTAAGGAACCCTTCGTGCGGGAGTCCCACTCGCACTTGGCCGGTTTTTTTTTTAAACTCAGCCTCGGAACCTCCTTGGTTAACTTTTTTTTACTTGCGCAATTTTATTTTCACGCATGAGTGCATGGAGGATAGTTTTCAGTTATATTGTTACTGTTAAAACCTTAGGTTAAAAATAGGAAACGTTTGAAAACCTAATATTAGTGATTCTAGCTTCTAGGAAGTTTATTTGACGACAACAGAATTTACTAAAATTGTTAATAATGCGCAAAGCATTTAGTCATTTCCTCGCTGAGGTGGGATGAAAAGTTACATGTTGTTGCACACGAGTGCAAAGATTTTTCACCTTGTGCTCTACATAATTATTCCCTCGCCAAAGCTCATTATTTCTAACGAATCTACTGTTGAGTAATACATTTTGGAAATCTATTTTTTTGCTAGAGTTTCAAATTTGTATGATGGAAGTATATACGAGAAACCTTTTATCTGATGTAAATCTGGTACTACATACCGGGCTCAACGTTGTTCAAAACCGTCTCGGAAACGGAAACCCACTATAATATACAATCAAAACTTGACCCAAAGTAGTAAATCGAACTTTATACCCCAAGTTTTCACGTCCATTTAAATCAAGTAACTAATACGTTAGTTATTATTTCGAAATCACATTCCTACGTCCAATAAATCACCGAAACACAATTATACCTCAGGTATCCACCCTCAAATATTCAGCTTCAGATATTCAGCCTCAGATTCGATACCGCTACATCCTTGTGATTTATGCGAAGTTTGCAACATTAATCATACGGATGTCAATTGGAGAGCGACCCATTTTCACACGGAGGATGTTTGTGCGGTTTTCTTCGCAATTTACTGATGCGGTGACAGTCTGAAAATATATTATTTATCGATGCTTTTATGTTATTTGATTCGAATTTATTCTACTTCTACTCCTGTATTCTACACGTTTGAAATATTTATTATGATTGGCTTATTTATTTATGTTGCTTATTTATTGCGTTGGGTTTCGATGGATCTTCTATCGGTAGCACAATAGAAGCTATTGTTCCAAATATTTAACCTAAATTATATTTTATTGGAACGGTCGACCCAAAAGACTTTTGTCTAACATGTCCTCGCAAAGGCATACTTTTAGGTAGCTGTCCCACCGCCGGCGCGAAAACGAGTAACTATAGACTATTTTTTTTTCGCTCAAGAAACGTACTATAAATACAAATTTCGTGTAAATAAAAGAGATGCATTTACAAATAGTTCATCGCTGACTGTTCACACTGCCGGCGAGCACTCGCTTCACTAGTTTGTCGCTGAGCGACAAGAGCTATGAAAGAACAATCGCTCAGCGATACTCGCTCGCTTCACTCGCTCTCCGCCGGCGAGCACTCACTTCACTAGTTTGTCACCGAGCGACAAGAGCTATGAAAGATAACACTCGCTCAGCGATACTCGCTACTCGTTACTCGCTACTCGTTACTAGTTCATCTTTGCCGGTGAGACAACTGCCTTACTTGTTCTACCGATCTACATATATTATGTTGATATCTATTATATTTATACTGAATGCTGATTATTTTTGTAAGTGCTTTGTTTATCTTCATATGCGAACGTGTTACGTATTATTTTTCTGCACTTTTTATATTATGGTTTGGACTAATGCTGAATTCCTCCATGAGAGTAATAAGCATTTTAAAAATGAATGGTTAAATAGTCCTAGTGAGTAGGTAATTTCGACAATGTGTTGTTACGTGGTTTTATTTTATCATACTACTTGTAGAACATTTCATTTGACACGTAACGTGTAAAAATGTTTAAAATAATAATAATAATTGTCAATAATGAATTAATTTGCTCCGAAAACACAAAAACCAACTTCAATTTTTCTTTCTTTCAATCAAAATCAATTTCAAAGTCTTGAATCAAATGAAGTCTTGAAAAAAAAATTCAATTCAGACACTTGACCGAACTTTTGACCAATTAATGTTGTCATCGAGAAAAGAAATTTCAGTTTTTTGTCCATATTACAAAAACCACCATACCGATTTCAATAAAATTGATATGGGAACGCCTCTGCACTTTGATCTACTACCTAATATACAAAAACATAATCATCAACATTTATTCGAGATTCCAATATTATTGTGATTTAAAAGAATTGTCATTGAATAAATATGTCAATCGCATACATTATATTGGTCGCAAACAAGTCGCAAAGGTTTGCGGTTGGCACTTTCCTACGTCATCTCACGGTAAATGACGTAAGTAAATGTCATCGACGGTTAGGGCGCTCAGAATAATGTCATCCATTTATAGATATTAGTTTAAAGTTCTGTGAATGATCCTTACTACTTTGCTTTGAGTCTTATTAATTTAGTCTTCTTAGAAAGTATTATAATAGATTAACTTCAACTACAACTTCTTTTAACAATACAATGAAACTATATTTAACCATTATACAACTATGAATGACAAAAAAATATGATAATAATTAGAATATGTATACTTTTGCGTGCTGTGATTTCGACCGTGCTACTCTATACATAATATATATGTTACCTATATATGTGATTTGACCAAGATTTTTTCACGACAAAAAGCCTTTATTAATAAAAATAAAATAAAACTTTTTTTTTATTTTCATTTTACGAAGTTTCTATGTAAATGAACTTTAATTTTAATGTAGTTTATGTCAAAATAAAGACCGGTTCAAGGAGATGCCATTAAACAAAAAAATATGGGTATACCTTCCCAAATAAAAATACGAAAATTTTTTTTTGGCGCCAAAAACCCAACCGCAAAAGATAAGCTTGTTGGTTTGCGTTAGTGGTCCCCAAAGGGACCAGGGAGTTTTAAGCGGCTAATGACGTTAATGTAAAAATAGATTAGTTTTTATTTTATTTCTAGAATGACGTCTCGTCGGAACATACTGTGTAGTTATTATGTATGTGAATTGTAAAGCAATTTCTTCCCAGCACTACTGGACAGGTGGTTACTGAATATTTATATATATTGTAAGTAAATACTATTATTTAGACTATTTTAGGTCTGAATAGTTATATATAATAAATATTTTTATAGTTTATGTATTAGTATTATAATGTTTAATATTTTCAATGAAGATTGTTGTAATAGTGATGACGAATATTTGTCAGCACAGTCTATTGATTCTAACAGTAGCGATTGTAGTAGTGATAATGTTATTCCTTTAAATGTTTTTCTTGACCATAGCTTTTCAAGTGTCCCTAAAAACGTTAATGTCATACATATTAACGCACAGAGCATTCCGTCTTCGTACCCAGAAATGTTGGCATCTCTTGATCACAATAACATTCATGCTATTCTAGTCTCCGAGACATGGCTTCGACCATGTCTTCCTACAACTTCGTATTCTCTCCCCGGTTTTATTCTCGTAAGAAATGATCGCTCTGACCGCGTCGGGGGCGGTGTCGCTATTTATCTGAAAGCAAACATTCCTTTCTCTATTTTGAGTAAATCGCCACAACCGCCGCCGATGGGTGCGGGCGAACATCTTCTTATTGAAGTTCTTCTTGCACACACTAAAGTTCTTCTCGGAGTCTACTATAGCCCTTCTAAAAATATTAACTTCTTCCCCTCATTTGAAAATCTCTTGCATCAATTTACCCCCTTATATAATCACTTTATTATTATGGGTGATTTCAACACCTGTCTTCTCAAAAGAGATGCCCGTTCTCTTGCGCTCGAGTCAGTTATTAAATCTTGCAACTTGAAAATTCTTCCTCTTAACGCAACCCATCATTTTCCCGGTAGCAGTCCTTCTTTATTAGATTTAATGATCGTGGCATCTACAAACAACGTTGCTAGTCATGGCCAATACTCAGCAAATGACTTTTCGTACCATGATCTAATTTTCCTATCTTACAAAACTCGACCTCCTAAACTTAAGCCCCAAATTGTTAAGCTACGCAACTTTGGCGGCATGGATAACGTATCCCTTCTCAAAGACGCTAATAAGATCGATTGGGGTCCTATCATTTCTGCTGAATCTGTGGAAGATCAGATCACCATCTTTAATTCATTGATCACACAATTGTATGACGTTCATGCTCCATTACGTACCATCAAAATCAAACATCTACCCACGCCTTGGCTCACCGATGAAATTAAACTTTTGATTCAAAAGAAAGCTGCAGCCAAGTCTCGCTACAAATCGCGTCCCAGCGATATTTCTAAAGATAAGTACGTCCAGGCCCGTAATCGCTGTAATAAGGTGTGTAGGGATGCAATACGCCGACATGTCCATGAATCTGTACAAGATGAAAGCCCAGTCAAAGTTTGGAAATTTTTAAGGTCTATGGGTGTTGGCAAATCTCGTCAAAATTTTAGTCCTAATAACATTGATATAAACAAGCTTAACAAACTCTTTACTACTGTGACAAACACGGCGAAAAGTTCAACCTTAAATTATCTTGCTGCCATACCAACACCTGACTACTCTCCCTTTACGTTTCATCAATTTACTGAATGTGATGTTAGGAAGAGTGTGATGTCGATATCCTCGAACGCTGTCGGAGGTGACAGTATAAGTCGGAACATGCTCTTGCCCATTCTCGATGTTATCCTTCCTATCCTGTGTGTAATATTTAACAATTCCATCTCCAGTGCAGTTTTTCCATTAGTATGGAAAGAGGCTCATATTATTCCTTTGCCAAAAAAACCTAACCCTTCTTCCGAATCTGAATACCGTCCGATATCCATTCTTCCTTTCCTGTCCAAAGTTCTTGAGCGTCTTGTCCATACACAAATGACTACATTCCTTAACAAGCAAGACCTCCTTAACCCTCTTCAATCTGGTTTCCGTCCTGAGCATAGTACTGTATCTGCACTTATTAAGATCACCGATGACATTCGCAAAGGTATGGACAGCGGCAGGCTTACTGTTCTAGCTCTGCTAGATTTCAGTAATGCCTTTAACGCCGTTGACTTCGATATCTTGCTGGCGACACTGCGCTCTCTTAACATATCTCCGTCGGTGATTGATTGGTTTCACAGTTACCTGTTTGGTCGTCGGCAACGTATTCGCCTGGACGATGTATTTTCGTCTTGGTGTAATACAACGGCTGGCGTCCCTCAGGGCGGCGTGCTATCACCTCTTCTCTTTGCTATCTTCATCAATTCCATATCTCAGCGCCTCAATTCTTCCTACCACCTTTATGCAGATGATCTCCAAATTTATTCTCAAGCTCAACTTTCTGAACTAGACGTAGCTATAGCCACAGTCAATGCTGACCTCCAGGAAATTGTCCATTGGAGTAATTCTTTTGGTATGAACGCTAATCCTAAAAAAACTCAACTCATAATAATCGGAAGCTCGTATATGATCTCCAGGATTGACTGGACTACAATTCCTGCGGTCGTTTTTGACGGGACCACAATCCCTTACAGTGAATCGGTCAAGAATCTTGGTGTAATTTTTGATAGTACTTTGAGTTGGGAACCTCACTTGGAGTCGATCAGCTGTAAATTGTTTGCGTCTGGTGGGTCTCTAAGGCGAGTGCGTAACTTTTTACCTACTGCTACTAAGGTTGCTCTTGCTCAATCCCTTCTTCTCCCTATCCTTGACTACGCTGACTCCTGCTATCTTGACCTCACGGAAAGCCAGCTAGATAAACTTGAGCGTCTCCAAAATTACTGTATTAGATTTATATTTGGCTTGCGCAAGTATGATCATGTGTCTCAATTTCGTACACAGCTCAAGTGGCTCCCCATTCGCCTTCGACGGAATGCTCATGTGCTTTCGTTGCTCTACAGTGTGCTTTTTAACCCCGCTGCCCCCCGCTACCTAAAAGATTGTTTCACCTTTTGGAGCAGCTCCCAGACACGTACTCTGAGGCCTACATATAACTTGGTACTTCAGGCACCCTCTGTGCGCTGTGAAAAGTTTTTTGGCAAATCTTTTGCATTCCAAGCAGTACAATTGTGGAACTCCTTGCCTGTGGAAATCAGGGAAGCTCCTTCGCTTGCTGTATTCAAAGAACACGTGAAAAGCCTTTATTTGACCAAGTCAAGGAGCTGAAGTCGCTCTCTGAGTCACTGCTGCTTTTCAGTGAAAGTACTCTTGTTACTCTTTTATTAATTGGTATTGTGTATGTATTAGTATATCATATAATGTTATATATGTATTAGAATGTATCATTATTAGAATGTATGTTTATCATTATGGTTGTCAACGAATAGTATTAATTGCTATTACATAAAGTGTACTCTTTGTTTGTGAACTCCCGCCTTCCTTTATTTTTTTAATCCCTTTCCATACCACGGTTGCCTGGAAGAGATCGCTTTTAGCGATAAGGTCGCCAATTGTTTCTAAATTTTTAGGTTATGTTTTCTGTTTCTGTTTAAGTTTTGTTTTAATTTAGTGCAATAAAGAGTTTATCTATCTATCTATCTATCTATCTATTATTTTCATGGCTATAAGCTCTTTTATCTATTTGTAAATTTTCTTCTAAATATGTACATTCAATTGTTTTAACGTAAGAAAAACAATAAATGTATGTGTTCGTATTTCTGTACAACTATTATCATGTAGATATATTTATATATTATTTGGTATTTTAGTTATTATTATAGAAGTTAACCTAATATACCTAGTGCAACAAGAGACTGAAGCGGGTCACGGCGTACACCACCACCTGGAGGCGTGCGTCTGGCGGCCGAGCTCGTATTTTTAAATTAAATTAAAATTCATTTATTTCAGGTTATATCCATAAATATACAATTGACAAATAAAATCCATGAAAAGTAAAATGAATTGTTAGTATTGTGTTTTATTTGATAGGGTGATAGTTTGGTATACGAGGAAGAAGCGAAATGTTTATAAGTAGGTATGTATTAGTATCTGCGACTCCTTTTTTGTACTTGCTCGTCTCCCTATGGTCAAACCTTTCATTCCATTAAACAGTTGCCTGATATCGCGTTTAGTGATAAGGCAATTGAAACTTTATTTTGTTTATTTAAAGATTTGTTTGTTCATTTTAATTTGAAAGCAATAAAGAGTTAATAAATCGTATTTAAAAGCAAAGTTCTTTAGGGTATAAGTTCCTAGGGTATAATAGGGTTTAATATACCTACTGATTTACTAATATTAATGTGGTATTCTCAAATTGTTGTGAATTGCCTCATTTTTACAGGAGCATCAAAAAAAAACTGCTTTTCGTAAAAACGTTCATTTATTTATTTGGTTTTGATGTTATCTGATTCTGCCTGAATAGATTTCAAATATTTCTTTATTTAAACATGAAACATTTGATACAAATCAGAATATAAGTAGTTTATGGTATATACAACTAATTTCGTATCTAGACACTGTATATTTTACCTTTTTAAACACAAAAACGTATTTTTAATACATTCTTAAGTGTGAGCATTTGTTTAACTTGAAATGCAACTTTAAAGCTTATCTTACCAGTGTAGAGTTTTCTTTTGCAAATCGTGCAAGTAACCACAAACTTTCAAACTACAATAAAGACGGTAGATAGTAGCAATTGTCAGCATGTAAGTGCAGTTGGGTACAAAGCTGCACCATCGGATGTGTCGGGATCGGCGGGCTTACCGCCGAATTTATCGTTCTATCGAGCACCGTTGCGGATCCAACCATCCGTGAATTTTATTGTTTCCCCTTGCTCGATTCTCCGCTCGCTTCACAAAGTTTCTTGTTCGCGCATTCGTTCGAACTTTGCGACCCGGTGTTAATCTTGTGGTTGAACTTGCTTCGAAGCTACATAAATATTCATTACATTTGTATCCGTCTTGTAATGGTTTTAGCTAAAATTCTAGAGATGGAATATCACCTTTTTATGATATTATATAGTAATTCCATGAGTTTTCTCATCATTCTGTTATAAACAAGCAATTATTATTTTGCTAAAACTGTTTGAAACACGACTTTTTCTAAATAGTGAGAGAAGATGGAAAAGTAACGCGAAGTAAGAAATACGTTTTTCTATGTTGGCATTGTGCCGAGGTGAACAAAGAGAGTTCAAACCATAGGCACGAATATCTAAATCTCCCTGAAGTGGGGTACAGATGCAGATTATATTTTAAATTATGTAATTATAAAATTATTTTTACGTGTTGTTTGATCAACAAGTGTGAAATGAAATAAAGTAATGTAATAATTATTACTGCTTAACGGTAGAATAAATGGGTTATGTACAAGATTTTGTCACTTCGTCTTAGCAATAGAGCTACGCAATCTTTTATTTTTTTAAATAAAGAGTGACGGGACTAGCAGGTCATGTTCCTGATGGTAAGCAACATGCCTGCCACATAACAGCACAATGACATGCAGCTATTGGAACATGAAGAGTCCAAATCATTACCTAGCACTGCACTGCGCTCGTCACCCAGAGATCTAAGATGTTGTATCTCTAAGCCTTGTAATTTCTCTGAAAACATTGCCCTTCAAACCGGAACACAGTAATGTTTGCACATTACTGCTTGGTGGAATAACTGGAAAAGGTGTGGTATTTCTCCAGGCGGACTCTGCTAAGAGTCCTACCACTACAAATCTGCTCTACATGTGCAATTACTATAACGATAGTTGTCTGTCTATGTCTAGCACTGTGATGTGTCTAATTACAATGTTTTTTAGTATCATAATTTAAAAGTTCAATATTTTATACCGTTGCAGCATTGTTTGTTTTACAATGAAACCTCAGACTAATATTATCATTATAAAGCAAATTAAAACCAGCTGAAAGAGCATGACTCAAGCTAAAGCGATCTACCAAACGAGCTGTTTAATTTATGTTGTCTGGGACGTTTGTTTTCTTTTCATAAAGTTTATTCACATTCATTTTTGTTAGAAACCTTTTGTATTATTGTTGTACGGTATAATTGTATAAAAAATATGAGACAGTGCCAGTTTTCGACGGTGAAGTCAGAGAAGGTGTGATGTTATTATGATAATCTCATTTATATTATTTTCGCACCTCCACCTTAGGGACCCGGTTGAGACCGTCTTCGTCTGAATTTTGTATAATGGACTTCGGATTTAGAAAAGGGAATGATCACAATTCCACAAGGGTGTGCAAACGTGATTTATTACGCTCATATGAATAATACATTGCCTATGTGGGAAGAGCATATCCATCATAACTCATCTACTGTGTTGCTGCTATTGAACCACTGCAAACATATTATTAGGCTATTATTAGAAAAATAGGAGATAACACTCGTTCATATATCACCGTGTTCCTATTTCTTAGTAAATAGAAGGCCATAGTTACTTTAGCTGAGTCCAAGTGGCACTAGCAATGTTTTATGCCGAGTCCAAAGAGAATGTAAATTACTACTGAGTCTTTATTTCTAAAAATATTTTGTTTTCGTCGGAGCGTCTTAAAGAACACATTTGTTATTTCACATTTCCTTACTTATACCGAAGTAACTATTTTCTGATCTGTGCTTATACCATATTATGCAAGGAGGTTTGCATAATATTAACTTCCTTCTTTGATCAATGGTTTAGAATCCGACATCAGTCTCTTCTAAACTCATTCATAATTTTATTACAAAATAAAAGTGGCCAAGTGCGGGTTGGACTTGCCCATGAAGGGTTCCATAGCAGCAAGTAGCATAATATAAATATTGTAGTTCGTTGTAACTTTGATCGATGTTTTAATATTACTGTACTTATGACGATTACCCAATTTGCTTACTAGATCTTGTTCACCAATTTTCGGTGGAAGTTTGCGTGGAATGTATAGGTATCGTATATTTTTTTTAGTTTTGTAATTCTCTTATTTTAGAAGTTACAGGGGACATTTTACCACTTAGGAAGTCTCTAGAAGATACCCCACAAGTAAGGTTAAAAAATGTTTATGATTTCAGTTATAAGTATGGGGCACCCCCAAAATTATATCTTAATATATATAAATCTCCTGTCACGATGTTTGTCCGCGATGGATTCCTAAACTACTTAACCGATTTTAAATTAAATTGGCACACCGTGAGCAGTCTGGTCCAACTTGAGAGATAGGGTAGTTTTTTTTTTCGATTAATAGTCCTTATACGACGAAATCCGAGCGAAGCCGGAACGGGCCGCTAGTAAGTATATAAAATTATATTATTTTTCTATTTTTGTAAGAAAATCTTAATGCGGTTCACAGAATACATCTACTTACCAAGTTTCAACAGCATAGTTCTAATAGTTTCGTGCGGACGTAAAACATGCGGACGGACAGACAGACAGACATGACGAATCTATAAGGGTCCCGTTTGGCTACGGAACCCAAAAAAGGGAGTTTGCTACTGAATCGACATACTAAACCATTTTCAATTCAATTTATTTTATATTATAGACATTAGGTATTCAGTTACTAACTGGCATAAGTGGATTTGCGACAAAAGATGTCTACCTCTACATATATTAGAGATCTAGCGGCCCGTTCCGGCTTCGCTCGGATATTGTAACGTAATATCTTTCAAGTTGGATCAAACTGCACAGAGTACACAGTGTGCTTTGATTAAAGTCAGTTAAGTAACTTAGGAGTCCATTTGGACAAACAACGTTACGCGTTATTTATTAAACTGAAGATATAGTATATTAGTGTAGTAATGACTTCAAAATTTTGAACATCGCCGTAAAATTGCTATTCTATCGGGATTTCATCGGATACACTTCGGAGAGTGTGCGACTGATTTGCATAATCTAATACCACCTTGTCCTTTTTTCTATCGGAATGCTCGTAGCTCGAAAAAGCGACATCGTTTCATGGTTGATGTTCCAAAGACACGAACGAAGAGATTTGACTCTACTTTTGTGATAAGAACGTCTAGGCTGTGGAATACGTTGCCTGAGTGGATTTTCCCCGATGGTTACAATCTTTTTGTCTTCAAATTGAGAGTGAATCGGTTTTTTTCTAGGTAAACACGCTCCATCGTAGACCGCACCGTCGCTTAACATCAGGCGAGATGGCGGCCAAGTGTAAACCTATAAAAGTTAAAAAACATAAAAAAATGTATCTATTATATTAAATAGCTAAAACAAAGCTTCAATATCATACTAACTTACTATCCTACATCCTACATCAAATTGCGTAACCTCCTTCTGTAACTACTTCCCTGTAGAGTCGCTAACACTGCGGATGCAGAAGTACCACACTAAACAGCGTGCGCTGTGAAACACTGTACGGAAGGTGTAATTAGCTTTTACCGCGGACTCAACACAAAACACGGCTAAATTGTTAGTAAACACGCCTCTTTAGGAAATTCTACATGCGGGTGTTTAAAGCATCCGTTATGAATTTGTGTGCTCCTAGGTACATTTGCATTTGTTGGGCTTTGGATGTTAGGAGCACGAAAAGGCGACGCGGGTCATGATCTTATTGCAAATAAGCCAGTTGCTTCAACTCCTCTTACTTATTTGAGAAATGTATAATTCAATTAGGGAAAATCGAGATTTAGTTGATCTCATATTGGACAAGGACTATTTTAAGAAATTTATTTATAAAATTAAATTCAATAGGAAACGTATTTTCTTTCAAGAAATACGTAACAATGCTTGTTGAACATGCCACACGCTACACTAACTAGCCCCAAAATCAAAGCTTGTATTATGGGACCCAGATAGCTGATAAAATACTTACATAACTGTAAATACATTTTTATAATCATCCATATAACAACATCCACTTAAAAAAAATGTATTTATCACACACTAATATGTATTTATTAGGACTTTGTAGGAATCGAACCCGCGCCTCTACAGGCTGACTGACTACTAACTAAGCCACGAAGCCAATCTAATAAACATACAATCCTATTTGTGCCAAGCTAAAAATTGACGTTGACAAAGGCAATACTATGCATGTATTCCCTTCGGGTAGGACGGGCTACCAGGAAATTCAGGTGGCTGTCCAGCCCAGCTATATTTGTGAAGTGGAGCGTACAGGCAGCAAGTTTATCAGGGTGTATTCGACCGTGGTATTGTTTTCGAACGTTGCCGCCGCGGCGGAATGCAAACTTGTGACGCTTGCCCTACTTGGTGATCTGTTTTTTAGCCTTTATTTTCTAACGATTGATGCATAATGTACTGTAATTAATTTGTTTGATGTAGAAGAGATTTGTTGTAAAGAATGTACTTTAGTTAACACACAAAAAAAAACAAGAATTAACAAGGCAGACACTATGTATTATACACTCTAAGCTGGTGTGAAAAATGGCGGCTTTATCGTTAATAGAGATCTCTTCCACGTAAAGTTAGAAAAAATTAAAGAACAACGTGAATTAATGACATAGGTATATATATTTTTTAATAATAAATAAAAAACAAAAAGTGATTTTCAAGAGAGTAGTTTTAAAGTGGGCGCCTATAATAATCGTTCTATTGTTTGAGAGAATATAGACACCATAACTTAAAATAAAATGTCTTAATAATCATCATGAATTTCCAGAACTTGCTTTATCCCAGTTCTTGATTCTCACCTATTTTGTCATAAATTATGTTACGGCTCTGTCCATAAAAATACTGAACTAATATTTTTACTGGATAACAATTAATTTAAAAACATTATCCTGAATCTATTTAAAATATTTATTTTTAGATTTGCTGGACCTTTACGTGAGCAAAAAAACCTATTATACTTCTGAGCAAAGTTAAATCTGCATAGAAACTGACCTTAAGCCAAGTTTTATAACACGGCATTAGCTCCAGACTCGCCTGATCTGGACAATGGTAAAACTCAAAATTAAAACAATCCGTCTTAAAACCTCACTCGTTCATTTCAACAAGTAATAAAAACTGAGTGACCTACATCAAATCCCACCAAATACCTTTGGAACAATGGTTTCGCTGCGTTGGCGACCTTTCCCTATCGCTGAGTGCTTATCGTATAAGGTCGCTAAGTCAGGAATTATCCTTGGCAATTTCTTGCTTAATGGCGCGATGGCAGCGAACGCCACGCCCGGGCTACACCTTTACCGGAGCCGAATTCAGACACGGAATGACAAAATTTTTATCTTGCGCTTTTAGGCGAGTACGTGCTTTCTATTTTGCTTCAAGTTATTTTGGGTTGTATGTTATCGTACTTTAGTATCGCAGTCATATCAAAGAACAATGACAAAATAATTGTTAGCTTCATGGTAGCGTCTAGAAATAACGTTTATACGAAATTCATTTATTGCTTTTTTTTAAGAAAATCAAACTTCTACAAAAATTCTACAAAACGAAGGTTCTACAAAAAATGTATTCCAAATTGTATTGCAAATTCAATAGCTTAGCAAATGCAGCAAGAAAGCAGATGCTGTAATTAATTATTATCGAAGCGCACGTATGTCATACGATGTTTTATAACACATTTGCTCGTAAAGGGTCTCCTATTGCATCGATTTCTGTATCGTAATGTAGGTATCTCATTACGCACTTGTGCGGTAATATAATGTAAAACGCACGGTTTACCAAAATGCTCCGTCTAAAACGAACGGAACCTTTTTAAATCTTAGGAAAGAGTTTTTATGTCAGAAATGTGGTCAACATTTTATGAATAAAATTAACTCTGAGAGGTAAAATAATTATTCAATTCATTAATTTAACTAATTTTGACCATATCATCAACAGCCCACTAAACGTTCCCACTGCTGGGACTCGAGGCCTTCTCTCGCAAGGAGAGAGTTAAGACCATAATCCACCACGCTGGCCCAGTGCGGGTTGGCGGATGACACATGACTTCGAAAGATTCTAGGTACATGTCAGTTTCCTCACGATGTTTTCCTTCACCGTTTTAAGTTAACGGCATTACGCACATGACTTCGAAAAGACAGTACATACGTTACGGCGTGATTGAGCAACAAACTTTGACATCCTACTATCCTACTATATAATATTATAGATGTCAATGTATGGATGTTTGGATGTTTGTTGCTTAATCATGTCCTAACGTATGAACGGATCGGGCTGAAATTTGGAACACAGATAGATTATAGTCTAGAAGAACACATAGGCTACTTTTTATTCCGGAAAAACAACGGGAACAACGAGAACGGGAACTACGCGGGTAACACCGCAGGGCGCTGCTAGTTTATAATATTAGTGGGATGTCATTCTGGATGGTTCTGTGCCTCTGTTTAAAAAAAAGGCACTGATGCGTGCGCATCGCTAATCTGTGAACAAGTAAAAATTATTCCGCGCGCTTTTTTTTCGCTGTATTGTTTTAATTTGAAAATGTCATCAGCGTTTTATTTATTTCCTCGCAACTATGTTATAAATCGTCGTATGACATACGTGTAACGCACAAGTACGTAATGAGACATATTACTATATTAAAATTGGTGAAATAAGATACTATTTACGAGCAAATGTGTTATAATACTAGATTATGCTATGCTGTGTAAAGTTGGTGATTGCCGCTGAGGCGCCATTAAGGCCTGAGCCGAAGACATTAGAAAAAGTGCTATGAAAAATCTTCGTTTCGGCCGGAAAAATTAATCAGTTGTTATCAACTTCTTTTTTTTTGTCTGTGGCTTATCAACTAAGCCACAGACTAAAAAAAGAAGTTTGCTTTTTTGTTTGCTTTCTGTGGAAAGCGTTTTTTTAGCCACTTACAAATAGTGTTTTTTTTCTGTATTACAAAACCAAAAGTTATATTGGAGTGAATGTTTTATTTTATGACTTACAAGTTCAAATTATTTATTTAAAGATGAAGTTGCATGACGTGAGCAAGAAATAGCTACATTAATTCATTTGTTTTATTGAACACGATCTTTTTTTGTATCGAAACTTTTTTAGAACAAAGCAACGCAACCAATAAAAATAACTATTTTTTTTACTAATATAGATTCGCACTTGCCCAGCACCTCGCCTGATGTTAAGTGACGATGCCATCTACGATGGAGCGTGTTTACCTAGAAGAAACCGATTCACTCTCGATTTTAAGTCACCAAAATTGTAACTATCGGGGACTCTCACACTCAAGTAACGCATTCCACAACTTAGACGTTCTTATCACAAACGTGGAGTCAATTACTCACTTGTAAGTAATAGTAATGAAAAAGTCACAGTTTGATTATATGCATGTGTTTCTGATTGCGGTGAAATTAGAGACTCTTTATGAGCAAGTGTGATGAATAGTACATTATGATATAAATGCGCTAAGCTGAGGCGTTATTGCTAGCTCGAGCCGAAGGCGAGAGCTATAAGTAGCAGAGGCTGTAATTATCAAAGCGCACGTATGTCATACGACGTTTTATAACATATTTGCGAGGAAATAAATAAAACTCTGACGACATTTTCAAAATAAAAACAATACAGCGAAAAAAACAGCGCGGAATAATTTTTACTTGTTCACATGTTCACAGACTAGCAATGCGCGCGCTTCGGTGCCTTTTTTTTAAGCAACGGCACAGAATAAGCCTTTTTGCCACTAGTAATAAAGTAAATTAATATTTTTGTGTTTTCTTATAGATAAATTGTTGTAATTTATGGTCAAAATTAATTAAATTAACGAATTAAATAATTATTGATTTTATTTTACCTCTCAAAGTTAATTTTATTTATAAAATGTTGACCACTTTTCTGACATAAAAACTCTTTAAAAAGGTACCGTTCGTTTTAGACGGAGCATTTTGAAACCGTGCGATTTACATTATACATTACCGCACAAGTACGTAATGAGATACATTACGATACAGAAATTGGTGCAATAGGAGACCCTTTACGAGCAAATGAAATATTTTATAACATATTTGCTCGTAAAGGGTCTCTTATTGTATCAATTTCTGTATCGTAATGTATCTTATTACGTACTTGTGCTGTAATGTGTAATGTAAAACACACGGTTTCAAAATGCTCCGTCCACAGACTAGGTAGAGAGATATACTCCGTCTAAAACGAACGGAACGGTACCTTTTTAAATCTTAGTAAAGAGTTTTTATGTCAGAAATTGTGGTCAACATTTTATGAATAAAATTAACTTTGAGAGGTAAAATATAATAAAGAATTATTTAATTCGTTAATTTAATTAATGTTGGCCATAAATTACTTTAATTTTTCTGTAACAAAACACAAAAATATTAATTTACTTTATTAGTAATGGCTTAACGGCTGGTTCTGTGCCGTCGTTTAAAAAAAAAGGCGCCGATGCGCGCGCATTGCTAATCTGTGATCCATAGTGATTACTTACTCTGTGCTGTGATCTGTGATCAAGTAAATATTATTCCGCACCTTTTTTTAGCTGTATTGTTTTTATTTGAAATTGTCGTCAGAAGTTTGTTTATTTCCTCGCAAATATGTTATAAAACGTCGTATGACATACGTGCGCTTTGATAATTACAGCCTCTGCTAAATTATAGCTCTCGCCTTCGGTTCGAGCTAGCAATAAAGCCTCGGCTGTAATTATCAACTTACCGCACTTATATCAGAATGTACTATTATAACATATTTGCTCGTAAAGGGTCCCTTATTGGACCAATTTCTGTATCGTAATGTATCTTATTACGTACTTGTGCTGTAATGTGTAATGTAAAACGCACGGTTTCAAAATGCTACGTCCACAGACTAGGTAGAGAGATATGCTCCGTCTAAAACGATCGGTACCTTTTTAAATCTCACTAAAGAGTTTTTATGTCAGAAAAGTGTGGTCAACATTTTATGAATAAAATTAACTTTGAGAGGTAAAATATAGTAAAGAATTATTTAATTTGTTAATGTAATTAATTTTGACCATAAATTACTTTAATTTTTCTGTAACAAAACACAAAAATATTAATTTACTTTATTACTAATGGCATACCGGCTGGTTCTGTGCCGTTACATAAAAAAAAAGGCGCCGATGCGCGCGCATTGCTAATCTGTGATCCATAGTGATTACTTACTCTGTGCTGTGATCTGCCTTTTTTTTCGCTGTATTGTTTTTATTTGAAAATGTCGTCAGAGTTTTGTTTATTTCCTCGCAAATATGTTATAAAACGTCGTATGACATACGTGCGCTTTGATAATTACAGCCTCTGCTAAATTATAGCTCTCGCCTTCGGCTCGAGCTAGCAATAAAGCCTCGGCTGTAATTATCAACTTAGCGCACTTATATCAGAATGTACTATTACGTTTTCATCAAAAATACTAAGGATGTTTATATACCTCAATGATTTGTTTATGATTGATTTACGAATTATAATGATATTACAGTGAGAAGCATAATACTGAAATGTTTTCCGTGATATTGAATGAACACACGTGCGAGTAAGACGCCTTATGGAATACATGTACAATAATGACCACATTACAATACAGTGTAGTTCGTAACACGTGCTGAGTTTGTTTGCGAATCATACTAATATTATAACAGCAAAGTTCGTGAGTTTGTATGGAATCTTGATACTCGTTCACACACAAATTACTAAAGGGTTCTGGATGAAATTTGTTACTTCGATAAAAGTCTAGAATACCACATTAGGCTAATTTTAATTCCGGTGAAAAAACGAGATCAACCTCTACACGTAAACTAATAAATGGTACAGTTACATGCAGATAAACACATGACCATTGCACCTCCATTCCACGTTGCAATGTTTGTTTTAGAGTATTTACCGTTCACGCTCAGTTAGTCCACTGTTAAAAATAAAAGGATGCAGAATTTGTCGACTCTGGGTCATAAATATCCGTAAGCGACAGCGGGGTCCGCCATTTTCCTGTTGACAAAATCGCACCCACAATACATTCAAACTTGTCTAAAGTTTCCATTGTTTATAGCTCTCTCGCAGATTGTTAAGTGGAGCTTTCCCGACACCCTTTTAAATTCAATTAGACGTGTCTCTAATTAAACTAATGGACCTGGCCGTGTTTTAGGTAGGTACGCTAGGAAATCAAATAAATTGAAGCGATTTTCATCGGCTATATCCTAGAGGGTGAAACGATTCCACGACAAAATGGTTTCTAAGTTTTTGTCCCGAGAATTGATAGCACTGCGAACATCGAGAGCGTCTTGAAAGAGAATAATCTTGATGAAATGTCGTGCTATAAAAAGAAAACGTCTTCGTCGGTTCACGCTTTCGTTGAAATAAAGCAGGCCATGACGGCGACAAACCTAAAAACTTTATTTTCATACCAAGTACCGCGACCGTTATTGTCTTTGTTAATAACCTCACTCGAGCACCCCATTCCATCTTACTAATGACTTGTTTTTATTGTAAAGTGGAATTTTGCGTTTTTATACTTACGTTTAACAAAAATTAAAGGTCCTTGCTTTGTATTGGATAAGTTAAACATTTTAAACATTTTATTGGATAAGTAGTAACTTACTAAGTCTTTCGCGAGGTAAAAACAGGTAAAAACTTAACATATTTGAGAGTGACGCCAAATCCGAACGAAGTTCATGAAATAAAATTGAGGTTCTGCATATTGCTGTCAGTTATGGCTGGTTTAGTCGGGAGAACGGGGACTGCCAATTCAGAGTCCTCGGGTTCAAATCCCTAGCGCACCCACTGTCTTTTCGAAGTCATGTGCGTAATGCCGCTGACTAAGAACGGAAAACATCGTGAAGAAACCGACATGTATCTAGAATCTTTCGTGGTCATGCGTCATCTACCAACCTGCACTGGGCCAGCGTGGTGGGTTATGGCTTTGACTCTAGCCTTGCGAAAGAAGGCCCCGAGTCCCAACAGTGGGAACATTTAGTGGGCTGGTTATGCATGCATGCATGTAATTGTGTAAATTGTTGTAATATAGCGGTTAGGATATAATATTCAAGATGTGATTGGATATCGTTTCCTCAAAAATTTAAAAATCAAGAAAGAAACTCAACAATGGATCAATTTGTGTTTCGTGTTTAATTACGAGTTACGATAATCCTTAAATAGTATATTTTTAAGAATAATTAAACGTCGGATTCTTAACATTAGCTAAGCTAAAGACTTACTTACAGGAACTAAAAACATGTAAAATTCTTGGATAAACAGCCCACTTCATCTTTCCACTCATGGGACTTCAAGCCTTCTCTTACAAACCAAACCAGCCAACACTATCCACGATCCACCACGCTGCCTAAACGGGAGTTGGCGGGAGTCACATGTGCTCGAAATATTTTTTTTTGAATTTCTCGTTTTCGGTTCAGTTCAGTTTTCAGTTAACAGACAATGACAGTAACAGACTAGGACAGCAGGTGGGGTTCAAACTTAGAACTTCGCGATTCTGAAATGTTCGTCAATGGTGAATTTGAAAATTATAATGACGTAACAATTATAATTACCTACCTAATTGTGAATTATCTACCAATATTTTATTTTTCGAAATTTAAAGTTTCAGTTTAAAAGATCATTTCGCTATATTCCATAGTATGTACTTAAAACAATTTAATTATAATGATTAAGTAATTGTTACACCTATTTGTTCAGGTGACCGTAATTTGTATAGTATCGTCTATAAAATCACAGAAGTTTGAAGTTATCGGTCTAGACGACAAGTTTCCAGGTATTTCCTTACCGTATCACGGTGACAAAACAGGAAGTTCCGAAGTGTGCTCGTTAGCGACATTACGTACTCGCGCTTCCAAGTAAAACAGCGCTTTTGTATTACAGTAACATAACACCTTCACATGCAGAAGTAGTGCCACTCTAAATGTTGATATTTTGTTACTTTGAATGGATTATTTCGAGTTTTGAGCTTTTCATTTTTGAGATCTGTTAAAACTTTGTTCAACGAATATTAAACACCGATGCAAAGGTGTCTGTTTCTCCAAATATTACTTGGACGCGATTTAAATCTTTTTTTGGTTTGTTTGATGCAGGTCATCATTTCCTGTACAGTTTTTGGAATTTCGATAATGCCCGGTTGACATTATATCAGTCCAGCGATCGAATCCAGCGCTGGATTGCTTACTGGAAAAATGCAAACCGGCACTGGAAAGCATCAATCCAGTGCCAATGCTTACTGGGTTGGGTAGATAGTTCTACCTACAATCCTAGTGGATTGCAAAAAATTCGTCCTATCTCCAATAATTTCTTTTATTTTATTTATTTAATCAATTAGAACCGCAGAACGCCAATTATACTAATGATAGATACATTCATTTTCTAACAAAATATTGTGAATAAAAGTGAAAAGTAATCAATGTATGTCGTGATAAATAAATATGGTATGTTATATAATTACACACACTCGTCATCATCATCATCATTAGCCCTTCATAGCAAACTGCTGGACACAGGCCTCTCCCAATTTACTCCACTGAGCTCGACTGGCAGTTCCTGGGATTCACTATACCTATCTCAGATATGTAAAGCAGATTGTCGCTCCACCTGACCGCAGAGTGCCCCCCACATGTTTGAATGTTTCACTAAATGTTTCAATAACACATCGTTAACGAATGTTTAAAATACAAAGATATGCATGTCTAAGTACTTGTTTCTAAATATTTGATATATTGGATATCATGTTGACATTTTCAATCCTAATTACGAAATTATTTTGACAGTTTACCTACCTAATAATTAGTTATCATTACCTACTTACTTATTTACCTAAGACGTCAAATGGTGGAATGAGTCTCTGATATCTTAATTCAGTTTCGAGCATCACGGGGACATTGATAATTGTGTTGTGAAAAACCCTGAGAACTCGAAATAATATTTAAAACGTAAAGTAACGTGTTTGTGATAATAGTACTTCATTTATAGAAACAGTAAAAGACGGTTGCGGTCCGTTTGGACTGAATGTTATATTGTACTAAAAGACGATCTCTAAAAATGTTCTAAAATTGTTGACTTTCTAGGTTTACTATACGTATGTGTAGATCACAATCACTAACAATTATTTTGGTTTCTCTACATGTTGAATATTGTTCAACTAATTGCTATGAAACATTTATGTTGTTTCCATAACAGAATAATATTAAATCGTTCAAAAAACAGATACAGTAATGTGATTAACGATTACTGATCAATAAGGGACATGTCTGCATGGCATATTATACGGGTGACTCCCGCTCCGGCTTGTTTCTGGAGCAAAGGTTGGCCATTGCCATCCAACGCGGGAACGCAGCCAGCATCATGGGCACCTTTGCGCCGGGCACGGTCCGGGGTGGGTTATTTGGGGAGTAGTTTTTAGTTAAGAATTTACATGTTGTTAATTCTGACGTAGTACCTAATTCTGATTAATAAATATATTCAAAAACTTCAAAAATTATCTTCTGTTGTCACCTGTATTTGTTTGTAGTATATTTCACTATAGTATTTTTTTTAATACTGGGATTTGAGTCTAAATATGTGTCATATGAAAGAACAAGTATCTGATTATTTAAAGGAATGGGTATGACTGATAAAATTTAGTGTAGAGGGCGCCGGTGCGATACCATTCACTTCTACCCGCCATCTCAAAAGAGTTTTAGAGGGGTTGGCGCTATAAGTAGATGGAGCTAAGCCGTTGAAGAGCATTCCTTTGTGAAATTTTGTATGAGAAAGATCTAACAGTTGTCGATATAAACTCTTACATTTATTTAATTGATTTACTTTTACTCAATTGATAACATCAGAAGTGCTATGAACACCACCCCTAGAAATCATCAGCTCGGGCACCAACTCGGCCAGACACAGGAAAGTCCAAACGCACTGGATGTGTGTCGCCCGCAGTAAATCAAAATGTTGTTATTTGATCAGTGGTTTCAGTAGTGCGTAATGTATACGTGAGTAAGCAACAGTTTAATATTACGATTTACTTTGTAGAAATGATTAAAAATAATGTTTTAACCTTGTTATCTAATCCTTGTTGTTATGTATTGCAATTCAAATGAATTTTTTGCGTATCACCGACAAGTAAAAATGATTAATTATTATCTCGTAAGGGGGTATTATCGTGCCGGGAACTGCAATCCGAACATTACGTAGAATGAAATACCTTCGGTTTTTTTAAAGTTCGTCGATACTGTTTAAGGAATCTTTATTGTGAGAAGGTAGTTTATTTTGTGGATGAGCTGTTGCGAGGCACAGCAACCATAGAAAAAAAATTAAATCAGTTAGATATTGGTTTAAATATCTTACAGCGAAATTGTTTGAAAAAGGTAATTCATTTTAAACCATAATACATAGAAAGTGTTACATCTTTGATTTGAATTTGGTTACCGTAGTTGGGTTACAAAGTGGTTATATTCAGTGCAGTTATAAGATACCCTTATGGTTGAAATTAGAAAGATTTTAGTCAGACGATGCCGAGCTATGTACGTTACCAATGAATTGTTTTAGTATATTTTATGGCAAAAAGAAGAAATTGCTTTGTTTAAAAAAATGAGAACCTTTAATTCACTATAAATACCACTTGGCAGCGTTTATAAAAACTACTTAGAAAGCCATACGTGAGGAAAATATGAAACCTTGAATACGATAAGTGGACTTGGAGATATAATTGAAAGTCAAACCCAATCGAGTAGTGCAATGGATCACGGATGTTGTCAGGTATTATGATTGACGTAATTGTTGCTGATGAGTTAACATTTGAATAACGTAGTGAAGTGCAATGGCTTCGATCCATTGACAAAGTAAGCGTTAGTGTGAAACCGTAATACCTTGGACATAAACTGACGTACCTAGTGTCGGCCTAAGAGTATAACTGCTAGAGAAAGCATTAAGAGTGAAAAATAATGCCTCGTATCTAGAGTTACCAGGCGGTCGGCAGCTAGGGAAAGGTGTATGTTTGAGACTTATGGAGAATGTGGGTAATGTAGTGACGTACCTCGAGTTGCGACAATGTGACAGCGCAACTGCTTGGAAAAGCTATTCATTATTCATCTCAAGTGGATTTACGGAGAATGTGGTAATGTAGTGACGTACCGTGAGTTGCGACAATGTGGCAGCGCAACTGCTTGGGAAAATTACTCATCTTAAGTGGATATTACTGGAAGAGTAAAATTAACTTTGATAAAATGAATAAACTGTGCATTTTGTTCGCAGCAACTACACGAGTGACACTGTGACACTGCCAAGGTTGGCAGCGTGCGCAGGAGGGCCGTGTTGTCACCTGTATTTGTTTGTAGTATATTTCACTATAGTATTATTTTTAATACTGGGATTTGAGTCTAAATATGTGGCATATAAAAGAACAAGTATCTGATTATTTAAAGGAATGGGTATGACTGATAAAATTTAGTGTAGAGGGCGCCGGTGGGATACCATTCACTTCTACCCGCCATCTCAAAAGAGTTTTAGAGGGTTTGGCGCTATAAGTAGATGGAGCTAAGCCGTTGAAGAGCATTCCTTTTTTGAAATTTTGTATGAGAAAGATCTAACAGTTGTCGATATAAACTCTTACATTTATTTATTTGATTTACTTTTACTTAATTGATAACACTTCCAACATAATATATAATTTACGCGTCACATTGGTTGTCCGCGATGGACTCATAAACTACTAAACCAATTTTAATCAAATTTGCACACCATATGCAGTTTTATCCAACTTGAAATATAGGGTAAGTAGCTCTTAATTCGATTAATATTCTTTATATGACATATCCTAGCAAAGCCGAAACGGGCCGCTAGTACGAATACAACAAAACACATGACACGTATATTTTTAAAATCTCTTTAGCTTGTTATTTACATAAATTTAAACCTAAATGATTTGCCTACCTTGGATGGCCTCGTGGCTTAGTTGGCTCTGCCTGCAAAGCCGAGGATCGTGGGTTCGATTCCCACCCAGTGCAAATATTTGTGTGATGAATTCAAATGTTTGCACTGTGTCTGGGTGTTTCTATGTATAATAAGTATGTATTTAAAACTATATAAGTATTATATCAGCTATCTGGCCGTCATCACACAAGCTTTGCTTAGTTTGGGGTCAGACAGTGTTGTGTGTGAATTGTCCACCAATATATATTTATATTTATTTATTTATTTATATTTACATCAAAAGGAAATTGCTGTGTTCGTGTGTGTAAATAAATAAAACTTCTTATAACTCAGGTAGACAAGCGCAGTGTAATGCTAGGCTGTTATTTGGATTCTGCATATTCACTTAGAGAAGCTTATATTTTTATTTCCATTAATAGTCTTTTTATGACAATATCCGAGCGAAGCCAGCAGGGGCCGCTAGTTATTATTAAAAAAATGGAAAAAGTAAAATTAAAGAGTACAAAGATTAATGTTCTATTTACTCAACAAGAGACTCGCTCGTTTCATAGTATTGCTTCCAAAATTTCTGGTCCTGCAGAAAAATCGGTGGTGATTTAGTTTGAGAAGGAGAGACAAAATATAAACCCCAGAGAGGTTCCCCTAATTTTCTCTTCTGTCACTATCGTTTCTACATAAAACCATTTCGGATTTTACGAAGGTGCGAAATGAACCGTTGCATTTTGTAGGTATAGGGATAGGGAAATGTAGCCTTTTGTAGTTTCTACAGTACCAACTGAAGTTTATGGAGTTACGATTTTATGATATGAGCAGCGGCGTAAAATGTAGGTACTTACTCTTTATACACCAAAACAATACACATAAAAAGAAAAGTATTTATTGTGGTTATGAAACAATAATCAAAATTCATGTTATACTTACTAATCCGAATCAAAATTCATTTTACCACTTTGGAAGAGTACCTCTAGAAAAACAATATATTAAAAACCTTAACATAATTTTTAAATACCTATTCATAGACACCCCACACGTAAGGATTTGATGATTTTTTTTTTGAGTTTCAGTTCTAAGTATGGGGTACCCCAAAGTTCATTGTTTGTTTTTTCTATTTTTGTATTTAATTTTTAATTAAATGTTATTCTGTTCAGGAAACAATATAAATGTTTCATCATAATTAGTTATGTATACAGTATTTAAAATGTAGACACGGAAACCAAATATCGTTGTTAGTGATTGTGATCCATGTACATTATTTGTACCTTTGATTATTTACCTGTAAATAATCAAAGATTTGTACACAGTAAACCTGCAGAGTCTCGACAAATATAGCAACAAGAAGTTTGACGTCCTCAATAATTTAATTTACAACACTTTTTAATTGGTTCAAATGTAGTTGAGATGGATATTATGGAATAAACATACTACGAGTAGGTATCTAGAAGAGATCGCTATTAGCGATAACATCGCCTTTTGTGGGTACAAAAGGCGATTAAAAAGGTGATTAAACTTAAAGTTAAAGCTTTTTGGGTAAAAAGCTTTAATTTTAAGTTTAATCACTGTTTTTCTATATTGTTTTGTTGTGTAATAAAGTGTTTTTGTATTATATTATAGGTACAACTTTTACACAACTTAAATTAACGAAATTGACCTCTGAATTGATTTCAAAGTGACGAGTTAGGGGCATTCGTTTACGTTCCTGGAAACAAGAACCCCTATATCTAAAGCTCTGTAAATTTGGGCGTTTCTAGCAAAGCTGACGTTTAATTGTGATAACATTGGACAGAAAGGTGGCGTGCCGGTCTGCACTCTGCAGCCACAGTCGACCTATTCGGCGCCGTGCCAAGCACGTACACAATTTACTTAGCAGCGCCGCCGGCCGTGATTTGAATACTGTCTAAACTTTGAAAATATGCCCGTGCATGGTTTAATCTTTGAAAACTCGGAAATATATAAGCTTCTTTAAAATATTCATTCTAGTTTTAAACGAAAACTAAAAAGATCAATTAATTTTCTCCGAAAAAACAAAAGCTTACTTGAATTTAAAATACACCTCAGATACTAAAAATATCATAAAATATTGAACTTTGACTTTTGGACAATTTTTTTTTTATAAAATCAAAATCATCAAAATTTAGTATTTTATCGATACTTCAAGAACCGCCACATCGATTTTGATAAAATTTATATGGGACGACCTCTCAAGTATTTTCTACCAAACAAAAAAATAATGTTAAATAAATAAAGTTACGGTGGTCTAGTCGGGAGAACGGCGGCTGCCGATCCGGAGACCCCGGGTTCAAACCCCACACGCACCACTGTCTTTTCGAAGTCATGTGCGTAATGCCGCTAACTTAAAACGGTGAAGGAAAACATCGTGAGGAAACCGACATGTACCTAGAATCTTTTGAAGTCATGTGTCATCCGCCAACCCGCACTGGGCCAGCGTGGTGGATTATGGCCTTAACTCTCTCCTTGCGAGAGAAGGCCCCGAGTCCCAGCAGTGGGAACGTTTAGTGGGCTGTTGATGTTGATGTTGATGTTGAAAAAAATAATCATCACAATTGGCGAAACTATCGCGTAATATAGGTACGTACAAAAAAACCAACTGTATTGAGAACTTTAGAATTAGTTAAAAAAGTGGCATGTACAACCCATTTTAACTTCCCTCAACTGGGACCGGGGCTTTTTCTCACAAGGAGAACAAGCCCCTTAAGACCACCCTCCGCTATGCTGGCCAACTTCGGGTGGGAAGAGATCTCTATGGAACATATCGCTTTATCTACAATATTTTACTTCCCTGTTAAAGCCAGAGGACGTAACAAAGTTATACATAATTATGCATAAGTTACGGCTGGTCTAGTCGGGAGAACGGCGACTGCCGATACCGAAACCCTGGGTTCAAAACCATGCGCACCACTGGCTTTTCGAAGCCATGTGCGTAATGCCGCTAACTTAAAACGGTGAATGAAAGTATCGTGAGGAAACCGACATGTACCTAGAATCTTTCGAAGTCATGTGTCATCCACCAGCCCGCACTTGGCCAGCGTGGTGGATTATAGCCTTGACTCTCTCCTTGCGAAAGAAGGCCCCGAGTCCCAGCAGTGGGAACATTTAGTGGGCTGTTTATGCATCTGCGAAAACAAAATAATTAAATAAATTGCAATGACCGAAGTACTTTTGAAAATTACCGAAAATGTAAACAAACAACAAATGTAACCGAAAATAAAATGTTTATTACAATAGCAATCAATTATATTATCTACTATTCCCCCGATTAGAAGGCCCCGAGTCCCAGCAGTGGGAACATTTAGTGGGCTGTTTTATACAATGCATTTAGAAAATATAGGTACAAGCGGGATTCAAAGCTGCGACCTCATGTCACCTTGTACCATCGGACGTCTGTTGGTAACAGCTTGGACAAAAATTGTAATAATAACATTGGCTTTGGAGGTTTTACTAGTTTTTTAAGAGAAGATAAAACAGATTGTGGAAATAGTTGGTAAGTATGGTTGGTTGCCTGGAAGATATTGCTCTCAGCGATAAGGCCGCCACTTGTGGCGCTAGTTCGTTGGTGTTTAATATTTCAATTTGTTTGTATCACAATAAAGATTTATTTATCTATCTAATATTATTATTTTTCTGCTATAAAAAAACTATATACAATTAAAAAATACTAACATTAAAGTTATCATAAATGTTTAACTTTCTCACAAGGTCTAGAAACTTAGAGAATTTCCAGAATTTTTAAGACTAAAAAACAGTATGACATGCTACACAAGTAAAAAGCTCATTCATAAACGCTGACATAGCAAAGTGGGGTACATCTACAAACAGCAAATAATGCAAAATGATGCAGTGTGCTTATTTACAGTTGAATCAGCAAAAAGTAGGGCTGAAATCATTTAAACAAGGCAAATATTTTACTTAAGCTTTCCAAAATGCCTGCCTAAGGGCGGAGTTATGCTAACGAACTGCTATTATGTTTCACCCTCGTGTCACTGTGTGAAGGTTTCGTTCTCGACCGAGTTTCACCGGGGGGTTGTGATCATGTGTTGCTTGCGGGAAAACTCGGGAAAACCTGGCAGTATTCTACCGCGCGTCGACGGGACCGGACGTTTGCTTCGTTCGGGAACTTTTGCCACGATTTCGGTAAATCGGAATGATCGAACTTACGTCAACCCAGCTTATCTAGTTCGATGAACAGTAACGTGGGTGCGATAAATGGGCGAAAACAAACGAAAAGCGACACTAACGTGCAGTAACAGACGATAAATAGTGCCATTGGAAAAGTTGAAACATTTTCCGAGACTGTATGGATGATGCGCGTATGTGTACTGGAATGAATGATCTAAGTAAGTTTTATTTGTTGTTTAGAGTTACATTCTTAGAAGGACGTTCTAGTTTAAGGAATACATGCTAGTAAAAACTGTTTCAAAATACGTTAAGTACATGACTTGGAAAAAGAATTGGAAAACTATACGGCGGATAGCCGGTGATTTTAAATCCAATATTTGAATGCAAAACTGGATGTGTACATTTTTCTTTTGTTACGAAATTATTATGCAGTCATTTATTTATTTTTCTTAATTAAAAAAAATAGATGAACATCTTGGAAAACTTAAAAACTGGAGTGCCACCAGCAGCGGGGCAAGGTCCAAGCTATGTATCGATGGTCAGGGTTGCAGAGTGAGGAACGTCCTGACGATGTGCGCTGTGTCAAGGATGACCACCGCGTGCATCTGACCCTTGATCCAACCGTCTAGCGAAAGTCTCTGATGTCGATCGAGATTTGGCGTTT
Source organism: Ectropis crepuscularia (assembly GCA_963693475.1). Lineage (NCBI taxonomy): Eukaryota > Metazoa > Arthropoda > Insecta > Lepidoptera > Geometridae > Ectropis > Ectropis crepuscularia. The sequence continues at coordinate 16,169,751 of OY856345.1, forward strand.
GCCGACACAACTACGTATTGGGGCTATGATCGGGGAATCAACATCCCACATGGCGGGTTACCTCTTGAAACAAATTATTATTATTGTTTTAACTTGTATAGGTTAACACTTGACCGCTATTTCGCCTGATGTTAAGCGACGATGCGGTCTACGATATTTCAATTAGAACATAGAATAATAACCAAAAAACTAACTACATAAATTAAGTATAACACATAAATAGAGCTCATGAAACATTTAAGATGAAAATTATTCACACAAATCTACTGTCAATATATTATTCAGGAAGTGTTAGTTAGCCACGTAAAAAATGGCATGTGTTTTTTCATAACTAATACTTAAACACGTGAACGCTTTAATTAATTAAAACTCCATTAACTTCACAAATAAATACAAACATCAATTCTATTAGCAACAACTTAATGTAATATTTTTTGATCAAATCGTTGCAGCCTTTTCCTTTTCCCAACATAAAACGTTACAAGTTAAGTTTAATTCATCTATTATTTCATTGTACTACTATGTATGGCTTATGGTTTAATCCATTAATGTTACGTAGCAGTCAATTCGTCATGAATTCCTAATCTTCAGATAGTTCACTTTTCATGTTCTAACGAACGGAAATATAACTTTTCCATTTCATTTATTATTTTAAATGCAAATTTCTCGAAAAATTATCTACCGCAAAAACATTTTCATTCAATTACATAGACGAACAAAAAGTCGAATAACGTCAACTCGGCATAATTAACAATATTTCCGCTCTATCCTCTCGTTCGGTGGACTCATTTCAGCCGTCCCCGCTGAGTCACGAGTCTCAAGAAATTTCAGGTTTGCTAATTAAGAGCCCAAGCCGGATAGTTGCGGCAATTTAGATCTGATACAGTTTGCCCGAGTTAAAATTCGCCGACAACTCGGGCAAGGCAATCCGAGCGGTAAATCAGTTTAATTGGAGAACTTGGGCTGATAACTACCTGGATAACTTACACTTTGTGAGTGATGAAGGTAAATATAGAAATATGGGTAATGTATAAAGGATGTAATATATTATGGGACGAGAAGAACATAACCGCCGCGTCACTCTGTATAGTATCCTATCCGTGCACGGTTGCTTGGAAGACATCGCTCTAAGCGATTAGGACGTCAATTCATTATGTACAGCAATGTTCTACGTAAATTTTATTCTTATTGGTGACTTTTAAAAAAGAGATGATAGATAAAACATCAAGTTTTGTTTGTGATTGATAGATAGACAGTAGTTATTACCGATCCGGAGCCTTTGCATCAAATCTCACACGCACCACTGTCTAACTTAAAAACTGTGAAGGAAAACATCGCGAGGAAAGCAATATGTTTCTAGAACCATTCGAAGTCATGCGCCATCGGCCATCGTGAGAACATTTAGTGGGTTGCATGGTTATGAACAAATTGACCGATTGATAAATACAAACACTAATTAGGGACAGTATATTATACTAAATATAACATACATAAGGAAACACATCGAATTCGGCCTTACTAAAAGAGTCTCGTTTATTGGGCAATCTGGAAATCACTTACTTTACTTACGTAAAATTTAAAGGACCTACTTACATTATTATTATTATGATCAAGGCTGTCCCAATGCTGATACTAAAGTTGGGAAGGTTTCATTAGTATATATCATCTAACATTACATTCTTAGAGATTTATCGCACATCTTTTTTTTTGCTTTTTCTATCTAGCCCTTAAGTAATCCTGATTTTCCTAGGGGAACACTGATAATACGAGGGTCAAACTGAAAGTTCTTAGAACTGGCCACTTATAAACAATATAATAAAAAAATAATTCTATAATTTGAAAATAGAACTCTTTGCCAATATTACTGAGTATATACTTCATTCATTTGTCATTTGTTTTACGATTTGGCGGCAAATTGAAAATTGTCTGTGTCACGTCAACATGAATTTAACACGAGAAAATTTTCGTGCAATGATTTTTTTATGACTTTCGATGTCATTTAAGTCAACAAGAAAGTTATGATAGACTACGATTGGCCTTTCACGATGAAGCCCCATTTCGTGCGACTGTTTACAACTGGTTTAATGAGTTTAAACGTGGTCGCACTAATCTCACTGATGATTTACGTGAGGGACGGCCTTCTACGGCGACGACTGAAGATAACATCTGTGTTGTGCGGCGTATGATAGAGACTGACAAAAGAGTGACCTATCAGCAGATTCGGACAAGCTTAGGCATCGGTATGAGTCAAGTGCACAAAATCCTACACGAACATTTAGCGGTCAGGAAGCTTTGCACCCGGTGGATACCTCATAATTTGACTGAGGCTCAAAAACTCCATCGTGTGGATTGGTGCCGTAAAATGATTGAAAGATTTAACGGAGGTGACTCAAATGCTGTGTTCGACATACTAACAGGTGACGAAAGCTGGATTTACTGTTATGATCCTGAAACCAAAAGACAATCTGCTCAGTGGGTGTTTCCTTTCGAGGAGTTGCCAACTAAAGTGAAGAGAGATCGAAGTGCGGGGGAAAAAATGGTGGCCTCGTTCTTTGGAAGGATAGGTCATTTCGCAACAATTGTGTTAGAGGATCAAAAAACAGTTTCTGCAGAATGGTACACTACCAATTGTTTGCCACTTGTCTTGGAAAAAGTTCGAGAGAAACGACCTCGCAGTAGGATCCTCCTTCACCACGACAACGCCTCATCGCACACCGCCAAGCGAACGATCGACTATTTGGCGACATCAAACGTTGAATTACTGGGTCACCCGCCGTATAGCCCCGACCTCGCGCCTTGTGATTTTTATTTATTTTCAAAAATTAAAGAAAAACTTAAAGGAAAGCGGTTTATGAATGCTGAAGAAGCGGTGGCTGCGTATCGCGATGCCATTGAAGAGACCCCTAAGGACGAGTGGGCAAAGTGCTTTTCCCAGTGGTTCCATCGCATGCAGCGGTGTATTGACGTGAATGGACAATATTTTGAAAAGATATAATAAAACTAATAACTGGCTAATGTAATCAGTTTTTGATTTTCTAAGAACTTTCAGTTTGACCCTCGTACCTTTATAATTATAATACTTAAACATAGTATATTTAATGCCGTAATGATTGTCCTCATAGCTGATGTAGTATATCCGCGTAGTTCTCGATTTCGTTATTTTCTTGAAATAAAAAAAACTTATGTGTTATCTATCTATGTACTAAATTTCATTCAGATGCCTTCAATAGTTTTTGGGTTAAAGAAAAACAACTATCCATCCATCCATCCCTCAGATAAATTATGTGGCTAAATACTCAAAGTATTCTCATAAATTTTCGCATTTATAACATTAAGTAGTAGGATTTATTTGATATTATTAGCCTTTTCATAGCGCTATCTATCGAACACTGTCAAAAACAAATATTTTTTTCAACCATACATAAATATGTAAGTTAGCTTAGTTACCTAAGATTTCTTTGCAGATTGGTATCAGACCAATTTATCGCTCAGTGTTTGCGTAAAAGTAAGAGAGGACAAACAAATAAACTATCATTTTTATTACCAGTGATTATTTACGAAATCACTTAACTGGAAACATAAAGGTACATTTGTTACGCTATTTGTCACTGGCTCACAACTTGTTAGACTCGTACTAACTTAGGTAATTACGTGAAGGCAGTAACTCTTTGTCAAATTCTCACACAACTTAGTCTAGACTTGGAAAGTATACCTACATTGTTTGTTTTAGTTTATCAGAAACCAGTGATAGACAGATGTGGGTACATATACTTTATTGAGCACACCAAAATAAATACAATACAAGGACTTACGTCCAGTAGGTACGTACCATAAAAGTGGTATATTAGTTTACTGCGGCTCATAATTAAAATTTGTTTTCAAAATAGTTCATCTAAATTGAATCCATAATTAATACTTCTTATCGACTTGTTTATCTCCTCAGTCCATGTTATAATAGAAATCGATTCATGTGATACTCGAAGGCTACAAGTAAATTAAAATAAAATAAAGAAATAGTGAAAAAAAGAAAATTCTCAGATATTATGATAATGAAAGTAGTAAACAGCAGAGAGAAATAAAAGAAATGGCTGAATACTGTTGTATTTTATGAATTAAGCAGTCGACTGTTCCAGACTTCAAAGCGGACTATCTTGTGTTCCAATGCTGCGGAACGACTTCGCTTTTCTTTTCCCTTGATTATATCCTGACCCACACAATACCCGTTCTTCTAGTAATTGTGCAGGTGGTCTCATTTACCACTACTTTTCGGGCCTGCCGTATTTTTCCAATTTGGCTTCAAAGACTTTTGAAATATTGCTTAAAAACCAGACATTTTTTTTTGAGGTTGTCTAATTGGAAGAGCAAGATGATAAGCATCATTTTTATCAGCTTTGTGCTGTCCACTGCTAATACGTGAAATTGTAAATGCCGTCATCAACCTAATCCAATCTACCGTAAGTTTTTTTCTTGCTTTTATGGTTTAACACTTGGCCGCCATCTCGCCTGTTGTTAAGCGACGATGCGGTAGATAAAACCGATTCACTCTCAATTTGAAGATACAAAGATTGTAACTGTCGGATAATACCCACCCAGGCAACGCACTCCACAGCCTTATCTATCTATTCTTATCACAAAAGTAGTGTCAAAACTCTTCGTTCTAGTCTGAAGTTCGTTCTTCGTTCAAGTCTAGTGAAAAATAAACCAAGAAACGATGTCGCTTTTAGTCGAGTAGTCCGATAGAAAAAGTGCAAGATGGTACTAAATCATGACAGAACTGAACACAATCAGTAGCACGCTCCGGAATGTATCCGTTAAAAAACTGATAAGCTAGCAATTTTGCAGCGATATTCAAGACTTTGAAGTAATTTTTGCACAAGACTCTTGTTGCCTATGAGCCTTTATAATTTACGATTATTACATTTTTGCGTTGACATATACACACTCAACATCATCTAGACCGGGGGGTCTACCTCCGAACGAAAAATGTCATCTCTTTGATGTTTCTCTCTCTTTTCTTTTCGCTTGAAATGATAGAGACAGCATTAGCAAAGCGATAGCCGATTTAGTTAGGCGCTAGAAGCGCCGAACTAAGTTAAGGTTGTAAGCTTTTGCTCATAGTATCCCATCGTGACCCTATATAATAGATCACCAGGTTTTTGTAGTGGTAGGACTCTTAGCAGAGTCCACCTGGAGAAGTACCACACCTTTGTCAGTTATTCTACCGCCAAGCAGTAATGTGCAAACATTACTGTGTTCCGGTTTGAAGGGCAATGTTTCCAGAGAAATTACAGGGCTTAGAGATATAGCAACTTAGATCTCTGGGTGACGAGCGCAGTGCGGTGCTACGTAATGATTTGGGCTCTTCATGTTCCAATAGCTGCGTGTCACTGTGCTGTTATGTGGCAGGCATGTTGCTTACCATCAGGCACATGTCCTGCTCGTCTCGTCACTCTTTATTTAAAAAAAAAACAATCCATTAAATATACATATCTACTAGGTATGTATCGTATTTATATTCCGATATATTTCATTGAAAACAATTCTGAAACAATCGACTAACGCGAGCGCAGGTTTTTTACATGAACGGTGATAGGAAAACACCTGAATGAGCAATCCGAACGAACATGTGATTAGATATACTGAACAGGTCACTGAACATTTCGCACGTTGCTTTTGATGGGATATTCAATGAGCACGGTTCGAAATCTGTTAGCTAACGTGCTATCGTATAGGTTAAAGATACGAGAACATTCCAGATTCTATTGATTGTGATTCGGAATTAATAAAGAAATTGTGTGAGAAGTGTTTGGAGCTATAGATAGATCTGAAATTTAAAGCAAAGGATGTGTTGTAATACAATGGAAAAGTCGTTATTGAAAGTCATCTTGGCTTTCATTAAAACTCTAAGCGGTCTGTTAACAAATCATACTTTTTGAGGCTACGTTCTCTCTTTCGTTTTGTATTACAACACATCCTTTGCTTTAAATTTCAGATTTCAGAAAAAGCTTGCCTACTTCATTTTCTAATAATTGTATTTTGTATTAATGACTAATCAATAGAATTAGAGACTACTAGCGAAAAGCGCGCTGTTTTCAATTTGTCAAATGTTTGCGTTAACTGTCTGAAAAATTTATTTCGGTATTGAAATCAATGAATGTTAAACGGTTCGCTCAAATCGGACCCTCGATCACGTCCCCAAATCACATGAATAAACGTCTTCTGATATGCGGATCCTGCGAGGACCGAATAGGACAACTTTGACAACGGACAGACGCAATCGCAATTAGAGAGGGCGGCCCTCTCGACAGCATTTACATTTACATTTTAATTTAAATTTCTACGATCCTGACGAGATTCGAGATAAATTGGGCTCCGTATTTAGCGCAATAATTTGAGACTTGCGCGTGGTCTCCGAATTAAGGGGTAGGATAATTGTTTGCGTTTTAATTAATAATTGACATTAATATTGTGAACTCGCTTCGAACCCGCGTGGTTATGAGAAAATACGACTGTAATAATGGAACGAACTTTATTTACTGTGAATCACGCCACGGGTTCGTTAACTTAATGAGGTATGTTAACGAAAATGTTTTGAAGGTTTGGTGCCGACTTATTTGGGTCACAATTCATGATTTACTGTAGAAAACAAATTATTTACTTTTTAGAATTGCTATTGAAATAGAATTTGGCTTGATCCAAATAAATATACTTGTTAAATTTATACTATACAGTTTCAGAATTAGATGCGAAATTTGGACCTTTTATGAAAGTGAAATAGAAACCGTTTTCAATGTAATGAATTGGACGCCCCGCAGTTTTAACTGATATTCAATACAAGTAGAATTGAAAAAATAAATACTAGGTTAAAATGCATTATTTTGATGTTAGAGCTATATTACCTACTGTAAAGTGTGTTATAAATCTGTTACGTATTTTTTGTTCACGAAACGTTAATTTACATGAATTATTATTTATATCCATACAAACCTTAAAATGTAAAACAAGTAAGCGTAATAATCATATAGTCTAATATGGAATACTCTCTGGACGAGTTCTTTTCGTATTTGTCTCTTATTTCCATTGTCGTCGGGGCTGAAAAAATGTTTGTCTGCTACGCCGGCGCCGGTGTACGCAGCCTCTACATCGATCGACATTGAAATATGGCTGAAACATTCGATTCGTTAGCCGGCAAAGAGAATAATTCGAAAGGATCGGAACAGAGAATGGATCTCATAGGCAAATAACAAAAGGAATGCAATGGAAATATCGTTCGTTTGATGGCCGAAGCGAGTCGTAGCGCCCACCGCCCGCCCATCCCGCTGTCTACCATCACACGCCTACTATTGTGTTTTGATTGCTTGCCCGGGGCTTTTATTGAATTAGTTCGACGATTTTCTCATAATACCACTGAACTAATAACATCGCACTTAATTAACTTACCCGATCAATCCTCGTGAACTTAATTACCTTATATGTACATAGATTAGTCTTGAGTTAAGAAAAAAAACAAACAACTCAAAATGTAAATATATTTTTTTTAAATAAAGAGTGACGAGACGAGCATGACATGTGCCTGATGATTAGCATCATCACATAACAGCACAGTGACAGCTATTAGAACATGAAGAGTCCAAATCATTACCTAGCACTGCACTGCGCTCGTCACCCAGAGATCTAAGTTTTTATATCTCTGATCCCTGTAATTTCTCTGGAAACATTGCCCTTCAAACCGGAACACAGTAATATTTGCATATTACTGCTTGGCGGTAGAATAACTGGCAAAGGTGTGGTCCTTCCCCAGGCAGACTCAAAACTTATAGACTTATATGCTTATAATATTTTAGATAATAACCGTTTTTGTATATTTACTATGTGATAAAAAAGTATCTTATTTAAAAAGGTAAAATACGAGCTACGAACTTGATAGTATTAATGGTTTTAGTTGGATATAAAACCAAATCCATAAAAAACTGGCCAAGTTTGAGTCTGGCACGGGTACGAGTTTGGAACGGAATGAAATGATATACTTGTTGTGGACCCCCACAACAAGTACCTATACCATTAAGTGGTATACTTGTTGTCCTTGCGAATCCTTTGGAATCTGACTTGCACTTGACAGGTATTTATATTTTCCTAGATGGCTACGGCTAGATGGTGTTGAGTGAGAAATGCCCTCAATATTTATTTGTTTATTTTAAATGATATTTATTTGTACAGGCTAGAATCTAGATCATTCATATCCATTGAGAGTGGTCAATAATTTATCCAGAAATTACCGTCTCGGGGCCCATCAGCGAGATTTAAACATTATTATTAAGCAGATATACCGATTTTAAAGTTTCCCCCATAAGTATATAATTAAACACTTACCTATTGTTCCTGGCGCTATCCAAAGCCCAGTTTGGTACGACAGGAAGAAGGAACGGGATCAAAGGGAATTGGACACCAAACCAGGCAGCTCCGTAGACTTCCCGTTCCAGCAGTATTCAACCGGTCCAGCGGTTGAGAAAGGGCCAGTCCAGTAGCTCACTTTTACAAAATAGTCCAGCACTAATCCAATAGTAACACAATTAACGTTAATAATGTATTCCCGTAGCAAATATTAACTTTTATCCCGAAAAACACCAGGTTAAAAAAAAAAGGCGTGACTCGTCGTTCCCGCGACAAAAGACAACCTAACTTGACAACTGTCAACCATAGATCCGCTATGATTTCGCTCGGCCGATATAATGTTGCCAGATTATACGGAACAGAGAGTATTCATGAGATATCTACTTAGTGCGCCATTTGCCACTTTCTTAATACAGTTTGTAAGTATTTGTTTCTAATAGTAAGGGCAATAAAAAGTTAATCTACCCATACTTTTTAATATTAACACAAAATAACTTCTACAAAGGTACAAATTGATTTCAGTGGAATAACAATATTTTGATTTGATTAGACTTTCATGTTCATTTGACTTGGTTTTCAAATTATCTCGCACTGTAAATCGGATTGTCTGTTTCATTAAATTGAGCTATGAATGGTTTCGTTAGGTTCTGAGGAATAAAGAGGATTTTGGTAGCTTATTTCTCTTGTTAGGGGAACCTTTTTTTGACTTGCGAACATTTTGTTTGCTGTTTTTTTTACACTTAGATATTAATTATTATTATTTGTTTGGTACAAATTGCAAATTTAACAAAAGTCATGAAGATAAAACCTTGTTGGTCAAAAAAAACGTTTCTTATATTTTAAGAAAATTTTATTTGATACACTAACCATTCAAGTAAGTAGATACTTAGATCTCCCATTCATGGGGTTCTAAGTTCGCTGATTGGATGTTTGATCTTCGTTGAGAATAGTAGATAATATAATTGATTGCTATTGTAATAAACATTTTATTTTCGGTTACATTTGTTGTTTGTTTACATTTTCGGTAATTTTCAGAAATACTTCGGTCATTGCAATTTATTTAATTATTTTGTTTTCGCAGATGACGAATCATAAATAAAGTAAATTAATTTATTTGAACGGTAAGGTTTTTACCATATAATCTGTTTTACAACACAAATCAGGTTTTAAAACCAATGAGTTATAATAAAAACTAATGAGGAGGTGACTTCTAAGTACAGGTAAATATATTGTGTTAAATATTTGCGTATGTATACATATAAAAACATGTAAAATTACAGAATAGACGACAGCTGCACCGGAGCTAAACAAAACCTTTCCGCATCGCCGGCACTCGCGAGCCACGAATTCATGAATTTAATTTCAATTTGTACCTACGGCGAAAATATTTAAATGTTAATTGCGAGGAGTGCCCTTTCATCTCGTTTATCCAAACTTTGTAAGGGATTTGTTTACAATCCCCTAATGATGCTCGCGTTTAGATAAAAGCTTTCTCACCGCACGATTACTGATTCGCATGATTTTGCTGGATTTTTGGCCCGTTGGCGCAATTTACATTATCCACTGCTACCCTCGTCAGCGAATTTAGGTGCGCTAAAGTATATCAACTTTACATATTAATTATGCTGATTAAAACAAACTCGGTATGCTTAATTTTGAATGTAAAATCTGCTTAGAATGTGAGCATTCAAACTAATGATGATTATTGTCGTTTGTCATGATGTGAGTTTAATTTGTATGTAAAATAAACGTAGAAATGTTCGACGTTTGTGACAAGCTCAAATAAACAAAAATGAGATTAAATCAAGTTTAACAGTCAACATGAACGATTTGTGACAGAGCTTGACGATTGCATCTTGAACGTATTTTACTGACTGGGTTTAGTAAGGGACAATGTGTTTTAGTTTGTTGTGCCTTTGAGAGTGTTCGTTTGTATATTCAGTTGAGTGTGTACATCACACAGAAAGCGACTAGTACCTACTATTTTTTAAAAGTGTTTTCTTAGCTTTTAAATTTAGCCCAAATGAAATGGATTTCTTTTTAATGTGTTAAGTATCACGAAAAATACTGAAACCAATTCTGCACACAATGGAGGACAGCATAGAACTGTAGCGTCTGTGTTCCCTCGTGAATATTAAGTTTTCCCATTACGCGGCCGGTAATTCGAAAACGTTTACAGGCTGCCCGCGTCGAATTTATTACTTAATATCACTTTGACCCTATGCCGTCGATCTTTATGCTAATCACGAGAGAATTGCGAGTTTTATTGGAAAACTTTCCTTATTAAATGAAAAATAGATGCTAAAATCATGATTTTGAATTTTGAACCAACTTCTCACTAGTTAATAACTTTTTTGCCTCAGACGTCTTGTGATCAAGATTTGATTTAATATAGAAATAAAAAAAAAGAAACAAAGTATACTTTTGGTGAAGTGTTGTATGTGTATGTGAAGCTGCTGAAAAATAATTTATCATAGTATGGTGACATTAAGTTGCATCGCGTGTCCAGTGAGTATTTGGATAAATAGTTTTTGCAGTGGATCACCGTCATAATCTACAATACGCGCTCGCTTTGTCGGCGAGTGTCCTTGACGCGTCCTCCAGTCACTGCCGGCCGTGCCGCCTATGAAGGACTGACTTGCGCCTGCTCAAAATTAAATTTTTCATTTTGCGTCTGGATGCGCATAGCAGCGATTTTGCTATTTTATCGTAATATTTTCATACACATATTTTGTTTCGAAATAACATGGATAAGCAGCTGTGTGCGGGTTGCAGAACTGCGTTGCATGATAAGAAATTCATTAATTGTCAGGGATGCAACCAGAAGTATGATATGCAATGCGCTAATCTTTCTCCGAAGCGGTACAAGACCATGAATGAGGAGACTAAACGGAGATGGCGTTGCATCGAATGCAAAAGTTCGCAGCCAAAGTCGGACAACACGAATACGCCCGTAAGATCTTCGGGCCCGCCGAGGCAACTGCCCGAGCTTGAGGTTGAGGTGGATTCCCCGTCGATTAACAACAATAATAGAAACGTCACATTGCGTAGAGGACAGTCGCCAGTCGGTACCTACATTACGGAAGAAAAGCTGAAAGAATGTTTGAAGGCTGATAAAAAAGAGTTAAGTGACGTCATCGAGTCATTCATCAAAAAGCTTTCAGATCAGCTTGATGAAATTAAGGTTCAATGTACTGGCTACCAGGAGTCCTTGTCCTTTGTTTCCAATCAATATGAGGATCTACGGACAGAAGTCACGGGACTGAAGAAGCTTCTTGGAAGTACTCTCGAGCATAAAACACAACTTGAGGCACAATTAAAATTGCAGTCAGCCAGAATTAAGGCCTTGGAGGATGGAAGCATGAAACAGCAGCAGTGGTCCAGAATGCAGAACATTGAGGTTGCAGGGATCCCGGAGAGTAAGGATGAGAACACCCTCGACATAGTCACTCGTGTCATGAGTCGGGTCGGAGTCCCCGTCGCGGCGGCGGACGTAGAGTTCGCGCACCGCGTGCAGCCGCGCCGCGCCGCCAGCGCTGCGCGCGCGCGCACCATCGTCGTCCGCCTGCGGCAGCGCGCGCACAAGGACAACATCGTGGCGGCGGCGAGGAAGCTTCGATATTTGACTGCAAAGGATCTGGGGCTGGGTAATGATACTGATCGTGTTTACATCAACGAACATCTTACCAGGGAGAATAAAATGCTTCTTAGCGAATGTAAGCAAAAAGCTAAAGATGTACAATTTAAATACGTGTGGACAAAAAACTGTCGAATTTACGTGAGGCGAAACGATACCTCGCCTCCGTTACTCATTTCCTCCACTGCCGATCTCTCGAAAATTGTATAAACACTTGTTTTATATTGTGTTGCGATGCCGTTGTGCTTACTTACAAATTTAATTCTAAATACTACATTTTCACACATTACACACGCTTCCCGTTGTCTCACATTTCTTTTTCACATTTACAAACATTTCTTTTACTACCAACACTGCTGTGCAATTTGCCTCGCGAGTTTTTTGAGCATATGCAAATATGTATTGTTAAAATAATGTTTAAAAGTCTGTCTCGATATAACGTTGGAAACCTTTAAAATGGACAACACATTGAAAACACTTCAATTATTCTATCAAAATGTCAGGGGTTTGCGGACTAAAACTAATACATTTTACAATAACATCTTACTGTCTAATTCTGATGTAATATTGGTGACTGAGACTTGGCTTTATGATGGGGTTTTCGACGCTGAATTGTGCGACGATAGGTTTAGGGTGTTTCGTGGCGATAGAGGTTCTCTCGGTGGAGGTGTTATGATACTGTGTCGCTCTAGATTGCAAGCTCGTATGAGACCAGAGTGGGAATGTGACGATCTTGAATGCGTGTGGGTTACTATTCCAGCTGAAAGCCTCGGTTCGTCTAACAATATTCATATAGCAGTCACCTACATACCGCCTAATTTTCTAATACCTTCGCGCATACAGTTACTGATGAATACGGTAATGACTGTTATAAATCAGTGTCCTAATGACAATATATTAGTGGCGGGCGATTTTAATTTACCCTGTATAGACTGGTCATGTGCCGAACCCGTTGTCGTTAAGAAGGGTCCTGTGGACATACAAGTGGCTGCTAGTGACCTTTTATCTAAATTTTCGTACGCTGGTCTATCCCAATTTAATCAGTTGCGCAATATTAGTAATAATACCTTAGACCTCGCTTTCTCTACATTCTCACTGAAGGTTTCAAAGGCGGAATATCCCTTGGTCAAAGAAGACTCGTATCACCCAGCGCTGACACTGACCGCCACCGATCTCCTGACATCTTGCCTTAAGCCTTGTTCCACGTTAAAGTATCGATTCAGAAGAGCGGATTATCCTGCTATCGATGGTAGCTTTCTCGAACAGAACTGGGCATTCATCGTGACAGGTAACAAACTGGATGACGTTGTTAACGAATTTTATTCTATACTAAACAACGCAGTTAGGAAATTCGTGCCTAAGGTTCGTAGCGGCGGTACCCACGCATATCCTTGTTGGTATAGTGTTTCGCTTATTAAACTTTTAAAAGAAAAGACTAAATTTCATATTAATTGGAAAAAGTACGGCAACCCACACGACTATCAAGCGTTTTCAGTGCTCAGAAAACGACAAAAGATATTACAAGATGAATGTTATGCCAATTTTATTAGTTTCTCACAACAGAAAATAAAGTCTAACCCAAAAGCTTTTTGGACTTACATAAAATCAAAACGTGTAAATACAACTGACTATCCACTTGTTATGAGTTATGGTGATACACAACTGAACACTCCTTTAAGCATATGTACCGCCTTTAATGACTTTTTTCATAAAAATTTCAGTACTTCTACAGTAAATAATAATTACTTAAATCATTGTTCTCTCGATGAAGATTCATCTGGTGGTTGCGATGTATTGTCTTCTATCGAAGTAAGTGAGAATGAAATTCATAAGGCTATTCTTAATCTAGATATTAATAAAGGTGCAGGAAATGATGGCTTTCCCCCGATATTTTTTAAGAAATGTGTTAAATCATTGGCATATCCAATTGCTTTACTGTTCAATAGATGTTTTCTTGAGGGATTCGTTCCCAAAATCTGGAAAGAAGCTAAAGTGGTACCGGTCCACAAAAAAGGTTTAAAAACGGCAATTGAGAATTATCGTCCTATATCAATTCTAAATGTTCTTAGTAAATTAATGGAGCGAATAGTACATTCTCGTATCTACTCTGTAATAGCGCCGTCAATACCCGACGAACAGCACGGGTTTGTGAGAGGGCGCTCGACTGCAACCAACTTGGGCACTTTCAGTAACTATCTGGCTACCAATATGGATGCCGGCTCGCAGGTAGATGCGGTGTACACCGATTTTGAAAAGGCTTTTGACCGTGTGGATCATATTATTTTACTGCAAAAGCTCTTTGAATTGGGTATTCGAGGTAACTTACTGAGATGGCACGAATCATACCTATTTAGACGTTCTCAGGCTGTTGTTCTTGGTGGTTATTGTTCTGATTACATAAACATAACATCCGGGGTGCCACAGGGGTCAATATTGGCTCCTTTACTTTATGCGGGGTATTTATACGATGTAGGCAATTGCGTTTACCATGCTAGGTTTCTAATGTATGCTGATGATATGAAGATATTTATGAAAATACAAAACAAGTCTGACTGTATCAAATTACAGGCTGATCTTAATCGCCTGAGTGATTATTACAAAAAGAATCGCGCCAGTATTAATATTAGTAAATGTCATTTTATTTCATACTCGCGTAAAAAATGCCCTATTCTATTCGACTATTGCATATCCGATATCAGCATATCAAAAACAAACACAGTGCGTGATCTCGGAGTTCTCCTGGACAGTAAACTCTCGTACTCTGATCATGTCGAAACTATTATTAATAAAGCATATAAAAGTCTAGGTTTTATTCTACGAGTCAGTAAACCATTTGCGGATATCAAATGTGTTAAGATTCTTTACTACTCTTATGTAAGAAGTATCTTGGAATATTGTAGCACTATCTGGAATCCAGCTTACACCACTTATATCAAAGATATTGAAAAAATTCAGCGCAAATTCACTAAACATCTTAATTATAGGTCGCATACATACACATTAGACTACGAGGATTCATGCAAGTATCATCAGCTAGATAGCCTTGAAAATAGACGCATCCTACTAGACATGGCATTCTTGCATGGCTTGTGTAATGGGTATATTGATTGCCCTGGCCTTACCGATAAAATACTGAATTTTCATACGCCGAAGAAACGCACTAGACATACCAAACTATTCTCTATCGCCCAGTCTCGTACTAACTATGCACAGAACTCGATAGTTAATCGCCTTCAAAGTACGTACAACACTAAGTATAATGACAAAATTGATCTCTTTCATGGTGACAAAATATCTTTTAAAAGAAACATTTACAAAACATTGTAATTGCTCCAGTATTTTAATATTTACAACTTTTTATGCACATGCACTGTTTGCCCTATACACACGTTCTCTCACATTCACACTCACACGCAACAACACTCACACTCCCACATACACCCTCACATACACCACACAATGTTACAGGTATTAATAAATGAACACGGTACTCATATGTTTTGCTGTTTATGTGTGAATTGTTTTTTATTTTCACTCATATTTTCGTTAAAATCTTTTGTACGACAACTACTCAGTAACCTTGTAATTATATTCGCATAATGTAAATCCGTTATTGGCCGTAAGATAGCTTGTAAGTTAATTAATATCTGTTATTTAAGGGCTGTGGATTTTGTACTAATAAATAAATAAATAAATAAATAGATAATATTATGCATTGTTAAAATATGCAAAGAACCATGATTAGAACCAAAGAACAAAGTCATCAGGACTTATTTAGGTTTAACAACTCTAAATAAATAAGCGAATTTTTTAAACTCTGAATAGATCGTAGTTTAAATTGTATAGAAAGAAAATTAGTTTCTTTATTTACCAAAAATAGAGCCAGCTCGTTCAGGCAAGGAAGCAACTCTTTATTTTTATGTCCAATTTTTATGACCCATCTGGAGGCTTTTATAGTCATACTTTTGTTTTTTAATATATTTTGATGGGCTAATTAATTATTTGTACGCTGAAGATCATTTGAAAGTTGCAATTATACAGTACTAGCGGCCCGCTCCGGCTTCGCTCGAATAATAACCTAGATATCAACTGCAGCGCCATCTGCCAGGCTGATTTGTGAATCTAAACCTTCCAGGGCCCTACCCAAACGTATCAAAAAAAAACATTCAAATCGGTCCAGCCGTTTAGGAGGAGTTCAATAACAACGAAAAGTGGCATTGATTTTTATATATATAGATATAACATGTTACTTTAGTGCTTGTTACTTTATGAAATTAGTACACTAATATTATAAATGGGAATGTTTCGATGATTGTTGTTCAATCACGTCGGAATGCAACAACGGTTTAAAGGGCAATGTTTCCGGAGAAATTACAGGGCTTATAGATATAACAATTTAGATCTCTGGGTGACGAGCGCAGTGCAGTGCTAGGTAATGATTTGAACTCCACCTAGGTAATGATGAACTCCACGCTAGGTAATGATTTGATTACCATCAGGCACATGTCCTGCTCCTCTCGTCACTCTTTATTAAAAAAAACAAAAAAACATTTAGGCTATTATTACTGTAGAAAAATAACGGGGACTACGTGGGTGCAACCGTGGGTGTTGATAGTGAATAAATAAATAAATATTAGTGGAAAATTCACACACAACACCATCCGAACGACCCCTAACTGAACTAAGCAAAGCTTGTACTATGGCGGCCAGATAGCTGATATAATACTTATGTAGTTTTAAATACATACTTATTATACATAGAATTATCCAGACATAGTGCAAACATTTAGTAATAAATAATAAATATTGGTGGACAATTCACACACATCACCATCTGACCCCAACTAAGCAAAGCTTGTGCGATGGCGGCCAGATAGCTGATATAATACTTATATAAATATAGTTTTAAATACATACTTATTATAATACATATTAGTGAATCTATAAATAAAACAGTACATCTGAAATCAAGCTATTCGAAGATTTTGGTACATTTATGGAATTGTCAGTATTCATTACTCATCCTCACAAAAAAACATTCCAGTTATTACGTTTAAACAGTAAAAGGAAAACAAATGGCAATTTTCTGGAACTGCCAAAATCCTCTGTTAATAGGAAATGAAGAAACTTCAAAGAAACAAAACAGGACGTTAATGAACCGAAGAGCACTGGAGAAGCAATAAGTTTAAGCAGCCATATAATACGTTAGCAACGGCTAAGGATACTAGCGGAAAGATTTTTCCAGCGAAATACCACCTAACAAGCGCACTTAATGATCAAGGGATACGTACCCCTACCCTGCGTGGTACGAAAACTCAAAAGACAAATGAAAGTCGAACAAAGAAATCGTTTTCATTCTTTTCCTCAAATATGTGCTACGTAACATGAAACGTGTTCATTCTGTTAAGAAGAAGCTGCGGGGCTTCGGTAGGTAAATTATTTTCTTGGCATTACAAACACGCTTAGGCATAAGTGCTTGAGAAAGGATTCAGAGACCTTTCGTATTATTTGAGACTAGCTTATTAATAATTTTAGTAAACATGCTCGCTTTTACGTTCTTTTGTTAGATATTTTTCGCGTGATATAGTTCAACATTTTCTGTTAGAAATACTTCTTATAAGATAAAATGCCACACAGTTTAATAATTATCTGCCAAATATTTAATCAAAATCAGGACGTAACTTTGACACAAAATATTAGATCACTAATAAAATTGATTAAGAAACTTCTCAAAGACATTTAATTGATTTATTTATTTCGCCATATAATTATGTACCTAAATAATTAAGATACATTTAGTAAATATGCATTACACATAATACACAGAGTATTATGTTAGGGTGTTGCGCATAGTATAGTATAGAGGTAAAATTATTAGTGTTTATAGCTATTTTTTTCTCAATAAAAATTTAAAACAATTATTGTTTAATTTACAGTTACTCGATTAAATACTACATACTCTTTACGTAAGTCATGGGTCCACCGTAGGGCGCAGGCTACGAAGGACAGACTGACGGATCGATGTGATTTTTGGTATGAATAATAAAAACTAGTGGCCCACCTCGACTGCGTTGTTTGCATTGACTTACTTTATTGGAGTTTTCATAGAGTACCTACGTCACTTAACAAGATTAACAATTTAGCTTATGTTACTCGCAAGTACCTGGGTGACCAAGTTTTGCTCGGTTTAAACACTAAATATACTTAGATACCTACAGATAGAAAGCTCCAAGTAATAGATTTTCACCAAAATAAAGAAAGAAAATAAAAAAAGAAAGAAAGATATATTCGAGGAAATGCGTGATCCACTAAGCCAGCGTGGCTTTCAATCTCTTTCTTATAAGAAAGGATAGCGTGTCCCAACAGTGGACTAATTATGCTAATACATTAGCGAATAAATAAATAAACAAATAATAAATAAATAAATACTTATTTATTTATTATTCCGAAAAAAATTGCCATTGCCTTTGGAGAGTGAAACTGTGACTTGAAACTTGTTTTATTATATTGTTTAGATGACAATTTAGTCTCAGTACCGAAACCCTACGTAAACAACATTTTTTTCTTAACAAATAAAACTCAATATAACTCAAATGATCATCATAATGAGCGCGACGCAGGCAGTCGTAATTCCATCGCCAACTTTCTCAATAAAAAGTATTTCGGTGACAAACATTAAAGTTAGCAAGTGGCTTCCGCAAGTTCTCCCGTTCTTGGATAACGGGCGAGCTGGGATTAACAACTTGAGTATAAATTATACTGAAATCAGATTTAATTGCAATCACGCTCAGTGACCGTAATGACGAAATATCTGATGCCGCCAGACCCGGATAAGTTTCATAAATTGTGGTTTTATCCTAGGGATGCTTTGGGTTTGTCTACGTTAAAATATAACTTTGTTGGTTGTAAATGACACTGGCGAAAGTCTGCTTAACTTGCTCATATGGTTAGTTATTCATGTTTAGATTTTAGTTCAGTTGTGTTTTTACTCGATCAAGTTATATTAAAATACTATGTAATTTTGTTTGTTCCCATTGAACTCTACACCAAGTCTACCAATATTCACAAAATTTTGTATTTATTTGTATATGTGATTTGATCCAACTTGAGCGATAGGATAGTTCATTTCTCAATTTAAGGTTGCATTTTTTAATTCCAAATTATTAGTTTAGTATAAGATATAACCCGAGCGAAGTCGGAACGGGACTCTAGTAGTTTATACGTTTAATAGGGATTGAAAATCTTTATTGGAGTGACGATATACGGAAGACAGCAGGTAGTAGATGGAAACGTAAAGCTGAGGATACGGCTGAGTGGCGAGATATGAAAGAGGTCTATGTCCAGCAGTGGGCTAAGATAGACTTCTACTGATGGTATTGAAATTCTTTGTGATGGCAAAAGGATCAATTACGAATAAAAACTCTTTCAACAGAGTTAATTTACGTCTATCTCAAAAAGTTTTAATTGCTGTGTTGACAGAACTTTATTTAATTTCAATATCACTAACGTTCTTGAGAAAGGTATAAATTAGCTCAAATAACGTTAAAATATCATAGCTCTATATTATGAAAGTTACGACGAAAACTCGAGTAAAAGCTTGTTATTACAAAATTTATTCTAAATAACTTACAAAGAAGCTACAGTCCCTGGAAAACAAGTAATTATATCAACATCAAATTGAATAAATTAGCTGAAACATGAAACTTCTCCCGGGGCTGAAGTTGAACAATCATTTCGCGATCAATTATGTAAATAGCGTTTGTACCTGAGTGCTCTATGTACTGATGTTGTATGTACTCTTACACGCGTGCCTCAATTAATAATGGAACGTTCTAGAGTGTAAAAGCATGTTGGATTCGCTGAATTTGTACAAATGGTAGAATCGACATTGCATTTTGGCCGCTTTCGTTTCATTGTACCAATGTTGTATTGATATTGGATAGTGTTCATTGAATGTTCGTTGTTTGATCTTATTTTGTGTTCCAACATGTCTAATCAATGCAAAGTTGCCGCTTTGCTGGTTGTTAGTGGATACATTTCGGATAGTGTGCTTTGTTATATAAATCTACTAGCGGCCCGTTCCGGCTTCGCTCGGACATAACCTAGACACTGTCTGCAGCGCCATCTGCCGGGATTATTTGTGAATTTAAACCATCTTCGAATACACACAAAAAAAAACATTCAAATCGGTCCCGTCGTTTAGGAGTTCACTGTCAAATGATTAAATTACTAAAATGGCTATAAAAAAACAGGGGTTGGTGATAAAAGGGTAAAAATTTAGGGTTGTATGTATTTTTTAACGCCACATTATAAAAAAATAAAAACAAAAAAATTTGACCAAAAATTAAAAAAAAAATGTTTGGGGTGAACAACCCCTAATACTTAGGGGTATGAAAAATAGCTAGTAGCCAATTCTCAGACCTACTGAATATGCATATAAAATTTGGTAAAAATCAGTAAAGCCGTTTCGGAGGAGTAAGGAAACAAACACTGTGACACGAGAATTTTATATATAAGATACTAATATTATAAAGCTGAAGAGTTTGTTTGTTTGTTTGTTTGTTTGTTTGAACGCTAGGATCTCGGAAACTACTGGACCGATACGAAAGATTCTTTTTTTGTTGGATACTCCATTTATCGAGGAAGGCTATAGGGTATAATATAACATTACGCTACTATCAATAGGTACGGAGTATGAGTGAAGAATGTAAAGAAAACGGGGAAAAATCTTTCTCTTCGAGAGCTTTAGTTCCGTGAATTTAAATTCTCTTTGGTCGCTGAAGTTTGTGACGGCGCGTGTCTACATTTGAAGTTTGTGTCATTTGAAGTAATCGAATTTGTTCTACAACAATGCATTGTTGCTTATTTACGTATTTTTAGGGTTCCGTAAAACGTAATAAAGTGGCCAGCAATGGATATTTTAGTATGGATTTTCCTCAAATAGACGCGGGTGAAACCGCGGGGCACAGCTAGTTAATATATAAAGAGTCTTTAACGATGTCACTTTTTCGAGCTACGAGCATTCCGAAAGAAAAAAAGGACAAGGTGGTATCAGATCATGCAGGTCAGTCGCACACTCTCCGAAGTGTATCCGATAAAAAACCGATAGGCTAGCAATTTTTCGGCGATGTTCAAGACTTTGAAATCTTTTTCGCACAAGAGTGTCGTTGCCTATGAGCCTTTTGGCACGTCTCTCGATCGATTCCAGAGCTTCCAGCTGATTCTTAGGCGATCCATCCCAAAGGTGCGAATACTGAAAAAACCGTGTTATGTACACATTGTTTTACTAACTAGAAGCTCGTTGCAGTTTTACCTGCGTAGTTCCCATCCTAGTGACTTTCTAGCGTTGAAAAGTATCTCGGTGTGCTCCGAATTTTAACCCTATTCGTTCTATCGTTGCGACGTGATTGAACAGCAAACATCCAAACATTAGCATTTATAATTTTAATAGGATGATCAAATTTGTGTCGTGTACCTATTACTACTTTACTTATTGTATCTACTATATTTATTGAACGTTTTATGAAATTCATTACCAAACATACATAGATACATTAATCAACGAAAATTACATGTCAAAGTTAGAGACATTAACATTTATAAATACGTTTCAAATGGAAATGCTTTTGGTAAGTTCCATAAGTTGAGGTATCTTTAAAAAGCTGAAAGGATCGAGACATCGGACGATGAACCCACTCGCCTTAAAGTGCGTGTCGCTTCTAATACATAATGACTCAAGGGTTTAATTTAATTTGTGTACACCCCGCGCGTTTGAAAGGCGGCGATTAGAGCCTAAAAGCAGTGTGGTTGGCGCGAAGACGCGCTGTAATCTGCGCTTGCCTTCCATCAGTCACTGGGTGTTGTGTTGGGGAAAATGGATTGCTCCACTGTTTGTACATACAGCTAACGCCTGATTGAAAAGACTTATGCGACTCGGGAACGGTACGCCTGACAGACCATCAATCGCTTGATCGATGACACGTCTTAAGTGAAGATTACAATACGGACTGATATGACACAATAAAATTAGCTGTCTGTCTGCTTTACAATAATTAGGAAAGAGTTATTGCAATGGAACTTTGATTTTCATTGACCATTTCTGAAAAGGATTACAAACTGAATTGACATCTGCGCAAAGCACGGCAGTAACAATAAATAAAGTGGCCAAGTGCGAGTTGGAGTCGCCCATGAAGGGTTCCGTTGCAGCAAGTAACATAATATATACATAGTACACATAGTTCTTGTAGTTCGTTGTAACTTTGATCGAAGTTTCAATAATAGTGTATTTATGACGTACTAAAAAAAGTACTCATCAGATCGAGTTCAAACTAATTTTCGTTAGTAGTTTACATGGTAATGTACATCATATATTTTTTTTAGATTTTTCATTCTCTTACTTTAGAAGTTAGAGGGGGGGGGGGGGACACACATTTTACCACTTTGGAAGTGTCTCTCGCACAAATTATTCAGTGTAGACGAAAATGATTTTAGAAACCTCAACATCATTTTTGAAGACCTATCGATAGACACCCCACACGTGTAGGTTTGATGAAAAAAAAAAATTTGAGTTTCAGTTCTCAGTATGGGGGGCATCCCTAATTTTTCTTTTTTTAATTTTTTTTGTTCAAATCTTAATGCGGTTCACGGAATACATCTACTTACCAAGTTTCAATAGTGTAGTTCTCATAGTTTCGGCAAAAAGTGGCTGTGACATACGGACGGACAGACAGTGTCTGTCTGTCTGACAGACAGACAGACAGACAGACATGACGAATCTATAAGGGTTCCGTTTTTACGTTTTACGGAACCCTAAAAATATGTACCTATTCAATTTTATAATATTAAACTAAACCAATTTTGCACATTATTTATGTTATAAAAATAGGTGAGACAGAGATGGCAATAAGAAGTGAAACTTCTAATGTCTGTCTAGTAGTCAAGGTTGAGAATGAGCTCTCGTAGTAAACACTATTTGTTTATATTTTTTAAACGACTCCAAAAAAAGGAGGTTCACCATTTACTTCTATGTTTTTTTTGTGTAACTGTTATGCGATTTTTTTTTAAATAAAGAGTGACGAGACGAGCAGGACATGTGCTTGATGGCACCCAGAGATCTAACTTGTTATATCTCTAAGCCCTGTAATTTCTCTGGAGACATTGCCCTTCAAACAGGAACACAGTAATGTTTGCACATTACTGTTTGGCGGTAGAATAACTAGCAAAGGTGTGGTCCTTCCCCAGGCGGACTCTGCCAAGAGTTCTACCACTACAAAATATATCCGCCAATTGAAAATATTTGTTTGGTAGATCATAGTTCAAAGTAGTGGTAGGACTCTTAGCAGAGTCCGCCTGGGGAAGTACCACACCTTTGTCAATTATTCTACCGCCAAGCAGTAATGTGCAAACATTACTGTGTTCCGGTTTGAAGAGCAATGTTTCCAGAGAAATTACAGGGCTTAGAGATATAACAACTTAGATCTCTGGGTGACGAGCGCAGTGCGGTGCTAGGTAATGATTTTGGCTCTTCATGTTCCAATAGCTGCGTGTCACTGTGCTGTTCTGTGGCAGGCATGTTGCTTACCATCAGGCACATGTCCTGCTCGTCTCGTCACTCTTTATTTAAAACAAAACAAAAACAAAACAGGTGGTCCCATATAAATTTTATTAAAACCGATGAAGTGGTTTTTGAAATATAAACAAAGTAAACTTTACTTTTAAAGTAATTAAAACAATATAACGAAGTGTAGTGTTTGTTTAATAAAATTGTGTGAAATATTTATCGTAAAAAATATAAATGACAATGGAAAATATAAATTTCAACGGACAATATAAATATCAATTGATGACATAAATATCAATACAACTTTATGACTGAAATAAATTTTAGAGTGTACCGAGTACAAATACCAATTCTCTGTTTAATTTGCTCTCTACAGACGGGTATGTTTCTCATTTACGTAGTTAAAACAAACTTCCAACGTTCTAGAAACATTAATTTGTCGTAAAGCTGTTGGCAAAACACATAGACGAGGACTAAACGGAATCAAACAATATTAGGAAATTTCGCCTGATCCCCTAACTAAATATTAAACCGGCGTTTCCCTTAGTTCAATCCGGAAAGCAAACATTTTAAGCATAATTCAGAGGCTCCACTTCATTTGAGCCCGACTAAGTCTGGGTTAAAATGTCTCGGGGTCTTGTTTTATTTTCTCACTGTAAGTGCTCTCTGTTTTAAGGTTTTTTTGGATCGTATGCCATTAGCTATTTCTTTTTTATTATCAATTTCGATGGAATGTTTTTGGAAAATAAATTAGAGTTTTCAGGTAACCAATCATGAGTTTCAGTGTTGGTTCACTATATTCTCAAAATAATGTCAATGCGAATTTATCGCTAAATTGTTACACGAGAGATAAATGGCTATAACATATTTAGAATGCCCGCATGTATGTATATAGTATGTAGATGAGGTATCGATTCTACGGCGTAGAGTTGCTACGCCACAATTACATAATATGACACGGAAATAGTCATTTGTAAGTTATCAATGTGAGTCAGATGACTGAGATACGGGTTTTCAGTCAAATAATAATATAAAATGTACACTGGCGGTATGTTGTACCACGTTGTATGGCCAGGGAAGTAATTTTTATGTACAAATCAATCTCTGTAACTCTTTCTACAGGGTCTGTTCCTGCCCTTTACAAGGGCTTTAGACATTATAGTTCTCCACTCACACCAATAACCGGTTACGGGCTGTTACTTTTCTATAAAGAGTTATACATTTTTTCATAAGCTAGTATCACCCAGTATCAAAATGAAGTATTCTTACTTACACTCAGAAAAATATGAAAAGACATAGGGCTTTTGCAATGCCCGTGGCTGTTCCTCATAATTTGAAGCCGATATCAATGGTAAACCTTTAATTGAATAGAATTTATACAATTACAGGCTTCATATATCTGGCCATTTAACTAAACACCAGTAGGTATGTTTGGTTAGAAACATTTCCTCTGTTGTTTTGATTAATCTGATTGAGCTAGCAGTGACAATTTCCGTACAAATCTAACGGAATATTCAAACATAAAATCTGTTGAATTGAACATTTGATTATCTAACTGGCAGTTTTGTTCGATCGTTATTATGCTATAGCAATCACGAAACAAAAGAACCGATAGCTTAATTTGAAAGGCCCCTTTTATCTCTTTAGCGAGCGAATGCTTTTTATGTTTGTCAATAATCGTTTATTATGTCATTAGCGTGGTTTATTTTCAAGTTCCCCTTTTTGAAGAATACAAGAACGATGTTCGTACACAACTCGAGTGAACGAAAACAATCTCTAGGTATAAATTTGCAAATTTCGACATACTTTGTGGTTCTATATATCACAATATAAATAAATAATTCCTACTTTTACTTGTAATGTGACGCCACTTTATTTCTTCAATATACATCGTTTGTTTGAGTAAGAAATGTGCTCGAAAATATCTAAAAATATTAATATTGTTTTTTTTAATTTGACACATAAACTTCTAACAACGTGGAGCAAAGTAGTACAGAAAACATTACCAGTGTGTATTATTAAATAGAAGCACTGTTATAAGTTGTAAGTGCTTCTTAACTTCTTATATTACTTAGCTGAACGCAAGATTCTGTAATAGTTTTATTATTGCTTTATTCGAAATTGCTGTATAAATTGCCATTATTAAAATTATTACACAAGCAACACTTCCGTTCCTTTTTTCTATCGCGGCTGCAGGACTAGTATCCATGGCCAAGAACAAATAATAATAAAAAATTATACCCTCTTTTAGTTGTCATTTCTTGTGAAGTTGTGAACCCTCGCAAGCAAAAAACTAAAATAAATCGATATTACACTGATTATTTTGAAGTGAATTGATCAGTGGTGTCATCGTTATATTTGAACTATTGTCGGCCGGTAAAACTACAAACTCCACCTTCATGTGTCTCTTCTCTCTTTTGTGGTTGCCTTTCATTTAATTTAATTGTTAAGTTTTATACGTACTAAACTTTAGAACTGTAGACAAGTATAGAACGGTTGTAATTGGGATTATGATCTAATTTCAAAATAATAACAATGGCGCAGATAACGAATACAGACAGTTTACTTGAAGCATTGTGGCGGCCGTCACCTATGAATATAGCTGCAATCTAATAATTGTTGCTGGTTATTATAATATACGAACGGTGTAATGCCGAAGGGTAATAGGGGTGAGTGTGAGAGGCTAGCGATCTATTTCTTACGGAAACTGCTTCATGAATCATAAGTAAACAAATTGACCTAAATAACGTACAATAAAGAACAGACGTGGGTGCATAGTAATGAGGCCATTTCGAGTGGGAAGTTTGTGAATGTAGCGACTTTCCTTCCGTAGGTTATTATGAAACAAAAACAGCAGTAAAAAGTAGGAAGCTGTAAATCACAGAACTAGGCTCGTGGCTTAAAATTCTATTTAAATTATAAGACAGTATATTATATAGATCCCTTCAGTAGTTTTTGCGTGAAAGAGTAACAAACATCCATCCATCCATCCTCACATGATTTCGCAAATATAATATTCGCAAATATATATTCGTAGGGTAAACATTTTTGGCTATTTCTCATCGCTGCTCAAATGTCATGGTCACACAGTTATATTTTGTAACCGGTATAAGTTAGAAACAAATGTTGATAATTGGTTAATAAAACATTTATTATACTACAAGGCGTATTAAGTTTGTTTCAATAGAAGTAATTATTTATACTAATAATTAACATGAACAGTCAAAATCGGGGTAATTTTTCGCATTCTCATCGTGTCCCGGCGCAATTAAACTTTTGATTACTTTTTCTCTAAATTTCAGTGTGTTTGTACGTTGCATATACAAGTGTCATCGTAGTAATGTAGACCTAACACACATACCACACAAATAATCTTATTATAATTATCTTGAAGTTAAAACACAAAATGTGTCGGTTACACGATTTTGAGTGCTTTAGATTTGCGTCGTAAACAGCTGATTGTTGAGCCCAGCGATGCCAACCAACACAAACTCTATTCGGTTGATTGTCTGTCGTGGTTAAGTACCTACGACAGGAGTAAGACATACAGATCTTAGCTCCGTGACAAAAAAAGATATCGGTAATTTTATACTTTTCACGAGTATGTCTAGGGGTTTGCGTGGACAACTTTTTTTGTACTTCTGTTATTCTGTGTTAGCTTTTAAAGCTTAAGTTAGTGTATCGAAAGTCTAGTTTTATTGAGATGTTTGTATGATATTTAATTAAAAACATAACACCTAAACTTCGCCAAAATTAAAAAAAAAGATATATTTTCGTCACCTACGTGGCGTCATATTTGTGGCGTTTTGTCCATGAAGGTGAGTTTATGGCAACGAAGGTGTTTTTTGACCAGATGCAAAAAAAAATGTGAAACATTGTTAAATCTGTATTGTAATGTAAGTATCGGAACGCATTAACCGATTTCAATGAAAATTAATGTTAAGGTATCTTGAACCATGGTTTAGGATCTTTTCGCTGAATTTTACTGGTCGTTTCATGTTTTTTAGATCTACAGAACGTTAGATCTATTTATATATGTAGTGACAATGTTTATACATCTAATAAATCTAATATAATATAAATCAAATTTCAATAAAACTTTGCGAAGGTATCGTTACTTTTGATTTTAATCATTTTAATTGCTAAATGCTTCAAAATTGTACATAAAGAACTTTCATTTGGATAAAACGTCACCCACACCAACACGTTTTGTGCCCACGTAGGGCACAAAAAATTCAAAACGTTATTTTTTCGGACAAGGCTCACGATTTTACTTACTGAATCGAAAATATTACTTCTCATTTTGAACGCTTTATGTATGTTTAGAAAACCAATTCAAATATCTAAGCAGTAATTAAAAATTTCCATGAAGGTGACGATGAGAATCGTAAAAATGAGAACTAGCCTTTTAATATCTTTCTATTCTATTTATTATTTTCACCAATTGTTTACAAAACGCAACTTACAAAAATAATGACTGGAAATTAATCTCATTCTCTAGAAAACTGCATTCAACAGTAAACTGGGCTAACAAACAATAGAAAAGTTTTAATACGATTATAATCGGCGCTGCGTCCCGGTAATCCAAATAAGTCTTGCATAAAGAACGCATTGTCTGCTCCACCGCAGTTCTCTAGAACAATTAGAACTCTCCTGTATCCCCCGCCTTACACATAAGCTAACGTAAAAACAGTACGGGAAGTCTGAGGGAAAAAGAAAATGTCGTTAGATTTCAAACAAATCTAAACTAGGTAGGTTAGTAATTAGTAGTTAGTAGTACCATACGATTGTAATATTACCTCACAGGTTTTATTATAGACTGACGGTATTTCCATATAATATAATTTAATAATTTTACAGTGTCCGATATGATCCGAATATCCACAGATTAGTATCCAATATAAGGTCTGTTTCCAAATTCCACTAATGTGCAGATCTATTTTCGAAACAGCGAGGCGACAATTTGTGTTGTCTAATGTATTATGCTATACCCGAAAGAAATATAAATTCGTTAAGAACTACCGGCTCTGTTGTTGATGCTGATGAAAACATTTGTAGATCCGGTACAATAATAATATTAAATAACGACTAATCTATGTATGCCCTTTTCCGTACGAGGTTCCTCGAATTTGCTTTAAGCAAAAAGGCCATCAGTTCCGATCGTACGTAAGTTTCTAGTTAGTTTTTTTAAGTGTATGATCTTTTGGTAAAGAATTTATTTTTTATCATTATTGACTGTAAAATGGTCAAATTGGGTACCTATAAGACTACTAGTCTTTGTAGATTAGGGATTAGGGAATCAAATAATCTAGTTTCTTCAAAAAACACAACAAGAACAAAATTTAAAATTTTGATTAACCCCCGACTACCTTGGATTTGCAATTTGTAAGTACTTACAACATTCTACTAGTCAAACCCTTTTATTTGATACCCATATTGAGGGAGTTGTCAAAAAAGAAATGTATTTCGCCATTTTGTGGAGGCGGCCATCTTGAGTAGATATCAACCAAAAATAGCTAAGAACATCCGCACGAAAATTAACCTTCAAATAAAAAAACCGCATAGAAATCGGCCCATCCGTTTGACCTCTACTATGCCACAGACAGACACACAGCCAGACATCGACGTAAAAACTTATAACACCCCTTTTTTGGACGGGGTTAAAAACCGACTTCAATTTAAAGTTAAATTCAGACACTCGACCAAACTTCATAGGAATCTATCACTACTTATATCGTCTAAATATGACAAAGCAAATTTAAGTAGAAGTAAGAAGTTACGGCTGGTCTAGTCGGGAGAACGGCGGCTGCCGATCCGGAGACCCCGGGTTCAAACCCCACACGCACCACTGTCTTTTCGAAGTCATGTGCGTAATGCCGCTAACTTAAAACGGTGAAGGAAAACATCGTGAGGAAGCCGACATCTACCTAGAATCTTTCGAAGTCATGTGTCATCCGCCAACCCGCACTGGGCCAGCGTGGTGGATTATGGTCTTAACTCTCTCCTTGCGAGAGAAGGCCCCGAGTCCCAGTAGTGGGAACGTTTAGTGAGCTGTTGATGATGATGATGAAATTTTAGTACATAGTTCATACTCGTATTTCTAAAACGTTACACTGATTTCGATAACTAAGATCTATCAAACAAAAAAAAGATCCATCAAATTCGATTCACAATTGGCGCCGCTATCGCGTAAAAAATAAAAATAGAAAAATTGGCAGGCTTTGGAACTGCCGATAGAAGTGAAAACATATCATTCTGAGAATTTGATAGCTTACTTTGGAAACTACGCGGGTGAATCCGGAGCCTGTGGCCTGGTCATCATGGCATGACCATCTAGAAATGCGTCAGCATTTCCCATTGGCTGGCGCATTTCTAGATGGCCATGCCATGATGGCAAGGCCACGCCCTTTCAGCATTTCCCATTGGCTGACGCATTTCTAGATGGCCAATGTTTATGGTCTCGAGTTAAGCCGAAGATTTCTTATCATAACCAAGCGTGACGCTAGAATTCAATTTATGTTATTCAATTTATTTAATTTATGTTCTTGACGAATATCTAATAAGTGATTAACTTAACACTAATACTTTGCTAAATGAACGCAACTGTTAATAGTGTTGGACGAGGGGTGAGTCGGATACGTTTTTACTCTTATTATTCGTTAATTGCTCTGATTGGTGCGGCGGAACGAAATAAAGTCTCATTTAGATATCGGGGTTCTCTTTAGGCATTACATGCTCTATTTTCAAGCTTATTGATCTCTGATGATAGAGTGTTAAATTGAAAGGCCTTTATAAAGAACTCGATCGCTCAATAGCTGTAAGCGGATACTTGTTACTTCACAAAAGCTTTTCTGTATTGCGAAATTTCTTTTACAGCGAATAAAAGATCGAGGTGTTAACGTCGCGAATTCTGCTAGGCTTAGATATTTTTATTGAATTCTTGTATCACGACCACGCTACATTCATGTTCTCTGAAAGCTTAGATCACATGACTTCTATTTTTATATTTTATGATATTGAGTAACACGATGAATAAATCGAATGGAAAAGTAAGACAATTTTTTTTAAATCACATAGATTTTTAACAAAAACATAAAAATAAGAGTAGGTATAATAAGAATAAGATGTATGTCTGTATGTTACCGTCTGCAACATACTTAGTACCTCCAAAAATATTTTTTTTGACAACTGATTTGATCCAGACGGTTCTTAGTCATAATTTATCAGTGGCAATTTAAATTATACGATAAATTAAATGATTTAAACAGGCACTGCACCCTTGTTAACAAAAACAAGTTGAATTTGTTGTAAAAGCACAGCACTTGGTACGTTTTTCTGAGATTTATCTGTTTTTATTTATCTGTTTGATCAAAAACTTCGCTAAAATTATAATGCCCGGTTTACATTATTCCAGTCCAGCGATCGATTCTTCGTAGAAAGGCATTCGTAAAGGCCGCCTAAGACGAACAGGAATATCCTCATCAAGAGGCACTATTGACTCTCAAAACAAGCAATATAAATTAGATGATTAAAAAAAAGTTTACTTTTTATAGAGTTTGGATAGATGGCGTTTTAATCTGTAGGCAAGTGTCGTACCTGCTTTTTTAAAACGCCACCTCTAAAAACTAAAAAAACACGCTGTTTCAAGGTCAATACTTACTCGTATTTATTTACCTATAGCGATTGTAAAAATAATAAAAAAAATGGAAAACACTTTTTATTTGGAACGGATTGTTTTACATTGACACTCGAGTCGATTCTGCATCATTTATACATTATTCTAAACTAAATTATCTTTAAAAAGCCCTCGTTATAAGATTTCGCAACTCTAAAATAAAATTTGTTTACAACTCTAAACTGTGAGATTTTCAACGATACTCATAATTAAAAGGTAATATTTTGTAAAGAAAAGAAACTTACAGTTAAAACCATGATTTTTTGTGGCCTTATGTTAAAATTTTCTCGTACTTAGATCCCTGAGCTAAACCAAGCGAAATTACGTCACTAACAAAATTACGAAACTATTCTGATTTTCTTACTGCGAGACTTAAAAATTCCACTAGAACTCTAGTGAACTGCAACATGTTCTTTTTATAATAAGCTACAAGACGTTCTACGTAATTCAAAAATTCATTACGAAGTTCATTGCTGAATAATAAATACTTAATTTAAGTTTATCTGCATTACGCATCTACAATTCTGTACAGTAAGTAATTAATAGCTGGTTCCATTTAAATAGTTATTAGTCCCTCGGCGAGAAATCAGAATTGATCTTCTGCAGGCGAGAACGCAAGAACAAGAACTGTAATCTATTGTTGAGAACTTGTTGGTATCTAAAACCACTGTCGCAGTGTACCCATAGATACTGAACATAGAACAGTTCTAAGTTTGGAGTACAATTCTAGATAATGTCTAATAGTCCAGGCTTTGTTGTTTCTATTTTAGAACCATTACTTCTCGATACAAACCTAATAAATTGTCTGATGTTATTATGATGGCAGGCATTGCTTTAAAATATCAAAATATAGGGTTTTCAGTACCTCGTAGTTAGCTTTACTTGACTAGGTGTGACACTACGGTTAGAAGAATAGAATAAAGGTATTGTCTTGGCTAACTTTGTAGTTAAATTTCAGTTTGGTCGGTCACGGGGTTTGGATGTAATGTTGAATAGTTAGTTTAATTGGTTTTTGACTATAGCGACTACATCGATCTAAAATGTTATGTAATACGACTCAATAAGAACTCTTGTTACAAAATAATAATGATCTGTTTTTGTAATACAGTTTCTGTTATGAAATCAACTCGTGCATTTCTTTCGTTATAGACTATAGGCTCGTGAACAAAATTCACGGGTCAAATGAACCACCAGGAGACCTTTGTAGGATGATAGAAGGGTATAAAGTAATAAGATTCAGCACTACGCCGTCACTTGTAAGCTGTCGGGGGGGGTTCCAATCCTCGATCATTTCTCCTTATCGCATGATTTTTGTACGGCGTTGCGGAATAATAGATTAGAAGAGGTATGGAAACTTAAAAAAATATAAATTTTAGATTTTTAATTATTAGTTTGTCGGAAAAAATTATGATGTGCCGACGATTTACAGCGTAAATTTGGTCATTTGATTATGCAAGGCATTGGTTCCATACAGTTTCAATACCTTTTCTAATCCATTATTTCGCAACGCCGCCGCCGTGCAAAAATCATGCGACAAGGAGAAATGATCGAGGATCGGAACCCCCCCTCTTCAACTGTACTCAGTTGGGCAGCTTACAAGTGACGGCATAGTGCTGAATCTTATTACTTTATACCCTTCTATCATCCTGCATAGGTCTCCTGGTGGTTCATTTACTACGTAATTTTTGTTCACGGGCCTGTAGTCTATTACTAGCGTATTTATCACGTTTATTTGTTGGGCTTGCGTTGTTTTTTGCATTGCTGCCTGGGTTACTCTCTAGTGAAGTCTATAAATATATCCATTTTTAGATTGTCAAATCCTACTAATATTATAAATGTGAATGTATGGATGTTTGGATATTTGGATGTTTGGATGTTTGTTGCTCAATCACGTCCCTAAGGAGTATATCCCTAAGTGATGAGCGTAGTTTATTACTAGGTAGCGATTTAGACCCTTCAAGTTAAAACAGCTGTATGACACTGTGCTGTTATGGACAGGCGTGAAGCTTACCATCAGGCGCATGTCTTGTTCGTCTTGTAACTCTCTATATATAAAACTAGCTGAATCGTGCGCGCGTTGCTACACCATCTATCGAAAATTGGTCGTACTAATTCAAATCTTGAACAAATTCGGTTACCTTAGGTTCTAATGACGCAACCTTTAAAGCCGGGTCACACAGAGGCGATCCGGTAGCGATAGCGATCCGATAGCGAGAGCGATCCGATACCGAGTATGGGATCGCACCCGCTTGCTGTGTGTCAGGTTGCATAAAAATTCGAACATTACAAAAAATATCGTCTCGCTATCGGATCGCTATCGCTTTTGGATCGCCTCTATGTGACCCAGCTATTAAAAGATAGACACGTGCTGTCACGCAACGAAAGCTCTCAAAAAGATTTTTTTCCCCCGTTTTTGTTACATTTTTCATTCATCCTCCGCTCCTGTTGATAGTATCGTAATGTTATATAGTCTATAGCCTTCCTTGATAAAAGGACTATCCAACAGAGAAAGAATCTTTCACTTCGGACCAGTAGTTCCCGAGATCCTAACGTTCAAACGATCAAACTCTTCAGCTTTATAATATTAGTATAGATAAAGACATCGATGGTATCAATCAATTCGCAATATCTCGACATTGTCGAAACGAGCAGTAAGTTAATTGAGAGTAAGTGCTCTTACCGGCGCAGCAACTTTGTTTCCTGTGGGCGACAATTTGTAGCCTACGTTAATAGCAGGATGGAAGTGATTATCGGAATGGGAAATAACGTTTTACGAACGTCAGTAGAGTGCGGTGTCATATCATGAAGTTTCTATGCAACTACCTAGTTAACTTAGGAAAGCAATGGACTTCATACTCAATAACTTCTTTATATATACTTTTCAATAAGTAGGTATCTGCAGAAGAGTTTTTCTTCTTGTGGTCGGGTTCAGGGCTCAGGACGATTCTTCGCATCGCGATAGAGCCAGCAAATTAAATTTTACGTTTTTTATAGCTATGACACCAGCAGATCTTAGAAAATGCAATCTATGCATGTAGTCTTCTTCACAATTAAAAGTTTTAACAACTTAATAGATACATATTTTTGAATTGAGTTAATTGTTTACGTTTTAACTTTTCAAATAAACAATCTTTTTTGATTTTTGTTTTAAATTACAACCTTTTGTGAATTTAATATTGGCAAATTAATAAGAAAGATATCAGATTTCATAAAATATAATTTTCATTTTAGCTCTTTCATTTTTTCTCACATCTTTTAAACTACTGAAATTAACATTTACTGTGAAAAACCAAACAGATACTATATTAATTTTAGCTTAACGTATATCCTAGCTTAGAAGTTTTCCACAATGATTGCTCTAACTCAAGTAAGTATTTTGAATCATCAGTTACGAGTTTACTGCTTATCCCGATCAGAGCAAATTGGCTCTATTTAATTTAATGTAGACTAGGTGAAACAAAGCAGTGTTTTATGCTCAACAAAATGTAGCTTGTCATAAAAGCGATCTTGACAAAATTTTATTAAAACTACATTGTCACTGAACGTAACAGGAGATCGCAATCTCGTACTTTTCTTCCCTTGGGCGGAAACATTTTCTCGGTTGAAACATTTTCTCGGTCTCAAGGTGTCGCAATAAAAGTCTCCACACAGCATCTAACTTAAAACCACAGAAAAAGAATCAAAGAGCACGGTATTTTGACGGAAAATTTTCGTACTAATATTGTGAAGAGGAAGTATTTTGTTGGTTTATAACCGGGCCATAAAACGTTTTTTTCAAATAAAGCTTCTAAGTTAGATGGATTCAAAAAACAAATTTAAATTATATTTTATGATCTGGTTACAAATAAATAAAATGCTTCCTCTAGTAAATCCTACTAATACATGTTAAAAATGTAAAAGTTTGGATGTTTGTTGTTCAATCACGTCGGAATGAATCAACTAATCCGCTAATTTAAGCCGGAAAATATCGGGATCAGGAACTACGCGAGTGAAACCGTGGAGCACTGCTAGTATGTATGTGTATGTACGAGTACATTTATATAGCATTATGGTCGATTGAGTTTAGACAGATTCATCAAGGGAAAAATCGAGACTACGAAAAAAATCAATTGGATTATTAAAAAAAAACCAATTGTTTTTTCAACTTTTGCAAATATGTACATATTTCGACATAGTACAAATATTTCATTCAAATAAACGATAATGAAGACAAAAGTTACATCAACAAAATTGAAAGAAAACGTTCTGAAAAAAAAATGGCAAATCTATGACTACTTCGATATTAAGTACCTCTATAAATACTTAGTTGTGCTGTAATATGCGTTTTACTACTACAATGTTGTTTAGCGTTAATTATATTTATTGTCCATTTTGATATTTTTACAAAAAGGTTCAGTGTAGTGTCATTTCTGTTCGCAATCTCACTATGACGAACGATAGTTGCACGGGAGACGAAACGTTAGCGATAGGCTTCTATCTACGAAGCTTTGACAAGAAACGGGAAGCTTTTAGATTGATTGTGTGAGCTATCAGGAAATATATTTGATCAAAGAATGATGGTATCTATTGATTGTGCCGCAAAATACGCCACGACCCGGAAATTGATGGTTTGAATTTTATTTGGATTGTCACTTTTATTGGGACTGCTTTTTTCTGGACAAGGAATTTATACGAGTATGTAACGCCACCGTTTTTCAAAAAGGCTTACGATTGATTGCTATGTTGCCTGATTTTTTGCGATGCCTATGATGGAGCACGCTTACCGAATAGAAATCGGTTGAAGACACCAAGATAGTATCCATAGGTAAAATCCACTCCAGCGATGCATTGGCAAAATGGCATCAAAATTCTTCCTTATGTCTTAAGGAAGGGAACCATGAAACGGTATCAACTTTACGACCTCTGATCAGTCCGCTAGAAAAAATGGGCTAGATGGAATTAGAGCATGCACACTCGCCAAAATGTAACCAAAAAAAAAATATATACTAGCAACTTTACGTGCGATGTCGTTAGTGTATGTGAAATTACTTATTGACTAGGAGCGCCCCCCGGTTCCACCCACGTAGGTAATTCCCGTTCCCGCTGTTTTCTCGGGTTTAAAAGTAGCCTATTTGTTATTCCAGATCATAATCTGTATCTGTATTCTACATTTCAACATGATCCGTTCAGGCGTTCCGACGTGATTGAGTAACAAACATCCAAACTTTCGCATTTGTATTAGATACTAGCAGCGCCCCGCGGTATTAACCGCGTAGTTCCCGTTCCCGATGTTTTTCCGGGATAAAAAGTAGCCTATGTGTTCTTCCAGACTATAATCTATATGTGTTCCAAATTTCAGCCCGATCTGTTCATACGTTAGGACGTCTTTGAGCAACAAACATTCAAATATCCATACATTGACATTAATAATATTAGTAGGATACTAGAATAGATGAAGTTTTCACTTGGTTTTATCTGCAGTAAGCACCACCACAACGCCAGTAGATTTACGAGCAAATGCAATGAACCGACGGCCCGTTCCGTGCCCTGCCTCGGCCTTCATTTTGCATGATATTAAACTGGAGAAAATAAAAAAGTTGATATAAAGGAAAACTTGGTGGAATTATCATGAAAAACGAGAGGTGGTGCCCGGTGCCTAGGTAACTTCAGGTCTGTTTTATTCGTTTTTTTTTAGGTAATAAAAGCACTTTGCGCCTTTGAAAGTCTCTATTGTTATTTTAATAGAGTTCACAGTGGGTTTTAGTATTACTATTATAATTATATTCTCAAAGAAAGTTTCAAACCAATAATATAGGCTTTGTTTAGTTCGGGGCTAGATGGTGTTATTTGAACAATGTTCACTCATAAAATATTTATTTAATTTTGTATACATTTAGAAATATCTAATACCAGCACCGATTCACGGTTTTACCCGCGAAGCAACCGTTTCTAGTCTATGTTCTATTCCAGACAGTGTAGTCTATGTTCCAAATTTTAACACGATCCGTTCAGATGCTCCGACGTGATAAGCAGTAAACATTAAAATTTTGACATTTATAATATTACTAGCGGCCCGTTCCGGCTTCGCTCGGATTTCGTCATATAAGGACTATTAATCGAAAAAAAAAACTATCCTATCTCTCAAGTTGGACCAGACTGCTCACGGTGTGCCAATTTAATTTAAAATCGGTTAAGTAGTTTAAGAATCCATCGCGGACAAACATCGTGACAGGAGATTTATATATATTAAGATTAGGACGATAAGTACACGTAGATTTTTTTTTAACTTCTATAGGTTTACACTTGACCGCCATCTCGCCTGATGTTAAGCGACGTGCGGTCTACGATGGAGCGTGTTTACCTAGAAAAAACCGATTCACTCTCGATTTGAAGACACAAAGATTGTAACCATCGGGGTAAACCCGCTCAGGCAACGTATTCCACAGCCTAGACATTCTTATCACAAAATTAGAGTCAAATCTCTTCGTTCGTGTCTTTGGAACATCAACCATGAAGCGATGTCGCTTTTTCGAGCTACGAGCTTGCGTTTTGTGTTGGATACGAAATTATATCATGACGAAAAAATCAGCAGGTTCAATTTCATCGACTGAAACTAATTGGTACTGTAAGCTTCGGTTAGTCTTTGGGTATTAATACATAAATAAATATTGGTGGACAATTCACACACATCACCATCTGACCACCAAGCTAAGCAAAGCTTGTACTATGGCGGTCAGATAGCTGATATAATACTTATACATTATAGTTGTAAATACATACTTATCGTAGGACATAGTGGTATTTCCTATTTAAAATTAATAAATAAGTTTTGTCTATTTCAGTATTCAAATTTTATTAAACAATTGTGATAGGTACTAAAAGTGTTCATTAAATTTATTCGGGTAAAATAAAAGTTTGGATTGTAGTGCAGTGTAATCAATCAAGAGAGTCTTCTCTTTGCTTTGTAAGCAATGTTTTGTTCTTGGTCTGAGTTGTGATGCTATCGCTGTGAACACATTTATATATGAGTACCTATAATATCCTTTTTTAAAGTAAAATTAAAAAAAGTATAATTATAGTTAGATGGATACTTGGACAATCTTTATTGTACCTATACATAAAAAAATACGAATACAGGAGAAGAAGCACAACAAAAACAGAATTATAACCGGCAGCCTTACCGATGAAAGCTATCTCTTCACTATCATCTTAGATAATAAAGTAGCCAAGTGCGAGTTGGACTCGCCCATGAAGGGTTCCGTTCCAGCAAGTAACATAATATGCATAGTACACATAGTTCTTGTAGTTCGTTGTAACTTTGATCGAAGTTTTAATAATAGTGTATTTATGACGTACTAAAAAAAATTTACTCATCAGATCGAGTTCAAACTAATTTTCGTTGGTAGTTTTCATGGTAATGTACATCATATATTTTTTTTAGTTTTTTCATTCTCTTACTTTAGAAGTTAGAGGGGGGGGGGGGGGCACACATTTTACCACTTTGGAAGCGTCTCTCGCGCAAGTTATTCAGTGTAGACAAAAATTATATTAGAAACCTCAACATCATTTTTTAAGACCTATCGATAGACACCCCACACGTGTAGGTTTGATGAAAAAAAAATTTTTGAGCTTCAGTTCTCAGTATGGGGGGCACCCCTAATTTTTGTTTTTTTAAAAAACTTTTGTAAAAATCTTAATGCGGTTCACAGAATACATCTACTTACCAAGTTTCAACAGTGTAGTTCTCATAGTTTCGCCAAAAAGTGGCTGTGACATACGGACGGACAGACAGACAGACAGACAGACAGACATGACGAATCTATAAGGGTTCCGTTTTTACGTTTTACGGAACCCTAAAAATGGTTTCTATGAAGACATTAAAATGGAAGGTTTGCGCTACAATAAATAAGGTCATAGTTAATAAAGTGGCCAAGTGCGAGTTGGACTCGCCCATGAAGGGTTCCGTTGCAACAAGTAACATAATATACATAGTACACATAGTTCTTGTAGTTCGTTGTAACTTTGATCGAAGTATCAATAATAGTGTATTTATGACGTACTAAAATAACTACTCATCAGATCGAGTTCAAACTAATTTTCGTTGGTAGTTTACATGGTAATGTACATCATACATTTTTTTTAGATTTTTCATTCTCTTACTTTAGAAGTTAGAGGAGGGGGGGACACACATTTTACCACTTTGGAAGTGTCTCTCGCGCAAATTATTCAGTGTAGACGAAAATGATTTTAGAAACCTCAACATCATTTTTGAAGACTTATCGATAGACACCCCACAAGTGTAGGTTTGATGAAAAAAAAATTTTGAGTTTCAGTTCTCAGTATGGGGGGCAACCCTAATTTTTCTTTTTTTTTGTTCAAATCTTAATGCCGTTCACAGAATACATCTACTTACCAAGTTTCAACAGTGTAGTTCTCATAGTTTCGGCAAAAAGTGGCTGTGACATACGGACGGACAGACAGACAGACAGACAGACAGACATGACGAATCTATAAGGGTTCCGTTTTTACGTTTTACGGAACCCTAAAAATGAAATATCTTTGATTGGGTTTCGATTTAATGGAATGTCAATTAATTTGTTAACATGTTCACAAATAAGAATTATAATTAAAATGAAATATTTGCAAAAATAAGTCTACAATAAAAACAAAGTAGGTACCATCACAAGGACGTTCGAAATTGCGTTTATTTTATCTGAATTTTTATTCTTATACAACTTAAGACAAAAACCAATTTTATTCTCAACAAATTAGTTATATAGGAACCAGGCGCGGTCCCATCCTCGAATTTTGGGGGGGGTCACCAGTACGCAGCCTCAGATTTTGGGGGGGGGGGGGGGTCATGAGTAGAAATACAATAAATCGAGTAAAAAAGACTTTACTAGTAGCGCCCCACGATTTTACCCGCGTAGTTGACGTTCCAGTTGTTTTCCCGCGTTTAAAAATAATCTAATGTATATGATTTTGGGGGGGGTCATGTCCCCCGTGACCCCCCCCCCTGGAGCCGCGCATGATAGGAACATGCCTAAACTTCGTAGAACAAAAATAAATACTTTGATGTCCCTTTTAAGTAGAAATAGCCTCTAATAGGGATAGTAATCAATGTTTACCAATCGTCCACTTGTCCCGTTGCGAATGGCGGGAAGGGGACGGAGCATGTTGTTACATTAATCAATCGGCCGACGCGGAGCTATCTGTTTCAGTTGGTTTCACTGCCACACTTTATGTGAGAACTACCATTAGTCTGTTTTATCGACGCTCTTGGGAACGAATAAAGGAAATAGTTTAAGGAAAGTTCCCTTTTGTTATTTGCTGAAGATGTTTTTCCCGTACGAATTGGGTACCGAAACGTTTTACTGTAGCCACAGAGTAATACACGACTAGTTTTATCTCAATACTTCTGTGAATGTATGTGCGATTTTATAGGAGTTCTTTAACGAGAATGTGTTGGAGGATAACATGGCTGTAATTTTTCGGAAAGGTTCTGGTAATAGATATCGGTAGAATTGGTTTAGCATCTAAATAAGAATTAATTATTATTGATTTTCGTTTTTTTGTTTCATTCAGTTTTATTTAGTTAAAATTGTCTTGATTTTATTAGTAATTTTTCAAAATCAGTGTAATCGTATAATAGATTCGTACTACTGCGCTATCTCATCGTAACAGTGTATTTAGCAAAAAACAATACATGTTGTCAAGGACCTTTCTGAGTTTAATATTAAATTGAAGGTTTTTTAATGGTAGGTTTTTAAGCTATTGCATAGCTTTTATCGCGGGCCTGGAGACCGAATTTTAGACATCGTGCATCTCTTTCAAAGTTTAGTTTGCACTAAAAAACCAACTCGTTTACTTTAGCAACATGCAACAGCTTTACCCCGGCAGTCCCCGAGTGCCACACACCTTTTTGTTTTTTGGAGAAAA
This sequence comes from Ectropis crepuscularia, assembly GCA_963693475.1. NCBI lineage: Eukaryota > Metazoa > Arthropoda > Insecta > Lepidoptera > Geometridae > Ectropis > Ectropis crepuscularia. The sequence continues at coordinate 16,210,932 of OY856345.1, forward strand.
TTTCAATTATTTAGAAAATACACACAGACATGGTTCAGGCGAATATTGAAAAAAATTTCAATTTTTTATTTGTAGTGTTTTCTAGAAATCCCAGGAAAGAAAATACCACAATACAAAATACATTATCTGGCTATTTGTTAGTTTTCAACCCAAAAAAATACAAAAAATTTACTTTTTTGTAAATGAGATGAAAAAACCAAAATACTGCTTAAATAGGTTTCTCTCATGAACATTTCCTTCTTTAATAAAGGTTTCTATGAGCATGAACATGCATGTTTAGAACATGAACTGTCAAATGAAATCTTGAAGACGGTTAATGGTTGAGCTATCAAAAGCTCAGTAAATCGGTTGGAGCTGGTCGATTGAACTGAAACTGAGGGTGAATCTGAAGTTGAAATACCAGCTTTTCTCCACAAATGCATGAAAGAGCCACCGTCGTACGTCCTGAACAAAACTGAAAGTCACTCGTACAAATTCGAAGTTCAGTCATGTGACCAATTTTCCTCATAACCTTGTTGTTCCATTGAACTAGTTGAAATGCTGAATGTAGTGCTGCGCTTGAATTCAGATTGAATTTCATTCTGTAGTTTGAAGGTGAACTAGATTGTTTGACGTCGTTGTTTCTTAGTACCTTGGTTGCTTGGTTATACATTAAATATGCAGTGGTGTAGACGTAGGTGACCTACGAACAGCAATCTGCGAACTTTGGCTTCAAACCTCCTGTGCTCTTCCATTCTCTTTACGGCCATAATCTAGCAAGATTTTCAGTCACATAGATAGATAGATAGATTAACTCTTTATTGCACTTAACTAGAAAAAAAATAAACAAAAGTCACTTAAAACAAAATAAAATGAAGTAGCAATTGGCGACCTTATCACTAAAAGCGATCTCTTTAACCGATTACTTAGTTCCTACCCAACTAAATCTGAATTGTTATGTATATACAAAATTATATATGCATGCATTATATTTGTACCTACCGTATAATACTTGTGTTACCGTACAATTATAAAAACCGTCAGATTACAATTTAACGACATTATGTTTTAAACTGACGGTGATGGCAATTTTAGTGACATATGATAAGATGTTTTTGGTGAAAAATGTCAGCCAACATTCAATAGCAAATAAAAAAATACATAATTACACTAATAATTATTACAATAATTTAACAAAATCGTCTGCAATCCAAGGATTAATTAAATAAAAAAATATAATTTAAAAACTCAAAAATCCCGACTGTTCAGTTGTAATGTTCTTTTATTAGAAAATATTGTATGTATTTCAATAGTATTAATACAATAACATATTATAGAATTCTAGACCACCAGAAATCTAAATGCTTGTTTTATTCTTTTCAGTTTCTTTTAGTATGCGAGTACGTAGTTTGGTTCACTTTTTACGCAGTCGGGTTTTTGAGTTTTTAAATTATATTTTTTTATTTTATACTTTTTAGTTATGACCAAATGTCTTCGTTTCTACTGATATAATATGTAGGATTTTCTACTGCATGTAATTCATATTTATAGTTTTGTGTTAGTATAGGTTTTCGATTGACGTTGAGTACCTACTAAACCGTTTGAAGTTGGAGATGGGCGACCGAGGCGAAGCAATCCGAGAGCAGTTCCGTGTTCCCACTATCAGCGGCAGAGTTGAAACCCCATGGAGGTTTATTAGTAGATAGGGGCACCATATCCATACATGATATAGAGTGCAACATAATTAACCCGGCTGTGTCTCCCAGTAGGGTATGCGAAATACATTTCCTGCACGTACGAAAAAAAGGTAGTCCAATATACCTACTAGCATAAATCGTAGAACCCAAGATGGGCCCCATCCCAAACTTCACGGCGCACGCAATCATGTCAACGTTGGGAAGAGTGAGCTCACTCTTTCCGTTCTAGTCGGTTGCAGGACGCGGTGGACGCCGGACATTTTTACCTATCATTATTCGGTGTCAACAACTCTAGCATAGATCGTAGAACCCAAGATGGGCCCCATCCCAAACTTCACGGCGCACGCAATCATGTCAACGTTGGGAAGAGTGAGCTCACTCTTTCCGTTCTTGTCGGTTGCAGGACGCGGTGGACGTTTCGGACGTTTTTACCTCTCATTATTCGGTGTCAACAACCAAAATAAGTAGAACCACAGCAAATCTCGCCGCTAGCAATTATAGGGGTCAAGTAGATTGGTTGTGTGTAAACCACTTACGATACATACAGAGACGCAGTTTATTACCAATTTCAAGGTGCTCAGGGCATATCTATTGATTTATATCGATGCCTACTAGATACATTAGTATGTAATGTCCATCCACATTCACACGTACAGTTAGTTGTACGAAGTTTTCTGCTACCTAAAAACCTACAAATGTGAGAATGGTTGTTACTCAACTTTAAATCGATATACATCCTAAACGGTCAGTCAAATCGAAAAATATTGAGAGAAGGCTAAACATTATTTTTAAATACCTATTCAACGATACCCCTCTTGACATATTTTGGTGATTTTCATTTTTTTAATTTGGACAATATGGCGTCCTGAATCCGCCATATTGGACTTACACTAATGTCATGTCTTTAGTGTCACTCGCCAGATTAAGACGAATCGATTGACGTGTGAATCATAAAAATCGGCCCAGGCGTTTGGTCTGTATAGTGCCTCAAAGGAACATACAAACATACATACATACATACATACATACATACATACATACATAGACTGTTAAACACATTACCACTCCTTTGCATCGCGCAGTCGGGTAAAAAAGCACGACGCGCGCTTAATGGAAAAGCCTACAGAGCAGTGCCAGACAGCTATTTGAAAATGAAGAGCTTAAAAACCTTTATCTTGCTTAAACGCTATTGCTACCGTCTGAAGCGGAATGCATTGCCCAAGTGGTTTTTCTCGATGGTTACAGTCTTAGTCAAATCTACAAGGAATCGGTTTCTTCTAGGTAAGCACGCTCCATCATAGACGGCAATGGTGGTTAGGTGTAAACTTTTTTTTGTCCCACTGCTGGGTAAAGTTATCCCCCAATTCTGTCCAAATCCTATAAAAAAACCTATAACAGTAAAAAACAAACCTAGTAGATATCAGAACCAAGAAGGTAAACACAATTTCCTTATTACTTCTAACAGCTTTGTTATGAATGACTAAGCGCTTTTTGCCATATCGCACACACCCTCATCATTTTCCAACTATTAAAATGTTGTAAAGCTCGACCCCATGGAATAGTACGTATGAGTAAGCACCTTCATTATACCCTTTGCTCGGGCAACGATGATGTCGAGGTGAGATAGCGATGAGTCGATTTAATTAAACTTAGCGAGTAGGCAAGGGGTTGATACCATTATGAAACTTATGCTGCGATTGTAATGAAGTTGGAACTTATCTAAATAAAGTTGGAAATTAAATGAAAGAAATAAAGACGTAGGTACGTGGGGGGGAACAAACATACACAATTACAAACTTTCACTTTTTTATTTCATTATTGTGATACAGCTTTATTACCGTTTTTATAGATACAATTAATTAGCGATCCGGCCCGGTTTCACCCGTAGTAGGTACATAATATAAGTATAGCCTATAACACTCAGGGATCACGTCGTACCTACATATCCAACGGTGAAAGAATGATTGAAATCGGTCCAGTATTTCCTGAGATTAGCGCGTTCAAACAAAAAACTGAATTTTGGAACACTGTAAGAATACATATAATATAGAAGCTGAAATAAGGGAAACGGGAACTACGCGGGTAAAACCACTGAGAACTGCTAGCATTAAGATCAAACTAAATGAAATGCTGAAGTAAAAATGTTTTTTTTTGTTTAATATAAAAACTGTATGGCTAATTGTACAGTAGCTAGCTATAAGAATAAAATCTTCACGGTAGGTACGTGAGAACAATTACTAATTCTTGTTCTCAACTGGGGCAGGACTTGGCACGTGAGCTCGCCAAAATTTGTAAACCATGTCAGGTGCTAAAAACTCTGTTGGAGCGAAACGAAGCTAGACAGTAAATCTGGATAAATTCAATCTCTAAAAGTTTGTCGCGCCGAGCCAGCGTAACTTTTGTGCTACAACTTTATTCTTACGTTATTAATTTCCTGAATATTCCTTCTGCAGTAACAGTGAGTTTACGAATGTTAGCTAGTTGTTTTTAAACCAAGGTCTATCGACTGTTTTTTAAACAAATAGTTAGGGAACGAACAAGACAGACATTTTTAAAAACTATTATGGGTTTACACTTTGCCGTAATCTCGTCTGATGTTAAGCGACGATGTTGTCTACGATGCAGCGTAGAACCTAGAATAAACCGTTTTGAAGACATCAAGATTGTAATCATCGGGAAAACCCCACTCGGGCAACACACTCCACAGTTTAGACTTTCTTACCATAAAACTAGAGTCAAACCTCTTCGTTCGAAGGTAACATGCACCTGCCTATAATATGATAGAGCTATGCAGCTCTTTGAAGAGGAGTCTAAAATAATAACATACACTGCACTGTGCTCGTTGTTTGAATGTTTAAAATGACTTATATCACTGCCCAATACTTCTCTAGAAAAAAAATTGTCCTTGAATGTACAAATTTACATATAAATTATATATTTTTTGACGGTACAATAAAGGTGTGGTACTTTCGCAGGCGGGCTTTACAAATTCTTAACTGTTTGTGGCATTGCTATGGCTATTCTCATTATTTCAGTGAAATCAGAGTGAGAGACTCTCTCTCTCTATCTCTCATCTCTCGTTAGTAGGTTGAAGTGTCAATCACAGATCAAGATGTAAGTTTCGGTTTACTTAGGTACCTACTATAGTAATTTTCGACAGTTGGCTTCGGATTCATCGATCACAGTGATAATTTCAACTTAATGCCACCATTAGATTGAATCACTCGCCTTAGATAATCTATTGTCGATCTTTGTAGTTTAATCTGTAATGACTTGCTAGAATTTTACATAAAACGAGAGGAACACATTTAAATTCTGACTCGGACGTCTATGGAGACTTTCTTATTTATTTGTCTAGCTTATAGTCTCAATTTCCATTAAATTTGTATATAGCTTTGTTTAACTTGTTTCGAAACTACCGCTCGCGTTACTCGTATAAGCACAGAATAAAGTATGAGTTACATTAGACTGAGCAAGTTTGAGTTACTACGCCTGGCGTAACGGGTATAGCAAGTTCGTACCTATGATTAGCTCTGAGTTTATTACTCAAATATTTCCAAATCATGCGTGATATATCACGCATATTATTATGTCTCACATATTATGTGTTATACAAAAGAGTATTTTTGCATAAAAACCCAAAAACATGGTACGACAAAAAATAAAAATGGTTTAAGTTCGTTGAAACGTGGTTGAACCCCAAAGTTTAGACTATAGGTAAGTACTACAAAATAAAATTTGAAAATGATTAATTTCATTCTACAAACAAATTGATGAACTTACACAAAAAATGGTCAAACTCAGATCAACCCTTTATTTGCTTTTAATTGGTTGAAAATTAAATAAAGTAGCCAAGTGCGAGTTGGACTCGCCCATGAAGGGTTCCGTTCCAGCAAGTAACATAATATACATAGTACACATAGTTCTTGTAGTTCGTTGTAACTTTGATCAAAGTTTTAATAATAGTGTATTTATGACGTACTAAAAAAAAACTACTCATCAGATCGAGTTCAAACTAATTTTCGTTGGTAGTTTTCATGGTAATGTACATCATATATTTTTTTTTAGTTTTTTCATTCTCTTACTTTAGAAGTTAGAGGGGGGGGGGACACACATTTTACCACTTTGGCAGCGTCTCTCGCGCAAGTTATTCAGTGTAGTCAAAAATTATATTAGAAACCTCAACATCATTTTTTAAGACCTGTCGATAGACACCCCACACGTGTAGGTTTGAAGAAAAAAAAATTTTTGAGCTTCAGTTCTCAGTATGGGGGGCACCCCTAATTTTTGTTTTTTTTTTTAACTTTTGTAAAAATTTTAATGCGGTTCACAGAATACATCTACTTACCAAGTTTCAACAGTGTAGTTTTCATAGTTTCGGCAAAAAGTGGCTGTGACATACGGACGGACAGACAGACAGACAGACAGACAGACATGACGAATCTATAAGGGTTCCGTTTTTACGTTTTACGGAACCCTAAAAAAGGCACGTTTCGGGAAAATTTATTAAGAAGTAGGTACCTAGGTACTGCATGTTTATTAATGAATTATTACTGGATTTAAATAGGACTTTCAATTATCTTCTCTCCTAAGTATCAATTTAATTATTGGTAGGTTACCTACCTAAAGCGAGAACAATCTATACTACTTTAATTTCAAAGTTGAGTGGGTTGGAAATGATTTAAAAAAAATGACATCTTTGCTAATTTACTCTGTAGGCACATACCTCACAGAGATCTTATCTAACAGAGATGGTTGCTCTAAATTGAACGCTTCATAGTAGATTGCACTTTTTAGGGTTCCGTAAAACGTAAAAACGGAACCCTTATAGATTCGTCATGTCTGTCTGTCTGTCCGTATGTCACAGCCATTTTTTGCCGAAACTATGAGAACTACACTGTTGAAACTTGGTAAGTAGATGTATTCTGTAAAGCGCATTAAGATTTTTACAAAAAAAATAAAAAATTGGGTTGCCCCCCACATACTGAGAACTGAAACTCATAAATTTTTTTTCATCAAACCTACACGTGTAGGGTATCTATCGATAGGTCTTCAAAAATGATATTGATGTTTCTAACATAATTTTTGTCTACACTGAATAATTTGCGCGAGAGACACATCCAAAGTGGTAAAATGTGTCCCCCCCCCTCTAAATTATAAAGTAAGAAAACGAAAAAACTTAAAAAAATACATGATGTACATTACCATGCAAACTACCAACGAAAATTGGTTTGAACTCGATCTGATGAGTAGTTTTTTTTTAGTACGTCATAAATACACTATTATTAAAACTTCGATCAAAGTTACAACGAACTACAAGAACTTTGTGTACTATGTATATTATGTTACTTGCTGCAACGGAACCCTTCATGGGCGAGTCCAACTCGCACTTGGCCACTTTATTTGTATTATAGAGTCAAGGGGCGAGCAAAATATTCGGCTGATGGTAAGCACAACTAGACTACTGGCCCACACAAATCATGCGACAAGGAGAAATGATCGAGGATTGCAACCCCCCCTCTTCGACTGTACTCAGTTGGGCAGCTTACAAGTGACGGCATAGTGCTGAATCTTATTACTTTATACCCTTCTATCATCCTACATAGGTATCCTGGTGGTTCATTTACTACGTAAATTTTGTTCACGGGCCTGTAGTCTAAACAGTCTAAACTGCTCATTACATCACAGTGCCACGCAGCTATTTGAACGTAAAGAGTTTTAGATCACTGCTTAGCAATGTAATGGCGTCGTCACTCAGATGTATTCAATTTAATGATTGAGGATGAGATTATATATTTGTCCTGAATTATCTCTAGCAACATTTCCTTTAAATCAGGGAAACAGTAACATTTGCACACAACTACTTGGCAGCACAATATTGGTGGTCAATTCACACACAACGCCATCTGACCCCAAACTTAGCAAAGCTTGTGCTATGGTGGCTAGATAGCTGATATAATAATAAATAAATAAAGTATAAATAAATATTGGTGGACAACAACTTATATAGTTTTAAATACCTACATACTTATTATACATAGAAACACCCAGACACTAACTAACAGGCAATAACTGCTAAGGATGTGGTGCTTCCCCAGGCGGACTCTGCAAAGAGCCCTACCTCTACCAAAGCTAATATTCGAGCGAGAATTCAAGAAAATAAGGTAAAGATTAGTGTTAAGAAAGAAAGAAGAAGTTGAAGAAGAAGAAGAAGTTTTAAAAGTAAGTAGTGCGTACCGACAACGAAAACTTTAGCAAGGTTTGTGTTGTCCTGTGAGATAGAAGTGATTGTGTGTTAGAAGTGATCGGATTTGATTTTTAGAGGAAGCAGTACTAGATATGTAATTGATTTTTGAGAGGCAATACTATTGCAGTTTATTTAACTATCGATAGTATTGCTCATAAACATTCACTGGTTTTCGATACTATCGATACAATATACCGTAACTATCGAAGCGAATAGTAGCAATACTATCGATACCATTGACGTTTGTCAATAATATTGCCCTGTATTACACTATCGACATTATCGATAGTATCGATCATGTATAGTATCGATCATCGATCACGATAGTTTGATCGATCGGCTATCAATACTTTTGAAATGACTTCACCTATCAATAGTAAGTATATCGATTGTTTAGCGATAGTCCACTATCGATTTTAAACACTATAAAGGTAGCTTACGCTTTTACAAAGTTTAAAAGTACTTACTTGTTTTGCTTACATCACATTTTAGATCCTGTTCGTTTAACGTCAATATTTCGAAGAGCCGTTCCCCCGAGATTACCTATTCTATGGATATAAAATATCTCGGCCGTGTATTTTAGCATCCTCAGACAGTTTAGGGTTTCACTTGAAAAGGGTTTTGTAAACAACCGCAGTATTTCAAATTCTTTTCAATGTCTTATTTTACCTACTGCACAGCTATTTTCCCGCCCACTACTGTGCCAAAAAATGTAGGTGGGAAAGTTATGTCAAGCGTTCATTTAAAGTACCTCCCTGTAAGCTATCTATGTATATACGTAAATGCCTACGTAGAATACCTGTACAAAGTCAAAAGGGCCGTATTATATTCACCAATTTGAAACTTTTACCACAAACTGAAGTCAAGTTCATTAATTTACCTAACTTACTTTTTATACCTAGCTTGGGAGTAGTGATTCAATTTCAAAATCAAATTTGGCTCATGACAGCGAGGTGGATTAGCGTTGACTCTTAAAGCTTATTACACTTGTCTAAATTTAGACAACTTAATTCAGAAGCAAGTTTAGTCGACTGAATACAGAAGCAAGTTAAAGGCGAGCGATTTTCGCTTCTGAATTTAGTATGCTAGCTTACTGAATGCTATAATACACTTCATTGAGTTCAGTCATGTGTAACAAGTCTTGTAGTCTTCTGTTCTTTTGATAGAAAGTCCCGAGTCCCTAATGTAGAATGCAGGAATATAAAGTACGCTGCTTATACCTATAAAAATAACTATTACAATATTAATAGAAGTACAGACCACGGATTTTTGATAATGTTGAGCTTATAGGTATCTATTATTTCACAGAATTAAAAAGAATTAAAAAGAATTAAAAAGAATGAGTTTGCTGGTTTTGCTGCAATCGTAAAATTCATAACATTTTCAGAGGAAAACTCAATTTTACCTACCTATGCTTAAAATGAATGGCAGTACATTTCATGTTTCATATAGAATAGAAAATACCATTTACACTTTGGCCGTAGACATTAGAGACCACTTGAGTTAAAAAGCTATACCTACAGATATTTTTAAATAAATAAATACTTTTAAGTATTTGTCTGATAACTCCTACTTCTGTCAAGCTTTCTAATAGTAAATAAGGCCACCTTAAAAGGTGGTATCTTGAACAAAAATTGACTTGATATTTGATAAGTCTGTTTCTTTGAAGTTTACCACAATAGCGCAGATAAAAATCAGCAGAGCCATTTATCGGGAAAGGACTCGAGATCTTGCCAAACCGCCGAAAGAAGTCGTTTACTCGAGCGTAAATTCAGCCCTTTAGGTAATCTCAATTTGGAAAAATCTTTTATACGCTTTCAATTCGCCATCTCCATTCTAAATCTCAGCTTGATTCCTGAAATTTGGATAATATCTCTTATTTTGTACAATACCTCAATCAAAGCAATAATTAATGGTAAGGGGCAGTTTGTTGTGGTTGAAAACAAAAAGAAAATCGCGCTAAGTGACATATTTGTTTTTTAACCACTCATAGGCCTTTAGGCGCGTTTTAATTAGTGCGTGTGGGAGTGATTAGTGCAGGTGTTTAGTGATTAGTAGCAAACACGCGTGGACAACGATTGACTAGTGCGTTAGTAATCAGTCGCGATTACTCACTCGCACTCACACTAATCAAAGTGCAAACAGCCCTTTACACTATATAAATAGCTAAGTAGCGAATGACAAGAGAAGCCTTTGTTTAGTAGTAGTCTGGTATATACCAGGCATCTGTGATCTATATGTAGTTGGTTGCCTGGAAGAGATTGCTCTAAGCAATAAGGCCGCCATTTGTGGTGCTAGTTCGTAAATGTTTTACTGTAATATTTCTGTTTTTGTGTCACAATAAAGAGTTATCTATCTATCTATATTAGAGTCTATAGGTACTCTGATATAGATTACAGTTGTCTGGTAGTCTGGTATAGATTATGATTATGATGATTTTGAGTCCGAACACTCAAGTATGTAATCCAGAAAGAGACATCGTTTCATGATTTATGTTCCAAAGATTCGAATGAAGAGGTTTGGCTCCACTTTCGTAACAAGATCATCGAAACTTTGAAATACGTTGCCTGAGTGGGTATTTCCTGATGGATATTATCTGGGTACCTTTAACCCTAGAGTGAATCGATTTAACATTTTATTCTAGATTACCCGCGGTCCACTATGGGCATCGAGTCTTAATATCAGGCCAAATGGCAGTCAAGTGCACACCTATTATCGACAAAAATTATATGTTTATTTCTCAATCGATTTTTTGGACACCAAAATAGCACATTTTTATTAAACAAGCACCAAATGTAACATGTTTTTCAGGAATTTGTCTGCATAAAACATGTATATCCCTTTTCTGACTTTTATAGTGTAAAGGAAGGATTAGACTCCGCTGGGAATGTGCGGTAATGGCGGTTGCAAATCCCCAATAGATTCGATTTTCTTCTTTTACGACGCTGTAGGCGTGAACGCATGAAGATTCGTATAAAAAAGGACTCGTTTCTGAGGTGCCATTACGTGATTTTTGTTGCCAGTAGTCATCTTCACCTTGCTACCTGTCTTAAATAGTAGCTGGCCACAAAATTGACTGTATTTTTTTTGTATTTCTGTTTTTATTGTCTCTTAATCTATTTTGACAAGTCATAAATTTTTTTTAATCTCGCTGATCTTAAAGCGGATACCAAACGTTTACATTTAAGTGGGCACTAACTGTGTAGTTGATTTCTTATTATAATCTACCTAATCTTATAATAATAGGCTTTGAACAAATTTGAAAGCCAAAGTTCCACGATCACAGTGGCTATTTTGTTTTAGTTTAATATTTTACGTATTCGGGTTCCCATTTTACATTCGCGCAACATTATTTTAATGAAGAAAACTTTTGTTTGTTCAAATATGCAAAGCGACGCGGCCCGTCGCAGATTCGTCGAAACAAAGTAATTTCTCGTAGCGTTGTTTTCTCGTACTTATTTCAGGTCTCAGAGTCCCCGAAATTATTTGTGAACGTAATTACCATTGCGCATTGTTGTCTGATCCGGGGAATGAAAACGGAAACCCGTTTATAAAATGAAATGACTCCTAGGCGCCTTTTGTTGGCGTCTCTGCTTTAGGATTTAGATGTCGCGCCGCTACGGCTTTATGAAGCTATCTTCATGTGAGAAACATGAGGTTATCAAAGGCGTTTTCTGTATTCACATAAATCGGATAAATCTTGGAATTTACTGACGCAGTCATATTGAATTGGCTAAACGCTGAATTCTGCGATCGTAACGGAACACAGCCACGGTAATATTGACACAGCTATGCTTACATGTTTATTTTACAAAGTTTTTGGTGTATGAATATGCTTAAGTATAGGTTAGTAAAAACTTGCGTTATCAGCGCTAGACAGAAGTATAAAAGGCAGTAATAGATCTAGTAAACTGAACCTAATTGCCATAGGCCTCCTATAGCAACTAACTTCCTTTATAAAAAAAACTTTCAAAATTATACAAAAACGAACTGAACTTTGAATGATGTGCGTATTCAGTTACCTTAAGAATAACTACATACCCAATCATGTATATGGATTTATCTTTAGATTCTATAATTTCCATTTTACATTTGATTTGTGACTCTGAAATTTATCTTTGTTTATTTAGGGTGACGGTTTTTCCGGCACTTTGTAGGTTGTACTGTTAGCTTTGATTATTATTGCTGCCTGTAATTTATCCACAACTGATAAGTAAACCATCCTGTATTACTTGTATTTTTCAACAAAAAAGTACTGTTTTAGCAAATCACACTATACTAATCATTGTTTTTTCTATGGTTTTGTGTAAAGTGTATTGTTTGTTATTGTGTCGTGTTTCGTTCCGTTGCGTTGCATTTGCATTGTATTGAATGTTATTTATGCCAATGCGGGTGTCGTACTTTTAACAGCATATTAAAAAAAATATAGGCGGAAAAAAAAGAAGAAATAAAAGAGGCTTAACCTTTTCTCATTGAGTTAAATTGCCTTGACAAACATAACAAAGTTATACAACATGTACATAACAAATCGTGAGATTTGACTGTGCTCAAGATATTTATAGGTTATTGGGTCACTAAACATTATAAATAAGGCAGTTAAAGTCTGAAAACACTAACCGTCAAACAACACGAGTTTTCCGTTGTCTCAGTTTTAATGTACGCTGCACTACCGGCTATAAAATTAAACATCAAAGTCAAATGAAAACATCCGAGCTCAATCAATGTAGCTATTTTACAGCCTCTTCTGTCGGCTGATTCCGTAATAGCAAGACTCAAACCGTAAAACATGCTTCTATTATTTTTTTTCGTACTTCTTATCTTTTCCATCAATGACGAATAGAACTAGTTCCTATTCTAACTTTTTAGTTGTTCGCGAGACCAATGCTTTGTTTAAAAATTGTACCCCAGCTTGAACTAATTACCAATAATAATCTTTATTTGTTTATCTGCTACGAGTCAAAACGTTAGTAAGTCAAACTTTTGAATGAAGTCAGCCTTACATATAGACATATTTCACATTTGTGATATCAATCGAACTTAAAGGTTAAACTTATAGCTTCAGTTTTGTAACACGTCGGTTCAATATCACAAAGTGAAAGAATACAGGTATTTATTGGTTTGTGTTTTGCTGTTACAGAATTCACGATTTTATCGCGTCTGCTTTTATGAATGTTGGATGATATTGTTTGCATTTGCGTCGTCCATTACAAAGGGTCAGTCAAAAACGATGACAAAATGTGGATGTATAAATATTATCTCTTTAGCCATTAATTCTGTCTGTAATAGGGAACGACGAGTTTGCCTGTGTTGACAACACCACGAAAATAATAAGCGATTTTGATCTTCAGATATTGGTGTTCCAAGGTTCCTTCAGTGTTTTACTTTATGTAATACTAGCAGTGCCCCGCGGTTTGTTTTTTTTTTAACTTCAGTAGGTTTACACTTGACCGCCATCTCGCCTGATGTTAAGCGACGATGCGGTCTACGATGGAGCGTCTTTACCTAGAAAAAACCGATTCACTCTCGATTTGAAGACACACATATTGTAACCATCAGGGAAAACCCACTCAGGCAACGTATTCCACAGCCTAGACGTTCTTATCACAAAAGTAGAGTCAAATCTCTTCGTTCGTGTTTTTGGAACATCAACCATGAAACGATGTCGCTTTTTCGAGCTACGAGCATTCCGATAGAAAAAAGGACAAGGTGGTATCAGATCATGCAAATCAGTTGCACACTCTCCGAAGTGTATCCGATAAAAAACCGATAGGCTAGCAATTTTCCGGCGTTGTTCAAGACTTTGAAGTCTCTTTCGCACAAGAGTGTCGTTGCCTATGAGCCTTTTGGCACATCTCTCGATCGATTCCAGAGCCTCCAGCTGATACTTAGCCGATCCGTCCCAAAGGTGCGAACAGTACTCCATACAGGAGCGAATCTGTGCTTGATATAATGTAAGCAACTGTTCAGACTTGCAGTACCTTCGCACCTTTGAAAGGACACCAGCTAGTTTAGCTTTGGACTCGATGTACGAGCCAAAATTGAGCGTAGAGGTCAAAATAAAGCTCAAGGCAGTTAGAAACCGGCACGTATACACCTCTAAAAGTCAGTTGGAAAGGACTCCTTTTAGCGGAGAACAGACACGCCTGCGTCTTACTCTCGTTAAACATGACCAGATTGGCATCGCCCCATTTAGACACCGCCTCAAGGGTCAAGCTGAGTGGGTTTTTCCCGATGGTTGTAATCTTGGTGTCTTCAAATCGAGAGTGAATCGGTTTCTTCTAGATAAGCACGCTCCATCTTAGACCGCATCGTCGCTTAACATCAGGCGAGATGGTGGTCAAGTGTAAACCTATAAATGTTAAAAAAAGCTCAAACGTTCGATCAGACTCTCTCTCAGTACCTGAGTTTGCTGCCTAGTGGCTCTCGCGCTAGATATGTAACTCTCTACAACGGTGCTATCGTCTGCGTACCCAAAGATTCAACAGATCGTTGATATGTAGCAGGAAGAGCGTTGCGGAGAGTACTGACCCTTGAAGGACTCCGGCATTGATAGCCATTCGATCCGACGAGCAGGCATCAATGACGAATCGTATGGATCGATCCCTCAAAAAGTCCGATATCCACGCAATAAACCCAGCAGACAAACCATAACTAGAAAGCTTGCATAAAGGGCCATCATGCCAAACCCTGTCGAAAGCCTTCGAGATATCCAGGGAGACTGCAAGTGCTTCCCCGTGTTTCTCAATAGCTTCACTCCAGATGTGAGTGACGTACGCTAGAATATCCCCGGTGGACCGGTTTCGGCGAAACCCGTATTGCTGGTCACTGAGTTACCCGCTTTGACTTTGGTTGGTGATTTTACCCGCGTAGTTCCCGTTCCCGTCGTTCCCGTTACTTTCCCGGAATAAAAAGTAGCCTATGTGTTCTTCCAGACTATAATCTAACTGTATTCCAAATTTCAACCCGATCCAGTCATACGTTACGGCGTGATTGAGCAACAAACATCCAAACATCCATACTTTGACATTTATAATATTAGTGGGACTAGCAGCGCCCCGCGGTTCTACCCGCGTAGTTCCCGTTCTTTTCCCGGGATAAAAACTAGCGTATGTGTTTTACCAGACTATATATAATCTAACAGTGTTCCTAATTTTGGAATCATCATCATCATCATCAACAGCCCACTAAACGTTCCCACTGCTGGGACTCGGGGCCTTCTCTCGCAAGGAGAGAGTTAATGCCATAATCCACCACGCTGGCCCAGTGCGGGTTGGTGGATGACACATGACTTCGAAAGATTCTAGGTACATGTCGGTTTCCTCACGATGTTTTCCTTCACCGTTTTAAGTTAGTGGCATTACGCACATGACTTCGAAAAGACAGTGGTGCGTGTGGGGTTTGAACCCGTGGTCTCCGGATCGGCAGTCGCCGTTCTTCCGACTAGACCAGCCGTAACTTCAAAATAAATTAATAAATTTTGGAATAGGAATAATAATAATTTGGAATTAAAGCTCTAAAGTTTGAGGATAGGTCTTAAAAAATGATGTTATGGTTTCTTATTTTTTTTTTTTCTACACTGAATAATTTGCGAGAGTGTGGAAAGTTGGAAGTGTCCAAAGTGGTAAAATGTGTGTAACTTCTAAAATAAGCGAATGATAGATCTAACAAAAATATAATTATGATGTAAATTAACAAACGCCGTGCAAACTTCCACCGAAAATTGGTTTGAACTCGAACTAGTAAGTAGTTTTTTTTTAAATAAAGAGTGACGAGACGAGCGGCACAAACATGTGCCTGATGGTACATTTTTATTACGTCATAAATACAATATTATTAAAACATAGTTACAACAAACTACATGAACTTATGTATTATGTTACTTGCTGCTACGGAACCATTCATGGGCGAGTCTGACACGCACTTCACCACTTTTATTCAGAGTAAAATCT
This sequence comes from Ectropis crepuscularia, assembly GCA_963693475.1. NCBI lineage: Eukaryota > Metazoa > Arthropoda > Insecta > Lepidoptera > Geometridae > Ectropis > Ectropis crepuscularia. The sequence continues at coordinate 16,226,804 of OY856345.1, forward strand.
ATCTTCGTTTTAAATGATTTCTTTCTTGGAAATTGATTTCATCTAACCTCATATCCCTGCGTTTCGTTTAGCCTGTTTTTTTACTAGACGAACAGTGATCAATTTCAATCGCAACAATCTTCGCTAAATGTTTCGTTCACCGAATACGGCAGCAATTTATTTAGATTCACAATAGAAGTATCTATTTTACCTACAATGAAAATATTCATTTTCTGATACAATGTACACTCGTTTCACATTTATGTTCATATATTTTCTCTTGTTTTGTACTAAAGGTAAAATACTTGGCACGACTTCAAAAATTGGAGTTGGTGTGTATTGGAGTATTTTAAATGTTCGTTGAGTATTTACCTAAGATTTTCAGGAAGAGACGATTTATCTAACATATAAAACTGGATTAAAGTTAGTAATAGTCGTCCATAGATTCCAGACTGTAAAAATCAGTAAGAAATTACATATTATTATGTCTTTTCAAAATACTATTTATGTAAATTGACCTAGAACTGTAAGTTATTTTATTATTCTAATGTAATTTTGTGTGATACACTTATTTTGGAGAAATTTTATATAATATACTAGCGGTCCGCGTCGGCTTGGTCACGTCAAGCCATGACCATATTATATAGTCAAATAGCACTCAGGTACAGATTAGGTACAAATTCAACGGTGAAAGAATTTTTGAAATTAGTCCAGTAATTTCTGAGATTAGTATGTTCAACAAACTCTTTAGTTTTGTAATATTAGCATAGACAAGAAATCAACATTTTCATTACCTATATACTATGCTATATCGTACCTTGCTATCCGCACTGAAATTTCATCAAGCAACAGCTAAATGAGGGATCTGAAAAATAAATAAAGAAGGAAGGAAACTGTCCGCACAAAGCTTCCAGCGTGGCTACGCGGCTACTATCCGTTTAATATGATAATCCGGATGCAAACAACCGGCGGATTGGTTGGCCAAATTATTTATGCAACTCACCGGTCTGTGGGTGACGCCAGCCCGGTTTATTGGGCCCCGGCGACCGGTGCCGGGTCAGGTGACTGACAAACTTTTTCTGGGTATAAATCATGAAAATTCATAGCCTCTGGTTCACTTTACTCGGGATTTAAACGTGTTAGTTCACTTGAACTTTATGTCGAACCAGCAGTGTCTATGTAAATGTTTTATACTGTTTTGATCCTTTAGAATAAAACCATACTTATACCACAGCAGTCGTTCGACGAAGCCGTCTAGACGGGGCAATCGAGCGGCGCGTGCGGGGTGAGACTCGGGAAGCGCGCTCCTGCATTGCCTCCATTACAATGTTAGTATTGCAGGAGCGCGGCTCAGGGCTGACGTTTTCCTTATGTTTTAATGTTTGTATGTAATGTTTTTGTGTCATTATCGGCGTTTCGCCCAAGATCAAAGGCGATGGACTACTGGTAGTATTTCTTTATACTGTGCTTATACGGTCGTATGTACAATGTTTTTCGGTTGGTTTGGTCTGTTTAAATAAGTGAGATTTATAACTTTACTAGTAGCTCCACGCGGTGTTACCCGTGTAGTTCGCGTTCCCGTTATTTTTCGCGTTAAAAATATCCTGTATGCTGTCCTAGACTAATATAACTGTTTCTAATAATTTAAACCTGGTCAGAGGTCAGTTTAGCCGTTACGAAGCGATTGAGCACCAAAGGTATTTAAAATATTAGTAGGAATACGTATTAGGATTTACAATTACCAAAATTTAAATCCAAAAAAATTACAACCTCTGTCCAATTCTTTCAGTGTTAGTGTAAATTATATTCAAATCAAATCATGTATTCAATCAAAAAAATAGATCCATGTTACTCTTGCCACTAAACCGGGTGTTAAAAACTCGTACTACTTATTACTACTCGAGGCAGGTAGGTAGGTACAACTTTTGAATTCATCAAATAATTACAATGAAATGTAACGATTTTTTGTAACCTTACGATCAAAGTTAAAAAAAATATTTTGTTTTAATATTTATGTACGTACATAAAAATCTAGGTGATATCGAAAAGCGTTTTGTCCCATAAAAATATTACAAACTGTTGAAAATCAGAATTCAATATTTACATACCAACATTTACCGTTCCTAGATGTATAAATATGTTCTAAACGGTCTAGATTAAACCAGACACGTAAATCACGTCACTAGTCGAATTAGAGTAAAAGGATCACCCACCACTTTCGCGGGGACATAATTTAAATTTTGATTGCAACTTTCGTTAGATTTGAATTTTTATCGGTATTAACAGGTTCTTTTGATGCTTATTAGCATACTCTTCTTTCTATTGCCGGGTTTCCTGACCTTTACAAAAATACACTTCATAAATATATACCGTTTCTTTAACCGACTTCAAAAGAGGAAGAGTACGATTTTGTTTTTTTAATTGTTTGTGTTTATGTTACGCTATAGCTCCGCCAATAGATGATCCGTTTTTTGGTTGATCATACTTCAGGGGTGAAACAATGAGACCTCATGTAAATTTAATTGAATACGGGGTAGCGGTTTTTGAAATTTTAAAAATTTGCGTACCTGGACGATGTAATCGTGCTACCTCGCTGTTTTGTTGGAACAGTGTGTTTAGATAGATAGATTGATAGAAAACTCTTTATTGTTCACAATATACAACTTAAATAACAAAAAGATTTAGCCTAGAACTAGTGATCAAGCGGCGACCTTATCGCTAAAAGCGATCTTAATTAATTTCACAATTAATAATAATCTTAATTAGTTTAATTAATTTCACAAAAATATGAAATTTATTAAAACTTTTGGGTTTAATTTTCAATTGAAGTCGGTTTTTGTTTTTAACACGCTTTTATTAGCTTCACTTGTCACTAACTACGTATGTAAGAAAATCTTGGAATCTTAATTTGACCCACTTCCCGGTCTTCGATTAGGATTAAATTTTGCACACGCTCTGAGTTCTGATGACAAAACATGACTAGCTAAGAAATGTCATTACAAATCCAATATGGCGGACTGACTGTGAAATCCACGTCCATGATATGGGTATCAAATGAAAGGGTTTGCTGTCAGAAATACGAAAAAAAAAATCACGTGACTTAAATCCAATATGGTGAACGTCCAAGATGGCGGACAGACTTTTTGAAATGCACCCCATGATATGGGTATCAAATGAAAGGGTTTGCTGTCAGGAATACGTAAAATGTTGTAAATGTTGTAAAATGTTAGTGCGTGCTAAAAGCGTGTTGTTTAGTTTTTTAAACTATTATTTCAGATAAATTTAAATTACTAATGAAAGTTTTTTTAGTCTTAGCTACCATAGACATAAATGTGTGTTTTCTGTTAGGACTTACATTTTTAATATGAACTCTATTTAACATTCAGAGGTCATTTTAGACCTAAGATCTAATTTCTATGTAGCATGATGTGCCATGACCAGTACAATTTTCGCAAGCAGCACCCGTTCACGAGTATGACATATGTGTCAGCCTTCCCTCTGCTTCACTAATCATATTATACATACATAATACTAAATATTATACATAATATTCTTGATCTTCAAACACATTATATCCAAAAACCTTCGCAATATAATAACATTCCATCATAAATTGTTACCATTTTACCACCACGATCAAAACACTCCCGATATTTGCGAAACTGCACATGACAGTGATTAATTGCTACAAACTGCACGATTTTATTTCATTTTAATTTCGGTTCAATATTTTGAAATCCATCATCGCGTTTCAACTTCTAATTAATTTCCCTGGTATCAAATAAATATGGCATACCTACCTACACCACACCACCTATACATCTAATATTTCATTTAACATTTGACCATAAGGAACACTTCATGTTCTCATAGCTGGGATTCGGGGCCCTCTCTCACAAAGAGGGAGTCAACGCCAGAATCCACCAAGCTGGCCAAGTGTGCGTAGCAGTTGACACATATTTATCCTCGATAGAAGTCTTTCCTGGAATAAGATTTTTATTCATCGTTAAAGCCAGACATGACTGGAGGACGAACTAATACATTTGCACTTGGAGAAATACTAAGACTCGACTGTATCGAGGCTCTGAAATTTCTATGTGACGAGCGCAGTGCAGTGCTATGCAATGATTTGAACATAGAGTTTCAGTAGCTGTGTGGCACTGTGCTGTTATGGGCAAGCGTGTTGCTTACCATCAGGAGCATGTTTTGTTTGTTATTTTATAATAATGGATGACTTTGGTGGCGTAGGTAGGGGTTTAGCGCATTACATTTGAATTCATTTTTTATTACCGGGTGACGGGAAAACTCTTTCTATAACATGTGCCAAATAATATGAGAATAAGATTAATTCCCTGACTTACTCTAGAATATCGCAAAATATTACTTGTATCGCTAATTCTATCGTAAACTAAAAAAAAATGCCTAATGGTATCGCTAGAATATCGTGGTGCGAGGCGGCATCACAATTAATGAATTTTGTGATATCGTGGTGAAGGTCAGGTAATTGACCTTATTCTCGTGTTATTTGGCACGTAGTACAGTCTTTGCGTTCAAAAGTTCTACGGTGTGATGTGTAGGACTATTTGCCTACTATCAAGTACCAGTTTAAGTTTTCTCGTCAATCCATTTCCCCGAACGACTACATATGTATAACATTGTAGTTTTACCGTGTAAAATAAAAGATTTCATACGTAGTTGCTTCCAAAAAAAAAGAATAGACATAATTCTGCAGTCCCAGAAATACAGACGAGTTCCCAATACCTAGATCAGACCTATAAGCTAAGCAAGGTATATAGAATAGATGCTGAGGTAAGTATATAATAGCGAGCGCCGAGATCCGCTTGGTCAGACATTGTAATCAGTTTGTGATAATTGAATTGGCTTGGACAGTATCGTTGGCGATAAGATGTCAGCTAGAGAAATCAAATTGTAATTAGTACGTTACCTAATCTATGCTGATATTATAAAGCTGAAGAGGTTGTTTGTTTGAAAATGCTAATCTCAGGAGCTCCTAGACCGATTACAAAAAACCATTTACTGTTGGATATGTAGGTACCTACGTGATCCCTGAGTGCTATAGACCATATATTATACCATATATTGACCATATATTATATTATACGACGGGCGAAGACGGGGCGGGTCGCTAGTCATCTAATCAAATAACATTAGGTACCTATATAAATTCTTACACAAATCTTTTTAAAATTTATAGCATAAGCAACTCACTTTTCTTGTAGTGTAAGTATTTTTTTTTGTAGTGGTAGGACTCTTAGCAGAGTCCGCCTGGGGAAGTTCCACACCTTTACCAGTTATTCTACCGCCAAGCAGTAATGTGCAAACATTACTGTGTTCCGGTTTGAAGGGCAATGTTTCCAGAGAAATTACAGGGCTTAGAGATATATAACATTTTAGATCTCTGGGTGACGAGCGCAGTGCAGTGCTAGGTAATGATTTGGACTCTTCATGTTCCAATAGCTGCGTGTCACTGTGCTGTTATGTGGCAGGCATGTTGCTTACCATCAGGCACATGTCCTGCTCGTCTCGTCAATCTTTATTTAAAAAAAGAAAAGGTTTATGTTCCCATAGCTGAGAATGACTTCGGGCATCCTCTCACAGTCTCACAGAGAGGATGCAGGTTTCCACGACGATTCTATGTTGTTCTTCACTGCTGCAGCCTGTGGTGTTAGCAAAATTGTACATCAGCTATTGTGAATATATCTGAGTATTCAGTGCATCTAAATACGCTGGCGAGACTTGAACCAATTATATCACTGTAGAAAATTGGTCTTCCCAACCAATTTTCTTTTTTTTCTTTCACCACGGCATCTGTAATGATATAGCCTATGTTCATAACTGAGTAAGATAGTCGAGTAGTTGTACATACAAGTATTGGGAAGAATATGCATATTCATAAGTACCTATTAGTTAAGCGTCAAAATGAGTTATCACATGATTCGAACGAAGAGTTTTGACTCCACATTCGTAATAAGAACGTCAAGACGGGATGTGCTGCCCGAGTGCTAGGTTTTTCCCGATGGTTACAATCTTGGTGTCTTCCTCAAAAGTGGTTTTCTAGAAAAACACGTTCCATCATAGACGCTTTGTTGATTGACGATTGTCGCTTTAGCATCATGCAAAAAGGTTTACTTAACACACCGATCAAAATAAATTAATGTTCAATTTTGTTCTTGTTTTATTAATTAATAATGACGTGCATATGACCATATCATTTTAAGCCCTAGAAACCGATTAGTCAGAAAATTTCATAAAAGCACATCCACTTAAAAACTTTTTTTTCTAAGTATTTACATATTATTTAAGTATTGCTTTACGTAGGCTTTGGAGCTCAGTGAACTACAAAACCACACGGAAGCATGTAACGAAACATGTTTATATAAAATCTTACGTGGCTCGTTTAGCAATAAAACGCCTGCGAGGACGAAAAGGGGAAAGCGATGATAGCTTATTTATGGCCAAACTGTCAAAGCAGAAAGCAGAAAAGTATAAATCAAATCGCTCTGATGAACCCAATAATGATGTGGTCGGAGATAGAGCTGAAGTCAATTGCCATTATGGACTATTTGAGGATTTGATGCGTGCTGCGGTTACTATTACGTAGGTATAACTACCGCTGATTGTGGCCGGTTCAATTAAAAATAACAGCTACGGGCGAACGGTAATTACGTTAGTGCTGCTGATAACAGAGGTTCAGCAAATTCAGATAACTAGCACCAGTGATTTTTAAAAACAACTTCGTCAATGGCTAGTGCATATTCCCATAATCATTCTTATTATGGAAGTATTGCGAAGTTGTGCTATCTCGATCACACGACGTATTGTACGAGTAGGTACCTACGTGAGTGAGGAGATGTGATTGTCAAAACACTTCTTTAAAGCCACGGCACAGTATTGTTTGAATGATTTGGATTTGCGAAACTTTCGATATTTTTATATCTGTATTGTAGTTAGAAAAAGATTGGGATATCTTTCTTTGTTAAGCAGTGGTATGTAAGCATAACTGAATTACATTCCGGCGCGAAAAAAATGTTAACAGCAAAATAACTTACCAGACAAAGTTATACTGTATACAGTACCTATACTGGGCTTGTACAATTTTTTTACATGCAAGTATCAAATTATGCAATATTCAACATAATTTACAAACTTCGATTCTACAACTATTCACTTAAGCCTCCTAGAGACCAAACATTGAATCTAAAAAGTAGATAAACATAAAAAAAACAAAATTAAGAATGTATTATTTAAATTTAATTACATCTTTAGTAATGACCGCTGCACTGCACGGTACAATACGAGTACAAGGTAACTTGCAAAAATAATAAAACATATTGCGTGCGTTTAAAATAAAACGCTTTTTTTCACGCACATTTTGCAGTTCGCATTTTAGCAAATTTAGTTGTTTGTTGTCTCACGACAACCGGGCAGTGCGATCCACCGTATGCTAATGAGTACGCAACGCAACGGCACGAAACAAGATTGTCGGCTTTATAAAAATAACAGGCGAATCCACTTTCATTTTTATTCCGAGTTCCGGCGCCGCTATTGTTGTTGGTGCCTCTACAAAGGGAATGCATTCTATTTCCCAACGCGAGCTGCGTTTTGGAGAAAGCTTTATGTAAACGCAAGTTGACACTGCTGTTATAGAGTAGCGGTTTCGATACTTGCTATTACTTCGCGAGTTGGCCGTGAGATCTTTGTATCAACAGCTACGTTAAAAGGAGGTTATTGCGTTACGTTTAACGATGTATGTGCATAATTATGCTAATGTGTGCTTGTTGAATTCTGTTATCTTTTACAGATTTAAACGATGGTAGCAGCGACTGAAAACAAACATACACAGTTTGAAATTAATAATTTATTTTGTTAAATGTTAGCTTGCAGTTGTGTTGATGAATCAAAACTTATAGGACCCAACCTCCTATTCATATTCATCAAAAACGGAAAGGGTTGTTATTTTGAGTGTGTTTTAAATATAACTACTTCACCGGCTCATATCAATGTAGGTTTTATGTCGATGGCTTAGTTTATAATCGTCATAAGTATGGGAAATTACAATGTTTTTTTTTCTGACCGCCTGGGGTGGACGGTGTGTGCTATGTCCATGTCTGTCAGTGTCCAGTAGGTCTCTCTAGCCGAATAAAGTCCCCAGTATCGGGTCAAATATTTAGCTCTTTCGTCTACAACTACCCAGAATACCCAAATACGGATTCAAAGAACAAGCAGTTCCTCTGCATGTCTTCATAACGTTGGCGACCACACCAGGGTCTTGTGACCCTTGTGTGCAGGCAGAATGGCGTACCGTAATACCGGCATTTCCGCTGCGGTCTCTAATGCCTCGATGTCCGTCGGCAGACATCACAGCTTTCCTCGGTGATGATTACGTCCGCTTACGCCGCGCAACCCACTTGGCTCAACTTGACTGCATCGTCATGGGCTTGCTACCAAAAATCTTGGCAAGCGACGCCCCCTCGGGAACTCAAAAGGATCCCAAATTCTAGACACACTTTGGACTGGTACTTGGCCAGATACAATATCAAATAACGCTCCCAAGTCTTTCCAGTCCCATTCTCTCATGAATCTCCACAGGTACCTACTAACTGCTCGAAGAGAGAGGAGGTCGCAAAGAAACTCACTTCGACCAGGATTGCTTTAATCAGTGGGAAAGAATCCACCAAGTTGAGATGTTGTCGACACGTTTTATAATTTCACAATTATTCAATTGAAATTGGAATGATTACTGAGTCAAAAATATACCATGCAAATCAGTTCTTCAGGTAGATCATGGAAAAATATGCGACACGTATTTTTTGTTTATTAAATTATTAATAATCGACAAAGACAAAGATAGGTAGTTCATCAAACTTCCAGAATAGGGGTTGTGACGTCACATATTCGTCAAAAATCGTACAGAGAAATTAATAACGTCATTCGAAATTTCTAAGCATTTTCGTTATTTTTTGTTTTAGAAACAACATAAAAATAAGTTTACAACACAACAAAATAAAAAGTAAGTTTACAACACAACAAAATAAAAAGTAAGTTTTTTTGTTTCTAAAACAAAAAAAAAGTAAGTTTACAACACTTTTTAATAATCTAACTGATGGACTAATTAGTTTTTTTTTAGTCATCATGCCTATTCATTTGATATCACGTTATTTTTATCTGAAAATTCTGAATATTGAAAGCTTAGACCCATTGTTTACACAAATTATTTTCATAATTGTGCCTTTATTACGGCACTTTATTATTTCTAAGTCGGTTCTAGTTCGCAGACTTTATGAACTACAGCTTGTAATAACATTGTTACTAACAACACTTCAATATCTATGTTAAACATTAGAAACTAGCTCGTCTGTTTATTTTCCTTGGTATTTTTGAAAAACTTTCAATAAAGTTATATATACATTTGAAAGGTTGTAGGTTAGATCTATCTCGTAGTTTTTTTTTATGAAAACTTTTGACGCTCCACACTCAGGTTTTCCGTGGGCTGTTATAACATCTCAAGCGTTACGCTCGGGAATGAAAGAAACCTTCGGGTGAACTCGGGACCATGGCCATCGAGAAATGCGTAAACCTAACCCAACCTACTACTATTATTACGAGTATCTACTTTTATTAGCTTCTTTGAATAACAATATCAGTAGCGTGTGACCCTCGACATAGCGGGGGCCTGAAACAAGATATAGTACAAGATATAGTCTTGGCTTTCTAAGTAACTAAACAACTTAGTAACTAAAAAAACTTATAGCTTTTTTAGTTTGTGGCGAGACGATGCAGAGTTGACAGTATCGACTAACAGCAACAGATAATAGAACAGCAAATAAAAATAAACAATACAAGCAACGGCATTCAATTAGGTATAAGTAATGAAAATGGGCGCCTTCTGCGGAGATTCAGAGTCTATTTGATAAATTACAGCTTCATGTCAGCTCAGTAAGCGCGATTCATGTGTGAACGTTCAATATTACGATCGATATTTCACAATTTTATTCGCGTTTCGACGTCATGTCAGTCTTTCACGAGTGAATTCATGACGGGCCTTCTCATAGCTTGCACTTTGTTGCTGCACACAAACGCGAGACTGAAATATTTACGATGATTTATTGTAAAATCCTGGTTGCAGAATAATATCCACGAAACATTAAACTGCTACAGGCACTAACCACTAGCACATAAGAACATTATGCATATAGTTTGACACGTTGCTATTGGAACATGAAGAATCCAAATCATTACCAAGCACCGCACTGCGCTCTTCATTCAGATATTTAAGATGTATGTAAGTATGTATGTGTGTATGTGTCTTTAAATAAGGGTGTTATCGATTTAGTTGTATGTTTGTACGTTACGTCGTAGCTCAGCCAATTGTAGATCGATTTTGATGATTATTTTTTGTTTGTTAGAATACACTTCAGAGATGTTCACATACAATTTTAATCGAAATCGGATTAGTGGTTTTTGAAAAATCAACAAAAATCTAAAATTTGCATATATATGTTTACTCCGCTGTCTATTTGGAAAAGTGTCTTAAGCTGATTTTACGAAATTAAAAAAAAATGTCGAGTGTCTGAGCTTAATTTTAAATTGAAGTCGGTGTTTGTTTGTTCGTAGAAAAGCAAATTATTTAAAATTATGTACTTAGTTATTATTATATTGTTTCCTTCAGTTTAGCTCCAAGTTACATTCTAGGGCCTTTCAGGGGCTATATTTTTAGTACACAAATTAAAGATTTTTTTGTAGTGGACTCTACAAACTCTACATAGACCGCCTTGTGGAAGTAAGTACCAAATAAGTAAATACCTTTGCCAGTTATTCTATTCCGCCAAACAGTTTTGCACAAACGTTGACAAATATCATTATGATTACTTCAAAACTTACAGGACTAGCATAGATCATCCTATATCGATGGGCGACGAGCTCAGAGTGTTAAATAGGTATCTAGTGTTTTGGACAACCTACACAATTTGTTGTCAAAACAATTTTTGTCCAGCTTATACATACATTTCAATGAAACAACTTGCTAACTAATCAATCCTTTAGAGATTTATCGAAGTTTAAAGTTCATTTCCCAAGCAATTAGACAAAAGATAAAACGCTTATACAATATTCATACCCAATTAGACCGTGATTAATGTAACGCGATGTCAACTTCAAATGAAAGTTTGTACCATAATAGTGTATGATATAACAGTATCCGTGTTTGTTTATAAACGATTATAGTAAGCACCGATGCGTTGTATAAGTCAGTTGTGGAACTTGCAACAAAACTGTATTATTATCTGAGCATGTAGTATGTTCTTGGATTTATATCGTATAAGCATCATAAACAGTCTCCATTGTAATCCCAATGCTTGGACTCGAGGCATTACAAGGAGAGAGTCAAGGCCATAATCCACCACGCTGCCCAAGTGAGGGTTGCTGGATTATACATGTCCTCAATAAAATAGAAAAAAGGACAAAGTGTAATTGTAAACATTTGTAATTATATACTATGTATGTATGTTTGGTACTCTTGCAATCAAATACTACAGAAGGATCAGGTTAACATTTGGTACACAGATAGACAATAATCTGAAAAAAAAAAGAATTACTACTTTATATTCCGAGAAAGTAATAAAACTAATCCGAACTAGCCGAGTCAAATCGCGGGATACTTCTAGGTTGTGAAGGATAATGTTTAAGAAAATTGTTCATAAAATAAGAACTACTGGGCCAAGCTAACTTATTTTTTTAATGAGATCAAATGGCAAACTAAAGAAGTATCACGTAAATCTGTTCACAAATTTCAGCGTAATCGTAAAAAATATCAATCGAATTGAGAACCTCGTCCTTTATGAACTTGTAAAAAGAAACAGATAATTGTAAATATGAATCACATCAAAACAAGCGTACCAATGAAGCGTAACGCAAAAACCGTGCGAGCTCAGTCGCTGCTTCGTTTGTCGCACTGGCGCCAGCAGTGTAGCCTTGGAGAAAGTACGCAGTGAAACCGCAGCTCTGCCCCGGCTGATCTCGCGAGATATTACCCGGTTGATGTAACGCAGATATCTCCTTGTACGACTTCCGACCGGTCACTCACGTTTCGTATTTAGGAGGTTCGATATAAAGTATGCGCACTTTACGCAGGAATGCGATCTGTCCGATGACGAAGACGACAGTAGAGCAAAGTGGAGATGTAAAAGTAAGGAGGCTGACCCCACCCCTATGTGGGACGTATAGTCAGAAACAGGAGATAGAGATATTAAGTTAGCGCGTCGCTCATCGCTTAAATCTTGACGATATTCTTGAACTATCTATACTAATATTAAAAAGCTGAAGAGTATATTTGTTTGAACGCAAGGATCTCGGGAACTACTGGTCAGAAGTGAAAGATTCTGTTGGATAGTCCATTTATCAAGGAAGACTATAGGCTATTATTGATTATATTATAACATTACGCTACTATTAACAAGAGCGGAGCATGAATGAAAAATGTAACAAAAACGGGGAAAAATATTGCGTTTTAATAGCTTTCGTTGCGTGACAGCATGTGTCTATCTTTTAAAGGTTGCGTCAATAGAACCTAAGGTTAGTATTGAAAAAAAAATTGCATTGGTACGACCAATTTTTGATAGATGGCGTAGCAATGCGCGCACGGTTCAGCTAGTGTGTTTATAAACAAGAATTCACCAGTGTCAGAGACAGTAATACGGCAGTAAGAGAGAGGTTATTTTGGCAACGTACAAGAGTAACGACAAAAACTATATTCTGAGCTTGGAGGATCCACCGCCTAACTTAAAATGGTGGCCTCTCTCTTTTGCAGTGTCTTTGCTTGTTTGTGGGTCTCTACAGCTACCATATTGATAAGTTTGGATTGATGGATGTCACAAGTCCTTGAAAGAAGTGGATATTGGTCAAAATTTTTTCACACAATTCTATCTTACCCCAAAAAAAGCAATACAATAAAAAGCAAAGCGATACAATGCTTGTGTTATGGCAGTCAGATCTTAGGTAATATAATTATGAATATAGGTATACGTATGATACATAGGAACACTCAGACACTGGATACACATACATTGTTAATCACACAAATATTTGCACGAGGAAGAAAAACACACGAACTACGGCTTTGTGAGTACTCACTAATTTAACCACGACGCCAATCGATGTGAAACATGGTTTATCCCTATATAATCTTCACTTATAAAGCAATACTAAAAAAAAATACAAATTTGCATTTGAAAAATACTCAAAGATTGGGTTTGATCTTACGATCTCACTCTTAGAAGTCGAGCGTTCTTGGTATTGGGCCATTAAGACAATTCCTTGGCTAGATATATATTATGTACTTTTTATGCCAAGATCAACTAAACAAAGGCCGAATGTAATGTTAAAAAAATATTGAAATAGCATCACCACTAATGAGAACATTGCCGAATACGACACCATTTTAACTTCTTTTAAAATTACAAATACAAAATTAGTGATTATAAACCAGCAGCGTTCCTGATCTTATCTGCGTAGTTCCCGTTCCCTTTATCTTCATACAATAAAAACGTGTCAATCTAGACTCTAGATTATCTATGTTTCACCCGATTCGAAATTTCAAACCGATTCGATCAGACGTTCCAACATGATTGAGCAACAAACATCAAAACTTTGTCATTTACAATATTAGTACGATTATGACTTTAATTTATCATTTCAAAAATACCGTTATACAACTTTTCTTACTTCCTAAACGAACTAAACAATTGGTATTAGATTACAGTAGCGGTACAACTCAGTTTACGTATTTTGCAAGCAGTCAAACGTCTTATAGTGTGCCCATAAACTGGAAATAAACATGTACATAATTATATTCTCCAATAGAAAACGAAATCATCATTAGCCGCACGTCGTTATACGATTTCCAGTCCACGATCTAGGTCAAAGTTGAAATGCGATCGCTAGATCCGAGAGCTGCTGACTAAAAATGTAGTGGGTGACTGGGTGAGTTGTAGGACTCTGTAACTGACTTCAAAAAAGGAGGAGGTCCATTAGGTTGTATGTTTTGAAGTGAAAACTTCTTTAGGCGCGCCTAGACAAAATTTTTCGTGGGGTGTAAATTGGATTCTACCGTCACGCTCGGGTATGATAAGAAATCTTCGGGTAAACTCGGGACCTTGGCGATTGGGCATCTAGAAATGCGTCAGCCAATGGGAAATGCTGAAAGGGCGTGGCCTCGCCATCATGGCATGGCCATCTTGAAATGCGTGAGCCAATGGGAAATGCTGACGCATTTCTAGATGGCCATGCCATGATGGCGAAGCCACGCCCTCCGTATACATATACACCCGTGTAGTTTCCAAGGTAAGCTATCTAATTCTGAGTTATATGTTTTCACTTCTGTCGGCAGTTCCTATGACTGCCATTTTTTTTAATTGGCTTAAAAAAGAAAGAGGTCCTCAATTCGGTTGTATGTTTTCTTTGTTTGTCTGTTCCACAACCATAGCTCCACCAATTGTGAATCGATTTTGATGGTTTTTGTATAGTAGATGATATAAATATGTACCTAGGTACTTAAGAGGTTGTTCGAAAACGGTGTAGCGGTTATTGAAATGTCAACATATAGGTAAAAAAAATGGACGACTTATTCGTAGATTTCACAAAAATTACGAAATCTTGTCGAGTTTAATTTGAAGTAAGTTTTTGTTTTTTCGTAGTAAATTAAATTATTGTAGAGTTCGCTTTCTACAGTAATTTTATCATCAAGCGTTAATGTCCAAACATTATACTGTTAAAGTATTCCGGTATAACCCGGTATAATGTTACCAAAGAAATTACAATTTATTCATTTATTTTAACAAATTGAAATTAAAATTTATTAATTTAGTTTAACAAATTGAAATTACAATTTATTTAATAATTAATTTTCAGGTGTGCTTAGTGTAAGTAAGTTAGTTAAGTATGTAGCGTACTAGCGTAGTGTAGTTCTCATTGTATTTCAGTTTTGTTAATTAAGGCTCTGCCCACCAAAAAAAAGAAATTACAGGGTAATTATTATTAAACAAATAAAAGGATAATTCAGAAAGAGATAAATCATAATAAATATTTGGATGACGACCGCAGTGCTTTGGCGTCTTCACTTATACTGCGTGCCGCATGTCTGGTGTTGCTTGCCATCAGGCGTATTTTGCTCGATCCATCACTCTCATGTCGTATCATCATGTAGGTAGTATAAAAACTATCTAGATATTCAATTACAGTACTGATATTAAAATTTCACAAAGTTTCCGCAATGTAGGGCTTTCTTCTTACGTAACAGCTCACCGCATAATATTAAGCTTCTCTGCGGTAAATCTCCATTCTTCTTTGAAGCTTTCTCACGAACGGATTATACTCGTAGAAATCTACGTGGATAGCGATTATTTTCCTTTTTAAGAAGCTGAAATATTTAGGTTAGTGAGTTCTGACGACTTCTCATTGTTATGCTTTGGAATCTTGGTTTGGTTTGGTTTGACTAGTTTTTTTTTCTGTATTCGAAATACTACACGTAAAAAGTCAGTTATTTGTTAAGGTATAAAGTCGCCATTGTTTGCAATTCAAAGTTAGCGTCAGACTTTCAGATACGTAAATAATCGCAATAAAAATGAAAGTCTCAGTTTGTGTCCACTGTCCACGTTTATAACAGTCTTTGGTAGGCGCGAAATTTACATTTTGTGTCTATGAAATACGATAGTTTACTGATGCGTCGTAACATTCGTAACTGATAACAATGCGTTGTGTTAGAACAGTGAAATGGATATTCGGAAATACCCGGATTCGGATATCTATTAGATTCGGAATATCTGATCTTATTTTATTCCTCAACCCGGTATACCTGTCTACATATAACGTAATTTTAAGCCAAATACTAGATTATATTTTTTTAAATAAAGAGTGACGAGACGAGCAGGACATGTGCCTGATGGTAAGCAATATGCCTGCCACATAACAACACAGTGACACGCAGCTATTGGAACATGAAGAGTCCAAATAATTACCTAGCTCTGCACTGCGCGCGTCACCCAGAGATCTAAGTTGTTATATCTCTAAGCACTGTAATTTCTCTGGAAACATTGCCCTTCAAACCGGAACACAGTAATGTTTGCACATTACTGCTTGGCGGTAGAATAACTGGCGAGCAGTATTGTTGTGTTATTATTATATCTGTGTGGTATAATAATAACACAACACCATCTAGCCCCAAACAATTTATATTATCTATTCTATGCCCAAACTAAGCGAAGCTTGTACCTACTATAGGAGCCAGATATAGTTATATAGTATATAGCTGATATTACTAATATATTTTTAAATACATAGGTACTTATTTTACATAGACGACACCCAGGCATAGACATACATATATATTATGTTTGTTCTACGTTTGAGTGTTTCGTATTTTTGTACGCTAATAGGTTTCTACTTAACCGCCATCTCGCCTGATGTTAAGCAACGATGCGGATTTGATCCGTCTCGAAGACATCAAGATTGGATTCATCGGGGAAGATCCGATAAAATTGTAAATACATATCATAAGTATCTGTTTACAATTAAATATGTTTGTATGCATTAAAACGCTATCTGGGTTCCGCGGCGACAGCATAAACCTAAGCATGCTTTTTCCCTTCCTTTGTATTATTATTTTAAATAACACCATTTTAAATGCTAATTTTCCTCATTAATTGAAATATTATCCATTTGACTTTGATAATATGCACAAATAGTGGCAAGCTTACTGTTATAGTTCTGTTAGACTTCATAAATACTTTAAACGCCGATAACTTCGACTTTTTTCTGCTTTACTTCTGTCCCATCTTTAAGTCTCCGTCGTCATTTAATTGATTTTGTAGTTACCAATCAGCCAGCAGCCGATTCACCTAGAATACACCTTCTCTTCTTGATGCAATACAGCAGCAAGGAGTAAAGACGGCGTGCTATCTCCCTTTCTTTTCGCAAGTTTTAGTAATTTTGTTTCCAAGTTCTTTACTTCTTCTCACTTTTATCTATAGAAAATCTTCAAATATTTATATCCTAGGGCGTATAAATGAACTGGATGCAGCTATTGTAAATTAAATGCTGATCTGCATCGTTTTATTCAGTGGAGTGAGTCATTTGGCTTAAAAGTAAATCCTACAACATCGCTGTAACAGGCAGTCTGTGCTGGATCTCCAGAATAAATTGGAACATAATATCTAGTGTACTATTTGGTAGGGCTTATACCATTTATGTAGTAGTTCTGTGAAAGATCTTGGATTAATATTTGAACGTACCTCAACGTGCAAATATCAAATATCTATAACCTGTTGATCACTGGTAAATTTTTTTTTTGCAGCTTTTATAGACATTTCCGCAACATTTTACCCTCTGCCACTAAGATCTCTCTTGTTTTCGTTTTTTTAATCTCTCGTCTTCTCCCTATCCTGGATTACGTTAATACCTGTTTATTATATTATTGTTGTAAGTTACGGCTGGTCTAATCGGG
Organism: Ectropis crepuscularia; assembly: GCA_963693475.1. Taxonomy (NCBI): domain Eukaryota; kingdom Metazoa; phylum Arthropoda; class Insecta; order Lepidoptera; family Geometridae; genus Ectropis; species Ectropis crepuscularia. Next base: position 16,244,298 of record OY856345.1, read on the forward strand.
AGAACGGCGACTGCCGATCCGGAGACCCCGGGTTCAAACCCCACACGCACCACTGTCTTTTCAAAGTCATGTGCGTAATGCCGCTAACTTAAAACGGTGAAGGAAAACATCGTGAGGAAACCGACATGTACCTAGAACCTTTCGAAGTCATGTGTCATCCGCCAACCCGCACTGGGCCAGCGTGGTGGATTATGGCCTCAACTATCTCCTTGCGAGAGAAGGCCCCGAGTCCCAGCAGTGGGAACGTTTAGTGGGCTGTTGATGATGATGATGATGATTATATTATTGAAATTTATAATCCTACTTTATAAATGCGAAAGTTTGGATGTATGTTGCTCAATCACGTCGGAATGTAGAACCTAGAAGCACTTACTTTTCAGAGTACATACATATTTACAATCTTGCTCGGTCGTCAATAATGATTGAGTATTGTATATCGTCACAGTAAAAGCTTTGCTTAGTTTGGCGTCAGATGGTGTTGTGTGTGAATTGTCCAACATTCCATTAATAATTATTATAATACCCGGTTTACATTATTCCAGTGCAGCGATCTAGGTAATCCAGCGCTGGATTGCTTACTGGAAAAACGGAAAGCATCAATGCAGTGCCGATGTTTTCCAGTGCCGGTTTACATTATTCCAGTAACCAACGCAGCGCTGGATTCGGTCGCTGGACTGGAATAATGTAAACCGAGTATTATTTAAGGTTTTGACGATAAGAAAACATTTATCGGTTTTTTTAAATGGTGTTAAATTGATTGCTTTGTGTTCCCAGGTGCGAGTGAGGGTGAGTCGGGCAAGCGGCGGCGGGGCGCGGCGGCGGCGGCGCGATGAGCGCGCCCGCGGCGGCGGCGCCCCCGGGCCCGCCGCACGCGCCGCCGCCGCCGTCCGCCGCCGCGGCGCTGTCCGCGCTGCTGTGGCAGCCCTACGAGTGCCGCTCTCCGCCCCTCGCGCGCTCGCGCACCGACTGGGAGCTGCGGGGCGCCGCCGCCGCCGCGCCTCAGTCGCCGAACGGCGGTCGTCATGCGCGCGCGTCTCTCTGTATCCCAACCCACGACATGCGGCTGCCCGTGCCGGCGCCGGCTCCCATCCGCAAGTCGGACTCGGTCTCCGTGCGCGTGCCGGGCGAGCCGAGCCGACACGAGAATGTGAACATAGTGCAGGTGCAGGATGCGCCGCGACAGTGCAATGTGAACAGTGCGGTGCAGACGGAACGCGAGCGGAGCGTGGCCAGTGCGGAGTGTCAGACGGAGGAGCCGAGGCGGCGGCGCGCGCGGCGGCCGCGCCCGCGCCCGCCGGAGCCGGCGCCGTGCCCACCGCCGCCGTACAGCACGCTGCCGCCGCCGCCGCTGCCGCTGCCGATGCCGCTGGCCGCGCCGATGCCGGTGCCCGTGCACCCGCCACCGCCGGCCCCCATCATCACACCACATCCGCCTGCGCATCGGTTCCCCTTTCAACCGATCCCACTCAGGTTCGAATACAATACAATACAAAACACTTTATTGGCACCACAGACAAAATTGACAACAAGTAACAATACTGAATACATACTGTCTTTTAGAAGTTAGAAGTAAGACGAAATAAGAAAAGACTTTATTATTAAAAGCCATAACAAAAAAACAGAAGAAACTCAAGAACTATTAGAAGCTTGACATTACTATTCGCGGCCTTATTGCTTAGTACGATCTCGTCCAGGCAACCGTGCATGAATAGGAAATAATAGTTTTGCTCGAGACTTATATGTGTAGATACATGTATAAGTAGTTAGTAAGGTGTTAGTAAGCTTAGGTTAGTAGGGCCCTGCATCTAGCCTAAAATTCGGGAGGGCATCATAGGATGGTAGCAGAAGCCATCAACGTCCAACTGCCATAGGGCCCTTGTAATAGGATTTGCTTGCAAAGTTTGTGTAAATAGGTGTCAACCCTGAGAATAAACAAATCTTTAAAGCTAAACTGATGCTTTGAAAGACACGATTGAAGCTCGATTGTAAAGCTTGCAAAGTAAAACTATTTACTACCTAGGTATTCCTATTCAATACTAAAACCCATTACTTGTAAGATACTCGAACTCGAAACTCGAAGAATCTTATTAAGTACCCACCTATTTACCTAACAGTACATTAAGGTTATCAAACATAAAAAATCAGACCTGGTCCAGCGGTTCTGACGCTCACAGAATTTGCGTAAATATTACTCGCTAACTAAGTAATTTTAATTTTTACTTCAATTGTCACACAAAAAGTTTCCTAACTGAAGTTACGAATTTCAATTCATTTCGGTCACAACGTATTACGAAGTAATCTGAATGATAGTAAAACCAGCCGCTTACTACATTATTCAAATACAAAACCTTGGAATTCATTGCAACTAGAACATTTGTAACAAGTTTTTTATTATTAAAGATGTCTCATGAGATTAGGACGTGCGTTGATGTCTTTCGTACGCGCATCATAATACACATAAGCGCACAAGATAAACGATGACAGGCTGGATAATTCAATTATTATTCAATGTTACCAATTGATTATCTATACCCTTCTCTATACCCAAGGATTAGACTACCCTACTAATACTGTTTGAGTCAATAATCCCTACAGATTGGAGAGATAGGTACGTAATCTTATTTAAAGGTCTACCCACGTTTTAGCTTAGTACTGTAGTAGCTTTGAAGTTTCGTACGTTATAAAGTTACTCAAAGATCAAAGCAATACCTAAACGGAAAGTGAGGTAGGTAAGTTGGAGATAGTGAAAAGTGGAGCGAAGCCGAATGTCGATGCTTTGGTAACGAACTCTGTCGAAGCCTACTTTTACGTCAATAAGGTACAAAATAGTTTGTGACGTAGCTCTAACACTACGACTCTAGCACTAATAACCATCTATAAGACATAGAGTAAGCAGATACATCAAAAATGTATTTATGTGGTTTCACTGATGTAGTTCCCGATTCCGTTGTTTTCCCGGGATAAAAAGTAAGGCAAACGAAATGAGGGCTGCCAACTGGGCTTTATTGAATAAGATAATCCTGAATTTACTTTGAAAAAAGATGATGCAAACGAATTGTCCATTTTTTTTATCTTTCATTAAATTGAATATTTTAAGAGAGAGAGAGTGTATCAAGTATAACTGAAGTATTATTTAAAAACATCCAAGTAGTTACTGCTCTTTTATAACAGTACTAGCTGACCCCGCAAACGTTGTTTTGCCCTTGTCACTTAGGGGTATGAAAAATAGCTAGTAGCCGATTCTCATACCTACAGAATATGCATATAAAATTTGGTTAAAATCAGTAAAGCCGTTTCGGAGGAGTAAGGAAACAAACACTGTGACACGAGAATTTTATATATAAGATGAAAGATATCCTGAGATAAGCACAGATTCCTCTTGATCAACACAGAAATAGTATATTGCTTACAGCCTGTTACATCCAGTCATACAAAATTCATATCATACCGATCCAAAATCTATGATTCAAGCAAGCCGTTCTTTGTTAGTATCTTGCCCAAAGAAGTTATTTTACTATAAAAAAATGTACAGTGCATTTTACAACGGCACTTACGTTTACGACCAATAATTTACTATGTAAGTACCTAAATAAACGCCAGAAATATTAAACTTATCACCATACGAACGTCGGTACATGAAAATTTCGTAAATGTAGGCATCAATTTCAATGAAACGTCTAGACATTCTAGACATACATTTTGGTTAACTATCTGTTATTACAAAACAAAATGTTATTGCGATTTTACATTGTTTTCGCAACGTGTGCTATTGTTTTATTGCTTTCATAATCGTTGCTTTTAATTTTCTTTTTAGGTGATTCTATATTATTGATTAGCCAGACAAATAGCTTTTTAGCCATTCCACGTGATATTATTGTGTTTTTTGGTTTAAAGATCAAGGTTTTCTATTTACATAAATATAATTTAAACAAGGCAGTTGTTATCAAACAATAGTTATTATCTATATCTTCACAACAATAAAATTCATGCTTTGGTAATTTTTTTTTTTTTTTTTTTTTTTTTTAATGGCTCTATGTGGATTAGTCTCACAATTCCGCCAATGTCACGTTAAATGATAGGCCGTCAAACAAAGAGATAGGGGCCAGTAATAGGAATATTGTACAGTAGAGGGGATTTATCACGTATTTTATGTTTTACTAGGTCGCAAAAAATTAAAGCTAATAACAGACATAAACAAATATAATATACAAATAATATAATGTACACATATTTGGCATAAAAATATACACAAGTACAAATATTACAATTTAATCCTATTGCTTTTAATATAGTTACATAATATATAAACAAAGGGGGTGTCTACAAGGGACAGTAGGCATTTAACGGAGGTGGGACGAGGAATATCAGGGGGAATAAAATCATGCAATGAAGACTGCATTAAGGGACAACTGAAAAAAATATGGTTCACATTTCCTTCGTCTAAACCGCAATCGCATAATGAATGATTCCTAATCCTAAGTTTGGCCAGGAAGACAGGTGTACAAGAGTGATTGAGACGTAAACGGCAAATCACAGAAGTAGTAGCTTTATTTGCTTTTAAATACTTGAAAAACCAAGGTTTGTGAGGAATTTCAGGCTGGATGTCACCATAGAATTTACCTTTCTCGATTCTAGATACCTGCCATTTTTGAGACCAACATTTGCGTAGCATTGGTTTAAGGATGGTACATAAGTCATGAGCATGGATTTGAGAGTATGTAGAAAGACCGGACTGAACCGCCTCACTAGCACATGCATCAGCACGTTCATTGCCCAATATACCTGTGTGACCAGGAATCCAGGCCAGTACTACATTGATATTTTGAGAGAGGCATTCTAAAAGGGCTTCTCGGATTTTGAGGATTATAGGAAATTTGGTTTTTGAACGAAAAGGGTTGGCAAGAATAGCTTGAAGGCAGCTCTTAGAGTCTGTTAGAATTATAGAATTGTTTAGGTTGTGCGATATTATAAATAGGAGTGATTCTAAGATAGCAATAGCTTCTCCCGTAAAAACTGAAGTTACAGAGGGACATTTAAAACTCAATATAATATTAGTATAAGGGATCCAAACAGCAGCACCAACAGGGCAAAAGGGAGACTTGTAAGCATCAGTAAAGATTTTGATCCAATCTTTGTATTCCGTCTGAATTTTGTGACAGAAAACTTTGTTAGCTTCCATCGAGTTCTTGTCAATCCCAAAGTCTAAAATGATGTTAGTGGGATGGAGAGTAAGTGCATCAAAGGGCGTAGAATAAAGGGGTAACATGGAAACCTGAAAAAGTGGGTGAGGAAGACGATATAGGAAAACGAAGCTACGAAGCAGGCATGGAACGTCATCGTCGAATAAGCGTTGTGGGTGATAAAGAGAAGCTAGATATTCTAGTTTGAGCAACAAGCTATGTTCTTTCTGTTGGGCCAGTTTGATGAGAAACGAGTCGCATAGAAATTGACGCCTGAGAGATAGAGGAGGGTCACAACATTCAACTTGCATGGCGTTTATAGGTGACGATCTCATAGCCCCAAGAATTATTCGCAATGATTTAGCTTGTACTTTATCTAGTTTCTTTAGGCCTGCTTTGTTTCCTGGATCTAGGAGAAATGAACCGTAATCCATATGACTCCGTACTAAGGCATTGTACATTAATTTTTGTGTGAATGGGTGAGCACCCCACCACACGCCAGATAAGGACCGTAAAACATTAA